>OY998135.1:11574590-12968216 GCA_963921915.1 Hyposoter dolosus | reverse complement strand
CGCGAGTTCTTAGGGCAGGGCTAATGAACCTCACCAAGACGTTAATCCCGCGAACAGGAGCGTTTTATCGCCTACAACCCCCGCGTATGACAAACACAAGAGGCCGTTCGTTCAGGCGTGTGTCGTAAAAAATCTCAGTTAGCTCTACACCAACGGAAAACGCCAGAGGGACGGGGCGAAAGGGGTTGAGAGGGAAAGAGGGAGGGAGGGAGGGGAGGAGACGGAATAAGATATACGCGTGGATAGAGGCACAGGGTCGTTTAAGTAAACGTTGTCGGCTCCCCCGAACGGCTGTAAACGTCACTCTTCTCACATTCTGCTCTCATGGATACAAAGTCATATACGAGATCGTTTCTCGCCCCCACTTCCTCACCGCGGTTTTCTCCCAAACGCGCTTGTCCGGTCTTCGCATTCGCTCGCGTTATATTCTCATGGATATATTCGGCCATTACTTTATAAACGATATTTTAGTTGCCTTGTAAATATGGAAACGAGAGTTCGCAGGAAGTGTGCGTATGCTTGCGGAATATTATTTTACTGCACAAACTGATCATTGCATTTTTCATGCGACGCCATGCAGAGAGTCTTATTTCCTGTCATTCCGGTTATCCCATCCAAACTATTCTGTATATTACATTTTCGTGTGTCTTTTCAATTCGCTACTCACGACTTGGCTATCTTTCGAAATAATTCACGCTTTCGATTTTTTTCTATACTTTAAACTTTTTCGATCGTAATAACCTTCGTGTACGTGTGTGTACGGATTAATGGTGTGAGACATCGCGATCGGTTTTTCTCGCCACAACGTTCCCTGCGAGGCTTTCTCGTTGACGGGCGTTGTAAAGCCATAAAGAAATTTTACAATAAATAAAAGGGCCGACGAACGGTGTAAGGGGTAGGCGATTGGGGGGAGGGCCCTACCAGGAATATACAACGCTTAATTTATTTTTATTTTTATCAGATTTCGCGATGTGGGCTGAGGCACAAAAACAAGAACCAGTGAGAGGAACAGCCTCAATTTAGAACTTTCCTATTGCGTAGCAATCGTTGTGTGTGAAAGAAACCTCGAGAGTGTATTGCACCGATTTATAATAACGTTGGTCATAAAAAAAACGAAGAAAAACGTTAAAAGAGCATCGCGCTTATGCATGTGTATACATTTAGCAACGCAAGATTTCTGTATTCACGTATATACGTGTGTGTGTGTGTGTGTTGACAAAATCGCGGGTGGGCGCGTGAGTTTCCTGGCGCTATCACGTACTCTCGACCACTCGTGTATACACGTATAATTTAACGCGATATTACACTAGCACACGTGTCACGGATCGCGACGTGGGGCGTGTGCGTGGGTGAGGCGTAAACGGGAAAACCAAACAAAATCGCGGACCGGGGTAAATACGGTTTTACGATCGCGAGAGACCATGGGAACCGACGTATACACATATATATTTATATATACGTCTAGCGCACAGTTATAGACATTGACGGAGAAAAAAAATGAGAAGAAATCAGTGTATGAAAAAAAAAAAAAAAAACAAAAATAAATAGGAAATGCGAAAATTTGCGACGCGTCATATTTCACGGATTTACTATTTCCTCTCCTTCAATTCCGTTTCTTTTCAAGTTCAATTCCACGAGCGCTAAGCTGCGGTTTAACGATCACTGGAATTCCGTTGTTAGAGCTACACACGCTTTCGCACATTTTTTTGTTCCCGCGGCAATGATGATAAATGAATGTTTAATTAATTATGTATTTGCCGTGTATTTTGGTAATTCGTGATCGCACACTTGTCGAAATTTGGAAGTTGGGAATATTTAATTATGTCAACGGGACAGTTTGTAATGGATTGTTAACGAAGAGGATAATTGGAAAAGTCGAAAAATCAGAGCTCACGTCTCCAACCTATCGGATTTCCGCTCTCTATGTACGCTATACGCTTGCACTCGACTCATACACATGCAGCAGACACGTTATGTACTTGCCTGCAATTCGAACCCCCCAGATAACGAACGTACGTACACTTCTCTCGGTCAGACTAGATTCGACAAAGTATATAGAAGAAGAAGCGAGAGAGCCAAAGCTCTCGTCGGGTACGTACGGCAAAGCGCTTAAGCGTGTTAACGCGCTCTCGCGGGCCCACCACGAGTGATTGATCGCGCTTCGTGTGTGCCGCTCCAATCGGCATCTTTGTACTACCTCTGACATATCGTATGAGTATATAAATATATATACGTTTGTACTATTAGCACTCTCACGCATACAGGGTGTTCTAGGAATCAATGTCAACGCGACACTGAAAAAACGAGAAGAATTTGGAGGTGAATGATTTTCTCTCGACTCTAAAAATTCTTAACGAGTTTGCAATATTTAAAATTCATTCAATCAAAAATTACCCACAACCATTTTCAATCGTGCGATCGAAACTTATATACGAGATTTTGTCTTGTGGCGAACAATTCTATGGACACCCTGTATTTTTCGACGTACGTGAGATTTCGTATGCTCTATAGCTATAGATGAAAGGAGCTTCTGACATAATGCTCTCGTTTATGCTCTCTGACCATTCGCCGCGTCGTTATGCGGACAAGAGCGATTCTCTCCGCTCACGAGACTCTCGGACTCTCGATAATGCCCGGATTCTAACAGAACGTTCAATAACGCTTTCAGTTCAATCCATAAGTTATTAAGGCTCTTCGTGCGCGTTTCCTCGCTAGTTCCCCCACCATTATCACCTCGTCCAGGAAGTCTCCCAGTGTCATGGTAAACTACGACGCGATTATGTCGTGTAAGTTTTCGACTTTGTGACTTTTGTTCGCTCCAGACAATAAGAAAAAGGATGCGACGATAGAGATTTTTATAAGAAGCCTAAGTCACAGATTTTTTTTCTTCTATTTTTAAACGAATCGTCATTTTGAAACCCAATCATGCCTGTTGATGGTTAACGATCAAATGCTCGCTATAACTGGTCAACAACTGTTACCATTTCTATTCATTGCCTGAGCCAGGAGAAGAGAAAGAGAGAGAGAGAGAGAGAGAGGGAGAGAGAGAGAGAAAGTACAAATGGCCACTGGGATCGGTTACAATAAACCCGCAGGCTTCGTCCGAGACCGAAATGAAATTACCTATATCTTCCGGCAGCGATCGCGGTTTATACGATCGCTATATACATACACGTTCGCATATATGTTGAAACTTGTGAATTAAAAGGGTCTCCGAGTGTCTGGTGCGCAACTGTTGGCTTATGCCCTCATATATCTCGCTTAAGCCATGTCCCACTACAATGGATCTGATCCCAATGGACATTGATTTCATCAGAATCCATTCGGATGGAATAAGAAAAAAAAAATATTTTCCAGACATGCCAAAACCTTTCGAGCAAATCGTTGGAAATTCTATTGACGAATAAATAAAACAACAAATTTAACGTAGAAATGAACTTTTGCCCGCTCTGACGTTTATATCGAACGAATCCACATGAAAATAATACCGAATTTTAATGTCTCCTTCTTTCTCTGATGGGTCACGTCAAACCTTTATATTTCGATTTCTCGTTTCTTATGTCTTCGGGACAATCGTCAACAGGATTTAATTTTATGCTTCCTTGCAATGTATATTTATAGAGTTCATAAAACGAGGCTCGATGATCGAATGCCTCGTGTAGCTCCCGTGTTTAAATGTTGAAAAGTTTTTGGTCGTAATGCATACACCGTTTATTAGTTCCCGAACCCTTTCGAGCCAATATTCCGCAATAGCGTGTACACCCCACAAGCTCCGTTCGATGTTGTTCCCACATTCTTCTCTGTGTGCGCAACTTCTGAGCATGTGTGCGTTTGTGTGTACGGGTTTTTTTGTTCTATTCTGCGGCGATAAGCGACGGAGTTGTAAAAATAGTAGCAAATAACAGTGACTAAAAAAGGGGGAAAGAAAAAGAGTGAGCAATATAAAATATCGTGGCTAAAAGAGGGCAGTGTCAAAGTTTGGATCGCGTGCCACGTAAAATTCGTGCGACAATTGATCGAACTTTTCAACGGCATGCTTCGCTTTTAAAACTCCTTCGCCATTCGCCGCGCGGTTCCTGTCGTTCTCTTTATCATTTCGTGTCTCGCGACAGGCTGAAGTGAGACGGAGAGATCATCGCAACGGGGCTATCATGCACGAAATTCATGAGAAAACTCGAGATTCCGCGTTATTTCTTCTTCGATTTTTTTCTTCTCCTTAAACAATGCGAAGGAATAAAAGGGAAACGGAAAGATTTCAAGTTGCTGCCTTTTACACCTTGAAACAGAAAGTAGCGACGACCTATACGTTTCACCAAACTGACAAATTGAACGATCATATTGTGTATGCTTGTCGTATATACACCTTCGAAACTATCTTTTGATTCTTTGACCGCGCGCGATCTTTCGAAATGGTGTCCTTGATGAATTTCACACAAAGACGTGTGATTTTTTGAGCGTTACGTTCCCACCCGTTAAGAAACGAGCACGAGCATTCTCAACGTTTTATTTTTCTATTCTATATGTATCTATGAAATTCGGCAGCGAGATCAATTGGTCCTAATCGACGGCGAATACTTTGAAATCGGCGTGAAACATGAGCATTTGTATGGAAGAGCGCAAATGATTCGAAAAATGGTACACGATACATTGAATTTCGCTGGCTATTCAAAGCTTTTTGTCTTGTTTTTTTTTTTTTTTTTCGCTCGAACCTTCAGAATCATCATCCCTGCAGGATAGACACGCTGGACGAGAACGCTGTGTACAGTGAAAGGACGTTTGATTCGTGTGAGAGCAACAAGTTATTAGAGAAATGTTGGGATAATTATCGAATTGCTCGGGTTCGAGTGAGAGTCGAGTCTTGTAGCTCCGTAAATTGTGTTCTCGTTGGTCGGTGTGTGTGTGTGTGTGTGTGTGTGTGTGTTTGGTGCGCGGTGCGGAGACTCGACGCAAGGGAGAGCAAGCCGCGCGCTCCGCGAGTGATCCGTTCGTCTCTCGTTTTTATCGTTAGCGCGCTCCGAAACCGTGGGAAGATAAAGGAAGGCGATTAGTGTCATTTGTAGAATGTAGAGAGGGTTGAAGAGAGGGGAGACAAGATTTTTTTGTATTCGCCGCGCCCGCTGCTTCTATAGCCGCGGTGATCGTACGATCTTGGAACGTCAAACACACACACACACACACACACGGACTGGCACACTAAATCACGCATGCTCGAGTACAACGGAGCAATACTTTCGCGACCAAAATAGGAAGGTCATGGTAAATATTTTTTGACATCATCAGCAATGGTGACCGTGTTTCAATGCGACAGACAAAAATCACAATCATCCTTACCGAAAGCAATTAATATGAATAATTATACGAAATTATTTTTTCGTCATTTATCTTAATGAAAATCTTGTCTCTTTTGGTATGAAAGAATTTTAATTATTATTCATCGTAAAAGTGTCATTTAATTCGACGTCAAAAGGGATTTATTATTTCGGCCGATTCTGTGAGAATATTTGTTTTTTCTTTGAGCTCTCCAACTTAAGGCTCTCTTGCTATCGAACGTCAGGGAATGTTCGCTCCTATTTCTTTTTCTCGCATATTGCATTTAGAAAAAAAAACTGCTTTTATCGACAGTTCCTGACGAAAAAACTTGGACCGGTAGCTGGGCTCGCTGATATAGTAACGATTAAACGTGACGGTACCCAAGGGACCGATATATATATACCCGTCGGTGTGTGAGTTTGTACTCTCGCTTGCTTCTTCGGCCCATTAGAATATCTCAGCTCAATCTGGCTAAAACCGATGTTTACCCATGGAGCTACTTCCGATTCCCTTGAACCTCGTCCACTTTGCCTTCGGCGACCCTTTTGATCAGGGCTCCGTTTTCTTTTCTTCTTATTTAGCTAACGTGTGCTATGGACCGAGCCAAGTTTTCACTTCATTTTCTTATTTTTTTCAACGTTTTTGCATTTTTTAATTTTCACCAATTTCGACAAAAAATTTCACCTGAATTTTTACGTCATTTCCCCTCGATTATCGAGAAAAATCATGCGGATGGGTTTATTCACAAGATTGGGACAGAAGATGAAAAGCACTGTGCGGTCCAAAGGTCGACCCTCTTAGTTCCGCATCAACTTACGAGCGAGAGTTAAATAAGTAATTCTTTCCAATTTTATTACTCGCTCCTCGACGTCTTTCCCCAGCATCAGGCACCAACAGACAACGGAGACGTGATACAGAAAGAGAGAAAGAGAACGCGCGAGAAGAAGATTTTCAGCGACTGGGAAAGCCACCGGAGGCTCATCGGAGCCCCCAATTGTCCGCCAAGCCCTCCAGGGGTAACTATCTCTTCTTTTGCCTTCAGCCTGCTGTTTCTTTTTTTTCTTCATCTTCGATATAAGAGTCAGGTACGAGAGAGAACAACGACATCTCTATGTATATTTATGAAACAACGCGGCGAGCGAATGAAACGAAGGAAAAGGATGACGAAAAAAATCACTCGCCTCACTGATATTGATACTCCTCTATAAAACTAATGAATTTAATCAGAACGAATGAAAATGAGGCGAAGAAGCGCCGAGCCGAAACCTCTCCCTTGGTTATACGAGAGAACGAAGAAGGTAGCTTGGAGCGCGTCGACCGAGCACCAAAAGCGTATTTATACACCGGAAGATGGCGTTCCACTCTTCCGCACCCTTACATCTTGGAACCACCCTCACCGACGCGGACACTGCAAACGATTATTGAAGATTAGATTTTTAAATTGGAGGTGCGGGCCACCCCAGTGGCTTCCATGCTTTTTTTTCCCACACCGACTTCCTCCCTCGCGCTTTTTTCCCTCAAAGTCTCATCGTCTTCTTTTCACCCTCCGCTTTCCAGCAAGACCGGAGAATATCTGATCTTCCTCGTCTCTCTCGCAAATTGTTCTCTTCTTTTTCTTTCTCCCACTGAGAAATTAGCATATCTCGGAAAGTGATCCCCCGTTTCCTAATTGAATTATTCTTAAATTCCCATAAAATCGTGCGAAAATTACCGCCTTGACTTGAACGTTCGCCCACTGATACCTATCCCTCGTTCTCGTCCAATCACACATATACATTCTGCCCTCTTTACTTTGGCATTACCCCCTCGCGATCGTTTCCTCTGTGTACCCCACGGCGTAACAACCCCCGAACTTTTCGTATATATTGGACACGATTAATTTTCTGGAACATTACACTCGGCCAAGATTTTACGAGTCGGCATCGAACGAACGAAAAAAAGGAATCATATCGAGGCTTTCGTAATTTCGCTTCCAAATAAGATCTCCTGCTTCTAGAATTATTCGTTTTTAGTCCTAATTATTATTTACCCACCAAATTTCCAGTCTGCTGAAAATATATTTGAGCAATTTAGGGATTCAGTCGGTTCATTCAATAAACACTACGGTCGTTTATGTTGGCAAAGCTAGGAGACGAGCATGACCCTGAATATGGGACAGAAATTAAATAGGACAAGGTACAGATACGAATGTATAAATCCGCAGCGTTATAAGAAAAAGAGCTTAATTGGTAAGAAGGGGTCGCACGTGCCACTGAGCTTAACCGAATGTACGAGTTTTTTTTCTCGTTCCTTCATCCCCCTCTCCCCCCCCCCCCCCCACACACACACATATTCATCTTTGTTTAGCTACAATATCTCGTTTTGGAATAACGGCACGCGGGAGACCACGAAATCGTGATTAAAGGGAGAAAGGGAGAGAGAAAGAGAAAAGCCATGTTCTCAAGCCCTCCGCCGCTCGTGGGTACGACTTTAATTTTAATTTCGATCAGATTCCTACCCCGAAACTCTCGTTTGACTCGTAGCTCGTTCTCGGTAGAGAACGGTTGCCAACCCCCTCTCGCGCCTAGCCGAATCTTCGGTAACGATACAAGCAAGAAATTACGAGCCATAGCGCCTTAAAAATGTAATCCCACAACTGCCGTTTACTCCCCACTCCAAAAGAGTCCACCCTCCTCCATACACAGACACACACTTTATCCTCTTAACTAGTTTGGAGGCATGAGACCATTCACCCTTACGAAACATCGCAAGGAATAAAGCGCCCCTGTACGACTCTGATCGTCGTTGCGACGATCGACGTGCTTCGTTTCTTCTCTTTCTACCGCGCTTTTCCAATCGACTTATACATATAGATACGCACATTAGCGAGAGAGAAATTAATTTTGTTGCTGGTGTCGTGAGATTAGGAATTCGACGATAACCAACGACACAGAGGACAGAAAACTGCGTCGGTATCGTCAAGACCTCACCCTATACGTTACTACAAGGGGAAAGAAATCGAGCGATGCTAAGAACACATACTAGTTTCTAATCAGTGGCGAACTGCGAGGGCTAACTGAGCAATACCAGAAGATGAGGCTGAGGGTGTTTTACCAAAGTGAGATTAAGGCGATCTCGATTTAATTGCATTGGCCCTTGGCCTGCAAAGTTTTTTTATCCAGTACGACGTTCTCTCGAACGAGATATGTGGGAAAGATATTTTCCATTTTCTTTGAACTTTCTTTTGGTCCAAACGATTCTTATTGAAATTGATGCGAAAAAAAGGAAACATCGCAATAGTCGAAATTCTCGAATGAATTATGTTCCCATCAAGGCGATAATAATTTCCAGTTATTCAAATGTAATCGAATTCCGATAATTAATCGAACCTGCGATTGCACAATCTGAATATTTCTCGGTATACGAAAATTTGTAACGAACTCGTTGAATCAGAACAAGAGCGATAGTGGCAAATAATCGACTACGAGTCTGATCTACTTGCTGCTTTTTTTTTTTTATATCTTTGTTTTTTTTTTCTCGCAACCACCATCATTTTCGCTCGTTGTATCTCTCTGCAGAGTCCGTAATTTCCGTCCACGCGATCCTCCCTGTACGGAGATGCGGCGAGAAGAAAAAGAGTCAACGATCGCGAAGAGTGTGTGTGAGAGAGAGCGAGAGAAAAAAGAGTAGTGAAATGTCGTGGAAGGAGAAGAGGGATGAGTCAGGAAGGATTCTCGTAACTACACGAGTGACTGTTTCACCGCGGTGAAAACGTAGAGAGTCAGGCCTTCCCATACCGCACGTATTATCGATTACCGATAAAGCAGCTCAAGAGCAAAAATCCTCGTGTTCTCTCGCACCTCTCTCTGGTCCTTCGAACGATTCTTGCAGTCGAGTGCTCGTCGTTGGGGGTGAAAATGGTGGCTAAACAGCCAGCTCTGTGTGTGCACTCCTCATACCCCTTTTTTTGCTTCATCCCGTTGCTCAAACACATGAAGAGGAAGGGGACAGCGCGGAGAGGTATCGATGCTCAGTGCAGTGAGGATGAGGCTTGAGGGCGCTGATATAACAAGGCTTGGGGGTAAAAAGCACGCTGGAAAATCGAGGCGAATAAAAACACGTTTGAGTGTCAAAGTATATTCCTCTCGCATTACGACTGCATACGAAATCAGGCAAAAAATCAGACCACCAGTTACGAATAAGATTCTCTATTTTGCTATCTCAATATTCATATAAACCTTATAAACTTTTTATTTAACTTGCATATCTCACATATTCTTACCGTCATTTAAATAATTCGTATATCAAATTATCTTGTTACCAAACCGCCACTAAATAGTGAAAAATTCCAAGATTATGTTTTTAATTTTTTTTTATTGAATTTTTCACCGTGAAAAATGAATATTACACTTTTTCCCAATGTTGCATTTTATTTTTCAGAATTCGAACGATCAAATTGAAAAAAAAACAAAGCTCTCTACGAGAAATGGCGAGTCAACTGCATCGATTCATAGTTTTGGGGTGCCGGTAACCCCAGTGTAGGGAATTTTTTTTTTAAAACACGCAGTGTAGGGTCCTAGGGTTAAGATTCTCTGAAAATTTTTTATTCGTACGAAAGATTTCTTTCTCAAGAAACGATCGATCGAGTGCCAGGAATGAAAAGCTAGGTCCAGATTGCTCATTTATCGGTCGCTGCATTCCAATCTTACGTATTTATCCAGCAGGAGAGAGTAACAAATAAAAGAGAAAAAAGGAAAGAAACAGAAGCGAATAGAGTGTGATGGCCCGATTGATGCGGTTTAGGAACTCGGTTGGTTGTCATTCGAGAGACTGTCGCATCTAAACTTGGTGTATATAGCGATATCTGCATTATAGATTTATTTTTTCGTTGGCTCGGTATATATGACGTGGCGATTCGCAAGGCTTATGTTTATTTGAAAGCAGTTATAGGTTGCCAACTCCGGACGCTATAGACAGCCGGAAACTTTGTCAAAGTCTCGTATATGTATATAGACGCATGTATATATAGTTTCGACACGTTGTCGACTATTTGAACGCGGACATGTTCGATCAGAAGACAAACCTTCGCAAAGTACGATCGTTCTAATATTTCGACGTGTACACAGTAATAGACAAAAGAGTATCGCGGGCATGCACGTACACTGCGGTGAGAAACGAGCAACGAGCAAGTCGCGATCGTCTGTCGTAGTTGTGTGAGTGCACATCGATACCTATCGAGGACGTTCTACGTGTCACAATAAATAAATCATTACGATAAAAGAACAAAAAAACTCAAGCCTGACGAACTAATGAAAAAGTATGCAAATTTATTCCATTTCGTTGTTATTGTTGTTATTTATTGTGCTATTGTTTAGAAATCATTTTACAGCGGAAAAGTAACTTTGAACTCTGTGGCAACAACCAACTAGTGGCTTTTCCGAGATAATTAAAATATTCAGCGCACACATTTATTACGTGTAGAGATATTGGATTGAAAAGTGCCACGTGTAGCGATATATAGAGGGAGAAAGTTTTTCAAAAAGTTTGACGATGGAGTTTTGAGCCCTTGTTAGCCCCGAGCCATCAACCCTTGTCGATAAAATCGAGTTATTATGTTTCCTTTTATTTTTTGTATTCTCCACTTCCACTTCTCGTATACAGTCCTGGCAATTCTCTTCACGGAAGGGAATTGCAGGAGAGGAGCGCGAACCCCGCACTCCTCAATGTCTACGTGCGCGTATATGTGTATATGTGTGTCTGGAAGGGCCAGATCCGCTGTGTGGTTAATTGACGTTACTCCCCGACGACGACGACGACGACGTCGTCGGCGGCTCCGATGTCGAATTGTCAGGCTCGATAACGAGATTAATCCTTCGCGCCTCTCGCGAACGTGCCCAATTCAAATTCGTACAGCGTAGATGTAACACTCAGTCGTAGTTATGTTCTTGTGTATATCAGCGCTTCCTATAAGAAGGGATGTACACCTTTGCGCTTTGTTACGTGTGTACACTTTTTTCCTTTTTCATATGAACGTTAAGACACGTCTCTACTTTACGAGACACGTGGACTTTACTCCATGCTTGCATAGTCAATCAATTTACTCTGCATAAATCGCTCGACATGTGTCTTTGTATTATAATAAATAATTACTTTGACAATAATTTCGAAAATTTATAATTAATCATTTCGTTGGAACGAATTGATCGTTCATGTTCAATTTGCAGCTGATTCGACCCTCTCGATTATCTCCAATGAAAATATGAATCTCAACGAGTTTTCTCACAGCCAGAATAACTTCTCAAATGACATTTCTTTTCCCCCATCGTATTTCCGAGATTGGTCTTCTGCTCCTTATTCTCACTTAGTCGGTCTGCCCAAACTCGTTGACGAAAGAAACCGTTTCAATTACGTTGAGATTACGAAAAACGCGATTGATTTTGAAAAAGGAAATGTCGATTGCTGTTTACGCTTATACTCGCCGAGACTGCGGAGAGTCGGTTATGCATACATATTTAAAGAAAGTGATTGCGAAAAGTTTCGACATTAATCAACGATCACCCAGAGAAAAGGGCCGCGTGTCACGATCACGACGAATTAATGGCTCGAGGCATTTTGAGACGTGATACCGAATTGATCGGTGTCATTATTACGAACGACGCAAAGCTTCGTTATTACGGTTATTAAGATGAACAACTTACCGGCGAAAGCTGATTGGAATATCTCATGCGTTACTAATTACTTGTACGATAATTATATCCAAAAATGTCTCAATATCGCATTCCCCTCGTCGCGTAAATCCTTCTGATTGTTAATCCACGTTTTTTCCAGCAACTCGTATAACTTCTGTACTTCCTAAGCTCCTTTTCACTCGAATACTCTTTCTCGACAATCGATCCGACATGATTAAACTCCACTCTTGAACAATCTCAAATAGAGAAGAAACGCGAGCAAGAGTTTCGATCAGACTTTTCTCGCGACTATATATCTCGTCCGAGTTCGTCGTGGTGGCCACTTATTTTTATTGGCCGACGAAGCATCGTCATTCGTTCGAGACGAAAATGTGTGTAACATATGGACAACGGGCCCAGGCCTGCGAATAGTGGGAGAGTCAAGTATAACTATATCACAAGGCAGAGGGAAAAAGATCGAACTCGTGGAGACTCCGGGACTGATTACCCGAAATATATACACCAACGTTTTTTTTTTTTTCATCTTCGATATGTAACCTAGATAACCCCGAGAACACAAGCTACGCTGGCTTCCCTGTTATGCGATGCGGTCATTGCCGCCGGATATTTTTCTGTACATCGACCAGCCATCAAAAACCGAACGATGTTATGTGTGCTATAGAGACACGTATCTTGGTCGTGATTTAAGAATGAAATAGAGAAAAAAAGCACGACCAACAGGCATCGATTACCCGTTGCGAAACCGTACAATCTTAATCGGCTATAATGTGCTGATAAGTACATTATGTCGAAGAATTGCTTCCACTTTTCAAAAATTCCACCGTGGAGCCGATTGAGAGACGATTTCCGTTCTCTACACTTCTCGATCGTGGTACAACCTTCCAGGGAATCATATACATGTGTGTAGCTTTATGGAATTCGTTATCATGATTTCTCAGAAGCTCATCCGATGCTTTTCGAAAATTCCCAGTCATTTACGATCTCGGTTCCGCGGAGCCGGCACTAATGTTCTTTCTCGACCAATTCAATTACGAGCCACCAATACCGGATAGAATCCTCACTTTATTCCAATGAAATGTTTGTATGCATGTATACCCTGGACATCTATATATATATTTGACGATCATACGAACGGATTGGAGGGGACACGAAGGATTTGAAAGCTAGGCGTCAGAAAGAGAGAGAAAGAGAGAGAGAGCGAGAGAGAGAGAGGATGAGAGCGATGTCAAATGATCATTGCTTTCGCCCTCTGCGCCCAGTGATTCGATGTACGGGGATGGCTTTGTGCCTTCGAGTCAGATCGAATTACGATCGGCGATCGTGCCACACGGAAGTGCCCGAGGGATTCCCAGCCGGACAACGTAGATTGGCCCTAAGCAAATGACAAAGTACGAGTTCGTATACAAAGAGAAAGCAGAAGAGAAAGACGGAGCGATCGAGAGAGGCAGACAACCGAAGAGACGCTTTCTCGCTAGAGAAACTCTTGGCTGTTGTCGTATTCGGGCATTTAGGAGGGGTTAAAACAGCGATGGGTTTCGTAGAATAAAGGCAAGAGAGCAGGAAGGGGATGAAAGTGAGAAGGGGTGATAGTTGCAAGCCTCGCGAGTCAGACTACCGAGGTTTCCTGGAGGCTAGCCGCAATCTGTCCGTCCATCCGTCCGTCTGAGCTTGCGATACTATACTGCGATCCCGTATGTCCCCCGGCATCAACAGAAACCAGTAGCAACACCACCCCCCGCCAAGAATCCCGCTGTGGCAGCCTTTGGAGTTTAGTCTTGGATCTCGCGATGGAACCAGCCAAAATGAGAGAGATGGAAAGACACTGCCAGAGCAAAACGGAGCAATGGGTGGGCATAGAAAGGACGCGAGAGAAACCGAGAGAGGAGAATTGTTCGGCCCTTACCTTATCGGTGAGGGAAGGTCGCTCGAGCGTGCCGGAAATCAAGCCGAATCCTATCTACAGCTGACCGACAGTGGCTCTCCATTAAACGCGCTACTCTCCCCTTGAATTTCACACAAATCCCACACACATATTAATCCATTTAAATATATACGCGATGTTTCCCTCAAGCAGAAAAATTAACGGGATTGAAAATCCGCCAAAAATTACTCGATACTATTCAGTTTTTTGAATTTCGTTAAAATAGTGAAATTACGAAACCATTGGTTCTCTATCCGAAAACAAATAATTTCAATTTCACACCAAACATCGCTGAGAGAGGAGTCGCGAGTAGAATCGACATTGGGAGTCACTGTCGTTTCTTGTATCACTGGCTACTTCCGCTCTTCTGTTTTGCCGCGCTGTTTCGTGTTTCCTAGACAAGCTGTTCTCAGCCATCTTTAGGGAACGAGATAGAGAGAGAGAGAGAGAGAGGGGGGGGGGGAGACCTCGATACTGTGCCATGTACTACATCGTGGATATAACACAGAAAGCCAAATGCACGGTGGCTCAGTATTCCCAAACTTTGTACGGTCTTGTAAGTAAACGTCCGTCGAGTTGCACTGAGAAGGAAGCGAAAGGGTAGCATAGCCGAGTGTTCAAGCATGGTGTGTTCAAGAGAGCGAGAAGGGGAGGGTCGATTCGACGTTGGCACGCGACGATTCGCAGCTATTCAGCTTTTGGGATTTATTCGCTGTATTTATATTTCCACTATTTTATCTATAAAATCTCTTCAGCATTGTTTTAAAGTTCCAAAAGAAAAAAAAGGGCATTTTCATGAAATCACAAAAACCAACGATCGAGAAAAAGAAGCTTATGATTTTTCACCATTCGCTCATATACATGCGCGTGATCCTCGACAACAGAATGACGAAACTTTTGAGAGAACGAATCGAACGAGAAAGGGGTGAGTTGCCCGGTGTCTAGGGGTAGAATTTGAAGGTTTAGTTCGAGTTGAAACGAGGTGAGGGTGCTATCCGATAGAAATGTGTACGTATAGCGAGGAGAAAGCTGCCGAGAGCCAAACCAGAAAGCGACGAAAGTTGCCCAACTAATAGAGGACGGTTTTCAACGCGCGGGATGTTCAATTAAATTAATTATATGCGCGCACCTTCACCCGTAATATAAATTGTAAATTGTGAGGGCGAGCGGCATGCTACAGTGACGAACGACTCTGTAGAAAGACTGGAATCGGAGCTAGTCGGCCGCATGCGACTGGATCCGCCCGGCTCTATCCGGGCACATCGAAACGCGTAGTTTTCGCGTCCAGCTCCATTTACGTATATGCATATTTTTCTATGGAAGAGATATGCTTCAGATAATTCAACAAAAAAAACGTATAAAAAATAAATAAAAAGCTCTGTGAACACGCAGAGAAAAAGAGTGAAAACTTTTGCCATCAACAATTTCGATAGTTACACATTCAATTCGCATATTCCTAGACAAAAAATCATACGATTTTCTACATTTTATTCCTCCTAGCGAATCGCCACATTTACTTCTTCACTGTCGTCACATCACCGACGTTCTCGTACTCAATTAATTTACGTTCGGTGCAGTTGCGTTAACGACGAAAGGCAAATCCATCCTGCGACAGGTAACACAGTGCTCGGGCTTCTCAAATAAAATTTCGTACGTGTTGCGTGTTTCGTGTATATGAAATATATTTGTTGGACGACACCAAAATATTTCATAGCTACGAGTCTTGTTTCGAATAACGTAAATATCGCGGGGTTCCAATATTTCATACGAATTTTTGGCATTCGTCTTCGCGAACTTGGCTAATGAGAATATTGTATTTGTCATGGCGATTTGACGTTTCACACATTTCGTCACGAAACCTTCGCACTACGTGATGGGAAAGGACGATTTTTCAATCAATTTTTCTTCGAGTCGCTTTCGACGTGTACGACCTGCTTCGATTTCAATATTTATTATTATTTTTAACCGGAAGTCAAGTGTATATACATTTTGCTTATTTAGAAACGATATAGAAGCTTTAGAAGCTCCGGGCATCGAAAATGTTTTCATAGGAACCCTGTTAGACGGTAATTAGATCGATATCTCTTGGAACGAATGCACAAGCAGTGAGAGGGGATGAAAGAGGGCTGGAAAATTGGGGGTTGATAGAAAGGGGGATAAGTGTAGACGTTCGTATACAAGGGAGTTTGAAATTAGCCGGGTCAATCACTCGGTTGGGATCACGGATTTGGGGTATAAATGAAAATAACGCATTTTCCTTCTACACCCCTTTCGGGCTTTGCTTCTGCCTCCTCTAGTTCCGCGTCTCCTGAACTCCGGCCCTCTCGATACGTACATACAAGCAAACACACACACACACATATATTTCTGTATTATGCTCCGATGAACATCGCAAACGAAACTTTGCCTTAATTATTACAATTTAATGTTTCGCCTCTGCTCACTGGTATTGAATGAGGCCTGAGGAAATGTGTGGTACCAACTGTACACAAACGTTGTGTATGAATCATCCATGCAAGCTCTGGCTATATGAGGGATGTACTTTTGTTATTTCATCGTGTTATTTAATAACTGATTTAGACGTCGTGCAGAAAACATTTATTCTCTATCGTTCACACGAAACTTTGGAAATACGAAAGAGCGCCGTGTATTACAGAATTTGGCTCATTACTCATGGAATTAGAAAATTTCTATAAAAATGTGTGCGTTTGACTCAAACCCCTTAGTACATTCGATGGAGCTGACAATGGCAGTTTTATCGTAGTGGATAACGATTTGAGGTAAAAATATATAAAAAATTCGAACTAAATGAGACTGCATGAAAAAAAAAAGCCTTTGGTTTGCTACTTTGGAAGTTAACTTGCTGGCGATGGGTTCTGGCGCGGAAAATCCAAAAGCGGAAATTCGTGTATAATATACAGATGGCTGTGGATATTTATTTATGCGTGTGTATATGTACAAAAGTGTAGGATACTTGCGAAGCCAGACGGTAAATACATTTTTAAATAAGGGTTTTTTGCCCTCGGTCTCCGGGATTTCGTCCCCGTATCGGGAATTATCTTTTGGTTTGCGCATTATCCTTCGGGACGTTGGAGGAAAGGGTAGGATCAAAAGGTAGGCAGAGTAAAGAGACTACCGTGGAGAGCTCTATAGATGTATTTTTATGCTTGTTCACGGTTGTGAAGGTTCGTTCTCTGTTCCGATCCTCCGGTTGCCTGATTCTCTGTTTCTAAATTGTGCGAATAAATATACATGTATATGTATAAATTTACATGATCCTGCGGAGTCTGCCCATTTGGTTTTCTCTCCTGCGAGTGCCTCCTGCTGCCGCCGATCGACGCCACACGCAAAACCCAAACCACCGTCTGACTTGTGACAGGGAATTCGCTACTTAATGCGGAAAACCGAAGGCATTAGTGGCCACAAGCGCATGTGTGGGTGAGTGTGTGTGTGTATAGTCGTCAACGTTTGCTGTTTGGTAACGGATTCTCAACCTCGTCAGTCGTAGCGCGATTAGCAGGACGAGATGTCGCTTCGATAATTCGGACATTTGTACATCATCACATCCAAAATGTACACTCCTTAGATACACCGTCGACGAATCCGCGCAAAGAATTTCCACCGATTTCGTCCACTTGCTTTATTTTCATTCTTGCAGAATTCAATGATACAGATTTGACAGAAAATACAATATTACGATGCGCAAATACATCTCTTGTGTCCATCCAGACAACTGGATTAAAAGACCGAGTCTCGTGCCAGAGAGATATTTCGCATTTGCTGTGGTAAACGTTTCGAAATTTTATTTAATCGCTATCTCTACTGCTCTCGTCTCTCTCTCTCTCTCTCTCTCTTTCTCTATCTCGAGTTTTTCAATCGTTTCTGAAGAGGTTTTGTTATTTAATATCCGACGAAATGTGGTCGGATCTCATTGCTCGGATGACGTACGCGTCTAGGATTATATTCTTTATACCATGCTCGCCTTTAACTCTTTTACTCTCCCCTCATCCTGATCAAACTTACTCGCGCCTCATCCCTCCAGCCTTCTCGCTCTGTCTTACTGGATTTCAATTGTGATTGATTGTCATAGATACATACGTATGTATTCTATGCGTATCTATAGAGATCCATGAGTATTGGTGTACGTGGGAAGTCGGTGATTGAGAATCGTGAAATGAAAGCGCGCTGCGGAAGAGGGATTCGCCGAGAGACAAAAAGACGACGGGAGGGATGATGGCTCTCGGTATATATCCTCTGTCACTCCTTTCCAACCCTTCGATTCTCATGGATCTCCTCCCTCGCACAGATGGCCCGCTTCTCTGCTCGTACAAGACCGGAATATAATGGAGTAAAATTTATACGATTCTCATATCGGCACGATAAAAAGACAGACAGTCGACCAGACGTCACAAAGGAAGGATTAATTTTAAATATCATATACTTGCGCGCCATAGCTCGAGACTAAAAAGTGGAAGCTCTCGCGTTAAAAACCAGAAAAAAAAAAAAAAATAAACGAGCAAAGGGGTGTGTACGAAGGGGAAGTATGCGGTATGAGTTCTCGAGTCGCGAAACCTCGGGGGGAGGCTTAAAAGTGACGGTTCTCTCACGAAAGGCTTCGACAAGGATTTCAAAATGTCACGAGATTCTAAAAACGCCGGCAACGGAGCAAGCAATATATTTGATATAAAAAAGAAGGAAATCGAAAAGCACGCGAGATGAACGGGATTTCTTTGAATAATTATTTTCTAATACACACTTTTGTAAATATAGCCATAAAATCAGATTTCTTTTGTATCAATTCGTCCGCAGCTAATTTCAGAATACAAACTCAGCTTCGCGAATCTGCATCTCACGGATCGGAAATAAATAATGAGACTGCATGTACAATGCACATAATGCGCGCGGATTCTGGATATATCAAAGCAATGACTTTGAGAAATGACTGATGCAAAAATGGCGGGCCACCCGCGCGAATCGGCCAATTTTGACAGCACGCCAAAAGACGTTTTCTTCGATGTATAGCTCCGGAGGCTCGAGAGAGAGAGGAGAACATTTTCGATGAGATATTTGCATACCGAACGCTTGCGAAATTTTCATCACGCGCCAATAGACATTCCCGCACGTAGCAACCAGATTTACAAGAAAATATATATTCCTCGGTGCATTTTACGTTGCACCCAAAACGACCGAAATGAAATAAATCATTTTTTGCAATCGCATTTTCAAAAAGCCACTTTTTGCCATCAATTCAACTTTTCAAATCGTCTTTATAAAAAAAATGAATTTATCGAGCGTAACGGAGTTCGCTAACGGAAAGAGATAAAGGATCGTTGAATATGATTCGTCGCATAGTTTGTGCCTCGCACGATATTTCGGGATCTTGAACGCGAAGAAACTAAAATTTTGTTCAATCAGCACTGCTTAGCCTCGCGATGTATTCATATCTAAATTCGTGTGTCTATAAGGATGTGCCTGTGTCATTTCGAACGTACGAACAAGAACTCGTATAGGGTAAAGTCGAGTCAAAACGGAAGCCGGAGGAGAAAACGGCATCAGCGGAGTCCTCGACCAGACGGCGTTTCAGCTTAATCACGTTGGTGGAAAAACGGAGATAATCCCCGCGTCCGGGAGGTCGGGACTTTTTCTCTTTCTCTTCTGCTCGTCTGGACGACCGCGAGACGAAGGGACGGCGTGTGCGCGCCTGAAGAGAAGATACGTGCTTCGATGGTCAGAGCACTCGCATATTCCCTCGTACGTTGTACCCACGAGTCTGTATAATTACGTATTTCCAACTTTTCGAGTGCGTCAATATTTCTCGTAGTTTCGAACGTCGCAGTTGATCTCGCTCACGACGAAATAGAACCTTGGACAACAATTGAAAGATCGTTTTGTCGCCTTTATTCTCGAGGATTTCGTCCATTTTTCAAAATCTTTTAGTTGGCCAGAACATTCTTCAAGTTAATCTCATGGCCGTGTATTCTTTACGAATTTTCCGTGGCCACGAATCGTCAGAATAAAAAAAAGATTTTCATCGACTGACGTAGATATCGGATTCCCAATTAAAGAATTTCCAAATATTCCAGCAGATGGAAATATATGTTGGACGTATACTTTACATAGAACACGCGTCGCGAAGTATGGATTTCGCGTACGCGTGGGTGTGGATGCGAGGAACAACTCGCAGGAAATCATTGGATTCGACTCCTCAGCATCCTCGGGTTATTCTCATGTTCACTCTCTTCCTCGTTCCCTCTTTCGCGTACATAGGAAAAGGGAGGTTTTCACTCGTGGCTCATCAGAGCAAGAAGACTGTATGGAGGTAAAATGCGAGTCTCGTGAGCGTGGATTGATATTAGCAGCGAAGCATACGGAATTTTTAACTAGCTTCTGATATCTCTCACTCTCCGGGAACCCCTTTACCATTCCCCCAGCCCATTTGGTCGCTCCGTTCTCTCCAAAGTGAAACAGAAAAGTTATGAATCTAATTTTCAATGTGTTTGTATACTTCTCGGCGTCTCTCTTTTATTTTTCTGTCCTGCATTCATTTTTCTCTTATTTCGCATCTCGCAATTGCGTATCCTGCAACTCTTTCTCGACACACGCTTATCCTCCGCCTCACAGGTAGAGCAGATGCCTCTTTCCGTGCTTCGAGATACACAGACCAACAACGTAGGATATATGCTTTTTTCATGCATCCCTTTCACAAGGGATGCGAGGAGTTTTTTCTCGTACGCAGATGGTTGCGCGTAAATATGTATGTATTGGGCTCGTGTCTACCTCCCCACGCCCGAACAACTTCGTTAGTCATTTTTTTATCTCCCAACAGAGAGAGAGAGAGAGAGAGAGAGAGATAGAGAGAGAGAGAAAGAGAGAGATTCGTCAGTGGTTGGAGGGGACGAAGAAAAATTAATTTCCAGATTTTTTACGCCGTACGACCATCGAAGCCGTTGTACACATCGAAAAGGACGTGCGTTGTTCACCCTGCTTCTTTTGCTTGTACACAGCGTGTATGTAAAACTCGTTTATCCCCGGTCTTGACTTCAATTGCATTCGCTGTCTTATCATATATATACGATGCTATGTATCAGTGTGTGTGTGTGTGTGTGTGTTAACATACGCTCGACGTATACATCGCAGGAGGATCGGATTTATGTCGAAATTTATATATTCATCGAGTCTATAATGAGATGAAAACTTTTATCGTTCATTGCAGCTCTCTTTTATGCATAGATATCTATGTATATATGCGAAATAATGTACTTCAGGTGCTTTTCAATTCAAACTTTTCATGGAACAATATTTTTCGTGAGGCTTCGAGCGACGATATTGGAATGCTGCATATAGAACTCTTTCGTTACGTTTTTTTTTTTTTCCTTTTTTATTCTCCATCTGAGAAACGTCTCATCGTTCTCGTTTGTTCCCTGCGACAGTTTTATGCGCATATGTATAAATATATGTTTGCGAACCGACTGAAGAAAGGATTTAAAAGTGGCAGGTCGTCACGAAAGCTAAACTCGTGCAACGATAAGCCATCGTCGCATATGGAATTCGCTCTGTGTTACACGTTTCGATAAATCTTGCCGATTAATTTGTTTGTAATTATTGCAGGCTCAGTTTACGTTAATGTTGTGAATGCAAGTCAAAATGTCGGGGAAAAAATTGTCTTTGCTGGAAACAAGAAACTCGATTTTAATAGGACGTTCATTTTATTCCAACGTAATCTTCTGCTCCTTTTCTCTTACTCAATGCGCACTATTTTTTAAATTTATTATATACCGAGTCGAAAGCAGGCCGGTGCATCAATCCGGCGATTAAAAAATCGATTTCCGTTCGAACAGCGTGGCTCAACTCCTTTTTTTCACGCTAAAATCTCCACTGTTCCGTTTTCAACAACGCCGATGGCTTTTGGTTCCGTTAAAGTACGTTTAATCCTAATACATCCTACCGCACTTATGTACTCTTTTCAGGACGACAATGGGAGGAAAAAAGAACAAGCTACGCGTAGGACAGACCCACACGATGCATGTGAACTCGCGAGTACAAACACGCAAACACGTATAAGAATATTTGCACATAGATTTTTGATTATTCATACATTTGTACACGGTGAGAAGAGACACATGGCCGCACAGGTTTTCTTCTCCTGCATAAAAATTAATTTCGATAATTATTCGGATTTTCTATTTAATGTTTCCAGAAATATTAACAACGGTGAATGTGGCATTCCTGTATTTTCTTTCTATCGCTCACAGCTCAGCTTCACATAAATATCTATGAATGTTTCGAGAGACAAGGGCCATTAAAAAATCGTGTTGTACGATAGACACGATATTCATTTTTACCGAAGGTAAAGGACCTACCAACTGAATATTTTCTCATTATCAAAGTCATATAAATGAATATGTACATATATTCTCATATATTATGTACGCGGCTAATAAAATAGCTCGCGTAATGTGGGGAAAAAAAATGAGAAAGCTGGGATTTTGCGCGGAAGCCACTCGTTTGCTTCAGGATCCTCTCGGACGTCGAGTCAGAGGACTCGAACTATATTTCATATTTCTGTACGATTGTTGGCGTATGATAAATATATATGTATATGTAGAATCTACAGACGAACGCAGAGGAAGAGTAAAAAGGTAGTATTACAGACGCAATTTCGGGAGTTACACCAGGACGAGGAATGGTTGAGTGCGAGAAATTGTGAGTGGACGAGAAAGGGGCAAAATCTATAGATATATAAAAATGTGTGTATGTGTAGTAATAAATATGTATATGGCCGATGTGGAGATATAGGAAAAAAGGGTGCTTGGGTGGACGCGAGGAGTTGCCACCACCCCCATTAAAAAAAAAAAAAACGAGCCAAGCATCTCCATACCCATTCTACTTCCGGTGAATAGTCGAGAGTTATTCTCCCTACGCGGAGTTTCTATATTTTGTTCTACACTTGAAACTTACGAAATGAATATCTAACGATATTGGCTCTCCCTGCAAGCTTCGCGGATTTCTGTGCTGCTCCTATACACATAGATGTATATAAACGGACCGACCACCCATTGCCACATGGCAGCATCCACCAAGCATACACTCTCGCAGTTTGGCTTTCTCCGAGCATTTCTACCCACGTCATTTTCGCTCGAGTGCAAATATTTCCTGGTTTTTGGGCTGGCCCTCACCTAACCCTTCACTATAATCCACATGGCTATTGTATGAAAACATATATACACTGATGGCTCCTGATATACGAGTTATAAGGTCGTTATTCATACAATGTATCACACGTTGCATAAAACCGTCGCTCTCTTTTCCATTCTTCGAATTGCTTATTTGTTATTTAATATTTGTCGAATATGTATGTTTTGAGGCTTGATACATTGTGAGAAATCGACGAATTCTGAATGGTCTTCCGGGAGGCTTCGGACCCATGACTTTGCCACCGGAAGCTCCATCAGAAAAGACCGGATTCGTGTCTCCAAAACGCCCACGTACTCGCAGCTCATTCGACAGGGGTGACAGGCTGTATAAATAGTCGAATTCTCGAAGATACGTCCGTTTCTTAACGGGGCCCTCGTTAGAAACGAGCGAGGAGCAAGAAACGCGTGAAAGACGCTAGTGACAAACGACAACTCACGAAATAAGTGTATACGAGTGTGCGAGCGTGTGTGTGTATATGCGTTTGTCGCGGTGGAAGAATCTGGGTCGAGAGTGAACGAGGGTACGTTGATTTTTTCATTTTTTTTTTTCGTGCTTCTTATTTTTTTTTCTCATTCCCAAAGTCTCACATCAAATTAAACGTGTCTCCGAACGATATTAATGTCGCGTTCAATTTTGGGGATAAGTAATATCTAAATAACGAAACGGAAAAAGCGGTAACGACGATCGGCGATAAGTACACAAAACGAAACGGTACGTATATTCGACGATAAATCTGGCCGAGACACTGATAACCGAGCATCAGATAATATAAGCCCAATAATAATTTGAATAACAATAATAATGCGATTACAATATTAATACACGATACCGTTGACTTCGAGGTTTGCCTCGATGTATTCTAAATTATCACTCAATGCAGGCACTGACAATTGGTTTCCGATTGAATCTTCGAATTGATCAGGTTAGAGAAATATATTTTTTAAAACTTTATTCTCGGAATTAAAATTGATTTCGCTAAATTGCATTTCAGAGTAACTCCAGCGGTTTTAGAATTTTTGTTGCAAGGTCGGAATTATAAATTAGAGATAAAAACTAAATAAACAAATGTTAATCGACCAGGTATCGGTTTAACTTTCGTTCGTAATTCGTCGGTATATTATTTTGCTTCACGGACGCAGCGACTACGCTTATGCTTTCAGCTCGACAGCATTACCAAGTTCTTTTCCATGTCGCTGTGTCTCTGCTACGTGTATTGTTTAATTAATCTTTATTGGTGTTAAGCTCGATTGGTTTTATGGCGGACGGCGCTACAGGCTAAGATCTTGATGAGATACCGAAGAATTTTTACGTATCGTCAGCTTTTAAAAACTGCGTCAATCCTGTTTCCACGTTTCGTTGTCGAGGTTTCCTCCTTTTTTTTTCTGATAGAGTTTTTCTCTCGAGAAACTCATGAAATTGAAAAGTTTTCGAATACTTTATGACTCGAAATTCAAAACTTCGCGCAACCTTGTCGCGTTAACCTTCGAATCTCGAACTCCGGGATTGAAAACTCAGTCGCTTTTATCGTCAGCCTCAAAAGGCGTATGCGACGTTATTCCATTACGTATATTCCCATTTCAAATAATATACGCATCTAGCCGCAATCCCCTCGATTTCATATTGCCTCTTTCGATAGCTCCTTATCGCTTAATTATCAGCAAATCTTTCGTATCTGTTCGGGTAAATATGGAAATACCTATGTGTATCGTTAATATAAACATTACTGCGATGATGCCATCCCATTATTGGCGTTACCATTATATCGCCCCGCCAGAAATATCACTAATAATATATAATCGTTATACAGCGTAAGAAGAAAAAAAAAACATTTCGAAAAAAATCAATCATGTGTTACAAAGACGCGTCGAAATGAAATGGAAATCATAAAAGGCACCGTGAAGTCTAAATTTGAACAGAAAGATCGCAAACTCTCATGAAAATTCGTCGACGGACGATTTTGAGAGAATATGATCATCGGTCCAGCAGCCCGAGGGGCAAAGGGAGGGGGAGGCATTGGAAAATACACCCGCACTTTTGCCACAGTTATTTCTTGACCCTTATGCTCGTACACCGTGTTTTCTCTCGGCATCTTCTTCTCAGTTTCCGTCTCATTCGCTCATCATCTTCTCTCTCTCTCTCTCTCTCACTCTCTTTCGATGCTTGCTCTTTCGCGGTACATTAGCCAACGTGTTTTGAAACACTCGGCTCGCGTATTTGTGTTGGCACACGAGTCATCGGTCTCTCTTTCATCTCTATACGCGATGTGTCTCTTCCTTTGTGCATCTATATAGCTCTTCGTACAATCGTAGTTTGTGCAGCATCCACCAGTTCATCTCTATTATACAGAAAATGCCCCTGCGTGTCTATATCACTTGTACTTTCTTTATTTTCTTCTTTTTGCGCTCAACATTTCGTGCCTCGTTTCTTCGTGAACGGAAAGTGATCTTGCACTCTCGGTATTCTCTCGCTATGCTCCTATTTTCTCTCTCGAAGATGCTAATTTGCGACGTGATATCTTTCTGTACATCCCGTCTGAGTCATTCAACCCTGTCGCACACGCGGGGACCCAGAAATTCACGGATGAAAGCGATGCTTTTGACTTCAAAGAATTATTTTTCAAACTTTTTCACATTTTTGTATTTTCATTGAGGAATAAATTATTCGGGAGCAATTTTCAAAATATATATGCAAACATTATAAATTTCTCATTAACAAAAAAATTTATTGTGAGAAAAAGAAGTAGCGATCGAACAAAAAAACAAATAAATCTGTTGCTGCGGCATAAAAGAAGAAACGCTTCGAAATATGTGGATAACGAAATCCATGACAAACAAGAATGGTTACGTGATAACTTTGCTCGTTCTGTTACGCGGGTGTGAGTAAATATCGCAAAAAAATTAACCCACTTGAGAAGGCAATAAAAAAAAACTTGTGTCGACGTTGCGTTCCGAATTCGGAGCGAACGTGTTTGGCACGTGAGATATCCCTATACATAAAAAAAGCCTCGTCCAAGAATGAGATTCTGTCGAAAGTGGTTAAAAGATTTATTCTTTCAGAAACGTTATCTCCCCGGGTGCAAACACTGACGTGGTTAAAGCACCAAGCTCGATGCTGAGAAAATGTTCTCATTCCTTCTCATCGCGATACGCGCATATACACGTACGTAATTGGCGTCATTCACACTTGGTCCCTCTCCGCGCACCTCCTTCCTTTTATTTTCACTTTATTATTCCCACACAATAAGACAAATTCGAGAGATGCTTATTTTTTTTTTTATCAAAAGTTTTTATATGCTCGTTTGATATTTTTTACCGGACCTATGTATATCGACGCGAAGATATTATTCAAACGAGCTACCTGTGTCGCGGAGGCTTTTCGCAGATTTAATTGCATCCACCAACGTCGTGCTTGCAAAAATTTGTATACAGTTATAATTTTTGTTACACAAATTCTGTATGTGCATCGACACACATGGTCGCCGGAAGCGAAAGCTATTGCCATCGGCCTGGACCAAAGCGACACCACGTTATCTCGTCCCTTTATCAATTACTTACTACGTTCCACTTGAATGTTTTTTTTTTTCTTTTCCTTACGCATATTATCATTATCGCTATTAATACAGGCGATAAAAAGGCAGAATGCGGTTTCCTGCATGCGTAGGTCTACGGCCGAATTCGTTCCCCCACATCCTATTGAGAAAACTTTGATGTAGATATATTTTTATTATGTTCATTTCTTTCATGCTGTTTCCAAAGCTCTCGTTATATTCTCCACGTCGTCGAACTAATGCCATGCACCATCGAGTGTCGCGCGATGTTCCTTTTTTATTCTTCCCCTCCGCGTCCACTCGATAGTGCCAATCACTTATTTTCACTTGGTTCTTTCCAATACAAATGTTCGGTGATCACAGAGGATCGAGATGAAAAAACAACGAGAAGAAAAAAACTCGTACTTTGTGTCCTTGAGCATGGAAATCGTTATCGAACTCTTGCCCGTTCACAAATCCCTTTGACGCTTCGTTTCCGACGAATTATTATTGATGATGAAGCCGATGAGAGGAAAATAAAAGACGCAATGTAAGCGATCGAGCTTTGGCCTCGTTTTTTTTTTCACTCTTCGCAATACGGTCAATGGATTCTCGATAAAGACATTTTTCGTCGTGCTGCAGTTTTGTTCAGATCTCGCCTGTTAAAACGCCACCAAAGTGACGATGGGTGTCTCTTCTTCCTTGAGAGCAATGGAGAGTGCAAAGCGAGAGAGAGAGAGAGAGAGAGAGAGAGAGAGAAGATGAAGAGCGTGTTTCGGACGATGGGATCGACAGAATACGCGATCATCGGCTTCAGAATTACAAAACACCAGGACGAAGCGATCGAACAAACGATTCACAGCTCTCTATCTGAAGAGGCGAGGGTTCATTTTCTCCTTCTCTTTTCTACGCTAATGTATATATAAAACTGTACAATGCTCCGTTGGACCAAGAGGGTGCGAGTTCCGTTATTGGTTTCAAGGAGAATACTTATTGAACCTAAAGAGTCTCGTTTCTTTCTGCTTCTTTTTCTTTTGTTTGTTATCACATCCCCTTGTTCTTACTTCCACTTGAAATGACACGGTGAGTACTCGTCCCAGTTTTCCGTTTTGACGATACTTTTTCGTTTTTCTTTCTCTTCATTTCCTCCTTCTCGTCGCTCCCTACTGCCCCGATCTTCTTCCCTAAATATACTCTTCCAGTTGGACTAATTACAATCCTGTACCAACTTACAGCTTCTTCAGATCGTGGCACGTCTTCTTTACCTTCTTGCTTTTTTCTACCCCGTCGCTTCCCCCCGACTCTCATCGTCTCGTACCAAAGATTTTAACCGTCTCGGTCCGATGAAGCAGAGAGCTTTATCCTAAAGAGTACTGAGTGCAAAGGTGATAAAAACCGAGATACGAGCCTCCTCTACGGCTACTTAGGGTTAAGAGACTGCGAGCGTATTATGGGAAATCTATTCATTTCGTTACTCCACTTTTTTTTTCTCATTACAATAGCGAGGCTAGACTTTCAGCAACGATATTTTTTTAAAATTTTAAATCTTTGGATTCGAACGTTATCTGCATTGTGCATACGTCCGAAATTTTTTTTTTTTTTTTTTAACATTTAAGGAAAAACGTGCAGTCTCTCGTTTTGCCCTTCCGACACGGGAGTAATATCCACGCGCATTTAAAATGAACACAAGAGCCGTGCCGATGACGTCGATATTTACTCTTTCGATAAATATACGATATAATGTTATCGCCATTAAATGCTTGAGTTTCTTGCCTTCTTTGAAAAACACAGCCAGAGCCTGAAATTTTGGAAACTCTGATGCTGGGAGCGATGCCTCGAAAGCGACGAGAGATCGTAGAATTATAATAAAACGTCGTAGCAACCGCGGAGCTTAGAATTCTTCGGTTTAACGAGTATACACGTACGTTGTTGAATAGAAACGAGGAAGACGTCGTGAAATAATCGAGAGGAGAGTCGAACGGAGACGCAGCATGTGGCGCGAAGATCCTACACTATCAAAACTGTTCCTCTCGTATTTATAAATGCCTCTGTGTGCTTGTCTATTTATTCTGGACTATCGAACTCTCAGTTTAAATAAGCACGTTACATGCAAGTTAACTCTTTCGAGATGAACGACGAGACTCAATAAACCCATTTACCATTATGACAATAAACCAAGAGAAACCATTAAATTCGCTTTGAAGATTTCATTCTCTCTCTCCATTTTTCTCGCCTTGCCATTTAACGATCCCGAGAACTTGTCTTATTTTTTAATTCTTTTGCGAATCAAACGAAAAAAAAATGAATTGCCATATTTATACGAATAAAGCCACAAAAGATTAAACGAACAAGTGAATTTATTTTATCGTTGGAATCCCCGCGAGTAACGGAATAGCCGCACGATGGATCGAAGATTTGCACATTTAAATCAACCTGCAATATGCACTGGCTCTCTTTTCGCACGTATATATCTTTCCGCTCGGTTTTCAATGATTTTGGTTTCGGAACCCCTCGCGTTCGAGTCCGCAGTGCATACTCTCGCAACCCTCGTACACAGAGGGACGGTTTTTCAGTTTCACTCGCTCCGCTCACGGCGATGAGTTCGAATGATCAAGTAGGGGCAGACAAAAGGGCGAAACTCGGGCGATTTAGGCTGCAGCTCGTAATTAAGGCAAAGCCCTTTTTTTTAACTAGAAGTCAATACCGACGTCCAAACGCTTTGGCTATTCAGTGCGAAGTTTCAACGCACATTTTTTCGTGTATATGAGGTTATGCACATGCTAATGTATGTACGAAGAGCATGCACTCTCGTTACTTTACACTTGTACCTTGCACTCCATGAGAGTGCGAGGTCGAGGGTGTGAGATCGTACACGTGCTTAGCCCTTTTGTCTATACACGTTACGTATATATATATATATATATATATATATATATTTCAGTCAGTCGAAGCGAGCTCTTTCCCTCGTCGTTTCTCGCGTTCAAGACCTACCCCAGTTTCACCCTCTCGTCCTCTATGAATGCAACAGTTAAATGCCGGAGTATTACATGTATGGAAAAGCCCAACGGCGAACTATTCACTCGGAAGTGAATGACGAAGCGAAGCGCATGATTCAACCCCATCGACACGCTTGCGTTATAGCAAAAACGTAAAAACGCGTACACGCATTAATTGATAAAAGAATGTTGCAATTTTTTCTTAATTCCAAGAAAATTTCTTCTTCTCTGAATTCATCCGGTTAATTAATTTAAAAAAACACTGACCTCTTTGTCCTTTGTTTGCAGCTCCTGCTCGAGTGTGTTGTTTGGAGTTCTCCTCGGATTGCTCGAGTCGTTCTCTCCGCTTTGGGCATTTTGGGACTGTTGCTGTCCCTCAGTCTTTATACTTCGATCGCTCAACGATGCGAGCTTCTCCTTCAACGTCGTTACTTCTTTCTCTGCCAGCATCGCCCTCTGAAGCAATAAAAAAATTACAAAATTACGTAAGTAAAGATTATTACGAAAGTATCGACACGTTAGTTTTGTTATTCGCAGGATTCTGATTCGGTTTTAAGGGGAAAGTTGTACGGCATTCGTTACGATACAATTTTAATGCGATCTTGGGATACGTCGATTTTACCAGTGGATTACACTGAGATTTTACATTGAGAGCTCATACGCGAATGCACATACGTTTTACGGACCCTAGAAACATTTATGCTCAGAATTTATAGCTAATAAGGCGCCGATACGCAAGTGAGGCCAATCGCGAGTCGAAATAGCATTCCTTGGCTGGCTCCGATACTAGAAACTGTGGTGGGTTTCTTTTTGGTAGAAAAAGGTCGTATGATTCTTGGTATATATTCAATAATCGGAGAACTGCGTGTATACGCGCGTTCAACTGCACATAAACAAAATCAACGTGTCCAATTGCTCGTATAACTCGAATCTCTAAATTTTCGGAGAAATTTTCTCCCCCCTGGCGTTTCTTCGTCCCGAGACGATCGTTAAGTTCACAGAGAACGAGAGAGAACCGTGAGACGTGAGAATCAATCAATTTCGCCGTGGCGAGCCTAATTTCGGGGATACATGGCAAAACGACTGTTTGCTGCTCTCGTCGCGACCGAAAACTCTCTCATTCTCTTGCAGCCTCGAATTGAGTCACGTAAAAATAGAAATGGAGGGTGCGAACGTTTCTCTCATTCAAAAATCCAAGACATTTTATAAAAACAATTTTCAAACAAAAATGCAACACTGATGAACATTTCATTGAGTAAGCGCTTTTCAGGCAAAGTTCATTTTTAAAATTTCTAATCCTTTCCATCTGCCAATTATTTATTCATATTCGCACTTACATTTTCGGCATCGTCTTATTCGTGCGCCGTCGCAGCGATAAGTTGACCGGCTAAACTCGGAGTTATCGATCATTCGGAAGGATCAAACGGGTCACGCGATGCCAAACTCTTGTTCCATGAGCTATAGGCGTACATCTTTTAGGTCTATATACATTAATGTCATTGGCGGGGGTAGAAGTGAGTCTCGAACGCGCGTAAGCACACGTGATTACAATCGTTAGTTATATATATTTATATATCGTATATATACATATAAAAATGTCTACAAGCTGAACTAGCGTGTGGAGTCAAGTTGGCGACAGAGCGACAAGAGCCGCAATATTATTGCGAGACTAATTGTCCTCGACGTGGACCTCAACAAAAGAAAAGATAAATTCGCAATGTTTTTTTTTTTTTTTTTTTGTTAACATAAAGAAAAAAAGAGTGTATACGCGGATAAGTCTCGAGAACGAAAACATTAATTTGTGTCGTGCGTTGACGAAATAAATCTCGCCAAGTTCCCCAATACCCATATCGTGAGATCGTCGTTGAAACACACCAAGAGATCGAAGGAGCCGATGAGAAGCAAGTCTATATATAGGAACCGACGACAAGTGTAACAATGGCGAGATCGGCATTGCAAAGCATGGAATTTTAGTTTCTAGGTTATACGCCAACCATACTATATAAATTATCTCACGTACAAGAAACGTGTTGTACAGTAAGACACATACATATATATTTCTATACATTATCAATATGAATATATAGAAAAGACAATTGGCGGGTATAGTTATCTCCGCGCGATGTGTCCTATCGAGGTATTATATATCGATCGCGGTTGGAAACACTGGTGCGAATGTAGAGACAAAACCGAAGCGGGCTACGAGAATAGGACAGGAGGAGGGGACACCAGAGAAGGAGAGCTTTCATGAATCATAGCCAATGTATAACGTGTGTGGTGATCCAAGAGACAGAGATATAGAGGATTATATGGGGCGATATATGGACGGGCAAAGTATAAGAGGTGAGAGAGACGCGATGAGAAACTGGTAGGCGGGCTTTAATATGAACGGTGTTGCGCGGAGGTTCACGATGGATTGAACGTGCATCGAATACATCCTATAGATATATACGTTTCTCTTTGTTTATATATCTATATATGTATTAATATTCACATTTATGAAAGATATGCAAAAGGCTGCAGTTGAAAGGCACTCGAGAAGAGAGTTCGACGTGTAAAACTCGATATGTTATGCCCCTTATCGTTTTATAGTTGTTGTAGCATATGACACATATTTCATTTCACGTAAACTCGTACATTAATGACCCATTGTTTTCCACAAAAAGCCTTGACGATGTTATCGATAATTACGGAATGATACGGGATGTATAAATATAGGTGGTATATATTCGAAGCGATTCCTGTACAAGAACGTAAAGCATACGGCAATTCCGGTGTCTTTGGTGAAGAGACTCGCACGCAAACCACTACTATATTGATACGAAACGATCCACATCCTGTCCTAAGATCGTAAATACGTTTTAACTCTTGACGATCGAAGTCTGCTCTGCGATCCATCGAAACTCTGTTGTTTTCAGATCGAAAGATTAGTCGCCGCTATACAAGGACATATATTTGTGTCGTTAATTCTGAGGAAGATCGTGGCATCGCGTTTTTATTCGTTATATGAATAAAGGAATAAAAAGAAGCGAAAGACGGAGCAGCGAGCCCGATGATCAAAAGTCGAGCGTACACGACCATTTTTTTACACTATGCCCAATTCGTTTAATTATTATAATTGACTCCAGATGCTGATTAATGCGTCAAACATATGCCAGGAATCGCGCCGCGATACGCAGATCATCAAACCCGATTGGTCGAACGCGTATATGAGTCTCGAAACGACTTTTCGTTCCGATGGCGATACCAAGCAGACGAGAATATATCTCAATGTGAAAGACAGAGAGAAAATGTACGAGAAGGCCACAAAAAACCCATGTGTTTGTCATTACGGACACGGAGACTGCAGTACGCCACAGTCCAACGATGTTATCTCGATTCCTGCAGTTAATACGATACATAATGTGCATTACCACCTATATATGCATATGTGATTAACAATAATTCACCATTTCGATGCTCTAATTGCTTCTTTCCTATTTTTATTCCAGCACCACGAACGATCGTATTTCTTTTCACAAATATCCATCGATTTTTTTCTCTATAAAACGAGCATAAAAACCGCGAGCAGGGTATAAAGCAAATTTTAGATAGGGCAGAAAATACATTGCAAAGATCTCTATACGACGGTTTCGTGATGCGAGTCATTACCCCGCGCTTATGAGAGTTATATACTATTTTGTATAGGTAAATATATACACGATGGAGTAACGACTAGATCGAAGCTTGCCAACAGAAGCCTACAAAATATATACATATATGTATATACATCCATATTATACATTGCTGTCGAATAGCTTAACGTTTCTTCTCTATTATTACGCGAGGCTACTGCCACAAGCAAATTTAGCGTCCAGATAAACGCATATCAAGAACGTTCGTTCTGCCTTTATACACTAGTCGATATACGATTGATTATATCGTGACGGTAACGTGTCTCGGTTGATATTCCTCGATTCCGACTGAATTTATCGAGGAGTACGTGTACAAATACACGTAAGAAAATCCTCCTACATATTTGCGCAACGGGCATACTTATGTGCGAACGAATTTCCCAACCGATTATCGATTCGATCGTCGCTGTTTCGTCTCGCCAGTGGCAAATTGCAGGGACTGGCAACCCTCCCACGCCGAGACGAAAAGACCAAGCAACGTTGTGTGCACCATCGGCCTTGCGGATTCAGAATTATGAGAGACGGAGCTGTTCAACGATTCGATAGGGCCCCGAAAATACCGGTTCGTTCGCTAAAATCTCACAGGGCAAACATGAAACGAACAAAAAATGATGGATCTTTGGCGAACGTGCTTCCGGTGATCTCTAATCCGATCACGCGGCGAAAATGATACAAGCAAATGGCAAATTTTGATCTGCATGTCTGAAATATTTCCGTTTGCCAATTTTTTTTTTTCTTTTTTTATAAATACACACTCTGTTGGGAAATAACACGAAGATCTGTATAGACGACGACGACCACCGCGTGTCGCGGCTGTTTGAAACGCCTTCGTGCCTTTTGCTGCTTGTCTTTTTCATACTGCGATGCGAAGTGAGCGAGAAGCTAAGAAACTGAGAAGAAGTCAAGGCTGAGGATTTCCCACCACGGGGTGCGGTCCAATCCTTCTTGCCGAGCTCTTTTTATCGACGCACTGACAACTTCCCAACGTCATACCATGCATGCCCCCATCCACCCGCTCTCACAGCTCCGTCAGTCTCTTCCTTGCTCCTGTCTTTCTCATCTCGACGCGCCACCAACAAGTAGAATAAGAATACGACAAAGAAGATGAAGCAGAAGAAAAATAAAAGCAACGATGCGCTGCTGCTATTTCTACAGATGCTACCAGCTATCAGAAGAGATCCGAGTATCTCTCCATGGGACTTTGTGTGGGTCCTTTCGTCACACTGGATGCTGCTCATCAATCCATGTGTACGTCGACCTCGCATTACCAGGCAACGATGCGAGCTTCCCACACCAACGTTTCCTCTCGCCCACCCTTTGACTTGTTTACAGCATGAACTTAGTTTCCACGTTGATTCTTGTTTCCTGGTGAATGTCTTAATTGCCGATAAGAATTATCGATTGATACAGATTCATTCGTTGCTTTTTTTCTGAGCGATTCTTCGCATGGACTCGATAACGCGTCCGTATCGTTCTGCGCTCGTAGACACGGCGATGATGCCACGAGATTCTTCTTTCGCGGGCGTCCAGGTCACCGTCGTCCCGACGTCTCGGGTATTTAGGTATCGGTCAAGAAACCCACTACGCGCGCAGTGTGGGCTAGAACTTAGCGATAGTCTCTCTTCCTCTCTCTGCGTCTGTTGCGGCGGTGTGTCACACTCTTCTATTTACGCGTTTGTGCAGTCCTCGCGATGTGAGTTGGTGAGTGTCACGTCGAGCATGCGACTAACAGCTGGCATACTCGGCGAGTACGTATATATAAAACAGCCTGGATAGCGAGCCAGAGAGGGAAAAAGACAGAGCAGAGAATGAGTGACGAGGACGGAAAACGTCGGGAGCAGAGAGCTTCGTGATCGTGCCCCGTCAAACGCTGAGCATTCTTTGTGAGCCGGGAACACTTCAAATAGACGTCCTTCTCCCGCCAGCTCGTGCGCTCTCCTTATTTCCTTCAACTCAAAATGATTTCTTTCTCGGCTTGTCTACTATATACTCGCGTGTATATAGATTTCTGTACAAACGTATAAAATATTACACGCGGACCTTTCTGTGTCTGTGTACACGAGATTGGCCATACACTTTCCTGACCGCCAAGAGGAAAGATATCCGGAGAGCTTCCGTGATATAACGAGGCTACCGGGAACTTGAACCGCAGGCGACAGCGACAACGGACGAGAGTCCAGGCAACTTGACCAATTACCATCAACGCTCGTACGAAAGAGCTATTCGATCGTAATTATTTATGGATTTTTTGGAATCTTCGCATTCCCTGAGCATTTGCGGGATAAATTATCTTCGGAATATCGCTCGTGTGGTCTTCAACAACCAAATTCCTCGTATACATGCACCAGCTACTGAAAAACAGTCAACATCTCAGAGCCTGCAATCCGGTGCACCAGCAAACACCACGAGACTGCTTTAGAATGTGCATGAAAAAAAAAAAAAAAATCGTACACTGTGATCAAAGAAAAATATTGTAACGATTTTTTTAACGTTTTTTTTTTCGTTTTGATGAACCTACCAAAATTCGTGGAACGATAACAACGACGTGTCGTCATGGGAGAAACGAGGAATGGAAATCTTGTAATCTTTGTGGTGGAGGGTTGAGTTACGACGTTGAGAAAAAGACGCAGAGGGAGGGAGATTCGATGGAAACACTGTAGGATGGATCAGCCAGTTATGTGCGACTGTGAGGCTGCTCTTTTTTCTGCCTTACGACAAAGGGTAAAGAGAGAAAGAGAGAGAGAAAGAGAGAGGGAGAGAAAGAGAAAAAAAGGCTCGCCTAGCGTAGCATCAAGTGCGATATTTCAAATTTTCTCATTACATCGCGAGGTGCGAATGATCTCTCCTCTCGGCTCTTCGTTCCCCTTGGCCTTCGCCAAGTTTCAGGCCTTTGGCTTGCCAAGCAACTCCGGGCACCCTCTCTGCCTAGGCCCCCTTTTTACCCATCCTCGTTTGCAACACCCCCCCTTCTCTTACCAATCACTGGCTCACACCACCCCTCTTTAATCTCACACCAAGCAGCCATCACAAAAACACCCCTCTTGTATTTATTATTAAGATATCGATCGGCCTAAGCCTCGACATAGTTTACACTCCGAGCTATAACGAGAGATGGAGAGAGGGAATAAGAGACTGCAGTAGATACAGAATATTATTTATACGAGCGAAAGACAAGATGTATGGGCGGTGATGAAATATCTTGGCGGTATTCTAATATGCACGATTCCGAAGATTTATTTAGCACTATGTAACAATGTGAGGGTGAAGAATGATGAGAGGAAGAGAAAAGCTTCACGAAAATCCAGAAGTGATCGATCTCGTCATATTTCAATTTGCTGGAGAGAAGTTTATCTGGATAATGAAGAGACAAAAAAAAACAAATATTAGACGATAAGAAATTCTGTTGGTCCAAGCCCTTTTTGTCAACTAGATTTTTTCAAATATTTGAATATTCTAATCATAGTGGCACGAATACAATATTTGAAAGTGATTTTATCATAAAAATATGAAGCTCGCTCTATGGAGGCTTGAAAGCTTTAATGAAAGTGGATGCTGCCGCAACATGAAAGCCAAAGCGTCGATGTACCAAACCAGAATGCCTTTATTCCTTCAGTGTGCATATTATATTTATATCTGAAGTGGTAGGTATATAGATTCTTATTGTTTTCTCGATAGCGCCCTCGTCTTCGCATTAACGAAGATATTTTCAATGGATGGATCATTAGCCGTTACAACGAGAACGAGGCTGGAGAGGGAGAGACGAGAGTGGTATGGGTTTCAAGATTTCGAGTGCAGATCGACATTGGCTGGAAACGGGGAGAAGCGAAAGATGCGAGCACAGGATCATATAAATACGTGATGTAGAGAGAGAGAGAGAGAGAGAACAGCAGAAAAGAAAGCCCAACCTCCCTCTAACCCGACGGGCATCGATCCAATCTTTTCGTTCTCTGTATCGTCCGAGTTTACATTGGGACAATTGGTCGTGTGTGCGTTTTAATAGTTAAGATGAGATCTTCGTCTTTCTCTCGTTGTCACGAGAGGACCGGAGCTCAAGAAGCATCGCGAGAAAGGAACTCGAGTTCCCACGAATAATGCGGGATGAAGAGCTGCTGCTGATGTTGAACGAGAGAGCAAAGTATATAATACGAGCGAGGGGATCTTGAGAAGAAAGCCAAGTACAAGAGATAAAGAACTCTCGCAGGGAACAGGCCGGGATCGTGGTGGAGATGTTCTTCGGCTTCAATAAGGGCGCGTCGAGCGACAATATTTAAGAAATGTCAATAAATCGGTGAGGGGATGAAAGCACCATGTTGGAAGGGTTTCGAGCAAAGTCGCCGTAGTCGGTGACAACGATGACAACGACGACAATACCTGCCCCTTCTATAACCCCGATCTAGCCTCGAGGCATTGGCTAAAAAATGAAGATACTCCTTTGATGTCCTCTCAACTGCCTGCTGTCTTAATGAAAAATTAAAGTCCCTCCTTAAACATCATTAGACACGAGAGAGAGAACTTGCCTATAAACTTTACTTCGACCATTCCTCGATTCACGCATTATCGGAAACTCGTACTTTTCCATTGCGTAACGTAAGAATTTCATCCACTTTATCTTCCTGCGGCTAAATCTTTTTCATTCCATCGAATCTCCATCGAAATTTACGACTCGGCTCGCAAAGATTCCTCTCAAAATCTTTGGCTCCGTTCAAAGTGAAATTCAACAACGACCCTAGACGCAATTGTAATTCGCAGATAGAATCAATGCGGTGATGCTCAAAGCTTATAGAAATTCCATGAATGGACCGAAGCCTTTTTTGTTAAAAGTATGAAAACTATATCGCGCAGTTTGGAAAACAATGGAAGATTCAATGTGACACGGTTCGTCGACTAGCTGGAGGTGATGAAAGTGAGAGCAATAGATAGATATGTAAAGGGATCGATTGGAATGAGAAGAATAGAAAATCCGTGTAGGGTTTTACGTTGTGGGTGAGACACGAGAGAAGGAGATATATGTTCGAGCGTGGAAAGGGGGGAAGGCCACGCGGGAGCTCGTCCACCGATTGTTAAAATTTGCATGAATCGATGACGATTGTTTGGCCGGGACGTGCCCTACACAGTCGTCGAGTAGTGCACTCACGTACACGGAGGAGACGAAAGAGAAAAGCGCGACTGGCACCGCGTGGCTACATAAATACAAACACACACACACATACACATAGTTACAATGTATGGAATAGGCAAGTGAACACTGCGAGAAATATAATTCGCAATCCGTCAGGCAATTCGTAGAAATCGAGTTACCGTTTGCCATTTCGATTTGTCGCGGTCCAATGGGCGACAATGGGCCTTCAACGTCAAAGCCAATCATCTTTGTGATCCTTTTCGTACGCGCGTACTACACAACGATTTGGCATTCTCTGTTGACAAAACCATTCGGTATCCAGACTCCAAAGGACGTTTTTATATTTTATAGATCTCTATCTGTACTCTCTATTATTTCCCGAAATTATACAAATTGCAAACATGATCCAACGACGTAATATGCTCACCATTCATGGGAAAATATCTCCAAGATTGATTACGCACGTCAACCACCTTCAATAAATTTCCATCTGCGATGCGAGTCGACGAATCTACGTCTTCTAAGTAATCGAGCCACTTTCCATTCGAAATAAGCAGCTCCCAATAAATTATATTTATTGTTCTGCTGTCACATTGTCGTTGATGAAAGAGACACGCTTCTTTCATGATTATTAGTCCAAAGCTGATTGTTTTTTTCAGCAACGACTTTCAAGTTTACATAATCTCCAACTGTCTTCAGACGAAATTGACGTTTCTATTGAATACAAAATGTCTTATCAACGACGTGTATACTGCTGCCGGAAAAAATGTCAAGACAAAATATAATGTCGATAACTCGATGTTATAAAGTAATAAATGTTTGCGACATACAATAATTGCAGTACGTGTGTTCGTACGTAGAATAGATTGGGGCGAAGAAATATTTTTATGATGCCTCGTCGTCGCGCAGGGTTCTAATGGCACCCCGCGGAAAAAACTAGGTACGGGGATTTGGTATAGACGTCATTGTTTTCACACGCCCGCGTATTTTGGCACCCTCTTTCGCCTCTTTCTCGCTCTCTCGTGGCTTCTCTATATGCTCAAATATATATATATATATATATATGTATACAGTGCTTACTCGTGTTCGCTACTGTAACGCACTTCATCTCTTCGTGGGGAGTGTGACGCTTTTTTTTTTTTTCAGGTTTTCCTTTTTTCTTCTCGCAGGCATCGAGGGCCACGGTGATTCCTGCCGAAAACTATAGCACCCTTACGGCGTAAAGCCACCTCGCGGTAGAGTCACTCTCTCGCTGTTATTCCGGCGGCCACTCTTTCATCTTTTTCCTCCTCTTCGCAGTCAACCATCAGCATCCTTTTCCTACTCCATTCATCTTTGTTCTTCCTCCCTTGCACATTCTAGTTCTCCTCTTTCCTCTTTTCGCATTCTTCCCCGCACATAGATTACAATATTACCACCACTCCGGGCTTTCCGACACAAGCATCACAGACATCCCCTTGTAATTTTTGTTCCTCTCTTTTATTCACCACCCCCGGTTAGCCCCCGACGCCACGCGCCGTTCGCAACCACGCAAGAAACCCGTTCGCGTTACATCGCTGCACGGTTACTCCCTCTTTCTCTGATGTATTTGCGCACTTCTGATCATAACATAAATTTTAATGATGACCGTGATGAAAATATAAGAACGTTGCGATATTTATGGTGTCTGTACAACACCGTGAAATAGACGATCTACGGTTATGCTCCCCATTCCAGTTTACCTATTATATATATATATACTCAATGTGCAGATACGATGTGTACGGGCACAAAGGAATCCATACATCTATATACGGTCGGTAGATCCTCTGGAGCATATACACATTTCATATAAATACAGGTAATGAAAGATCTATGGAATTCAACCGGTCATCTTTATTACGAACAAGTGTTCGCGTGATCCAAGAATAACCGAAGAATCTCGTGAACGTTATTCTTTTATCGTAACATAAGTGTTTTTATATATATACATGGATTAGGAAGGTAATTATTCCTGGTCGACTAATTGCAGGCATTGAAAATATTCTGGCGACTATTACGACGATGTCGCTGATGACCGTGACGAGTTTTCAGAAGGAACTTTATTACACGTAGTATATTACGCTTTTATATATGTATATGAATATAATGTACTACCAAAAACTCGAGAGCTCGGAGAATGAGATCGAAAGTCTCGTCGATCGTCCCCAAGGCGCAACCATCCTCATCTCGCCCATCAGTGGCCCTCTCTATTCCGAACTCTCGATATTATATAGTTTATACATACATATACACGAGAGTGTGTGTGTGTGTGTGAATACAGGTTGAAATAGGAACGAGGGAGGATGAAGGAATTCTTGCGTAATAGGAAGGTTGGGTGAAGAGTTGAAATGGGAAAGTAGCTACACTCTCAGGATACTCTTCCGGAGCCCCACTCCGAGTCCCTTTTCAGTCCTTCTCCGTGAGAATATCTCGCTCGCGCTTTTGACGCTTCGCACACAGCAAAATCCTTTGATTCCCCGATCTTTTCGGCTGCTCTCGCGGGCAGAAATTTTCTCTTTCTTACTCCACCGTTAACGTCTCTGCATCGAATCTTCGTTTCTCTTACTTTCTCTCTGTTGAAAAAGGGGTTTTGTACCGCGGTGTCTGATCCTCCCCCGGGTCGCGTCCCTCAAACTTTGAGGCACTCCTTCACCCCACCGTCCCTCTATCAGGGACCTACGAGACTCTGATTGGAACGATAAAAGAGACTCCGGTGGGGGTAAAACACTAATTAGTTATCAAAGGGCCAAAGAAGGGTTTGGTGACAAAATCATATATATATTTATAGCGAGATGTATAAAGAAAGTTCGTGAGCTTTATGCGATCGAACTCTTCGTATAAACCGTTCCTTTTCCATGTCGCGCTTTCTTATCGCTTCGTCTCATTCTTCCTCGAACGTGAAACCCGTTTTTCAATGAGGAAAGGTTTTGATAACCCACGGGCATCGACGGCATCATATATACTTTGAATCTCTGTCCTCCTCTTGCTTTCGCATTGTCTCCCATTTCTTCGTCCGCTATACCACCAGCTTCGATCCTATATACAGAGGTCTCACATTTTCCGTCCTCGTCTTTTTGCTTCTCCCGTCGTTCACTGTATTGAGTTGTCATCAACTCATATACCCCCCTTGGGCAAACCCTGCTATGTCTTAATACCAGAGTGTCGGCGGAACGGGTCGTGGGGCTAGTATTGATTTTCGAATCATTAATTCTCCGTCTAATCAAAACTCCCGTCATAGAAAGCCTCGCGCGGATACTCTGTTGGGAGCGTAGCGTTTATAAAAGGAAGGACGTCGTCAGAGACGTCCATGAACCGTGGCAGCGCGCACGTACGAAACATTTGGGAAGAGCCCAGCCCGAGAAAAAAAAAACATTTTTATAAAATAATTGCGATCCGTCAAAATTTGTTTCAGGCTGATCGATGTCATTTAATCCAACTTTATCATGATTGATTACAATTAAATTGAATTCGTATCTAATAAATGGGTCTCTGCGAATTCAACTGGAATCAAGGGGGAAAAAAAAATGTCAAGATGATACACATTGCTACCTTTATGAGAGTATCGAAGAGCAGACCCGACGCTTTTCTTCGAACGGAATATCTCTCTATCTTCGAGCAAATAATAAAACGTTAATTATAAAGATGACTAAGCGACCGAGACAATCAAGCATCGACAACAGTATATAGTAGCGATAGTTGATTGTAGAAGAGCGGATCGTCATTTCGCTTCGATTCGCGTTGTATCGCAATTAGCGCGGATTCCGGTGCCGATAATAAAAATTAATTGTCGCCAGAGTGAGGCGGCTCGGGCGTTTGTCGGCTCTCATGCCAGTGAGAATTTGTATTATTCGCTGCATCACGTCTGTATCCCTTCGAGCCGTGCGTTAACTGCTGCACGGACCGAAATTGATTTCATTTAATGGCAGCGACAAACATTTAAGATCGATCCTTTGGAAATATCGATTTCATCGATCCTCGACAAGGCTTCAATAATAATAATAATCATCGTCGTTCAAAACAACTTTTTGAAAAGATACGAAATCATTTTGTAAGTGAGATTTTTAACGATTTTTTAATCATCATTATGTTAATTAAGGAACCGGCATAACAATGAAATTTTCTCATTTTAAGTGCATCTATACATGGAAGTATAAATGTGCCTTATATGAGGGCGGAAACGGGGATAAGAACTCGTAGCAGCGAGTAAAAACGCTTAGCACTGGAAAATTGCCAATTTTCCCCATAATGAAAACTCCCATCGTGGTTAATTCAATTTCTCCAATTTCTACGCATTCAATTCACCGAGGGCTTATTTGTAATCGAAGGGAACTTTTTGCCTCGTCGTTGTTCCACAGTCTCTACTTTCCCTTTACCACATACATACGCGTCAATAAGCCACGATTATTCTATAAAATCTGCATTCAACCTTTTTATCCGTAATCCCAAAAGATTTTTCCGCCAAAATATTCAACTCTATCCACCTCATTTCCTCGCGTCTCTCGGTTAAGAAGCAACAGACAAAGAAGAAAGACATCTATGCTTACGAAGAAAGACTTACACGTAACATAAGCATGCACGCACACCCATTCGCTGTCGACGTATCATATTCGTATCTGTATGTTGTATCGAGAATCTGGTGCTAGCTGGAATTGATTTATATCGTTTCGCGATAAAGAAAGATTCGTTTTCCCTCACGCGGAACACTGAAAGCTGCCGAGCGGAGGTGTACATGGCATACATCACTGAAAGATACATGTATGTACGGTGAATATAAGTCGAGCAAGTGAGACAGAGAGAGAGAGAGAGAGAGAGAGAGAGGGAAAGGGAGAGCGTGAGAGGTATTGGTGCTGGCGCGTGTAGCACTCGTTGCGCACGTAGCTACCTTAAAATCGTACGAACGGAAAGGATGATTTACGACACATTCGATAACGATCCGAGAGCGCGGTAAGCAAGCGAGCGGTGGGGCTCGACGTACGGGGTAAGGAGGGCACGGAAGAGAGGGTCAAAGAGTGCTGGAGAAAATGAGACGGAAACAGGAAAAAAGTGAGGACGGGAGAGAGACAGAGAAATCAAGCGAGTTGGAGAAAAACAGGATTTAAAAGGGTTGCAGTTGGATCAATTTATACATAAAGAGAGAGAAAAGATTAAGGTACATTGATGGGAAATTTGCTGGTCACCAGGGACTGGCCATACAGTGTGGAATATCCAAAAGGGCTTCTCCTCAATGAGTGTATATAATAGGCAACGAACGAAACGCGTTTATATATATACCGAAAGAAAAAGATACCGGACGAACAGCGACGAGGGTGGATGGGGCTTGAAACAAAGAAATGCTAATTCTACACTCGACGTTGTATCTGCTAACGCAATCAATGAGTCAGCGTCGCGCTGCTATGATTATTACATATGCAGCCGAGTTGGCGACCCACCGCGACCGTGTGCACGTCTGTGAACAACTCGCGCTGATGCTACATCTGTTATCTATACGCCATGTAGCCGAAACGCGGAGTGGGGCGGAACGGGGAAGAAAAAAAAATCCGAGCACCGTGGAGCAAGTACGAAGCTCGTAGCTCGCGATGCCTGTTGATCAGAGAGATCAAAACCCACATAGATCAGGACTACGCGATAACACTCGTGTGCATTACAAGTATAAAGTCAAACACGCACTCTTCCGGAGACGCGAAAAATCAACTTTGCACAAACTGTGACGTGCAAATGAATTGTAAATTAGACATGGAAAAATCAATCAATCCAATGAGATACGTTTGAAGATTCGCGCAGGAGCGCGTGCAAGGCAAAGCTCTCGTCGAAACTCTACAGCCGGTTATCTATCGATTTTCATCTCTCTTTTGAATTATTACAAGCTCATTGTAGTTCGAGGGTTATAAGCATTATAATATACGACTGCTTGGACAACGGCGAGGGTTTCGACCCTTTGTATAACTCGTGGAGGAACGTGAAACCTAAAAAGGGTTACTCGAAACGGCATCAAACGCGTACGGCCTCCGGTGGACCGTACAGCCAGCTTTTTGTTTCAATGTCCTCGCGATCAGAAGCAGGGGACGAACTAAGGGAAGGAAAGGTTCGTGACATCTATATGCCAGATGTCGAAATCATTCTTGCACGTTCCCCAAACAAACTAAGTTTTTGTTTCTGACATTCTCGTACGGTTTTGAAAATCGTATTAAAAAATGTCAGTTTTAAAAATTATAAATGCAAGCGATATCTCATTACGTTTCTTTCATTAGAACCACACGTTAATGGTTTCGATAATATTTCAAGATATGTACAAAAGTTGTAATCTTGTCCTTTACGTATCAAAATTTATTTCGCCAAAGGCGTGTGAGTGTGGCAAATTTGGGGACGCTCGGAGCTATCAAGGTTGATCATAGCCAGGAAAGGTCAAAAGAAATATGAGTCGAGTAAGATGAGCAAGGCGAAGGTAGAAGCAGAAAATCGCTTCTGCACCCGAGAATTTCAAAGCAACGGACGAGGCGGGGGAGAGGGAAAGAGTTCGGCGACGTCGCATCCCGCTCCGTTAACGGTAGAAGCAGCAGGTTGGGTCGCGAATCAAAGGGTTGCGCGCGTCGACCGAGCCCGAGGCGGCTAAATCAGGGAAGCAAACTTGTAGATATATATTTACGTAGGCATATCAATATACATATATCCGTGGAGCCATTCGTGTGTATAATACGAATGCCCGCTTAATTATCTTTATCAATCATCAGGAATCCATCCGTCAAAGGAACATGATTTTATCATATTTTACCTTGGAGTTTTCGAGCCATATTTCGCGATACTCTCCATCCCCTACGTCCATATATATTTATACTCTTTACGCCTGCTGTCTCCGGCGAGCTTTTCATTTTCTCTGTATACAAGAAGGAGGAGGCGTGAGGTACAGAGGTGAACAGGTCGACGGTGGTTTAATGGCGGGTAAACCCTTGCCGAGATGTAAAACCATCATCCCCTCGTGATTCACATGCGATATGACGACGCAATGCGTATACATAACACCCAGCATGAATGCTTATATAGATTCGTATACAGCAGGAACGGGGGATTCACTTTCTCTTTGCTGGCTCGGCTCCGGCTTTTATCCGTTTAGAAAGTGGATTGCAGAGTGCGTTCGGGCACAAGCCACACGCGTGAGAGTTTTGATACTGTAGCCCAGTGTCAACGATCATCCGATTCCCTGATGCAGAGTTCCTTCATTCCGGCGCATTCATCCGCGACGAGCGTGCATTCAGCTCCCAGAACTGTCGGCAAAGCGAAGCATTGATTCCCATTGAATCACGAGAGTTTCGACACACAGGTTATCACGAAGAAAAAACGAATTCACTTCGCCAAGTCCCGTGGGCGTAATGCGGGATTGGAATTGCTAGATTCGCCCTCCGGTAGCAAAGAAGAGACCTGCTCAGAGGGAGGAGGGCACCGAGTCGCGCTGGATGCTGCTGGGAACGGTATGGATGTGACAAGCCATATGCGGGTACGCGTGTGAACAAATTCACTTCGCAAGTCCTCGCATGTTGCGGCCTGTATGTAACGCTGCAACGACGACTTTTCGTGCACTGAAAGGACAAACGCGATAAACGTTTACTGTGGACTACAGGGAACCACGTTACAATCAAGAAGGAAACTTGGCATTTCGTTGTGCAGGCGAAAAAACGGAAATGGATATAAAGACAGATGAAAAAGGAGGGAGAGTGGGAGTGCTGGGGGAAAGAGAGCAAGTTGGATGGCGAAGGGATTGAATATAAGTGATAATGCTCCGGCTTTACTTAACTAATTAGGGCTCTCTCGTTTAACTTCGTATAGGAAACCGATTTCCAGCAGCTATCCTCATCTAGAAAATCTGTTCTGATCCATTCCCTTGGCAACGTTGTTTCTGTTGCACAATCGTTGCGATTCTCTGCATTTCCACGAAAATTTACGCTATTTATTCGTCACTCGGCATCTCTCGTTGCTTGACCAAACCTGCCAGACAGGTATGAGCATCGAAGGAAAACGCGAGCTAGGGACAGGCTTGTATATTAATTCATTTGAATATTTTTCCGCGAGGCTGATTTGAAAGTTCAAAATCGATTTAATTAGTCATTTCATTCCATCTTAATGACTATCTATTTGAAGGAATAAGATTGCTAATGTTGATGGGTGCGGCTCTTTCAAGTTGAACAGGCACGTTTTACTGCCAATCCGCTGAGCACCAGCAGAGGAGTTTTTACCAAAAGAGATCTTTACGCGTGTGTTAAGTTTACCTAGTCATATGCATGTAGGTAGACAGTGGCGAGGTTGAGACGAGATAAAGAGGGTTGAAAAGTGCAGGGGCGATGGGGGGGGGGGGGGGGGGGTAAGTGGAAAAGGAATGAGGCAAGAGTCCATGGTGAAGCGGAGACGGACGTCGCGGCTGCGTGGATTCGGATGTTGCTAAGAGTGGGGTGCGCGGGCGTGATAGGGGGTGGGATTATGGGGGAAGTTGCTGAGCTCGAATCAAGAGAAAGCGCGAGGAGGCGAGGATCCTCAACGATGGAAAAAGAGAGAAAACTAGTGAGAGAGATCAACATGGAAAAGAGTGCACAAGGGGTAATGGGAGGAGGATTGCGCAAAGGGGTTAATGCAAAGGTCCAGGATAATTACCCACATGGCTGGCAATACGTATTTTCACTTTGATCAAGTCTGTGTTTTTCTTCCCGCTTGGCTATCCCTCTCGAAAGCAGCTCTTTCCAGTTTTCTCGTTTCCTCTATATCTGGACCCTCTCCAGCCCTCATCATATCCTTTTCTCTCTACATACCCTTACATCATCATTCCTATGTTCTTTGCGCCTGCAAGTCCCGGATACACACGAGATAGATAGATAAAACTCTCTTTTGTCTTCTCCCCAGGACGTTTTAATTATTTTAACTCACCCGCGAGCGTCTAATTTTCACTCTGTGTATACCTTCCCATATACAAATATACAATTTCCGTATATAACGCTCCGATGTATAGCGTGGTGAAGTGTCTAGCTTGTGCGGGCAAAGAGCGTAACGTGGACGGACCCTCGAGAGCAGAAGGGTAGAGATCCTTGCAGGATCTCAGTTCTCGATGGACGTGGGACGACGAAAATTGGGGTTGATTAAAAAAATATATAAAAATAAACAAAACAAGCTGCTGGTCCGGACCTCACGGAAGACTTTTTTCTCCATATATCTCGGAGGTCACGATTCAAAGTTCGAAATGTATAGATCGTTTCGGTATAAATGAAAAATAATTCTTTCCAGACTATCTGCTCGCTTTTAATTTTTGTAGAAACGCATCTCGATGCAGACGAATCCTATGTAGCGAATGAGGCATTTTTGGTGTTAATCTTGTTGCACAATAAGAATCAAGAGTTGCCAGAAAGAGTTTCGAGCGCTACAAATACTTGTGACCAGTTTACACAAATAGACAAAACGAAATTATTAAATCCACGAGTATTTATGGAAATCGTAAGGTACGAAGATGTAGGATAATTAATACAGCTCTGCATATAATAAATATCGATCTCGAGTTTCATTAGGCGCGTGACGTCTTTCTATTGAATTGAATTGGAGTGTATAGCCCCGGCATAGAGATCGCTGAGCCGATACTCTCGAGCATCCCTGCAGTCTCTGCCGTTCTGGTGCAGTTGCATCACGGGGCCGTTCGGGGTACTTCGCTCGAGGATTCGAAGCAACGACAGACATAATACACACACACTCTATATATACATATATATTACCTGATACATATTCGAGAGTTATCTGACTCTCATCAATGTCGATAGGGGGAGAGGAAGAAAAAGAGAAAATTCGTTAACGATCCTACTGCCAATGACTACCAACCTTTTATGTTCTCCCCCCGCCTCTTTCATCATTCGCTCAAGTCCGTAATTTAATCAGAACTCCGATATATTTTAACCCTGTTACTGTACATATTCATGTAAATATATAAATATAACATATATAAATGTATTCCGAATCTATAGTTTTTAGCTCACAGAGTTACTTCTCTCTTATCCGTTCAACCCTCTCATTATCCATTCGGTATATATATCAGCGTAATCAAAGAATAGAGAATATTTATGAAGACTTTTACGAACGAGCTCACACAACCTCGCGGCATCTTCATCCGTCTGTTGTATCTGAATATCAATAATGAATATATACGAGAGCAAATAAATAATAAAATGAATTTTCAATAATTCGAGCTCTGCGTCGAAAGGAAAAAATAATTAATAAAATTTCTGAATTAAAATGATGATACAGTTCAAAAGATATTTCGAGCCTAGCGAAAATTCTCAAACTTTTTCGATACGAATATATTTAATTTTCCAAAGATATGCGTACCAGCTTTTTCCCATAAATTCGTCACTGCGTACTTCGGCTACTTAAGAAATAATTTGTCATTCGGAATATAAAAGCTCGCGTAGTTAAGGGGAGCAGCATTCTCGTCTTCCAACGCGGCGAATTCAACGTTTTTTTTTTTCTATTCGTACTGTATTGTTTCGGGTTGAACCGGTAGTTCAACAATCAAATCCTAAATATTGGTACCGCATTGAAAAATAAAGAGGAAATTAAATACTGCATTACATATGTAAAAAAGCTTAATAAGAAAATGGAAATAAAACGAGTGTGTGTCGTCTTGCATCACTAATGGTGCCATACAAGTGTCATTCAAAAATCCTTCCCTCTATTCTATCGAGCGACTGAATAATAAATCCTATATATATAATGACCACCCACTCATTGTTCTAATTTGCGTTTTGCATATATATGATTAACAGCGGCGTGTGTGCCGTTGCTGGCAAACGATACGTTCAACGACAAGCGGAGGGGCATGTGCGAATCATTGAACAAAAAATAAAAAAAAAATAAAGGAAATCGTCGTTGGCTAAATCTCACGAATAATATATTTAAAACGCCCGGGTGGACAAAGAAATTTTGGGGGGGATGGTAGCTGCGAGGCACAGCACTGGGTCGTACGTGTGTGAGTTTTGCTGATGGATAAACAAAAGGTCGCGACTCGTGTTAATTTATACGTTGATTCGTGTGGCTTACGCCCTTTCGAGTTGGTACGTGGGCTCGCAAAATATTTTTGATCAGTGAGTAGCGTTAACAGGAAGAATCAGAGGGGGATAAGAAACTTGAGGATATAGAGAGCAGAGGACCGACTCCCACACGCTGTTTTGCATGTGTGTGTGCGTCCGTGCATGGATGTCTGTGTATTGTAACCCCACGTAGGCCTCCCCATGTGCTTCGAACACACAAAGCGTGTCAGGAGGACACAATGCATCTAGCCTGACGCTCAATTAACGAGTTAATGCGCTACCGGTTGATAATTAAACAAATACGCGAGGAATTTCGTTTTTTTTTTCTCTTTGGCATCACTCCCACTTATTTGCAAAGAATCCGACGCCGCGTAAGTTTACTACGTCCCCGTTTTTTGTCCTCGTGCGATTTTTTCTCTGTCCCTCCGTTCTCGTTTCCCTCAGTCTCGCGGACTTTCTCTCTGTTCCTCAATCTTCCAGTTCTTTTCCATGTGTTGGCACATTGTACTCGAACGCTCACGACCGATTATTTTATTATAATATCGAGCGACCGGAAACGGATGTGTGAAACGAATATTATTCGCGAACGCAAAACTCGAAGCTCCTTATTGCTTTCTCCTCGTTTTTGGGGACGTATTGTTTGTCGCGTTTCGTTGAGCTTCCGCGGGACAAAATGTTGACGATCGAGACGAAAATTCGTGCAGAGTTCCACGAAAAATATGCTTCATTTAATCATCGCTGTTCCAAGACCGCGTTTTGTCAGCTATTTCGTTTAAATATTGTGTTTCCGATTTAACGTGCAGAACAAAACGATCATGGCACGTTTAATGACGACGTTATTATCGCTAGTCATGCATTTTATCTCCAATCAACACGATCGCGAGAAAAGTGTCGGGTGCTGTTGCAGCAGAAGGATTTAAAAAAATTAATTACAATGGCTAGCATATTAGAATAAATGCGCATGCTGGCTGCTCGGTGTTTTGTCTTTCCGCTTTGGACCTTCGTGCATATATACATATATCTAATCGCGTTCGGAGCGACAGCTTATCAACTTCGATAGGAGCGTACTATCGAGCCTGGTTCTCTTTTCTTCTCTTTCACTCGCTCTCCAGATTTTTTCACTCGACTGAATATTAGGCCGTGCATTTGGAACGGTCGTGACAATCGCTCACATACTTTTGTGCATACGAGATTGACGAGTGAATACATCGACGGGCTTGTTTCGTCGTTCACACGCACATATGCATATCTAGATGCGCATGTGGACCTTCTCGGTCCGTTTGTGCAGCAGTAGACCACCGCGAGGGGAAGTGCGTATCGACGAAATGTTTTCACGTTCTCGAGATTAATATCCGTTGCATTGAGCCGAAAAATTTCGAGCGTAAACTTATGAAACAACGGAAAAAACTTAATAAACATAATGTACTAATTGTTGAAAGAAAAATCATCAACATTCACGAAAATTGAAAATGTTCGTGGGCCACATTCAGAATAAAGTAATCTTCGTGCGCAGTCTTCTGCGTGCACCGAGAACAATCATATCTTATCGGGCGCCTGTATATAGAGGAAAAGAATCGAACCGAGATTTTCTTTCACAGCAATTCGTTGATAGCCGATATGATATGCGACTTTCGGGATATTATCAATTGGGTATATACGCGAAACATGACGATCCCTGCTCTTCAAATATAATTAGTATCGCGTGGATCGACTCACGATGACGACGACAATAAATGACATTTGCCCGTTGCGTGGGTGGCACGTCGTTTCATTTGCGTTTCGAGCGTACATCTATGACATGCGAAGATTGCACACACGCCTGACACCAAAACAACGCGAAATTAACATCGAACCGCACACACACACACACACACACACACACACACACACGCAAATCCGCACAGCCGCATTCATACATGTATACATATTTATATATTCATTTATCATTTATTTTTTTCTCTCATTACTCTCGGTCGCGATCTTCTTCGATGTATAAACATCGCGATTTTATTGCGGCCCTATCTCGCCAAGCGGTATTGTTTCTCTCGCTATATTTGTGTTGGTCTTGCTGCCGAACATATAACGTCGAAGCCAGGAGCTGACGCCGTTGGGATAAGCGCGATCGTCGCACAACGAACAAGAAGAAAGAGAATACGCGAGCAAGCCAACGGTATGGGGCCACAAGAAGCTAGGGCGAGGGCCCGGGAGCAGGGAACGGGGGTTTATCTCGCGGGAGTAATGCGTCATGAAAAATGATCCTTGTGAGAGAGTTAGATGCCCCTTCTCCCTACACGGTCAGGGACCCCGATCGAGACCTCCCGCCACTCTCTTCGACTCGCATTATTATCATTATCGTCATTATTGCAAAGTTAAACATTTTATCACTTGCGAATTGAGGAAGAAAAATCGATTTTTAATATACGAATCTACATTTTTCTTCCCTTCCATCTGTCCACCTTGGAAATCTTATGATTATGAATTAATCAAGTGAATAAATTAGGAAGAAAAGCATTCAAAGTATTTTCCGTTAGTATTTTGTATTGTTAAGCGATTTGTACACCAAGTCAATAATGAGTTCTGGTTATCGTACAATTTACATGGGAGCAGGGGAAATGAGGGTCAGAGAGGGGTTGAAAAGCCACTGACGAGCAGTGACAGCACGTCGAATGCAAGCTCCGTTCGGGACACGTCGGTCTCGCGTCAAAATCCCCGATGGAGCGGAGTCAAGCTCGGGTTGGACGAAAGCGGATCTATCGCACTCTCTCCCATTTCCCCTGCTGCGCTCCGGCCATATCAATTTTACCTTCTCCGTTATGTTCATTTTGTTTCTGTTCTCGTATCAGTATATAACATGTGGTGCAGACACGACTCGACAATTAACTGAGAGGTGTAAGCGAAAAGAGAAAAAGAGCGAGAAAAAAAATCAGGATGATGAAAATTTTCACACTTTCCACTGCAGCTATTCGAAATCCAATCAGAAATATATATTTCATGGGGTGAGTGTCGAATCCACCGACATACACGTAGCGAAATTTTGTGCCATGCTGTTTTGACATTCCGCATACGAATAAAAATTGTAAAATTATGAGATCAAAGTGAAACGTTGAGAATCGATATCGAAAATGTTTAAAGAAATTTAAAAAAGAGTTCATTTGACAAAATTCTTAGTAACCGGTGACCCCGTCCGCTTGGCAGACCAGATGGAATCCCGGGGTCTCGATATGAGAACCCGGATTCCCTCAAGTTCGAATGACGTTCACGATTTGTATAAAGTTTCGTAAGAGAGCAGAAGAACAGGAATAAGCAACAGAGGATGATGAACAAGACGAAGAAGATCGTTTGAACTCTTAATGCACATCATACCGTTTACAACTGGGTATCGCGTGTATTATACAGTGTAATAGGGGAACATCAAGAGGGTCTCACAGAAAGGAGTACGATCAGGAGAAGCAACAATATATATATAGAAATATATATTCATACAGTTTTCTACTGTGTTATATGGCCACCAGACATCTGTTTGACATCCCTGTTTGTCAAGGCGTGACTCGGCACTTGTGGCTCCTGTCTATATATCCATTCTATATGCTATTAATACATCAATATCCCATTTACACACACACACACACACACAGAGCTATAGGCATGTGTACAAATGGTAGATTCAGGGAGGGAGAGAAAGAGAAAAGGGATCTCAAGTATGGACCATCGAGGGAGATCGAGGGAGACCTAAGACTATGGCCACATGGAACACAGCGTATTTTTTGCAGAGAGAACCCAATGATCGATCTATGAGCTGTGTTCAATAGAGAACCAATTGCTCGTGAAAATCGTAGACAATACGAGGACAGAGCACGTGAGCATTTCTCGGGAAAAAAGAGGAAAGAAGCTACGTCTCCCTGTCGAGGAAGGGGAGCAGATGTGTTCTTTCGTAAATTTGCAACATGCTTAAAAAAAAGGAAAGAAGCGAGAGTGTTTCATGGACGTTCACCAAAAGTTTCGAGAACGAACTGACATGCATCTGTCTAACGGAACTTCTTATCCATCGGGAACGAATGCAGCCATGCGTTTTACTCTTAAACTTTGACGTTATCTACGAAAGATCTATCGTAGGCCAAAAAGATAATTTCCTATATTGGGAGAGGTTGAAATTGGAACATATTGTGATTTTGTCACTTGATTAAGGAATGCGAGGAATATAAAGCGAACAATTCTCGTACAAATGGAAACTCAAGAAAACATTTGTTGGCTTTTGTTCAATTCTTTCTCAATGTAAATGTGTGACGATCTATAAAGGGATTACATAAAAAGAGAAAAACAGAAACGAATTGAAAAAAAAAAAATCGTCACACGTGGTCCCAATCACCCGATATATAAAGAGTATCCGTTCTCTGGGAAAGACAGAAGTGAAAATGATTCAGAGACGAAGCGAATGGGAGGGTAAAAAAGGGAGAGAGATGGTGCTCTCAGGGACAGTTTCGAGAAGATGACGTACGCATGTGTATGTATGAGAAGGCTTCAGAGTCGAAGATTGGTTTGTAGTCTACGTTTTTCTGTCTCCCAGACTCCGCCAAGTCGGAAGAGACGACGTAGGAGAGCAAGGAGATTGGGAAAAAAAAATAGTTGGCTGTAGGAGAGAAAGAGCGCGAGCGAGAAAAGAAGTGACGTTTGGGGGGGGGGGGGGGATGGAAGGAAAATGAGGGGGCTTTGGTAAGCAGATTCGGAGTGCGCTTTGCAGTCTGGAGGATGTATCGGTTGCACGTGGCTCGAGCGCGTCGCGCGTTTCGATCGTTCGTCCCAAAAACCATTTCCTTTCCGACAGTCCGTAGTCCTTTTTTTTCTTATACTTTTCGTTCATCTTTGACTTGCTCCCCCCTTTAAAAACGGATCGAGAGAATATAAGAGCTCATGTCGAGCGGGCCTGAGAAGTCGAAGAAGAGACTTTCGAATATCTAAAAATATTTTTATGGCGCCCCCGCTGCGCGATCGCCCTCTTGAACGTACACACACGCACACGTACACACGCGCATATCGAAACACATGTATAGAGGAGGCTGTGCTTCTGTTTTGACGCTGTGAACGTAGGTTCCGTGCAGACGGGCGAGAATGCTCACATGCTCCTTTGTTGCATCCTTCGCTCATTCTCCTCCGCCGTTTCTTTCTCTCTTTTTATCGCGCATCTCCTTTTTTTCTCGTTCGATACGAGCTATTCGGCTATTAAATTTTACATAAACATATGCATGCACTCGCGTGTTAAAATGTCGATCACTCGAACTTGAATCCCATACGGTGACAAATAGAAAGAAAACTGAATGGAATTAAAGCGAGATGGAGATTTTATCTCCTTGTGGCCCAGTAGCGAGACGAGGAAGCCGGATGCGAGGCTTCTGGATTCGTTCATAAGCAAAATAAAGAATTGCTTCCGGTGCAAGGAAAATATATATGCCGTGTATTGGAACGAGCCCATCAACGCGACGTATCTGTGGATCGGTCCCACGAGCTTATAAGATTCGATCGATTTGTCACTTAGAAAACTCCTACGGAGATTTGATTTCTAAAGAAAAATGAGTAAGTTTATGTGACGCACAAAAGTCACGTTTACATGTATCGCAATTGTTCGCGCAGCGTCAATAGCTCGCTCTGCCGCCTGCGTTGACTGCTCAGTAATTAGCACGCCACAACAGTTCTCTCAGCTGGACACCGATGCCCTCTTTCCCCCTCCATAAGCCCAGCCGGCATCACCCTCGTGATTTTTCGTTGTTCACTCAGCAGTTTCCTTCTCTACATCGACTCGGAGGAGGAGAAAGAAAAAGGCAATGAGATGGCTTGTCGCGTTGAATACGTTTGCCTCTGTATACATGTAGACTAATGTATACAGAGACGATATAAACGTATGTATAAAACATATACATGGCAAACAAGCAGCACCGGCAGCAACGAGAGATAAACGTGTGGAGATAAAGCCAAGAAATTTTATTGGTTGCGCGTCCACCTCTTCTTTTGACGATCTCCCTCTCCCCTGCTCCCTTCTCTCTCTCTCTCTCTCTCTCTCTTTTTTAGTCGACTATAGTTTGCAGCGACGCTGCCTCATCTCGTCATTTGATTTTTTTTTCCTCGTTTATAACGTGTTTCTACATAGATGTCTCTTTGAACCTTTGCAAAATCCTCGTCTTATCTTCTCATCCTGCTTCATCTTTTCTTCCCTTTTTTTTTATGACGTTCTATAAGACCTTACGACAGTATTCTTATATACAGATTATGCTTTGTGTGCGCGAAGTATACCTTGAATGATGGGAAGACTCAAAAAATGGCAAAATTCTTCAATTAAAAAAAAAATATATCAGATTTTTGATTGAGCTTCGGTTTCGTATAATTGACGATTACTAATTAATTGATATTTGAGCGAAAAAAAACTTTTTCGCCAGTCTCATAAACCCTCGTGTCTGTAAACCTCGAATTCTCGCGATGGACCGAACGTTTTATTGAAGAAACCAAGACGACGTGATGTTGAAGAGTATTATCCTGAAAGTTTGTGAGAAAAGGACTTGTCTTGGGAAGAAATGCCGTCGCACCCGGGGTCCTGGTGCCGAGTTCGATGCCTCGCGGCGCTTCCTATCTCTCTCGCGATGCGATCGAGCGTCAAGAGGGGAAAAGGATTCGAAGGGGAGAGGGGGTGGGAGGAAGGCAGATGAAATATCGCGCTTCGACCTCACAGGTTCCGCCTCCGTTTTTAAACCACGCCTATTCACACAACCTACATAATAATGTACGTACTTTTGTACGTAGTATTTACACATACGGGTGTATACCTCAAAAGTATATTCGCATGTGTACATACACGGCGAGATATCGTACCCAGGAGGCCGATACGATACCGCACGCATGTTGGACATGATAGCAGTTCGTTGCATCGGTTCCCTCCTGCCAATTTGCCCAAATGTATTGAGGAAACAGCGATGAACGACACTGACATTATTTTCCAACTCATTTATTTGGCGAGTCGCTTTAATTGATCTTTCGCGTTGAATTACTCGAAACGTTCCAAAGTCGATCTTTCTTCCTCATATAATTTTATTCATTCACTCGAGACGCTACGAGTCACGTTTTAAAAGCCAATGTGTGGAGATAAAGCATAAATTGTTCTAAAAAAAAAAAAAAAAGTATTATGCAGGGGAGAAAATCGTTAGAATACGAAGAAACTGTAAAATTACGTTTGTTACTTTACACGTGAAGAAAACGCTCGCCACAGTCTACCACAATCCTCATCAGCTCTCCGGTGTCGCGAATCCAATGCGTTTCAGCCTTACGTAAAAACTACTTGTGGTACTTGCAGATGACACCGTCGCGAGCTTGATGTATCGTGTAAGAAACCGAAGCTCTGAAATTATCCATTTCCTGCTAGTCACTGGTTTTATGAAAAGACGTACCACGACAGAGAGAGAGAGAGAGAGAGAGAGAGAGGGTGAGAGCTCATCAACGATGAGAAGATTTCATGACTGCAATTCAACATTCGCTTGGATCGACTATAGACCCAAAAGATATTGGCTTTGTTGGAAAAGAGAGAGAGAGAGAGAGGCAGAGAGAAGAAAATCTCGTACGAGTGTTCTACGCCATTTCTCTTTTGCCGAGAATAATCCATAACCTCCACACTTATCCATCAATGGCTCTTGCTCTTCCCAACTCTTCTCGTTGTTTCGCACCATCAATTTAACACGACCAACGAATTTGCATTTGAGCAATATCCTCGTACAACTATATTCCCACATATAAATATATATTTACATAGATATAAATGAATATGAATCTTCGCATATAGGACATCCACGTTGGAACCGAAGATACGGACATGCGGACTACACGTCTGGAGTAATGGCGTGATATGCGCGATGTGCAGTGAGGCATAGATCCTCGGGCTCGCGAGAGAGCTCTCCGCGTGCAATAATCACACGTCAGAATGCATCAGAGAGTAACACACACACTCGCACACATTAGCGCGCGTGCCTTTGTAAATGAACGTATGTGTGCGAGGGCGAGGAGCGAGCTGGAGAGGTGGCCCCGAGCGGACACCGGGCAGCGTTCGGTATAAAGGTGCAAAAACGTTCGAGTATGGCAATGTATTAACACATGAATAAAACGAATACATACACGAAGAAAAGTACACCATTGGCCATTTACCAGGCCTGGGAGGCTCTTAAAGCCATAAGCAGTTCGCGTTCGTTGGCAGATGGTGTTTTAAGTGTTGCCGTGAACTTTTGGTATGTATGGAACAGGTATCGTATGTACAGTGTGATACAGTGGATGCATGATGATAGTGAAGTGCATGAACTGCTGGCGTTATGTACTCACAGACATATGTGTGCATAAAGCACATCGAGCACTGCGTCCATGCAATTGACGTTTCACCGTGTGCCGCTATTTCTCTGTCGCGGTAGGCGCGAGTCTCACCTTTTTTGATAGACGCACACATGGACATACACAAATGTTGCATGCCCTTGAAAACACGCCTCATGGAGAGAACCTCGTGGGAATCATATCCTCCGAGTATCTCAACATCGGCTCATCCTTTTCGTCCTTTGGCGTCAGATAAGCCAAAGAATTAATATGTGTCTGGGCGATGCACACATATGTTGACCGACGAGGAATAATAATAAAGGTTGATGAGCAAAAGATTTTGCACGTAAGGTCAGAAAGACCGGAGGAAACAAAGAGCCCGAGAATTGACCAGAGCACACATGGATGCGGCTAATCCAGAATGGAACGAGCACGAAGAGGTATGATCGTCCATTAGTTCATCGTGGCGAATCTGCAGCTCCGTTTATGCACTTACAGAGGCGCCAAAGAGGAAGCATCGGTCTGCTACCGTTGCAGCCCTTCCCTTGCCCCTCAATCCGACCTATTCCGCACTTAAACGCGTAAGCTCGTCTCTTCCTATCTTTGCGCGTCTCGTTACCCGTTAAATATGTCTCTGTCGTACGGATTTCTCGTGCATATGTATAGTCACCCAGTCTACACTTTCAATGATTTGATAAACTCAACGAGACGCATTTTGCTAGTGCAGCATTCGCTCGATAGACCCGGTACATCGCCGTATTGACGCGGACGACCGATTTACAGGGTGTTGATGAATAACTCTTCAAATTAACGTCACGGTTGTTGACTTACTCACTCAAGTTGAGCTTTAATCGAGTCGTCGATTCGTCATGAGCAGCATAAGCGTACATACCTGAAACACAAAGAAACATACGAAATTATTAATCCACTCACGTGTTTATTATGATCAAAGATTTTACATGATTATTTGTACACATTGGCCATAAATATCGAGGCGTTTAAGGCACGGAGAAAAATCTGAAGGTACACAATATGCGAAGAGATAAGAAGCTCTGAATTTGTGAGTTTAAACACCATATTTCAAGGGGGTATAAATTCGCCGGAATGGAGGCATATACTTGCTCGAAGAAGTGTATATGATCCGGAACAGGATTCCCGAAGTATCAATTTAACGCCGTAAAGACCTTTCGGGATTATCGGTTTTACATAGACTTACTACCCTCAACTTTGGGATGGGAAGCTAAGAGAAAGTGAACGTGAGGGATGGCAAACTCCATCAATATTCACCCCACTTTGTGTGCACGGTATATAACTGTATAGATGCGAAGGAAACCAGGCCCTTAAGCGAGCGCGTTCACGCGAACGAATCGCCGTCTCAACGCTGAACAGCTAAAGCTCTCAAGGGCGCTACCGACGCTTCCGTATATCTGGAGGTCTGTATAAACTCATAACTATGTATATATTAACCGGTGAACATCTACATAGCCATAAGTACATAAGTATATATACAAATATATACGTAAGCGTTTAAGAGACAAAGTGCGATGGGAGGCGACTCGGAAAAAATCGTGTCGGACAAGTGGCGGTTCTCGTTTTCCGTTGAGGCAATGCCTTACTTCCAAGTGGGTCCTGCAGCGAAGCGCCTCGTGACTCTTCATCCTGAGCATTCTAAGGTCGCGTCCTCACGGCCAACGGTTTTGACTCCTCGAAACTTGCCCGGCAAAAAATCTCGAGATCTCCCCCCACTCCCTCTTTTTCTCACTGTCATTTTGTCAATCCAATTAGCTTTTGCCCGAATTCTTTCAAGCACCAGTTTCTCCCATGGCGCCTGGCGCACGCACATATAAACAGACATCCCCTCGTCGTTAGGCCTCAACGTTTTATTTTTTGGGTCGGAGACTACGTTTCCTGTGATTCTTCTTCCCACGATTTAGCTGATGACCTGCCACCGGCACGAGCTGCTCAGTCAATCGGAATTCTTGGTTCGAATTCGCGGTCGTCTTGACGATCAACTTGGAACTCTTATGTTCGGGTGAAAATTATTTTTCAAATATAAGTTCACACGGACGTCTGGCCGAACAGATTGCCGCGGGGTTTGTTTCAACCCCTAGAAAATCGACTCCGACAATATTCGGTGTCGTTATAATGCGAGCTGCAACAAAGGCCAGCATACTCGCCTCTTTTCCCCCTTGCATAAAACACCAAGTGCAAAAAAATGATCCATAGCCGATATATTATCGAAACCTTTTCTTCTAGGCCTATGCTGTCTCATCCAACATGTTGACGTGGCAATGGACGCCGGTAGAGAGTGCCGGGTAATGGCCGCACGGAAACTCGTTTTCGTACGACGGGGCGATTTGCTTTTTTATTATTTCACTCTCAATACGCAGACAAAGACAGCAAGGAGAATATATACGTCGCAGTTGGCTCGGGTAAGCAAATGTGGCACATTCGAGGCGGACTAATACGCGTCAGTTGCCTTAGCGCGATTTGCATGGATCCCCGTTGCGCCTGAGTGCCTTGTAGATCTGCATATCGGGTGTCGTTAAAATTAGGCGTGTACGAACCCCCCGTTCTTTCTCTTCTTCCCCATCCGCCCTTTCGCGCTCACTATATTCTCGAAGCGCGTTTTCGTCCGTTCTCTCGCCCCTCTGCGGTCCGTACAACAACCCCCGTCCGTTTCGCCCTTGCCCACCAGTTTCCATCTACCGCAACACCTTGACAAGAAAAAAAAGCCGAATCCACCCCTTATTCGAGCTTCGTTTACCATACGTGTAAGATTCAATAACGCGATTGGCGAATCCATAATCTCCACGCACTCCGTACAAACCTGTTAATTTATAATTTTATTATATGCGCGCGACACACCACAAGAGAATGCAAGCGAGATAAATAAATACATTTTCAACGTGCGGAGAGAGGGACGATGGAGCTTGGCTGTGAGAGAAACGCCAAAGGGTAGAATGCATTCAGGGTAGAAAAAGAAATGGTCCGTTGTTTATGATTCCTGGCCATGTGTGACGATTTACATGCAACAGAGAGCATTTCTTTACCACGAACAAAACAATCATGAGAACGGATGAAATTTCCTTATTCCTTGCCGGCTGCCCTAGCAGCAGACGACGCTTCAAAACGCACATTTCACACACGCCAAGTTTCGATGCAAAGAAAACAGTAGTTATCAAGAAATTTTGATAACATCTATCGCCACATCGAGAGTCATTGAAATTCCAGATTCATACCGAAGGTCATTAACTATCGTGCCCACCTAGCTGCGTGGATGTGACGACGATCTTGAAAGATTCTCCTGATCTTCCAAATCATTCGAACGAGCCCGCGGTAGTTTTTCACACTGTCACTGTAACAGGTCGCAGGTGGCGATATGTATTGTTTCCACAATAGTGCGACAGTCGTCTCAATGATGATGACTGTGTTTGTTGCGAATGACTTGCCCAATATATTCGAGAACCGCGGAGGTGCACGATGAGCCGTGGAATACACGATCCGTCAAACTGTATTGTAACCACGCTCCGCGAGGATATACTGAGACGGAATGATAAAAAGATCCTAACCGAGTTGTCGAGCACAGTCATTAGCAAGTTTTTATGATTTCCTTCGATCGTACAAGAGGAATAGACTATGTTATATATATTTACGTACATATGGAAGAGTCGTGAGCTGGCAGGTTCACACCGCGAGAACACTGGCTGTTGTATTGTGTGGCCTATAACCGCTTAACAGTATTACGTCGTCGTTTGGTATATTTCACACAGCTACGCTTATTGCACGTATAAGATCTATATAGATATATATATATATATATATATATATATGAATACATATATGCAGAGAGAAATACGGAGTAGGTACGCTCCGTAGAGCGGAAGTACGGTTGAGAGATTCCAATTCCTTATCGGAGAGCTGAGAGGGAAGCGACCGATGCCAGACGACGTATGTATGAACCGAGGCGGCCCGAGTTACCCGTGTTCCACGTCCATTGTCCATGTCCGAAACGGACGGTCCAAGGCCAGGGTATCGGTGATTTGTGCTCACAATATATACGCCACCGCATATATATCCACAGGTTACCAGTTCCAGGTCGATGATATAGACGGTAATGTACAAATATATCCACGATTCTCCGAGTTTCTTCGTTCTTCAATGTCCGTCCCAACTTCTCCTCGTTCTCTTTGCTTCGCGCCTTGCTTATTCACGGACATTTTCAAATTTCCTTTGATTGGTCGAGCTCTAATGGAGTCTTGGACAGGTGGACGGTTATAAGGCGCGAAAATCCTCAGAGAAGAAGGTCGATGCCGAAATGAATAAATATGCCCATAAGGACGTCAAACCGTGCGGAAGAAAGATTCTAAGAAACAAAGGGGTGAATGTGGAAGGGCTGTTGCTTAATAATTCGTATATCATGGCTTACGCGAATGAGGGTTTTTCGAGTGCATTCATGATGATGGTGTTCAAGTGGCAAGTAGTCAGACCTCACGTGGTTAAATTCTCTCATCGCGTTGTCGCGTACTCTCCAACGCTGATACACTCCGGGCCTGGTGTGTATCATTTTACATACCACAAAATATGATGCACACAACTCGCCACGTGTGTACGAGCGATAGAGCGAGCACTCTACTTGACCACCTCTCGTGTGCGTTCACGCGTGCCCCGTCCTAAAGTGCGTCTGCGATGATACAAGTATCGCGATACGACATAGGTATACAAACCCCATCAATGTGAGTTTGCACGGGTAGTCCGATCATACGCACGTGTTGCTGCTTCAAACATATACACGTCAACACACATAGATTCGTATATATATATTCAAATACCTGACTATTTACGAGACGAGAAAATATGCATTGGGTAATGTGCATGGATGCAGCTCCCATAGAAAACGTGGAGAATGTCATATCGCATAAATGACCCTGGCCAGATTCATAAACCAAAGAAAGTATTTAAAGTTGTTTATACCAAATTAAATTGTCACCGAATTTATCGAAGAAACTCGTGTATCCAAATATATATATCAATGAGATACGAATTGATGGCTTGCAATTTCCGAGTACGTACAAACGACTGGCGATCAGCTGATGCTTTTCTACCGAGACTCCTCTTTCGATATCGTCCATTTTACGGTCTGTACGTACTTAATAGGCACATACATGAACATTTTGACCCTTGATATACTCCTGGGGTTGTTTTCGCGAACCTCTTCGCCGACTCCATATGTACTCTTCGCACATGCATTCACGTTCGAGGTTGCCACGGAGTGTAATACGTATTTACGTGCATATATGTAGAGGCACACGTTTAGGTACTTAATACCTACGGGAGTACTTACATACTCTTGGGTTTTTGCTCGATTCACGCGGATAACGTGCTAGCTCACCACCACCGTCACAATACTCCAGACATATCCTACATTCCGCTGTATTCCTATTCCCGTGGCGTACAACCTGCTCGTAACTTATTGGGCATTGGCATCACTTTGCTCCTTATACACGCAGACGGGCGCAATCGTATACATTGCCAAATGAAAACTGACACTCCTACATAACATTGACGATGCTCTTCTGATACACGCTATGTGTACACTCTCGTAATCGTTTTACGATTCGGTGGCGGAACGATCCGAGTGCCCGTGGTCTGTAAAGCCCTTATCTCTCTTTCTCCCTCTCGCTTTATCGGTCTCTGTGCAGGGGAGTCTATACTTTCCCCGGTGATTCGAGCCCCGAATCGCCATTCTGATTGGAGAGAATATCCACATTTAGTTGCAGAAGCAGTTGCAAGTCCTCGTGTTTAGCAGTTCGCTTACGAGTCGCTGTTGTCTGTTCGCGATCCATGTCAACATCGAAACCGAGAGAATAAAAAACACTCTTCGATATGCTTGATCTGTATATACACCTTGATGAACGTAAATATTGGCGAATGATAAGGGACTACGAAAAAACACATGCAACGTAATGTGACCCTGATAAGGGATCCGATGGAACTTTCTGCGCCGATGAGAACAAAAAGTCAATCACCATGTGCCCTGCGGTGAAAGATGATTCGGTATCAAAGTGCGGTTCTTCAGCCACGAAAAACGGTAACGATCATTCAAAATATTTGTCTAATTTTCCTTTTTTTGTGCGTTGTTTTTTGTCCTCGAGATTTCAAGCCATTTAACAAAAATCCTGTGAACCAACAACGGAGAGAAGCCGGTCATCGGAGCTTTCATTTAGATTGAAGAAGTTGGCGAGTTGATTAGCGAGAGTATAACGTACGAATAGCGAGAGAAAGGGCATTACGGTTTTAGGTGAAACGCACATTTGCACTTACGCTCGAAATTCGCTTACAATGAAAGAGACTTTTCCGTCGACTGTTAACAAGATTTGGCAGCAAGATTCGGAAGCCCGTTAGTTAACGTAACACAGTGGCACTCTCGTTTAGTTTCCCATTCGGAGGATGACCCCGAAGGTATATCCATTATCTAGTTAAATAGCGTTACTAATTAAGCCTGTTTCGAGGATTAGCGTGGAACGTTGACCCTTGCGAAGATATACGCGATGCAGCCTGGTCTCGCGGTGCTTTCTCGTGCGACTGTATAAACCCATTCGTGCTTGGACTATTCCTTGCTAGCTACGGAATAGTTGGTGCGCCCGGTTTATTAGTTAGTTCGGCCGCGACGAAGTTTCAACTGGATGGGAACAAGCCATGAACTTGTTTCGAGTAAACAACGCGTACAATCAAGAATGACGTAGTCAGCTCGAGAATTTACAATCGTTTTCATGATTCCAACAGAGTGAATCATTGTGTTGACATTGTCACGTGGAATTATTAGAAGTTGGATACTCAAAAGCAAGACGAGTTTGAGTGAGCACAATGACTGCGACCAATTTATTAAATCTTCGTCAAAGGGAATATAGCAAGGAAAGCAAGTGATCGATTTTGTGAGAACTTGCAATAAATGCCATGAATAGAATATTCTGAATGTCAAAGACATTTGGCCTCATGCGTCATCTCGATAATCCTTCAGAGAAATTTTAACAGAAACGCGAGCTGGTATAGAAATGAATAATTACACCATCGTTGCAGAAAACTGTCAATATTTTCCTGTCAATCAAGCGATCGAAGTCTGTTCAATTGCCGGTGTACCTGTCCCAAAAACACGCGGCAAGAGAGAGAGAGAGAGAGAGAGGGAGAGAGAGAGAGAGAGAGAGAGAGAGAGAGAGGGGCGAGAGACGAGAGAGAGAGAGAGAAAGATTACGATAAAGAGACAAGTCGCGAGCGTTAGCGCTGCTGGCGATCCGGTCCTAAAGTGATGACGCAACGACCAACGGGACCCCAATAGGTCGAGATGAGAGCCATTGTATGGCAATCTTATAATTTAGACAATCACCGATCAATTGAATGGGCTTTTACTACTGCTATACATGCAGCGTTCGTACACGGGCAAGCAGCGAATGATGAATGAATGAAGGGACAGACGAATGAATGGAAAGATAGTTGGCTCAGGCTTAAACGTTCGTAAATAACCGGACCGCTTCATTCAATTACTTTCAATCGCTTCGAGCCAATAGATACAATTTAAAAATCCTGCCTGCTTCACTTCGTGTAGGTACACATATAGAAATAAATAAATATACATAAATATATATCGACACATGCTCTTGGAATAAAAAATTATATCCTCGCACCGCATCTCGTGAAAATCTCCGTTTATTTACGAAGCGATCGGTGAAAGCAAAATTCAAATATCCGACAAGAAAATATCAACGTGTGTTCAACCTTTGAAATATTTTGAAAAAATTCTCGCGATGAAAGTTTTGTCACAGAGAAGCATCGATCTTCATGAACACGCACACGTTAATTTATTTATTTATCTATTAAGGAGCATCCGACAACGAACTCCTTCCGATGGGCGAAAAAATCGAGCCAGAGGATGCAAAAATGATGAATATATGTGGAAAAAGAAGATGTGAAAAAAAGGAGAAAGATGATGCCGGGAAACACGAAACGCATACGCGGCGCCCTCGACGCGCGATATAGCGTGCGTGTCGACTAATGGACAGCGATTGGTACAGATGGCCTTAGCTCCCTCTCTTTCTCTCTGTTATTCTCTCTAACTATCTATCTATCTATACTATGGCGAACGATGAGCAGCAGCCGGACCGGGCCGCGTCACGTCCGGATGAATTTACATGCGTAAAACGACGCCCCGGGTCTCGACCGGAATGACTCTCGTGTGTAGGTGTAAAGCCATGCGAGAGAGATAGAGATAGAGAGAGAGAGAGAAAAAGAGATCAGTTCCTCTTCCGATTCCATGTAGGGCTGTCCGAATGGTCTGCTGGAACTGAATTACGCAGAGATCACAGTAGATGAATTTTTATGTTTGATAACGAATTTTTGAATCCGCACTCGACGCTCCACCGAAAACAATGGATAGTCAAACATTTATATTCCACTAAATAAATCTTTATTCTCTATAAACTAAATTTATTGCATCCCAATACGATCAATCATTCGGACGCAATTAATTTCCTCGATTCTCTCATTCCATGCGGTATTTTAGAGTCGAAATCGCATAAAATAAATAAAACTCGAGCAAGGCTCTTAATTTACAACTCGAACGAATCTCCAACGTGCACTTTCGAAATTCTTAAATAAAAGTTCTCATCGCGACGATTCACCAGGAACGATGTCAAAGTTTATTAAATCTCATTTTCGGATCGATCCGCGTGATTAAAAAGTGCAAAAGAGCAAAAGACGACGTTGAAGTACGAGAAATGCTAATTGTATCAGATAACAATGGAGAGTAGAACACATGCTTGGTCCTATTTGAATTATAATAATCTGGGTCTCATTTTTCTCGTGGTATCGAGTTGCGATGGTCGTCGTGTTGCGGTTGTCCGATCGTTCAATGAAACGTCTCGTAATACAGAGATAGTATATACAAGTACACGCGTTAACCGCGTAGTGATTGAGGGAAACTGTGGAAGTGGCGAGAAGGAAGGAAGAGAGAGAGAGAGAGAGAGGGGGGAGGAGTAGAAGATCTCGAGCGATCGGAGTTCGATAGGATCGCAGGAACTTCCGGTGTACGGTCTGCCACTAGCGGAGGGAATAAATGTATATACGTATACATACACATAGAGAAACCAATCGTTCGACCACAGGATCGGATTTCCGTCGTCGAACCGAGAACGAGGCAAAGCTCGACCGGAGGCGAATCGATACACGAGCTTTGTTCGTCCGTATATATACTTGCAAATATATACGTGCATACATGTAACGTAGATATTAGTCATTTCTACACATTGGAATCTGTCGTCGAAGCAATGTGATACGGAGGCGGAAAATTGAAAGCGAAAGAGTCAGAGGGTCACAGATCGACACATACGCACGATCCAGGCAACCAACCAACAGTGGCAGAGAGGGTTTGTACTATGTGTAGGGCAGACAGAGAGAGAGAGAGAGAGAGAGAGAGAGAGAGAGAGAGAGAGAAAAAAGAGACGGACAAAAAGAAAGAAGGGAGAGTGAGAGAAATGAAGGACTATGTGTGCGCGGAAACCCCGTTAGCTACGCTCGGCCGCGATCGACTTCCGGTTGCTGCTTATCAATCGTCTCGTTCCGCAGTTAGCTTGTTTCGGGAACTTTAATTGCCGTCAGCGCGAGAGAACCGCGTTCACAATTTTCGTCGTATTGTCGTTGGGCTACACTGCCCATGTATTCATATAAATTTATGATTGTCTGTGTGTGTCTGTGTTTGTGGCATTTTGGCAATGCCGAATGAGCTTTGTTCCCAAGCCGACTTTTTAACGAGAACAGATATAATACATATGCCCAAGTTATAAAACTGGCAACCGAAATCATCGATAAGATCGATGTAAGCCGCAACTCTGTATATACCAGTCACGCCTTATCGTCTGTTCAAACAACGAATATACGCGTTACATAAAAAGAATAAAAATCTATATATATACAGACAGTCACTTGTAACGCATCGTAGTTGACATCCTCGTGTTGGAATTCGTACGAAGCATACACGTTCTAATAAAAAAAATTCTAATCATCGCTCACTCAACAATCAGAGCAGTGATGACTTTTCAGAGAGCGTGTGCTGTCATTTTAAGAAATAAACTCATACGATTTACGATCGAATGCTTTCAAGGATTATTAACAAACGGCAAAATGAATAAAAATGCAAAATCACTCGACGAATTTCAAGAAGAAAAAAAACTCAATTATTTCGGCAAAACTTCACTACCAATTATTCAAACAGCGTTGACGATTTTATTTTCTTTTTTTTTTTGAAAACGTTTACAATATGCGAATGACAAGAAGCCACGAGCAACATCATTGGCATTATAAAATCAGTATAGCAGCAACCTTTGCGTGACGGGAGCCACGCGATGCTGCGTGTATACGCGTGGGTGGCACATATCGTTCTACATATATAAATATATACAAATATATATCTATAGATATATATTTATCCGCAGTCACGATAACTCGCAAATACGTAATTGTATGCATGTATGAAGAGGGTTTCAGGTCGAGCCAGGCGCGAGTGTGTATATACATTTCTCCTGTGAATATTCATTCACTGGCGCGGTGCTAATTGGCGATACGTTGACTATTCATGATTTAACGATTTTCAATAACTATTACTTTTGACGCAGCAGCAGCCCGTCGCCCAACCAGACCACCTTGTTCGTTATATATTTGTATCCGCGTGTCTATATGCGTTTTGATCCTCATAAATCTACATATCTCTCGTACATACACACTCGTATCCACAGCTCTTACGGTTTTGTTGTGTACTGTACACGCAACTGTCGGATCTGACCGTATATCAAAGGCTCTTGCATTTAAACATCCATATATTTTCCTATTTAATAAGGTAGTACTGAATAGTCGGCATATTTATACATTAATGGATAATATAATGCAAATATGTGTATAACAAGTTGTAAGTTGATAGCAATGAGAAGACCGACAGTGTGTGTTACGCATAGCACTTGTCTCAAGAAGGTGGTGATGGAAGTGAAGAAAGAGAACGAAAGCAACATCGGGGCAGATGTGAACGAGAAGTGGCAGGTGTATATATATTTAGAGTGAGAGAGAGAGAGCGAGAAAGAGAGAGAGAGAGAGAGAGAGGTAGGGAAGGAGAGAGAGCAGGTTGCGCATACCGTGCAATGAACGCCCGACAATCCGTAAATTATGTTTCCCAGGATAATTGCTCGTGCGCACTAGCGAGCTAGCAATAGAACGAGAACACGCATTTCTGGTTGGTCGAGAAGAGGCCGTAGCAATAGCTCGGAGCTATTATTTGGAATTAAAAAACAATCAACAATTGGAAGTGACAATTAGTAGTTAAATTCTTGAGCCAACAAATAGAATTCATTCCCTCGATTCATAGTGACACACCGTTGAGATTCGTCGCGAGGAAAAGATTAATTACACCTTCGAGAATGGTCGAGAAAGGAAGTAGGAAAAATTTCTTTGAATCATCGGGAGCCGGAGAGTTCTATCGTTTATTTTTGTTTTTTGAAAATTCGACGTCGTTGTCATACGACTCGTTGCTCAGATGTTGATTTAGCCCCGTTTAACGGCTCACTCGAAAATCACTCGAGAGAGTCTGCGGCGGCAAAAGAGCCGTGAAGAAAAATCATTCTTAAACACGGGAATGCGGGCTCCCGCGTGCGTCTATCCGCATGGAGATGCAATGCATTCACGCGCTGTACGAGACGCGTTTTCCTCTACCGCTTTTTTTTTCTGGCTCTGTTCCAAGCAGTGAACTTTGAACAGAGAGATACGTCGGTTTTCGGAGAAAGATCGGGAAAAAGAAACCGTGAAATTCACAGTTAGCCTTACGGAAGAAAAAATGAAATAAAAATAAGACAAAAAACATACGATGCAAAATGAAAAATAGAGGGGAGCAGAGGCAAATAAAGAGGAAAAAAAGCATCAAATAAAAGCCTTCAGACGTAAAAAGCGTGAAAGGAAGAGTGAAAAGAAACTGGCTACCTGTTTTGAATGCACCTTTTGCATCCGCCACGTTTCGTCTCTGTCTTTCTCTCTCTATCTTCCTTTTTCTATCCATTTAAGTAGATAAGCTCTTGATACGTATTCATCGATACGAAAATAAACGAACAAAGAACAACAATAAAAAAAAAAGTCTTTACGACAAAAGCAAGCCTGGAACAAACTGCATTCTCATTAAATTAATAATGATGACACTGTTGAAAAATTCATCCTCAAAAACTGCCTCATTGGTGTTGAAAGTTTTTATCCCCAACGCCCATGAAATTCACTATAGACCAATATCAAAATTCCAATGTAAACAATGCTTCGAAAAAATACATATTATATCAAATCTCGTCTAATTTTTCCTCGAGAAAATCTATCAAAAATATTATAAAAAGAAACTGAATAAATAATTTAAAAACTCACTTTTTCTTTATGAAAAATCTAGAAACAATCGGAAAAGAGCCTTTTGAAATCCCAAAGTAAACAAAAAAAAACATTCCATTTCCTTTGCAACCGCAAGGCATAAAATTACAATCGAGTATCTTTAACCGGAAATCCTTTATTCGACAGTTTCGTAAAATATCAAAATGGACTAGAGCTCACAGGGATCCTCGAAACATTGTGAATTTACATCTCATTTACTCACAACCGTTCGATATTAAAAAGCAATTAGCAACTTTACAGAATTGATCAATTATTTTGCTCGGTCCATACGACCGTGTAACGTACTTTGAACTTTCACGCGTGCAATTAAATACCACGGATAACCACATCGACGTACACATCGATCTAGCTACCAGCTGTTCATGTGAATGGTGTAAGTTGCATGCAAAGACCCTTAAAGGTAAGGCATGGGACCAAAAGGCGACAAAGTGAAAGAATTGTCGAACCTGAGGATCGGTATGATGGTTCGTTGCCAAATATTCTTGTGGCGCGTCGGGTCGATCTCAGTGAGAACCGGAAGGTCCGGAGTTCGCGACCCACCGCGCGCGAAACGGACTCTCTCACTTTCTCTCCCCTCTCTCTATCTCTTTGTTTCTCTTTCGCTTTCTATCGTATGTCCCATGTGGAGAGTGCCAACGGTGGGCCGAGGCTCGCGTGCCTCGCGCATCTGTTGCACTGCTTGCACATGCACACAAACGTACGAGGGACGAGCCCGTGTCGGCGGAATCCATATACGCGCTCACATACATTTATATGGAGATTAAACACGCACTTGGCGCATACATAACATCGCTCAGACTATACACACACCTAAACACATTATATCATACTCCGTGTGTTTCTACGTTTGTTTGTGTGTATAATCTACGAAACGAGCACGTGTGGTCACTGCCAATTTACCGTTCACTTACTACCTACGAATTAACGCTCTCACTCTCATACAAACACGCTTTCGGTCGAATTCGTCCCCGTGAAGACTCATCGTGTTTATAGTTTCCGTCCCACAGCCTCCGAGTCGAGCAGCATTTTTTTAAATATTAAAAAAAAATTAAGAACAAAATCGATATTGATAAAAATCAATTGTGTTGAAAGTTTTGACATTTATTTGACTCGGTAATCTCGAAAAGCAGGACATTGCAGATTTTGAAGTAAATTGTCACCGATGAGAATTCCTAGGTGGTACTTGGAATTTTGTTTGAATGTAAATGTCGTTGACACTCGAGTCTCAAGAAAACGGAAGTCGACAATCAATTATAAGATAAATTGATTTCTTGAAAGATATTAATCCTTAACGTCGACTATTGAGAGTCAGTGACTGTGGACTCGAATGGTCAACGTTGATGGGATTCAATGTATGAGTACACGAGCGTGGGACACGTGTATATGTTAGTTAAGGAATCGATTATTCACGCCAGTGAGACACACGAACGTCATTACAGTAGCGTGTGTGATTGATGATCATGTTCCCCGAATTCATTACTCCATTATTAATGTCAAACCCTGTCCGACGTAGGCTGGCTTCCCGAATCCCAAAACCGATTCGTATAGCATCGAGTGGATTTTCTACTTTGAAAATAAATGTACGAAGGCGCCTGAACGTTTTAATAATCCTCGTCACTCAACGACGCGGCGTGGGTTTTTTTTCAAGATGCACGAATGATAATAGCGAATTATTGTTCGAACGAGATGCACGAGAATTTTGTGGGCCTGCAGTTTCCTTACGATTTGGAGATCGCAGGAAATTTCTAATTTCTAACGAATATGAAGAGAAAAGGAATTCGCGCGAAGGCCCAACGTCCGCATTTGTCATGGCATCTTCAATAACTAGTGTCAAAGTGTGCGACTCACACTCTACAAACACACGTTGGTAGGGTCTCGATGAATCAGTGTTTGCACAAGGTGAAACGAGTTCCATTCTCACATACACTTGAAAATTCTTCTAATATTTTGGTTCGGTTGCTAAATGACTTGTACGAAAAATAACACTTGGCAAATTCTTGACATTCATCGAGCGCTTTTACCGTGGCCATCGAAGATCGTTATTGCTGGCTGAAATCTGTGCGTCATTCTGAGCTACAAAAGAATAATCCGAGTGCGATCGTTTAATGAATCTCATGAAGACTGATATGCTCTTATACGTATGTTTGTCTCGAGGTAGTGTGCGTGTGCGTTTGAAAGATGACGCGTGTCTTGGCAACAGATTCGAAATCGACGAGAGATCTTTCGTTCGCTAGATCTCGCGTCTTGGAACTTCGATCTTCTTTCGTATTTAAGTCTCTGCTGCATGGTCTATATACGCGATTTCCCCTAATTTCGATCTTCGAATGGGTCTCTTTTACTAAAGAAAGAGCTAGGGTGCGCGGTGGCTTGACACGTGCGTATAAGAGAGAAAGGAAGCTGTGCTGCGAGAGAGGTCCGCTCTTGTGTTCTCTTATTCACGCGGACATTAACGAAGAGGGCAAGAGCGACGATAAAATTCGAGCGTCAGTTTATTAATAGCGTTCACGGAGCTTCTCTCTCTTTTTCTCTTTTTCACTTGGCCCATCGCTCACTGCACGTACGATACGAGAATCGTTTCTATTGCCACTTCTTCTTCTGCTCCTTCTTCTTCTTCGTCTTAGCCTCTGTCTTGGTAATTCCCTCTTGAGCCTTTCTTTTCCAAGCGCATATATTTCGCCTCCGGCTTGTCTTTTCTTGATCTTGTCGCGAGAGAGGGCCATATATTACGGTATTCATAAAGAATCGAGTGAAACTCATGAGTGCGATGGGAAGTGACGAAAAAACGAAGTAAAGGAACGAAAAATCAAGAATAATAAAAATTAAAAAAAAAAAAAACGACCAACGCGTGTCGCGTATCGTCGTCGAATTCTTCGGGTCGCCCTGGCCGATGACTCATACAACGTTCAGGCATCATTTGTGGCGTTTTTATTTCTTATTCCAAGAACGCTCTATAACCCTTACTATTTTACGGCAACCGACAAACCAGTCATTTCTCGTAATGCGCCAAACGATTTTCCATGAAAACAGCTTTCCGTCAATGCGACGACCAATGAAACCAAAAACCTGATGCATTTTTTCAACTCAAATTGAAGGATCGAACCAATAAAAATGGCAATCAAAGATAAGAGGAAAGATTTGATCGAGCCTTGAAAAAGCAATTCCCAAGAGCTATTAAAATCCACAAAACGTTTCATCAACTCGAGTCAATCACATACCGCGTGCAGAATTCTTGAAAAAAAAATAAATAAACTGTACAAACCGGTTCGGAAGGACAACATTTTTGAGGCACATAGACCGAATACGTCAGATTAAATTTCATAAATATGTCGAGGGTGACTGCGGAATCCCGAATCTCGCGGAACACGTGGTTCAAAGGTAAAGTAACGAAAATCGTGATAATCCTAGAAAAATGAAGACATCATTCGAGTTTCTTCGAGTTCATAAACATTGCCTGATGTAAATGTGTTGCTTAGACGGCTGTTGGTTGCTCACTCAAGTGCGCTATACACGGTCTGGCCATGTGTGACTATACATGCGTGGATATACGTATGGATAACAATCCGTGAGTCTAGTTGGTCGAAGGCGCGTGTGACTCACAACGTTTCGGAAAGTGTATTCCTCTCGTTGGACGGTGACGCCGCTAGACGGGAATTTCGGGAAGCTTGTCGGGGATTTCTCTCCACGTTGCCGATCCACCAGGGGGAAAAGGAGACCCTCCGATACCATGTGTTTGTGTATACATATACATGTATGTACACAAACGAGTGTGGGCGTGTATATGTGTGCGTGGCAAGGCAGCACGCCGATAGTGGCGCAGTGGTAGCCTCGCGACGATGGTGGGGGAGTTAAAGGACCAAGAACACAGGCGAGAGGAGCGTTTAATGCGTGGTAGGGGAATCATCTCTGCCGGAGATGGTGGGGGACAGACGGCAAAACTTTTGTCCATTCACCGCGTGCTTTCCCCCTCTCTCGTCTCTAAGGAAACTAATTGGGAATGCGAGAGAACGCTGTTCTCCTCAGAGATCTGTCGGTTTCCGCGCTCACAACGCACTCGACTCTCGCTCAGGAAACATCGAGCTCGCCTGATTGCCTGAATTATAACTCAGAAGACAACGCACAATCCCTCTGCGTCTTTCGTTCTTTTCTATTTGTAAACTTTGCTTCCACAATATTTTCGAGCTGACAATGAGTTTGCGAAAATAAACTTGATGTGATGACTCGATTCATGTTCATTTGGCTTTTTTACAGCGTTCTTTGGTTGTTTGATTTTCTTTTCAGGGACTCGAAACTGTCAACTCTCTTCAAGTATAAATGATTATTGGAACTATTAATATCGAGTAATGTCATTTTGATATATATTTGCAGTTGGTCTTTCCTTTATAAATCCACGCGTTTTTATCCCGTTTAGATTTCTCCGATTTCTTTGTTCAGACGTATGAAAATGCTTGGGCGATGCACTTGAAGCTCTGCTCGGACTATCAATCGTTCTTTCACGATTACCGATCTTTTTACGCACGCACGACCGTTGCTCGCGTTTCACAAGCTTAAACAGCTCCGATCTAACTCCGAGCAAGATTTATTACGGTACATTTTTTTCCAACTTTATTTATTCTTCATCGTTTTTCCAAGAAATTGTGAATTCCGCGGGATGTCGCAATATATTTATAGAAGCGTGTATAAAGCGTTTTGGCTGGAGCGTTCAGGCTCGTACGTTCTTTAATATATCGGCGGTTAATTTTCATCGAGTTACGAATCCTTCGCTATACTATTTATTTCTATTTTTTCGCATAAAACGAAGCATCGCTATTTATTGTTGGCTCAACGAATAATTCAACAACAAAAAAAAAAAAAGATCGCGTGACCGATTACATTGTTTCAAAATTCCATCAATCAGATTTCGAGAAATCGACAATTATCGTCGATCAGGCGAGCACGTCCTTCATTCTTTCCAATCTGGCAACACTCACAGCTTGTCTCGAGAACGATAAGACGAAACAATAAAAAATATATAAAGATACACACATATATATAGATTTGAAAATATCATAAATGGCGTTAAGACGACGATAGGAAAGATGGCGCACGTAAAAGATTGACTTTTACGGTCTCGGGGTGCGTTCCTTATACGTAAATTGCGCAACGCGCGAGAAGATTTTTTTTATCCTCTCTAATACCGTTAAATCATTATCGGTGTGTGGTACGTCGAGGAGCTCGATATTACGAGACTGCGATACGACGAGAGTGTCATTTTCTTCGAGAGTGTCTTTGCCCTCTTGGAGGATGAATCAGTCATGCAATTATGAAGAAAGAAAGATGTAATGGAGAAAAAAAGGTGCGAGAATATAAAAACGTAGAGCGCGATTGCTAAATCGTAGGTGTTTTTTGAGCTCGTTGAATAATCAACAGTTTGGAAAAGTTAATATACACTGAAGCTAGATATAAAGTGATCGTCACCTTGTTGTAAGATCGAAGTTGAATATACACGAGGATTTGACAGGAGAAACATCGACGATGGTGTGTACGAGCGCACGACAAGCCACAAAGTTGGTCGACAAGCTCCTCTCCCCTCGCTCCACCCTTGCCCTTACATTCACTCTCACTCTCTGTCTCTCGGAAAGCCCGAGAGGTACACGCGAGCACCCCCAAATCGCCTAACTATTCGCCAAACACCCGAAGTACCGCACTGGGGGAAACTTTGACCCATGGAACTCGCAAAGCCGGCTATATACGCGTTTTCAGCGGTCGTGCTATCACTATTTCCCTTCTTCTCTCACTTTCTCGTATGGACCACTAAAGCAAAGAGAAAGAGACGCGCGGTTGATCTCGTGCGGGGACCGAAAGTGAGAGATAAGCGATCGAAGATCTGACCAACAAGCAATTACAGACAAACCACTGCGGCGATCGTACCGTTGACCTTCACTAAACACTCCAATTACAGATCCTCAATTTCTACACGAAATCTTCCACTGAACGAGAAAACCGTTTTCTTTTTCCCACAACTTTTAGGGACAACGGGGAAAAAAAAACTTGATGCTATTTTCATGAGTTTGTGAGATTAATTTTATTTTATCCGGTAATCCGATTGTTGTTTAGATAAATATCGTCAAAACTGGCCATGCGTGAATCCACGTCCGCAATCATATTGCCTTGTTTATGTTCTACATCTAATCCGACAGTAATAATATGAGAAATGTTTCTGTTAATCTCAATACAAATCGGTAAAAAGTGGATGTATACGAGTTTCTAATTTGAGTTTGTTAATGTAAAATATAACAAGACTTCAATGCCCGACGCGCTAATCGGAAAATCATTTTTACTCCGTATCGGAGTATATACGCTTTTGTAACGAGCCAGGTAAGTAATTTACTCAACTCGTTTTCGTTCTTAATCCGGTTTCGATCGTATTATAGTCGCGTAGGAAAATCACCTCATTCGTATCTCGTGCTCTCGCGTCATATCATATCGGCAGAGAGAACCAGAGAAAGAAAGAGAGAGTGGAATATATAGAGACATATAGACAGATATAGATAGTGCTCGAGAGAGCATGCGGGACATCAAATCTCCGGGCTTATTCCCAATTTATATCCCATAATTGCCCGAACGATATCCAAGGCCTGTCAATTAAGCTCATACGTATCTCGAATTCCTCGTGTTTGAGGCGAACGACGAAGAATCGTCGGGGAAAACCGATCGAGTGCAATGTACGTCTAGATTACAAGCGATTTCGAATTTTAAACGCGGTTTAACCGCGTCAAGTACATCGAATTCATGTACCGCAGATCAAGACGGATCGAGAGCAGGGAGCGAGAGAGTGAGACGATATTAGGAAAGATCATTAATTGAATAATTGATGTAACGCCCGCGTGTACGTATCTGATTGCAATGCAGGACCAGTTCGCTTTATACCGCGAGTACATTTTCAAAACTTTACACATACGCTGTTTGAAACGAATTTCAAATGGAAAACGTACTTCGAATATGTATGCACTCGCTTTGTCTGATGTACAAAATATACATCGAAGATAGTCCGATAGTTAAATCAAACGTGTGTGTTCTCCAATTCGTCTTCATATATGGACACGAGAGCGAAACACGAGAATGACAAACCAATGACAAAGTAGCTTTTCTATCTATGCATCCGAGAGAAGCTTTTCATACGTAATTACAATTGAATCTGATTACGTAATTAGTGTCGAACGTACAGTGAAAAAATTTCACGAAATTTTCAAGAAATTTTTTTCGACGAGGAAAACTCGACGGATTCTGTTTGTCTATGAAACTGTATTGCACTTTTTTCTTAAATAATTTATTCCAAGATTGCAACTCGTACGTATATATATTGCTGATTCGATCGTCGAGAGTTAAAAGCAGGAATCAACCTGTCTACGTGTTTTACAAATTGAGCCTAAAAAGATATCGCATAGTTTCGACAGAAATGACACGATTCGTATGACAAAGTAATGAACCCGTGAGCGAGAGCTCCATCACGAAGAAAACTCGCGTAGAGTTCAACGAGTTTTGACATTCTTGCACTTGTAATTCAAAAACTACGCGGACGATTCTTTTCGAAGTGAAAAACGTGAATCATCGTTATTTCGACTTTTGTAAACCGTTTTATTTCTTACAGCATGGCATAATTTTTTGACGGATTGTTTTTCGTAGACTAGCTCGTAGCGATTTCGAACCTTCCGACCGGTCAAATTTTCGGTGTTTTTTTAACTCGCGCTCGATATTTTGGTGTTTTGATTTTGGTCCGGCCGATGATGAGAGTTTTGAATGTATCTGATCGTGGGACTTACCTGTTGCCAGAACTGGACGAGGATGTAAAAACGCTCCTTCTTAAAGAGCCATTCCATGGATTGCATGGCCTGTAGGTCGAGGGAATTGGCCTCGGCTGAGGCCTGCATGCTTGCTAGAGCAGCGGCCGAATTGAGGGAGGTCAGTAATGGAGACTGCTGTAGGGCCGCTGTCACCGTACTGTTACTACCAGCTACGAGATTAGCGTGATAAACGGCGAGGGTGGTAGATGCGTTCGTATGATCATCCTTACCACCGGTAGAAGCCAATAATTGGGCCCCGATCGGCGCTGAAGGCCCCTGGAGCCCCAGTGACGAAGCCACTTTGACGGATTCGAGGATTACCTCGACGTAACCAAAAACCAAATCACCAACCTCACTACGTTTATCCTTTCACTGTCTTGACGTGCCACTTTAGCGATCTTGTAAGATCTAACGCACTGAATAAAGTCACACGTGCACTCGAACGATCACAATTGAAAAAACAAACGAAATCGCTTCAAACTTTTGATCACAAGAGTAGATCCGATAATAGTTTCGTTGAATCCAAATATCCTTGGCGATAGGACGCTCGTTGGTGGTTCAAGTTTCAAGAGAAACAAGAGCTGCGCACAAAAACTACAAACTACGACTGGCCGTCGCCGCTTGTCACTTGGATCTCGGGGATCCGACTCCGACAGTTTTCTCACGGCTCGTAATCGTCATTGAAACGTCCTGCTCCTCCCCAGTCTCGTTTTTTCCACGATCCTATTTCGGGAATCGATTTTTTATTTATTTATCGGTCAAACACTTTTTATTCCGTTTAGACAGACGTTACGAACTCGTAACTATTCGAACATCGGCACAACTCACTCTTTTCAACGTGTATATCCACTTGACTCTGCAAGTGATTCTCCGAAACGTCCCTTTTCTCCAAACACTTGCACTCGCTTCCCTCCACGGTCGCACTTTGCGTACGTTCGCGCGCGAACGCGCGCGCGCGCGCCTCTCTCTCTCTCTCGTTTTCAGTCGGCGCGATCAACGCGATGTTGACGGTGACGGGACCGGCGGCGTGTCATCTCCTTTGACAATTTTCCACCGGCTATTTCCCGTGAGATTAATTTCGCCAAAAATCCATAAACGAAGGAAAAACAAATAATCCTTAATACTCGGGAGTGCTGGAACGTTGGCAACGAGATTCGATGATGATTGAATCTCCGCGGCACACTGTTCGTTTTTATTCACTTACCGGGGATCCTTTCAACCCGGTTTTCGTAATGTTCACTCCCGATATTCCGCGCACCCATCAAATACATCCAACACACGTTCATTGACACAGTCGATGCAAATTTTCCGTGGTGTTCGATTTGACCGGCACACTGGTCACTCGGAGATGATCCATGCACAAGAAATGCCGGACAGTTCGTCGTTGACAAATAAATCCGATCGAACTGATAGGTGCACGTAGCGCAGTTGATCCAAAGAATTTGAAAACCAAAAAAAAAACAAGCACGTCCGCAAAATATCACTTTCGAAATAATTCCACGATTTTTAAAAAGAGTTTTCTTTGAGTTCACAGTTACGAGATGGGCTTTTCCGTTTGTTATTAACTTTTCCGGTTGTGTCTTTATTTTATGTCGATTTGATCGTGCGGGGCGATGCACTCGACAGTTTGATCCGATGCGATAGACCCGCGATCCTCTTCGAAGTATGCTCAGGTCCGGTCGGAGTAAATATTCGATCGATCGAATCGATCAAGTTTTGTTGCAAAAATCGAGACGAATGTGGCAGCTCGAACCTTGGGCCCCCACGTTGTTGTCACCGATTTGTTTGTCGTTGTTGTTGTTGCGAGTTGTCGATCTCGGCACTCGTAAGCGGAGTCGATAGTTGTCTTCTTATTGAGTCACCAATAATTACGTCAATTATCCAATCCAGAAGTGAATAATAATAATAATAAAAATGAAAAAAGTGATCTTGACGCTCCGTGTAACCGTGCCGGATCTCGAAGAGAAGAGAGACCCGTCCTACCAGGCTCCGAACCTGAAACTAAGAGCTACGGAACGTTGGATGCATCGCTTGGAGGAGGCGCAAGAGTCGAGAGCGGGGGCAGGAGGCGTTGCTCGAATCACTAGGTGGGGGTTGTACATAGAGAAATTTAACCAATGAGGCGTCATTCGCGATCCCCCACCATCGGGATCGAGGAACGCCTGCTACCGTGAAAAGGAGATATTCGGAGGTGGGATCGAGAGGAGAAGGGGCGAGTGGACGCGGCGCGTGACGATCAACGAAATGGAAGGAGAACATCACCACAGCCCTCTCGTACGAGAGTAGGGGAAATGCCGAAGAAATCGGAGGCTGGCTAGGTGGTCCCTGAACAGAGGCCAGAGATCTCATATTATTTTCCGACGATTCTCCCCCTTGGCCTCCTCGGCCGCCGTTCTATAACGCGCTCCTACTTCTTCGGCGTGTCCCCACCTTCGACGACAACCAGAGCTGCCACCCTTTTTCCAACCCCCGTCTTCCTATACCAATCGCTACTTTTTATTCCTCGAAACCCTTCCGACCATTCTCGACCCCTGCCACATCGACTTCCTCTACTCTATCGAATCACCCCTACCCTCTTTTGCGGTGGGTGGCGGAGTGCCCCCTGTTACCGCGACGGAATTGTCGAGGCTGTGGCGCCCCCTCGGTCCTTCTTTCCTTTTCTACATCCTTCCCTCGCTGCCCATGCATCCCGTGGCGACCACCCCGCAAAACTCGAAGGCGCGACGGAAGACGTTCGCGAGTGTCCCAATCGCCGCGCAACTGTCTCAACAATCCAAAACATCTGAATGACGACCGCCTATACATCACACTTTCTCAATTGATTAAATTTATTCGTTAACGCATAAAAGCTCATATATATACCGATCGTTTATTCCTCAACCCAAATATCTCGCGCCATTGTCATTTGCCCGAAGAATTTTACGAGTTTGCGTGTGTCTCAGCAATTTTTACAATTCCACGACCTTTTTTATAAACAGAGCTCCAATAACTATTACAGTTCAGGCTCGTGACTCTTATCGTTACTTTCCTAAAACTGACTATACCATTCGATAGATTTTGATCAACTAAATGGACAATAATGACTAAATATCCCAGGGTTTGGCAACCAAAAAAAATAGCGATTGGCGGATTTCATTTCCACATTCCCCACGTTCTCATCTCTCGCACCTCTCGTGATTGTAACAACTTAAATTAAAATAACGACTGCGACCAGTAAAGCCATCACTTAAAAAGTATAAACAGTATTTTTCCGACCCCCTGCCCACCGCATTCTGGCTGTCAGACATTTCAGAGGTCAATTTGTAGGATTGCTCAATAAACTGAAGGAAAAAAAAACAGTTTTTCTCGAAGGGGAAAGGATGCGAAGGGAGCTTGTGTGAATCGATCATCGAGTTGGAAACCATTACTTCTCGGAAATTCTGCAGAGACATTATAAAATTTCGCCCGAGGTTCTTAAGTGTATTCGATATAGATTTTTTTCACGCCCCTTGTTTTATATATTTTATTTTTCAAACAATAGTTGCTAATAACAGCTTCGGACAAACGAGACACGACCCAGGAGTGTGTTCGGAAATTTAGATAGTGACACCACCGAGCAAAAGCGAGAACGTTTAGTGAACTTTATACGCGCATATGTACTCGAGCAAATGTGTGTTTGTACGTATGCGAACATATATACATGTTTACCAAGTTTACATGGTGCAGTGAGTCTTGCTAGGGCATCGTCAGCATTACACCCTTCGTCATAAATAAAAAAATAGGCTAAGAGTACACGCGTGCGGATAATAGCTGAGTGAAAGGGTTAGTCCGATGGCGGTCTAGAGACGATCCCCCCTTCGTTAGGGGAGGGAGAGAGTTGTCTTACACATATATTACAGCGCGTTATAAAACAAACGCGTATGCATGCCGTTCTGAACGCCACACCATTGAACAAACTCCAAGTAGAGAGACTCCCGAGAGTCGGTGAGAAAGATGTATCGTAAAAATTCATTTCGGACAATGTTTATCAGGCCCTGCCCTCGATAAACAGAGTCTCCCACGCTTTAATGAGCGGCAGACTTTTTTCTAATTTTTCCGCGAAGTAAAAATGAGATGACACTTGCCAATGGGCTTTGGAGTACATCTCCTGTACACGACGATCTCGTCCCCCCTCTCCTCCCTGCTCCCTACTCCTCTCTCGCCCCTTTGCTACGAGTGCGAATCACTCCAAAACAGCTCGAGTCCGCGAGAGTTTTCAACGAATATAATTATTCGAACTTCCATCCGCACCCTCTGGAGTATTCTGACGCTACGAAATTTCGAACACACTTATCGGGAATTCTCGTTAAGGGTGTTGGCAACAACTTTTTCCTAATATATGGAGTTGTACATTTTTGTTAAGCACTTTTTATCGTGATTGGTTGAAAATACACGATGCATTGGATCTCAAAACATTGATTATTCGGGTTTCATAGGAATGCGGAAACAATTAGAATCACACTTTTTTGTTATTCGATGTCGTTATGGAGATCCCACTTTTGGCAAGATGATCGTGGATGAAAGCTCGCGTTTTGATTTCGACCTTAATTGTGAGCAGCACGTGCGCGAATTATTTTCTTACGATATACACCCAGCCTGGACTTCGAGTCTCGGGAAAACTTGGTCGACTGGTTCTGTCAACACGCAGATATGAGCGAGTCCGAGAGAGAAAAACTTCTCGCTGCCACACGTTACTATGAAACGCGGTTGCAAACTCGTGGCTTTACGCGGACGCCAAAGAGAGAAAGAGAAGGGAAGAGAGAGGATTAGTGTGTCATCGCTCGAACACCCGGCAGAGAGAGCATTTGCTTGATATGTATATGAGCTTCCGTTAATAGACTTCACGTCCTAGGTGTCTAATCGCATGTGATGAAATTAATGCAGAAACAGAAGAAAAATTTCCCACCTCCTAATTGCTCCTATTCTCGAATTATTTCGTTGTCCGTCAAATTTCTAAAAACCATGATTTTCATTGTACCGAATTTTCGGAATAAACTTCATCGATAAATAAATCAAGAAAATTATTAAAAAACTGTAGAAAAATATGTTTCAACCAATTATGAGACTTTTCGAAAAAGTTTTCCATGGATTCTCAACGCAGAATACACCTGCCGAATTTTTCAAGTCACCGAACTCAATTTCCGAGTCTGCAGCTGACGAAAAGTATCGTAATTATTTTTAGTGGGCGTTTGAACCGAAGAGTACCCAGTTGGCAATTATGATTTTTAAATATCTGTTTTGTGAAAAAATACGTGCTCGGGATTGTGAACCGCTCAAACATGAGAATTTTTTAAAAGCTTATGCACGAACACGTTTTCATTTTTTTACCAACTTTTTAAAACTCGTATAACCCTCGACCATTTTCTTAACCCAGGAACCGCAATTTTCCCTCCGAACCGAATAATTCACGAAATGAGTAGCAATTAAATTCCATAATTCAGTATTTCCGATTTTAGTTGTTAATTCATAAAAAAAAAATGAAAAAAATATCGCGGAACGTTCGAATATTTTGAAGAATATGTTATCAGTCATCGATGAAACAAACAACGTTTGAAAAAGTCTTTGAGAACAGTGGATCGAAGTTCTTCTAATGGCGAGCCATCGTGCTCAGACGTCAACGAGTTCAATGCCTCATCTCGTCCATGTCAAGGGATCTTTGTAAGTACATGAAATATATGTAAAGATCGAAAAGCTCTCTTCGGAGGTGTCAGATGAATATTCGCACTCATAGGGCCCTGTTACTTTTTCTCAAGTCCACCGAAAGGAATTTAGCTGGTCACAGCAACAAGAATCATTTTCGCCCTGGTCACACGCTACTCAATAGCACAGAATGCGTGATAAAGTCTCTTTCTTTATTTTTTTCTCTCTCTCTCTCTCTCTCTCTTTCTCTCTTGGATGGCAAGCTAGAAGGGAACTATGTGTTTCGTACGCGAGACTTTGAGTGTTCTATCTCTGTCGTACACTCTGAATGAACAAACAAAACTAAGCATTCGTATATCTGTCTCTGTCTCTTCCTCGCGATTGTAACAATATCTCGGGGCGGACACGAATGATGCGCTGCTCGTCCGAGGACTTGCAAGTTCAAGAGCCTCGCTCAGGGACGTCTCTTTACAAACGTGATAGACTTGCACACATAGATATATTTATATATATATGTATATATTTATATTACAAATAATGTACATATATATATGGAAATATAAAGACATGTGGACTAACACGGTTCACGCTTTTTTTTTCTCATTTATTTATCTCTTTATATCCATCCGACTTCTTCTCTTCCTTCGCAAGCGAATTTTTACACCGGATAAGATAGAGAATGCCCGCAGAGGAAACACGAAGATCGGTCCATCGCGCTCGCAATCATTCTGTACAGCAGAGAAAGATGCTGATCCTTCGTATACCTTATCGGTTCGAATTTTCAACGTATTTCGTGTTTTTTTTTGTTGTCGTTTTTTGTTTTTCTTTAATCCTACACTCCGGGCAGATTTGATTACCGATGAGAAAGTGCGTGAGAACAAAATGACTTGCAACGTTTTTTCACGCGTTTCGCGAACTCGTAACGAACCTTTTTGGCACATCGCGAATCACTCGGAACGATGAATGCACAAATAATTGCAATATTAAGGCCATTTTTGTGCAATTCTTAATTTGTGTTATTCCGTGAATTATACTTCAATGAAGAATTTCATCCGTCACCTGGGATATCGCATTATTCGCGATACTACGGAAAGTCGAATACAACAAATTTCAACTGTTTTCGTGTTCTTCGCACTCCAGACATCACACGCTGTCTCTAAACTTGCCCGACTGACCGGCTAACATTTTCATGAATTCGCGTTTTTTTTTTTCCCCACTATTTCGCAATATTTACTGCTCTTCATAATCGATCCGTTTTGTAGATTGTAACGCAACATCGAGAGTTCAGCTCTCGAGGTTATTCGTTACTGTACCTTGCACCCTTCTGATTGAGAAAAACACTTTGCCGAGTGAATCGGATGAAAATATTGAGTTACTCGGTGGAAAAAACAAACTCAAAATTTTTTCTCGTTTGTTCGATTTTTTTTTTAAACAAAAGTTGAGTTTTTTTTATTCCGCGATCAAGTTTCTATTTTTCATGTTACTATCGATGGGTTTCCCTCATATGTTTCCGCAAGCTTTCGATCTTCGCGCGATCATGCAAGATGCACGATTTTTTCCTTTAGCGCGAATCGACCTGCGAATTCTCTACTTTCTTCCGAGAAAAACAATTAAACAAAAAAAAAAACACTTGCAGTTTTTCGAATGCCTTCGATTGTCACACGTTTGTGAATTTGTACGTGGCATTGTCACGATAACTTCACGAAATTGATCGTAAATCTTGCCGCAAACAAACAAACTTTAAAATATAACGTGAAGCTAAATAGTTCGTGCATGGGCCACGGATTCCGGAAATATTTTTTATCAACCACGTCCACAGAATGTTTGCCAAAAGCTCGCGAATAAAGTAGCAAAAAGATCCAAAATAACGTTGGATAATTCGAAGATATTACGATTTCAAAAATTCACTTTTTTCGGGTCACTACTTGATTTTTTTTTCGTTATCGATCGCGATATACCCGACGGTTAACGAATCTACAGAATCTCTAGATTTCGAATCCTCACTATGTTGCCAGACGTTTTTCTCTCGATGTCCTTAATTTTCTCTTTATTCCTGATTCATTGAAACGCCCGGAAAGTCGTTTTCTATCAGTCGAATCACTGCCCCTAAATGTTCGAGAACAAATCATTAAGAAAATGATTTTTCAACGCGATTTTACAGACAAATACAAAAATAATTTTTCCCCTCAGTTGAATCCGCGATAGAAAAAGCTACAGAGCCAGCGAAACTCGATCATCGTTGGAAGGTTTTAAGGACGAAGCAGGGTCGAAGAGCAAAAGATCGGAAACTTTTGAAACGACGATCGTCTATACGAGAAATAAATGAAAAACAATCGAACGGAATAATTTTCGGAAAGGAAACAAAAAACACTCAATTTTCAGGACACCGCTCTATTAATTGTTCATCTTCTAACGTATATAGCATACAGAAAATACACATATATACGTACGTTTCACAAGCGAATATACGAAAGTGTCTCAGTGGACTTTTTCCAATAAAAATAGATTGTACGATAAAACGTCACTGACACTAACTTTTCACACACAAAATAAAAATAACAACACCCGCGCACTTATCAGATTGTGGTTTCGGGAGCGTTTTTTATAAGCTCGAGAAAATGTCGAAAAAAACAAAACAGATCTGACGTTTTGCGGAAATTGTCACGTTGTCGATGAAATTAATAACGATGAGATCACGAGTTTTTTTTTTTTGCGATACGATAACTTCGTTATTACGATATGAATATTTGTATTTGTTGTTAATTTCGTAGGATAGAATTTATATATTTATATATACATATTTTTGTATATTTTCAATTATTTATTTATTTATTCGTTGATTTATTTATTTATATTCGTACGTCGATGTCAGTCCTATCGTAAAAGGTTTTCTCTTTAATCGTTTTCTATATTCTCTTTAAATCACGATGACGCGCGTGAAATGCGTGCGCGTCGCTCGCTCCGATCCTTCTAGGCCTGTGATCTGGCCAAGACTAACTCGAGCGCTCGTTTTCTGCAGCCCTCGGCGGCGCGCGCTCTCTCGGTCATCCCTCGCGCTACGGCGTAACCCAAGGCATATCCACGGAAGCACATAGGCAGCAGCGAGTCTGCCGTGTGCAGACGCCACACGCACTTTTTAACCCCCGTAAAATTATTGTCTATTTAACAGATACGCGGTGTGTAAAAAACGGAAAAATGTTAAAACTCTTTAAATTTGATCGAACTTTATGGAAATGCGGTAAAAAAAAAAAATCGACTGTTTGTGACATTGAAAAGAAAATTTGTCGAAGCATTCGATCGAATTGAGAATCAGCGGTGTCGAAAATAAAAATTCAATCGATACGTCGATCGTGGAGTTTGCGAATTTATTTCACTCGCGAAAACCCCGTTTGTCAGGGTTTTTTCTGAAACACAAACATTGTTATTGCCGCGGGATAAAAATTGTGACAAAATTTATTCGGCTGGAGAGGCGTTTCGCCGCCGTAGAGTGGCGCCGCCTGGCGACAGAACTACGCCCGAAACTCTCGATGCTGTGGAACGCGGGGGTGATCTCTCACGCTCTCTCTCTCTCTCTCTCCCTCTCGGTCGCACCCTCATCCCCACCACTGCGACCAACCACTCGAGAGATCCGAAGGCACTTTCTGTCCCTCTTTCCTGCTCTTTATCGCGCTCTACAAATTTCGCTCTCTCGCTCCCGTCTCTATCGCTTGTTCGCTTTTGCTCCTTTCCTACCGTGCTCGCCTGTGGGGGAGGGCATCCTAAACCCTATCGGAGGATGCTGCAACCCCCACCCGTATTTATCGGAAATATCGGTGACTTCAACGGCCTGATCGGAAAGAAGGGTTCATTCCATCGGACTCCTCCACGCTCTCTATTTAGGTGAGTCAAAGTTTCTCCTTTTTTCATTTTTTCGAAAAATTACTCCGATTACAAATTCTTCATTTTTTTTTCCTTACTATAAAAGCTCGACGTTTTCCTGAATGCTTCCGATACTTTAAGTCAAAAGTTACGTCGGAAAAAAAAAAAAACGTTATTGGTAAATAATTATTGAAACGACATCACGTTGTCCAGGGAACAGGAAAACATATTTTTGACATTTTTTATTCTCTCTCCACCTGGGCGAGGCGCTAATTTTTTGAAAAGTCTCCACAAAGGTTCACTCATCGATAGTGCGATCGTTTTAAAAACTCGATAAGAATGAGAAATTTTTGTTGAAACTGAAAAAGTATTTCGGAGAAGGAAGGATTAGAAAAATGAATAATTTGATGAAAGATTCGATTTCCCATGGTGTAGAGCATGGTGGTCGGGGAAGGGTTGAACGAAGGTATGTTTCGAGTCCTCGAAGATCGACATAGGGGTTGAAAAATGTCATGATGGATGAACATTTGATCGCGAATAAAAATTCATGAAGAGGGACAAAAAGAAACGACGTATTATTTTGAGGGGAGATTTATCGAAGGATCGGACTGTGGGATAGAAGTTTACATTTTGAAAAAAGTGCTTAAGGTATAGATACATGAATAGGAAAGTAGCCGGGGAATCTTTTTGCCGCGAGTTTCGTGGGAGTCAAACCTCAGGAAGCGAAGGGGTGGGCGAGAGATTGGAGAGTGCCGCTGGAGCAACCGCGACGAGAACGAAAGAAAGACAGAGAAAAGGAGAGAGTGAGAAACCGGCGCGCGCCAAGTAGAAGGGGTTTTCGCGAGAGCATGCGCCAGGAAGGGGTGAACTTGGGCGCAGGTTCTGACCCTCTGCTTTCCCCACTTCCAGCATACTCTCTACTACGAGCTACGTATATATACATACGTCTCCCTTCTTCGCCGATGCTCCCCAACTGCGTTCCGATCTATTTTACATTTCGAAACTTCGCAAACTTTATAGAAAAATAATTTTATTTCGCATGCACTCGATACATTTGGAATAAAAAATAAAAATATGCTCAGTTTCATATACGCCGTTTCGATATTTGTTAATTTATACAAAATATTTTACAAACACTTTCCGCAATAAATTCATATTTCGAAATAACTTTTTTTGAAATCAAAGAATATCATAGTGAAGTAATTTCTCAGGAAAATCAATGGTTTTTAAAAAGTTTTCATCTATGGTTCCGTCCATCCGGATGTTTAAATATATATTTTTATTTATTTGGCAAACACGATCGTGGAGTTTTTTTTTCATCGTGCAACGCTCTCGGCACTCTCCAGCTTTTAGCACCTAATCGATAAGATTTCGTTTCTTCCAAAGCCGAGCCGAGATATATCTCGAATCTCACGTCCACCGAGAAAGCGAGAAGATGGAGAAGCAGAGACAGAGAGACGAAGAAATAGCGATATCGCGACGCGACGGGAGCAGGGGAGTGAAGGGAAGGGAATGCAAACGGTGCGGGACTTCCGGTTTCCTGAGATTTTCCAACCAAGCACCGACTTCCTGCCACTGCTGCTTTTACTGCTGGGATAGGGAAACAGAGGGATTGCGCCGGGTAAAGTACGAATGAGAGAAAAAGAGAGAGAGAGAGAGAGAGAGAGAGAGAGAGAGAGTGAGAAGCAAAACAGAAAATGTTAAAAGCGTATTGGCGTATAGCAGTATTTCTTCCCTAAGGAATCGACAGTTCGTTCGAAACATGAAAAAGTTGGTTTCTCACGATAACACTTCTTCAAATCGATTCGGATGAGTTAAGGCAGTTTTTTTCCTGCGATACGATTCCTCCATCGTGCGTCATGGAAAGCGATTCAAAACATTGCTCAAAAAACAAAGATTTTTATTTATTTTCTCATCATTTATTCTAATGTGAATTATTTCATAAAAATGACGTGTATGACGAAAGGCGAATCGCGTGCTTACGCGAGAAAAGGGCGAATTCTATATTTTTTAGACACGCGATATTTGACTCTCTCTTCGCGCTGCAGGGTGAAAAAATGTACAGTGGATTGTTTAATGGCTCTATTACGAAAGGTATTTCGCACGTGGTAGAATTCCAAAATAGTTAAGGAAGGAGAATTTAACAGGGACATTAAAGATTATTTACGATAAAGTCAATATTAAACTTTTCGAAATGACACTTTTTCAAGCTGTTGCAAAGTCTCTCTTCGTGATTTTGAGACATAATAATAAACAATCGACTCTAAGTGCACTTCCGGCAATAAGATATGCATTTGTAGAACGCCTATTTAGAGTGTACGTTTTTTTTTTTACGAGACACATATAGGCACAAACGCAACCGTTATTATGGTGAAATTGAAATCTTTGCGCGTTGTCGAGCTTGTGGCCGTTTCACCGTTTTACACTTCGCTAATTACCCATTGTTACTGTTTTTTCTTTTATATTTACGTTTTTAATGCCCCTGTCTCGAGAACACAATAACGACAACGATTTTCCGATAAAAGCAAACGCGTACGCGTCTACGTAAATACACATAAATCGCCCGTTCGACTTTACAAACTGGCCTCATATATAGCAATTCTCCCTTACACACGTGACGAATTATTAAACACTTGTGTACCTTTCTCGCGTCTATACACTAAAAGATTTTCGTAAATATCCCATGAGATGGAAACGTAATCATAAACCGTCAGGAAATACGATATTTTTATTCCGATCGACATTTCGTTCGGAATTTTTTCCAAAGTATTTTCTCGTTTTGTCCCGTTTGAAGTTATTTTCATAAAATCACTGACGAATGTTGGAATAAACGTTTGAATTTCTTTTTTCCATAATTTTCAAACTTATCGATTTTTTTTTTAAATTGCAACGTCATTTTTAGAGAAACTCGACTTTTGTATTCAGCTATCATTTTTTATTTTAAATTATCGTCGATAAAAGAATCGATGGTGTTTGCTTTCGAGAGATGCACGAAAAAAATTATTCGCAGGCTGTTGAACGCTATATTCATGAACCCTTTTACTCTCTTCACAGAGTCAATATGCAATTTAGAATGTGTTTTTGTACACTGTACTCGTATTCGCTGCTACTTACTGTAGATTTTTGCTTTCGCTCTTAATCTTGGCTCACCGATCATAACGAGCCGCGATGTAGGCCTCCAGGATGTCCATGGGATCATATTTCGCCTGACGTGCGACACACGAGACCGTCGTCGAGTCATAGAGGGAATAGACGATTACAAAAGGGATATAGAACTCTAGATTCTCGGAATTCAAGGTAACGAGTGCTTTTTGACGTACTTTGGATGTTTTGTTCTGCATCTTTTTTGAAATAGTGATCTTTGTTCATCCCATTGTTCAGTTTATAGTCCGCCGTATAGTTTAAATTTAACATTCTCCAAACAATTGCCATTTTTATTATGCATTTCTACGAACATCGATTAATCTCGTGCATTCGTAATTAAATATTCATCCGTTGACGTGCTTGAACTCGGCCTCTGCCCCGAGACGCATTGGGTCAATTTGACCCAGAGTTTTATAGTGGTTTTTATCGACAAAAATCAGAAATAAAAAAAAAAATGGTTGGAGAAGTTGAGAGTGATCAGAAAACTGATAAAAATCGTGCACTCCGAAAATTCGATTTCCACCGAATTATTAAATTTTTTTTCGCTGAAATTGAATGAATAGAAAATTCGTCAGTTACTTCCGACCGTTGTGGTATGACGTATAATTTTGGCTTGTCTTCAGACATTTATGGATCGCTCGAAACTATCGAATTAATTAACATTCAAACTTGCACCGACAACGATGGAGCCATTGCTATCTTATTGCTATAAATATATTAACTTTTATCTATATATCTATAAGGAAACCTGTCGTCGTATTGAAATAGAAAGAAAATGTTATATTTCGACCTTATTCCCAACGTGAAACGTGTCAATTTGCCTCTGAGGTCTTTGCGAAATTTCGTGCCAATGTGACAGCTAATTCGATGCAACCGAAACGATCGACTGACGAGAGCGACACCACGACGATTCATCATTTACTCAACTATCTCTAGAGGATTATTGCCTCGTAGATATTTTCAGATTAACGTCTTGATTGACAGCGATGTAATTTTAAAAAAAAAGAAAAACCAATAAATTGATACAAAAATGGACATAAAACGAAGTAACTCGATTTTTCCGAAATTAATTATTATTCCAGTTCTTCACCATTAATCGAGTTTCGACGACGTTCCAGATGTATAAAAACCTGAAAAACTGTCAGTTTGCACTTTCAGAAATAATTGGCCATCGATTCGTTCGTTTCCACAGTTTCAAATAGAAGAATCTCCAATAAAATTAAAACTCACCATTCTTATGCCGAAGTGAATTATTATCGACTTTACGTCAAGCACGTCCGCCGGATATTACGAATGCTCTGCACTTCAAAGCTTCATAAATAATTCATTTGATCTGTAATTAAAATTATGCCAAACTCATTTTTGACTTTGACTGATCTGGCAGTTCACCAAATTGTTCACTTTAATGCGTACGATTATTCGAAAGGTGAATATAAAAAAATACAACACGAATGTTTCTGCAGAAACGACATGGAAGTTAAACAACATTTTCGGATAAACTTGGACAGGAAAATACAAAAAATATTGGCGATGAATTTCACGATGGAATTCACGCGTATAAATGCAAACAATTATTATTTGTGGTAGCATCGAAATGGAAGTCGAATTTTTTATTTTATTTTGCAACGCACAACGTACGAATCGATGTTTACAGATTAAAAATAATCATAACAATAACAATTATTTTTATTATTACGAATCGTACGTAGCAATCAAAATAATAAACGATGCGTGAAATATTGTCGAATTGTTTCGAAACATTTTCTGGGTTATCGATATAACGTGGCAAATGAACAAAAACCATCCAATCGTTTCTGGTTCGAAGATTTTATTGGCAATGAGAATTTAATAATCTACGAACGTAACATTAAAAAGACACAAAATTGATAATCATGCGAGCTGAATTTGAAAACGAAAAGCAAGAGCAATGTAAACGACATTCAATTGTTTCGCTACAGGGATTGCAAATTGGGAATGAAAGGTCCTTGTTTTTGGTTCAGACAGGAAAACAATGCGATGATGTTGGCAGTTTTTTTTTTAAATCCTTTCTATCGAAATTCACGATTCAAGAATTTGCGATTGTGACGATAAATCAACTGCTCGATGAACTTAGCAAACGATTAAACGTGTGGGTGTGTGTTTGTTCAATAAGAGCAGTTCTGAGAAAATTGCCAATTCGAACAGCACGAAATTCTCATCGAAGAATTAACTCTTTCTGTTTCCATCTCAAATTTCGATTACGAAGCAATTAATCGATTTATTAATTTGTGCTTACGTCGATTATTTCAAGGCGATATAAACAAATAAAAATAAATATACAAATAATAAATGAAATACGAGCATATGTGAGTCATTACGTAACATTGAGGTTGCTAAAAAATGAAAAAGCTATTTAGTTCATTATCATTGAGTAATTCTTCAATGAGACATTACGAGAATGTGCCCTCGAAACAATTGAATTAATTATTATTAGCTCAACGTGTGCGCGACCCGAGACAGAGTTCGATCCTCCAATTCCTACACGATCATATTTTTATTTGAACAATTTTATTTTCCATACAACAATAGCAAACGGAAGGACGCCCTCCATAGCATTTCGTACAATAAAAAATTAAAGAGCTCGATAAAGTGAATATAGAAAAAATTATTCTACGCACCTTTTCAGACTACGACCAAACGTTTGTGTCTCCGAGTATAACCCATGAAAACTTCGACACACACACACACACACATTAGACGCACATGCTTGCATTTATGAAAGCACACACACACGCACATTTATTTTGCCCCCATCCATGGAGGGTTTACCCTCAGGTGTCCGCTACGAGTTTGGTGCGATGGCGGAAAGAGAGAGAAAGACGATTTTGCTCGAGCAGAATAGAACTAGAGAAAGAGAGACGGAAACTATACACATGGACATATGTGTACAGTGCATGAGCAGACCAGTAAATATACAGAGTATAGTGTGTCGGATAGAGGTGGGAGTCACATTCCCGCCGAGATTAATTCAGAGCAAAGAGGAATTTAGCACCTATCTCTCGGCGGCCATCGCTACGGCATAGAGCCTTCCAACATATACATAGCACACATCCATGTCCTACAGCAGAGGAAACATATGTATGAGAATCCTCAACTGTACACGGGCGTACTCATCGCTGCAGTGGTAACTGCATCCCTCCTCCCCCGCGCACTTTTCTTCGACGTTCTTCGGTTTCCCAGTCTATATTTCTTTCCTTCACGCTCTCTCTCTCTCTCTCTCTCTCTCTCTCTCTCTCACTCGGTCTCTTTGCCACTCGCCTTCTCTTTCCACAACCGCCGTACGCTCAAGCGTTTTCAAGCAATTATTTCAACAACATTGCAAAACAATCGCTACCGGCTCGAGCCACGAGCACTCTGCCAACGGCAATATACTACCGCCTTGTACAAATGTGTCGATGGCTTCAACACAAAAGGACGCACGACTCACGGCTTCCTCCACCGAGCTGTGTCTTCTCGAGCTTTCTCATTTACCGACATTTGTGGATACATATATATGTATATACATAAATTTGTATATAATGTCTCTATGTGTTGGTCTGATCTGTGCATCTCTTCGCATATATATACAGGATGAATGATGCCACTGGATCAGCGACGTAATAGCTGGACGTGCAACAGCATCGAGCAATCGCAGTATGCAAGCACGAGAGCATACTGCGCCAACGACTCGAATTAAATAAATTGTTTCGAATGACGAAATCGAGCGTGTCCCGCTTTACAACAATAACCGCGAATTTTTCAACGCTAATCGCAACGCTCCAAAGAACGGATTGGCCAAGTTTGACGATCGGGTGAAAACGAGTGTAAATACTCCATAAAATCCAGTGAATCACTGCGAAAAATAAAGTTTTATCAAACGGTTATTTGGCATAACGAATTTACCGTGCGGTTTTATGAACATTTTGTGAATCCGTTATAAAGGGCAGCCATAGACGTTAATGTGCACACTGAATAAAATTTATTCAGCGTGCGCTTTTTTTTTTTACGGAAGCTTGTAGCGAGGCCACGAATATAATAAATAATTAGAAATATTGTTACTTCGCCTCATCGTTATAATAACAATTTTCCTACAATCATTCGTAATAATTATGTCAAAATATAAATTTGAATAGTTTTTAGTCGAAACGATGGGGAAATGCTTCCTGTCTATACGATCACGAAACCAATTCCTCTCCCTTGACTCTCCGATCTTTCATGAAAGAGCATCGAGGCGAAACCGAAATATATCGCGAGAGACACATATAATAAGCTGCTTAATAATCAATGCGTACGGCCTCCTGTCTCTTTCTCTCTTAGTACAACAATAATTATGATTCGGGAACGAGAAGAATGGAGGGAACGAGTATGCAAAGGAGAGCACAACCAAGCAGAATCCCGAACTGGTTTCAGACAATAACGTCTCTCTCCTCTCCGTTTCTCTTCGAGCAACGCCAAAGAGAAGAGAACCGCATCGTAGTAACAAAACAACCACAATCATACGTACACCGATCCACCAAGAAAAGGTACAACTATAATAAAATTATACACGTACGAGGCTAGTCTCGTCGCTTCGATACGCTCTCGATTATTTCGTAATTTCGATATGCTAAGCGCATATTCGTTAGAGGGGCATTTCTTTTATTGCGTCTCTTTTTCTATCTCATAAAACATGCACTCTACGATGCTAATGAGAATCCAAATTTTTCTCACGTTTCGATATATCGTATGTGTGTGTGTGTGTTTGTACTTTGCGTCTCTCACGTAACGTATCTTGGCGTTCATATTTTAATCTATGCAAAATGAAATATTTCATATTTGGCATAATTAATTTTCTACCGTGTTGATCAATTTTATTTTAGTACCCGAGCTATATTCTCAATATATGTGACGAATATACGTTGAATTTTTTTCAATATTAAAACGTTGAGATGCTTTATTAATTGAACGGTTGAGAAGTGATTCAAAGTAACGAGCGTCACGTTGATTTTTCATACAGAAATGAATTCTCTTTCCAATCAGTTTAATGCGATAGGTCGTCGTGACTGTTATTACGAGTTTGTCAATATTATTGAGCATTGAGAATATTTTTTTATTACCGTACAAAACGAACGAGAAGAGTAACAAAAAATGAGATTTGATCAACGAATCGATCTTTTGGAATGTCCCACAACCTGGGCATGCAAAACATATGGACCGGTGTTTCGAAGAATTCGTTTTGTAGTTTTTTTTTTTGAGATCGAAGGAAGCAGAAAAAATATTGCATAGGCAGATGAGCAAGAGTTTAAGCTTAAGGCAAAAAAATGTCTCGGTAAGAGCCTGAGATACCGAACTCGATGATGCGTCACAGCAGGAAGTGGGAATGAGTTTTCCTCTCGCGTTTTGGAGCCACGCAGGGGCTTCCTCTTTTTCAACATCGAGATATATTCTCACCTTTTTCGGCAGAGGCTCGAACATGGCAAACGATAAATAAATAATATGCATATATGTACAAACGCGTATCCTGGGAACACTCGAAGCTATCTGTCAATCCGGACAGGGAATTGAAAGAGATTCGGATTAATGGCTCGCATCCTTGATCAGGAAGGATCGCATCCGGATGCTCCGTGCGTGATATAGAAAAAAAACCCACGGTATATATGCGTAGATGCACGTTTATATAAAATACACGTACCGATACAATGAGAGGAAATATCCGAGATATGCAAATGCTCCTTCCCGATCATCTTCGGAGGGGAGATTCTGCGGCGAGAAAGCGAGAGCACTGGGGAGATGAGGCCGCCGGCCATCGTCATTGCATTTTGGGGTGTAGAAGAGTATCAACCAGTGAGGAAAGGATAAAGGGATGTCAAGAGAAAGAGCGAGAGAGAAAGTTAAAAGGAGGGGGTTGTTTCTGCTCGCGGAAGGGTTCGAAGACGAACACATGTTCCGAAAATTTGCATACCTCCCGGTAATTTGCATACGAAGAAATTTGCATCGTCCATGCATTTGCCAGGACGACGAGACGATACAACGGGGAATGGAGAGAACGAGAGAGGGCGACGACACTCACAAGCATTCTCGAGGACGGAAGGACCAAAACTCTTCTTTCTCTTACTCACGCTATACCAGCAAAAGATACCTACACAACTATATATCTATTGAAAGGATATCGGCGCGAAGAACCGAAGCAGAGGGTGCATCAACGAAAAAACTATGCATATGTACAGCGAGAGGAAGAGCCCTCGAAATAAAGAATAATACATTAAGGGGTTAAAATGCCTACTAATGCTTTTATGCCATGGGACTCCATCGGATGATACCCTTTTTTTTATTACTCCACATTTTTTTATCGACCATTGTGGGAAGGGAATCTAATGTATTTTTTCTACGGATTTAATGTCACAAATCTAGGAGACAGACAACTTGCCATAACAATGAGTACTGCAATGTTATTTCAAGTGCACGATCACGTTTGGAACATGCAGAAACTTATTTCTTTCTATCGTCGATCGAGGGAAATCTTTTAAAAAAGCTGTTGCTTATTATTTCCTGAAAAAAGATAATCGGGCAAATAATTATGGAGAAATTCGTTCATCGTAGGAATCTCCAAACGTTTACAAAGATTTTCGGCTACGAAAGAAAATACTTTTTTCTGTTAAAACGAATTGAAACAATCGAGAGTCGCTTTGTGCTGAAAAGTTTGACTCATCAATGGAGATTGTTCGTTTACGTTTCGTTGGGATTCCCGAAGGTATGGAAAGGTCCATCTCCCTCGTCTCTGCAGCAACGGAACGAAAATAAAACGCAAGAACGACTCGATTCTTGCTCCGTCGGGGTTCACGCTCCGATCAAAGCTTCGAGCATGCCCTTCGATCTTAAAAGTGTTTCTACCTGTCGCTCTTTGTGAAATGGATCAGTCGAGTTCCTCTCGATGGCACGTATTATGCACCGTATCCAATTCCCTAACATCACTGCGGAAAAATCGTCCTCACCCACTATGATGAAGGTCTCGCCTCACTAAGTATCTACTGCAAAAAAATCCAGAGATTTTCGTCAAATGTTGAGAAATTTTACAATTTTCAATATTTTCTTGCGGACATTTCTTCCAAGTACTTTATCAGGAATACTCGAAATAATATTTCCTATCGCGAGTGATGGCACGGACACGGCCAGTTAGTCGTAAGTGTGTACACAAATGAAAGCCTTTGCTGCAAAATTTCTAGTTCATGGTTTTACGTTTAGAATTCCATAAAAATCCGCCGTCATTGTGAAATGTTGAATAGAACTTTTTCAGTGAATACTCGACACTCTTTAATGAGGAATTTGGTTCCATTTTTTTTCTGGTCCATCGAAACAGTCTATGGCGGATTTATGGTTTGAGAAAGAATTCCGGGGGAAAAGACATAAAATTGTGGATCTACTTTATGAGTTGTTTAGCGTCAGAACGTCATTATCCAAATGCTGAAATGCTGTTGAAAATGACACAGAAATATAAAAGTTTGTTTTTGAAAATTCCATTCCTCGATTATCTGCCGAAAGATCAAAGATCGTGCCGATCGAGATAAAATTTTGATAGAACAAAGTCGAAATGTGTGATCAGAAAACAAAACGGATGAAAAATTAATTCTTTTCCTTATCTATGTACGCGTACGACATTCATAATGTTTGAAATAAGAAATCGAATGCCTCGGGCTTGCTTAAATGGGTCATAGAACTCACAAGTGAAATAAAACCAAATGCAAAGAAACTATCATACCAAAAGGGCATTCCAGAAGCACTACCTGAGTCGCGTTGGATCACGTGATCCTAGCTAGACTTTCTCGATCTTGATCGGCGTCTCTATTGATCGGTTACGATCGACGAGGGTGAGCATTGTGTTTATATACTTCGGCCTTCCACCTTTATATACAAAAGACCCTCAACTCGTACCCTCTTTCTCAAGAGAGCCTTTTTTCTACGTATCAACAAGATTTAACGAAAATAACTCCTCTGTCGAAAAGCAAACATTCAACGGGAGTGCAACACACCTGAATCCTATTTTCCCATAAAAAAAGTCAATTCTCAATGGATTCGGTGAGCTTCAGGTTTCACTTTGAAAAATCTTGATAATTCGACGTTGAGAAAATAGATTCATGCTAAAAATGAGCGAGTGAGCGCGTAAGCTTAATGATTCACTGTGCAAAAAATTGATACATTGTTCGACATTGTCGGTTGTTCAGATTAATTCGAGGGAACGGAATCGACTTCGATTACGTTTGATCGATTAAAGTCGAATTAGGGAAATTATGAACTAGTTGCATTCGCCCCAATGACATTGACTGCGCGTATATATGCGTAAAAGGGCGAACGATGGTGCATAGCCGACTCGAAATTGCGTCGGGACGGAAGATCGAGTGTTTGGTTCACATCGTGGTAAAAGAATATAGTTTAGGAGCACGTAGCGTTACGTGGCCAGGAAATATAGTAAAATATGCAGAATATTAGCGGAACGCGATGCTAATCCGTGCTCATCGATCCGGCAACCCTTTTCCAGAGCGTAGAACGGCGATGTTGATGATGATGATGATGACGATCGGAGTCTATGGTAAAGGCATATGAGGCTATAGTCCGACGATGCGTGTAACCAGTATATAGCATCGAACGTCGACCTTGGCACGATATATGTCTCTCTCGTCCTTTTTTTACACCTGGCCCAATGGAAGCAGGTCTTCCCTCAATTTCGTACTTTCATCGAATACTACCGAGCAGGTAGGCTCGAGTAGCATAGCTCGGGGCAACAGGCTTCCCAGCCCTTCTGCAGAAAAACTATAAACATTGTTACGATCTCCACTTTCGCAGGTTCACTGATCGAAATAATTTGCGCGAAGCTCGAAATCACGTGTTTCGATGTCTAGTTTTCTTTCATCGTCCAATCGACCAAAGCCTCCGAGCCATATATGCAATTATTCGAATCCCTGGACCGTACGCGTCAGCAGTATCGCGACCTGAAAAAAATTCATAATCGACGATCTCTATGCACGATTGTTTAGTTTTAAATGGAATCTATTCAATTTCGCGTAATTATACACACGGAAATCGGCTTGACTCACGCATTTCATTAAGTCGTGAGATCCGAGCAAGTTTAACATTGCTCAATCCATACGCAATGTATCTGTATGTGTAAACAGAAACGTAAGAGTCGTTGACGTTCGGTTCTTTGCTTCGCATGCGTTGGCACGTATCCCTTCATATAACTACACGCACGTACAATATAAACTATATAACTATATACATATAATATGTATATATAGATATATATGTAATAGGTTGAGCGTGGATATGGTAATTTCACCGGCATCGCCAGATATGTAAATAAGTTAGATTTGAGTTCTGCGGCAGCAGCAACACCGCGAGAACGATGAGTTCTAAGCAACTTAGACGAGTGTGCGGGTTCGATGGGAACTATTACGCGCACTCTTATGAAAGTTTTTTTGTATAAGAAGGCCAAGGGATGTAAATTATAATGCACATATATATGGATAGATGGATCGGATATACATGAAGGTATGGGCTTCTTGGGGTTAAGCGCCTTAGTGGCTGCTCACGAATGATGATCCAGACCGCTGCATCGGATCCAGATTTATTGGTTTCCCCTTCCGATCAGCCAAATTTCATCCCCCTCCCTCTCGTACTTGAGAGACTCTTGTGAGAACCGGAAGCTTTGGATTTAACGATCTTGATTCGGTGCTGAATATTTTTCCGATTAATTTATATTTGGAAAGAGGGGTAGCACGAATTTTCGATTGCTCGTATCGAGCTTTCACCACGAACAAATAGAATGACGCCATAAATGTGGTGTTTGCCGGTTTTTTCCTTCTTTTTCTTATAATTTATTGTTTTTCGACGCGTGTAGTGGAACGACGGCGATAAATCGTGAAAAAAAGAAGGCTAAATGGTTAAAAAATCGTTAAAAAGAACCAGTTCGGCAAGCTATCAAAGGTACACATCCGTAGCCGAGTTTCTGCCGATACGCGAGTACGTGATGCGCATTATCATAAGAACCGCGATGTGACACTGTTGTAAACTTTGTACACGGATCTTTCGGAGGGGAAAAAATCACATGAGTCATACACATGTCTATTAAAATAAAAGGGAAACGAAATAATAGCCATGCGCTGGGTTTGAATTTAAAACTAAAAATGTGCCCTGGTTTCCGATGTAAAGCGAGCGATAACCGCCTACTTGAATAATTCGATCGTAATGTACTCTCAAATCTTAACTTATTCAGCCAAGAACCGTTATTTTTGAAAACTTCAACCTCGTTTGATATTTGGATAAGCAGCATTTCGAGAAAATACTAAATTCGTTTCATTTTTTATTTCACTATTCGTTTTTCAAGAGATTATTATTCTTCTCATTATTCCAATGGTTTCGCGATTTATGAAATATTTTCATTACCAAATCGTTCCATCCAATTATCCTCCAGGAGAATCGATCTTCGTGTGAACATTCCCATAACAATTGCGGTTAATCGGACTGATAAAAAGTTGTAAAACGCGAGTTTTAATATGCGGAAGTTTCTGATTCACGTGTTAAGGAACTAAATCGCGAGCTGTTTATATCTTCATTCGCCTCCCGTTCAGGAATTTCCAGTTCCGCTGGGTATGTTTGTTGGTTCGTCCGAATGATGAAAAAAAAAAAAAAACTGCGTTTGACATGATGGCCGTCGCGAGAACGCCGAATAAAGATAATAAAACAATTATTGCCAAAAACTCGCAGTCACCACGGCGAGAAACGAATCGAAGAATCGTTCAAAAAAACAAACAAAAAAAAAACCATTCGTGTAAATATATTTGGTCGTGTTGAGCTATAACGACTCATCATGACGAATAAACCTCTTGCCACAAAGTATTGAACGTCATTTCACACCGTTGGTAGGGAAAGAAACTAAAACATAAAAAAAAAAAAAATTATTACCGAAATTGGAAACTCTTCCTTCCATTCGATACGTTTTTAAAATTCGTTAATTACATAAAAATTTAAGTATATTCGTAAGAGTGAGATCCGGCGTTGTCCCAATGTTATCTTTATTCAATAAATTCCGCTCGTTAATTATCCTGGATGTTTATGTATTTGCATGAAATAGTTGGATATATTGTCGACATGTTTATGTGTACGATAGAGAGTGTTTGGGTATTGTTCTCGTCAGCTGCGCCAGTTTGCAAACTTCCTCTCATCAAATACGTCTATACACGCAGGTAGCTTGCGGTAAGCATATGTCTATAGATGCTTTTTCTTGTATTTGCACACTATATTTCGATAAGAATCTCGTCTCCTTTTATTTTTTCGCCACCGCAGAAAAACAGCCAGGGGAGAGCAATGCATCGATTCACAATCTACCGATCGATCAATAGATTCACGATGAAGATAATGCGCTTTCTGACCAGGCGCCGAGTGATAATATATATACCGACGTATATGTCTATATATATATATATATATATAAACATAGAGCGATAGGTGCCGCTGTGGCACCTGCTCGCACGGTGCGAGCCCCCCTCTCTTCCGATGGCTACAGCCCCACTCTCTTTCGTCATAGTGTGCTCAATGCATACATATGCATTTTCGTATGCATACACAATCAAACGTTCTCTGTGCTTGTATATGTATTCGTATACCTTCAGCAAACGTAGTGAAATTACTCAAGTGTGTACGTACTACTGCTATTTCTATAGAGTATCGAATACACGCACACACCTATCGCCAACCGCCGTACCCCGTCACGCGTCTCTGAACAATGGCATTAATAGGCCCTGGCGAGTTATTAATTGCTGGTGCCCGCCGGATATAACTGTCTATAGCTTCTCGTACTTGTATTACTTATGGATCTGTACACATATAGATTCACGTCTTTCATTTATATATATATTTTGTTTCTATAAACATCATTCATGTTTATATTTTTATTGACAATGTTTCTAGGAATATGATTATTTTTTGTATACTTGTAGTTACTGCTGCGATTGAAACGTTATAGGATTCTGGTCTGGATCTTCCAATAGAGTCTTCGAATGATTCTCTCAATTTTCAGGAATCTGTGGGAATTCAAAATGCTTGTAACTATTTCAATTCATTTTGATTTTGCAATGTATTCAATTTCCATTTTCTCAGGAATTTGAATTTATTGTACGATTATGGAGAATTGAAATAATCAATTGTTCGATGAGTTGTAAAAATCGTTTAGAAATCGATGACATATTTTCAGATACGATGGAAAATATTTTATCTCAATTTTGCAGATGCTCGGACATCGAAATCTTTTTTGTCTCTGAAAATAATGTTTTCGCAAATGCTAGTCAGTGTATCTTGAAATCTGGGGGACGGATTTCGATGAATATCTGCACAGGAAAACTTTGCACGTCGACCAAATCATTTTCGAGAGTTGTTTGTCTCAAACGTTATTGTTTTTTTTTTCGCTGGTAATTATGAGTTAAAAAAATTGACGGGATTCTGAGGTAATGATTAAAATCTTTGACGTTTTGCAAAAAACCCATTTCGAAGAATTCCGCCCGGGCAAACACCAGTTTTTTTTTTTTTTTTTAATGCGAGAAAAATCTTTTGTGTTATTTCCGCGGTCGCGAAGAGGATATTGCAAAAGTTGTTTCGCAAAAACTGCACAGTTTAATCAGTTTTTATCTTTTTTATGAAATTTTCCACTTGCATCGGAAACAGTGAATCTGTTAAAATAAACAGTAAGTTGTTTCGATCCATATAATTTTTTAGCACAAAACAGAAAAATTTGAAAGAATTTAATTTTGAATGTTAATCAACAGTATAGCAGTAAATTAATCGGGTTAGCCAAGTTTTTGATAATGTTGTCGATTTCAAAATCAGGATACCTTAATAAGGAGGGATGTAAAAAAAGTGAAGGAGTTTGATCGATAAATGCAGAGCTCGATAAAGAGTTGAAGCTTAATTGCAGTTTTTCCTTTCTATTTAATTTTGCACAGTGTGGACTTTGGTTGGTAAGGAACACGCGAGATTGGTGCATGTCTGGATGCAATATTCTTAATGTGCACGTAGTTTTTATTATTTTCACACTCTCAATGTCGTTGTTCGCTTATTTCCGGTTGAGCGTGTGATGCCCTTCCGTAGCTTTGGAAAAAGTTAGTGAACTGCGTGTACGTGTTGGCGTATGTGAGTGAAAATTGCTAGGCTGTGGTAAAAGTCATCTTTATAGTCAATCTACGAAAACGATGACGACAAAGATGACGAGAATGACGGGGACGAGAGACTAGCCGAGGAATAATATGGCAAAAGCTTATACGAAGAGTCTCAGCGCGTAATTAAGAGTGAGCGCAAACTGTCGGGCTGATTAATAGAGGACGGTGTGTGATAATCAAAAGGAAGTTATACGCGAATGGCAAAGAAGTCAGGGGTAAAAGAATAGAAACGACTGGATATAGTAAAAGAGAGCGAGCGAACGATAATAAAGCGAAAGACAGAGACTGAACAACTCACGAGAAAAAATGAAGTTCTGGTTGACTGCGTATATAACCTTAATATGTATATATAGTACGCGATGCCATCTCACTGACATGACTGACTTCCTTTGTGTCCACTGAATGTTTCCGAGATATTAAACACTCGTTATGGACAGAACCATATTCAATACATCGCTCTACCTTTGATCAAAGATACGAAAACACTTTTTTTCCTCCACATTATTTATTGCTGTCCGTAAAATTAGGTTTCGTGTTATTTATTTGACCTCGGAACGTGCATCAGCGCGTATGCTGCAGGTTATATTTAATTTTGACAAAATTGGATTGTTTCTTTCAAGTCTTTTTTTTTTTTCGTTGCTCCGTAGTTTGTCTTTGAAACCGCTCTTCTTTTTTATTTGCATCGTACGCTAATTTCATGCGTGCTCTCTGGGACAGAAAAAATGGCCACCAAGGGTCGAGTAGTCTAGCTGTGGGCACTGCGAAAACAATTATTAGGCCAGGAGTCTGCGTCAAGAATCTACAGTCATCTTTAGAATGTTGAGAATTTTTCAAAACTCATTTCCACAATCTTCCCTCGCGAAAGCTGCGCTAATTATACTCTTTTAAGTTGATGAGTATGAAGATAATATAAAATATAATAAATTACGAGAAAAAAGTATTAACGAAAAAAGTAGAAAAATAATTCGCTACGAGATTTATTTAATTATCATTACTAGGAAAATAAATAATGATTTTATCAGTCATTAGAAAATCTGTGATACATTTTTCGTAGTTTACTCTCCAATCAAATTTTCCAATTAATATTGTTTTTTTTTTTTTTTTCATAGTCGTTGGTAAACTGCAATTTTATGTTTAAAGAGTTCCATTAAATATTTCCCACTTCGTTCAATCTTACTGTTCTCTTCCGCTTTCTCAGCGTCACTTGGGCGCATACAATTAACTGGAGGAGCGGGCCAAAGAAGAAATTCGTTTTTTTTTTTCATAAAAATTAATTTTTAATGCCACTTCTCACGTCTGTGATGGATTCACTCGATCCTGTTTCTATGAGAAACAAAATTGTACGAGTTCGGTCGAGGTTTTTACACACACATTCACGCGTGTACACATTTTGATATTTTTGATGTACGTTATTGCCAGAACTCGTAAAATTTCAGACACTGCAATGAAAGTCGAGCAAATGACTTCTTTCCCACGACAAAAACGACGGAGAGAGACGGAGAAAGAACGTTCACAAAGTATACATTTTTAAATACATTTCTACGTATGAGTACGTGAAGCGAGAGAGAACGAGAGAGAGAGAGAGAGAGCGAGAGAGAAAGAGATTAATATCGCAAGGTTCACGCTCGACTCGTTTCGCGGCTGTTTTTCGGCCTCTCTGTTGAGATTAAAAGTTTGAAACGGCCAAGTTAATGAGATGTGGATGAGGCGCGAGACAGAATAGAGAGCTATATTGTTATGGTGGAAGGATATACAGGATCAGAAGCAGAGGGCACAAGTACGAGTGGCCGATTCGAACCAACGAGGTTCATTTGCTCCCTCAGAGTTTTTCTTCTAATAATGATTATTTGCCATCTTTCCATATATATGGACAATTTCAAATCTAATATCTTTCGAACTTTAATCTCATGCGGTTTCCATGGCGTTTTGAATCTTAACAATGTTAATTTATTCCTACACTGAAAACCCATTTCTGTTTGAGAAAATTTAAACGATAACAATCGCTGGATCTTTAATGAAAATGAGTTCGGATTTAGTAGAGTCACCAGTCTTCCGTGGGGAAGATTTCTAGAATTTTGTTTACTCATCAAAAAAGCGTCATGACAGAGAGTTTTGCGAAATGTGTTTTATCTCCGATATGAATCCGTTTATCGGTCTTTCTAGGTTAAAAAGAGCGAGAAATTCGTTCCAAGTTGATAAAACGTTTGGTAAAAACCGTGACGAAAAAGCTTGGGTCCACACACAAAGCGAAAGATGGTCAAAAAGGAAAATATGTCGGAGCTATTCGTAGTCCAGTCTAAGAGCTCTTGCATGCACGTGTGTGTGCACTTTAGCGTGGGCTCGTGCGAATTCAAGTTGTATGCAATAACGCTTGCACGTCCAACGAAGCGCGAGTATATATCTACCGACTTTCCTGTCATTAACGTGTGTCCCGAGGCCTGGGGCCTCTGGGTTCCTCCTACATTTCGCCGCCAAACGCTTAGCACATTTGTGCATCGCGTTATAACTTTGCTGATCTCGGGGTACGATCACTTTTTTTCTTTCCTCCATTCTACCACTTCGAGGGTGCTGATGCGTTTACCTTTTTATGCACTGATTATACGTTCTTTTTCCTCCACTACCCAAGCTTTCAGGACTCTCGTATGGCCTTTAATTTCCAGAGATTTAACATTTTTCGTTTCGAATATCGTTTCCCATTTTTTCCTACCCACTCTTTTCGTAAATTTTCTTCCATACTTAATACTTCTACCTCCGATTCAGTTTGTTTTTTTCTCTGGTTCATTTATTTCATTATTAAAATCACGATCGAATAATTAGCAAAAAAAAGACAAAAATTGCTCCAAGACAAAAGCTTGCTTATTTTTAATGATCGATCAGAATTTTGGAGGAGATTGATTAATATTTTGAAACCATGTTCCCACTGGTTCCACAAGAATTGGCGACTGTCGGAAACGATTTGTATCCCAAGGTTGTCTTTTCATTGTTGTATAATTTTTGTTGAAACTGCTGATGCGTGTTACACGTGCCTTTTTCGTTATTCTCTGTCTTCCTATCAGTCAGCGTGGCTCATTTTCTTCAAGGCCGTGTACACGAATACTTGTACATGTCGAAGCGGATTATATAGGGAGAAAAAGAGAGAGTGAGAAAAAGGAAGAGAGTCAAGAGAAACGAAGACGAAAGACTCGGGGGACCGGGATAATGACAAGCCACCGCAAAGTAATTTTACAGGAAAGAGCTTCCTTCCATCGCTCGCGCCATAGTATTATAGGATCTTTGTACCTAAGATGAGAATATCTCTCGATCTTCCCTTCCCTCTTTTTCCATTTTGGTCGGTCTTTCTTCTCTTTTCTCCCAACTGCTTGCGTACGTGAGCCATAGATCATTTCTCGTTTCCACGATTGACCGTACTCATCGAAATTTTTTCGCATGCTACACTTTAATGCACTTTGTACATAATTTATGTTTTAACGCAGCCTGGAGTCTCTATTTCTTGTATGAGAATGAGAATCGAGAAAATACGAAAATAAAAAACGACCAATTTCCATCGACGTAACGTGCAGTTTCCTGAGAAACTCACTTCTCATTTGTTTTGTCGTCACACCATAAAAATATGACAACCTTTCGTAATATCGACGACATGATCATTATCATTTATTGCAATTTCTAAAAGTGTGATAAAAAATAAATTGAATTATTGTTTTTTAATTTGAAAGCTTTGGAGGAGACGAGAAGGGGCCAGAAATTAGGAATATTAATTTTCTCGTTTCCCATCGGATCTCAACGATCCATTCTCGAAGATCCCAAGGCACCGTTGTGCTTTATACCATACGACGATGCAGCTCTCTCATTAACCTTGCATCGTACGTACTGTGCCATATGCAGATAGTCTGGGCTCTTGGGAGCTCGCCGATCGCAAATTAATTCCATCGCCCTCAACGTATATATTCTACATTTATTCATAAATTTATATATATATATTTACGTATCCCAATTAAGATATATGAAGCGTGAGGATATATTATAATAGAAGATCGACTTCCCGTACCGAACTGGCGATAAATATATACATAGACGATTTTATAACGAGAGAGTTCCTACACATGAGTATAATCGGGACTAGATACTCCAAGGGACGAGTCCTCTATACGCCAAGCTATGCAAATATTGTAATAAACTCATGATAAGGACCTTAATACAGAACGAGACTCAAGGCGATGCAGTAAGCAACGCCGTAACGGTGAAGTGTGTCTGCGCGATATGTTTTCATTTCGGTTAATTAATTTTGACGAAATGTCGATGCGTACACTATAAACAAAACTTTTGATCGTTCGAAAAACGTCTAGTCGCCAGGTCATTGTGTTCATTCCAATTTTATCGTTACGCACTTAGTTACTTTTAAAAATTTGTTTCTTCAGCATTGAAAATGAATTGAAACATTTCGAGGTTTCGAAAAGTTGTCTTTCCGGTGGGACCGAATCGCAATATAGTTTCTCAAGCATCGGTTGTCACGGAAAAATGTGTTCCTACACATCGTCGTGCGTATGCTCCAACTGTGAAACAATATAGAAATGGTTTGTCACTTAAAGTTGGAACGTGAGGGCGAAGACGTGTTTGGGAACATTAATTCTTTCGGGACTTAGTAATTCAGTGTTTTTTTAAAGAGACGAAGAGCTTGTGCGGGTTTCACACGCACGTGCATTCGATACAACGTGCCCAGTCACACAGCTCACGATCTTTTGCACCTGCAAGACGAAAACGATAAGTGCGATTGCTCAAAGAATCACCTTTTGTGCGGTGTGTGCCGTCGAGGAGAAACGATCATAGCGACCGGATGTTGAGGGTCCGCGTGGGGGCGCAATAGTCGCGGTCGGTTGGTCGATAAGATAATGGTATAGAAAGGTGAGAAACGCTGTCAGCAAGTGAATAATCAATTAGAATAACGTTCAACAGTCTCGAAAACCTGCAAATTTTTAGCAAACTTGTACAAACCGTAATTTTATAGATGTTGTTTCTGAATTTCTGCTTCGAAAATCCAAAGTGTATCGAGTTACTGATCCACCATCGTGAACCAAAAATTTTTCAAAACTGTAGCATATCTGAAGAACATCTCCAAACATCTGATAAATTTTCTAGAGATTCGATGAAAACAAAATTCATGAACCTGATCCGGCTGAACCGCTTCATCCTCCTTAATTATAATTAATTTAGAAATAATTAATCACTGCTACGTTATAGGCGAGGTTATTTCGTAGTTGTGGTTATATGGATGTTACGAAAAGTGGCGATGCCAGAGTGCGCCATTAATATAGACGGATAGAGATTAAAAGAGAAAAATGCTTTCAGTGGCTTTTGACAGAGTTCATATAGCAATGGAGGACTTGGCCAATATCTGGATTTGCACATCGCGTATATACATAGTGACTCGCTATATAGATTGCGTTGCTACGGTCATCAAGTTTATCGGAGTGTATACATATATAGAGTCAACTGGTAGAAAATGGCGTCCAGTGCGGAGTCGGCGGGGGAAATGAAACCAATATTGCAATGTTCGCCGCGGAAAGTTCTTCGGTAATGCCATACAATATCCGCTTCAGCTTCCATTTCTCCGCGGTCCATTCTCCTCGGGCTCTCTGTGTGCGTTGGGCCGTAGTGAGTTTCTCGTGGCGATCCTCCTCTTACCGGCATGGCGTCCTACCTCTGCCTTTAAAAGATAAATGTAATGCTCTGATATGCCATTGGAGGGCATTATTCGTTTCTGGCTCTGCGTCTGTTTCTCGATTCCGCATCATGGTCGTTCGTGGTTGCAGGTTTTTTTTCATCTCGTTTTTTATATGAAAAATATTTATAATGTTGCGTGAATGCCAAACATTGCAATTTGGTTTAAAGACTCGATAAGAAAATTTCTGTAATTTTTCATGCAGAATTTCGTAGAAAAACTAATTGCCTTGGAAAAAGAAAAATTCAACGATTTCGGGATTGCAATGAAAAAGCTTCACGAGGAAATATAATAAAAAAGTCAATTGCATCGAGTCTACGACAAAGAAGCAAACAAGTTTTCGAGTTATGTATGCAATCGAGAAATAGGAGGAATAGTGAGGAGTATATAGAAGGTAAAGATGGCAAAGAAGGTGAAAAAAAAAGAGCGCTTCTTGGAGAGTCTCCGCGATGTGCAAGGAGATGGCGAGCAGCGGGGTGGAAGGGCGCAATTCCGTACGTATGTAAGCTCGTGAGTTTGTGTGTGACAGTGTTTCTTGCGAGAGTAGACGCGGAGGGAGAGGCCGCCGGGACGAGGGAAAAAAGAGGCAGAAAGATGGAGAGTTGGTTCTGCTCGTCGTTCGTCCTGCTCTTCTCCTCTATTCTCTCCTCCATCCCTTCCCAGCACTGCCTTATCGTTTACTTCGTCTTTTTGTCTTGTTCCTTTTCTTCCAATTATCGATAAGACGAGCAAGCAGCAATATAGACGATCCACCTATTCCTCCAGGTACTCAACTAGTTTTGCGAGTATATCCATATATATAGATCGCTTCTATACGACTGCTGTTACTACTTGATACTACACATCGCTGTATTGCCATCTGAGAGGCTGCTGCGCACCAACCTTTCCTTCATCTTTTACCTTCTTCCCAAAGTCCATTCTCCTCGTCTTTGTTGTTCATCTCTCCCACATACACATATATAGATGACATATTCGCGTTCGAGATCTTCCCTTCTCTCCTCGTTCTTCTTCAACAAAGTCCGACGGAGGAGATGGATCGAAAAAAAAGGAGCAAATAAAAGCTATAGCAGTTTTGCGGCGAAGAGGTGAAAGAGGGAAGGGGAATACCTCGATAAAATTGCCTCTTCCCTCTTGTTCGAGCTTCTCACATTTTCTCTCTCTCTCTCTCCTCCTTCCCTCCCTCTTTCGATGGATTCGCTTTCGCTCTATCGCTCTCTGGTTCCCTCTCCGTCTTTCTCTTTCCCATCTATCTGCTCCATGTACTGTCGGCTCGCTCGGTTCGCTTCCTCTCTGATCCCGTACCACGTCCGACGCGACCGCGGACCTCGCGGCCTCGGACTCGGCCCCCGCGCCAACAGAGACTCTCAGAGCTCGCTGAAACGATTTAACACGATTGGCCGCTGGGAATAAAGTGGCGAGACTCGCATTGGCTCCATCGATTTCATTGGCTCAGCTACTCGTCCCAACAAAAATTGTACACGCGTCCTTGTATGTGTGTCGTTTCATCCTCTACATCACCATTTCCCCCGCTACATTCTCCTCGGCTTTGGTGCGCGCGTTATCCGCCACAGGATTCCATTCTCAAACGTAACTTTTCCCTGATTCCAAATTTCACGAAATCTCTCTCCATCACCCGATTCGTGAAAAGCCATTAACACTTCTTGCTGTTCATTCAAACGAATTTCGTTTTCCGAAAAGCGCATTTTTCAAGCTCTTTTTCGTAAAACCACGAGTTCGAATCTCTCAGCCAGGATGAAACGCGGGGGCGTGCGAAAGCTTCGTTCTCTCGTTTTCCCCGACGCGACATCATCGCGTCGCGTCTATGGATCGGCCGTTTCATCTGGAAGGAACGTCTGATAGAATTCAAAGAATTTCATTCGACGAGCTTTCTGAGCGGTCAGGCTTCTGCGGCGCCTAGACAAAAACTCTTGGTAAAATGGTCTGGAAATACGTGAGAAAAGCTCGCGATAAGAAAGAACGTGATAGGAGTCGAGGGTGCGACCCGCAAATTATGAAAAACATTGAGCGAGCCGATAACGCTCTAATTAAAATTTTTCACAGTTATCCTTTATTTATTCGTAAACCGTTTATTCTTCAAGAGCCCATCGTACGATTGTCGCGGAAAAGTTATATCATTGAAATCCCTGATTTATTCACGTTTCTATAAATATATATTTCACCTGTAAATAAAATATACATGTAGAAATTCAAGAGCAAAGTCCTCTGCAATTTACGCGACCCGCAGATTCCTCGATGTCGTGCTCAGTCAAGTTTTACAATAAGTTTTAATTGCGGAACGCCGCGTGCTCGTGCAAGCTTCCAGGTCGATTTATAAAATATTTTCATCCTGCCTGAAACACCATCCGCGAATTCGTTTACCCGATAGATGCCTAAAAATTTATGAATTTCGCGAACTTTTCGCGTCCCCGCTTGAATTTATATTACAGCATAAAACTTTTTCAAATTTCGTTATCCGCTCGTGTTTCTTTCAAAACGTATTCAAACATTCATTACGCTTTTGAATCTGACTATTTTTACAACCTCTCCATGTAATCATTGATCGTGACAGATAATTACGAGTGACGTTCCTTCAAAAATTAATCATCCTCAAAAATTCATCGTTTACGATCGAAAATCTCTTCATAGGTGAAAGTTACATTTGTCATAAAAATAATGCATAAGACTTTGCAGATGTGAGCCCTTTACTGCAAACTTTAAAAATGAGATTTTAATTAATTAATTCAGCGGTTGTTTAAATAACCCAAAAATCGGGTTTCCTGGGCGCCGATTAAAAGTCGACATAACGGCATTATTTGTGCATTATTTCTACAACGTGTCATTCAATTATTCATCACATGACAGATTGTTACGAGTGATGTATCTTCAAAGATTAATGATCCTGGAAAATTTATCATTTTTACAATCGGTCGCGATAAACATGTAAAAGTTTCTGCAGTTTCCTAATTAATTAATTAACCAATTTGTTAATTAAGTTTTCCTAATTAGATATTTTAGAATTTAAAAAAAAGTGATACCTGATAAGAAATCTCTCACATTTGCTCGACCGTTGATGACGCTGGTTTTGGAAGTTCACTCAACGCTTGCTGGGATTGAAGAAAATGAGCGATATGCTCTTTATTCGCAATTGAACTAAAACGTTAGAGATTGTTGGTTGAGTACATAAAAAATGCATTGAGATGATTCAGCAATGATGCGGTAAATTATTATCGGTTTTGTGTCGCTTATAGAGAGCGGAGGGTCCGTGGTACTTGGTTGAGTCCAGCGGCGATGAGTGTCGTATAGATATGCGATTGAATGCCGCTGGTGTCGTCGACGTCGTCGGAGCGTCGTCGTGGAGTTATTCCACGGCCCTCAGGCAATATTACGCCGCCGGGCGTTGGCGGACTTGGAGATGCAGTGGAAAAGAGAAAAAGAGGAGAAGGGAGAGAGAGAGAGAGAGAAAGAGGGAGAGCGATGGTCGCTCGATTGCTGCTCGGGCGCCATGTTTGATTGCCCGACGTCGTTGATCGTCGTCTGCCAGGAATTATCATAACTCACCTCGGCAATCTCTAGTCCTGGTGTCTGTGTTTTGCTCTCGCTCTCAAATGGAAGCGACACCGCCAAGGCGAAAGAGAGTAAAGAGATTGAGAGAGCTGACGTCGATGTTGGTGGTGGACGAACGTTATGCATACTTATTACGCATGCCGAGGCATCCTGACGAGAGAGCGACCCTGGACGCATTAAATATTCGCCGTATTATACGACATCTGCGTATTATAACTAAACCATCTATATCCACTTTCTGAGATGTCAGTCCGATGTCAAAGAGCCAAACGAACAACCAAAAATATATTTTTCCAGCTGACGTTCTCGATCGCAAAATCGCCATTTTCATTTTACAAGAAAGAATGACTCGTTGATTACTTTCAATCAGCATTACGAGGGTGTGACAAATTATATAATCGATTGCTTATACGATGTTCTTCTTGCGTTATTAAATTCCTAATGAGTTTATATTTATAGCGTGATTCGAGGATTCCCAATGGACTCTCGTGTACTATTGGAATGACTTCGTATAAACGTCGCATGTGAGATAAAAGTGGGCGAGGTCGGTGATAAAGTTCGAAAAATAGTTTCGAATCATCCCATTTTATCCTTTACAAAATCTTTCATTATCATTTTATTCACTCAAGCATCAATGAATCGAGTTCTCTATCAAGAAATTCAATCGTTGATCATCAGAACTGAGAATAATTGAATTATTTCTACGCCGAGCAGTCAACTGGTAAGAATAATTTGATCAGAGCGTTAATGCACGTATGCTTCTGGCAGTCGATAGAGGATTCATTAAATTTATGTTACAATTAGCTCGAGCAATTATTACCTTTTGATATCGCGTAGCTCCATCCTCAATATCTTACGATTGCTCTATTCTTTTATACCGTAAATCAATTATAAATCACGAATGTGAACGAGAAGTATAAATGCCAATGTATCGGTGTAATTTTGCAGAAAATACCATTTCCAAATGCATGTGCGTGTCTGTGTATCCGCGGGAATGGAATCAGTGCTGAATTATATGGCCTGGAACAAATTGCTATCGACGATTACGAGCTTCTGACCGAAACGAGAGCCGAAGTATATTAATTATCGATGAGATTATGGATATTAAAAGCACATGTTTGTAAGTGTGCATATCTATGTGTATGAATATATTCTGCTCGCCCAACAAGGGCAATAAAAGAATGAAGCATCGGAGTAACGAACGAACGCCTTCGTAAGTCGTTACTGACGCTTGCCATCGACGATTCATTCATCCACGGGTAGACCCTGCGAGGACTACAAGGTGCGGAAGTTCGTAGTGTGCTTTTTCGTCTATACACGTATACGGACAACCTCCACAGCGTAGTACACAGGGGCACGTGTAAATATAGTGTCTGCAGAAAATTAAATTACTCTTTTGGCCCTTTGTTCATCACCGCGACGCGATGGACGACTATTAGCTTTTAGAAGAAGACTGGAATTTCCGGGGAGATTGGATAGGTAGTCCATGTATTTTCGAGCACGCACCTGTACTTTTTTTTAACGATTTATATATATCTATACGCCCATTAGTCCTGAAGACAGGTACGCTAGCAGATGTAAGGAAAAACTTGGAATCCATCGATCAAAAGAGATCTGTCTCATAGATGTGTTGAAACTTGTATTCCCTTCGAAATTTCGAACAAACGCGTTGTCAAGAATTATTCTAATCGATAGAATCCCCAGTGCAATTCACAAGTTGCAGTTATTTTCTTAACAACATTTCGAAATAGAAAACAAATGAGATTCTACAGTTTCTATGATTGAATAAAAACCTGCTGGTGCCAAAGCATTCGCGAATATTGAAATTGACTGCGCACGTTTGGATGTTCCATATGGAATAATAACGGTTCAAACTCTTTTCAATTCTTGTATTTTAACGTACGAGACTTCGCGATCCAATAGAGCCACGTGGCCTTGTTTCAATATTACAAATGCCGAGGTATCAAAAATATAAATGGGCCTGAAAAATTGTTTCAACCCTTCTGGTCTTTTTTCGATTCCGTATGTCGTTGCTATTCGTTTACCCTCGACGAGTACCCCAGCGATCGTCATTGTCATCGTGCATTTTTCGGGATACTTCAAAAACGCTTCTGTCGAACGTGAACTTTGAAGAAAAACATTAGACACACGTTTTTGTAGTCGAGCAAATGTGCAACGGCAAGAGGAACCTTCGTCGATCGTCTTCGTAAAAAAAATGTAAAGACACGCAAGCAGCATTGGTGGGCCAGAGAGCCACGAAAGGAAACAGCGGAGACACAGATGTTGGTTAAATTCCGTTCGAGAAGTCACTGGAGCGAGACAGCACGCATAATTGGACAAGCCAACTCACTTTGAGAGTCTTCCTTTATTTACCTCCACGTACTTGCGTAAACTTAACGCACGAATTCGTCGGTGATGGCGAACTAGTATGAAAAGAATCCAACCATTTGCTTCCTCGATTCACCACAATTCTTTCGTTTAAAAATTCACTCAATTATTCCTTCTCGCTCATTTGGCATTCAAAAGCGTTTTTTGCAGACATATATCGATGAAGCCTGAGAAAGAACAACTTCAGTTATAATTCCGTCATTTCTGTACTGCACAAATGAAGCAAACGAGGATGTAGCATTTGCAGAAAAAAAAGTAAATAAATTTGACCAGTCATCAGTAACTACGTCGAGTATTTCTCGAATCGGAAAAACACCGGTTTCCATTGTTTCTGCTCAAAGTAATCTGCCGCCACGATTGTTTAAACGATGTCGATACTTTGTAAACACACACGAGCAACTCGTGAGATGACGTGAGCGATAAATTCATCAACGAAATCAATTTGCGCTCGTAAAGAGATACTTGAGGCTATAGTCGAGCGTATATATCGAAACTCGTTTTTTCTTCGCATCCCTTTTTTGCATAAATACGAGATATATATACAATCTATAAAGGGCAAGTAAAAGGTACATAGAGGAGAGCACGAGACGTGATCGCGAGCGAGTCACTTAAACGCGACTTACTTGCGTTCGCAACTTGCTAACTTACTAACGAGTGATGCCTGGTAACCCGCCATTAATATCCAATTAAGAGGCAGTAAAATTTCAATAATGGTCATTAAGGAGCGGACGTTAAGAGACCTGTTTGCCTCGTTATGTATATCTATACCTATATCGATATGGATATAGCGATCCAGTGTACACAGTAGTTGTGTTACGTGTGTATATACATGTATGAAAACTTAGTACAGATACTCGGTTACTGGGCTGCTTTTGCTTGGCCTGCACGCGCGGAAGGGTTGGTGGGAAAGAGAAACGAAGAATGAGGAAGAGAAAGAAAGAGAGAGAGAGAGAGAGAGAGAGAGATGGGGAAAGGATATCCACTGTTGACTATGGTCGGTTTTGAATCGAGGATCCTGGCAAGAGTGAGAAGGATATATGGAAGGAAGAAAGATCCCTGGGAGCAAGAAGTAGCGAAGAAGGACGCGAAGAGGATGAGGGAAGGAATCGACAGTGGTCTCGCTTGAGTGGGCATAGCCGTCAGGTGCGCCTCACATGCATCGAGCTCTTTCTTTGTCCTTTTTATTTTCCGTCCGTTTCGTCGATACTAATCGTTCCCCGATCGTTCGTAAACTCCTCCTCCTCGGTGGCCCGCTTCTGCGGTAGTAAAGTCGGGAACGACTTTGTTCCCTTTTGACGAGCAGCAGAGTTCATTCCACCTTTACCCCAACGTGTTTTATTTTTGTAAATACATAAAAAGAGTGTCGAAGGGAAGAGCCCTTTGGTGTTTGTTTCCACATATCTATTCGGCGTAGCTGCTTCTCGCTTCCTGCAACACACGAAATTCATTATCAGGGAACACGAAAACCTCGAAAAACAAATGTTGGGGATCGTTTTTCTCAGGAGACTCTGCTTTTTTCTACTACAGGCGATGTACAGATTGAAATGAGAAATGTTTTATTACAAAGATGTAATTAATTGAAAAGCGTGGCGTAGATACGGGACTTGGTCAAATTAGCAAACTCGTTTACACGTATGTTGTTGCTAAAATCTGAAAATTTGTGGAAACACGATAGAAAAACGTGTTCAAAGATGCCGCTATGGTCTGCCTTATAACCGCGACAGTGGCATATTCGCATTATGAACGTTGCAGTGAGAGGTCACTTGAGGAGAGGTAAGAGAGGTCATGAACGAGTTCGCGGTGAGTCCCTGGCCTCGAGCGGTCGGAAACGTAACGCGAATACGTTCAGAAGAACAGGTGAGCAACTGTGCAGGTTTTAGTTCTCGACTGGATTGTACGCATACCGGTTGAGCTACGATTCTGTAAAATCTACGTTCTCTGCTCATACCTCGTCTCCTTGGATGGATAACATTGTCGAATGAGAGAGAGAAAGAGAAAGAGTTTCTCGAGGCTACGGCATACAAAGCGTAGTCGGACGAAGACGATCCCGACGCAAGCTACTGCCACGACCTCTGACGTGACCTCCAACGTCCTTTATGGAGTTCCATACCGATTCGTTGTACCATGCCTTAACGCAGCTACCGTACTGTTTATCTTCTGAATACCAAATACCCAACGCGGTGGCATTGTATTATAATTTACTTACCGATGTTGTAATTACAATTTCGTGCAAAGTGGCCTCCTGGTCAGTCCACTGTATGGTCCAGTAGTGGATTCTGCCAAAGCTCTCGCTGCATATATATATTTATACATGTGTCTGGAGTGGTTGCTGTATTACTAACCCGAAACACCATTGCTATAGCAATAGAAGAGCTTTCTGTACGTTATTCATCTATGTATTTGTATATATAGCATATACATAGGAAAGTGGCGTGTTGTACTCGTTTGCTTCACGCTCCTGGTTCGCAGAGGCTGTTTGTTCAGGCCGGCATAATATTCAATTCCAATTCATCCAGTATTAAACGTGCGGTCGTTCGTGGAAAACGCGCTCGAGTCCATCTCTCTCTCTCTCTCTCTCTCTCTTTCCCTCTTTCCAAGTTCCTCTCCCGTTTGGCTACTACAGCAGGAGGCTACTCGAAGCCGTATGGTCAAGCTCCTCCGGCATTTATTCTCTTTCTCACCTGTATTTACACATGCACATGCATCTCCTCAAATGTACGTACCATTAAATTATATCTGTACAGTTACCACTCATCGCTTTCCAACGCAACAATGACTTCAATACATTCAAAAGTTCAAACTTTGCCATATTTGCCTCGTTCGGACTTCCTTCGCAGCTCTCGGTTCTCCGCGAACGCTCTGCAGCGATAGGAGCAGCAGCGAGAGGCTGTTGGACCGATTGTCGAACGGTTACAAAAGCACAAATCGCCTCCGGGAACCCGAACGTATTGTCCGAGGCTCGGATCTCACTCGCTCCTCTTCTCTCGGACTTTCTCTTCAACTACAAAACCGATTTATTGATCAGAATTCATATTTCCATCGTTTTTCTGTTATTTCTAAGCGATTTTTCTATGCCAACATTATTTTCAAGTTCCCGGAGTCCAAAAGCTCGTGTGAGAATTCACCAATCGAGCGTGCTCTTTCCCATACGGCGGTAAAGTGCGAAAACGGTTGTAAATAGTGTTCTCCCTACGTAATGGGAGTCGCGGGGTTTTAACAACGTACAACCGAGGGCCGTTATAGAAAAGTAGAAGGGGTGCATGGGAGGCCATAAGAAATATAGCTCAACAAACACCGCCGTACAACTGAAACCCTCAGGAAACATCCCTCGAACGCGTTTTCCCTTGGCGCATGGTTTCCGAAGACGCGTGTAAGAATGTGTAGTAATACACTTCATCCCTTTCTGCTCTTCCTCGGCCGAGTAGCTGGGACATCATTCCGTATGCTTTGTATATAAATATATAAGGATGCTTAGACTATTATATCGTTTTTGTTGGAATGAGAGCGGCATGCATCGCGCCCCGACAAAACACCAACCGTACACCAAAGGGGTAAGTAAGTAAGCCGGCACGGCCACATAAACATAAATTATCAGCTGGTAATTACGAGATACAGCAGACCTTTGGATTCTCCACTTTCTCCTGCACCCCCAAAGCCCCTGCTGCTGCCTCTTTCTCTTTCGTTCACTTTGGCCAGCGATCCCTTTTCTTTGTTCATTTGCACCATTCCCTACTATATAAGGAACGCGTAAGAGGGTGAATTCTCTCGGTCCTCGGTCCTCTCCACCGTTGTCGCCATCGCTGCCACAACTCTTGAGTATCAGCTTCTCTCCCTCCCCGTCTTTCTTCTCAAGATGGAACGGAATGACTTCTAATTGTTATATACATTCCATTAAGCTAATTGCTGAATTAAGACTTCTGCTGAAAGTAACGCCCGCGGTCCAACGTTTCCTGTGTATACTCATGCATAATTGTTATTACGAATTATTCTGAATTATCATCGTTTCCTCCGGAGCCAGATTCCGACGATATACACTTTTTCGCTCATCCTTACGCGACACGAGCTTCCATTCAAATCCCACGAGTCAATCACGGCGGACATGCGTTTTTCGTTTATATTTCCGAAATATTTCGATACATCGATCCAGATTTTGCCACCATAAGCTTTTGGGAGCCATAGACATGATCCTACGAGTATCCACAAAGTCAGCACGCCCTGTGGGTCCACGTGATTGCAATGCCCCGTGGGAGGGTGAAAACGCGCAAAACATAATATACTGCCCAAGATAAATTTATATGGCCCCTCTCACTCATGTATTTTATGCTCGAGCATATGGCCAAGCTTCTCAAACGTACATATATACGTTTGCGTAGAATACATTCGGACGCGAGACTCTTCAACGTCCCTGTTGTCGTATACACGCGTTCAACTTGGCCGGTTTCTTATGCCCTACTCCTCGCTTATGAATGCATGTATACATATGAAAGCCGCAAGAGTTTGCCACACGGCGTGCGTTATATTCGTGTGAGTAATTAAAGAGAGCGACTGTCACATCCGGCGACCCACGCGATAAGGGTGCGGCCGAGTCTGCGGCCCTCCCTGACCCTCAGCTGGGCAGCCCCGCCGCCGTGTCCTCTATACCGATGCCACGTCACTCTTCCCGCGTCCACGTACCACTGTCTAGCATCTCCAATGACGTTTTTTTTTCTTTATCATTTTTCATACCCTCCTTCCGCAATGATAATTCTCCCCATCGCGTTTTTCTTCCTCTGCTTCCACTTCGATGCATCCTTCGGATTACCTTTCCACCGCCGCATGATCCACATTAGTTACCGGACTATTCTGCTTCACGCGGTCTACCGTGACTCTTTCAATTCAAATTTCGATCACAATACCGTCATTCCTTTTCATTCGCAGTCTTTCCCTACGCACGAATGCCCTTTCGTTCGCCTCCCTTATTGAATAAATAATTAAACATATAAAATAATGTATATTTCACTACGGAAAAATCTAATTATCTTCATGACGATCAGAGATTCCGATATCTATCGTTGCATGATCACCACTCGTTTCCGCTCTCAACGCTACTTTATTTCTTTCTCGGCCTGTTTTCATTGAGACACCGCGCGGTGTGCTTTTCCACCAACGTCTCACCTGGAACCCATATTTTTCTATGTCAGTTCATATATTATTATGATTGGAACATTTATTAGAAAAACTACCGATGAATATATGATAAAATTTTCTCGTTTATTACGCCGCGTATCTGTCTCGTTACTTCAAAAATTTATATCTCCATGAGTCACTGTTCCGAAATGGCCGATCAACTATTTGAAAAACCCACGCATTTCTCGTTCGCTGGATTCGGGAGGCGCATGTTTTTTTTTTTTTTGACAGCTTGATTTAGTCCAGACGATTCTTTTTATGGTTTATTGTAATGCTCCAGAATTTATTGCATTCGGAGAGCACGATTAATTAAGGGGATTGTTCGGAAGATTCTACGGATTCGACTTTTTCTTCGGAGTTTTGCCATCGGGAATGGAGCTTGTTATAATTTGTCAATGATATTTAAACCGTATTGCCATTTATCTGAAGGAATTGTGCTCTTTAACGATTTTTTGTAACTAACCGAATTGTTCCAATCGAAAGAAAAAAAAAACATTGCGATGCGGCGCGAGGGTTAATTTAGTCAGTGCCCATCTCGAGTGAAATTGTTAAGCAAATTCAAGCAACTCGTAAAGCATAAAGCACAGCGCGGCGACAAAGTTCCCATTCATCCAGCTTCTTGCATAATAAATAATTGAAACTTTTGTCTTGAAGGTGCACCGGTGCGCGCATATTCGTTCTACGGAAGGCTCGAAGGGACACACCGGGGTCCGACTGTCTCCGTCTGTGCTTTCGCTTAAATAATCGCACTTTATAAATTAAGCTTATGCTTCATGTTAAAAGATTCGCTCTCACTCTCGGCATCTGTTTCTAATTACCCGTTAATGGCTATAGAGCCGAGTTTCGAAGCGGCAAGGATATATTCGGGATATACAACCGCGTTTGTTGCCATTAGTCCTCGTTGTGTTATTCCACAAGGTCCTTTGGCCAATTTACTGCTACCATATCATTTCGTAGCTCGCTCTTTTCTTCATCAGCACCGCGGAGTGTTTTCGCGAACCTTCCATGAGATTCGGTCCTCCTAATCGATTTCAATATCCAGCAGCATCTTCAAACGGAGGCGGAAGACTCCAACTTATTTTACAGTAACTCTCCGTTGAGACATTGGGTCACAGTTCGATCAGGAAAAATTACCATTTTCTTTAGTCGAATGTTCATTTTTCTAGAAGTCGAAAAAGTAATTTAAGAATTGTTGCTGTGCTGCTTCTGGTCCACGCATTAGTCTGCACTCATCACACGAAACTACCCTGCTAAGAAAGGGGTAGACTTGCCAAGGCAAGTGTCTATACGAACGTACAGGGTTTCGTTTGTCTATGTGTATGGAACGCCTGCTATCTGAAGGCGAACCTACCCGGACGAGCCACCCCCTATACCAAACGGTAAATCAAGGATTTCTTTTAACGGGCATTAATTGTTTTTGCGATAGTGCGAATTGCCTCTGGGGCGGTTAAACTTAACGGTGAAGAAAGTACGAAGCTCAAGCAAAGAGGGCACAACAGAGAGGTAGGATCTTCAGGACCCAAGCTCAATATTCTCTCGGTCGCGAATTAATGGCTTTTCTCGCGTTCCTTATCTGTTAAAACCCTTTTGGTGGCGTGTCGAAACTGTGCTTTCCTTCGCCGAAGATGCTGCTAACAATTGTTGAGGATAATCTTCCGATCAGTGAGGACATTAACAAGAAAAATGAACGTGGCTCGAAATTCTCATGCAGTTATTTAACGGACACCACAGACAGCATGGCATCCAAAAAAGGTAGTGAAAAAAAAAAAAAAAAAAATATTTTGCCATCCTGTTTCATCTACGTCTCGACGTTATAAATAATTTATCGCATTGGCTGCAATTTGAGTGGAAAATTTGTATATAACTTCGGTATTACGGAGTCCATGTGCTAAAACGATAAACATCGCGGTGACGGAATTGCCGGTGCGAGAGGGGATTACTGTCCCCGAGGAAGTATGGCCACCCAAGAATTACTTTAATGCCGGTTGCAATGGATCCTCGAGGATGGTGTTCTCCCAGAACATTAGACTATGAAGCTGAGGTCGAGTCTCCAACTCTTCGCTGTGTAGAGTCTCTCCGGTGGTGTTTCAATGAAGACACGAAGCAGTGTTGGTTGAGTGTAAGACTGAGAGGGTGGTGCCTGTGTCTTGGGTAATGGCATAACAACCGGCAGGGCAGCGCAGCACCCATTCAACTCTTTGGTCCATAGATCAATGGCTGGCAATTATTGTAACTTCATTAGAACCCCAGCTTCTCGCTCCTTCCCTTTTCTTATTCTCACTCGCTCTCGGCCTCTGTCGCTACGTTTTCCTCCCTTATTTTTAGGGGAGCTTTCTGGTCCCTCGCATCTTCGAGAATTTTCCTCACCGGCGTTCTCTGCAGGTTGAAAGATGTTTCGCAGCACACAAAGAGAAGAATTCGATGGCAGTCCATGATCGCTCAATCCCTTTTCACCATATTCTCAAATTTCTCCGTCCTACGACAAGCGTTTGCCATGATTTCTACAATTTAATCTCGTAATACGAAATTGCAGTAAATTAAATATTCTAAAATAGTTTGATTCGCCCGAACGAAGAGCAACGAATGAGTTTCAGTTCGTTTTCACGTGGAATGTCTCATGCACACTCTCTTTCCTATACGTGTATGTTATTTGCATCTCTCCCTTTCGTTCTCCCTGTATACACCATTGCAAATTCTTCCTATTCCATTCTCTCCTCCCACGCATCTCCGATTCCTCTTGGTTCGCTATCGTTGCAACACTTCTATATCTTCGCGAGTCCTGTGTATCTATACGTGGCGATGCGCTATCATCCAACACAGAGAAGAGATAGAAACCGGCGTGGAAGCAACCGAAGCGACCTCTCTCCCTCATGAGCTGAAATTGCGACATTCCGCGCGAAACGCCGAAACTATTTGACTCTGTAATTTGTGATTGTAGTTTATTGCGCGGATGGACCACCGGCAGCATCCTCCCCTCCCTTATACTCTCTTCCCTCGATTCTCACTCACGTTTTGCCGTATCCTCGACGCTCAAGATATACACATGCCTGTTCGGAACCAACTTCCCTCACAGTCTGCCCGCATTCTCTCATATATTTCTTTCTCACTTCACTCCCTTTCCGAGAGATTTCGATTGCACACCATAAATGCTCGTTGACATGAAATTTCATCAATTAAGCTTTATAATTTTTATATATACACGAACCATTACGCCTGGAAGGTCAGAATGATGAAAAAAAAAAAAAATTGAAAGCACTGTCGTCACGAATGCAACGAAATGTGGTCCAATTCGTATTTCTATATTAATTTCCCTTTAAATTTGGTAAAATTTTATTCAAGCTGATTAAAAATGGTTAATCATCCACTTTTGCCAAGTCTTTGTCCTAAACTAATTTATGTAATTGTTGTGAGTGAAAAATGGATGATTCGCAAAGACATGGAGTGTGTTGTCGTGGAATACAAGATTAATCAACGTTAACGACAAAGAATCCCCGCTCTCAGGTTATTCGTTCGGGATGTAAGAGAAAAACGCAGCAGTGGGCTGGGGTTGGAAGTGCGATGCAAGGAGAAAGACAATGCTGTCTCTCCGAACGTGTAAAGTGGAGTGTGTGTTTGCGAGCACTCGAAGAGAGAGGATATGCACGAGCGAAGAGAAAAATTAGGGAGGGCCTCGAGGATGAATTGAGATTCTACATCAGCCTCCGCGCCCCCGCCCACCCCCCTCCTCGTCGCTTTCTCACTCTTTCCTCTGTGCAAACTCTTGACTACGAAAATAATCCTGCAGAAATTTCAATCAGCAAAATGCGTTACATATTCACGTCTCTTCGCTACCTCGTTCCCAAACAGCGAAGAATATCTCTCGGTATAGTGCGTCGTAAATAAAATAAATTATTGCCAACAAATTCTTACACACCAATTCTTAAATTTTCTTCTCGTCTTATTTATGCTGATAGGGAGCAGAGCATAATGCACGACAATGTATTCGATCTAAAGTTTTACGAAACTGATTTATATTTCTAAAAACTACGAACAGAAAATGGAATACAAGATTTTTTGGCGAAAAGTTCAAAATAGTTTAAAAAAATGTTGACCGAGGAAAAATCGTTGATCGCAACATCAACGAACGCAATTTTTATGCAGTCCAATTTTAAAATCTCCTCAAATGGTATTACTGCTGTAAAAGGTAAAATAATTCAAGTGACACACAAATGCCGGGAAAAAAAAGTTTCAAACTTTCGCGAGTGACCGGAGCAAAAGTGCAAAGAGGGATTGGTGATGCGATGGGAATACAGAGCGGGGAAAAATGGTAATAGAGGGTGAGTAAGCATTGGCAGCGGTAACTACTCGACACCGTGGCAGCAGCATTCGCGCAAACTGGTAGTTAAAAGTTACAAGACGATTCGTTGAGTAATCCCAGACCGTTACCAGACGCTTGCAAATTGCAATCGTGAACGCCGCGATAATTGTCATGCAGTTCTCTCTCCCACTAGTAATGACAATTTTCATCGTATCCCCGCCACCCTCCGCGCCCGAATAACTCCCAGGGAGGGGAGAGAGAGCATTCGTCCTCTCGCGCCCAGCCAACTGTAATTGCCCTATTGCATCTGTCGGGACATCGTCATCGCGCAGATAGACCGAATAACAAAGTTCGCAAACGCACTGAATACTGAAAAAAATATTTTAATTTGTCTATACACGTTCCTGCGATTCGCACCAAACTTTGTGTGCCAAGCTTATTTAATTTTTATTCATACAACCACGTTCAAGTTTCTCGTACGCGATTATTTTTTTTTTCCTACACTTTTACGCGTATATCGATGTTTTAAAAAAATGTCTTAATCACGAGGTACTGGTGTCGATCCAAATGTTGCCACATATGAAGGCTAAATAATAATTAGTAATTACAGTACATAATTAGTAAGGCGGGTCCAACTTGTGAGATGGCTTTTCAAATTCGTTTCATACCGATGTATTTTTTCGTACACTCATCACAAGAGCTTTTCTCTTTTGTTCTGGTAAGCAAGGCCGTTCCACAAAACTTGTGAGAGCTCTCAGGCTGTATTCTCCGTTAGCCGCGTGTGCAATAAATAATAAATAATTCTCGAAACAGTCGCCTATGCATCATCGTGTCATTTTGTTTGTATATACAAATACAAGTACGTTCTTACATTGTTATGGGTGAAAATGGCAAAGATGGTTGGGAGGGGGAAGGAGTAGAAGGAGAGATAGGAGAGCGAGAGACAGAGAGAGAGAGAGGGAGACACAGAGAAGCGACACAGGTTAACACGTCCGTTAAGAGGGGTTCTCTCTCGAGAACGTGAAAATTTATCGATGCTAATTTCCCAGCGTGGGCAAAAGCTCGGGCGAAAATGTCGCCTAGGAAAGAATTGTATCCTCGCCCGTCTTCTTATCCTGTCGTCGACGTTTTACCCGAGAACTGTTGTTACGTTTGCGGCCTCCGAGCTATAGAGAAACACACAAATATGTACATACACGAGGATTCGGTTCAGACGTGACCGGATCCTGATGGAAGCTCCTTTTAAAAATCGTTTTTTTTCCACTCTACCATTTTATTCTTTGCGGTCTCACAGATGCTGTTTTACGTTGTTGCAGCAAATTAATTTATTTCTTTCTCGTGATATTTGACAGAATTTGGTGACGATTTGAGTAATAGAGAAATTAACGTTTACCATCGCGCTTGGAACAAACATGCTAGACCAAGAAACATCACATTTCGTTGCACAATCCACGAAAACCACGATGTCTGACACGTTTTTTGCACGTGCATCCTTTCATCTGCATTTATAGTAATGCAAACGTGATCCAACCTGAACATTCTATACGTAATGAAAAGACCTTAATTGCTTTGGATTTCTACAAAAACGAACGCATCTCGCCTTACGTAATTGATACCCACCGTTCGTATTTCAGGTAGTTGCAGTTTTTATGTGCATTTGAACTAATGACGGAATCTAACCAACATAAAATCCTCTTTCGTTAAATTTGGGGATACTCAAATCTTCCGTGAAAACATCCCGAGGACCACAAAAGAGTGCAAAATTTTTTCATTTACGAAAATTCCAAATTATTAGTGGACAAACGTTTTCTATTTTTCGAATCGTGAATTCAATGGTTAATACAAAATAAAGTAAATAATAATCATAACTGCGATGTGAAGTTTTGAAAAACTTTATTATTTACGATTTTTGCAAAATAGATTCGCCTCACCAGTTAATTTCGGGTCAACGCTTTTTTAACTTTGTACAGAGTTGCATATTTTTATTTGACATCAATCTGCCACACTTTATCAACGCCCCAGAGTCGCTTTTTGCATTACTATCATTAACGTTTTACCACCGTTTTGCTTCACTCTTTCACTCTTTATTTCTGTCTCATTTTACTCTCTTCTACACTTTTCTCCCACTACTTTCCCTGCTGCCGTAATTAAATACTAAATTGGTAACGTTTATCCGGTAATTGGTTTGAATTTAGCAATATTTCATTTGCGTTGAACGTTTTTGTTAGCCACCACAATTCCAACATCTGTGTAAACTGCTGCACCTATTTTCCATCTCTTTTGCAGACTTCCATCAACACATCCCAAAGGATATCTCACTCTCGAAACATTATTCCCGCAAGAGAAGAGAAGAACACTCTTCGTTCTCGATTTTAAAGTCGATGCCTTTTTCAGCAGATCTTACTGTGCGGCGTCGACAATGTTCATTAATCTACAGCTGTATATTTTCGTTGTAGAGAGCACTTTCTTGGGTTACGAAATCTGTGAATAACCGCAGATGACTATGCGCCACATCTACGCGAAAGAACGATAATTACTTCGAAGTATGAAATTTCATTGCTGGGCGCGGCTTCTCCTCTCTCGGATACCCCGCCCGCACGAAACTGAGTTTCGTCTATAATGCAAATCGTGATGCACCGGATTGCGGGAGCATCGAAGAAATACGAGATATTCATTGCTTTATCGGAAACGATAATCCGAAGATATATTTCTACTTATCTGTCTCGGGTCTTGAGAAAAAAAATGGTGAGAAGATGACGAGAGCCAATCTCGCTGGTTGTACGAATCAATCTGGAACTATAATCAAGGATATTTGCAGGACTTTTGTTGTTACCTCGCCGATCGTTCACGAAGTATTTGATTATTTTCGTGTTACGCGAATGAACCGGTAAGTTCTGATGTAACTGCAAAATTTATTACGAAAATTTGTTTTAATGCGGACAAGTAATTTGTTTATCGTGTGAAATAAATTTATTCAGGCCTGAGAGATGCGCTGCAACGTTAAAATAACGCTTTGCACGTGTGGATAAGAAAATTGTTTCACGTTGAGAATCACAGGGCAAAGAAGAGGGTTGGGCCGAGCAATTTACACTTTCCGAAGACGTCAGCAAAGATTCGATGCCATGAAACTTGAAGAGAAAGAGAGACGCAGGTTTGCTCGTAAGACTCTGACGATGCTTATAGGCGAATGCCCCCGAGGCGTCGATCTCCTTTTTGCAGGATGCCTTACGTCTCTCATCATCGACGAGGTGCTATATAAAGCCTTCCGCTTCTCTTCGCCGCATGGTCCTATCCTCCGTTTTCGCCCTCCTGGAAAACCTATTAGGAGCGCGAGTCGATAAACAAAGGAACGCATTTTCGGCTATGTAATATTGATTAATGGGAGGTTAAGGAAGCGTGCAGGCGTTTAGTCAAAGTTCTCCAAGCTTCTCGCGCGTCGCTTTACACCCTTGGTCTCTCTCTCTCACTCTCTCTCTCTCTCTCTCTCTTTCCTTTGCTCCTTCCCCAAGGTATATATAACCGAGAGGTAAAGCAGTAAGAAGCATCAGACGAGCCTCTATGTATGTACATAAAATATATATGTATATATGTGTGCTTTTCATATAACACGTTGAACGTTGGCGAGAACACGCTCGTTGCGCGAAGCTCTGTGTGCGGAGCGATTATCGAATTTCCTTCCCGTAACAATGAGGTCCTATTAACTCCCTCCCGTATCCCCCAGTTTACCCGATACATAGGACCAACCAAGCCTTCGTCACCTTCTTCGATCCCCTTCCACGTACAACAGCTTTTGTGTATTGTTAAGTCTCTGCGCGTATTAAGCGTTTCAAAATGCGAACTTGTCCTTTTCTATGGTTTTAACGCAGCTCGAGAGAGGATAAGTCACTTCAAATTGTTACGACGCAGCATCCGCAGAAGAAGCGAGTAAGAGACTATGGACATCCCGTTCCGTGATCGCCGATCGCTCATCGACTCTCTTTGAACAGTCGAAACTTAATCGTTCCGTTGAAAAGTCAACAATTTTTTAAAAACTTCTCCGTTATGCACGCAATTTCTTTTCTTTCGTAAATCGTTTTCTAAACATTTTGACGCGTTACGGAGAATTAACTAAAAAATTCAAGCTTGTCAGAGACTCTCGACCAGATTGATTCGACGAGAATAAAAATAAACTTTGTCAAAAGTGATTATCGACCACGACTCTTCTCGCTGCTCTCGCGGCACCCAAGAATAAGTCATCAGCGACGCTACTCTCTAGCTTACTTTACCTCATCACTACGTTCTAATTTTTCGTTTGCATATCTCTAAAAAAAGAACGACCGTACATAGCTCCTTGTGTAACTCTTGTCAAGTGGAGCCAACTATTCTCTTGTCGAGCCTACCGGCGAGTTCGTCGTCGGAAGGGGGCACACACTCGACGTTCATACAACATGCTCCAGAATTCTAGATACTAGAGAAGATATCACATTTCTTATACGCGCAGCTACCTGTGTTTCTCTTTCTTTTTCCATATCGTCTTTGCTCTATCTTTGCCCTCATCCACGGATTTTATCTCGGACTTTTCGTTCTTTAGTTTCTTCTTTTCATAGTACAAGATACATACCATACCGCCTATGCCGCTTGCTTTCTCGTTCTTGTTTGCGAGCCAAAGTGAGCACGAAGAAAGTCTTTTTCTCGGAGAAAAGAGGGAGACCAATTAGTTGCATTTTTATTCGAGTACTTTAAGGGGAAGAAGAGAGAGAGAGAGGGGGGGGGGGGGAGAAAGGGAGTGGACACATTCGCGATGCTGTTTGTACCAGGTTTACCAGGCACCGGTAACTTGGCGTCTTTTACTTTCGAAGGAAAAACTAGAAATTCCGTTTCCTCTAGGTCCGCCTAAACGCTTACGAATTCTTGACCTCTTTTCGTCTATTTGATTTCACTGGCGACTGCTCAAATTGTTCTTGTCCGAGATACAAGAATCCTTGCCCTCGGCATTTTGGGAATTTACTTTTAGCTCAGTGTACATACGAATTGTTGGACTTGCCTAAAAAAAAAAGAGGAAAATGTCAACGGCTCGTAAAACACTGACTGCGTATTGATCTAACGCGACGAAAAAAATATTCGTCTCCGTTTTTTTTTTTTTTTGGTTTCTTTCTTTCCGATGACAATGTATGTGAAAAGTCAAAGTGCTCGCCAAGTGAGAGCCATACAAGCTTTGAAGGAACTTTGTCGGTTGACATAGACACCCTCGCGCCGTGTACAGTCGCGCGGTAGCGATGCTTCCTTCCTTCCTATTGAAGAGCCTCATTAGTACTGTTTGTTATTGTTTGCTTGCACACGATGAGGCGTCGCGCACCAACAGGGCAAGTGCGGGTTGTGTGGTGCTCGGGAGTTAAAAAAGAACGCGATACGAGAGAGCCCCCGAGGTGTCACGATGATTTCACTGATTCTCACACCTATATATACACTGCCCCTACCCTTCCATCCCTTAGCAGGCTCTCTCGCTATCTAGCCACCCTCTAACTACCGTTCGTGCGAAAACCTCCGGGCGGTTACGGCTCGCGGCTACTTGTCCCCATTTTTGGTTTCCTTTTAAGCATGTACCCCCGATGCCCTCGTCGCCCCAAACACAATAGGCAAAAGCTTGTTAAATAGAACAGCACTTGAACTGATACACACTGATGAACTGATGAACTGAGACAATGCACAGTAATAAAAAATGCGGAACTACAGTTGGACCTTCTGGAAGTACCAAACGATCATTTTTTATTTTTTATTTTTTTTAATTGGATGCAATCTGGATTGTACGACGATCTGCGTTTATTTTGGTTTCAACGAAAATACTCGATTAGTTCGTTATATCCGGTAAATAGTTCGGGCCAAGCCGGAGTCTAGTCGCTTTTACGAATAAAAGGCGGAAAGAACGAATGCGGTTTCGTCGTGGCTTGGAAGAAAAAAGAACAGTTGAAAAACTGAGAAATGTTCTTGCAAGTTTACAAATCATTTGGAAAAACTTATCAACGTCGTATTGAAAGACTGAAATGTTGAGGGCGTGAGCAAGGAAGGAGGCACATCCAGAGCAAAGTATCTAGGATAAAAACCGGTGTTTGTTCTGGTCCTCATCACCGTGGGCAATTATAACTGCACTTTTCCAAGCATTCCCTGGTGCGCTCATCGCGTCGTGTATACAGCTTCGGTATGATGAACGCCCGTGGGGCGCGTGCTCGCGCAGTTATCTTGAGATTTGCTCCTCATTAGTCGACGAAAGGCTATAGGGACTAGGTCTATATACGGAGGGACAGACTGGGTACAAGAGCGAGAGAGAGAGAGAGAGAGAGGGGGGGGGGGGGGATGGAAAACCTTTGGTACGTTGCGGTAAGAAAAAAATCTGTAGGTTTAAAACAAAAAGAAATAATTCATCCGGGAAAACAATCGTAGTGTTTGTCGGAGGAGTAACCTACGACCTAATCCAAGAGCAGCTTGCACGAGTTGGCAGCACAACCGATTTTACCCAGAAGCGAACAGTTACAGATTTACGAATGCTGCTGTACATGACGACGAGAGCGACCAAGAGAAGAGAGTCAGGAGGCAACGTTTTCAAAGTCCGGGGGGCAAGAAGGCCTCGCCATCAGCAACAGCGGCAATTCCTTCATTCGCAGCGAGGCTAATGGTCGAGGTCGCAGGAAGGAGGTTATTATACGGAAGTACAAAAGCGATACCCTTGCAATTAAGGAATAGCCGTAAACCTACCGGCGGCTAAGCCTTAGCACGCTTTGTTTGTAGAGTGGAGAGTCTGGCCCGGTGAAAGGATAGCATCACCACTGGACCATTCTCGCTCTCTCTTCCTCTTGCCATATCGCCCTTCCAGGGTCTCTTTTTCCCGCCTCCTCTCACGTCCCTCACCTGCACATGAGCGCGTGAGTACGTCATTCCAAATATGCCTATGTGTAAAAAGAGTCGTTCATCTCAGTTTTGTTCTCTCCTTCAAACTTCACGTGCACATTTGCTGCTTCTGCTAATTCTAAAAGAATAGGTAATCGTCCAACGATAATGGTCACTATAGCAAAAGTAAACGAGGAGATGCCCACGACTATTAGCGAGACCTTTGCAAGACTCTTGACCCCTTCAACAGGATGTACATTTTTATGATATGTCATTCGCGCGCTATTTGGTGTCGTTGAATCTCGCGTGCGGTCCTCGCCCGGATACACCCACTTGACAGTGGATCCGACCTCGATCTGTTCGGCTCGGATTTACTTGTTTCGGTATACGGATGACATACGACTTCAAACCAAAGTCCTGGCCAGTTGCACTCCTTTTGAAAAACCGTTTGATTCCGAATGTCTTGGCAACCTTTGCTCCTATATTTTGCCAATGAAAATTGAAGATATAGGCGCGAACACGTATAGGAAATACCCTGGCAACGATTTCCGTTGATTCCCTTAACTTAGATGACATTTCAAGATTCATAATGTATACCGAACGTGACGGGACTCGAGTAGGAGTCAAGTGTCATCTAAGAGTGCCGAATATCCCTCAGTACATTCGCGCGCACTGACGTCCAAGGACAACGAGGTCCTTCGAAGTTGAACGAGTGAACAGATTCGAAAGCCGTGCGACGCATATAGCTCGTAAGATCCGATGAGGGTTCTTGTCTTCTCTCGTGTCTGTCAACGGCAGACACTACATCAGACCTATTCGCAAGTAGTACCTGGTGTAGTATTGGAAGTGCATGTGCGAAACGTCTTCGAATATCTCTAAACTCTTCAGCCCTTTCCTTCGCTCGCTCATTACCTTCGTCATCGGGTCTTTCTTGACGTAGCACAAATACATTGCCAAGTCTAGATTGCCACGTTTTGCTGTGTGTTCGTCTATTAATAAAGGCAAGTCATGGAATTTTCTGCTGCGCGAACGATCGCTTCCAAGGTAAATAGCTTCGGCCTGGATTACTTAGGTTCAGGGGATTCACTTTAAGCGATATGTTAAAATATGAACGACAATACCTCAAGAGGTTATGACGTGACGCTTCACAATTCAGAAACGAACCAAGACCATTTTCCATTTCGTCTTACTATTTGGTTTTACCCCATCTTTCCTTACGATACCATAAAGCCATACGTGTCGTATATAGTATTCATAGAGGCGCAGTTGAGGGATGAGCACGATGGGAAAAGGGATGAGACTACGTTGGTTCTGGATGAGAAGGTCGTGGATGAAGAGTATACGACGGCGAAGAGTAAGAGCGAGGAGAATGAGGATGAGCGAACACCGAGCGAATATGAAACAATCGCTTCATTGGAAAGTCAAGAATCTCTCGAGCCCGTCGGCGTTTGACTTGCCATTAGGAGCGTCAGTTTTAATTGTGCCTGAGCGCAGCCCTCGCGCTCTTCCACCTCGACATCGTCGCCGTCGTCGTCGTCGTCGTCGTCGTCGTCGACGTCTACGTTCTCCTCGTCTCTATCTCTCCCAGCATGCACACAGTCTACTACGGGTCTCAGGTGAAGTGTATCGCCTGCCCTCACTTCTACGCAGATGTGCTGTATGTCCTCATATGCCTTGCGCGATGGGGTGCCTACTGCTTTATCTATCTCTCTTTTCTACTCTTTCCCTAAGTTCCTCCCCGGTACTACCACGACTACCGTCTCTATCCCTTGTGCCCTTTAGCGATGTCTCATTAGTTGCAGCACTGCAACGGATGAGTACTACCCCGCTTGCGCTTCTCAACGTACACGAACCCTTCGCCCCCTCCTATACCACTTCCATCTCGTTTTGAACATCCCCTTTTCGTGCTCGTCTCTTGGTGTCTTTCTGCTCGTCGCGACGATCCAGAAAAGCCCGGGCTCTATCCCCCCATCACTCGACAGCCACCTCCTTATCTCCAGCCACTTATATATACACGAGGTTCTATCCCATCACGCTGTAAAAACAGAAACATGTATGTTTCCCGCAAAGAGACAGAGGCCAGGAGCCGTTTGATTGTCATTCATTTCCAGTCACGTATAGATTCATCGACTAGCTCATATATACAGTTCGTGGTGCTGGAAATCGGTTTCACCCGCATGCACCTTTGTGGCATTGTGAAGAATCATTCATTCCCTCGACATACGTATATTTCTGAAAAAATCATATGAAATCTTACGGCACCATGAAAGAATCAATCGGGACTTGCGACTCGAAGAAAAGGATTTCATATCGCAGCAGTTGTAAATGGAAAAAGTGACTGCGGTTAAATTACCCTTCCGATAGTCGAGAGCCAACAGCAGACGAATGCAACATGGTTTGAAACGAGCGAAAGCTATAACGGGCATCAAGGGGGTTTACTGGAAGAGCTTGTTGTACTTCTGGGTATAGATATCTACGCAGTATTCTATGGCTGTAATACGCTTCTGGATAGTGGCTCCGGGCGGAGCTTGATTATTTTCCGCTAGCTCGTTCATTCAGGTAGAGCATACTCTTGCCGCACACTCCGAAGCACAAGAGTTCAATTGGAAACAGCAATCACTGCCTCGCCTGTATTTCGTTCTCTTCTACGTAGCAGCCAACTCCAATAATAAGCTTTCTCCTATATTGCCTCTTCACTCCTCCGGTCACCCTCCATTCCCGCTTTTCTACCGTCGCAACCCACCCACCCCTTGATCACACGGTGTACCAATAGCTATGCTGCGACGATATTTCCCGTACAAACTTCGCTCATGCGGCTCTAAAGTCAGAGGTGTGAGACTTCCAGATGCTGTTTCTATACTCTTCAGTTCCCAATGCTTCATATCGCAATGTTTCCCTCCGCCATCTCTTTTTCACTTCTCAAATTATCTGAGTCCTCGGCTCATCTCCGCGATTTGCTGAGATTCCAACATATTAACGATCGCGTTGAACTCATGATGGTTGATCTTAGAAATTTTACTTTTTCGAGATGAGGTATTCGAACCTCGATACTTTGTTATCTGTTTGTTTCGTCGATCTCTGCAGAAGAGCATCTCTTATTGACACTACATAAGATAATTGATTTCCTAGCGATTGCGTGCAATATGGAAATCCTTCAATTAAAAGTTCGGTTTCTTCTGCGGTGACACTTTTGACGTTATCGATCCGTATGGCATTTCCACTAATCGGATTGTCAATGTAGGTAATCCCCTGACGAATACTTTGACATTTGAACTAGCCTGATTGCAAACGTTTGAACGAGTCTTTTTTTCGTTGACATTTACCGAGTGTTTCACGATGAATCTATGTGGCAATAAAGCGCGATTATTCTCAATGATCGTGACGACGGTAATAATTTACCGAGTCCCGAGAGAAAGAGAAGGAGAGAGGGAGAGTGAACCAGTCGAATAAATAAACTTTGGGTGGATTGAGCTTGACGATGAGAGACTCGGGGTTGGGGTGTAGGGTCGGTTGCACCGGGGATGCGTTCACATTTCGACAACCTCGATGGCTCTCGCTGCTCGGGCAGAGAGTATTTTCAACATTTGGCCTATTCTTGCATGTGTATGGGCGGGTTGCACAAGCGTTGCAGTTGTAGTTTGGGCAAAGGTGATACGCGGAGCCGAGAGCGAGCGTTGCAATTACACGAGTGCCAACTCTCTAACGCTTCCCATTCCCGTAAACGACGCATAAATACATCGATTCAATTCCGTTTCGGCGCAAAAGCTGGACCATGTAAAATCCTGGATGCTATGTACGCCTCCCTCTCGTCCCTCAAACCCTTCGGTACTCCTGTTCATAGCGGCAGTGGCAACGGTACAGAATCCTGTAGAAACGGTATTATGTACGTACCGAGGTATCGGGGTGCTGTTGGCTGGTGCCCTTCTATAAAAATTTATCGACTGGCAAATTGTTTCGCGCGGCGCGGTCCGGTGCGTATAAGCATCCGTTGCTGCTCGCTACTAGTTTCAGTACACAAATAACCCGCGATACATGCACGTACGTTTATTTGTAGGATTTCACATGCATATAGAGAAATGGGTTATCGTGTCCAAAGCTCAACCCACACATGAAACTAACGATAGGGCGCCGTATACCGTTAGCTGCTCGCTCATACGATATGCAGGTTCGCATGTGTGCGCGTGAATTCGTGAACAAAGTGAGCATCGTGGGGCTAAGTCTGTCCGGGATCGCACCAAGCGTTAATTAACAAAAAGTCATTAAACTTTCTACGTTTTCCGGACTAGGTATTCACATGGTCACATTTATATGGCGATTGAACGAGGTTTGAGCCGCGTCTGTCCACTCAATGCTCAGGCCTATCTCGCATCTCTTCGAATTCCTCACAGACTCTCAAACTCGTCGAAAATGTGGCAGCAGTTTATGGGGGATGGTAATTTCGTTGTTTCTTCGATCAGAGCTAGAAATTTTCGTATTTTTTGATCGTCGGTATATATATAACGGATGACCCTGTAACGGCCGCCGTTCCTCATAGCCGTGTGGCTTGTGAAAGATTGGAACTTTGTATTGAAATTCGTGGTCTCCAATGTTGAGATGCGTTGGGTATTTGAGGTCGAATAAGAAAAGCTGGGGTCGATTAATTTCGGAATCGTCATAATGCTCGAACGAGCTGGGTTCGAAAGAGCTACAATAACGGACCCAGGATTCCTCTTGGCAAATAACAGCCGTTGGCAGGGATACGAGAGTTTTTCGGAAGGGCGAGTGGTGTTCAGTCTCTGGATAACCCGCATGAATACATATATACCGAATACCACAAACCCAAACGTTCACTAATTTTCTGTTTAGTCGTAAAATAAATTCGCTGGCACACCAAGGTGAAAGGGTGGGGGAGGACCGAGAGAAAGCTTTGGTAGAGGGTGGGCATGCTTCGAGCCGGCAAAATGGTCCCCGTTGTACTCGACCCTCCTCTCACAAGCTCCCAACACACGACAGCAGAGGCTTGAGGTGAACTGTGCTCCGCAAGAGAAGGAATACAAGCGAAATTTGGAACGAGAAGTAATCGAATTTGTTGGCGTCGTTTAATGAGAGCCGCACAATAGTTGTCTGTATAATTGGTACACACCCTTCTCCATCCCTTAGTCTTCCTTCACCCCCGCCGTAGACCTCAGTTGCGTCTCTGCTTGTTTCGGCAGTCGAAGTCCAAGACCAAACTCGTGGTGAGAGACTGCCGATGAGCTCCATGCTCTTTCCCTCTCTCATCCTCTTCGTGTTATCGTCTCTATACCATGCCAGTTTGGCTCGGGGATCCCAACACCAGAGAGAAAGCTAGCGAGAACGAGAGAGCGCGACGAGAACGAAGAGAGCAGATCTGGGAGGTGCTCAGCTTCCATCGTACGCAGTTATCGCGACTACTGCTTTTACGACATAGCTGAAGCTTCGCTAATATCTGAACTAAACTTTGCACTCACATATTCCGCTGCCTGGAGCCACGGCCAACTAAACTCGATAATAATTAATGTAATGAAACGGAAATTAGTGTGAAAAAATGAGCGTTATTATCGAGTGATAATGGAAATGGCAATATAACAGTAAAGTGTCTTTTGTGATAATAAAGTGTGGAAACGCGATGTCACGAATCCGGAGAACATTCAAAATTATTTTTGTTCGAAATACCGGACTCGAAATGAGAGAAGTACGAAATTTATACAGATGACCACGTCCTTTGGGAATCCCTGGAGTTTCGGCTCTTTACCAATACAGTGATTAAATGTTCCATGAAATCGTGAGTTCCACGTCATAACATTTTAAGAGTTTGTCCCCAAAGCTACGCATATGTCCCGCTTAATACTCTCGCTCGTCTGTCCCACTGAATGGGTCAGGTGCGTAAGTACATGGCAGATTCACATGTCAAAGGCTCTATATACGTACAGAATGCTCAACATCGGCGGAAGAGTTTTAACGTTCATGGCCTTTACACTAACTCTGGGATGGGCTTAAATTGTCGAGTCTTTCGTCACCCACGTAGTCCTTCCAAATTAATTAGCTACGGCACACACTGGTTATGGTTGATTTTTACACTTTCCACCGTTCTTACGACCATCCCAACAGTATCGACAACAAACTTATTGCAATCCAAAAGAAAAATTGCATCACATTGAAAGAATTATTGATCCAGGATTCCAGTGACTGCAGGGTACTCGAAATATTGATTTTATTTTTGGTTTTTCGACGTTCCTACAGCACAGGACAATGCAGTTGTCGTTTACATCGAATACAGTTTATAATGATTTAGTGGATTACTGATAAAGTCGTCGGGTCTCTTAACGAGTATGACCTGAATGCATCGTTTGTTGTTGCAATGTCTTTGCCATCGAGTATCAAAAGTATATCATTGCGTGGCTGAAAGGAGGAGCGGACTGGGGGGAGAAGCACTGGGTGGCGATACCGCTAGATTATACTTGAGATGGCTATTGGCTCATGGCCAATCTTTCTTGAGGGTAGAATCGCAGCCCTCGGTGTCTATGCTAGCGAGACTTACCCAGTTCGATGTGCCAAAACCCGAGGCGACAATGAGAAAAGTGGAAAATCCAGGATCGTCTTTCAAATCCTCGTGACGTTGAAAGTTGTTTTCTCTTTTTTTTCTTCTCTTTTCGTCTCTATTCAGAAAAGGAAAAGCCAAAAACGTTTCGTGAACGTAAAGCACTCTTTGCCGAAAGTTCTTTCTCGCTCTCCTTCTTCTTCGAACATAAATACATATATAAAGTTCAACACTAACGTTACGAACTCTCTGTGATTTATAAAGTTGATTTCGATGTCTACGAACGTGTGAATATACCAAACAAGACGCTAAACCCATTTCACGTCTGCTCGTGAGAATTTACAATGTTAACACTGAAAATTGGATTTCTAAAAACTTTATATAACAATTTATCGAATTGAAGAAGGAAATAAATCGTTTAGCATATTTCTGAATATTTTGACTGTTTGCATGATTAGTTAGATGAGGTAACAATGATAGAGAAAAATTTATAGAACAACAACTTTCCCGCACGTATTGTAGTTTTGAGGACACCAAGAGAGAGGGAGTGTGAAGGTTTTTCCGCGTTTGCACTTCGGGTATAGAAGCATCTTGCTTTGGCAGGGAGGATAGTTGTACGTACAGGGCACCAAAAGTGAGGATCGAGATACGGCAAAAGGGAGGGAATTTGGTGACGACGAGCACTTCGAGAGTGCTGGGTCGGAGTGCCGCTTTAGTCGACGGGGTTGAGTAGCGAAAGTGAGTGAGAGAAGAACACAGAGAAAAAGCGAGAGAGAGTGAGAGAGAGAGAGAGGAAACGAGATAAAGAGAGAAATACAGTGAACAGTGAGTCTCTGCGAAGAAACAGTGGTAGAACCGGCAAACAGCAAACCGTTTCTATATAGTAACACAACAGTACCAGCTCCTACCTAGCCAACGTCGGAGTTTGCTCATAAACTCTTGAGAAACTTTGCAGACAAATACAGAAATATTTCGTAATGGAAACACGTTCCTCAGAGATTAAATGTCGTAATAAAGAGGATCCGCGTCAGGGTGACTCTAGATTTTGTCGGAGAGAAATGTGAACGAAAGAGATGAGTATACGACATTTTGCGTCGATGTTGGCAATAAGTACCGTCGACGTATTTTCTCAATTTTTTTCCGATTCACCTATAGGAGAATGAGCAAATCTTTTGAGCCAACGATATCGCGAATCGTCCATGTTTACTCGTGCAGTTGGTCACCATCAATTGGTTAGTCTAAAAAAATCGTATTCATTGCCATAATATTCTAACGATCGTGTTTACGCATCGCTTCTAGGAATTTCTGCACTGCTTAATTATTACCCCGGTTGGACTCCCAGAGGCCATGATATAGTTATCGCTCTCTCTGTTCCTCGATTCCCACATATACACGGAGCACAGTAAATGCTAACGTATAACAGTCTATGTACGCATAGCTCGGTAGGACACGAGATGCTGCACTACAGCAATCAACAAGATCGTAACCTCCGCCCCCTTAGGAGCGAAAACCTCGAGGACTTGGCAAGTAGTTAGTCCTTGGAGTCGAGCTCGTTCCCTGTGTTATACATACAAACATACTGAGACCATCTCTTCAGTTTCTTCCTTCCTTGTACGATAATACAGGTACAAAGATCAAGAAAACGGAGCAGCAGGGAGAGAAAGGTGACGAGAGTGCACCTCGAAGAATCAGAGCGTGTGTGCAACGCTGTCCGGGCCATTGACCATATTTAGGGGTTGCGTCAAGACAGCATGATATCTGCTTAGGTCTACTTACAATCGGAAACACATACGATAACAAATATACGTACGGGGAAACGATAAAGAACGATATATAGAGAAATGAGATACGAAAACATGTCCATGATATCAGCGACGATCACCCTAAAACCTCGAAGACCCATCAAGGTCCCATAACATTGTAATAACGATAAAAATATGTGGCAGTGATGATGCCAGATCAAAGCTTATTATTGTTGTAATGTCCTAACGACTCTTCCATGCTCCATCCACTATATATGCTGGAACATCGAAAACACATTCAACGTCTTTCTGCATTCGAGTTCGCAGTATTCAGCTTTATCAATTTTTGGGTTCCTTGCATCCTGTACCATTCGATTTTCGGGTTTACGATCGTTTTTTTTTTTAGCAGCTTCTTGAGGACGTTTTTATTCGAGAGAACAGATAAATACTCGGGAAAAATAATTACTGAATTTTTTCGAATCGAATAAAGTTGCTGGGAATAAATTTGAAAGAGTTGACGAAATGAGACGTGACCTTGCACTGAAACCACATAATTAACAATTTTCGACATTACGACGAAGATTCAGGTGAATGGAAACATCGAAGAACAAAGACATGCTGGATCGAAAGAATCCATGAAAAGGCAATAAAGTTTTTTTTTTCATTTTTTAAATCCACGCCTGAATTAGCATCAGAGGTTTCTGTATTACTCTTGAAAATAATTAAGAGATTAGATTGCAGCTCTCGGGAATGAGTGAGCCCGAAGCGATAACTCTGGCTCATTTCGAAGTCGCTGAATTATCGAAATCTTTAATGGTCACGGCCGATGAGAAGGATGCGAGTGATCGTTTTCGCGACAATAAACCGATCGCCGGAGTGTCATCGTCACAATTTTTTTTTTCGCAGTCGACAGTCAAAGTCTTTCCTCGGAGCTCATCGCGAAACATTTCTCGCAAATGTATAAACGACTTTCTCCATAAAAATTTTGCCATCTCAACCGTGTGATTTTTGTCTCTCTCTCTCGGTTTCGAGAGACACAGCAAAAACGTCGCGAGAGAGAAAGGAGAGAGCATGAGTCTTTACCCATTCGTGAATGAACGTTATAAGCTCCAATGCCGATGTCGAAGGAAATGCGCGTAATACTCAACGAGATGAACGAGAAACGAGCCAGCCAAGTAAATATACACTCAGTCGAGAGACCCTCAAAAACGTGAGGCCCTTAGTCACAAATTAATCTATAAATAACCGAAACGACGACGAGACGACGAACCCAACGGTCTGAAGCATCGAACTTTATCTCTTGGTCAGACACGAACGTCGTTTTTCCATCGTAAATTTTTGAACGAACCAATATAATGGCTACATACACACGTTTCGAATGAAACGATTTTTCTTTCATCGGCAATCATCGTTTCTCTCTAAAGAAATATGAAAAAAAATGTTGATTGATGTTGGATCTACTGAACTGCTTAAGCTTTTAATTACTTGAGCGAGTGTCAAGTTTTGTAAAACGTTAAGTTATTATTAAAGATCGCGACAATTTAAAAAAAAATACCTTTCACTTTCTAGACTATTTGAAATTTTAAGGAGAAACATAACAACGCTGTCAGATTGACGATTTACGTGTACGCTGGGTAAGAAGGGCATCAACTCGATTCGACGAAATAAACCCGGGCATATAAAAATCTTAGCATATGCGGGTGAAATGGAAGAGAGTGCGTGTGTGAGAAAGAGAGAGAGAGAGAGAAGAGGAAAAGAATATACATACAGCCGGGAATAGATCGACGAGAGAGCAAAGTCGTGCCGGTCTCTTTGTGAGATCGGGGTATAAATGCCCGTTTATTTTTACAATCGGCAGTGGATCGAATCGTTCGGTGTACCCTCCTCGGCGGTCCACGAGGGACGGAAAACGCTCGTTGTACATATATAGCTATACAGAACATTATAAGCATGTGCGATACACGCGTTTACGATTGGCATGCTGCTGGTATAACGAAGCCTTTTTTGTGAGTCTGTAAGATTTCTCTGAGGCTTGCCGCTCGAAAAAAAGTCAAATGTGTGTATCCTTCATATAAATATATCAGAAAGCCATGCAGTATTTGTTTTTAGATATAATTTGCCCAACAGTTTCGATCCCTCGTGACTTTATTCACAAAGTTGCACAGAGATGCTTCTGGTCGTGATCACTATTTCATCTGGAATCGAATTCGAAGGAGTCTTCGTAAAGTTGAACGGTCTCGTCAATGGGACCTCATAGCCGATTAAATTATGGCACTTATTTCTGGAAACTCTTGTAACGTTCTCCAAGCTGACTGACATACCGTGGACCACTTATAGCCAAAAGTTCGATACGCGAAAGCGCAGATCTGTTCGTGGCCCCCATTTGCCTCGGTTTGTCGTCTATGTATATCCGTTTCCTCTCTCGCCCGCCCTCACCCTTCCTCACTCTCATTCTCTCTCCTCTCTCTTGCTCTTCTTCGACAGGAATCCCTTCGCGTTAACTTCCTCGCACCATCGTCTGGCGCTCGACGCAGTACTCTTATCACCGCGGTCTGTTTGCTGTGATGGTTAATCGCGACCGGAAACGCAGTAATAATGAATAGACGCGAATATTAATAACTCGCTCCAATCAATTTGTCGAGGATGTTTCCAACAGCTTTACTGCTGACGATCTCCACCTCTTCCAGCTTTCCAGAAAATTGAAGAGAATATGGGACCCCATGAAAGAAAATCCCATGAAATATAAAAATCGAAGATCGAGACTTAATAATCCAAAGTTAATAATCGTCTTGCTATGGTGCGAAGTTGATGAAGAGGTTCGAGTCGAAGAAAGAAAAGATGGATTAATAAATCCATCTTCGAATTTTATATTTTATGGGTTTTCCCATGGGATCCTATTTCCTCTTCAATTTTCTGGAATCTCCGAAAACACTGTGGCATCGAATCGAATATTCTGTTACACGGCTAACCAAGCAACTTCCAACCCAAATAGTGAGGAATGTTCACACAAAAAGAAACTGATTTGAATTCTAACCAAACGACGAGTTCTACGGACTCGACTGATACCAAATCTTTCACTTTCTCTCTTTTCTCTCTCTCTCTCTCCTGCTCCTCTCCCTCTTGTCGATGATCGTTTGTGACATACATCTCCTGCCGATTCATCTTCGCAGATCAAAAGCCAGTCTTCTCGGAAATCGGCATACGCCGTTCTTCCTGCAGTGTACATATACTCGAAACGTAGAAATAGATTAATGACCTCGTGAATCATCGTGTAGCTTCGTGTTGATTTGAGGTAGGCAAGGGCCCCCGTCATCAGTGTCGACGGGAATTTTCCCGGTAAAGAAAGCTCGTCTCTGCTTATCCACGCACGCTTCGTTCTATCATTCTTACTCATTAACACTTGGGACTTTCTCTCGAAACAATTCATATCTACCGATCACCAAAGGAACGTGCACTAAGCGAAGTTCGAAATTTTGATGTATAAATACACTCGTGCATCCCAATCGGAAGAATATCCTTCGAATGGTTCTTGTAATAATAAATTTAAAATCCAACTGAATTTATAATTTTGTGAAAATGTGACAAAATTTTGAATTTATCACAAAAAATGCCGCGTTTTAAACAGTGAATCGTGATTTTTGGCAAAAATTTTATAAACGTAAATCACGAAATTGTGTGGTATCATTGAAATGTATAGTTGAGCTCATTATTTTGTATTTATACACATTTCTTTAGGAACTCCAATTTCTCGCATATTTTATGATATTTTAATATGAATTGGGGTTTTTACTAAACCTCACTGGGCGATCACTCGTGCATGTAATTCGTGAGTCGTTTTCAAAGAATTTTTCCAACTTCTAATCACAAAAACAAACGGAATCTGTCTGTCTACATGGAAATGCAACCGAGAGTTCTTTTTGTGGGAATGTTTGGACAGTACGAAAACAATGAAAATTTCGATTCTGTATTTTTGTATAAAATGAAATTTATACAAAATTGAAGTCTGAGGAGCGTTCAAATTTTCTGAAATAATTTTTTAGAATCTGCAGCTGCGGTTCGTCGGATTTTGCACTTTCTGTTCTTTGACTTTCAACTCATTTAGAGCTTATTGAAATTTATTGGGCGTCCTCTCAACCGCAGGATGTGATAAACAACGTTTTTAAGACAATCCGAGAAAACGTTCATTAAAAATGAAGAAAAAAGTTTTGAGCTGATGCAAAAGCTTCTTCCGAGAGGATCAGAATGTTATAAAAACTTGAGAATGAAACACTTTAAGCCATATGTTAAATAGTTGGCATTTATTGCAACAGAAAATAAAAGTGTCATAAAAACTCGATCGGGGATCAGGCCCAACGCGTCGATGTCTCATCGACGTGACATTAGTTAAATCCGCGAATTCGCATCACACATTATAAAAATGAGTCTCCGGGTATGAGTGAACATGCGAATGAGAACGTATCTCAAGCGAAAGACGCATTTACGAGCGACAGTTTCGCGGCTCGTCGTCGTCGTCGTCGTCTCTTATAGTCGTTGAGAGAAAAGAGGAGCAGCAATAACGGCGAACCGAGTACGAGCACTTTCGACGCGCCAAAAATATTTTCACCCATACGAGAGAGAACGAGAGAGAAAGAGAGAGAGAGAGAGAGAGAGAGAGCGATACGCACTTGCAAATCTCTCGGACGAGCGATACGGATGTTCGAACGTCTTTTATTGAGAAACACGAATCGTCGATCACATGGAAAACGAAAGTGTGTGCGATTTTCAAGGTTTCTTCAGAAGCTTTATATATCGATTTTGGATTAAAGCCATAACGATATCCGTCAATATTGTCCACGTGATACGAGAGTCCAATTAGTGAGCCACGAGGAAAAAAACGTTCTCTTAAAAAATTGAAACAAAGGTCCCAGGTTTTTTCTTCCAACAAAAAGAGTTCCACGATAAAAGTTCGATATCGAGTTTCATGAATAACGTCCTCCCGACGATGTGCCACGATAAATAATGATAAAAAGAAAGTATCGATCATATTGTGCGCACGCACCGGCCGAAAGAGAAACAGAGCTCATTTCCAAAATTGCATCGGTTAAAAAATAAAATAATATCATTCAACAAAACAAAAAAAAAATTTGATTCATGGGCCCAATTTCCCAGAATAATAAGAAAATGTGTTTCTTGCAAATGCAATTCTGGATAATAATAACAAAGAATATTTTGACGCACGAATATGATTTCGTACAATAATAAAAAATATATTTTGACGCGCCCATTTCTGTACCGTCTACAGAATCACGTTTGTCGCAAAACGCACCAAAAAAAAAACACAGTCGGACAATTAATAGATGTGCATACACGTTGTGGATGCGTGTACGCCGTACCAGCGAGAGACGCGAGGATGCGTTCGACTTTTTGCCATTTTCTACTTAACGCTGGTACTCATCCATACACGTTGACGGGCTCGCGTGGGTGCAGCACAAGCCCGCGCACAGAAAAGCAAAAACCGATTATATTTTCGTCTTGTAAATATCATCTATATTTACGAGGGTAAATTTGGTATAGTAGCGAGAGAGAAGAGTTGTGTATAACGACACTTGTCTCGCGATATAGATACGAAAAGACGAGGAAGACGATGTGGGAGTGTCCGTCGTACTACTCGAGGAAACACATCGTATGAAAAGTGTGTACAGAGTCTGAATCTCGTACACCCTCGTACACGATATGTGTGTTCTTATGCGCTATGTACGATCACTCATTTTGAAGCTTGGAAGCTCACGACGACTACTAGTCACGTTCCTCATCTATATGAGAAAACTTGTTTCCTTACCATCTTTCTCTTTCTCCCTCTCTCCCTCTCAACCTCTTTCTGACTGCGGATCCCAGACGAAGAAAATCGCATCAATTCTTAGTGGATTTTAGCTTTTGCATCTTTTGCTAGACGACTGAACGTGAGACACGAAATAATATGGTCCGCAACGACTATAGTAATAACAAACTAATAATCCACTAGCAAATCGCAAAGATCGATTAGCGTATTATTTTCGGTTAATTTCGTTCTTACAAGCGTGGCCCTCCATAAATACCAGAACAATAATCAACTAAGAATTTCGTCACCGAAGTGGAGATGGATTCAAAAAATATCTCGCATCATTCAACGAAACCTTGCGGCTGAAAAAAAAATCATTGTAATTCGAATCAGTGATTCGAATTGTTGGAAGTGATTTGTATGCGAATTTGCAACACTTTTCTCAACGGGAATTGATGTTATTTTCATTTTATATAAACAGCGTATCTGTTAAATATATTTCCAGTATATTCGGACCTTAAGGAATATAAAAAAATGCGGATTTAATTTATATACTTTTTAGCTGCAATTTATGGGACTCGGAAAAGTCATAAATTTGGTTATATGTCACATTTAATTTCATTTTTTTTTGTTTCTGTGGGAGAATAATTTTTGATTGGGTTCAGAGCAAGGGGAGGTTTGAAGTATATATGTATATATCGATATATATATGCAATTCGTTTATCTTAATGCTTTTTGTAACATGATTTTGGATATATATGATTCTGGGAATCGTTGTAATCGATGAATAGCAGGAAAAGCTTCTTCTCTCTCTTTCTTCTTCGTTCTGGATCAGTAAGCTCTTTCTCGGTTATTAGCAAAGACGATCTCTCTTTGATTTAAAGGGGTCCCGGGTGTAGACAGCTGCCACGTGGTGATGGTGGTGGGCGTCTATTTATTCTCCTCTTGGAAGAAGCGGCTCTCGTTCGAATATTTACGCTCTCGACGAGATTTCATCCTTTTTTCCTTTCCCTCCCTCTCTCCTCTTTATATGTTTCACTCTTGAACTCTTTGTGACTCTCGTCCCTCACCCCTGCGTTCGGAATACGCATACAATTTTTTTTTCCCGAATATCCTCGACTCGCAATCACTCACGAGAATCGAAAAAAACTTACATTTTCCAAAACAAAGATTAACGCTGATAAAATAATTATGGAGTCGCGTCTGAAAACTGGGACATGCGAAAATTATGACCGACCATCATGAGGAAGCGAAAATCGTTTTCTTAGTGCTTTTCAAAGTAATTATAAAAAGCTTTGATAAGGAAAATCGATTAATTTGACACAAACGAACCAAACCATCATGATCGGGATCGTTTTCTCAAAACGTCATCCCTTTCTGTGTCTCGAATGATTTTCCTCTTTTTTTTTCTTTTCATTTTGAGCCCCTAGTTTTCGTGTAAGGTCTCGGTGATTTTGCGCACCCGTGCCCGCTCGTACACGCGACAGTTTGACAAGGGACATCTTCAACACGAACTTGATACCATTCGCGAGTCTATATTAAGACGCGAGGAATGCCATCAAAATAAGCTTTACGAACGAGTAGCGCGGGTGTAAGTCGCGGATGGTTAACGCTTCTCGATGGTGCAGCGGTTGCTCGCTGGTGCATATTTCGCTCACTACTACTACACGCTATGCAACCAACGGACGTTCCATCCTTTACCAGAGCTTCGAATACGAACGTGTAGACACAAAGCCCGCGCTAAGATCGTTTTGGCATAAGTCAAAATCTTTGGTGCAGGAGTTCGCATATGCCACGACCAATCTTTTCACACTGTCAACTCTCTTTCTGTGTCTTTGTTTTCACTTCGTCCATTTTGAATCATTTCACCGAGGATTAAAATCAATTTTCATGAGTCAATCGACATACTTGTGTCGAATTCGACAGACATCCCGAATCAAAGGAATAACCACCAGCGAGCTAGACATTTTTCTTTATATTCTTCCCCCGCTTGGCTCTTTCTATTAATTTCCCAATAATTGCCCACGACGTCACTCCTTGCACGATGTTGGTCCGCGAACCCAACGAGCGGTTGGTGAACGATTTAAATATCAAGTCGATGATTCTCGTCGTTACTCTTTCTGGCGATTCCCATATTGGAACACCGTCTACCAAGTCGAATACGGTGACAGGCTGTACGAGAATGTCACACGTCTCGTAAAGATTCTTACCGACGTATATATAAGTATATTCTGCCTCATTGGCTAGCTCTGCGTTCCGCGTTTATTTTCGAGTCAATTAGGCTCGTTTATTTGCCGCAAGATCCTTCCCAGGCAATTATGGGTCCGTTAATAGTTAACGACATCTTCCGTAGACAGGTGGCTCGCGGGAGCTGAAAGACCGATCACGGTAAGACTACAGCAGCGTGTTTGCGAGTGTGCTAATGTGCTTCTCGCCATAAGTGCACGTTACGTGTATAGACAACAAAAGAGAAACATTGCGTTTCAGCTTATTTGGTTCTTTTTTATCACGCGCGCGCGAGGATGGAACAATGCTAATTTCTATTTCTCAATGAGCCCTCGAAAATTTCATCGGCTACTCGATTCCATTACTTATGGGTCAATATGACCCGGACTTTCCGAACAGGACACGATCTTCTGGATCGTCCTGTTTCTTTTTTTATTATTCTGAAGTTCTGGAAATGTTGAATTATTAGAGCAAATTTATTTTTGACTGCCTTTTTTTTTCTAAAAACGTTGAAATGCCAATAATTTTTATTTTTTTATGTTTTTGGAAAAGTTGGTACGATTTTTTTACGCTTTCAATGTCGTTTCGTATAAATAGTTTATCAAAGAAATATGCACTTTGGAGAACGTTGAAAAAACAGTGATTCAAGAATTCGAAACAATCGTTGGCTTTCGAAGGCCGTAAAACTTCTGATGTATCACGCAAATCCAAATTCCGAGCGAACGGTCCAATTAACCTTTTTTATTTTCTTTTTAACCTGACGATTCGTGGATGCTGTGTAAATGCGCTATAATGCCTCACAAAGAGTATATCTGGCTGTAAAAGTCTGTCGGGGTCTTAAGAGATCGGCCCGCCGGACGCGTACAAATGCGTCGATGAATAACCGAGTCATTTTATTTAGAGAACCTATTCGTCTTTCCCCGTGGGGGTCTCGAGCCCTATGCAACGGATAACATACCTACCAGGGCGTGCGAGTTCGGAACTTTCATTTTTGTTTTACCAATCTCTTTTCTTTCCTCCTGGAATAGCATTTTTATGAGTGTTTAATTTTGTGTGTATACGTGTGTGTGTTTTTTTTGTAAATTCTCGATTTTTATGAAGAATTTTGGAAACAATTGAATTGCACGCGTAAATAAATATAATTTATTGTTTTTTTCGATATTATTTCTTTCATTTTTTCGACTCTCGATCAAAAACCGTTCAAATTACTTTTTTCCCAGCGTGAAAAAATGTTGTATCGCGTTACTTAAGTTTTATTGATAAAAAAAAAGTTGCAGAATTAATAGTTTCGCGAGCATGTGATCGCGAGAAAGATTTTGAGAGGAAACGAAAAATAAATAAAATCAGTCAGAAAGACGCGAGGAAAAAGAAAAATAAGGAACGAGTATACTCCGCTGCACAATTTGGCAACTTTTCAAAAACTCCTTCTCTCGCTCTCTCTCTCTTTATCCCTCGTCCCAGCCGTTTATCCGTTCAGCAAGCCGAGCAGTATATGCACCGCCACAGTCCTTACCAATATCCTACACAGTAAAACGTCCGCCAGCTTTTTATTTCGACGCTCCAGCGAGAGGATGCGCAAAAACGAGGCAGCGAAGGCCTCGGGGGTCTTACAGGCACACGAGTCTCGTTTCGATCGCGGTTTCCAGGGAGAAAAAGACACAGGAGAATGCACGCCAAGAGTTCCAGGATCTGGAAATCCGAAGGAAAAAAAATCGAGATCGAAAAGATTTTCCGATCCTTTCGGCAATAAATTATTTTTAATTGCCTTAATTTCATGAACTCCTCCAAAGTGTTCGAACGTATTTTCCCTTGCAGTCCTCGTCCTCGCTATTTCTGATTCCAATGCGCCAAGCAAAACGAGCCTGACAGGTTGATTCCGAGACGGATGTTAATTACCGATAAATAACAGAAGAGGACATTTTGTGATGGAATCCAAGATCTGGATTTTGAGACACTGCGAGGAGTTTCGTGTGGTTTAGGCACCATTTTGTCGTTACACTCATCATCGTCGACCAAGTTGTTTAAGCATCGTGAGAGAGTAAAAGTTTCCGGTGGGAGGACAGAAAGTGGGATTAGGATAAAGCCGCATGATGTAAATGTGGTGATAACGTTCGTCACCCTCTTTCCCTCCGTTTCTCCCTCTCTGTCTCTCTCTGTCTCTCTCTCTGTCTATCGTCCCTCGATCTCTCGCTCCTTCTCCTCCACTCTGAGATGGCACACGCCAAGTTCAAATGTCTGCACAGCCTCAAGAGAGAACGAGCAAAATACATCGAGAGTTTTGCTATTTCACTGGACGAACGAGACGTTAACCTGCCGAGGAAAATTGCCAACGAGGGTTCACGAAATGCTCGTAAACGTCCGTGTAGATCAAACCCCTACCATCACCGATTTCGCATGACACTCTCGTACATACATACACGATCGTGAGACATTCTCGCGACTTGGTGCGAGGGAGGAAGACGATGGAAAAGAGCATTACAGTTGAAACTGGCATCGAAGGTGGTCGTGGCATGGATGACTCCTCCATACTCTACAAACGCAACCGCTTGCGAACATCTCCACACCCAACTACGTGTCCCGTGCTCCGAGACTGTTTATATACAGAGTTTGCCAAAAATCACCTCATAAATTTACGGAACACACAGATCGCGAAAATCTTGAAAGAAAAGTTCCGTAATATTTCCCTTTCCGAGCTTTTCTTAATAAAATTTTGACAAATACGAAGTAAGCCCGTTGCCTGATTCTACTAGAAGACGGTAGACCAGAAAAAGTGCAACGTCCACCTTCCAAAAGCCCAGCCAATAGTTTCTAATTAATCTCCGCTCTCCACGAATTCCTCATTTCATATTTTTTGACACTTTATGGATAGCGGAATGTAGCGAAAAGTGAATAAGAGCATTATTCTATAAGAACTCTCAGCGATTGGAGGTCCAACGAGTCTCCACTTTTAGGCCATCAATCTTGAAGGAGCCTATATAAACACGTTGTGCTTTATACGCTTGCACTGTTCTCTCTTTCTATGTACACTTTCGACGAGATACTTCCCGGTGAAAACTGTCAGGGTGAGTCGTCCAAGAAACGCCGTCGTCTTATAGAAAGCAAAAGCGAGAAAGAGAGAGAGAGAGAGAGAGAGAGATGGAAAGAAAAAGCACGCACACAGAATCTCTGGGATCATTGCCAAGACAATTGGTAATTTATTTTTCGCCTAATCTGACACGCATACGCGAGCCTTGCGCGCACAACTTAACTCGTCAAATAACATCTGCGCATCTCGGATTTCCGTCTGGTAAAGTTGAAACTTGGGACGCGTCATGTTTGTTCAAACTGTTGAATTTTTTTTTTCCTCAGCTTGATCAACAATGCGTACATTTCCAACTATTCTCATTTGTCATATTTCAACGTTTCGCGTTTGGTGAAATTTGTAAGATGTCTGACTTCAGGTCAAAAACTCATACGTGGTTCGAGGATTCAAACATAACTAATTAATCAAATCTTTGATGCACAAATGTTGATCGGTTTTGGAATGTTCAATGTGTCAACGGCGGCGTAGTCACCGAAATAGAATCCATTTTTGTGGTTTATGCAAAGCTCAAATCTGCAGAGCTGCGTGTTATGATTCAAGAGATGAGTTCGGAGTCTTATTCTTTTTGAGAGTTGAAATGAAACCGAAATGAAGCCGTTAAATGTCGAGAACGTCTTCACGGAGTAGGTTGTTTACGCGAAAAGTGCATCAGAGTTAATTTCCGTTAGAAATTAGGGGGAAGCTAATGCAAATCCGAAAAGCAATGGAGTCAATGCTCTTTTCATAATATCTTGATACATACTGTTATACTCCCTCGCTCATAAGCACGTCGTCATATCTTAACTGGCTCATAGAGAGAACGGACGAGGTTTGCATTAAGTGGCCATTCATCGCGAGCCTCGCAGGGGTGTGTTACTCCGCGCTATCTCTCTCGCTCGTTCATGACTCAGGAGCGAAGTGGAGTCTGGTTCACTTTGCGTAAAGCTCCGTAGTGTTATCCTACGAGCTGGGCAGCATCGGTGTTCTCCGGAGATTCACACTCTGAGGGGAAGAAAAGAATGAGAATATTTAGATGAAGACGCAAAGTTAACGGTCCACCAAAAGGTTTTCGGACCTTTCGCATTCGGAAGTTACGTGACGACGAATAATTATTCTCTGGATATCATGAATCATGGATTCATCCAACCAACAGAATCTCGCTTCATCGTAGATTATCGTTGTGATAACCTTTCCATTAAGAGACTCGAGTCTGGGCGAAAGATTTTCAAATGAGAGTTCAGATTTTTCGAAAAGATTCTATTTTTTTGTAGGATCGACTACGATGAAACGTTTTTCGTCCTCGAGCTTTACAATATTATGTCTATACTTCGGAAATTGGACTGCCAGAATCAATCAAGCGTTCGGCCCGTGCATCTCGTTGTATAATCGTCAATGATCATTCAATTCATACGAATTATCGGCATGGAAAAATGATATACCAAAAAACCAAGAAGACCCTTAATCGTGATGAAAAAACCAACAGCAGAAGCGAAGAAAAGGAGACACAAAGTGCTAGGATCTTGATGAGAGAGGCGCGTTAATTTTCACGAGCATCTCTCTCACAGTTTGTCGGGGCGAGAGAATGTTCAATCGTCCAGATCGAATCGCGGACGACGCGGTGTCGAGACGGCCACGTGCAGTATCCGTTATGAATTTCGTCGTACGCAGCATTGCACACACGAATGTTCGTGGGTAAAGCAAGCACGGAGTGTTACGCAGATATTATTGGATCGAATGTATCACGTCAAACGATACGTGAAATAAGTTATAGGATAGTGGCTGCATTGGCACTGCTCTTCTCGCGACATCCTATTCCTGGAATCCTTCTCTCCCTCTCTCTCCCTCTTTCTTTGCTACTCTCCGTCTCTTTTTTCTCATTTGCTGTCTCAAACTGTACGTAGCAACGAATACGAAGCAGCTTCGTTATTCACATTTCACGCCATTCACCGCATCATGAGTAAAAGTCACAAATCAACATCGTCACCGTCCAACATCGAGTTTAATCCGACTTTCGATATTCGTATGTAATGATTCACTGCAAATTACCACTCATGACGAAGCTCAACTATTTCAGACCGCGCGCTCCTTGCTCCATTCTATAAATACAAAACCGAATTTTAATATTGAATGAAACAAAAAATTATCCGGGGTTCGAGAACGAATAAGACGTTTTAAATTTAGGCAGATCATTAGAGAACTCGAAGACAAAGATATGAGTAGTTTTTGACAAGCTTCGAAATAAACGAACAAGCGTATTTTTAACAATTGGAAGAATCCCAATGGAAATTTCGATCTCTTTGAATTTTCTCATGCATAAACACCAGTACTCCATTTTTTTCTTCGAGCTATAAACTTTGTTATAAATAAAACTACCAGAGTGTCTATCTTTGTTAACAAATTTGAAAAATACATAACGAAGATTATTTTTCTTTCGACACGAAACCTTTGATTTCTGTTGGCTATTTTGAATGAAAATAAAAAAGTGATATGCATGGACAAGGTTGACAAACGTTATAGGCTCGTGGTGGGTTTCTCGCGTATAGCAGAATTAGACGGCACACTATTTGTGCCGAACTATAACGAATGAAGTAACCTCAAAATAATAGAAACTCGAACACGCGTTCCCAGTGCTTTGCTGACGCTGGTGCACAGCGAGAAGAAACTCCACGAGCTTTTTCGACCTGTATCACTTTAGTGGGCGTCTTCGCGTCACTGATAAATTCGAGCAGATCACAGTTTCGCTCTCCTATCTCTTCTTCATCTACCTATCTGTTCTAGAATACTGTACAGTCAAATCGCAGCTAGTTTGTCTCTTCGGTATCTTCCGGGTGTCGTTGGCCAACTGCTTAACCGGTGATCACCTCTCTGTTTGGAAGTGTGGCCTCGATCTAAAGATATCGCTATTCCACCACTTGCCTCCCTTGCCTATTACACGTGTCTGTGTGTCTTTCTATCTGGGAGACTGTCACGTGCAACAGTCAACGACAAAACGTCGTGACAGCGACACTAGACACAACTCGTTTTGTATATTCTATCGGAATAGTTTGCCAATGATTTTCATCCTCCACGAGTTTTAACGTCTGAGCGCCTATTAAAAATTTTTGCGTCTTGCCCTCGCGATGTCTATGCTCCGGATTATTCCTATTTTTTTTTTTTTCATCTTCATTTTTGCTTCTTATTGATTGAATTTTTGGGCATGGTCTCGAATTATATTTGAATTAAAGCGGATGCTCCCAAAAGTGCTGTACGTTGCAAGATTATGAACGATGCGTCGGATGGATTATGTGTCCTGCGTGTGCTTTCAGAGTCTATTCTGATACAATGTAAAAAACAAAGGCAGTGCCAACGCGGAGCACACGCATCGGACAATCAGTGCGATACTTGCAGACGCGTGCTCTAAAAAACGACCAGCAGCAGCCACTTGTCTACGTCTTATTGTGAAAATGTGCAACTCCTTTGCTCTTGGCCACGGAATGCACACTTCTTATGGGCCACCCAGTCAGTCCATATTCGTGGTTCGCTGCTATGTCGTCGCTTTTATTCTCTCGGCTATGAGCTCTGCACCGTGGTGTTTGAATTTTAAGAGGCGTATGTGCCAAATGAGTCATTGAACTGATATTTCCCAACGAATTAACAACGTGCATTAAAAACGTCACAATTTTTGGAAAGCTTGTCGAATTTTTGTTAACGTGGCAAAATGGTCCATTCGAAGTCTTTCCTAAAGAGAATCTCGACAGCAAAACCTGAGTTATAGGTTGATGTTAAAAAAAAACGTGAAATAATCATCCTTTGAGATAAAGACGTCACAAATGTTCGAAATATTGCCGAGTCTCTGCTCCGTCGAATGACTAATTGTTACAACAATAGATATATTTTACATTGGGCATGGAGGGAGCTGGAGTAGAGAGAAGGTTTTGTAAGCACGGAAGGAGCATGATGACGGCGATGGTGGTTGGACGCCAGCGGGGTGTCCGGGTAGAAAATACATTTATTATATAGCTCGAGAGAGGAGAGAGACGAGAGACACAATCGAATCGTGTGTCTATCTCTTGTATAGATATATATTTAGTTTTGTTGAAACTCTGGGGGCTCACTTTCCTTCACTCGAGCGTTCATCGTTATCTCCCACCGTAAATTAATCTCGGGAATGCCCGCCTTCCAGTGCGACACCTTCACCCTCAGAGTCTTCGCACATATATATCGAAAAGAAGTTTCCCCACGTCCGATATTTCTAAAATATCTCGCCTCGAAAAATCGTTCGTTATGCACTTTTTTCCTCGTATTTCTTTCTTCAGTTTCGTTCCTTTTCCATTTGTTTTTCTTTTATTTCTCTGCTCTGCTCAACGATCTACGAATAGATCGAGATATCTCCGAGCGTCTCGACGCTTAACGAGACGTTCGATCTTCTGACAGCTATGTGAAATGCTATATCATCGTGAAAATGTCAGACAAATTACAGCTGAGTCTCTATCTCTCTCGGTAAAAAACAAAGCGCCCTCTGACAAGGACAAATTCTAATTTTGAAGTGGCGCAGAGGTCACCCATCATTCGAATGACATTACGTCGAATTTCAATTTTACAAGAAGACTTTGTATTTTATGATCGTTCAACAACGAGAAATGTAGAAATTAACCTCATGGATTTTAACGATGAGACTCGAGCTCGAAAAATGCGAGAGGACAACTCGAAGATATTGATAAGGTTATTTGTTAATTTTTGTAGCCTCCACCATGTTTTTACGAATTGTTAGAACGAAGCTTCGTGTATTTTGACTTAGATCAAAACCAATATTCCGAAATGAAAATCTCTGTACGTGTGATTTCTTAAAGCTCTATAAGCGACTCCGGGGATAATCGATTTGCGAAACGGTCGTTACGGTAGAGCGCCCCGACGCCTCGTGTGATGCACCAATGCTACCAGACCATCCGTGCTTTCAATTAAAGTGCACGGGACGACGACTACGACGACGAGTCTCTTACTATAACGTCAGAGGAATCTCTAAAAGAGATGCACGCGCTTTCTCTCCCTCATCCTTTCTCACTTGGTCTCTTTTTCTTTCGCGAGCTCCGGTAAAGCAGGCTAGGGTGATGCAGTGGACGCTTAACGTCGAGAAAATGTGGCGGGAACGCTCGCGCACTCATCGGACCAACGACGAGGTCGTTCAAAGTGTAACTGACGGGGGGATTTCGCGACCAAGTTGGTGTAATGCCTCAAGAAAGATATTGGCGCACCAAAAGAAAGAGCAGAGGGCTGAGCTTTTGCATCTTTTACATTAGATTAGTCGGTGTACGGAATCATATGCCTATATAGCTTTGTCGAGTGAAGCGCGACGGACAACGTCTGCTCGTGATGCTCAACGGAACTCTATATATCTGTATGCGTCTTTCATGTACGTTTACATTGCACGTATAAGCTATAGAACGCCGAGGAGACTCGCGAACGAACAAATGCGCCGTGATAGCATAAATCTCGAAATCCATTTGGAGAAAGACGCGAGAGCCTATTGCAGGGTCCCGGACGAACGAACAGCTCGGAAGAGTGTGGCTATGTGGCACGTAGTTACTTACTTTTACTATATCGCGCGACTGCTGATCTCCCTGCTTGCTACCTTCCTTTTTTATATACTTCCTGCTCTCTTTCGTTTTATCTCTCTCTCTCTCTCTCTCTCTCTCTCTCTCTCTCTTTGGAAAAACCCTCTACATATGCGTGATTATCCGACTGCCACGGTGTTGGCTTCGTTCTCCAGACTTTCGAGCGAGAGCTAATTAAACAAATGTCCCTGTAGATCAAGCCTTCGCGAATCACGACATTTTCGCCCTTTGAACTTAATTTGGAAGCGCGTGCGTACAGTCGCCGATTTGCATATGGGTGACTTAGGCATTTTCATACTCTCACACAGATTGCAACATCGCTTGCAATCATGAGGCAAAAAGCTTCGGTAGTAGTGGTACTTCAATGCAAAGCACGAGCTTGTGAATCGTGGTTTATAAAAGATGAATGAAAAAATGGCCAATGAAGTTTTTCCGCTTCAGTTAGAATTGTTGACAGCCAATTATATTAATTCTTTGTTTAAATTATCATCAAGAGAGTATAGTTCCTACCATGAGAAAGTTTTTATTCGAATCGCGATTTTTTGACAGATTTTCAATGGAGAGTGAAAAAATTGATAAAAATTAAAAATAAACGGATGTCGTTTGAGTCTGACGGACAGTCTTTCGACGATTTCCATTTATTTTTTCTCGGCACACATGCACTGCACTTTGTTTTCGGCTTTCATAGCAGGGCTTCTGTTCTAGTTTGCTTTCTAGTTCCCTTTGTCTCAGTCCATAGTGCAAACTCCAGAGGAGTGGGGGCATCTATCCATCTGTCGTGATGGTTAGTCCATGCAGACTAGATCTTCGCCCACACTTTCGTGCCCGTTATTTACGTATGAAATATTCAAAACTTTCAACGCGTTTCTCGCTTTGCCTTTTGCTCCCTGGATCCGCTCTCTTCCACTCGGACCCTATCACCGTCGTACGTGTATCTCTGTCCATCACTCTTCTGACTTTTGCCTTCAATCGCGTCCTTTTATTTCCCTTTTTTTCAAGCCTTTAGTATCATCCCGCACGTACATTTTTAGTCTCGTGTATACGAACGTATTCTCGCGAGTGTCTCTCTCAAGCTCGAGAATCGCACTCGCGCATTTCTTTCGCTCTATCTGGGCTGTTCGTCGAGTACACTCTGTACCACCGCAACCATCATGAGACTCTCTCTTTCACGCTTCGAGTTTCCTCTCTTGAGTATAGCACCGGCTGCGATCGAACAAAGCGCAGTCAAACGGCGTTTCTATATTTGAATCAAAGATCCATCCGACTATATATGCGCACTTTGGGTTCTCCCTCGTACTCTCCACGCCTCTTTTCATTTTCCTTTCATGTGTACACTTTTCCACTATCCACGGAAGCCCCTCTCTGTCTGTCGAGCTGCTGTTTTCTCTGACTCGGTGCATGATATTTTGGAATATGTAGAATGTATGTCAACGCGGAATAAGGGCATGTCAGGTATTGCTCTTCAATTTGGACATGATATACACAACGGATACGAGAGTCAGTCATCGCGTGCGCAGGAAGTTAAAAAGTCCGGTTATAATTGGTCGCGAATCTCCGGTCACGTATGTCACCGTAAAAATGCCTCTCAAACATGGTTTTTTTCTTTGGGAAAATTGAATTCGTTTTAGCAAGTTTTTGCGTTAGAAAATGTAGAGAAAAGTCGATGGTGAGTTTTCAGAGAAAATGGAAGGATTCTGTGCTATACAAAAGCAGAGGAAACGTCCCTTATCAACTTCCGTCAAAGCTGCGAGTGTTGCAATCGATAACCGCAAGTATAGATAGGCGTTCTTGGCTAGTCTTCCAAGTCGAGATACTTCTGGTGCAACTCGTGTCTGTCTCTGTAACGTCGAACATAATTTAGGCATTAAGATGCGAGAGACCGGTCGGAGCGAAGGCAGGCGTCTGGGTTATTAGCACGTAGAGCTAGACGTGCAGCGAGCAGCCAGTGACGTCACCTCTCCCACCTTTCAAACCTCCCCATGCAATTATATTTTATGCCTCCCCCGCACTATATACAGTTGCCGCTTTCCTCATCTGGCTCCGACCTCTGCTTTCTCTCTCCCTCGTTCGCTCTCTTCGTCTCGCTTCCACCAATGCGATCCAGACCTCTGTCTCGACTCTCTCTCTCTCTCTCTCTCTCTCTGCTGAGCGCCACCATCGCCATCTTCAACATCTCGGCTCCTTTCCCTCGTTTCTTCGCGCAATGGTAAGTATAGATTTATAACTACTTAAAGTTTCGCGATTTATTTCGCGCTTATCGCCCGTCCGGATATATGTCTACGGCGCGTTGCGAGTACGGCGATACTCGTTCTATACCGTTGGGGATTGGTTTACTTATTACTTAGCAGATGCAAATGTGTGAAGCCATCGCAAGGCTTTGAATTAAGCCAGCCGTTGATTGAAATAGGGCATTGAATTCTTTCAACCATAACCTCACAACTCCCCATTTGGATTTCATCGAATCTTTCATTTTATACAGCTGTCAACGCCACCATTGCATCTGGTGAAACATTTCCGAGTATTTTTATAAAATTCAAATTATACGTTCCATGCGATGAACGAAAAAATTTACAGAGTAATAATGAATACTAGAAAAGAAAAGATTATATTTGCCACTCGGTTTGATGCGACAGTCGTAAATATTGATCGTCGTCTTAAAATTACGAAGAATCCTTTCGAGTTTCCATAAAAAATGGCACCGCACACGGAATCGATCGATCGCTGACTATCGATTAGCGATTGTTTGGTAAGCAAATGAAGATCGGAACAGAGATGTCACGAAAAGTGTGGTTTGACGCAGGGACTACTCAGGTTTCTTCAATCTGATCGACTGTCCATGGAATTTTGTATTTTATTCCATTTGAATTCGTAATTCGTGACTAGTTCAAGGGAATGGACGACGAGGAGAATTAAATTGATTCCGCTTCAGATGGTTGACGTCAATTTTATTGCTGTCAAGTTAAAAAACGTTTGAGTTACCTCGAATATTGCGACTGGCCTGCCTCTGTAACAACTTTTCTCGATTACTTTGCTTTATCGCGAAACGCATTCGACTGCATGTACGGGAATTGGAGAGCACAGGGCGTTTGTATCTTCAACGTTTGCTCGAGCCCCTTCGGCGACGGGAGACTGACGATAGAGCAAACGGGAAAAGGAATAGCGCGAAACGGCAGCGGGTGCGCGGAGGAAAAGGCGGTCGAGTAATAGCTACGGAATATTGCAATAATATGCAAAGTATATGAGAGATATATTAATTTCGTGGAAAACGGTAGAAACGTAGATACAGCCGCGGGCTTCCATCGCAACTTGTAAGCGCGATTGTGAGTGTGTATTTGTGTGTCAGGGAAATGGTGGTGCTTCTGTGTCGCGTGTACAGCAGGAGGCGGCTTGACTCTGTTTGCTGTACGTTTCGCGAGTAGAGCTTCGACGATAGTGAGTCCGCGGCAGCTTATTCCGAAAGAGGTGGCCAATCTCGCCGAGGACGAGAAGAGTGTTGAAAATGTGGAGGAGCATGAGAGCTTCACATACGAAGGGAAAGTGGTTGTGGATGCGAGAGGAGAGAAAAAAGGAGAGCGATGGCGAGAGAGGGAGAGAAAGCGAGCGTTCTCACATCGCTGAAAAAGCCGACCCGGGGCAGATGAAGAAGAGAGTCAGGGAACCCAGGGACAAATAAGTATACGATATTTCTGCGGATGGGAAATGAGAGTTTGCCACCCAAACACATCCAGCTTTTGCCTCTTAGACCCTGTAGTTTCTAGTTCGTAGAAACTGGATTTTAATTCCTTGTTTCGTTTTCCTCCCGAAACTACTCTTCCCATTTCCTTTAGGTTTTCGTTTCCACCTTAATACGTCCAAGAGTCGAAAATATTCGTGATCTGTACCAACGCCTTTGCCAATCTCCGTCAAAACGTCGTGGATATCACACACTATCCGGAATTTAAATGAAATTCAACTTTTGCAAGTATATGCACGATGAATACATCAAAGTCGCGTAGTTTTCGTACTTCAATAATCCGGAAACTAATCGTTTCGCTTGATTCATAGTTAGCCACAGATGCGCATCAAAGAATCTTTGAAATTGCATATCCAGCGGAGTGTTGCGTGTGATAATTAATTAGATTTTTAACTTTTGCACGTGCCAGCGGAAAGTTTCCTTGGCGAATAAATCGCAGCAAATGCCGCTCCGTCTTCTAGGAAGCCCGAAGGAATGACTTTTCTTTGGAGTACGAAAGTCGGAGCGCGAGAGGTGTATGCAAATATCGAGGAGAAGAGTTCGAAGGCTCAACTGGAAGACCGATGAAATCTTGAGGAGTGTGTAGAGTTTGGAAAGACCGGGAATAAGCAAAAGTGAGTGAGAAAGCGTACACCACAACGGGCGAGGCAGAGGAAAGGTGCATAAGGTGAATGTAGAAAGGCTCGTTAAGCAACGCTTTCCGGGAGAATTCAAGGAATCGAGGTGAGCTCTCTTCTAGTCCGTCGGCTGAGTGAGCGAGATCGTGAAAGTTGAGCTCGAAGCTCGTGAGAAAGCGAAGGGATGAGATGACGATGATGGGCGAGACTGCGAGAGGAGAGCTTGCCGTTCGTCGAGCTTACAGTTGGCCATAAGTTCGAGCCAAGAATTCGCTCGGGAACGAGCGATGAAAGTGAGTTGCGGCTCCTTATTCTATACTCGTATATATACACGCGTATTTCGCGTGTGGACCGATCGCTCGAAATTGACGCGATGGTAGTAGTTGCAAAGCTGTACTCTCTTGTTGACGATGGTCGTTGAGCGATATCGCAGCTTCCTCGGCTCTATGGCTGCTCGACGTATACCTTGGCTGGTTCGTTGGGTTCTGTGCTCTGGATAAAAAGTTGAGAAAAGCAAGAGTTGAGATCAATACCTCCGACCCAACCTTTACCCCCGCATCGCTACCACCCACTGTGCCGTCCGCACACCTCTCCGCGCTCTTCTCCACCCTGGAAACGAGAGGCAGAGATGCGAGCAGTAGAGAAAAGGTGGTGGTCCCCAGACCAAGACTACCACTGCTCTCTCCTGTGCTCTGCCCCCGCCGCTTTTCTCCATTCGATACGTTTTCTTCCGTCTACTGCATAACAAAATGTCTAACTGCACCCCAGGAATCGATGCCACGCGATACAAAGAGAGTATGCAGATAAGATAAAATATGATGGACAAGGATTCATCAGGGAACCGTTCAAAATCGTCAAATATTCGCTTGGGTTGCTGATGCCTACTTACTAACTCCGTAACCATTCATTACCCATGATACATGTTACGGTAGGACGCAGAGAATTCTTAGGTCCTAGCACGAACCAAACTAATCATTAAAACGAAAGTTTTGATGAATTTATTTTCCTGCTTGTCCGTCGCTGTCGTGTTGTGTCACGAAATTTGCACTTCTGCTACGATGTTGCTAATGCGACGACTCAAAAACCGTTCCACGAGCGATTTTCTTCCAGTTTGTTCAATGATATCAAAAGCACTGGAAGTTGACACAGCAGTTTCGCAATGAAGCTTGATCAGCTCGGAAGCACTCGAGTCTTTGCTGGTATATGGAGCGTTGGTTGTCTAGAGCGATCGTAACTCTTTGCTAATCCAATTCGCGATAGGTACACGACGCAGCACGAAGAAGGGGTTTCAGGGGCAAAGGTACGTTCGGGGTAGAACGATTTATGAAAGTATTAGCTCGAAAAATACAATGGCGGCGTGAAGCGCGACAGAGGGATGAAAGAAGGCGACTGCATGGGAAACGCATACATACTTTCTCTCAATCTCACGCTGTTATAGTACTCACTCGGTCGTGGGTCGAGTGGGCTCTTGCGAGAAAGAGCAAGACGGCTGTAACTCGGGGTATATCCGCAACACATAATCTCAGATAGCGGGGGCGAGTGTAACGGACTCGAGAGAAGAACAGAGGCAAGAGTGTGCGACGAAGGGTAGAAACATCAGCAGTCTCGAAGCTCCGTGGTGTCGTCGTTCCTTCTGCTCTTTCTCTCTCCTCTCACAGCGCTCGAGCTTGGGAGTTGTGTAGCTGCTAACTTAGTTTGTGAACTGCAAAATCCTCCGACGCGCGCTATACACTACGAAACGCCATTCTACTTCAAGCCCCGAGCCAGGCATCACATCCATACCGGCACACGAGAGACAGGGTATACAAATAATAATTCTTTATTTCGCAACTGTTCGGAGAGCGAATTCGCGCTTCTTTCTTACTACGGAACGGTGCGAACGACGAGTAAATACCGTCGTCGTGGCTCTCGGTAATATCCAGCTACGCGGGCTACAGCACTACATCCGGATACGTTCTCGGAAGAAGCCTCTGCTTTGGTATGGGAACGATGGAAAGACGAGTATACTGCAAGGCAGAGGAAGAAAAGTGTGAAACGGGGAACAAGAGATGAAAAGGCTATTCCAGGATACTCGTGGTATCGCCTAAATCGCTCCAACAACTCATCCGCTGAAAGTTGCGACGAGCTTTCGAGATCTACGACAAGAGGGAGAGAATAGAAGAGCGCGAGAAAGAAAGGGTATAGCGCGAGAGCGCTTGAAACGACTGGGTCTGCCGGGCTCGGTTGTATAGCGCAGCGTGTTATAGCGTCCCAGCACACAGGTCATACCCTTCTCTAGTTTCTCCTCGCTAACATTTTCCGCTACTTCTTTTCTTTCCCGCTGCCTCTCTCAGTGGAACTCGCGACTCTTCTACTTTCGCGCTTCACCGTCAATTCTTACCTATACCAACCGAGCCGTCGTCCTTTTTCCTACAGCCTCGCACTGACGGAGCAACATCAGGAAGCTCTTGCCTTCCATATTCTCAAACATCCGTTTTTCCCACCAGAGGGATAACTCAGCATTCTCTCCGTAAAAAAGCCGAAATTCCGAGCCAACAATCTTGTTTGATCAGGAGACATTTTTCATCATCAACGGTACACGGAAGCTCGCACGATGTATTTATTGTCCAGATACGTCTTTGGAAAATAAATCTCACAGAAATTTCAGCTTGAGTTCGATTCGTCCTGAGTTTTGAAATCGCATCGTTCTTAATGTTCCAAGGTCATTGGTCCTGGTATCAGGTTTTTTAATGACAATTTGTTTTGTCCTTTTTACTGCGACGATTTTTGACGCAGATCGGTTATTGCCTAGGACAATGTGTGAGCTTGGAATGGAGCATGAGGTAGACGTTTCTTGCCGGAGAACCCGGGAAAGAAAGCATTCCTAGAAGCTTGAAAGAAAACTCTTCGGTCTATTTTCAGTTCGATTTTTCCAGTGCCGTTACGTCGCCCTGACGACAATTCGCAGGCGCGGCACTCCTCCCCATTGCCATCTACGTCGCGCGGCTGTATATACGTGTACATATAGACGTGTACATATATATATTGAGGTGGGTGGTTCGGTTTGAGGGTGGTACGTCTATATCGTAGTTATCCCTGGTGCAGAGTGCTTCTCGCTCGGTCCTCAACCCACTCGCATCGGCTACTGGTACCAGCAACGGCATCGCTGCAGTCGCCGCTATTATATTCTCCGCTCTTTCATTTCGTTTCAGCCTCTCGCGTACCACATCCACTTTTTGTCTATAAAGACTGGTACATCCAGGTTTCGTCTCTTTCGGACACACAGGCGTCGGTTGAAATCCGCTAACGACCGAACGGGTTACGCCCAGATGCGCGCATCGAAGTCTGGTCAATATATGTGGGAGTGAAAGCGCGTGGGAGGCCACGAGAGGAAAATCTCTATCTCTTTCCAGCTGCGATGTGCATCCTCCCCCTACGATTCACCAGGGAGGTCCACCGGCACGTAGGATCCTTGAACGTATATTAGCACTCACGTGCTTCGTACGGTTGTGTTCGTCAGAGAGGGCGTACACGGTAATTCCGCTTGGTGAAAGCTTTCGATGCACAGTGTGCGGAAATGGGTTGCGTGTATAGAGATGCGTTATATACGAGAATCGGGTCCACCTACAGAAACGGAAGGTACGAGAGAAGCCGAACTCAGCCGGCAACCTAAGCAGCATCGGCTCTATAGAAGCGAGAGAGGACAGTACCACCACCGCCCCGATGCGATTGGAAATCTATTCCCACCCCTCGAAGTCGAACCTCGACCTATCGGAGACTTTGGTTCGGCGTTATTGAGTCTGCGCATTACTCCCTCAATCTCTCCCTCTCGATCCTCCTTTCTCTCCTTTCCTCTTGTGAATTACTGCGACCGACCTTCACCTCCTCCAACACCCCATGAACAGCTCGATTCGTTCACTCTCTGCGCTGCCTTTGCCGCACCTCGCTGCCGATGCCATGTCCTCCTTGCTCACCGTTATCCTCCCTCTCCTACTGCCACATCCCCATATACCCCCAGGTATACGCTCTATCTCTTTTATCTCACTCTTTCGCACCCCACCAACAACTAAACTCCATATACCGTTCACCAGTCCCATCCACACTGAGAAACGGCTGCATCAAGCCACCATCGCGAAAACGCATTCTTTCTTCGATCAAAATTTCATAGGCTACTCTCTCCTACTGCAGCTTTTTCCTCTTTCCTTATATCTCTATACACTCTCAACTCCTCGAGAGAGTTTCTGACCGTTCACCATAAATGCCACCCGGTAAAATAGATTCATTCTTATCCCCGGAACGAGCCTTTGTACAAGAATGAAAATGCTTAGGTACTCTGAGGAAAAACGGAAATGGTACTCTCCATTTTTTACTGAATATTTTATAACGCCACTTTCTTATACTTTCAGGACGAAAAAGCAAATTTTTATTGCGCCATCTTTGTATCAATCTACTTAAGCTTTCGTATGAATATTTCAGAATTATAGTTCATACGCGATGCCGTTTTTTAGTTACCACCGGCAAATTCTACTCCTGAACATTTTTTCAGCTTTTTACTTTACGTTCGAGCTCATCAAGATCGAATTTGCAATCGCATTTTCAAAATCGGGAGGATTCTCAATTTTTAGATTTCCGTTCACGATCCATTTTTCCATTTTTCAACGAAAATCTTTATCAGCATCATCAGTGCTGTGTGCTGGCTGCGGTTCCTGAACTCAAGGGTTCACGTACTTTGGTCCAGAGTGCTCTGTGAACAGAGGAGTGAAATATCTGGACGTCACGTCGCGGCAGAGTGGATGTAAGTACTGCGAACTAAAAGCGAGAGGGAGTGAGTTAGTTTCATATGTATTGACCGCTCACAGCTTGACCCTGGCGAGTCGGTCCTAGTCGAGGAAGCACATACTCCCGAGAGAGATCGTTCTATACCTCATTGCACTGGACAGTGGTCAGATATTTTCACAATAGGTTCCGCGCTGATGCTCTCATTGCAGGAAACTTGGTGGCTTTTGGTTGGTCCTCATTGCCACGCGTGTTAAATGGCAACGAAGCGAGACCATTGAGGGTACTCGGCTCTTATAACAATACGCTCGCTGCGGCATGGTAACACATTGTGGTACTTTCCTCCAGCCAACCCTTACGTCAGCTTTCGAGCTCCATCACAAACTTGTCAAGTAAATTATTCGTGAAGAGGTATTTCAATACGACCAATGCGACAATAGTGTCAATGTGACAATTCGTGTATTGTCGTTAAAATTAATGTATACGTTTACCATTATCGTCCACTCGCCGAAGTATTGTGCAAGGGAATTAGAAGATGCGGAGGTAAGGTTATCCTTTTAATCAAAAAGGTTACGTGGTCCTTGCTCCTGATATGAATGATAGGAAAAGTAGATTTCTACCTTCTTGAATAAAACAAGTATTCGTGCTCTGGTCCTTTTGAATATCCTACTTGAGAATAAAGCACTAGTTATTTTTCTGATGCTCCAAGCAAAGTAAAAGGAATAAGTGTCATCTTGTTTCTAACTATGGAAGTGTAAACAGAAATTGCAATTTAAGAACGTTGAGTAAAGATAATTCCAAGTTTTTCTCCAGCGTAGATGTGTGCTCAGGGGGCGACATGTACGCTGCCAGCAAATCCGTACGTGTAGGTGCAAAAATATATAAACATTGAGGACCTAGCTATACACGTTGGTGTATTTTCAGATGGAGAACGGTGCTGAGACTAAAAGCAATCCCTGGCGAGAAAATGTCGTCTGAATTGGTAGAAACGCTGGTGTCGTGGGGGCCGGCCATTTCTTCGAAAAAGTGTCATACTCTCGGTCGAACAGTTAGGGCCAGGGGAGAATACGGCGAGATAGGGGTTGGGGAAGAAGGCGAGGTTACCGATAAAAAAAGAGTGAAACCTCTTTTTCTCCAGGGTAGTCTGCTACGTTTGGATCAGATCTGCTTCGTCTTGTTCTTCATCTCTGTCCCTCTCGCGCTCTATCCATTATTCCCTTTCCGTGGAACTTCCACTCGCACAGAACAAAAGGAGGTGGCGGTGCAGGGGCGGAAGGGGTTGGTGGCGGACGCTGTAGCCTGTGATCTCTACAGATATACGAGATAAAGAAGAATATCGACGTTTTTTACGTAACAAATCAGTCGTGACTGTGCACCGGGCAGCGGGGGAGTGTGCTCTTGCCAGGGGATGGAAGGGTGCGCGTCCGAACAACCAATGGGAGAACAAGCCGATACTCGATACCCGATCACATCATAGGTTCCCGGACGCACCCCCGAACAACCCAGTCGGTGAAGCGAGAGTCCAATAGCCAGATAGGAAAAAGCGTGAATGAGGGGAATTGAGAGAGGGAAAGAGGGAAGAATGCTGGAGGGATAGAGGATATAGGAAGCGATACCCACGGAGTTTGCGACGAGAGGGAGCGAATAAGCGATACGGAGGTTCGTGCGGGTGGGAGACGTATCAACGTTGGACTGAGAAAGATGGATAAAATCGAGTGAACGACGACACGACGACAACGACGACGACGACGACGACGACGAGAGGGAGCTGTAGAGCATCCTCTCCGGCGGTATCACGCGCGGCGAACGACACCGGCGCCGGGGGTGGTGGGAGCCGTTGCTGGCTTCTGCCGTTGTAGGAAGGAAGGAGAGTACAGTGAAGAGAGTGAGTGCGCGCGCGGGGTAGCTTGCAGAGGCGATTGCACGGGCTAGCCAACCACCCACTCCACCTTCCTTCACTCCCCTGCCCAGGCAATTCGTCGCTGCCTTCGCCATTTTTTATTCGAACGTCGACCGTCTCCTCCGTACAGCATCATCCCCTCCGCGTCTTGCCTCTTCTTTATACTTCGAAGAATCCGACCAACACAATGCTTTCTTCGTAAATCCTTATCTCCAAGAAAATAGATATTATTGGAAATGAAGTTTGGGCGTGGTACTGTCGCACTCCCATAGCCACTGATGCTGGATTTCATTGTATATCCGCTTTGACTTAGATCGGCAGCTTCATAATCTATTCCTAACCATTTCACGCATGTTCTTCCATCAAAATATCGCATGAATATTGGAAATGCTCGTGAAAAGCTCTCTCGACTGAAATTCCATGCGAACGGATAATAATGGTCAACGAGAGTAAATTAATATTTTTTTTTCTTTCGAGGAGTATCGCTGGCGAGTATCCATGGGACTAGAAGAGGGTAGAACTTGGACCGTAACTCGAGATGAGGTTCTGCACTCCTGCTCCATATGCTTTTCTCCATTCCTCGCAGTTCGAATATATGATCTCCGACACAGCGCTGAGTGCCTTGCCTCGGGTTTATTCCAGAACCAAATTCATATTACACGTTGCCAGAGCCCAGGCAACTCGATCCCAATATGACGACGAGATCCTGGATACGCCCGCTTACGTGGATGATGATGACAAGGACAAGAACCGCGTGTGGCTTACAGGAGCAAGCAGGATAGTTGGCTAAGAGAAAAGAGACGCGAGAGGAGAGACGGAGGAAGAGGATACATGGCATACGCGAAAGAGGCAAAGGCGGGAGTGTGGAAGGAGCATTTTAATCTATGGCCGCGCTATATATCGCTTCCTCCCTCTTGCCGAAAGAGTAAGGGAAAAGTTGGTGCTCTTACTCGTTCCTGGTCCTGTATGTCTGTCTTTGTTTTCTTTTACTCGTACTTTCTCACTCATGCTCACGTGTTTCCACCTCTCCGCTCGGATTATAATCAACCCTTTTATCCTAGGCTTTCCATGTCGCTAATTTCCATAATTACACAGACACTAAAATCACAATATCCTCTGGTATGACCGAGTCGAGGCTCCCAGAAAGGAGTTACCGGCGTGCGCTAGTCTCCGACACAATCCCAACCTCCACCCAACCACCTAGCAGACCAGCGACCCATCATACACTCTTTTCCTCCGACGAAGTAAACGCGTCACCGTTCTGGCTGGTACTCTACTGCCCAACCTCCTCCTCCTCCTTCTCCTCTTCCTCATCCCATTTTCCATGTCCTACGGTCCCTAGATGCAACGCGATGCTCAGTGTCATAGGACAAATTTCAGAGTGTTGACTTCGTTGCAGATGGTGCGAAGCGAGGCCCTTTTGTGGAAGGGTTGAAGTGCCTTGGTACATAGACAAAGGTCCTCTTCATCTAGGATGACTCGAGGTAGCGAGCTCACATGTTTGTGTACTTGTATCCGCGTGGCCGAGCATGGAAGTGCTTGGATAACCAGCCGAGTGACAAGGTACGCCAGCATCAAGCTCAACCAGAGTAGCCAGATTATCCCTTTCTCTTTTTCTCACACGCACCCTTTCTCTCTTTACCATTCAGCCTATCTCTTTGCTTCTCTCTTTGCGAAATTTTGAAAGCCAGCCAACTCTCGGAAAAGTGGGCTTAAAAGTCTCTCGATAAAAGAGGCTGAATGTTGCTATAATGGCGAGCTCCACCTCACACAAGGTATCTAATTCCTAGCACATTGAAGGCTCTGCTCATGCCGATCGCATTCACCGCATCCCCATGCCAAAAGTGAAAAACTTTTAACACATGGAAGTACATAAGAAAAAAATTCTGCTAAACCATCTTATGCGATGTGTATTGATTATGATTGACCCCTTCGAGGCCTTTTCGTACGTTGGCTTTCGAAAAACAACAATGACGGATTGGAGAAACACATCGAATAGGCTCCTGAAATATTTGCTCCTTCTCGTTAATTTTGTCTCATTTCGTCACGTAATCTTCCTCAGGTTGTCCTGATTGAGGAAAACTTTGAACCTGTGCCTTCTCCAAGTTGTAGTTCATGATATTGTGGGAAAGGTCGGTGAGGGTAGTACAACTGGTACATCAAATGTTGAATCTTTTGGGTACTCGGAATACTTAAGGTGAAATTCAGCAAGGTTGCGAGGTCCTTAACCTGTTTCCGAGTACAGGCACAGGAGCGACAGGAGAACAGAGAGCCATCGTAGTTGTCGTCTAGCGATAGCTATACCCTCAGACTCGTCCGCGCCAGCGCGATCTATCGGGAGAGGGGTGTCCTGGAGCACAAGGACTCGCCGAGTGACTCGGTTGACTTTTCTCACTTTAACCTCGCGAGATGCGATGTTTGGCTTCGGCAAAGTGAGAAAGACGGAGAATTGTGTAGCAACTGGATGAGAGAAAAAGAAGGACAAGGTGAAAGAGAGAATGAGGATGAAGAGATGGAGAGGAGAAGATGAAGAGAAGGGGGTTATTCTGCTGGGGCTGTATCGAGCGGTCCTCCCACATACATCTATCTCCACTTACTCTCGTTCCGCCCTTTCTCATCTCTTTCTACAACCTCCTTTTCGCCTTTTGCCTCCTCACTCTCGCCTTTCTCATCCTGCATCCTCTTTTCACCGATACCACGAGCTACCTCGCCTTTCCCTCTTTCTCTCTTTTCCCCCCAACATTCGTGGCCTTCCACTACCACCGCTTCTACCCCTTTGCTACCACCGCCTTTGCTACACGACTATTCCCCGTCTTTCACCTCCTGCTAACCCCTTCCGTCTCCGCCGTTGCCGCGACCCGTCGGCTCACCGACCACCCTCTTCAGCCTCTCTTACATAGCAGACACTCTAGTTTTCTCTTTTCCTCTCTCTTATTTCTCGCCCCATCCATCCTCTTCCTATCCTCACTTTTCTATATACCACTCCTTTCTCCTCCCACGCCTCGAACTTGTATTCTTCTTCAGACTTCAACATTTTCCATTAGTATTTCTTCGATATTGGTCTGCGGAATGCCGTGGAAGAAACAAACTTCCATAGCACGACTAACGTACTTTCGAACAGAGTTGTATGCAGAGGCGATCAACATTTTTCAAAAATCGATTTCTATCTCTCCACCTGGCCATGCAGATGGACTCAAGCTAATGGACCATTTACCCTGACCTAATTGACAGACAAGTAGGTTTACCTTCTCCGTCATTGACCTTTGACTCCCGTTACAGCAGACTCAAGTTTATCGCCTAATCTCCACGAGGATGAAGGTCTTGATCCGTGGACACTGACAGTCGTCGCACCTAGACCCGTCGGTCGCTGCACTATGCACTTTCTTCGTTGCGAAAGTGAATACATACTGAGAGCGAGGGTGAGACAGATATAGAAGAAGAGAGAAGCGGCAGGGAGGTCGACACCGAAATTGCTTTCACCGGTGTGCCGAGTTGCCGAGGAACTTTGGGTATCCGAGATGAGAGGAAGCAAGATGTGAATATTCGCCAAGGAGTTACGACAGAGATAGGAACGCTCAAAGTACAAGGTCACGCGCCAAGTCCAATTATTAACTTCAGCGTCCGTTATTCGAACCCAAGTTTTGCCGATTTCTTATTTCGCAGGTAAATTTTAGCTTGAAGTCCGATTTATTTGCAGATGTTGAAGATTTAGGCTTGATGCTAGTCGAGCTAATGATTTGTTCAATTTCGTAACTGTGGGCATGCATCGGTACGACCAAAATGATAAAATCAGCGATTAGAGCCTGGCGAACTTACAATACACGCGTGACCTCGTAAGATCCCCACGATATCTTGAAAACCTATTCATGAGGAAAATGGATATCAACTTATAAATTAGACATCATGGGAAGGATCAATGCAATGAGCATTTAAAGTGCAAATGCCCATAAGCTCCAAAACTATTTCACGACCATCTTCCATATAGACTCGATTAGAAGACTTCGGGTAGATACAGATATACTGGGAGGTATGTATACGTGAACTTGTTGGAAACGATACAGGAGTCGCGGAAAGGAGAAGAGGGTCGTAGGGTGGAATGGGCCGTCGAAGGAGGTTGCGCGGGTGGCTGAAACGCATGAAAGGCGGGAGGGGCAAGAGGGAGAAAGAGTAAGAGAATATGAAGGAATAGAACGAGGAGGAAAAGACATAGAGCAAGATGGAACCAGAGGAGGTGGAGGAAAAGCAGTATCTTGGAGACTTCGCACTGTATCTTGAAATGAGTTTTGTTGGATCAATAAGTTCCACTATAAGAACACTCTCTCTCTGGCGCTCCTCTGTCCCGGTGTGTATTGGTGTTTTCAAGTGTGTATACCTACTATCGCTATATCCGTATTTATCTGTGTCGGCAAATAGATACACACAAGGGGCTTTTCCTCCCAACCCCACCAACCGAACGCGTTCTAGCACCCGTACATGGCCAGCTCCGCTATGTATCCAGACTATGTACGAATAGCAGAGGATGGTCGCTACAAGCATTTCGTGATGAGTCGAACTCAATCTCGAACGCCAGATAACATCCAACGGCATTGTGGATGCTGCGGAACGGCGAGAGAACTTTCTTCACGCGAAACCACCAGGTTCCTTCTATTGTACTTTCCTTAAAAACGCTCCGTATCTCTCATTCGGATCCATTCAGTCTGCATTGCGGATATGATGATTCATTCCATTCTTCACGAGCATCAATCAGGATTTCAAGAAATCCGCTTATGTTTTTCGGCGGTTACAAGTTGCTTCCAGAAGTTTCCGAAATGAGGTCCCTGACTCTGACAAAGATCCCGACACCAGGTTATACTGGGCATCATCGGAATCAAATGGGCTCAAGACTCTTCTTTCATTTCCAAATTGATTATCATTCAATCCGCGCTCGCGTTTCACAGGTTCGGTTTAAATGCTTTGGGACTTGCCTGTACCGGAACAACGTACCGCGGCTTGGCATTACCGTATGTACCGATACGATACAATGTATATTCCGATATGCACCACTGAGCTTACATAAGACTATGTTTCTTGTATTATGTCACATACATACGAACGAAATATTTGCACACGGAATCACGTAGTATTGGAGTTGGCTGGTTATACCACGATGGCGCGAGTGCTCCTTTAAACCGGCGATACACTTACATATAAGCTATTTGCGAGAACGCGAGCGTTCACCAATACTCGCTGCTTCCACACAGTGGAGCCACAACCCAACCGGTGGCTGCGATGTCGCAGTGGAACTCGCAGATAGGGGGAAACAATTGCTATCGGCCCGTAACAAATGCGACGCAAACCTGCGCTCTCGATGCACACAGGTCTTTCTCTCCCATGCACAGATATTTATACATTCACACGTGAATGTGTGTGTTACACTGTGTGAGTGCGTTACCTCGCTTTCGTTTCTGTATATTCGTTTTCTCCGTTTCCCAACCCTAGCTTGAACCGATACTGGTACCCAACCACTCGGATCCCATTCAATGTTCTCAACCACTATGGCGATCATTATATTTTCTGATTAAAATAACGCCAACGCTTTCCTTCTCGCGGCTATATACTCCCATTTTCCTAAACAACGCCATAACGCAACTTCGTTTCATTTCGTGAACAATGTTCCATCCGTCGAATCGTATTCCTCGGGTACCTTCGCATATTCTCCCAATTTCGATGCTTGCTGGTAATACTAGTCGGTTGCTTCCAATTGTGTCCATGAAATCCATCGTGGATTTTGGAATCACTGCATCCGCAGTCCTCGTTTGTTTCGTGGCTCTCTCTCTCTCTCTTTCTCTCCTGTAGTAAGTTCAGTAAGAATAGTTGTTCCTAAGTTTTAGTATGTGAGATTTTAAGAATCTCGATGTATCGTTGTTTGGTAACTTTTGCAATTTTGGGGAAGTTCTTGGTGGCCACGTGTGTGGAAGCTTCGATGGTGTCAATCGTCAGTCCGAACACGCATTTGCCTGGTCATAAGCTTTTTTTGGTATTCATACACATGAACATCTAAATCTCTAGGATGTCAGCCGATGAAGGAGATGGAACAAAAATTGTAAGAAAATACGAAAGGTATATGAGTGCGGTGGTGAGAGAGAGCGAGGGGCAAAATCTTTTCGTCTTGTCTCACTCGCTCCGTGCGAACAATCTCCTGCGATAATCAGACTTCTCTTGTGTCTTTTTCTTATCTCGGTATGTGTGCTCCCTTTTTATATCTATATGTGTACTGGAATGAACACTGCTCGCATACGATATATTCTTATATTATAATATATGCATACCTGTATGTTTTTACTAACGTCTACGGGGCCCCATAGACCGCGGGCAGTCCCGTTTCATGACGAGTCTCTTCAAGTCATTCCACAGTCCTCATGGAGAGATTTACGTTTTCGTCTCTGCTATGAGATGAGTGCTGGCTCCTCATCCCTGCTTGGCTCTTCATCCTTCGCTTTGAACCTCATTCCGCGTATTCAACTTGTTTTAGAATCATCCCATTTTTCCTCCTGCGTTCTCGCACATATCTTTATCATCGTGCATTCTTTTACTGATCCTCATCCACCTTTCGTGCCTGATGCACTACCGATAACGAATTTGCACCAAGGTCCAGCACAGAGGGAACCATGAGATCTCTCTCTTCCTTTTTCTCTCTTGCTCTATCTTCCTGCCATCCCTTCTTTCTTCGAGTCGCTTCATTTTTCATAAAAATTATTTTCCAGAATCCTTCACCTCGTGTCTGATCTTTGAACTCGCATGAGATCCACAACTGTTAATGCGCTCTCAGTGATGGTAGTGTGACAGAGATGACTACAAAGTGTATACACGTTTTTCTCAGCGTCTTTTCATACATTCATTCAAAAAGAATCTCTCTCCTCTTGAGAACTGTGAAATGTTCACAGAGGGATTAAAAATTGAAATTACACCGTCATATAAAAGAATCCGGGGATGATATAAAACTTTGGATAATTTTGAATCTGCATAAAATAAATCAAGTTTTTATAAAAACGAAAAGAAATTTGTTGTGTTCATTCAAAATATTATTGAATTTCTATGAAAATTTTTAATCTACATGACAAAAATGTTTCAAAAGTTCGGGTCATTATGCTCGATTTTATTACTCAACGTTAATTGTTCGATTTTAATTCTCCACGTGTTCTAATTAGTGTGTAAGAAGTTCGATGTTTGAACGAAATACTGAATAGAAAAGTGAGATGGAAAGAGAGAGTTGACTGATAATGGAAAAGGCGTGTTAGACGAGCGTAAAGAGACAACAATAATGGTAAAGCTAGAAAAATGGAGAGCGAGTGAGACGAGGATGAGAGGTGATTATATTCCGTGTGACCATGGAGGCAGAGATCCGTCAGGTGTGACCCTCGCGGTCGATCCGCTTCGCAGGTCGTTGTCGTCTTCTTTGACTGCTTTTCCCATTGGTTTACCGGACTTACGAACGTGTATCTTGCGTCCACACATAAACGAGCATAGAGAAAGACACATTCATAGATTTGTATGTGTATCTCGATGTATATCGTAGATAAAACGTTGCCCCCCACTTTTTTTAGTGTCTCCGCATGTGAGACGGAGGGAGATTTGTCGAGGTTGGTGGGAGTCTTGTCGTCGTATCCAGAGTCCATCGTGTGTGTAATCTTCAAGCAAACGTATCTATGGGAGGTGGTTATACACTGTGAAAGAATTTTCCCTCGCCCGATAGCGATCGAGGGGAAAAGGAAAGACGCGAGTTTCTCTCCTGCGATAGAGGAAATGAAAAGTAGCGAAGAGGGAGAGAGGGAAATCGCATCTAGTGTCACGGGCAGTTATACTGCAAGGTTCCTCGAACCGTGAGGGGCGGTAAAGGGTTTAAAGGCGGGGAAAAGAGAGCCATTCGACGTATATGCACAAAGGACATATGTGACGCATGCGCGGTAACGTGCATTACTTTGTGATATGTATGCGGTACACAGCATCGTCGCAGAACCAAAAGTTAGAAGGAACTGGAAACGAGGCAACCTGAGTATAAAAGTGTTGAGGAAAGAAGATGTAGAATTTACTCACTAGGCTCTGAGCTGTATGTACACATAATGTACAAACTATATTACACTATCGCGTACTACTCTTGGCGATGTGCTAGCTCGTGGGCGCGCGCGTTACCTCGCCAGAGAGTTAACAAGGTTAAACACCTCAGTCGAGTTAACGGGAACATTAACACTCCACGATGATTACGATTAGAGACGTCTCGAGGATGGCGAGGAAGAGCAGCCACGATCGTAACGCTGCTGCGAATTTATATATCTATGTATATCGTTCTTATACAACGTTGGTGAAGCTGCTCGTGAAGCGGGCAAACCCGACGATGGGAGGGATGCTTACCTTTCCCTCCTCCTCTCCCTCTCTCTCGCTCGCTCTCTCTCTCTCTCTCTCCTTCTCTCGCTTTTCTTCCGCACACCCTTTAGAGTTCTACGCCCTCACGTATATCTGTACAGGAAAATTTATAATGACTACGCGTGGAATGGAATAGAAAGTGAAAGGCTTTTTGAAGCTGAACTTGAAATTTTTTCTGTACGCCATGACCAAAAGTTCAATATTTCCTCGCCATTCTACGCATGCGGAGGATTTACATCGAAATCTATTTCACAATTCAATTTTTCAGGACTTTTTGTACACACGCAGATGATAATTAGTTTATTCATTACCTTTTCCATCGAGAACAATTCGATCGGAAATTTAAACTGGGTTTCATTAATAAGGCAGCTTGGAGGTCAAACCCAAACGTCATTTTCCGTCATTCCATTTCAAATTTAATAATAATTCGATTTTCTAGAGCATTGCAAAGTTGAAAAATCGAATTATTCGTTTTATATAGAAAAAAATTTAGAAGATTCACCACTTAATTAGATTTTTGTGACCTCGATTATTTCTTCACAAAGATTCACGTCCAGATACGTTATTTTCGCAGTCACAACTATACGTACAATTACGATATTATCGATCAGTTGAAAATTATCATATTATGAAAGAGCCATAGAGCTTCGTCGTGAGGCCCCTTAATTTAAATTCTATTACAGGCGATCTCTATTCCCTCTGCTTTCCTATGAATATTCAAAGTTCGCGTGGACCAGCTTCGCTATGTACAGCGCCGAACTCTTTCTCCTCGTGTCTTTCGCGTCCCTCTCGGAGCTCGTTTTCTTCGTACATCCATCGGATATAACAAAGAATTAAATTAATAATACCGGATGAAGGAGCCCTTCCCTCTACAGCAATCTACATGCGTAGACGCGTCCAACGAACATACAAAAACCAACTATATGCGCACGCTTTGTGTATTCACATTCGAAATCTTTGATCTGTCGATGTGCATGAAATTAATTCGAAAAGGTGTCTGATATGCAGAGAACCTTGAATTAAAGGAATTGTGTTCGGAAAATTATAGATCATCGAACTCTTTTTATCGGAAATCTACGAGAGTTACCCACTGATTCACACACACACAGGGAACTGTTTAAATAATATATATATTTATGGACAATATATCACGCTCGAGGAAAATTGCGCTCGAGGAAAAGCATAGATACGAAGGGGATACATTAAGAAGGAAAAAAAAGTGTTTTTACAGTGGTTATATGTCCGTGACCGGTGAGGAAAACGCGAGAATTATAAGTGCTCTCGCGAGGAGTGTATTTTGTACTTATGCGTGGAAACCAAGTAGACCATGTCCCTTCTCGTAGCACACACGTCTCTTTTATAAAGGCCACGTTAGGGAAACCTCCGTCTGCTTAATGACGAGATAGACTCGCTTATTATGTGATAAATATAGAAAACGTAATTATTGATAAGCGTTAATGAGGTACCTGCGGTTAATGCACTTTATACTCTATGGCTGTATATTGAGATCCTTTGAGATGAGAGGGTGTGGTGGCCGTACGGAAAGAGAGAGTATATGTGAGAGGGAAAGAGACATCCAACAACGTACATCCTTCGGTCGAATCATGCGACCACGCTTGCTCACGCACCATCTTCACCTACAACTTGCACGCATATATGCACGTGTTTAGTCACACATGCACACATTAATATCTGCATGAATCCGTACGAGGTATTAATATTATTTTTCTTTAGATTCCGAGGTGCAAATTGGCCACACATCGCCATAATAATTAGTGCATATTGCCCTGACTTGCCTTCATGCGTTTACCTGTAATGCGAAAAAGGGCTCGCATCATAAAATATGTTGAATTCACGAAAGTTTGCTGTGGATAAATTACATACTGATAAGTCTTAATGAGCTTTCATAACTTGAAGAAATTTCAATTTCTTCGTTCATTTTCAACTTTGTTGCCAACATTTCTAGTTTAACTTTGTTGAGGATTTGTATAAATATAGATTTAAGGGTCTGGGACTGAGGTTTTTTTTTTGTATTTCAATTTTTTGATAGTGTCAACCTTTTTACATGATTAAATTTGTTAATTGTTAAATTCGAGGAAACCCAGAGACAAAGTTTTTTCTAAAAAATGTTGCACACGTTCAAAGAATTTTTGATGCTTCGATTTCCAAGTTTTTGTATTTTTTTTTCCTTATACGACTTCAAGCCTCGTTCGAAATATATATTTGAATAAACCAGGAGTCATACAAGTGCAGTAAAGTTTGAGCCAGAAACATTTTGTACGAGAGAGCAAGAATCGTGCCGAGCGAATGAATCTGTAGGGGCAAGAAAAAGAGAAGAAGAGAAGGAGAGAGAGCAATCTTCGAAATCAAACGAAGGCATGAATCATTCTAAAAATATATATAGCGCATAAGCGAGCTCACATTCAGCAAAACGCCATGGATTCAAACAGCATCCTGCCTGCTTCGTCCGTGTTCCTTTATTTTTCGTCATTCACGTCGTCTCTCGATCCATCTCTTCGTGGTGCGTCGAAAACTCCTTTATTTCCTTTTTTTCTTTCTTTGGAATTTCTTGCTCTTTACCTATCGAGCTGCATGAAATTTTTGCTGTTTTTTCTTTTTCATATTCGTCCTCATATGCATTCATATATTTAAAAACATATGAATATAGCACTTGTGCTTTTTGTGAGTCGCAATAGAAGGGTTAGAACGTCGCCTGCATTTTCGTTGGTGCATTTTTCAACTGTTGAATGCAAACGTCCCTAAAATATTGAGAAATACGTTTTTCCAATTCATTCAGTGTTTTGAATGATGAAAGAATGCATGAATAATGTCGATGGAGCTTTTGTCGTAATCGTACAAATAAACGTAACGTTTTTCACAGCCACGAAAGACATTGGCGTAACGTGTCACTAATTATTCGAGCGATTCCGTTGCATTAAATAAGGTATGCGAAAAGGAAGACTGTTAAGAAATTTGGTGCACAAGTCGAGGCACAAGTGCTCAATGTATCTTTCATAAAGTGGAAGATTGCGAAGAGAAGGTAAAGAACGATAGACCGCAAATATTAAAAGCCCTCTCTTCCTCTCTGTTCACTTGTCGGTATAGCGGGAAAGCTGAATCGGTGTTCAAATGTGTTTCTCAACTATTCCCCAAGCTGTGTAACCTCGGGGCGATTATTAATAGTGCATAATGAGAGATTCCAGAGAGGGTCTCGGTTGCACATAGTGGAGGAGCTTTGATCACGAGATCGCGAATTCGACCACGTCGAAACATCCGGTTGACCATCTCTCGTCGCAAAGCGACATGGCGGTTTTCTTCTTCTTGTTGCTTCGCATTCTCTTTTCTTTCAGCTTCTCGTTACGTTTAGCGTACAACACGCGTGACACGTCTCGATTTAAACGAAATGAAAAATCGCCGGATATTCGAGGGTGGAGTCGCACAAGCGATCCAGATATAATTTCAATGCACACACACACACACACACACATACATATGCGAATGCATGTGTATTAACCCGTGTTGGAAAAAGCGTACGTGTGGCGTATTAACTCTCATCTCAACGGGCAAAGAGGAGACGGGGAGTTGGGATTGATACGCAAATAAATCCCAAAAATATACAGGTGGCAGTGAAGTATTCGCGACGTCTGGCAAAACCCGGGGCCTCGGGTCGTCGAGTTTTCGATTTATTTTCGAGATTAAATTCAAACCATTCGCAACGTCTAATTCTTCCTGCCAGCTTTATTGCCGAGGTCTAAGCTTCTCGCGGTCTCTATGGTGTCTCTCGCTTCCTTCGTGCATGCGTACGAATACACACGAACGTATCGACTTTTGTGTATACCAACAAGAAAAACAATAATTTAAGTATCTCGGGGTGTGAAAGGTCGTATCATTGGTCCTGATGTAAGTTCGAAATAGATTATCATCCACAAACGTATAAAGCCAAGTTCATAGCGATTTTGGATCAACTCCTTATACTTTTGTATTTCATGTAGTCGTGGTCGTCGGACGAATGGAGAACCATGCCACTCTTTTCTCCGATGCTTTCTCGACAAACGAGCGCGTTCTCCCGGGGTTTGGTTCACGGGGTGTGACGCGCGCGTTTCGACGATTATAACGTCCGTCACGATTATGCGACGCGTCAGCCCGAAGAACGTCGCTCCTCCGATGCATAACGCATCGGTGGACGCGACCACTGTCGTACATCTACACACATATTTGCACATCCATATATATATACATAAATAGATATGTTTATACCGGTGGATAGTTGCAAATGACTCTCGTCACTGCGCCACCGAACAAACCTCGCTTCGGCTCCCGCGAGCGCGCACGCTTGGCAACCGACGGATTTTTATAACTGTTTTTGTAAGCGGTCGCTTTCCGGCGTCCTATAAATTACGAGTCACACATAGAGTAGTCACAACGTACGTAGTATAATCGTGGTGACTGTAATAATAGTATATACCGGTCTTGCTCTCGCTACGTTATTCCTTCTTCTGTGGGAAATCCGCGTTTTTCTTTCTTTCTCGCCTACTTTCGTACCTCGCTCGCTCGTTCCATAGTTTCTATTCTTTCAACTTACTTTTTTCTTGCCTTTCTCGTCCTCTAAACCACCGTCATCAACTCACATATCGCACCGTATCTTACCTCTGTTTATATATATTTTATATAACTATACACGATGTCCCCGCTTTCCTATATATCGCTGCTTACGACAGCCTGCTCGAAGTGGGCTGGGAACCAGACTCCGATGCTTTTATGTCTATCTCGCATATGACTATATACGAACGAACCCCTTCTAAGTCTCTGTTACTTCCTTATTCGATGTATCACCGTTTCTTAATCAACCACGTGTCCTTTCTGAGTCGTGAATATCGCCAAGACTTGTTCTAATGATTTTTAATTGGCTCGAAGGTGCCGGTGTGACGAGATCCGTCCACGTTCGTCTCACTCCTACATTTTTTCCTGTAACTTAAATTTTTTTTCGTGCGAGCTTGGCAGAAAATAGGAGGGAAACTTGGATCAATTTGACTATATTTATTCGTTTCTTTTCGACTGTCTTTGAATTTAGGACTCTAGATATTTATTTGAAGAGGTTTTTATGTGCGATCGTGCAAATGTCAATTTTGCCATTAGACATCGCACGAGAAACGTGATGATGATCGTTGGTGGATTTTCACTGATGATACAACGTCTCTGCTCTACGGTTTGCTGTATATCTCTCAAATCCTCACACCCGCACTATAAACTCTGTCTCACGATCGTATCGTGCTCGCAAGGCGCAAGGTTCGTCGAATTATTATACGACACAAATGAATAACGCGACCCGGACTCCGGAGTCTCTGCCCTCTGTTCTTATTCTTCTCCTTTATTCCTCCTTCTTTTCTTTCTCATTTTTCTTCTTCTGTTCTTCTACTTGTTTGAAACATTATCGCAGCGAATCGAATATACGTCGAGACGTCGGAACCACCGACGCCTAGATGACAAAGTTATACTGCCTCGAAGCATTACGGAAACATAACGCAGCAGAGAAATCAGCAAGACCGAGATAATGGAAATGCGGAACCTTCGAGCGTTCATATTTCTACTGAGAACACCGCACCCCATCCCTTTTCCTTATAGCCCAATGACGACTCAGCTCGTAAGCTCGAATGCTTCATTTTCATACACAACGATGAACGCACTCGAACCTTCCGGTCCAGCAACACCCGTTGTACATATTCCCCTTAACAAAATACCACATGTCACGCCCCCACCAAGAATGTTAAATAATGGAGCAAAAAGATACGTCGAATATGTAGAAAAATAATTTTACAGCATTTCTCAGAGACGCAACGAATTTCGCTTACGAAGAGCAGCGAAGATGGTAATTATAAAAATCTACGGCTACGCGAAAATTGGAAGTGATTTTTTGTTGTCGTTATAAATAAAGCCGATCGTCTTTTGATCAAAATCTCGAGAGGCAATGAAAACTGCAATTTTACTATCGAATAAAAACCTCGTCAATTATCTACTCTGAGTTGGATTCACTGAAAAGATCTCGTAGAGTGTAGACTCTATGACTGTTCAATGAGACGTGGAAAAACGATTGCCAAGAAATTTCGCAGCATCCTTCCATCGCGATTTCAAGCAACAGAGGTTCCCATGCTCGAGAAGAGTCACTTCCTCAACCTTCGTTCTCCTCGAGCGCAAATTTGATTTGTGGCGCGCCAAGGGATCGCGTTTTGAGCTACGATTATGGCCCTTTCGAGTTTTCTTAGGGCCATTTAATACTTCTCTTTCCACATGGCAGAATAATCCTTCTTGCTTGAGACCAAAGTGGAAAGAAGCGGAAAACCGAAATCTTTGAGTGCCAAAATCGAACTTAACTGGCGATTCATTTTCATAAAAACCACCGAGACATCCCTTTGCAAAAGCGTTTGCGAATCTCCGTAAATCTGTGTGTGCGTAATTTCGAAAGATTATAACATATATTATCTTGCATTTCGTTGTCGAAGCGAACTGAATAAATTTCAAGGTCACCTCAGACGGAAAATGACAATTACGATTTTTATCGTCAGAGATCGATTTTTCAATTTTTCTTATAATTCTCTTTGCCACCCCAGACGAAATTCTTTTGGATTTTCCCTCGTATCGATTTCATGCCAAGAATTTTTTCGATAAGAACAAAATTATGCTGACAGGAATTTTGTGTTGCTTATCGAGAATCGTCGAGTCGTGAATGTGCAGCAATATCTCGTGAGACTAAGAGAGGAAGAGAAAGAGAGAGAGAGAGAGAGAGAGAGAGAGAGAGAGAGAGAGAGAGAGAGAGACGGTACACACAACCGTCAAGTGTGTAATAAGATATCCGCGGATACTCGAAGCCCTCAATTGGTTAATTTACCGGCAGTTAGCAGCTATCCGAGTCGCTTAGGTCATACCAATGTGATATACTTCATGACGGCGGATAGCGCGCGTTCGGCCTGAATAATTTATAAACTGGTGCCTGTTTACGAGAATTGAGAATAATGAATTTTAACGGCGTCGAGTACTGCGGTTCGTCTGCGCCATTGATGACTCCGGACACCAATATAAAGTATCAAGCTGCTTGCCAGAGAGTACAGTCCTCGAGACTCGGAGCTTCATTGAAATTGAGTCATTATGTGACCTGTTCAGCCAAGGTTGACGAAGCTCGCACTTGTTCGCTCAAAAAAGTCTTATTCCAATAAAAAAATGGTCTATTTATTCGACCGATAAATGTTCAATATATTTTTTTTTTCTTTCGCTGTCCCATGCAAAGGTTGGAGTTGTAAATCGAAGTTAAAAATTGCATACTTTTTTTTTAAATCTGTGTAGCTGGAAAGCTTGTTTTAATAAATAAAGTCCTGCAACAATTAATCATTAAAAAAAATGAATTGTAAAATATCTATTGAATTGGTTAAAAGAGACGAGAATGATCTTTGGCATGCAGAGATAGCGAGATCACAAGTAGATCCCGCGTGGGTGTTCCGGGAGATCATGGTCCACACTTCCGGTGCAGGACGAACACGCGTACATCTCGTATTATATGCCGCCTCGACTAGAGTGTCGAGAGGTCGATGAGCGAGATTGAGTGGACGAGAGGAACGGAGGGGAAAGGGAGATAGGAAGGGAAACGCAGTATATAGTGTTAGAAGATACGCGAGGGGGGAAAAAATCGTGACAGAGAAGAAATATCATTGCCGGAGTCAGGCCAGAGAGAGATACAGAAAGACAGAGACCAAGAGGACAAGAGAGAGGCAGAGGAAGAAGGCAAAGCAGAGAGAGAGAGAGAGAAAATACAACGTAAGTGAGCAGTCAGAGAGCTGGCGCCTAATAGATTGGTTTGTAGGTGGACACATTATGTCGTCGTTTGCCGACGTACGCGTACAGGACATGGCTTTGTAACCGAGAGCCTTCTACTGCTTACACACGAGAGTATACACTCGTGCAATAAGCGTTGGACCACACTTGGATAGACATATCCATGTTTTTCTACACATTTATATTGTTCATAATATTCCGTATGCATACATTCGTGCGTGTATAACATAACAAGTCTCCGCATCTCAATCCGCAGTAAGAAACACAATTTTGAGCTTTTTTATTGAGATAATTTAAATGATGTTGCATAAATTATTAAAAATATTAAAAATGATGAGTTCTTCTGTTTCCTTTCCTATTTTTTTTTAATTCACAAAAATGACTAACTTTTGTTTTATTTGAAATTGGAACGCCGCTCAGCGCTCATCATTCTTTTTGTTTTTCAATTATCTTCAAAAATTGTTAATTCGCGTTTTGTGTTTATCTGCATTTTTAAATAACCATTGAGTTTTAAACTGAGGGAAAAATTTAAATTTGAAAAAATTGTGGTTTAGTTTTCCGGTGGCATCATTTCGATTTTTTTTTTTTTCGTAAAATTATCGTAATTCGCGACATTGGTATGAAATTGCAAAAGATGTGAAGGAATTCTGGCACAGTGAATGCGCGTCGACGGGAGGGCAAGCGAGGCGCACAGCCGAGGGCGGAAATTAGTAATGTAGCAATAAGCCCCGCGAGCGCGTGTATTTTTTTGACCGAATCGTTTAACGAGAACGGCGAGAGCGATGAGGAGGCCCTTCCAAAGTCACACTGCCTGAGAGAAGCTCCAAAAGCATTTCTGAGCGCGATGCTTGCTGCTACTGCTGCTGCATAGTCGTCGCGCTGAACGACAGATGCAGCGGAACAGACTGAGATAAGCGTTAACGGGGACACGACAGGGGAACGAAACGATCTCCCCTGAAGAAGAGGATGCTGACGATGAATAACGGTTCTATCAGTTATGATTGCCAAAACGCCTCCACATGTGATACACATTAAATGCATTTACAGGAAATCATACTAGCAAATAATACCTCCACAAAAATAAGCATCTCAATAAAACTAAGAAAACGTATAAAATAATTTCATTTTGTATAAAGGACTATTCGAGCAAATAATCCTTGACAATAAAAAAATATTCGAAACAATTATTTTCTTTGAGGAAACTCTGAACGTTTTCCTTTCACTATTTCCCTGTTAAAAGGTTGACCTTGAGCAAAATGCCTGATCAGACCGCCAGCAAGTAAAATACAAATTTGTTAATCATTACGTTAAAAACGTCATAATCATTCTCCTCAGCGTTTTTGAACGTTTCGATTTTTTTTTCTTCCCTAGGATTTCGTTATTCAAAGTTTTCGTCGAAATCTGCCAGTTTCGATGTAGCGGGGCAACATCCTTAAAGCCGAAAAGTCGAGATTTATGACAGAGTCGAATTTCATTTTGAGAATGTTCGTCATTTTATTTTTGATACTTTCGTTGAGTTATTTTTGTTTCCTCGAACCGGATCGTTATATTTATGCATGCGCTGCATTTTAGTATTTGAGTGAATAGCAACGGTTGGTTGAGTAAAACTTGAGATCCGGCAAGGTAATTTCTTATCGATGACGTCCCGTTTGTTAATGTCCTCGAGACGGGCGTCACCGGCGAATCGACGAAGCAAAAAACTTATCGATTGAATCTCCAACCAGGCGCGCGGGAGCTCGAAATAGTGAGACAAGGAGAAACCGAAAGAGAAAGGAAAAGCGAGAATGAAAGAGAGAGGAACCAATCGTAAAATCGTGAGTAGGAGACACGACGTGAATTTTAGAGTTTCGCAAAGGATGTACGAGTTGAATCTGCGAGTATAGCGAATACACGATACTCACCGAAGGATGCTGCCTTCATTTGGTACTGTTGGATGAGAGTGAGAGCGGTAAAACGATTCCGCGAATCTAATCGACAGCTTCATAAAATGGAAAAGCCATAAAATCATAAAATCAACAACACAGACTAACGCTCAACATATAGTTTCGTAAAATGGAGACAAGACGAAAAAGGTGGACGTTCGAGAGGCATTACATTTCGCGTTTTGTGTACCGAACCGAACGTTTTTGGTTGCTCGTTTATCACGATGCACCTCCGACATAAACATACGTCGATTTCTATTAAACAAATAGATAAGTATTCATAAGAAACAAAAAAGAAACGACTAACAGCCTCCAAAACAACTGAAAGCTTATATATACACGTTCATATTGTATTAGTATTTTGTATATAAACCTCGTATTCTTCATCCTGGCTTATCTACCGTAGGGACGCTTTTACTGCCAACGCCAATACACACTTTAGTGGTGGATCGATTCGGAGAGATATGCAAGCAATAAGCGTTTAATTGCACGGGATTCCTCATCTCGGTATGGGCTCCGCGACGACCGATGGAGTCTTTTGGAGAATAACCGCGCAGCGAGAAAGAAACAGTGTGCATGAGAGAGGGAGCGAGTGAGGGAAAGTGAGATAGAGAGAAGCCTCTCGGGTTCAGTCTGTCTCGACTATAAAAGGCATCGCACCTATAAAATGCATCCTTGGCCGACGGTCATTCTTGCCATTGTATGCACAGTTGGACGACCCCTCGAAGTTATATACTCGTCGATCCCGCCTTTGGGATATGATGGTCGCGTGTCCTCATCGATACAATACACTCTTCGATACCAAAAAGAATCGATTTCCAATTCTGAAATAGTTTTTATCAGATTTGAAAGAAAAAATGCATTTTTTAATCGAGCCTTGCACATTTTTTTAAAAGGATTATTCTCCGGATAAAATGTGTGAAAATGTTGAGAAAGCGGAGGAAACACTCCGCGAATAGTTTCAATGACGAAATCAGGCAACGAAAAGGGTGTGAGTCCTCGTGAACCGGAGACAAAGTAATTCGGAACATCTGGAGGGCTCTAATTAATGGGATATCTTACTACTCTGTCCCCTCATTCTTCTTGCTCCATCGTCTCGTCTTCCTCTTTATTCTCCTTCGGATCTTTTCTCCTACTGTATATTTCTTGATTAAGCAAATATGTATTTTCTCATGTTGATGCGGGAGAGAAAACGATGCCGAAAGATTCTCCTCGAATTTAGTCCATTCCATAAAAATTAATCCTCACGAACAAAATGGTTTATTATATTTAAATAACTTTTTAATGTTCAACAATTATTTCAATTCGGTTTAACGGATTCAGGTGAACAAGCAGAAGCATGTAATCGATAAATCAGTTTATTATAGTTGACGCACAAATAATGTGAAAATTAAACAGAATAGTGCGGAGTAACTATTTGTACCTTAAGAGAATTAAAATATCCAACCCACGTTTTGGCTGCGATTTGTGCAACGAGGTTGGACTGCCCTCTGGCTGTAATTCGAGATCATTTCCTGCATAATCGATAGCTCGAAGAAAAAAGGGAAAAATGAAGTTTACAATGCCCGTGGGGAGGATTCGGAGAGCCTCAACAATCGTTATTTAACAAGAATAAGTAACAACGCGAGCTATAAAGTATTGCGAAGTTGCACGAAGTTACATGGGTCACGAAGCACGCGAGAAGTTGAATTCGAATTGGATACCCGCGATCGAGGAAGTTTCCTCGTGTAGTACGGAATATAAATATATAATTAAACATGCAAAGCCTATAGACGAAATTGCGAGAGGAGAAAAAGTGGCAAAAGGTGTGCAGAACAAATCGTCGCTGTTTCGGTGCATGTATACATATTTATACAAAGTAGGAAGTTATGTGCAACATTGGGAATAGAGTCTCGCGCGTGCGACGAGCGTTATGCACACACCCTGAGAATCTACGGCAATACGTAAATGACGGCGCGCCATTACATAAAATGGATGTTTAATTGAAGCTAAACAATAATATGCGGAGCGTGAAACCACGCGGGTCAGGAATGCTATTCTCTCTCTCTCTCTCTCTCTCTCTCTTTGTCTCATTATTTTTTCTTCCTTTCTCTCGATCTTCGGGACTCTCTCCATCTCCCTCCCTCTCTTTCTCTAACGTCGAACGTATTAAATTTCACATATCGTATCTCGCGCTCTTGCGGAGATAGGCTGTTTGCGGTGATGCAGCGAGCAAAGTGTTTGCAATGGGCCTGCTCACACCACAGACACTCCCACGACTCGCAATTGCTCGCATTCCCCGCAATCTAGAAATCTAGATCACTATTAATTTTATATCTTCTCGTGGAGTTTCATCTGTACACACGGTACAGATACATGCAGACATTTGATGCCAAGGGACGAGGAGTCTTTGCGGTAAAGTTGTGTTGGATCACAGCTTCTTGAGCGTTGCGCAATCCGAGCAACGTCTGGAAAGACTTTCTGGAGTATAATAGATTGGAAACTGCACCCAAAGTAAAATTTGTGAAAATCTACGGTAATGGCGACTAATTACATTGTTCGAATGCCTGAACTCGAGGTAACGAATTCCCAGGATGTAAAGTACAAAATGACATTTGAAAACTTGGGCAAAACACGAACATGGAGCGTAACTCCTCACTCGCACGTCTAGGATTCCACGTTGCCTCCTCCCCTTCGTCTTCCTCTGCTTCTCTCTTCCTTGGCATGGCTCGTAGCTTCTGGATTCTAGATACAAAACAAACTTAGTGGTTTCCATGTCGGATGAGCCGAAAACGCAACTTTGCCGCAATGGATCGTGATTCCCTAACGCACAAGCAGGAACCTCAACCTGCGCTGGACTTTTCACTCATGGTCCCGGAGATATTTAGAACAGGAGACAGCACTCCGAGAGGCCAAGCCAGTGCTAATTTCATTAGACGAGTCTAGTCTAACCTCTGCTCTCTGCTCGTAGCAGCGCGAGCTAGTGAGTGAAAATAATTCACTCGGTCTCTTATCGCACTATCCTATTAGCAGGTGTGAAAGGGAACGGATTTAGAGGGACGTGTTGGTCTCGTCGTTAATTAGAGATGTCGTGTACGCCGAACTAACGAATAAATGTCTAAATTGTGTAATTGTAAGTTGAGGCAATGACTGCTATGGAAGTTTATTCCTCACCACATGTCATGCGGATGGTACTTAATGACTTTTTAGGAACTCCAAGAGTCAAATTTTTCACTCCTGGCGACAGAGTTTAGCGAGGGCTTAATGCACAACGTGATGCTACGTGTCAATAAATTGTTAGTCGCGTCTCTCATCCATAGTTTCCAAGCTCCTGCTTAACCGCTGTTCGGGGATGAGACCAAAAACCCTTTTGTCGCTCGAATGCTTAAGGGACGGAATAATCGAGCGATGAACTTCGTTGATAGGTCGTGAGAGAAAAAGAATTATAAAGAAGAAAGCGTTGAAAAGAGAGAGAGAGAGAGAGAGAGAGAGAGAGATAGAGAGAGAGAGAGAGAGAGAGAGAGAGAGAGAGAGAGAGAGAGAGAGAGAGAGAGAGAGAGAGAGCGACCGCTAGAGTGACAAGCGCGAATATAAATTTACATGGTACGACGTAAACGAGTGGGCCGGTTCCTTGACGCGAGGAACTCGAGGTCTCTGATCATACATATATGCGTGCGTTCACCATGAGAAACTTAAACTATGCCCGGCTTCGCGAGGGACGGAGGGGCGGGGGAGAAGGAGGAGGTTTCTGTGACTGGTCTCTGTATTAACGAGCTTAAACGAACGGAAACTAAGTGTCTCGGCGCTCACTCGGGAGTATAATTAATTAATCGCAATCATCGTCGCGCCACTGCGAGAGTCCATTCGCTCCCTGTCGACGCATAACCTTCTCTCTTTGCTTTTCATATTACATGCACTGATCGGCTCACAAATTGACACTGAGAACAAAACTTTCAAGCAACAACGAACCAACGCTCGTTTCTTCAAAGATTCCATCAAATGTGCTTCACCTTTGAAAACAATAATAAAAGATATAAAAATAAAAAAACGAACACATACATAGTATAGGGTGCAAGTATCGATCCCCATGGAAATGACATTTCGAAGGAATTTCATGTCCCAAGGACGTCGAGCTACTCAAGATTTCGTTTTGCCTGTACTTTTCGCTGCTATTTCTTTTTTTTCTGCGTTTCTCGCTCTCGAGCCACCCGTAAACTGCATGCAGATACGCGTGTACCAGCTGAACATACCACGAATTATTGGCGACGGGGTGTCCTGCTCGTGCGACCCTCAAGAATAAATTCGACGTGCCCATGGCTCGTTCCTTCTCAGTCGCTTTTCTCTCCCTCTTTCTTTCGTAAGAACAGGTTTTTGCCGATGCACGTATTAATGGGGTATCTAGTTACCCGTGCGAAAAATATACTCGATTTCATTCGCTTATTTTGTTTTAATTTTTATTTTTTTTTCATTCAAACGCACACTCAATCGTGAGAGTCGCGGGCTTCTTTCCTCCTCATTTATCCACGAGAGATCGGGTCCGGCAATTCTTCTCGCTCGTGCTTCCGAAACGTGGTATATGGATTCTCCGGAAAAAAGCACGTTCTATGTTGCGAAATGTCAAACGAAATCGAGTGTTTTTATCAAAAAATCCTATCACTCGCAGGTAAATCGTTAGTTTCTACGAAAAACGAAATCTAAAAATAAAAATCACATCATTGACCTGGTTTTTTTGCCTCTACTTTTATGTGCTTTTACATAAATTGTTATATACCATGTGAGCGAGCAGTAATTTGTCAAGGAACTTGTTTTCACATCCATTCGTTATTCGTCGCTTCTTGGAATCGAGCGAAATATGTAGGTAAGTTTTATAAAAATATGCGTGGGTCAAGTGTTTGTTGAAAGGCGTAAAATTAACTTGGCGGAATGATTTTCTGACGATACACTTCGAGCTCCTTCGTAGAATTCGGTGAATTTACAAAAAATCGTGTATATACGGCTGTCTCAATAATAATTAGTGTCGAATTGTTGTGTCATGATAATTATCAAAAATTCATAATGAGTCTCGAGAAATAAAGCATTTTGGAGAAATTGATGCTGGAATAAAAATGTCAAGAGGCTAGAAAAACGATAAAAAAAGGTTTTTGAGATTTCTATCATATTTACAAGTCACACCTCTAACTTGTCAACTTCGATACGTGTATTTCAGGAGGATTAAGTTCTAACGACGTGACGAACGAACGCGCGCGTACGTTTTAAATTAACGAGAATCGTATGAAATCTCGCGAATTTAATTATATCTCGTGCACGATTGCCGGAAGAAGAAAAGAAAAAAAAAAGACGTTTTTTTTCGCTTAATTACCCGAGCCGCTCGAGTGGGATGAATAAAAATGGCCGTTTCTGTATTTCGCGAGCTCTCGGATCGGCAGCATTTCATGAGCGTGATCCGCTACTGAAGGAAAAATAAAAGAAAGACCAAGGGAGAGAGAGAGAGAGAGAGGGGGGAGGGAGAGACAAGTGTTGTTGTCGCAAAGAATTCGCGATGGCCGCCGTTCACCAACGTAAACTTGGAAGCAAACTCTTTGTCCCGCGAGTTTTGTGACAAAGAACAATATATATGTATATATTGTTCTCGTGTATGTGCATATACATGTGTATACACGCGAGATAGAGATCGAGCGAACCATCGGATGAGAGCGACGACCGCAAAACACACCAGGTGCCCGTAATCGTTCACAAATTAACGTCGCCGGAGCAGTTTCTTTGGCACAGATTTGCCGGTGTTAGTGCGAGCGTGCGTTCACTTTACAATAACTGCAATAAACGAACGCCTGGATCGATGCATTCAACAAAAATTCTATTTGCTGGAAACGCTCTTTGTAAATTCTGTTCTTTTTTAATCGAGCAATAAAAGGGCAATCGTCATTGATCCCAAGATTCGATACTCGAATGAATCAAACCATTATTTTTGCAGCCTATGACGATATGCGACGAATCCAATGGAAACGTCCTAAAGAAAACATATATTTTCGGTTAATGAAGGTACAAAATCCATGCATTAAGGGTTAATTGTGTGTCATGAGGGCCACACGTCGTTAGCGTCTCGTTCTCACACTCTTCGCTGTTTTTTATTTTTCTTTGTTGCTCTCCCTCGTTCGCTTGGTATAAAACCCGCATATAAAAGTGTTGCTACGAGCACAGGTTTGCTGATAAGATCTACGCCAGGTTTCGTAGAGATTACTCAACAAGTTTACACGAACCTGTCGTCGCGGATCATTTGCTTGTGTGTTTAAGAACAAATTAAACTGACAACGACCGCGGGAAGCATCGAAATGAAGCCAACGTCATTTTCTGTCAAAATCCTTTTGTTAGCAGCCCTTAAGAGGATTTTCGCCGTTGTAGAATTTTAAGGAAACGTGGCTGACACTCCAAAGGGAAAAACTCTTCTTCCCACATCCGGGATATCGCCATTTTTAAGAATTTGCGATTCCACAAACAACAAATTAATAAAGAATAGTTTTTTTTTTTCATTTGACGATAAAAATAAGGACGCTGCTCCAAAGGTTGTAACACGAATCCTCCGACGAGGCAAAAAAAATCTATATAAAGAAGAAAAAGTAAAATCTCGTTAACGTACCTTTCTCAAAGTTGACGGGAAAGCGTTCAGGGACTGGCCGATAAATTCTTCGTTGGCCGTCAAGGGGAGGTTTTAGCAAGGTCGTTGTCATTGAGATTGAGTCAGAAGAGATGGGATGAACACGGACACGAGAAAGAGAAAACCTCGCGATTCCAATTATGTTTCGTACTCTCGTATGTCGTGATGGGCCAAAGCCTTCGAACGAAGGTTTTCTCTGTTGTAGTCGTAAAGTTTCCGGGCTGTACAACAGAAGAATATGTTCGAATACGGTATTGTTGTTCGTATTAGTGTGCCGAGGATAGGCAGATCGGAGAGCGTAAATTCTGCAAAATCGCATTGGGAGTGTACGTTTGGCTAAATGTGACGTGAGAAGGATACTTTCGAGTCCAGACCGTAGTGTTTGCTTGGCAAACAAACAAAAAAACGCAACGATAATCCATCGGACCTGCCGAGCCTCATGGACCTGACCACGAAATTTCCACAGTTATTTCGTGATCTGGGAATTCATCCTTCTAGCTTCAGTATTTATCTCTATTTTTCATGAATTAAGCTCGCCGTTCGAATTTCGCGAAACAAAATGGCAAATCGCTATGGGAGGGACTTCGTAGGAACTTTCTATCAAATATATCATGCAACTCGTCGTGAAACAGGACAAGCATGTTTTTTTATTATTTTTATTTCAAACAAAAAACTTTTTGTTGCCGAAGGAACTGACGGAGTTCTCTGGCGAACGAGACTATAAAATTATGCTCGAGTAATCCACAATAATGATTAAAGTCGAAACGAGTTTTTTTCTTCGGCTCTGAAACCACTGTTCTATGTAAATCAGTCTCAGTAATAAGGAATAGAATCTGGAAAGAAGAATCTGTCATGAGATTGTGCAAAACATTTTTACTATTCAAACCCTTCGATCCATAAGTTTCTTCTTATGCGGAATTGACTTGAAATTTAGCAAACGAGCTCTTTTACGAGATTGAGAGAAAATAACAAAGTTTTGAAATCACAGAAATTAGTTTTTCCAGAGACCAGCATCAGGAAAATGTGCAGAAATAATTAAGTTGATCATAGTCAACGGAATGTCAATGTTCTTCAATGAAATTAGGGTTTTCGTTAGCTTCGTGAATACTTACACGGAGCGCAAGACCAATAATTGTTTTGATGTGGAGAATTATTGAAAACAGTATTTCTAAGTGGTTTCGTTGAGAGCAATCGTTTAAGTTGACTATACCGACGGATGCACATATATTACAGCCGTAAAATAGGTGTGTGTATTATAGTTAGGTATGCTTACGACAACAGAGTGTACAGTACCGGGTGCGAGGGAGAGACGCAAGCGTGCAGAAGTAGACGCACTGCGACTCGTAAATTTTCTAACCGGGGGAGACCTTCGGTTGATTTAGCATTCAGCACTTAAATCAATTCGAACAAGTTCGGTACTTAAGAGCTCCAGCTTCGAGTTTGTACAGGGAAAGAGCGAGATAAACGCTCTTACTGCTATTGCAGCTACTCATTCTAGATTCTGGTAAAGGGGGATGAAACTCGCGGGGAGGAACGCAGATGGGCTCGCGGAATCTCGAGGCGTTCATTACAATTATCATAGTCTCTCCAGAACCATCCGCTTCCCTCACCTCCTTTCTCGAACACTGTATTAGCTATACATCGCCATCTTGCATGGCCTATTGCGTTAGTTGGTGGAACTACGCTTCTTACGTAGGAGCATTTTATTACGTTCGATAACGCTCGTCGAAAATAGTGAAAGCAATACGTTTTTTCGGTCCTTGCTAATTACTTTGTTCAGCATTCGAAGGGAGGATGGATTTTTTCTGAAATACCGAAGGATTGGAAGGATGAGGTGACGTTTGAAAAATGTAGAGTCGTTTAGCCTGATCCTCTGAGGGAAATAACGAGTAGCGAGAAGCGAAGATGATCATGAAGAATTTTGTGTTTTTTCTTCTTTGATTAAATGGTATATTTACAAAATAAGTTATGTAAATGGACGAACTCTGTAAAATGGATTTAGTCAGTATCGATTTCTTGGCACCCTCCGAATATTCGTAATCCTATGGCTTAGGGTTATCCATAGCGAATTCACGAGAAGGGGTTGAAAGATTCTGAGGAATAGTTGAAAACATAGAAGGCAGAAAGGAGCCCAGCATCGATAAGGATCGACGACTTTAAGCGATCGCGAGCACGATGAGTCGAGAGCCAAAGAGGACAACTTTGCTTCTCTTTTTCCGTTTCATGAAACATCGAAGAGAGATTTTGCTTTGAAAGAAGAAAGAGAAAGCGAGGGAGTGAGAGGGAGAGGAAACAAAAAGCGAGAGGAAATACGTCTCACCGAAACCCCAATGTAGAGATCTTCTTAGGTCTGAAGAAGAAGGAGAGCGCGAGATTGGTCGATGTGGTGTAGCAAAGAGAAAGAGAGATAGTGCGACGAGCATTTGGGGAAGGACGATTGGGGATGGCGAAGGAATAAATACGGGAGCGAAGACCTTCGCCGTCGAGGCTAAAACGAGAGAAACACAAACAGTAATTACGAATATCTCGGCTCGGAATCGAAAAGACATCGCAAATCTTTAACTGGTTTCAGGAACCTTCTGCTTCTGGTGTTTCCTGTTTTTCCTCATCCCTTTTGCTACCGCGTTTTCTCTCTCGTGAAATCGGACGGCAGGGTGGCTCCACTTTTGCCACCCTTCGTTTTACCATCTTGCTCGTTTTCCTTCTTCATCGTCTTCTCCATCGATCCACTTTCCTCTTACCCTTTTATTCGACTATATGCCCGCTCCATCCCTCCCTGCCTCTTTCTCGCTCTTTCCTTCTTTCTCGTCGCCTATATCTCTAGTCGAACGCCCCCTCCCCAATTGCCGCAGCCGCGTCCTCCTTTCATCGCCGCCTCGTTTTGAACCCTTTGGTCGTTCTTTCGGATTAACCCTCTCCTTTCCTCACCTCATTCCGTGTCGAAAACTTATTAGTAATTACGGCAGATATCTGGGCACTGGATCGGAAAAGAAAGGAGAAGAAGCAGAAACGGAGAATCTTGCTGCTGGTCGTTTCTTCCAAGTTCCTTCGAGACGGCGAGTACGAAGACGACGTTTACTTGTTCTTTCCCTGTCGTTCTTCTGAACTTCGACGTGTCCGATTATATTCGACTGTCTCGCTTTTCACCCACCTCCGCGCCTCTTACATCTTAGTCTCCATAGATCTTTTATACTCTTTTGCCTTTCTCCTTAATTTCTTGAGAGTCGTTCGTGCCTCAGCAAACTCGTTAAATACTAGACGGAAAATTAAACAGCAGATATCGAACATTTTTGCAAGGCTTGTTCGATTCTCTGTAAATTGTATTTTTTTAAAACAAAAATTAAAAACAGTTTTTATGTCTGATCTATCATTCCAAATGTTGGCGTCACCATAATTTCGCTATTTACCGATATTCTCTGGCACTTTACGGTCCGGTGCTTATCTCTAAATGCAGTCGCTTTCGTAACAACAAAGGTTTGATGCAAGCTTGAAAATAAAAGCGATATGTCGCAGGCTTCAAGAATACTCGAGTCCACCCGGTTCGGTGGGTTGGTATGAGATTCGAATTGCCACTTACAAAGGTAAAAGCGACGCGGTTCGTTCAGCCATTATCGTAACCGTTCCCTTCCTCCGAGAGAACCCCTTAAAAAGAGAAAATCAAGCTACACATACGTTCGATAACATATCTGTATACATGTTACGAAAGTGACTCGCTCGTATGACGTCAGTATTATCCGCCCGACAAACGCCGATTTCCGTTCGAGAAAATGGCTCAATTCCGTCCTTACCCGATCCTCGAAGATAACCAGTTCCCATATAATGTCAAAATCCTTTCTTTTTTTTTCTGTCTAATCTTTCCGAGACTTTCATACTCTTTATACAGCCTCAACCCAATATTATAGTGTGCTTAGTGGGGACAAAACGAAAATGTAGCAAAAATGAAACAAGCGCATTATCAATTATAATGAAAACTCTAGCTATGCGCAAAAAAAAGTGGAATTTATTTATTTCCACCTGGAAAATCGTACTTGTTGCAAAAATGTTGGTAGGAAATCCGGAATATCACAAGTTCATGGACCAAAGGGTCTCATTCACACAAAGTCCGTTGGTGTTTTAATGTCCCGTAAAAATGATCCTCAATTGGGATCGTGCAGGATGAGGTGGGCGAGAGGAGTAAAGTTAGCAGCAGTAAAAGATGCTTGCAGCATCATCCCTCTCGATATGTATTTAGAGAGTCCTGGAAAGGGCTGATCGTCGTCAAAATGCTTTCTCCAAAGGCCTTCATTTGGACACGCAGATCTGGTATATATAGAGGGTGTGGGCTAGTCCGGAAAGGCGTTTTCTGCGGGCAGTAAAGGGTTTCGTTGTGGGAGGGTACGGAAGGACGTTGGATATGCTCTCAGCCACCCTTGAGCATTGTCCAGAGTAACCCCATAGTCCTTCGTACGGGAAAAGCAATACGCGTGAAGCGTTGGTATATCTATGTGTGTATATATTCTTCTACTAGTTCAAAAAGCCCTTTGGCAAGGGTGATACAGGGGCCGCGCGCGCGAGTCCGGTAATAATCATCGAGTCTCCTTTAATTCTGCGGCAACCCTTTTATATCGTCGTCAGAGAGAAAGAGAGAGAAAAAAAGACCCTTCCAAGTCAAATAGAGCCCTTCGAGTTGGTATTTTGCTTGCCAAAACTGGCCATGCCCTTCCTCTTTGTCCGGAGAGTTGGGAGAAGAGTGTGAGAGGAGTGTAAAATAGTCGGGTGTTGTAGCATTGCGAAGAAAAGGGCGAGCAGGCGAGAAAGATGAAAAGAGAGAATGCTGAAGAGGAGATGGGGTCAGTACGTAGCGATGGTGTGTGGCGACGAGAGGAAAAGAGTCGTTCTGTCAACCCTTCACGGCGCTCCCACTTTAAGAGGGTGCGTTTTGCTATCGCAAGAGACGTCGAATCTCGTTCTTCTTTCCCCGTCGTTACTTTCGAACGATTCAACGCCCTTAATAGGATCGACAGATCGCCAACAAGTTAAAGTAGAATTACAGTATATTTCGCGAGTCCAGGAAGAGTTAGAGCTGCCAACCCGTTCCTCTTTTTCTTTCGCTTTGTGCATCGAAGCCTGTCCAACTCATTTATTACAAGACAAAAGAAGACTTCTAACGAACTCGCTTCCATCTTCCTTAGAGGCTACACAGATCGGAGAGAAAAAAAATAAAAGCGGTGTAGGTCCCATCAATGCAATAATAAATCCAGGCAATCATAATGGAAGTTTCGAGACCGAAAGAAATGTAAACATTGAAGAAAAAAGGGTCGTAGCTCGTTTAATTGCGTTAATGAAAATCTTCATTTGTCAACAATCACCAGTACGGGCAGTTCGAATCGAACCGTGCCGCATAACAAAAGCTTCTCTTTTTCTTCTCCGCATCCTTTTTAACTTCTCTCGGTCTTGCATAAAGCGCTAGTGCCACCAGCGCTTCGTTTAAAATCATCCCCTTCGCGTTACCCAACCCCTTAATAACGGACGACGGGTCAGGGGTAGGAATTGGTTAACTGGCACGTGTTCTTTTTTTCCTCCGTGAATTTCAGATCGAAAACCATATTCTAGTCCAAGCCTGCGAAACAGGACAAAAAGGAATGCGGAAAAAGAACACGAATCGAGAGACCCCTCGCGTGGTACGTGTGTGTTCGTGCTGTATTCGTATCCAGAGCATTGCCATGAGGCACGAGAAGGCCCGTGTGTAAAATCCCAACGTTCAACAAGTGTATCCGGCTGCAAAAAAAAAAGGAAAAAAAAGGAAAGTGAAAAAAGCCGAGCACAACCTCCCCTATTATCGGTGAAATTGGGAATCAATAGACCGTAAAGAAACGGGGGACGTGAGAGCACGAGAGCGGGGGTGTGCCTGTCGTTGGTGTAACAAACGACGATACCCAAAAAGACCACGTGAAGTTTCACCCCAAACCACATCAGTGATTCGCCCTTTTTCCTGTACCCTCGTTCGCTCGGATCCTCCATATATATTGCTCGCTTCCGTGCACGCTTCCGATAATTCAATTGGTTCGTTCCTTACGGATCAAAATAAATAAAAACCAAAAATGAACAGTGTAAATTACCCCATTAGTTTTTTTTCTCTACAAATTATCCAAAAAACGTGTCATTACCCAATTCGATTTAAAAATCTGTAATTTCTATTAAAAAGTTAAGTTTACAATGTCATGTACCCGAGGAAAATAAAATCCAAGTTCTCGGTTCCCGGGGAAAGTAAGAAATACTGTCAAATTCATCAATTTCGTGAATTTTTATTGAATAATCTCGTAACAATTATTTTCTCTTCACTTCTTGCTAACCTAAGTCCGAAACTGAGTATATTCACGAGTATCACACAGGTGTGTGAAGTACGTGATTAAAACACTTTGTATGAGCAGCGGGTGTCGATTTCAACAGTGTATCGAATAACATACACCGAGAGAGGTCAGCGGGATGGGGTTGTAAACGAAATCATAAAAATGATGTTTCCGAAGCTTTTGTCAGTGCCGAGATGAATGGACAAAGAAAAAAGGCAATGAATGTTAGAAAAGAAAAAAAAACTCGTAAAATTTGCGTTGTTGTTTTCCGTCTTTACTGCATATCTCTCGGTCGTCATCCCGTTCTTCGTCGGAATCGTCAGTGTCGTTTTCATCGCAACGAAACGTACAAAGTACGGAAACATTGTGTAGTGTTTCGTTTGCAGGCAAGTTTTCGTTCGCACTGGCTCGTGATCTTCACCTTTTTTCAACACTATAAATATTTCTGTCCCTCTCTCCCTTTTCCTCTCTTTTTGTCTGCATATATTTATCTGAATAAAGACTTAAAATATGGTATAACTTGCGGGTAGACAATGCAACCATTGTAACACTCCGATCAGCAACGCCGACGCACTGCCTTGACCGTAGTGGGTTCCGCCAGGTGTTTCCGGAAATTGATAAGTCTCTAATTTCTTTACGACTGCGCGGTGCAAACGTTGCACCGTGTGCGACCGCATCCAGGTGAAAAGGAAGAAAAAAATAAGTTGGTCGAGGGCAAACAACGCGAGAATTCTATACCCGCACACTCGAGAGCTCAGTTTCCTCGCTCAGTGGTCGCACATCTCCAAAGTTGTAACTGATGAAATCCCTCTCGATTTCTTCCTTTTGTTCGGAATTCTTCGAGCATCGTAACCCCGTTAGCAATTGTTTGCTCGCGCCGATATACATGTATATATGCAATGTATACCTCAAGACCTCTCGTATAACACACTAATAACACCTCGTTTCCTGTTTTACCTGTGAGTTTTTTCCTCTCGATACTTGTGTTCTCTCACCCCATTGTTTGACCATGGATCACCGAACAGGTATTTTATAACCTGTGTACACACTTGTATCTCCGAAAATTATTGCCAGGCTCCTACGTTCACCGAAGTAGGTAAAAAAGTGAAAGGTATGCCATACCGAAGTACACTGTGAATGGGATCCACGATTTTTATCAACTCGACAAAATATTCAAATGAAATTTTGCTCTCGAATTTCGGTTAAATCTTTCAGATTTATTTCGTTGGGACAGTAAATTTTATTTGATTTTTTTTATACGATTTATTGGGTTGTGTGCTGTCTCCTGTAAATGTTTGATTAAGCAAAAAGACCGTTCGACGGTGAGGGAGAAGTAAATCTCGAGAAAAAATGCATTCGTTTCACGGTTTCTTTTTATTCATTTTTCTAAACGAAGGCAATGCATGCAGGGCTGGAAGGTCTTGGAGGAAGAAAAAAAAGTTCAAGAGCCTGAAAAAAATGTAAAAAGAATTGTCATATTTTGAGAGAACGACTCGACGATATGCCTCATCCTCATAAAATAGAGAAAAGTCGAGGGATTTTCGACACGAATATCTTCGGGACCTAGTGACTTTAGCTCTATTTTCTTGTGGAAGTTGAAACGACAGCAATCCGTAGAAGAGCATCAGAGAAATGCGCTCTTTTACGTTTCGTCTTATTGAATGCCCCTCGCGCGAGACGCAAAGAACGAAAGAGAAACATGCAGAGAGAAAAAAAAGATGGAAATCAAACGTCAACATGAGCAATACCACTCTCACGATCGCCCTCCACAAATATACCCAAGCACCCTCTTGCTACTCGCAAAAGTCAAAGTGTTTTTGATAGAGAATGAAGGAAAAGAAAGAGAGGAGGATAGCGCAGCATTGCAGGAAGCAGAGAAAAGAGTTTTAAATACAGCGAGGTACACGTGAACAAGGGAACAAGTTAGTAAACGTAAATATATTTATATAGAAAACTGATATACATATATAACGAATAAGAGGCATAGCGACGGCATGACGTCGAAGAGGAGCGAAAAAGAGCGAGGAATAACGAGAATGCGTGTTAAAGAACGAAAGAATGGCAGAGAAGGAGAGGGGGAAAGCAATGGTAAAAAGTATGGGAAGGAGACGCAAATTTTTCTTAATAATTTTCAAGAGCCGCTGGCTGGCGTGCATCGGCAGGTTGCTTGGTACAAGAGAGATGCTGTGAGGAGCTGCCGATGGCGGGAAATACGAAAGAGCAAGAGCGAGAATACTCGAGAAGAGGGAGAGACGAAGACTCGTTCGTGTATTACGCGGGATGTTCGTAACCACCGTTACTTCGAGACATCAAAGAGCCGCGTGGCGCGCACTCCACACCCCCGCGTACGACGTCTTCCACCTCGTCAGTCTTTAAAGTTTTTCACCCTTTATCGAGAGGGATTTCAAGCTCGCGGAAAAGGTGCAACGGGGTCGCTGCTCTGCTCGCATAAGGAAACCCAGGGTAGCTTTCTCTCTTTTCTTCATTGGCGAGAGCAAGGAGAGTATAAACCCCGTTGGGTACTAGTGTACTCAAGGGGCGTCCTGTGTGTTTGTGTGTTTCGATGCCCAACCCTTGATGTGCCACCGTATTTAAAATATCCTGGCCGCAAAATACCGATAAGGGGTCGAGAGCGCATAGCTCTCGAAGCTCGCGGTAGATGTTTGGGGGTTGCCAACGAGCTTACGCGAGAATTTACAACCCCCTTCTGCACCCCTTTCAACCATCTATATATTTTGTCTTGCTTCTATCGTAATTCGCTTAACTTCGTAGTCTCTCTCTTGATCTCTCCCTCTCTAACTCCGTTTTTCTATATCTCTCCATCTCCCTATGTGTCTTTGTGTTTTGTACTAAACTCATGCACCATACATCGCGACAACTACCTCATTCCAACATCTTCTCGAGCAAGGTATGCCTTTGCCTTTGTCATTTAATATCGGCAAGGTATGCAAGGACCCGAGGCATCGACGACGTTCATGTAGAAAAGCGTTGAGCTGCTCGCACGCGTGCTGAGGAAGCCTGAGGTTATCGCTTTGAGGATTATAAGGTCCGTTCACGGAACGTGTATGTTCCAAGGTCGAAAGGGAGCTCGCGAGCCTAGACCTCGTGATAATTTTCAAGTTAAAATCCAGCAAGTCGTCGTTACAAACATAAAAAACGAGAATTTCGTCACCAATTGTGTTCATGGCGTGCCAATGAATTAAGTATAAGCAGCAATTTTATAATTGCCGAAATTTCTTCATGAAACCCAATCAGCCCATTGCGGAGACTGTTTCGCCTCGTTATCCGCGCCTGCACACACCCGAGAGGCACAAACTCGACAAATAAGTGCGTCGTTTTTCTCACCGACAAACTTTCTTCTCTTCGATACTCGGAGCAACAGTTCAAAGCCTCGGAGTTTCGCATGAAGTCATAGAAATTGTGAGAAAGGCCTTATAGGAAAAGAGAAAAAAAAAGCACGTGTTCGAAAGGAAAAAAATAATGGAAGGAGGTAAATAACGAGAAAAATAGTGATTTCCCGAAGCAGACTCGAGCTATGGTATTAGTATACACGAACGATAAATACGCCTGTACTTATATGCTACATATACACACCGGTTATTACTTTTCTTCGACTTTTCCCACAGAAGTCACGATCTGTGGTCGCGCATCATAGCCAGTAGTGCGACGTTCTTTTCCTCGCGTTATTTCAGACGATGTATAATAAATATATAGTCTAAAGTGCATTACGAATATGCATATAGAAACGTATAGATATATTGGTACGCGAGCGTCGCTATAAATTAGCGGTGGGAATATTCTCGCACACGCGAGAACCCTCGGCTATCGTTTCTCCGCGTACTCATCCTTGTCGGTATTCCATCTCCCCAAGTTGAGCGTCTATACGAGCATATTGCACATTTTTTTCTTTTTTAACAAATGTCTTCGTAAGCTCGATTCTCGTTGGCCACACACCATAAGGTTTGAAGTATCCTTAATGGTACATCCGCATGTAAGGACACGACGCTCTGTGCCTCGAACCACACCTCCGCAAGAGTGCTTTGTGCGTGCAATCATAAACACAGGCAAAGAAACTTGGTGTATCATTATTTGTCACCAGTCGAGTTAAATGGCCTCGGGTAACCTCGACGAATTTGTAGAAATTCTGCTCAAAAATATCTTTCGATTATCATATCAAAAAAAGAATTTCCAACAAAATCATAATACGACCCAACAAAATTTATCTTTTTCCATAAATGTCATTCGAGTGAATGTTACGATCTGATGATTCGTGAGAAAAGTGACAAAAGGCAAAGGAATATTGTGTTTGCTGCTTTTCCACAAAAAGGATCACACGTTGAGATTCTCGATTCATTTTTCCTTATCTTATCACCTCGAACGGTGTTTAACTGTTAAAAGAAAAAAACGTGACAAGTCATTTTGTCTTGCTTTTCGATCGGTCACACCGCCCTCGTAAGCTGCCTATAGATATATATTCATGGGGGTTGACAATGGGAGCTAGCGGCGATAAATTATAACGTTATGGTTTCTCTTGACATTTGCTGTACAGTTGGGTAACCCGACCTGGCCTAACCCCGAAGTACTTATCCTACATGAACATGCACCTATTCTCTAATATGTATCCCTATATATGTTGTCTGTATGGATGCACGAAACTACACACATATATGCGAAAAAGACATCGTCAGTAAGTCGGTATACTTACGTTTTACGGGGGCGAGGAAGCTTCGCAGTCGCAACAATGCGAGTTCTGGGTGGAAAGAGGAAGAAAAGGAGAAGAAAAAAGAGCAACGAGGCACACGCAACTGTCCCTCTGCATCCGCTCTCATCGAATATCTCTGCGGTCTTTTCCCTTGCGTCGCCCCGACGCGACCAAAGAACTCCGCACTATATGCATATTAACGTGCGTATTCGTATACATGTAGGTGCACATATATTTATATGTATAAGGAATAGTGGAAAAGAGTGACAGAGAAAGATGGAGAGGAACTGAAAAGCTGCGCCTAACAATACGCGCAGTTTTGCTCGAGTCGCGAATATATGCTCTCTCACTTATTATTAATTACTGTTATTCCGTAATGACCGATCTAGGGCATGGGAAGTTTCGATAATCCTATGAATTAAGCGTCCGATGCTTCATTATCTCTTACTGTACCGTCGTCCTCATATCTTCCAGAGCTTTCCTCTTTTTTTACCTTTCATTTATGGAATTATAGACGCGAGATCCATCTTCTCGCGTTCTTTACGCATTTTAACGGTTTTCCTCGACGATTGACCCTCTCTTTTAGCACATACCAGCCGTGGTTATTGCACCCACAATGCTTCTAGCTTCCGGCAACTGAATTAGTACTCTATGGATCACCGTTGCGACTTGTACCATCAACTTGACTGTTCCAATTGTACTCATTTCCCTTCTGATTTCCTGGGCGACGTAGAAGACACGATTCTCCCGGAATTCGTACTTTTATAACACAGCAGAATAAGGTGATATTTTTTGTTTGTTTTTATATTCGGGACCTTTTCCCTCTGATAGAACGAAGGTCCTGAAACAATTTTGATTTCTTCGTCGAATGGTCAAAAGACCATTTGACGCAGAGCCGTTTCGACGTGATAGTTGGACCATGGATAAGATTATTCCAAGGGGTTAATTCCCATCTTACGATCTTCTTTGTCGCAGGCTCGTTTCAAACTCATCCACCCATCGTCTGTTCGCAGCTACAAGAGACGCTAGTCGTCGTCTTCGGGATTTAGATTCGAGACACGCCACCGGACTTGCTCGAGTGATTTTAAGACAAAGAGTGAGAGTAAGAGACGTGGCTACGTCAGAAACGTGGGGTGTTTTGCTGGACAGTTGTCAGGCTGCTGCAACGCGAGTGAGAAAGAAAGTAGGGGCGACAATTGCGAGAGGAGGAGAGGCGACTCACAGTTAAAACGTTGCGGAACGAGAGAGACAGAGATCGTGACTGTGCGCCGATGTTCTTGCCGATATGCGGGCAGATCCACAGACTCGTTGTGACATTTTGACAAGGGTGGTATCGTTATTTGAAGCCCCGATATGGGCGTCTATCACTTATATATGTTTATATCTATACACCCTCAAATAAGAGACACTAAATGATTCATGATCTTTCTATTTACCGAACACGCCATACCGAATGCAATTTAGAAAAAAATATTACGACCAGCATAAATATAGTTTGTTCGGATTAATTTCTGTTCTCATCCTTTTACCATCTCGACCAGTATCTGCTGTGGTTGGAAAACATTAATTCGATCGGGAGAAATCGACAAAATGAGACTCATGTTTTATGATATTTCAGTCAATGTCTCGAATCTTCTGTTTTTGAATCTTGAAGTCTCGAGGTGCTGAAAGGGGAGATGAGTGTTTAGAATTTTGTTCAATTCCCCGTTGCGGAGTCTCCGCATCCTTGAACAAAGTGGTGTGACGATGAAATAATAAAAATAATACGGAGGGAGTGGATCTGTAGAGAAAAAATGAAATGACCATAAGCGTTAGACCAGAAACACTTAGAGAATGATTCTATCTGAAAATAATGTATATACCTAGAGTTTTCTCCGGTCAATGACACTCCACGGTCATCTTGTTTCTTCGAGAAATTTAATATGATGTCTTCGATATCATTAAAAAATGGTTGTGAGTACCGGAAGCGCATAAGAGGTGTCGCGTCAGAAGAGACTCCGTTATAGCAATTTTCTACCCTTATCTGGCGGAACGCATCGCATCATTCCGCGCTTCTTCATTCTCACATTTTCATATCCCGACTCTCGCGCCTCTTTCCTTGCGATGCGCAAACCTTGAAACAACAAGTGTCCGTTTTTATTCCGGGTTGTCGACATGCTAACTGCAAAATGAGCCAAACAACGCGTGTCTTTCAAATATTTTTATAACAATAATCCTCGTAAGTCTATTCGGCGTTTAGCACGTGTGTGCATCGAAGCTTTTAGGTTCAATCAAATTTTGGATTTTTACCGTCAAATTAATTGAAAAAATAAAATTGTTTCGACCTGCACTTCTTCAAATAGTTTCTATTAATAAAAAAATTCTTCTTTCTTCCTGGAGATAATTATCAACTCGTTCGAGGAATGCCAGACTCGAGGAAATGATTTAATTCGTGTAAATGTACTTCTCGACATATTTCGAGTGTTGAAAAGTCGAATCCGTTCTATTAGAGGCAACAGACTGTCTTCAGCAGTAGATAAACTCAATTAAAATTAAACAAATCCGTTTCCCGGTACAAAATGACAAGGGGAGAAGCGATCTCGTCGCGCACAGGTGGTTCAGCGGACGTTCGTTGTGTTGGGTCTATGGGACATGTAGTTTTCTCGGTGTCAAGACACTGCCAACATACTTTGTTGATATGTTAGTAGCAAGCTAGAGAACACACACCTCGACCATATATTAATCCGCGCTGTGCTGGATCGCGGCAAGTCCGTCTGGAGTCGCGCTTTTTCTCGCCCAGCAGGCCGTGGAATAAGTAAGTAATGGCCTCGATGGCTGCTATATACAGAGGGAAAGAGACGGCACACGCAATTGAAAGAAATAACGAGTGCACGAGAGAGAGAGAGAGAGAGCGAGCGAAAGAGAGGACGAAAGGCGATAAAGTAGACATAGAAGTAGAAAAGTCATCGTGTACTCTATGCGAAGCAATACACCGAGGATAACGAAAAGGAGAAGAAACATGAGCGACTCGGTAGTTTCCTTGAACGATGATAATCAGTGATTTCGTGACAGACACGGGGCCGTAGCCACGCTAACGAGCAATCACCGGCTTTCTGCGCGACGCTTCGTTCGTTCGTTCACTCGTTCGCTCGCGCGACACTTCTCTTCTCGCTAGTTCACTCGCCCGAGCGCGGAGAACTAGCAGGCGAGCGAAAAATTGTATGATATCTCCGTCTCTTTCCTTCTTTTGAATAAACATACGCGTATACGTTTATTGTTTCATCGTATAGAGCAACGGAACGCCCAACACCCGGAACGACATCGAGTTTATTGCTCGTATTCGCTCAATACGCCTTTTTTCATTTCACCCATTGTTACATAGACAAACCGAGTAATGGCTTGTAACTTTGAAGTGTTAAAAATCCAAGATATGGCGAGAGGACAGACACCATCACTTTTGAAAAGAGCACCTCCACTCCGTCTCCGACCGGACACAATTATTCTCAAATCTACTATTATTACTTCACAATAGAGTTTGACGTTTATCGCTACTCGCTCCGCTGAAGATTCTCGAAGAACTCAGACCGCGTGTCAACCATCAGACTTTTTTAAACTGTCTCCTCTCTCTTGCTTGTTTTTTTTTCTTGCTTTCTATGCAGCCACGTTTCGCGTACGCCCGGAGTCATTCGAGAGCCTCGAACGATTCTTATAGTTTACGGTAGAGAAGATTTTTCTTTCTGAAAGCTTTGCATCAGCTGGTATATCGTTGACGTGCGGATATGAAAAGTGTCAACGAGCGTACTGAATACATCGGACCAGGCTGCGTTTTGTACTTTTTTACTTCACGCGTCACGCAGTAATTCTATTTAGCTTCGTATAAGTCTTTAAAAGTCCGTCAATTATATGTTTTAAATTTCATCAAGCAATATTTCGTCGCTCACAGGAGTTGAATTTGGAGTGATCCTGATGGTCAAACTCTGCGATAAAAATAAACGAAGCGTAACAGTTTTTTAGGCACACATCACAATGTATAGGAAGAATTTAAAAAAAGTTAGAGACGCGTTAAAATAATGCAATTATCTTGATGTAAACAACAATGTGGGCACGAAGAGAAAATGGCCAACAGAAAAAGTGGAAAACAAAAACAACGAGGCAAGTTTGACGTGAGGAAGTTTTCGAGAGGTAAAGGGCAGTCGCTTGGCTGCTGCAACGGACAATCGCTCGCACCCGCGTAAGAGAGTCGGAGCTTTTGCGCCTGAACTGATCATTCTGCCGTCTCTCTTATAATTATCATTCGTATTTTAATGGTTGTGCGGGCGCGTGCAAATGTAGGAGGTTCAAGGCCTTTGAAGGCGACGCGACGAGACTCTTCGCAGTTCTGTTATAGAGCTGGAAAGATCAGCAGAGGCAAAAAGGCTGCGAATAAAGGAGAAAGAGAGAGAGGGAAGAGTAAACTTCCATCAGCTCTTGTTTTTTCCTGCTGAATCCATCTTCGACGCCTCAACCCCTGGAATATTTGCGTATATATCGCGCCGTCTCGAGTCCCGTATGTTCAAAGCGCACATCGTACAACCACAACGATTCTCTTCGCATCTATATAGAGATACGATAATACGAATATTCACATTCTCGTACTGCCAACTGTGGTGGGAACCCTCACTTCACCCACCGCGAGATCCACGACCGCGGGACAAGTCGAGCTTTACCCTGAGAGCAACATGCTTTTAAAAATATTGGGGATTTTGGATATCCAAATGCTACTCCCCGCTTCTTCACTCATCCTTCGAAGCCCTGAGAGAGCATGATGCTTTTCAGTTCGTTCGCGAATCAAACGAAAAGATCGATACGCCCGGGGACGAAAAGAAGAAAGGGGACAGAGATTCTAGCAAAGAGTCCTCTTCGAGTGCCTCCGGCAGAGCCATTCAATCAGAAACCCCCGAGCCAGGATAAGTCGCAGCTTTCATTTGCTCTCTTGACGGTGAGAGAGTACATAGTAATGTCAATTGCTATCCAACAAAAGGGCGCAACCGTTGGGAGTCGACTCTTCGAATAATTCGAATTATTATGCCTTTTCAATCGTTAACAACGGAATCATCAAAACGTCCATATTCTTGACGAGAGAACAGGCACGACAACCGATACCGATGAGTATCGTTGCGAGATTTAAGGCTCTTCAGTCTCACAGTTCACGATTCTCAGAATGATACCGATCCACGCGAGCATTGTCTGAAAATTCCGAGACTATAATTTTCACGAAATAACTTTCCTCTCCATTCCCACACTGTTCTGTTTTTTTTTTTATTTATTATTATTCATGCTGTTTTTTTTTTCTTCTAGAAATGTCGCAAATGCGAAATCTTCCTCGTAATTCCTGTTGCTCGTTTGCCAATACTTTTGCCATTGTTCGAGTTACGTAAAACTATAGCGAGCATGGAACTCGCTGTTCTCTGTCAAAGCAGCCTTCGCCGTTCGCTCAGAATACAGATATTGATGTTGCTCATTCGATCTTTCCATCGTCAGACCCTGCTGCCATAACAAACAAGAGAACGTAACAAAAATTATGGTCCCAACTCTCTCCAGAGCAGATGACTGTAAATTCATTGACGAGGACAGTGAATAATTTGATTATTGATGACGTGGAGCATTCGCGTTGGCATTAAAGGGCATCAATCAATTTATAAGCAGTCACTCGGACGATTACGACGGTGAATCAGATGATCGGATGTACGTCAGTCTGCAGGCATTCGCTTCGATACCCGCTTCATATATATTATACGTATTAATAGATAAATATACAATTAGAGGTAATCTATATTAATTAAGAAAGAGCTTGGCTGTGGAGGAGGAAAGATGTTCTCTCTCTCACTTTGTCTCTTTCTTCGTTGCAGGGTCTGAAACGAATATCCGGCGATTCATCCATTAACCCTCTCACTTTCGACCTCGCCCCTTCCACGCTCGCGTCTTTATAACGTCGTTTCTCTCGCTTCCACTCTTAGATCCAACAGAAACAATATACCGAAGCGGTGGTCCCCTCTTGCGGATTTTTCGATCGTTTGTCCCTCGAGTCCTCGAATACATCATTTAGATCCGCGAATTAAATGGTTTTATTCAGGATCGGGGCGTAAGTGAAGAATTAGGAGAATTGGAGATTCGTCCTCGTCTTAGGTCGCACGATCGGCGCGCGGCTAGATTGGAGAGGGAACAGACTGTTTTCTTCTCTTTTTTTCAATATTCTCCCATACATTTTTGTTCTGTCTGTTTAACGAGTGGAATTGAGAAGAAGAACGAGCTCAAAAGCGGGGATACAAGAAAGACGTACGGGTCTCCGAACGATCGTAGGACAAAGGCGAGAGACGCACTGAAAAATTGGAGCGAGAAGAAGAGAGCATATTCGGTTCAGGCAGCAGCCATGGCGCGCGCGACACACTCGTTCTTCGTAATCCTAAGATTTAAACGTACCCTCATTTCGTTTAAACAAAAACATCCCCCTCCCTCTTTCTCTCCGTGCCTTGCTCTTTCTCTCGCAGTAATGTGGGACGGAATAGACCACAGAGTGTCGCGGGCAAAAGAAGAGAAGAGGACACGAAATAGCAGAGCCCGTAGGAACCACATGCTAGCGAGAGGACGAGAACATTGACGACGAAAGGAACGCGAGCGGGAGAAGGAGGCAGCAGAGGGGCAGGGCACTCGTTATTAATACAAAAGGGCGATGGTTCGCAAATCCCAATCTGAAATATGACGAGGAGTAATCCCGGTGAAAATAAAATGAGAGAAGGACCGTGCGGGTTATATCGCCGAGAGCGAGGTTGTGCATATATAGTCCAACTTCCCTCTTCAGAGAGAGAAAGATAGAGCGAGAACGAGAAAAAGAGGACTAGACGCGCGACTAAAAGAGGTCTCGTGTGCTTTTCCTCTTTCTCGCTATCTCTCAGTTATACCAGCTCCAGAGTTTTGCACGCTTGGAAGGGCCAACTCTCCAGTTTGTGTAGGTAGTGTGTAACGTTTATACGAAACGTACATAATCATACTTTCCGGTCACTATTGGTGCTAGCGAGGGCGCGGTGTAAATAACTTTTCGCAATAATTTCTTCGGCTCCCTCCATAATATAATTAAAATGCTGTAACGCGGGAGACTATAACGATTTGACATTTCGCATCGGACGTGCCGAACGGCGTCCACACATGCATGCATTTTTTTTTCGAAATTCTCCACCAAAATATCGCCTGCTCTGGTTTTCCAACTAATCTTTGGTGCACCGATGCAGTCGCCGTTGATTCTCTCGGTAATACTTTGACGAATGATATTTTTATTGTTCTGGGCTGCATATAGAATACGATATCCATCCGAAGCGAAAGAAGAAAAATCACGAAGCGAGCGTGGTATTTATACACTGCCAGAAACATTGTAACTGTGAGACACGTGACCGTTATCGCTTGGTAGAGATGATGGTTCGAGAGGCCTACTCTCTGCTCCCTCTCTGTCTTTCTCTCTGTTACGAGAGCTTCGACTATCGGTTTCGCGTCTCTAACGATGAAATACAACGGCAGTTAAACGGTCTCGCAAGGAGGTCTCTACAGCCTACAAAGATACACACACACACACACACACGAGCAACTCTCGTTTCGACATACAAACGAAAGTGCACATACAAAGATGCATTGAGGAGAGAAGAGACCGGGAGGAAGTTCGTGGGATAGAACGAGATGGAACATGAGTTCCTTCGGACGGCCTGGTGCAGCAGGCATCGGCATTAAAAGCAGAGCCGGACGTGAAGGCTAAAATACGAGCCACGTGAGAATATCATTAGCAAATTGCTTAATTTACGAACCATTGCTTGTACAGCCGAGAGTACAGAGGTGGATCCTCACTTTTGGTTCGCTGTGTACGCGACGCCGTGATATACAAACGCGATCCTCGAGAGTGACCTCGCAGCATATCGTTTTTATCCGTTTGGCTTCACCGCGCGTCCCGAGTTACGACTTTTAATTTATCTCTATATCTCTTCAGTATAAAATGTCTTTCGCGTCACGAATAAGAATCGCGCGTGGCCATGATGAAAAACACACTGCGCGAGAGCCTTTTTTTCATAGAGCAGCAAAGTGGCGATCGTTTATCAACGAGTCATCTTATTAGGTACCTTTTTTCCTGTCCAACTAATATCATACGTGGCGCGTTCAAGTTTTTTTCGTTTTCCTCCACTCGTACATCGATAAATTTAGAAATCGAATTATATGGTATTTCCTAGGATCGAGATAGCCATCGAGGTGCCAGCATGGAGTTTCGTGCTGGCAAAACCCGAACAAAACAAAGTGGCTATTCGCGTCGACGTATAAGATAATATATTTGAGTCGATGCCCAGTGTGTGGGGCCTCAAAGAATGAGGAGCAACGGAGTCTGCTAAAGTTCCTTTCGTGATATTCACTGTGTTGCGATTATATACATATGTCTATGTATATAGACCACAAAACATATATATAGATATTCATATACATTTTCGTACTCCCACCCGGCGTGCATTCGCCATATATAATCTTGGACGTTAAGTGGAGACCTCCGTGGTGCCGTAGGCCCGGCTCGTTTTATCACCGCGCTCATACCGTTTCAATACGCCATCAATAATGAGTTCTTTTGATACGGCGAAGGGCGAACGCGCGTGTCCAAGGCGTTACAAACCTTTTATAATACACGACAACAACCCCTTGGCCTTCTTTCTTCCAGCAGAGAATCGAGAACGAGAAAAAGAGAGGGAAATACTATATAAAACGCGGCACGACTTTAAGGCCACATTGTTGCGACACTCGGGGATGAAAGATGGCGACAATTAAGAGGATAATTTTCGAAAGCCATACGCTTCCTTTATTTATATACACTCCATACTCTTGCCTCGTTAAAAAAATGAATAACTTTTTTCATATATTCAATACTATTTGCGAGTAATTACCGATTAAGATTATACTTTTTATATTCTTCTTTATCTTTCCGCAAATGAATGAATTTCTTGGCTGAATTTTCAAAGCCGATGTCGCAGTGTTAAACTTTTCATCGAACGATGAAAGCCGTTCTCTCCTTGTGAGTAGACGAAAGCAACGAAATTATTCGATGAACAATAGGAGATCACTTTCACTCTTGACTCGCGCCGCGCGCGTATATGTGCGTCGAGCTATAATGCGATCGCGATAAGATTGCGATTTTCCTCATTCGATGGTGTTCCATGCGATTTATGGCTTCATATTTTCTTATATTGTTTTTAATTGCATCTTTGGAACAATAAAATTCTTCTACGCATTCGATCGTGTGCAGGAAAATCGTTCTCTTTATCCTCCGAGAGGAGTTCATCGTTCGCGCTTTAGCCGCGAACGTGACCCTCGCTCGTTAACGGGTCTGTCTTCTCGATTGTCGGGACATTAACGAACTCACACGCGAACAGCACGTATATTTATATTTGTATACACACATCTATATATATATTTATATTTATACGTTCAATGTTTCTCGAGCCGAGTACGCGAACGGGCCTCGTCGAAGCGTTTCCTCGCGACTTCGCTAATGTTCTCTAAAATAATTGAAACGCAGCGACCAGGCATGCATACTCCTTTAAATACTCGCATACACCGACAACTAATGTGTACGCAGACGCATGGTTCACGCGCTTGTTAACGAGCTGCTGTGCACAACCGACATTCGGAGACATTTTCGACACGATACAGCCCGTAAATTTTACTTGACAAAAGTATTTCGAATAGAACGAAAGAAAGAAACATTTTTATCGAGCACTCGTCCGAAACTAACTTGACGCTTGATTCATTCTTTTCCTTTATGACCAAATATTCAAGCAGCAGGATACACATTTTTATATCAAGTCTTAGTACCTTTCGCTGCTGCAGCAAAAATTCTACACATTTGAATTTTTAATTAAATACGAAACGTGTTCGTTTTTTCCAAAATGATTATTTGACCCATCAAAATATTTTCGTCATCGATACAAAAATGTCATTTGCGTACATCATTCTTTCGAGAATTGAAAATTCGGTCAATTATACAATTTAGTAAAAATCGTTGTTTACAAAAATTAAAAACTGCAACTGTTATTTCTTGATGCATTCCTCCTGATAATTGTGTTTGGAAGACGAGCAAAAAAAAAAAAACACGAGAAACACGAATACTTGGCGAAAGCTCGACCACGAGAGAGGAAACCTTTGAACAAGAGCAAGCGCAACAGCCACAACCTGAACTGAAACGAGATAGTCCAAGAAGCAATAAACGATCGTGATTTACGACGCTATAATTAGTAATTAGTAGTAATTGTACGGGCAGAGATATAAATATGAATTGATACTCCACCGACTGTACGGCTCGTATAAAACGTTCTGAAACATCAAACCACTGTTATTATTATTGTGTTCAATTTGTTACAGTCTATTTTTTAAGTAACAAAAACGAAACGATTGTAGAAAATCCAAATGCGAGTAAGTTTAATCGTCATCATTAGCTAATTAGGGTTGATGATCAAAGGCTAATAATAATGGTTACGGAACGATCGATATACCGCGAGTTACTTCCGGTTGTTTTTGGGAGATGAAGAATCGATCGAAGCTGAGTAACGGGACTTGGCACGAGTTCTTGACTCTGGTACATTATAATGCGCTTAAAACGCTTGCAGACGTCTTTTGAGAGGATTTCTCAGTTGGCACGGGTGACCAGGAGACAGGAGGAGGAAAGGAGGGGGTGGAGGAGGAGAAGAATTCTTGAGAGTTTCCGAGACACGGGCTTCGAGAGCGTCGTCCCGTTCCCTCGTTATATTACACCTCCTCCTACACGAGTGCAATTTTTTTTCACTGCTTGAGATATGCGCATCAGACGCGAAGAGGACGAGCAAGCTGCGAGTATCGCAGACTCTACTCGATATTTATATTAATATATATTTATATCTAACGCATAAGCGTAGATACGAGCGTATAAATATGCGTGATGGATCTCTCTGAGAGTGTCTCGAGCTCTCGTGATAATATGCCGAGAGCAACACGGAAAATCGAGCCTCAAGACATCGCCGTATGAATATGCGTGAGCATTTGTATCTGTGCCTGTGAGCGCGAGTGTTTTTCTCGCCATTTGAAAGAGACTCATCGTACCAATGTGTGTCCATGTTAGCTTCTTCATAACGCATTAGTTTCCCTTGCATTTCGCGAATGTAAGACAGAGAAGAGGGAAAGGGAGTCGTATACGAAGTTTCTACACATGCATACGCGTTCCTTATGTTTCCGTTTTCCCTCTCCTATGTATATAAACAGAAGAAACATGTGTACACCTACTACGAGAAGCGTCGGCGTGGAGAGCATTAAAAAGCGTGTGCTGTGTCGCTCAGAGTGTGCCCCTGTGACTCTCAAACAGTCTGCTCCTAATTAATGCAATAATTATTAGCACGAAAAGATTTTATCGAGTACATACGGTGTTACTTACTTTTTTCTTTGTTTTTCACACACACTCCATATGAACGTTTTCTTCGTCTTGCGATCGTTTATTATTATTTTACTCCGTACGATATTTCTATATTCGACTTCTTGTGGTTTATGGGCGATTCAACTTTCTTAAAGTTCATTCGTTCTACAGGCTCTTTTGGATTACGCCCTTCTGCTGATTAACTGAATCAACATACAAACACATCTGTGTGTCTGTGTGGGTGTGCTTCGTCGTCTTGAAATTCTATAATGCGAGGGCAAGTATACAAGAAACACGAACCATCAGCAGAGGGACACGCAGAATGTTATACTCACAAGCATTGAGAGAATGCACGTATGAGGGGAAATCAATTCCGTATAACTTGCTTTCACCACTGGTGCACTCATGCAGAGTTACGATCGTCCGGAAATCCTCCTGAAGAATTATACACTTATAGTTCATTTATATACATATATGTGTGTCTAGCTAAATGCTTGTGTGAGTAAGATCCCTTTTCCGATTTCGCTAGCCAATAAAGAACGACTGCATTACTAGCTATTAAATATCCCAGTGTTATGTACTACATAACGTTGTATTTATATGTGTATCAAGGGGATTTCTGTACCAAGAATAAGCATCGCATATTCGTGTCACTAATTACAAAATTATCGCTCTCGGCTATGATTATCGTGTGCAAACTATACTAGCACATAAATTTATGTACATTTGTAGATATCTGTGTATGTATACACATCCATGCTGCTGCCGCAAAAAGAGAAAAGTCAGCCGTGCGTCTCTTCTGTTATAGGTAATGATTCCTCTTATCGCAACGCCCTATCAATTGTTTGCTTCGTTGGATTTTGCTCGCGATTTCCAAAGAAAAATATATTATTACACGAATTAATCTTCGTGAAGAGTTTGCTTCATCGTGTTGGCTATTGATTTTTATTTTGCAAAGACTTTTCCTCGGTTTCAATATTCCTTATGATAATAAGTTAGGAGAGAGTATTTTTGACGCTAAATTATTGTCAATTCGGATTAATTGCCAGAGAGTCCGAGGAATGTCTATTTTTGTATGTTTACAAAATTGTTTTCATTTATTTGGATCGAAGTATTCCGAGTGTCGAAATGAAAAATCTTTTTGCGCAAGAGGATTTTATTTCGACCGCGTTACTGTTGGCCGTGAACGTCTGAGCGCTCATATGGAGATCGGAGGGAAACAAGAAATCTCCAACTTCGATCTATTCTCGTAAACTTGATTATTGTCTCTCAATATTTTTCTCTCTGCACTGGCTTCGTTCCACTCTGTCTTCTATCGCGCAGTAATTAATCAGTTAATTAAAGTCACATCGCAAGATTGGGTGAAAAGCCCACGGGGGATAGGAGATCGTGCGGCGTATCAGTCGCGGGAGAAGACGGAGAACTGCACACCCCGAGAAGCATATCGGCATACCGTTACCCGATTGCACTGAAGCGATAGGTCGACTTGACTAATGTGACTGCACCGTGCAACTCTTGGCCGAGAGTCAACTCTGGCTGTGTCATCGGAAAACAGCAACTCTGCAAACACTTTTGTGACCAATGGAAATGAAGCAAGCTTTAGAGGGAGCAGAAAATTGTAAGAAATTCGAGCAATCCTGCTAGGCGGTTCGATTTAGGACAAACGAAGCAGAACCTCGTGCCCATCGATTCTCCGATCGGAAATAACGAAGTGTGCCTATACGTCGAAGTGAAAATACAACGCAGTGGAAATTCAAAGAGAAAAATTTGTAAAATCGTTCTTGTTCCTCGCTCCTGCTTGATTCTTCCATTTAAGCAGCAACTCGCATTTACGAAACATGACTGCGTGCCAATGTAATTGAACGTATTTTAGGCTCTGGATTTTTATTCAAATTCCTGTATCGCAAAGTTATTTAATAAAACATTTAATCTGCATGTGATTACATTTGACGTGAATTTCTATGATATAAATATATAAGTTTCGTAGGAGGACGAGACTCAAGAATAGCTCGAACTTATACATAGAGCTCTCGATCTTTCCCTCTGTACCGAGAGCAGATTTCCTCCCTTGCCTGTTCACGCAAATCGAATTTTCTGAACATACATATACATACGTGACGTGCAACACGAGCAAAGGTTCACTTTAATCTTCGGTTCTTCTCAACTCTCGAGTGTGCTCCGATGAGCCACACACAGTCACGTATATGCCCCCATGTGTCTTTGCCTTTGACACCCTGATTTTTTACATCTCGTTAAAAATAAAAAACCTGGAACGACGAACGTAGAACAAGAGATGTACTATATATATATTACTAACAATTAGTACAACAACGAAAAGTGGAAATGCGGTTACGATATTTGCAAACTAGTGACAGATTTTGTAAAACATCAGGCGAGAGCACTTTTTCCACTTTTTTCTAGTTAGTATCGAAATTCAAGAGAACGAGGGGAGGACACAGTTTTCGAGAAAATATTAGACCGTGAAGAATATTTCTGAAAATTATAAATTAGTGTTTTTTCGAAATAGATTTCATGAGTTTATAAGTTCGAGTAGATTCGTAAATGCATTCATATGCACAACGGAGAAGAAAAAAGTAATAAACTCAAGTAAGCGAGTCAGGTTGGTATATACAGTGTCCTGGGCCGAAGATCAATCAGTGGCGGTCTATAATTAACGAGTTACGGCCTGGCGCGGTGCGGTGCCCGTTCGCCATTCAAGTTCTCTTACGAGCTTCGGGGTCTTTGCATTAAGACACTGCTTTTTGTGTCACTCTCGTGTGTTCTCGAACGTAATTATCTCTCTTTTTTCCTGCCTCTAGCCTCTTTCTTTCAAAGAAGAAAGGCAAAAGCGAGACGTGAACGAATAAAAGTGACTCCACGTCCGCATTTCGGTACGGCCGGAGTGCATTTCCAATTTAGAAATTTGGTCATAGGCCTATTCCACAAAATCTTTTCAAAACGATCACTAAAATCCGAAAACATTGCAAAGATCGTATGAATTTATAATTTTATGAAAAAAAAAATGGATTTTGGATGAAATTTTCTTGAGTAATTCATTAACGAGCGAATGGTTTCCTGACTTTTATTCTGTCGACAAACGACTGAATATCAATGACGGTTAAAAGGGTCTCCTGAAAATTCACCGTCATTTTTTTCAGGAGTTTTATAATTGCAGGGATATACGTCTGCGTAAATATGTTTGTATGTATATCACATGTTGGTTTTTCTCGTTACCGCGGCGCAAGAAGAAACCGCGCGCCGCTTGACTAAAATTGTCTCTGTCTCTCTCTCTTTCTTTCTCTCTCCCTCCAGGCGTTTTCAGTGACCATATAACGACGTATAGAATCGTAATTAGTAGGCGTGAACACACGCCCACCAGACACCACAGTCTGAGAGTCTGTGAGCTCAGAACACGAAAGAGCTCTGCGTGTCTCGCGCGAAAATCGTTTAAGGCCCACGTCGCTACCGTGCTACTGCTCGCAAATATAGATACATATATATTTACACTACATAATCGCAGATTGTGAAGTACCATCGAGCACATGAAGCTTCGTGCATGTCGTGCGACAAACGTCGTGCTTCGACTTCCCATAATTCTGAACATCGATCTCTTTGGTATGTAATTGAGCAAATCTGCAGATTTATTTTCGATATTCTCAGACGAAAACAATTGCAAAAAATATAGGGTAAAACACCCGATAGTCAGCCAGAAACCAATAGTCGGCCTTACATGAGTGCGAAGAGTGGAAAATATATCTTTCGTACTCTTCCCACTCATACAAAGAATAGGCAGAGGCCGACTACAGGTTTCTGGCTGAGTACTGGGTGGTTTACCCTATAAATGTTTGGTGCGTTAAAAAAAATTGTTTGCTTCCTCCATCCACTGTCAGCCAACGATTGTAATGACAAAAATTTTGTTTTCATTTTAAAATAGTTTAGTTTTCACGAGGTTCAACAAGATTCCGAACTTTTTGAACGAAAATGGCTTTCCAGCGTTTTGAGCTCCGTTCTTACCCTGTTTATGAAAACATATCGAGACATCATTTCAATCACAGGCCATTCCGTTCCATTTAGGCGAATGTGAAATGTGCTGGACAATGAGGACTGGAAGTAAAAACGAAAATACATGACGAGAGAAAAGAAGACATGTTAGCAATGAAGTTGTTACAGTCACGAAAGAGACACGCTTGACTAACCTCACTTCTTACATTGTTGCCCTCATATACATGAATATATATGGATGCATGTACAGGGTGTCCCATCAACCCGATAGTAAACCTCGGCAGATTGAAAAAAAAGTTTTAAAAATTTTATATGATTTTTGATTAGGCATATCAAAACTGTCAGTGAATTAGTGCGAAAAAGGATACATAAAAGATCGATCGATCGAAAAAAGGGCAATAAAGATCTCTTTGTAGAAAATTTCGGTGTTTTTCTAAAGGCTAGTCGATCGTATTTTTGCTAAACAGTTTGCAAAACTGTGCAGCTTCGACGACTTTAATAATCGGAAAGTTTTCAGGCTCGTCTTCCAATTAAGCATCACGATAAGAAAACTCTGTATATTTGATGATTAGATGCTACACCGAAGCCTACGAGAATGGCCATGTAAGACGAGCCACCCTGTATAAACGAAAGGAAGCAAGGTGGAAAAAGGATAGTAAAACTTGGCAGTAGCCCTTGCCACTCGCACGCGTCCATCGTTCGACCGTTCGGTTCCATGTGGGACGGTTAAAGATCATTATCGATACAAATATACACAGTTATATAGAAAGGAGGGATAGCTTCGGTGTTGTCTTCGTGTGTTAGCGAAGGGATCATGAGAATCGAATTTTATGAGGAGATGCTTTTGCCATACTGGAGATAACTGACAGTTACCCTCGCAACGTCTTGATTGTCGCGATTGTGACAAAAAAAAAACAAAATGAAAAAAAAAGATGGGTATCCGGCGGAAGTACGTCCTTCCTCTATTCCCTTAACTCCATGAACTGTTTTCCGACATGCAGTTGTAACTTTTATTTCATCGGAACGACGACCGAGCATAAATTCGTCCAACAAATCAATCATTTGACATGAAACTCTAAACTCCTACAGCAGGTAACGATATTTCTCATTACGCGTAATTTTCGCTCCGAGTTCCCTGGAGAATCCGAGTCTTTGAATTTCCTCGGTAAGTTGAAATCGTTACTTTGTAAAAAAATATCTCGTCTACGGTCAATTCCGCGAAGAATATGCGAGATAAAAGAGCATGGATGTCGTGTATAAATAATACATCGTTTTTTTTATGTAGTAATGTTCCAAAGGCGTGCACTATCGGTGTCTAGATCACCGTAAACTCGTACGAACTCTAATTGGCTTCAAATACACGATTCTTGAATAGATTTAATACACACACACACACACACATTTATATAAATATACATTGTAGAGGATTAAGATTCGCTCATTAGACCCGCACAATAGCGATAGCTCTCGATTCGGTGGACGAAGACGATGATTCGTGGAAACATTCGCGGAAAGAAAACCGTCTGTACAATAAACTGGTGTCTATATATTTCTATGAGCTCATATTCATCTATGTGCACTTGTGAATGTGATGTACACCGAGTGAAACTCATAGAAACGTTACGCTAGGAACCACTGGGATGAACGTCTACCACCGTATACTTGTAGTACTCTCAGCTATACATATTCAAGCATCGTCTATATTTGTGCTTATATATTCCTCGTATATGTGTGTATGTACCCACGCGTGTGTGCGTGTGTGTATTAATATGTTTTATTCAGACGTGTATGTAGTACGTAGTATAGTTTACTTCTGCGAGTAGTAAACATAAATCATTCGGTTGCAAAGTGCACGCAGCACGATATGTGTGTGCTCCCAACGCTCATCGCTTCTATACATATATTTTGTATTACGATAATGTGTATATGTGCGGCTCTGTGGTCGTGTGTATGCATGACAGTAGCCACGGCATACAAACAGAGTCGCAATTGTTATGCTAACTACTCTCGCCCAGTATCTGCTCTTATATAGTCTATGTTTCCTGTCCGACCACCTGTTACCCTTTGGGAGATCCACCGGACCTACAACCCTACCGCCTACACCCCTTCCCTCTCTCTCTCTCTCTCGCACATCTGCGCCTTTCGTGCTTCCCGAAACATTCAATGAACAGTCTCTCCAATCGAACATGCAATTGGAGGCTGCACTACTCTATGATCTTCGCTTCGGATACCGGAAAGAATTTGGACAATCCAAAATAAATACTGGCTTGGTGGCAACTTCCTTAGAAATCTCTACTGCCAGACTTTCTGTTTTGATTCTTGCTGTCTCTATGGCATCAATGTTTATGGGATGTGGTTTCCCTTTCATTATATCATTCACTACGCATCGGAGCTGTTTGATTCAGCTTCATTATTGATGGCGCGTCACTTTGCTGGTGGAATTGATTTTTAGTTGTTGGAATTGTTGTTTTTAATTTGAATTATCGGGGCATTTAGATTTTTCCACGGTTGTAGTTCGATGATATGTATTCAATGAACGTAATGATAGAAATTCGAAAATCCTGTTAAACGAAGAGAATTCGTAATGTGAAAATTAATTGCTCATTATTTTTAATGAAACTCGTTTTTTATTGTTATTGGACATCCTTCGAAAATTGAATATCTACTGTACGAGCGTCATATTCCAAGCTAAAATGAAACCTTTCGTTACGCATGGGTATTTCTCGCCCTCATTTCGTCAGAAACTCGGGGACCTCTTTTCGACGACGATAAAAAAGCCCATGAAAAGATACACGTCAAGATCGTCAGGGAAACAAATGACTGTCGGGTTCGATCCTATGCTCCGCTGTATTCGTGTGTATAAGAATATGCGTGAGTATAAGTGAGACTTTTAATTGCAGCACACCTGCCTGTGGCAACGGAGCTATGTATGCCCCTTTTCTTCGCTGCACTCCGGCGCGATGCACTGAAACAACGCAGCGGGATCGATAACGCCGTTCGTTGCGTCTCACCGCAGCAGCAGTATACATAATACGTAGCAGCCATGACAGCTGCTGAGATCGGTGCACTCTATCGATCGGGGTCGATACCCCAGAGAGATAATAATTTACAAACGGGAATATGCATTGAATTAAAGTGCCCGTGACGTTGAAATAGAATACAATACTTTATTATATATTAGTAGCCTCCGGCAGGGATCTCGTAAATTGAATATTAATCTAAGATTTTGACGTTACCGAGAGTATAATAAATTTTAAATTCGTCCTGCATCAACGACGTGATCGTCACATTTTTTTTATTACATTTTTTTTATAAAATTATTCATCAACATTGAATTGGCAATGTAAGGTGTCTCGAGTATATTCGACGTGAGATTCGAAAGATCGTGGAATCATTGTCAAAGCTTTCGTTCGTGAAATTGAAATTTGTGCCTGAATCATTATTACATTGTGTGACAATGTAATTTTTGTCCCTGCGGCGATACAAGGAGAAAGATTTTGTCGATCGACAATTGGCACCAGGTGAAATGTTGAATTTCGATCACTGTCATTCCAGCATGGCTTATTATTTATCGGATTCTGAAAAGTCACGGGATTGAGAGAGTGAAAGAGATAATCGTTTGATGACATCGATATACCGTGTATCATTGCTCAGGACTCGATATTTATATGCGTGTGCGATCGGTTGCGTGTTACATTCGTTTGCGTGATATGCGCACGATCGATTCTATGGGAATTCAACAGCATTGACGAGACCCGTTTATTAACCTACTTAGATATCCGATTGCTTGTCCGTGAGCTTGGACAAGTTGTCGGCAGATGGACGTGTTCCCGAGAAGCAGCTTCGTACGCGCGATATAACGTGTATCATTAATTTTTTGCCTCCAGGCTTATGGGAAACGTTTGAACAATTATTCTCTTCCTCGATTTTTCGTCGTTCGAGTTGTAATTTCACGTTTACAAAAGCCTCGAAACTTAGTGATGTTGTCATCGTTAAAAGATACAAAAAGTGACACGAGGTCATTTTTCAATAAGTATTATTCGAGAATATGAGGTGAAATGAAGAAAGGCCAGGAATAACGAATTCAAAAAATAAAAAGTGTATCGTGATTATTGTTTCGAATACACCAAGATTTTGATTATACGATGAACTGCCTGTAATAAGCACTAAATTGCACGTATACAGAGTGCGGTATTCCTCAGACGGATACTGATTATTCGCTATATATATATGTGTGTGTGTGTGTGTGTGTGTGTGTGTGTGTGTCTGTGTATTTTTCTTATTGCCTGTCCAAGTAAACTGTCGAAGTTTTCTTAACTGGAACGCCCACGACCGCAAAGTAGCAGCCAACGTTTCGTTTTCAGCGCGATGTTCTTTGATGGAACGAGTTTGGCTCAGTCTTTCGTTCGTTATATTTTTTACATCCATTTTTCTTATCGAAGATTGACACTGTAAGCTCACGATCCAAGTTCCCGTCACGGAAGAGTCGTGATTTTCAACGCTGTCTATCGATCCTATTATTTTTCAACACGCAGACTATACACTTTGGTTTTTTTTCCTCCAAATCAGCTGATACAACGAGCGACGATTCTGATCAAAGTTCGATTGATATCACGAGAAATATTTCATCTTGTAATTCAATACAATTTTCATTGAATTACGTACAAAAATATGTATTTCGATAGATTCGTTTAAACACCTATCGCGAGAGAAATATTATCGTTTTCATGCATTTACATATTTAAACATTTTGCAGTTGCATCTGACGAGCCGAGCTTGCAATTATTATTTTCCAATGGCGCACGATCCAGAGATGCATCGAGAGCTTAACAATTCGGCAACCATGTGCCACTTTACCGAAGTAACGAACCGTAATGAATTCTCAACCTCATTGGCATTATTTAATCAGAGTTAACTTATTAACACCAATTGTCGAATTTATTTCCTCGTACTTGAATAAAGTAGATAATTACGTGACAATATTTATCTATCCACGAAGTATACCTTCATCTATCTCGAATTAACCTAATTAAAAAATAATTCATTAAATAAATAACCAAGTAATTTATACACGGTGCCTTGAATAAATCAAATTTATGGATGGTTCGTTTGGACAAAATGTAGAAAGTTTCAATAGGTTGTTAAAATATTAAACACCATTTGCAAACCTGGTCAATTTGTAACCGATTTAGATGAATTTATTTTAATTAATACCGATTCCAAATTTGCTCAGTTTCTTCAAGTCTTTTTTCTGGGATTTTATTAATCTGGTAGCAATGATAAATGGGTGCTGGTTGAGGATACTGTCCAGTATATTTTCCAAATTATTCGTTCGAAATAATTAATTAAAAGAAAAATCGACATTTCATTAAATATACTACCAAAATAATATTTTCGCGTAACAACATTTTAAAATGACAAAAATCTCGTTTTTCTGGTCGACAAAATACGAAATATGTAAATTCTCGATTGTATTCACAAATTTCTCAACAAAATGAGGCCCTCGGTGTAAATTTATATTTCAGCGATCGTTATCAATCCATGAAAACTGTACTGAATGGCAGGAATGCTGGGAGCTTGTTCCCTATTATTTATTCGTCTGGTATTTATGAAGACTCTGGTAGAATTGTGTACGTCAATGGGAGTGAAAAGGTCCAAGGGTGATGTACTCGTCATCGTTGCTGGTCCCCCGAGGGTTCTGAGGACGATGACGACAACGAGTGCAATGGACGATCTTTGTGTGGACTGTTAAGCATGCCGGGTGAAGATATCCCTTGGAGGCCTCAGTACGAACGAACGGTAGCGCGGTATAGCCGCAGCAGCAGAAGCCACGCTTCTATATCGTAAACCCTCATTATCGTTGTAATTATCATGCACGGGATATAACGTGAAACGGTGGCGTGCCAGAATGCACTGAAGATCGCCCTTGCACCGGGCTAATCCCAATGCGCATGAATAAATTACATGACTAATTTGATGAAGAAGAAAAAAAATTTACACGACCGCCACCACCATTGCTGACATTATAAAAATATATCTATATGTATATAATTACACACACGTAAGTATGTGTTGGAGTGAATATGTATGGAACGTTCGAAACGAAAGGGAATTCCGCGTGGCGAGTTAAGCATACGTGTACGACCTACATATCAGAGATAAGCGTATAAATATTGTAAATCTTAAGGGACGTGTTATGATCCTCGAGAGCCAACCTTCGGGCCAGATTACACAGTGATGTTTGTAGTCTACGTGATACTGAATCGAGTGTTCGCGAATTAGTAATCCGCGGCATTAACTCGACGACGATTTAAAGAGCAAACGTATGTGACCCGTTACGCGATTCTTCTCTCGCACTTTTGAGATGGAAGGCCCTTTGGCTAGGAAGTCGGTTATTCGAGCATGCACTGATCAATTGTAAAAAATGTATGCTCAGGTGCACGATAAATTATCAAGGCCTGGTAGAATATCGATTGCAAGCAGGACGAAGTATCTTAACTGCGAATTGTGTGCACGGATTACCAAAAGGTTCACATGTAATTCTTATAATTTATTTTGCAGAATAAACTGCAGTGATAAAGTATTTTTATTTGAATCAATGGAAATTTTGAATGTGGCATCGTTGCACATTTCGGTTACGGAAGTACGACGTGTACGCAAGAATTTTACTTTCGATACATCGGATAATAAAGAAATATAATTAATTGGGATTGTACAGAGAAATCGTGGATTTGTGAGTGGGCGGAAATAGTACGAAGAATGTAACGGCGGTAATTTTCGCCATAGGATCGAAGGGGTTCGCGTGCTATGACATATTCGTGACCAAGCAGATAAGAAGATCGATTTTTATGAAACTCGAAGGATAAGAAATATAGCGCTGCATTTATCTGTAAATGTGTGTACGTTTGTACGAGTCGGATGGATTGAACAAGATCGAGAAACTTGAGTAACTCGCGGGTCACGGGTAGTCGAGGAAAAGGAATATAAAGTAGCGAGTACAATTAGAAGCTTCTTTGCCGATAAAAAGCTCGTGATGTTGCGGGGTTTGAGTTGACGTCCGATTGTTTATCGCGACTGGTGTGCTTGCAATGGATAGTCTGAGCAGAGCTTCGGGACGCGGGAAAACGCGAGTTCTCTATGTACGGCAAAGCACCAGTGAGCAAAGCTTCGAAACACGCGGTTGGTTGAGGCTTAAGGTTCACGGTATCGTTTCTCTTAAATAAAGACGTCAAACTCCGCAGGACCGACGAAACTTTCCTAATATATTGAGGCCATTACTGGTACGAGCCTACAGACGAGACTCGCAGACCCTCCATCTGCAATGTCTTCTCTTATTCCCCCCTCTCTCTCTCGTAAAATAAATGCTTGGTCGCACATACAACTTTGTATATGAAATAAATATCGCAGCCAGCAGTAAGATAGAATACGCTGTTGTTCCTGTAAACGTAGAGTCGTAAAGCTTTTCTTGGTGTGTACCACTCGGGCAGAGCACGACCACCCAACGAAAAGTATTCGAGCATTAGACGCGCACACGTCTCAATCTCTACGCGGGCTATGTATCTTTCAAGGCGTGACTAAAAATTGCTTCCTCATAGTAATTGGGATAGAAACTAAAATAACTGATGGTAATTATCGATCAAAACGTCTGGAAATGCATTGATTACTTATCGCGGAAATGCTACACTACGGCTGCATCGGATAATGCAGCACAAATACGCGATGTTTTTTTGTAATGAACAAAATACATAATCACGAATTTAATAACATAATATTACAATTTAAAACTGTAATATTCGAAGCAGGAAGGATCGAATGTTTTTTGTTAGCCTTAAACGCCGAGTAATGGTAAATAATTCATGCATCGCTGTACCTGCAGCTTGGCAACAGAGAATACTACATATTAATAGGGTGCGTGCGGTGCACCTATTCAAGTTATTAGCGAATTTCACTAGCACCAGCGTAAACGTATATTTTTTACAAGTCGATATGCATTTTAGCAGCTATGTTCACGAGCAGTCATCATCTTGGTGCGAATATTGACTTCCGTTCACTTGGGCTCAATTCTGCAGTTCTCGTGTTGCTCACATTACGGAATTTCCGCTGCATCATTTATATATACATGCGTGCATTAAGTTGCTTTGCGGGCTTTAGAGTTTTGTGGCGTAGTTTGATTTTCTTTTTCCAGTCTACGCAGTCATCTTCGGAGGAATTAGTTGGCACTATGAGTTGCGAAGTCCGGTGTAGAGCTAACTCTTTGCAAAGAGTTGGTTCGACGCGAGAGCAACTCGACGCCGATCTCCAGGACTTTACGGTCCTGCCTTCGAGAGTCTGCGTAAAGTGGTATAATTGCAAGACGATAACCAACCCGGGGTAGTTACCTTCGCGGTATTAGAACAAGTTTGCCCGCGTTTAAGATTTTTCGCTCGCGGAACTCTACAAAACAGCAACAAAGCATTCGAACCAAGAATCGCCGCTTAGTCGCGTTCCGTACATTTATACATGCGTGAACCAACACGAACCAACTCCGTTTCGCGTCGTCTTGCTCGCTCTCTTACTCGCCCGATGCTGTTGCAGTTGCTTCCACAACTCATGAGGAAACAATGGACCATCGCGTTCATACGGACAAACACATAAAGATACGTGTATAGCTGCACCGTTGAAAAGCGCTTTCTTCGCCGATGGATAGACGATGTCCGTTTTATTGCCACGTAAAGACTCTGAAACCTTCAGCATAATGCAGTTTGTACACCCGTAACTCGGGTGGCTGTTCCTGTTCGCTACTGCAGTTCATACTTTAAACCCGCCGTGAGCTCCGCCACCACGATGGATATATAGGAAACCGTTTCTTCGTGGTTCGAAACGGACGCGCCAGATGCGTTACGACTGTGGCGAGTGGTGCGCCGGGGCCTGTCAATTATTGAAATGAGCTAATTATCGTTTTCTCGGGTGAGCTTCGCGCCCAACACACGCCTCAAACTCAGGCCATCCGCTGTGTATAGGTGCGCGTTCACCATCGAAGACGATGGACAGCTGCATTCGCCATCCACGCACACGATCTCATTGCTGCTGTACCGTCTCCACGTTCTTACCTCGCTCTCGTCCATGCTCAAGATTCCATGAAATACATTCACATATGTAGAAGCTTCATGTATCGTACCATTAGCTCATACTCTGGAAAATTTCGTGTGTGTAAATGTACGCGCTATCGTTCATCATATATCCAGGCAAGCAGGTAGCGCGTGCTCTTTCCCTGTCCAACATGTCATTATCCTTTTTAAAAGACCTTCACCACTCAACCTTCTCTTTCTTTCCTGCAGTACGAGAATTACACTCATGTCCGCAGGCCCGCGATACTTTTGCCACATGCATCCTTGTCTACATACTCACACGACACCCAGTCCGAATACATAAATATTATACGTTCCAGAGTCAAAGTGAGTCTTATCGCTGGTGAGCACTCGTCGTTACTTACCTCGTCAAGACGAGTGAAAACTCGAAACCACTGTATGATGATGCCTCGGTATTCTCTCTATTATTTTCGTAATCATCATCGAAATGCACACACTCGCGTACGCATATTTAAATACATACTTTTACAACACACCACCCTTTGACGAAAGCTGCGCATTCAGCTGTTTTACTGAGCTGTAACTTGCTGCGATAGTCTAATCGTTCAAGTTTCATTCTTTCCGCACTCCGGATGCAGAGGAACTTGGCAATGGAACGAAAATGTTGACTGCTGAAGAGCCATCACATGATTATGTTTAAAAAATAGAGTTTAGATGCGTAAGTCTAAAATGTGAGTTTCCTTGACTTCCATGTAGCTTTTCGTTTATCCTCGAGGAAGAGATGGTTTTTGGACTGTTTTATCGAAAATTGACAAATGCCAAAGGAATATATTTAGGAAGGATATATTTGAAATAGAAAATCAAGTGAAGAATATGGAGGTAGTGAGAAAAATAGAAGAGTGCCAGCAGGAAGAACGCTGGAAGATTTCTTGAAACGGGAAATTGGTTGCAGGGTCGAGTGAGAGGAGTATGCACGACGTCAAGTAGATAAGACCCCTAAAGCGCGATATCCTGGCTGCCGGGATAGCTAATGGAACGGAGGAAGGGAAATGGAGGAGGATGGAAAGCTTCGCAGCTTTTGCCGGTTCAGCTTTCTATCCTTTTGCTCGTGTACCGCTTTTCACTCGCTCGCCCACGAACTTGCTGTACCGTTCGTTCGCTTTCCGGTTTATCCGCGGAGTGCAGGATCCTTAATAGAATACTCGATGAATGTATTTCTCTTAAAGGTCCGCAGGGGGTATGCAGCAGTAGCGTTAAACACACCAGTAGCAGGCCCTCCTGGTGGAAAGTATTGCAGTATGTAGCGCGAATAGTTTGAAGGTAGTAGAAGTGGTACGGATGCTGAGCTTCACACGTAAACACGCACACATTCGTCCAGTTGAAAGATCGACTACCACGGGAGCCAGAACTGCTCTGGAGCGCTAGAGTATCCCGGAGCTCTTCCAGAGAACCTTGGGATGGACGAGAGTCCCGGGCACAACGATAAATCTGTGCTTAGCCGCGACAATGGACCGGAGACCCTCTCCTCTTTATATCCTGCCCAATACCTTACTCTGGCCTCTGGCTTCTCTTCCGCAAGTGCATGCCCAGCTCGGTACTCTTTCCTTTACCCTTTCCCCCGCCCCCTGAACAAGCACCACTCTTCTTGCTTTTCTCACTGCGAGAGAAACGAAAAGAAGGCTTTAAGCTGTACTCTACTATGTAGACGCCGTATATTCCGTCGAAGATACAGTCCCACACAAATGGATCACCATCTCCTTCCCGAACAAATATACACTTTTCGCTCCACACCTTTGCAAGGAACGTCGGCTTTGGGATTAATTCGCGAGAAAACCAACTTCCAGATTCCCTCGTAGCAGTACACACACCATTTGGTTGACAGTTCTCTTGTCTTACAAAAGTCTTCACTGCGACACCGAAGGTCAGATGACTCAGGGAAACCTTTCGCAAGAGTTTGAACCTTCGTCTCAAAGGACACGGACCCAAGGACGTGTGAATTTTTCAATTCGTTCTTATCAAAATACTTCATAATGGAAATGACGAGAAGAATACGATTTCCTGATAAAAATGATTCACCTCCGCAACTGATATTTTTCGGAAATATTTTTCTCTTCGGCTTTACGTTCACTTGCGTAATCAATCAATGATCAATTTGTAACCAGCTGGTAAAGAGAAAAAAAATTGCTACACGATGGGCAATAGCATTCTGGTGAACTTGTTCAAAGGGACTAATCCACGAACACTTGCCTGTCTCACGCACGGCTCAATCATTGCTCTACCGCGTACGTGACGTGCAGTCGACCTAGCCAAGGTCGTCGCTCCTTCGCGATCCGCATTCTTCATGTTCTTGTCTTATCTTCGCAGCTCGGTAGCAGAAGTGAGAAGAATGAGCAGGAGAAAAGAAAGGTGGAAGGTAAAGAGGCAGCGATCGTCACTGGTCTGATGGGCAGAAGACGTCGGAACTCAGCTCACAGGGAACATTCGAAGATGAGCCGTTTTACGGGATACCTGCAGGACATACTCCGCAGACGAGGTACTGGTATGATGAGACTGAACTGACGACATTTTCTGGATACCGACGTAAGAGCCAGTGAGAAAAGGAACGCAATGAGGGATTCGTTACTCGCATTCGCCGAAGAAAGACAGCGAAGAAAAGGGCGTGCAGCTTGGATGTATTTGCAGTATTTACAGCCGCGATTAACAACTGCATGTGCGGGCATCTTCAGGGATTGACGAGTGTGTGTGTGTGTGAGGGCAATTCTCAAGGTCAAGGACCTTGTTTTAATTCGGTTTTAGCCGCTAATATCATAGGATCGTTTAACAATTTGGTAAACGGGACGCAAGAATGAATTGATGAGAACCAAAGGAAAAAGTTTTTATAAATAAAGCTCAAAATAAATCTGAGTGTATATTTGGATTTTATTTCGAGAACTCCTCGACACGACTGTTGCTTTAAAAGCAAAGTGCAAACGGTAGGTGTCTCGCCGTTTGGACAGCATGTCCAGCCGGGAATCGGTCGATGAGGTACGAGGATGGTATGTACGAGAAATGTCGTCAGTCGGCCAGCTGATCCTGGGAACAACGCCCCAAAGTGATTTCTTGCGGGAATGAGACTCATAGGAGGTTTCTTGATTTAAGGCCAACGGCGAAGGTTCTCACACGGGGCACCGGCCTTGTCCTCCTGGTCCTCTTCTCATTCTTTCCGTCCACCTCTTCGCTCATTTATTTTTATTTATTTTTTGTATCGTTTGGCTGTGTGCCAATTCAGTCAGTAACGAATTTACATTGGTCCTTTGAAAAATGCCTCGGAACAAGACGAGGATGAGAGAAGGAGAGAATGAAGCAAAAGGATCGAGGCCAGGATCACGATGCTGAAAGTTACATGTTGGCCCGGGATATAGAGGATAGAGAATCGGTGAGGATGAAGAGCGATACTGGCATTGCGGAGACTCCTCTCTGCGCTCTTTGCCGCGCTTAACCGCTCGCTGAGACGCGACAGGGGGACAAGTTCCCACCACAATCAAAGGCTCCACGGGTGCGTGTGTGTCGATTGGACGCTGAATTGTTTGTGAAATTCTTTCGATAGTATTCGATGAATCTATCGAGGCACGTCGTTGCGGTCGTCCGATTTTGCTTCTGTTGGAGTTGCACGAGCAGCTTCACGCGGCTTCCACGCCGCAATGACCAAGTCTCTGCCCTCGGAAAGGTATGCGACTTTCTGCAGTGTGCGTCCTGCTGATCTTAGACCGCGGTATCGTTAGCCGTCTGTTTGCTACCGAGCCAAGTTTTCACTGTCATTACAGTCTCCGAACTCGGTTGTGCATCGGATAAAATCACTCGGGATTCTTCCAGCGATCGTCCAATCCACGCTGATAAAAATCAGGCTTTCTATCAGCATTAAAATTAGAAATCCATGAAAAAATCGCTGGGGATCATGGCATGGTCATTTCTTCGATGATCTGATAGTGACGATTCCGGGAGTTCGATCAACAGCTATGACACATGAACGGCCCTCATTGTTTCGAAGCTTTCACAGTGTGTGGTCAAGGAACTTTAGACCGTTCCATGTTGAGTCTCTCCCATAATGGAATATCTATCGTTCATACCACAAAACAAAGATACCCAGCCCAAGATGGACCGACAAATAGATAGATGAACAAGTGAAGATAAATTCAGCATCCACGATACATGCGCGCAGTAGCCATAGGGAAGCAGAGAAGGTTTCAGTTCAGAGCAGTATCGTACGTCGAGGAAAACGTTCCGGAATAATTGCGAACAACGTTTTGCGGTGCACAAAGGATTCGAGCTCGTTCTCTTTCCCCCCCTCAGTTGCCTGTTCGGCCGATAATACGTGTACGTTCACCGGTCCGGACTATATACATCCCTTCGTTATTTTAACCTGTATGCCACTGTGATACTACACTCTGCGCAGGCTGGAGCTGATGGGTCGTGGGGGCCCCTTCAGCGTTCAAACAAATAGGAAGTTTGTTCGCCGGGTAAACAATAGGTGAAAACCGAATGATATGTCTAACTAAATACGTTTACGTGTGTAGGTTTCGCTTCATACCTCGCACACACGTGACCTTAATTTCAATGTGTATTTACGTATATTGAGCCACCAACGGTATAACTTACGTATCAAAGGGAAAACCGAACCTTTATGATGGTTTCTGGTACACTCTGCAATCTAGCATTTTCTCCTGTACATTTATGTGTTGTGTGCGATTGAAATAATGTAAGTGTGTGTCTGCCTGTAGATTCCTTCTCTATATCTACTCGACCGCTGCGCCACTCATCACCTCTATCACTGCTCTCTGTATTGTTCCTTAATAATTTAATAGCAAGGTGTGCGAGGATTTATTGGATACAGTCTCGATTGACATTCATGGGTCAGGGCCTTGTCGTTGCTAACGGAAAAACGATATTGCCCACTCTTTTGGGTTCCACGATGGCACGTGTTTGTATTCGAAACAGTTTTGAGAATTGAGTCATTCCGTGGCTAATATCAATTTCTCCTAAAATTGCGTTCAGCATGATGTGTTTGAATCCAAGTACCTGCTTCGTAAATTTGTCAAATTGTATCCAGAATCCCTCGAGGTCAGGAATTTCTTGGGATGATACGTAATTCGCAGATTTATTTAGACAAAACCAGCGTGCGTTTGCATTTCTGGATATTTTTCTCTAAAATGTGTTTTTCCTGCTCTCCTGAACGATAGTTATTTGCAATTTCTTCAATTTAATTGCCTGCTCGGAATCAAGCATATTGTGACTGTTTATACTGTTATTACCGATTTCCATAGTTTTCTTGTCTCTTATGGCTCGCTAACGATAATAAATCACATTTTATAGCGAACCTTTAATTGTATTTCGATTAATTTGCACGCGAGTCTCCACTTTTGCTGTTTTCTCAAATAACAACTTTTACAAGAGACGCTCGCTCAAATATTCCGAGTGAATGCCAAGCCATAAAATTCAAATTCTTCGCTCTTCCGATCTTCGACGTCTTTCACATCAATTCACAGATCGAACCTCAACTTTGATCATCCGCGGTAACCTCGACGCACACATACACGTATAAATAGAAACGTACGTTGGCAACGTTGGCAAACGTTGGCATACAAATAAAAGCTTCCAGTTACAGACACGCGTTCCCGTGGGAAGCGATTTTGTCGGGTCCATGGAGAGTCGTAAAGACGAATGAGCGAGATACGCAAAAAAAAAAAAGGATTGAGAAAGAGATCGAGACTCGCGTAGAGGCTGCTGAGAAGAAATAAAATCAAATAAGACGAAACGAGGTAGGGAGAGAAAGAATGGACAAATAGCCGGCGGGAGGGACGATCGGTAAAAACGAGAACTCTTTGGCGACAGAGACATCGCTCCGCACCAGCGAGAATCTTAACAGATCTCTTCGGCTTTGTCGGCGAGGTTGCTTATTAGTTTACTAAATTATCAAATTACCGAATCCCCACGATTGCCACCGGGAAAACTGAACGTGTGCATTTTTTTTTTTTACGAAAATGAGCAACTAAAACTTACGTACTCGGATCTTCGATCTGCGGTGAACTTTCATGAAGGAAAAATCGGAACTTTCGTTTAGCAGAATTTCAAAGATTTCCGAAAGCGACAAAATGTTCGCGTTGAAACAATGAAATTTCGACAAGAGAAATAATTATCTTAAATTTATTTTCTTTGACCGCCCTCTTCGTCTCTCCACACTTTGTCGCCTCACCATCGCTCCAACCCTTCGCCCTTCTCCTTTCCCTTGCATCCACGCGTTGATTGGCAATTTCGCGTCTTGAATTTTTATCCTGGTTTCGCGACGGCGAACAACCCCTTCGTTTTTAAATTATCCGCGAGATTAATCAAGGCGTCATTTTTCACGTCCAATTTGCAATAAAAAGGAGAACTCGTGCTTTAAGGGAAAGGGTTGCACGAAAGCGCAAGCAGGGAAGCGTGTGGGCTTCGACGAGTGAGAAAAAAAGGGCGAGCGTCAAGGTATATATATTTCTGGACGTATATAACAGTCCAGCAGCCGGCCGCACACAGTAGAGTAAACCTTATTCTTAATTGATATATTCTGAATTAATTAATCCTTCCAGGCGAATGGAGCATGCTCGTGGGGCTTTGGCCCGAGAAAAAGGGTTGACTGCAAAACGCCATAGACGAGAATAAGAGAAGGAGAGAGCGAGGGAAAAGACGAAACCTCTACCACGTAGTTGCTATACTACAGCGGCTAGGAAAGAGAACCCTTCCTTAATTAGAGCCAGTCGTAAATTTCTTTCATTGGACACTTTTTTTCTTCGATTATTAGCGCATACATCTTTCCCGACCCTTTATTGGTCTCCGCCAACCCTTCACTCTGTGGATACCCGACATCTGGCTGACACCACACCCGTGGATAACTTTTGCTCTTTCTCTCCTTTCCTCGTCGCGAAACTCTAAGAAAAACTTTAATAGCGAGACCGAATGATCCATTCGAGATATCAAACTTCTGTTTTTTGCCCTACATGCTGCGCTTTATTTCTGCCATTGCGCCGAAACCTTCAACTTTTAACTGACTTGTTGAATAATCATTAATTGCCTTTTCTCGACGGTAGTTTCATAAACTCATTACGCAGTTTTGTCTTAAGTGAAAAATCCCAGCGCTTTTTTATTTCACAAGTTACGCAGTGCCGTTTCTCTCAAATTACCAACGTGTGTCTAATCATATCACTCGAAATATTGATCGACGAATTATTCAAAATTCAAACTGTCGGATCCAAGCATTTCGCGTGCATAACCTGCGATCGCGATTGTGCCAAAGTCTCGAGATTCTCGAGTTTTTGATAATGAAATAAATCCACGCTGGGTCAGTAGAGACGAGAGGGTAAAACTTCAATTCTCAAGGGGATTAGGTGAACTGAAGAGAGACTGAGAAGAAGGAGCAGGGAGATCCTTAATAAGAAACGAAGACTTTCTCGGCATAGTAGGGTCCGCAGGGAGTCGTCGAGACTCGGAGACTCGCGGTACATGAAGCTGTGAGAGAAAACTCACCGCTCAAACCGACGGGAAAGACGCGTTGAAGCATAGTAATTAAAAAATACACGGCGATAAAATAATATTGGCTACAAATTGAGTTATGCCGGAGCAGCTAACATTTCGAGCCCCTTTTTCTTCATTTTTTTAAATTATCAAACGCCCAAACTCGTCGAGTTCCACCATATGAATTCCACAGGTCCGGCAGTTTTTTTTTTTTTCAATGGCGTGGATGAAATTGAAAACAATTGAGCAACTTCTTATTTCCAATACATGGGCGAGGAACAATTAAAAAATGAGTTATTCGATCAGTTTGAATTACGATATTTGAAAAAAAAAATGGCAACATCGATTCAATACACCAAGTTCATAATAATTCTACGGAAGAACTGCGGATCGGAAAGGAAAATGGAAAACTCACGCGCATATGTAAATCACTATCTAGAAATAGCTCGGACGATGGCAGATGGATGAGAATTTCCATTATATTAATTAAGAATTATTATGACTTTCAGTCCCGGGGAAAATCCACGAGGAGCAACGACATTTGGAATACCACTTTACCTTCGCATTTTACACCACCGCATGCTCTGTCCGGGATGCCGAGCGTGCACAGTGCTACTCGTTTTCAGACACAAAAGGCCGCAGAAACGTTATGCAAATACGAGCCAGTAAGAGAGAGATAGAGAGAGAGAGAGAGAGAGTCGGCGGTAGAACTTTCCTCCGATATTCAGAGAGTCGGAATTTCCGGCGCACCGGTTTCGTGAAAATCGACCGAGATATATAGAATAAGGTATATGAAGAGAGTACAAGAAGAGTTTGAGAGCAAAGGAACGAGATGGAGCGAATGAGCTTGAACCGGTGAGAGCGAGAGGTTCGGATGATTTTTACGGAAATTAAATCGAAAATTAGACTTCGCATTAAAATGCGCTCTCGATAGGAGGAGCGCGCAAAGCTGCGCGGTTTGCCGCTGGCAGAGGTTCCCCACACGAAGAAGGATCCGCGCGACAAGAGATAGGGGTTTGGTCTCGCCGAGTGAAAACCCACGACGACTTTGAGGACGATGAGGGTCTCGGGGTTGTTCGGTGTGCGCTGGCAAGACAGTAGGATATTCGGCTTTGGGATTTAACCGAAGGAATTCCTTGCTCATGCAAATCAGTGATTCGCAACGGCTAAAACTGAATGAACGAGGAAAAAAGAGGGGGGGAACAATTCAGAGGAATATATAGAACACGATAAAGTCGCGTATATATTTTGCGGTGGCCAGAAATCACTTCCCTGGACGTTATGTCACGCAAACATTAAGAAAACCGACGAAAATATAGCGAATATTCCAATAATCCTCGAGTCTAAAAATGGAAGTGTGAAAAGTCGTTGCGCAGGATGTCAAGCGAACCCCAGATGGCTGCTCCGTTGATAAAAGTGAAACAATCACTCATCACCGATTGCGCACACCAAAATGGTTTATAAAAAAAAAGAAAAAAAAGAAAAGTAACCACACGGAAAAAAGGGTTAAGGGTTGAATCTTCGAGTAGGGAGGAAAGCTTGGAAAGGGTTGATATAAAGCCGAGGATCTACGGAGAACGAAGAAGGCGAACGAAAGAGGGATGCGCCATGAGAAGGGGTGTGCACCGGCTCCAATTTATGATTCATTTCGTCGAAACGACCGCCACTGTATAGGGCGTACGCTTATATATCGCTATTTTACCGATTTGAATAATTAATTTTAATAACGAATTTTCCTCTCTAGTCCTTTTCCCTTTCCTGCTCTCGCCATCTGAAACACTGGCGAACAGCGGCTGTAACACTTTGTACAGAAGTGTGTGTATGTGTATGTATAGAAATGTGTGTGTAGATGTGAATACTTATATCCTTATATTTGCTTTCTTCACCTTGGGGCTTAGTACGCGAGGACGCTCCATTCTGCCTTGGACATTTGACGCGAGGCCTCCATTGTCCGATAAATTTTTAATCGTGGATGAAAAAAAAGGAAACGTGCAATACAGGACAAAAAGCACGACGTCACCAGTTTTTGGAGTAACCGCAGGCGACCAGCTTTTCGTTCCTGTTTTTTTTTCTTTCTCGCTCTACCTGCATTTTCCTTCATTTCTTACTCGCTCTCTCCCTTCTATTGCACGACCCCTTCGTCTTTGTGCAAACCGCGGAAATCAATTATAGAAGTTTCGTGGCAACTGCGATACCGGACGCTTTTATATTTCGCGTTTCGCTCCAATTCGATCCCTTCCACCAATAACCACATAGAGAACGAGACCGAGAAAGAGAGAAAAGCGGGAGCAGAAGGTACGAATATACGAAGAAAAAAGAAAAAAACGTGAAACAAATCGAATTTTCTTTTCATACCTCTCGTGAGATTAAACGAGAATTAATTCATGAAAATTTCAACCAATCAAAAGGGGCGATTCACTAGGAAATCGGTTACAACGCAATCGGGGAATTGCGAGTTGATTGAGAAAGGAAAGCATCACATCGGGAAACACCCACTCGCTCTCCTTCAATTTTTAATGTTACTCAACTCCGCCGAGTCGCGGAATAGGCCGAGCATCTTCTTCAAAATTACAACCACAAAAATCTGTCTCTCTATCGATCGAAACTTCGGAGTCTTTCGTCCCGCGGATACCACTCAATGAATTTTTCCCTCATCCTCAATCTTAGCTAAACATTTTAACCAAAAGTCTCTGCACTCGACTTTTCTCGCTCTCTACTTTATAGTCAACCACCCACGTATATTTAGTGCATAACCTGACAAACTACGGTGACAACTTGGCTACAAATTAGTGCTTTACGTACACACCACACGCCCCCGATATTTTGACACGAGTGTATACGTTCTTTATGCTCAGATGCGATACGTTGATGCACATGCACAAAAACAAGTATGTGTAGGCATGGACAATGCTCATGAATTTCAATACAAATACCAACTTTCGTAACGTATAGATATTTATTCGAAAGTTTTCATACTCATATATATATACACTCTGTCTAACAACGTATGTTTATGTTCCTGGCAGCTGCACACCGCGTGGAAACGTTGCCAATATCGGTTCTCAATTTAATGATCTTGACTGGGTGCAACCCCCAAGAATCATAAACCTTTCGCCAGTAGCGCATATACTACACGCGCTTGGAACTCTGTCCGCGTGAAGCAAAATGAAATAAATGTTGGCTGCACATACATACAAAGTTATATGGACTGTACACGAGTGTTTGGCTGGTTCACATCCCACCAAGAACTCTCGACGGAATTTTCCAATCCTCACAGATGCTCCTCTCGATTTCTTCCTGATAAGAAGCCTCGTACGATGCTGAATTTAAGCCCAAAAGGTGCTGGAAACATAATCCCGGAAGATCTGCACCGTGCAAGCGGAATCGATTTCAATCGATAACGATTACTGGACTAAGAATCTCTCTGGGATCTCACAAGCTATTTATCAATGTTTGGGTTAATAATGTGCGAGTAGGCTGCTGTTTTTTGTTTTTCTCAAAGCTCCAGGCTGTCGCGTCGTGAACTTACGACGTGTATAGAAATTTGTAGATTTTTTTTTTGCCAGAGGCTCAACTCAATTCAACGAATCTTGGAGAATCGATTTTCTCTTGAAAGTTTTCTGAACGTTAATACAATTCGGTAATTTTCGTATATCCTTGGAATTAATTTTGCTATGCCAAGAAACGTTGAAGGGTTCGCGAAACAGACACTCTGCCTATCGAGGAATTTGCCATAGCAGCCTCTTTATTCCTGCGACCGAGTCACATGCGCCAGGAGAATTATTGCTACCCAACATTTTCGAGCATATTCTCGTGATACATCCTTCTTAGATTACACGCTATCGAACACCTTTGAGACTCGCCATCGCCGTGGAAAACATGTTACCGTTTTGCACCTCATGACCGCGAGCCTGAGAATCCTCGAAAGGACGCGAACGTGTACACACACTCGAGGGACACTGGGATGGGTTAGTCGTACGATAAATCGCTGCAGGAGGTACTATGGAATTTCTATTGCTTTTGTACGAAACGTTCCACACAGCGCAATTCCGATCCAACTTATCAGCGTTCAACAAAATATCGTTTGTTTAAACAATTGAAATTTTTTGTAAGAAATACGAAAATCCTAAAGCAACTCGATGGAAATTGTAATTTTTTCTATTATCCAATTTTTTGCGTTAAAAGTTTTCGACAAATGATCAGAAACTTCGTTAAAATTTGCTCGCATAGTTTGCAACGATTAACAAGATTTGAAAAGTGAGTAAAATCGCAGGCTCATTTATAAATGAAATGAAAGTCGATAATAGAAATTTCCTCAACGACCCATAAGCGTTACTGGCGAAAGAGCAAATTGTGTGTATAGCTTACATTAAGTTACACGTAGCTTAATGGGAATTAACATACGCAAACGAGACGAGAGGCTCTCAGGTCCTATGTAAGAAACTCACGCGGATGCTTTTAATAAGGAAATGATATTCCGGAGGTAAAGATTCGAGAGGTCGGATTCAACTGTCGTTTCCATCGAACTGGCGAATCCCCAATTTATACGATCGATCTTTTACAACTTGTCGACGATAAATCTACCGATATACGAATCTGCTGGGTGGATATACATCTTCAAAGTATTTTATGTACACTCCCGTTTCCCGTATCATATCGATCGGGGATCGTAAAAGGAACCTTCGTCATATTTACGATTGGCGACCTTTCGATTAACGATCGATTTTGTTTTATCGAGTAGACGCGGGCAGCAACGGTTCCTTGGAACCTTTTTGTCGTAAATCATCGCACATGCTGCCTTCTTATTCTCTCACATCTTCCAGCAATCGGTCGTAGCACCTACTCATTTATTCTCCGAATATATAACCTTGAAAATGATATTAAAAGGCAATTAAGTCCTGGTTAACGATATTCGAGGAATCGACGAAAAATTTATTCGAATAATTAACGTATTTCGTTTCATTAATGACTCAATATCATACGACCTTTTCTAATATCATTTTGATTTAGTGTAATGTAATTAATTCATGAAAAATAAACGAAAAATTGGGGACATTTTTGATTATAATCAAAATAATGATTATTTTATTGGTACTTCCGTTAATGATTCAACAGGTGGACGGTTGGTAGGTCAGATAGAGATTACTGGACCTCGAGAACCGTGCTTCGATATAGACCACCATGAGAGAATTTTGGGGCCCCTTGGTGAGCGGTAGGCCCTAAATCGTCTTCGCACCGGGGGTGTCAGATTGGAGAGAGCGAGAGGAAGCGAAGGGGAAAGGCTAACACAGCAGCAGCATCAGCAGGAGCAACCGGTACCTCTTCTTTTGCAGCCTGAAATATTTCGTACAGCCTCGATCGAACAGGACTCGCGCACACGTTTCTCCGAGTCTCGAAAGCCTCGAAAAATAATCAAGTTCCCTGAGGCGATAGGACGCGCCACCTAAGACATCGATATGATATCCGATATTGTGTACCTCGTGCGAGCGAATATTTTCTCTCTCTCTCCAAGTGTAAATCGAAGTCCTTAAAGAGCCAGAAACAATGATTCGCTTTCCCTGGAGACGATGCTAAGAATTTCAAACTCTTTCCTTGAAACACCCGAGAACAAAAAAAAATAAAAACGCTCCGAACTGCAGTCCCTTGCCTTCGATAGTTGAATTTCTAATAGTCTCACAATTCTATATTTCTTTCCGCGACTGGACGTTTTTTTCGTGTTATTACACTCGTTTTCTTTTTCATCTCCTCCAAGTCACCGTTGATAAATAAGCCCACCGTGTCGGTTGTACCGAAAGAAAAAGAAGGCGAGCGAGCAGCGACCAATTTGCTTGGCGAATGCGAACGCGTTAGAATCAAGATTATGACAGCCTTGGTGGCGTGCTTATTTAATTCTCGCGAGCTGCTAGCTCGTACTTATAAATTTGTAATTTAAGAGAATTCCAGGTTTTTTTATCCGTAGACAAGAGTATCGTCTTCGCGTGTTGGAAAACTCTGAGAACTCGTACCCCATCTCTCTCTCTCTCTCTCTCTCTCTCTCTCTCTCTCTCTCTCTCTCTCTCTCTCTATCTCTCGTTTGCTCTTTTGTGATTTTCGTCGGTTTCTCGCGCTCCTCGTTCTCCCTGTCATTCGGTTCGACTGTAAATCACAATGATATGCGGGTTCGACCAAAAATTCCCAGCTAATCTCGAAATCAAACAGCCCATGAGAGGACATAAAAATGTTTTATTACCTCGGTAGAACAAAATGCACTACCACCGAGATCTCTCGATCGTCCGTATTCTTTTTCGTATTTGTGTACAATACGAAAAAACAACGAACGGTCATGATGATATTCACGAGGCTGTATATAAATATACAGTATAAATGCAGCACATACGTAGCGGTCAAGATCACGTAGAAAAGAAAGAATTACGGAGACGATGCACTTCTCGTTTTCCTTGTGTATCGTTGGCCGCGAGGGATGCCCCGTTATTTCTTTGGTTGGCCACTGAACCAGACGAGGGACAGTCGCTTTATTTCGTTCCGGAATATTGTCGCGCAAGTCGTAGTCCTGCGCCATTCTTATCGCTACAAAAATCTAGTCCCGTTCATCAAACCCCATGTTCGTTTTTTCTAGATTTTATATTCCTCGAGAAATTTGTCCAGCTAGTGGCGGTTGTTCCCAAAGATACTGAGCCGATTGCTACGAAACGAAATGCTGTCACGAATTTCCAGAATTTGTAGAATAAATAAAAAAATCGCGTTCTCATCAACGATTCGTGAGTGAAAACGTAAGTGTGAACGATTCCAAACGAGAATCTTACGGCATAATCACCGCGTTTGCAAAAACAATAATATTACGGGCACCCATTCGAGAGCAACGATCTCGTATGGACGAAAGTGTTTCGCCGCCTCTTGAACCGCGCGTGCAGCCTCATCATTTAAAGTCGAGGAACGAGCGCGTGTAGAGGTCAAAAGCAAAGCGATGGCGAATAAACGGCAAATAAGAGAACAAATTGCAATCGGATATTCGGACCCTGAAGAAGGCACTTGGAGAGAAGGTGTACGATATCACGCGCAAAGCAGTGGAAGCGGTGAGGGGAGTTATTGACGATGCAGCAAAGCAGTGGCGATACATCGGAGAACGAGCATAAATTGCGACGTCCAACAGAGTAAGAGTAAGCGAGAAAGCGAGGGAGAGGGAAGGAGAGCGAAAGCCAGCAAATCTGAGCCTCCGAGGATAAAATGCGGAGTTGTTCGAGGCCAAGTCTCAGTCCCATAAGCGATACTCTTCGGTGAATGTGATCACTCGATGCAAAACATACATCGAGTCGATCGAACCAACGAACCTCGGAGCTTATAAGGAAAAGCGCTGTGCTGCACACACTCCAGCATGTAAAAGTCAAGAGAATGAACATGAAAACGATACTCGGACGAACGACTAAGAAGACGAAGCGTAAGAGCAAAGAAAATACGTGAAAGAAAAGAAGAAAACGAGAAGATTACACGTGTGAAAATTGCAACAAGTATTTTTCGGTCACTATGCCACGAGGACGATACTTTTGGATACTTATCAAAGGGAAAATGAAAAGAAGCAGGCGAATTAATCGAAATAGTTGGGCAAATGTATTTTGGTGAAAGTCGCATCGAGTCACAGGGCTATCATCATAAATATCTCATTTTATTTCCAATGGAAAAACGAACGGTCTCGTAGCGGTCAAGGATTGCAGACAAACGTTGGTTCGAGGGTCTGTCTTGCCGATACGCTCACTACCGCTGTCCAAGCATTGGCCCACAAGATCAGTCGTTCGGTCTCGCGCCGGTCCATGCTTTCTCGAACCTCGTCGATCCTCCCAGCATCGCTACTCCGCTCCCTTTGCTTCTCTGACCGTTCTTCATTCACACACATATTCGATCGAAGCCCGTAACACACAAGCCGCGTTGACCACCGGTTCAACAACTACCAGCCCGTGCGCGAGGCTTCGGGGCACTAAATCAGCGTTACTTTATTAAGTATTACCTTTAGTTAACAGATACTTAATCAAAAGGTGCACGCAGTACGCCACTAATTTGACTTTGGCCCCCATAAATATTCGGGGGTCCCGGGCCTGCGGTGCGCGTAGGTAGATATGTATACATATTTATACATGCACGTATGTATGCGTGTATATCTATAGATATCCATATATAGATATAGACACGTGTAACTAGCATTTTCTACACGCAACTCCCGCGAACTCGTACTCTCTCTCGTGTATACCTGCCACATACGAAAACAGAGACTCTCTCGTAGTTGGCCAGCGTTGAATTCTGCGTTAAACTGCCGCAGGAACCAGCGCGTTCATTCCGAATACCAAACGGAAACACTCGCCCCGGTCCAGCTCCGCGGAGTCTGTGAATCCACATCGTCCGATAAAATACTTCTGTAATTAAATGCGAACGTCGAGCATCAATCTAACGCCCGCGACCAAGAGCCTCTACGCGGCAGAACGAACGTCACCATTTTCGTGGTGGTATACATCCAACTATCTCCGTCATTTCTACCCGCGGCGCTTTTGTCCCTATTCCAAATTGTTATTATAAACCTCCGAACCGCGCTTCACAGCCCTCAGACATTTCCGATACTGATATGTGCGCGGAACCAGCTTATTCATTGGTGCACGGCTATTTAACGCCTCAGAGGTCTGCAATTTCGAATAAATATTGACATTGAATTAGGCTCACTGTAATTACAACGGTGCATGTCAATAAACTACCAGATGTATCTGGTGAGTAATCAATGCGAACGTTGATGTCATTTTTATCCGATTTTAGTGCCAAATTATCTTTTCTATCAATCTTCAAAGAAATAATTCATATTCTCATCTATCCCGACCGCGTTACAGTCCGGCATGTCGGAGAAGCGAATTCTCGTTTTAGGATCTCAGTCAGAATCGAGTAATTGAACAGAATTCAAATGGCATTTTGCCTTCGACGTTAACAATGGTTCGTAATTACTTTCTTTTATGGATGCGAGAACTCACTTAAGAAGAACTTGATAAATTTCTGTGAATTTTTTATAATAGCGTCGTTGGTATATTCTCAGTTTCGTCGCCTTTCCTGGGTGAACACGTACTGCGAAAAGACCACATAACCGAGACGAAACGCAATCCCAAGCATCCTCGCGGCACACACTTCCTTTATCCACTCCCGTTCCTCGTTAGCCTTCTCGTTATTGTACGTAGGGATGCGGAAACAGTAGCAAAGCAAGGTAGGTGGTAGTGCGGGATCGCGGTTCGGTAAACACTAAACACTCGTTAGGGCATAGATTGAAACGCAATCTGTACATTCGGTACGACTACCGTCTTTCTCGAGAATACTAGAGGAGGATGCTGCGGTGATAAGAAGAAGTGAGAGCAACAGATAGAACGTTGATTCCTCGGAGAAGGAGGAAAATATACGGAGGAGGCGCGCACCAAAAGTCAGAGCTTTTGCGAAGGCAAGCTTGCTGTTGGGGATGATATAGTCGAGCGAAAAGGGTAGTTCAGGAGCGAAGAGCCTGAGGCTCCATACTAATTGATTTGTGCTCGAGCTTCAGCAAGCCTTCACCCCTTAAGATAAACTCGACAGTGATTGGCCTCTCCATAGTATCGTCCAGTTATCGTTGCTGCTTGCTTTGATTCCATACCTCGAACATTGCTAATGACTTTGTGTCTACTAATCAATTTTTCCAGCAAACGGCAAGACAGAATTCCTGTATATCGGCAAAAACATCAAAAGTCCAGCAGATACCAACATCCGGGGACGAGACGTTAGCGTGGAAATGCCACTGCTCGCGTTTGCTCCTTCTTAGTCTCTCGTATTTAGCTCCTCGCTCGCCATTTCTGTTTCCTCCTCTTTCTCCGTCAACCCTTTGTGCTCCGTCGTCGGTCCATCTCGTTTCCGGCTCTTGACCGTACATTTCTCGCTGCTGTACCCCGTCCATCCCCTTCGGCTTTCTCTTTCGCGATCTATAAGCAAATAAAGGAGAACTGACAGATATAGCCAAAGAGCAGAAAGCGATATCCATTGTCCGTTTCTAGAAACCTATGCTCAAAGGATTGTTATCTTACTGGGAAGGGAGAACGCTTTCCCAAAATACCGAGATTCGACCGAACTCTCAGAGATGGGATAACCAATTTCGACGTCTATACACAGTTCAAGGGACGATATTGGGCATCTTCGTGATGGAATGTCCGAGTGAATACAATATTCCCACAGGGCATTACCAACTCTGCCGCACGTTGCTGATACCACGATTGAAACTATTCAAGATAACATTGATATATTACACGACTGCGTCCATTTATACAGATTTTTGTAGGTGATAAGTCGATCTCGCCATTATAATGCAATTTTGAATTTAATATTTTTACTCATTTGACTGAAAAAGATCGAGCGATTCAGTTCGCGACGCTAATTGTTATTGCAAAGTTAATAAAACTTATTATTCTGGGAAATCAGTGAATCACAGCTATGGGGATAAAGAAATGTTTTGACTGGATGGACTGAGCGAAATTTCTGGAGCTTGTATATACTTTACGATGTCCTTAAATTCGATTGCTCAATTTCCATTCAGCAGCATAACCAAATGTGAACTCACAGTGGAAGCTTGCATCGTAGAAGTTAGGAAAATTCAGGCATGGGCCAGTCGTTTGATTTTCCTGGACAACAGGAGAGGTAACCCCTGCAGCAATGCGGAGTATGATGAACGGGAGAGCGTCCGTAATTATATTCGTCGTTAATTCCGAGTGCGCCTTCGGCTTTATCGTTTGAGGTGGAAACCTCTGGCCTTTGTCCGCATTTCGGGGTGGTTTTGGCTCCCATCACCCAGTGTTCCCCCATGTTCATCCACTTTGCTTTCGTCTGGAATTTTTTTAGACTTACGTAATATCCTGGAGCATAGGGGATCTCTTCGTCTGACTCAGGCTCGTCTTTCTCGCCCGTATATTCGCTCGCTTATTTCGTCCAACGCGTCCTGCTGCCTCTGTCTACAGAGTTAATCCAAAACAAGCTCGTACATCGTAACACCCTCTCGTTTCGTTCTAGAAATACCACTTCTCTCTTTCTCCTCGTCAGAGACCTTTCTACTTTCCTTTCTGTGCACCATACACGCGTCTCTTTCACTTCCTACAGAGTCCGCATGCTTCTCGCACAAACGTCGCGTAGGAATGTCGGTAACGTACATGTTTTTCGTACGTGCGAGTACATTTTAAAGTAAACCTCTCATACGGTCACTCGTATACCAGTACACACTTGGTATCAGAAAAGGAAAACTACCACTAGAGCCACCACGCGCCCTTTTCACATAATGCGGGAGCTTTTCTCGCGCGTCAAGAGAACAACGATGTCTACGTCGCTTTCACTGGTCGTGGATAATTGGATGAGCCCTTAAACGCTGAAAATTAGCCCCGCGGCAACTTACTTATTGTTATTGTATACACACAGAAGAGGACAGCCGAGCGGGGTCTCACCCGGAACGACAGTGACAAACAGTGCGTTCGCAGTAACGTGCAAAGCCGCGCCCGGTTATTATAATTTCAAGCTATGATTACTTTGCCTTTTGTCTCTCAACGACGACGACAACGTCGTCGTGGAAAACGACGACGACGACGATGATGACGACGACGACGACAAGTGGAAAATGTATGTACGAATCATAAGCACGTGTACAACCATATAGACTAGTAAAGTCTTCATATACTCACTTCTGCTCTGTGCAGTCAAAGCTTAACATTTTTCTGTCAAGTCACTTATTGTTTTTGATTGAGATTCCAAAAGCTGCTTCAGCTCGTATTTAGCAAACCTTTATAAATACTAATTACCTGCATGTGTTGTGATGAAGATACCAATGCAATTTAAATGTCAAAAACATTGTAATTTGATGTTTTGCATCCTTTGCTATATGGGGAAAAGCTCATTCGTAGAACTTGATTGATGTGCACCGATCAAAGGATGATCAAGCTTGTGAGAATGTTCGAGACAAGCTTGTAAAATCGAAGGAGATTGTAAAATTTGAAAACTCATGGGAAAAATGATGCGCTATTAGGGTGAACCCTGGAGTGTCGGTGGATAATTCGCGAGTTGGAAAAAGACCGCAGGGGACATCCCACGCACGTATATACTCGGCAAACCGCGTTACGAAGGCTCGTCGTCTGCGTTTGTCGTCGTGCCAATCGAGAAATTCAAGACGATGAATCGACGCGAATTGATCGTTCACATACTCACTCGCAAACCGAACAGCAACGAGAGAAAGAGAGAGAAAAAGCGAGAGAGAAAGTAAATGGAAAGAATGAGATTCCCGATTTACCGATGACCATCGTATGGCCATAGCACACACGTCGGGCATCATGGTTATTAAAAACGCCCTGAAATATCAGCGAGGATTAAATCGTCTCATTTGCATAAGATACGCGAACCGTAAACGCGGAATTTATGATTATGCGAACGTATAGATTCGAGACCAAACGGGATAACTGCTAATAAAGGCTCATCGTGGCAGCAAATAATGAGGGGATCCCCTGGGTGGCGAAGCACAGGCGCCAGGCAACCAGGCATATCCTTCCAGCGACTCTTCAATACTGTATATACGTGCACACACCTTGATACATTTATATACAAAAATATAGATATATTTACTTGCATTATACAACCAATATCCAGCAAATATAAGCTTATATACCGTACGCTACATTATTGCTGCGAGTTACGTTGTAAACTTTCTTTATATTCCGAAGATAAAAAAACGAAACAAAACAAAATATTCTCTTTGCTTACTCTCGCCGTTCGTGAGACTCGATACGTTCCTCGCGGTATTAACGATCCATGATCGTACCCGACCATGCACCAATGATCCCTCGATCTTTTAATTCCCCAGTTCCATTCCCTGCGTCTTATATGTACTGGCCTGCTTCGTTAAGAAATTGAATTACAGCCTCGATACAAGTCTACTCTACTCAGTGTCACTACTTAACGATGTCACACACTTGCCATTCATCTCTATATATTTATACATATTATCTACATGTAGCCATTTAACGACAGGTAACCGCGGCCAATGGAGACAACGAGTCCTTTCTCAATAAGAATAAAATTGAAAATCTCTTTATTTGAATACTCTGTGCAAAAATATGTATGATTTTATTATTACGACGCCCAGCGTCGTAAATAAAGATGCTTCGTGCGATAATTCATGACTGTGAACGAGAAGTGTAAAGAAAATCCGTGACTGTTGTGAATTTTCTCTTCTATTGATTTTATTCGTTTCGTATTTTCGATATTGTCGATTTTTTTTTTCAATGCGAAATACCAACTCCGTACGAATCAGAGTAAGCAATAAAAATAAATGCGAAATCTCGAGCAAATGGAAAACTTTGCTCTGCTGTCGTATCTCCAATGACATCAAAAATATTTCTCCCTTGATCTAGGAATTCACCTTCGTTGCTCCTTTATGATACGAAAGAACTAACAAAGCTATACAATTCCAGCTGACGATTATTGCTCCGCGTCATTGTTCTCGGACAAAAAGAGAGTTTGTATAGAGTTGGCTGTTCCATGGCCCAATAATAATGGAAACGGAGAGAGGATCGAGGTGCTCGGTGAGATTGGACGAAACACGCGTGTAAAGTTCTATTAAGGATAGTGCCAGGATCATGTCGAGAGCTACGGAATCGTTTTGGAGAATCAGGAGATATTTGCCTCTTTGAAATAGAAAAAAATGGACAGCTGAACCGGCTGATAACGTCTTGTTGATGAATACAGAGGCGACTCACAACCACGTTTTCTTCTTGTTCGAGTTTCATCTTCATCTATATATTTGCCACAGAAAAATTAGTTGCAGAAAAAAAACGTGCAGTTCGCAAATCGAACGTTATTGTCTCCCCATTCAATTGGATACTAAAATATCATTAAACGTTGACGTTATTCTTAGGATACCATCTTCTTCGATAGGCTGCCCCGTGATATTCTGCAAGCTAGTACGCCGTGTCGTCTATTACTACGATGGCGAAGTTTGGGGAGGTAAATAAGATACACGTTGGTATATATACGTATTTATATAAGAAGAGCACGGCACGGTCTATGGAATACAGAGCCAATATAGCGACACGAGACACGCGCCCATTCTCGAAATGCCGAAACGTCCCATAACGTTGGATAACTTAGGACCCCATAAGCCAAGGACCCCAAAGAGAGAAGGAAGCTGCGAGGGACGTTATATCTCCCGTAAGCGTCTACGTAAATACTCGTTCGGATGATTTTATTTACCGCGCTCCGCATGGGGCTCGTACCAGCAACGAGTAGTGCGTCTCAACCGCGTTCAACCTACATGTCCATATTTATGAATATAGATTTTGTACATACGCTCGCTATCGTGGAATCTCAAAGGGTTCGCGCTTAATCTCATTGTCGTTTGAAGGCGCATAGAGATTTCTTATGGGAAAGGAAAGAATTTACGAGAATTTTGTTTTTATTTTATTCAACGATTTCAATTTTTCACTCGATCATCAAATTGTCAAAGGGTCGACGAACGATGTTCAATGCGAAGCAAAAAATACGACGATGCCTGTTAATCACGCCTTATCTGTCACGATTGAAACATCCGCTTCATAACGACCGTTGTTTTTAACGGGTTTCATCAATTAGCCGTTCACTCAGGCTCGTTGTGCACAACAATGCTCCCTTTAGTGTACTTCTACGTAAATAATCGTGGCACGAATTTCCCTCTTCGACGCCTCAAACAATGTGTCTCGCACCCCACGCAAACTTGCCCGATCCTCTTTCTTTTAGGCTTTTCTTTGGTCCTTCTTCATTGACGGAATTCAGCGAGATCAAGATAATCGAAACTCCTTCGAAGTAACGCATCCATACGGATCAGAGGGGAATGACTATGCTCACTTTGCTACTGAGGGTGCTTGTCGCCTTGTATCTTGGTGGCTATTAACGCGAACAATACCGGAACCAGCCTGCGGAATGTATCCTGCCTTTAACGCCTGATGCTTCTTCTCGATTTCGGCCTCATCACCCTCCTCTCTACTCTCCATATATACGTATCTATACAACTCATTGCCACTGTATTTTTCGGCAGCAGATCTCTCTCTGTCATTGGAAGAGGCGTCTGGAGCGCCCGACCGAAGCAGCCACGCTTTTTCTTCTCATGTAATTTATCAAGAAACTTCGATGCTTTTTGTATCTGTCAACGCACGTCCGATCCAACAGTTACACTATTCCTCCGGATAAGAATTAGTAAGGACAGCAGCATTACGGGACAATTCTTTAAAGGGCAAAGCGATACTACTTGCTCTCTTCGCTCCAACGCATTCGCAATAACCAATTATGGGTCCTGTCATCGAGTACAATTTCGTTTCACGATTGAACTCGGTGATCCTTATGAATTGACAACAGCCTCCCGGAAACGACCGCATAACGGAGACTTTTTTTAATTTTTTGCATCAAGACAATTCTTCAAGAACTTCCGGAGAGGTTCTTGGAGAAGTAGCACGTGGCAGGCTTTTTTTGCTATTCCTCCGATTCAACCGTCCGTGTTATCAACCGAGCAGAGTATTGAATTATAGGTGGGCGTCTCCAGAGAGCAGAGTCTTCAGAACTCTTAAGATAGGTACAGAGAAGACAAAACTTATTCTGGATAATTTATATATTTCCTCTAGGCGCCCGATATTTGTCATCAAAGAGTGGCCATTAGTGGATGTACCGCAGAGGGCGGCGAAATAAGGGAGATTCAGAGCGAACGAGTCCTCTGCTCTTCACAGCAAAGAGAGATCTTGAGCAGTTGCAGAAGTAGAAAAGAAACGGTGGCAGGCATTAGAGCGTGGTGCCCATTATCCACGAATATATACTTTTCTCTCTCCTCCGTTCTTTCTCTCGAAAAGAAATTAATGGCTGATCTCTCGTCCGCTCGAATCCTTCGTTGTTTGCAGCGAGTATAACAACCCTACGAAATATATATCTGGGGGATGATACGTCTTGTGTTTTTTTTCCCTCACACCCGTACGACTTGTGCTCTGCAGATCCATTTGATAGTGTTCAATCATTTGAATCGTTTATGACAGTGGTTAATGCTTTTTTCTATTATTTTTTTCTATATGGAATAATTCACGTAAAAAATGCATGATTTTCGCGTTATAAATTCATTTTATCGTGATTAAAAGTATTCTCGTAGGGAAGTACTGGATTGTAAACAACGATGTTTTCTCATTAAGCGACTGTACGAGGACTTGCTCGTTCCCCGCCACTCTTCGTTATCCCGTCATTTGCAAAAGTCGACTTGGCGAAACAACAATTACCCGAGGTTGTATTACCCGCGAGTATTGTGTTCGGTGACCGTCGAAATACATGCCGTCTGTGATATTCAAAAAAATGTGAAAGTCGATTCGTCAGGCACTCTCGTCAAAGGGTACCGCAATAAATTCTCATTAAAAGAAACAAAAGCAGCACGGGCCGTGCACGCAGAGAGTAAGCGAGAGGAAGCAGGCAGCGAGAGGAAGAAAGAGTTGGGGGAGTGCGAGCAGAGAGATGAGAAGGGAGAAGAGAGCAATGGTTCGTTCCACAAACACACACACTCAAGATTCGCGTATGTTTCTCGTGGCTGGAATAGTCCATCGATCCAATGATCTCCAGTGGCCATTTTAGCTCGTGTTTGCGATTACTGCGAGCAGGAAATAAAAATTTTAACCCTGGCCACCTTTTCCCATCCCGCGAAATTTTATGGCGCCAGTCCCGAGGGAATATTAGACAAAAAACGAAGGAACATTGCCCGCTGCACACGCATACACGCATACGCTCATATATTCGCATGCAAAAGTAAAGAAAAGATTATGGATGTGGAAGTCGGATGCGGCAGTCAAGTCGAAAACTGTATGGATGTATATACGTGTATAGCTTTTCGAGCTGTGGCGCGCTCACACACATATCAACCCAGCCAAGCATCGAATACACTCAAAAGCTCTTTTTACGTCGTTCCTTTAACTTACTCTTTTTGGCTTATTCAGAGTAGTAAGCGACATATATGTCCATAACGCTTTCCGTATAGCGCAAGCACCACCCACCCTCTCAGACTCGTGTGCATAAGCCGAGAGCGCACGTCGACTGTAATTATCTGCAGGTAATCACAACCCACACCAAGACGATCCTGCTACGAGTACAGTGATCGTCCGCGTGCGCGTCTTCTTCACAAGAGGGCCTTCGTATATTCCGGAGAAGAGGTCTGTGCAGCCAGTGCCCGGCGCTTACCGCAGTCCAGCCACCGTATTCCGCAGAATTAGTATTTCCATTCCCCAGGACGTGAAAAAGAAAGCATCAAGAAGGAGAAGAAGAGGACTCGGTGGCGGTGTGAGTCTTGTATCTTTCTTTTTCTTCTTCTTTCTCTTCTTCACCTTCTTTCTCTTCGTTCTCCTTTATCTCCCTCATATCGCTGTAACTCCCTTTACTTTTTTCTCACTCTTCCAATTCGATCTTCCTCTTTCTCTCTTTCTCTCTTACGTGTTCTCGGCTTTTTCGCTTCTCTCTTTGATTCTTCGGCTCCCTCGTTCACTCGGGCTTAGAGATACCGCACAGACGCGTGTTTATTTTTGCAATTTACCGCCCAGCTACGCCGAAGACCGACAATTAGATTTCCTTGCCTCTCTACTCTATACGAGTCTCTCTCCATCGGCTACCGTATAAGTGAGGGTCCATCCTCGACGCAGCGTCCCTCTGCTTCTCACTCTCCGTCCATTCTTTCTCTCTCTCTCTCTCTCTCTATCCATCTCTTAGCGCAGCGATAATACAGCGCGAGCCTAAGCACGTCGCGCAAGACAGAGGAAAAAAAAGACACCAACTTCTTATTCCGCCTACTGATTATTGTCCGACTGCCGATAGGCACAAAACATGCAACTTCCTGAATTCACGAATAAGATTCTGGCCATCAGCCCCCCCCCTGCTCCGGGACCACCTACAACTGCCTCATCATTCTTCTTACACGATAATTTGTCTCCTATCTCCGTCTCCATCCTCGTATATTATTCTTTAGTCAATGAAGATTGCAGGTGAAGATACGACGGAAATCAAGCCGCATGTATTCTCGAAACAATGCCACTTTGTTGTTTATATTTCTGTTATATTCGCCACACTTTCTCAAAATGGGAACGAGAAAACTCTCGTGCATGATTCATTGCCAGACCCTTAAACCTTTACGATGCCATGATTGAATATTCGAAACTGCGTATTCGAGGAAACGAAAAGAAATGAAAAGAAAATACATTTTTATTGTTATGAATCCTCCGGGTAACAACGACGGAGACTCAGAGGAGGAAACAGAATTCCACCTAAACATGCCGCAGGTCTGACCAGCTTGCTTTGAGAAAGCGATTTCCACGAGAGAGGTCTCGGGACTAGGGCAAGATTCAGGATTACCTGAGCTGAGATATTTTTGAGTATATGGCAGAGTTTACTTGATAGCGACTCGGTCACGACGATAAATTCTGGTCGGAAACCTTCACGATTGCTGTTTGAAGAAAAACTCGAAAGCTCCAGAGTAACGACTAGAATTGCAGTTCAGCATCAGGAATCGTTGATAAGAATGATGATCCAGCATTGATTATAAGTTGAGAAAAATCCATATCGAAGAAGCAGCGAAAGGAGAAAAAGGAGAGCAGCAAAAGTGGTTCGATCATGGGACCACATAGCCGACAGCCGTGACCGACTGGTCCGCTGGTCTGACGAATCGAGTTCGTCCCGGGTGTTTCGAGGAAGACGTTAAGCGACGAAAAAGGGACCATACGCAGGGTCTGAGCTTCGCATGAAAGAGCTTCACGAATAAAGAATCAACGAAAGAGAAAGAAAAGTTATAGTTGTAAGATCAAGAGCGAGGAAGCGCGAAAGAAAAGAGCGCTGAGAGTGTAGAGAGACATAGTGGGGATTTCTCCACGGCCCCCAGGGGTCACGAACTTGTGCACTTGGAACGTTTGTAAGTTCTTTACGTGTGTCTTTGTCTCTCCGATGAAGGGCGATCCTGGCATCAGAGATCGGTATAAGGAGTGTTGGCTAGTGTAGGTGATATTACTATAAAGAACAAGAGTGTGGTATACGCGCTGAAGCGAGCCCACGGTTCGAGGTGGAGGCACTAAATCAAGGCCCCGCATGCTTTGGATGGCATCTAACAAATGAGCCAATGACAACCAGCCCGGTCTCTTGGTCTGAAGCTCGCGTTCCTATATACCGATCTCTTCGCGAGAGGAACAAAACGATAATATATTCCAGCGCACACAGATACGTCGCATCAAGAATGAGAAACAGACAGAGAGAAAAAGAGAGCGAGACGAGCTGCACTGCTTCGTGCAAACGAACAGATCGAGCAGAGCCCATAGCACGACCAATGCACCAGGTGAAGAAAAGGAGGTATTCAATGGATGAAAAATTGAATGAATGACTTCAAACCTGCTTTGGCATAAAGTTATTGTACAGAAAATATCAGATCACACAATAAGTCTTCTTGTAAACATTTACCATGCGAAACTCGTATCCTGTTCTTTACTAAAAATTAAAAAAAAACAAACAAATAAAAAAATAAAATTAAACCACATTTTTCACGGCTGTACTTTTCCAATTGTCAACCCTATCAATACGGTCAGCACTGTCAATTTTAACGCCTTGCCTCGGAAGATCAATTGCCATGCAGCGTTCATACGTTTCTTTTTCGTACGTAGCGTCAAAACGCTGTCGACTTTTCAGACATATTTTAATGCTCAGGATTCCGAGAGGTCGATAACTTCATTTCTCTCTGTCCTACATCATTTGACCATGACCTACGAAAAACTGGTTTCCGATTGTTCACCTAAATTCTTGCGCGAGCTACAGTTCTAAACACATCGTACCAAGTTGAAAGTACAAAGAGATCAAAGTAGCAATTCCGGATCTGGAGCATGAATAAAATAAAATACGCTACATCAATAGTCTCATTCAGAACGGCTCTATCGTGGTCCACAAAAAAGATAGCGAAATGGCTGAGAGCAAAGTGAGCCAAAAGGTTTGAGAAAGAAATTGGTTAAAAAATGAAGAGTGAAGATAGAGGCCAGTGTGGCTTTTGCTTCTTCGTGATGTTATGGGGAACCTACGTCACCGAAGCCCCTTGATAACTAATGCCCAACCGGTCGCTAATGACGGCCAATAATTTAAAATATGAAATTACATAAATCAAAGGTAATCGTTAATTTCTCGGAATGTTAGATCGACCGTTCCATCATCCATCCCTTTTCTTCTCCTTCTGAAAAGGGAAGGTTTCTTTGCTTCTATATTGTCGTTTTATTTGGCTCGCTCGATCTCTCCCGTTGGCTGTTCTCAACCGGCTATGAGAATTCACAATCCTATCTATACAACGCTTTATACAGCATCAACGAATTCGAAAAGACTTGAGAAAGGCTAGCGGCTCGTTCGTCTTTGAGCGGGGGAGCAGAACAGAAGAGCGATTCTCTGAAGATCAGAAAGCGAGAGATCGAGAGAGAGAGAGCGGTTGGTGGTGGCCGCCGCCACGGAAGAGGTCATTTGTGCTGAGTTAGATTAATTGGATTAATTAGGCATTACCCGTGCCTCGGGGCCGATGCATTAGTCGTCGCGCCGCGCCCGAGCGAGAAATCGGAAGACGCGGAGAGAAGAAGAGCGAGACCACGGGTATTTTACTCATGAACCATAGGTGGAGAGGCTGAGAAAGACAGAGCGAGACGGAGGTTGAGTGTGAGGGACGGATCTGCAAGCCACGGAGGGCTCGTCCCATCCGGATAATACATCGCGCGTAGAATTCTCTAGCCCGCCGTAGGCATGAAGCTCATCTGTGTTTGCTTCGACGTTTTTGACATTGTCGCCAAGAAACCCCGTGATTATCGGTAGCATTCCAGAATCCTCCAGACGTCGTGCCAGAGGATGGCATTCCCAGTGGCATTCGGAAACCCGCTGCTTTTGCTTTCCGCCTATTCTACATATACCTTTTGTTCTCGGTCGTTCGTACGAACCTTTCGCTCCGAATTATCCTCCAAACATGACAACAACCCCTCCCCATGGTTTGCACTCTCTCTCCTTGCGTTTCTCCCTCTCTTTTTTCAAGTCCCGACGATCACGGCACATCTTTCCGTTCGATAGTCTGCTCTTTTGCACAGTCACCTTCATCTGCTCCCCTAACAAATTCGCACACCTCTCGCTCGTGTAATCTGTTTCTTTGGCACTCTCGTATCGTCCCCTCCTCCCTGCCACCTGTGTGTATGTGAGTGCACACGCTTCAAAGTTTTTCTTCTCTTTTGATTTTGTTGCATGGCTAAAAGTCATTACCGTCTCACCAAAAATTTGACATGGTGATTTTTTTTCGGTTTTTTGTTTGCCTCCGATTCTCTTATTGCCCGCGCGCGAACAAACGCGTTCTCCTATAATTATTTCCACATCTATCAACCGTGGATATCTCTTCGCGAGTCGGAATCTCCGCGTGTTTCGCTCTCGAAGATTGAAGATTGGCGCTTAAGCGAGTAAAATGAGAAGAGACTCGCTAAACCGACCGAGTCTCTTCTGGCTCGTTCTCCTCCTGTTTCACGTATTCTTATTACCGCAGCTCGACTCACTTGCCATGGACGTACCTCCGTCTCCTTTTATTTCTTGTCCCAGCATTGCGGATGTTCCCATTTGTCCATATATACGCGCGTACACAACTAAAAGGGCTCCATGTATATATTTCTATAGGAACGAACGACATAGACGTGGCTGGGGCACTTGCCAGTTCCCTCACCGATGACATATTCACGTGTTCTCTCTGTTTCTTACGTCTTGTCGAATGAAAGAAATGATTGAGAGGAGAATTAAAAAAAAAATGGGCTGACAAGACGTCCACCGACTAAAAAAAACTGCCAATAGAGTTGAAGGGGTCGTGACATGTGACCTTCTACCTTCTGGTGCCCGATAAAAGTGATTGACACATCCAACGACATTCCTGCGTCATCGTACAGATTTCCGTCCTACTTATTTCTTTCCAGACTAATTTCCATCGATTCCGTCGACGAACCATCGAAATTTCATGAAAATCGAGGATCTTCAGGAACAAAATGACAAAATGAGTTCACGACACAAAAAACGCCTGCAATGTTTTATGGCAAAACATCCGAGCGCGAGTGCAACCGAAGCAGTGACAATGAAAATAGATAAAAAAAATGATAAGAACGAAGCATGGAGAAAACGAAGAAGTGAGAAAAGCAGTTCTAACCTTTCCCTGGAATTTTCATGGCTTATGTATATGATTCTAAACTATGTATAGCGTCTTCTTACTCTGATGTATTTCTGAAGCTTGGCGAACGGCCACAATTATGCACATGGTAATTAGAATGCGTTGGCGCGTGTCTCAATATATCCACGCGAGTGTACAGAAGCACATTCATACTAGTGTACCACGCTCTAAAATATATATATTTACTCTTCTCACATCATAGATATTCCCATATATAAACGCATACCGACTAAGAGTGGACTAGATCACACATAGAGAAAATTACCCCCACCATGTTTTCTCGGACACGAGATACATTTACTCTCGACTAGTCGGGTCTGAGTTTGGACTCTGGCGCTGTCTCCACTTTCTTCTCGTAGGTGGGTGGCACGGTCCAGGAGGCGCGGGCGCGTGCTCCATGCGTGCTCTTGCCTCGTGTGTACATGGCGTCGGATGCACGTACGAAACAAATACAAACTTACGTATCAAGTTCTATACTCACGTAACCGTTGCCTTGACGTACACACTACGACAGGAAAGCCTCCGCAGAGCCAAGAGCCACACACTACATGAACACTAAAATTTCTAAGCAGTGCTTTTCTCAGCTATACGTCTGGGTACTCGGAGCAGCCGCTGGTCTACACTGGCTTTTGAATAAATTAGCTGAGTCATACAGAGGCGCGAGAAGAGCGTACACGCACCGGAACTCATCCACCCACGCCCGAGCCGACAATTGAACGTCGCTCGCGTTATAGATCCCCTCTTATACCGAGAGCCGTCATAATAGCTATATCCAGTTTGAACTAGACCATACGAACATTATTATTTTCACGCGGCAAATAAATGAGTCTCGTCGAGTGTCGAGAATTTTACACACGCGTGATATATACACACGTTTGCCCACACTCTTGTACAGCATCCGTGAAATTAAATCATCCAAACGTCACAGACAAGAAAAAATGAAGAATCGTTATGTATGTGGCTATACTGTAACAGGAATTAATTGCTTTCGAGCACTCGCGCCGCTATTATAACGGTTTGAGAACATTCGCGCTTTCCGCGTGATATTTAATGTTTTCGTGGTAAATATACGTCTGGCTGTAAGTCTGTGCGTTACTGTAACAAGATCTTTCATCTGTATCCCCATTTTGAATGTTTCCAAAGGAAATTACCCACAGAGAACAAAGCTTCACAGATGTACGCTTGAATTATTAATTAGACAAAATCTGAGTTTGATCATCAAATCTCCAGATCAGATCTGAGCGATTCAGGGGATTTTATTCGCCTTACGGTCTACATACATATATTTATGTGTGTGTGTATGTGAATATACGCGCGTAAGTAATGTATGGAATATTTGTTGGCCGGACGGAACGGCTTATATCCCCGGCCTTTTAGCCTTCTTAAATATAATTATTACGCGTTACTTCATCGAGGCGGGCGGGCGGGGCAACTATAGGTAGCCGCGAATACATTACGAACTCGCGTAATTCCCAGAGCATATTTTTTTTCCTTCTTGTATATCGAGTTGCCTCGTGTATCGAATGCCATAGCGCGAAACATCTCGTTGGGCATGAGCTCAGAAGACCCGAAGCATCGAGAATTGCCGACGAGAGAGATACCGTGAACTGTGCACTTTGGATACAAGTGATGTCGTCGCATACGCACATACAGACACACAGAGATATAGATATAAATGTAGAAATATGACAAGACCTACCCATTGCTGCGATATCTTGTTTCTTTAATAAACGGAAACGGAACGTAATCGTATTATTTGTTTCTACCTTTAAGCAGAGCTGCGTATATACTTGTTGTATATTTATATATTATACGCGTAGTCCCTTGCTATCTCATCGTATATTCTAACAGCAGCGATGATGAGAAGGTGGAGAAGCAGAGGATCATCGTCGTTGGAGAAGGTGGAACGGAAGGAATATTTAAGAAGGTATTAAAGCCTCCCAATCCTGACTCACTCGCGCTCGCATATTCTTTGGTCTGATAAAGCATCGTATACCTCTTCGAGTCCCACGAATGAGAAAAGAAAAGTATTAACGTTTATATACTTTATCCGAGAATGCTCGATGAGCTTTGAAATATGGAAAGTCGACCACCACCCTCGACGACGAAGTCGCTTCTTTTTATTTATTCTTCATATATATCTATGTAGATGCACCTGATGTAATATATTCTATACATACATATTGTATGTTTCTTGTTCTCCATCTTTAGCTACTTTTCGAGGGACCAAGAGAGAGAGCTCGAGGAAGAGAGAGAATCTCTTTTGTTTCACGAGGGATCTTTTCCTTTTCTCGGAGACGCATGTTCAGTATTTTTTTTTTTTTTATCTTCAGCATCTCGATTCTTTACATATTTCGACGTCTTTATTTATTTATGGCTCTATTTAACTTGGTACTCCGAGGGAAAAAGCAGTCAGATTAGATCGACGGATTCTACGAGAAGGAATAGTGTTCGTCGAGCTGTTTTCGTCTTTGCAGGAAAAAAAAACCAATTCAGATCTCTCCTCCTGAGGAAATATCTCTCATCAGCTTCGATTCGAGAGTTCTCAACTCATCAGTCGCATCGACAGGTGGCCTTGGAAAAGAGATATAAATGAGAGGTATTAATGCGGGGACGAGGCGAACGAGTATGGAAAGGAAAAACGTGAAAGGGACCAGAGAGCGAAAAATTCGAGAGGTCTGAAATATAAGCCACGACTAATTCGAAAGATCGGAACTGTCGGCTCTGCAAAATCGCCGTTGCGCTGCGGTTTGCTTTGCCCTTTTGGTCCAGTTCGCCAAACATTTCCGCGTCATTCTCTCATCGAAGAAAATACTCCAAGCAAAAGAGTTCCAGCCTACGTCACCGTTTGCTGGTTATTAGAATACATATCGATATTTGTTTGGTGTCCTTCTCGAGTTCATTCATTAAAACATCCAAAAAGTTAAGAGGTCAAGGCTCGAGTGGAGGTGAAGGATTTGAGTCCCTCCGCGTTGATAAACCGAATTACTTGAATCCAATTTACTGTGCCTTCAAAAACAAGCTCAGAAAAAACTCGGCCTCACTCTTCCCCGCCACTGTGGTAAAGATCGAATCCTATCGATCGATAATTACCAGGCCCGCGTCTTCTTATCACCGTACATAAATTATCGTCAACGGTGCATCGCGGACGAAAATGCCTAATAACATTTCTCCACACGGGATTCAACGACTGCGAATACTCAATCGCTATAGTTTTGCCATCAAACATGGGACATCCTGTATATATCGAATATACTATACAGGGGGCGAGGCAGCAAAGAGTACGCGAGTTGTGGATAGCACACACGTTATACGGCGATGGTGGCGGCGTCAGGTGTCGGTTGTAAGGACGAGGACGAGAGAAACGCATTAACAGGTGCTAAGGCATGAAGGTAATAGCCGATATATCATTGCCAGCGGAGCTACTCTCTTTCCCCAGCTATGGTCGTCTTCTCATCCAGACCTGCGTGCCACACCCTTTCATCCTTACAGCGTTATTGTAATACATACATATCCCGATACTTTATATCACGTACCAATACAATATCCTTTCCTCGCTTTATCGAAAAAAGACTTTAGATTAGAAGGATCGATACAATAACACCTCGGGATGTCTTTGTGAACGAGCTTTAGGAATACAAAGATCGAGTTCTTTGAGTTTATACGACGTACATTTTTTCCTCATTAATCGTGGGCTCATGAATTATGAGTACAGATATTTCTATATCGTGGCAAACCAACCGCACAGTCCATAACACTTTAACGATGACGAATCAGCATATTTTCTGCACTGAAATTAATTTCCTTTTTTTTAAATTTTACTCTTAAAATTCGTTTTCCTCACATCGACGTTTCGATTTTAACGATCTTATTAGATGGAAATTTGCAAAATAGTCTCGGCTCGATTGGCTTTCGAATTTGTAGCAGCTGCATCGGGAATTCTCTTCCACACGATCGTAAATAATCGGAAGCACGTTATATAGCAGTTTTTAATGAGCTAAACCTTCGATTCTTATAAACAGAAATGAGGATGAATTGAAGCAAAAAAATGACAAGAAATCTGTATCCTTGTTCCGTCCGATAAGGGAACACGGATGAACATACACTCGTATCTTTAAAGCATAAGGTACTTGGAAAATTTATAGGTATTATAGGCTGCTCGGACAGCCGGAGTCTTAAGTTATTTGTGATTGCCAGAGAGGAAGCACGAGAGAGAGAGAGAGAGAGAGAGAGAGAGGGAAGCTTCGGATTGTACGTAAAACCGTAAACGTGCTCGCAGCCAACATATTACGCGCATTAATTCGTGTTCACTGACGTGCGGAAGAACCGATTCGTAATAAGAAAATGCGTTCACGTGGCGCGCCATGAAGTTTCTCTCGTTCGGAGGCGGGGGCGAGAAAGAGACCGAGAAAGACAGCGGTAGCGAGTAAAAGTACGACACGTAACCCTTTTTGCCTTTTGCTGGTGGGAAGAGCAGAGTCGAAATATCGTCTCCGTACGAGAAAACGAAAGCAAGAGTGAGCGGATGAAACGCAAGCGGATGCGAAGAAAAGGATGAAAGGATGTGTAGTTTATAACGAGATCGGTATAGGTAGATAAACGCGTACGCATACAGATAAAAACATGAATATTCACGTAGATACATTCGTAGGAATATATACTTAAGTGTAACATATGGATATACTCGGTCGTTTCATCCTGACCGATACCTTCTGCCCTCTTGGATTTCTCGGTAATTATAAACTTAGATACCAGTAAATATTCGCGACGCCCTGACTCGTGGACGCACCGCCGGTTCTTCCTCTTTAGAGCCGACGGCAATTTACGAGATCGAGGCTACGCGACGTTTACGACGCTGTGTTCAAGACTATCTAACCTCTTTCTCTAGCTTTTGCTACTGCTCTCGGTAGACTGGAGTATCTCGTGAGTCTGCCAGAGAGTATAGAAAAGACCCGGAGAGCGAGATAAAGCGAGAGTCTGGGAGCGAGGACAGAGAGAGAGAGCAGAATCGCGACCAGACTCTCTGTACCGATTCGTTCACTGTGCGAAACTCTGAACTACGCACAGTCGTACAACACGCAGGAGAGATAGAACGCGTGAATAAGGATATGCGGAGATGAGCAAGAGAGCAAAGTTGAGAAAATAGAAGAGATTCTCATAATATGTGTCGTGCGGTTCCGTACAGTTGCTCGCGATGCCGTATACCGATCATCGCCCCTATACTGACTAACCCTCTGGATACGATCGTTTGAGAACACCGTTTGCTCGGTTCACCTCTTATTATGCGATATACTCGTTCGTACTCATCGACGAGACGAAAGAGATGAGCTTCTCGCTTTCCGAGCCTCATGCTTTAGATCGAGAAACAAGAAATCGTATGATTTATAAACGCGTATTTAAATTTGTATTATCCACTCCTACGGAATGTGAGTCTCATTTTTACCCACGAGCTCTGAGATTAATTTTTATGTCGTGAATCGGTGCGAAGGCTAATCAGTCAAAACACACATGCATCCATAAACGTCGATATTTGTAATTCATTTATTTTAATAACGAAATCGAACAATTAAAACAGAAATAACAGGTTCATCGACAAATTAAATGGAGCCGGAATTTTTTCTCATCGCTAAATACATTTTTGGATATTCTAGCCAACAATGAACATAGATAAATATGTGTTATAAAGTTTGAAAGAACTCAAAGCTGCGTGACCCCATGTGAGATTTATAAGTAAAGCCACAATTCGGATATATGAATTAGACAAAAAATTCTATTCATGGGGTCAAAGCGTAACAAAATACATCAAAAGAATCGAAACCTTTCAGAAGATGAGTTTCGGAGAGAGTCTGTGAGAGAGAACGAGTACGAGGAAGGAAAAAAATAAGAAAGACAGGGAAAAAAACAGATGACAGTGTCACACGCAGAAAGAGTAATGACCGATCATTATTTTCCTCTCTCCTTTTTCGTCTCGTGAAATTCTCCCTCTTTCTCTCACTCTCTCGGGCTCCTCGGGTTCGCTCTCTCCTTTCCGTCGTTCTCGGCTACTCCCGCACTGGATATTCAATTTTTCATCGGTCGACTCGCGTCTCTCGCACACACACTGAGAATCTACGGATTTCTCAACTTTGTTCTGGACCTTGTAGAAATGAATCAGACCGACATGCACCAAGCACGGATGCATTCGGACCCGATCAACGAACAAGAGAGAAAGAGAACGACGAGAAAAAGAACGAGAGACTCGTCAGATCGCCTCTAGTCCCCGGTCATTCAAAAAATAGTAGCCGGATATTAATAATATTTATTTATTAGGATTAGAACGTCTCGAGCTCCGAATCTCTCGAGCCCACGGAGACTCTTCTCTCCCCAGTGGGGTTCTGGGACAAACGTTCGTGATATCTTTTACAAGTCTGAGTTTTCAAACTCGTAGATCAGCATTCCTGGCTCCTGGTGTTTGCATCAGCGTTTACATGCCCAAGATGACTGCATGATGAATAAATATTTAGGAATAAATGCAGTTGGATCGTGGCTTGCTTATTGACGGTCCTCTCGGGCTATTAAACATTTTGAAAAATATCACACGTCAATTCTTTTGTTTCGTCGATTAATATTCAGCTCCGTTCCACGTTTTTCAAAAATATCAAAACTTCATCAATATCACGACAAAAACACGTTTCGTGACGAACTTGAAAAACTTGCAAAATTATAATAATAATCAATAATTTTCTATGTAACGCTCGTCTTGACATGATATTCAGTGTAAAAAAAAATTCGATGCAACGATACGAAACTTTTTGATAATTTTACAAATTATTTCGAGAAACCGTCCCCGCTCATAATTGGTCATCACCAAGTCCATCAACACAGTCCCTCGAATCAACGATTCAAAAGTGAGAAAGAGAAAGAGCGAAATAAAGCGAAACGAAGATGAGCAGTTAAAAGGGACGTCAACGATGAAAAGGGTGAAAGGTTTCTGAACCGAAGAATATATCCAATTTGAACAAAGAGTCCTGTTCGGTTTTCTCGTCACTACGACGACAGTCTCGTGTCTCGTCGAAAAAGGGGCCAGAAAGGAGGAGAGTGAAAGAGACAGACATAGATAAAGAGCGATCTTTGAATGGGTACGAGACGACATTTGAGAAGGGAATCAAAACGCCAGAGAGAGAGAGAAAGAGAGAGAGACAGAAAATCAGGTTGGAGACTGAAACGTTTTGTAATACTGGGAAATTAATCTATGCCGACAGTGGTAATAATAAGGAAATGTTTCAATCTTGGGTGATGTATGGACATCACGAATCTCGTATTGCGGAGTAATAGCTATACATAGCGTTGAGGACATTGGAACGACGCCGGACCTTCTCTCATAGTCCCTTTTTGATGTTTGTTCAAACGTATATCTATAGAAAAAATAATATATGTATGTATGCATATTGAGCGAGATTCGTGATCATCAAAAGTGACCGAAATAGTGACCTTTGCTGGTATATTCTTTCATGTCACGTAGCATTTTCCGATCCTCATATTTCGTGACTGAGACGTGGAGAATTGCGTCGTTAATCATCGACCTTTTCTTTGCAATGTTTTTATGAATTTTTGAACAATTTAAAAAAAATCTTTAACAATAATTTTTAAAGGTAATAATGATTTTTTTCTTCGTTTCCAATGATCAAGAGTTCTCATTCAAACTGACTGCATTTTATAGCAATTTATTGCAATTTGCTTGCGGATTTACCTTCGTGTTGATTTTTTAGCAAATTATATCCGTGCTCATCCATTATTGGTGTTCCAGTGTTTGCGGGTGTGTACCCAGAACTCAGCAACCAGTGAATCTCTGATTTATTTGATAAGTTAAGGTGGACCCGTCATCCCCCTGCGGTTTGTTCAACCAATTCCCTCTCCTTGTTCCGTTCATCCTCTCGCTTCGTCTCTCCGTTAGTTTCGCCCATCCTTCGACTTTGATACCAGAACGATAGTTTAGTCCTGCTTCTAGCGAGCGTGCTCGGTTTATCTTCGATTACAAACACACAAACAAGCTCTCGTTCCATGTGCACACTGATGCAAAGACCGAACGTCTGGGAAGAACGACGTCTTGGGCACCCGGTTCTGTTTCTTGGGTAACGGATTTATGGCGTGCGATTTGTCGTTAGCTTGCGCCAGATTAGAATTACTCTTTGCTTATGTTACTACTCGTACTACGTAGATTCCACCATATTACTGTACACACGAGTCTCTCTCCGTTGGTTCTCTGTGTGACCTCTCCCTCTCTTTCTCTCTCTCTCTCTCTCCGTCTTTCTATTCCTCTCGTAGTTATTTCGCTCTCGACGTACCGGTGACACAGTGATATCCGGTCCACTCTCTCCTACGTAGATATCCGGTCCCTAAGATTCTCCATAGAAACGGCAAGACAGCGAGTAATACAAAACCTCTCCGTTTCGCCATGTTTGTCCTCGAATAAAACCCAGCTGAGCCAGGAATCTCAAAGCGACAATAAGCGTGATGGAGAACGTGTTCCTATTGCTTGGTTTGATATAAAACTACAAGAACAATAGAGATACTTCAATATCCATTCCAATATGTCACTTTTCATTAAAATCGAGTATACTCGATGCAAAATAATCGAAATTTATTCCATCACATCCTGTAACTTGTGCATTTGAAGTTGAGACGATGTAGATTTCGAGTATTCCTTCAACAATTTCTTACGACATCGAGTTTATTGGCTGCGGGACGATCTGTCAAAAGGTTGAAGCAACAAACCTCATTACGTTTCATTTCTTATGTTTTGCAAGTACGTACGCTACATTGCTCGTTTATGTATATGATGCAGAATAGATCGCAGCCCCCTTCGTCGACTTTGTACTCATATTAGACACGTTTACAATGCACAGGCTTTATATACGTAGACATGTATGAGTACACACGAAAGGAAAGTGCCAAGAGACGAGACCAGGAGCAATATTAATATCTCTAATCATTCAACCGAACCCCTTTCGTACCCTTATCAAGGTTATAACGTTCCCTACATAGGCAGAGAGGTATGTGAGCTTGATATGTGTTATTCAGATTTATCCCACTTGCCAAATAGGGACGGAATTTATCCGTAGAACAAACCCAAGTGCATGCACACCACTGTTATCGATAAAACGGTTTCGTTACGGCTCGAAGGATTAATATTTTCGGGAACAGTAAATGCTTGTGTGGCTTGAGGCACAGAGCCAGAGATTGAGGGCGAGGAATTGACATTTTCAATACTTTACACAACATGCTCATCAGTACTCAGCAGGAGATTCATTTCAGCAACGAGGCAACTTTTTATAAAACTCGAGAAAATTTAAAACAAAAAAAAAACATTTGCCCTTACCAAACATCACTATCTACGCTTGGTCCATTTAACTTTGATGACGATTCTCGCTCCTATTGCCCCCGGTTATTAATGAATGCGCTGATAGGAAGTGTCCGTTGTTCGTCGCTCTGTTCTTGTCCATAAATGGGGGATCATCCTTCCTCGTTTGCTACGTCACGTACTCGCCTCCTATTTCCCTTAGCTATAACGCTTTCTATATGCAAATACCTGGACGAAGAGGTTTCTCCCATCATATGAATCCCGCGTGATCCTGCGATCCATACATCTCCAAATTTACCCAAACGCCTCCCCAATGCACAATTCCATCATTTCCTACGCAGTTTCATAACACTTTTCCACTCTCAATCAAGAGTTCTTTATCAATGATAACAAAGTTCCATAACACGCTGTTGAAAAAATCCTAGAAGCAGCTGGACATCCTAAGAAAAGTGTGACTCTGCAGCCCAATATCTATTTTCTATCATTCATGAGGCTTTCGCATTGATCAATTAAAAAAACCAGACTGAATAGCGTATTTTAACCATCGAACAAAAAATCATGAAGATCAATTATTTTTATTTCAAATCGGTAACGATCTCTTGAATAACTTTTTAAATGCCATTTATGTACATAAACAAATATCCGAAAGAAAAAAGAAACGTTGCTCCTCGAACTTTGTATACGTTACGAATGAAAAAACCCACCAAGGAAACTATTCAGTTATGAAAATAATTCACATTTTCTGTCTATACGTATCATCTCTTATTGTATTTATAGTGCAAACGGATACAAAGATAATACAGAGAAGCAAAAGTCTCGTGGCAAAGACGGCAGCTGGACGGCGAGGAGGGAGGCTATACACCTGTCGTGCCCTTCCACAGACAGTCAAACAGAAACAACGGAGGTAACAGGTAGTAACTGTGCTCGAGCTACGTCTTGTGTCGAACCCAGCAACGGCTACACCGACTTCTCTAGATGGATGCGTGTCGACTATCCGTTATATTTGTATGTGTGAAAATGTATACGTATTTACAAATATACAAATACATGTGTCCTAAGAGAATATACATTGTATACAACCACAGCGGTTACAGTTGATCGTTCAGTTTCCTATATATAGACTGTGCTCTGAGTATTTACAGGTTGAGCTAAAATACGCGAGTAATTTAATTTGTGGCATTTTTCCGACTTTTTCTTACAATAAAATCAAAGTGCAAGGGTTTTTGACGAGTGAATATCAAAATTGAAAAAAAAATATTTGCAAATATGTCGAAAAAATTGACACAAAGTGGATTTTCTTTAAATATGAAAATTAGCCTCTACGTTGAAGGATTCGTCGACTATGAATCATCCGGTAGTTATCGATGGAAACGCACGTGCGTGCAGTCGAATAGCTGCCATTCGATTTCCTTCGCGATTCAAGAAACGCGATGATCCGAGCCCCAACTGTCGAGTTTCCGACGTTCCCATGTATCCCTTTTTTGCTGAGTGACGTTTATACGTTCATAAAAACACGGAACAGGCTTGCTCGATGATACGACAGTTTCGTGTTTGTAGGTAATGATCGAATAGTTACCGATTTTCTTCAGGAAATAGGTTACGAAATAAGTTGTAAAGTATTTTTCAGGCTATATTTTATTTCTAAGCAATGCTTTCGGAAACACGTGTTCAAAAAATCAGAGTCTTTTTTCTGCAGTTTCAACTCGAATAATATGCGAATCTCGGGAGGTCCATTGATCAGAGAAATGTTGACCAATCATGAGAAGGCATGTACCTTGCTTTCGACAATGGGTGTATAATTGTGTATCCTGCCAAGAGGATGAGGAGAAAGAGGAAGAGAGAGGAGAGGGAAGGCTAAAGAGGTCCATACCTTGAAGTGCTAACGGGTCGTTCTATTATAGTCACCATAAGTCACAATTAGATCAGTTCCCGGTGCTTTTGGGTTGCACATGCACGCAGAGGTGGGTTCCTAGTGTCCTCGATGTTACCTCGATCCCAGTGGCCAGATTTAGGTTCGGTTATGGCGAAAGGACGTCCGGTCGTAGGTCGAGAATACAGTCCGCCTTTGGGCGAAACTCCCGGAATCGAGTGTTGGCCCTTACGTTCCGAGGCATACTATTATTTACGAATTAACGAAATAATTTCAATTGCTCTATAAAAACTAAAATTGCTATTTCATTATAATGCCCGAATGAATAAAAATAGTTACAAAGAATTCAAAATTTCATGAACAGTCACGATTATTATTTAAGTCACAAGAAAAGTAGAAACTTGAAATTATTTTGGCTTTTCTTCCTCGTCGCTTTTTATTCTCATATTTATACACGCGGCGAAGCTAATGTTTAGATCTAAATCATAGCGATCAACTAGCCACATAAATAATGACTGTTTAGCTCTTCGTTGTCGCCATATTACCATTGGCACGTTGGAATGAACAGAATATATCTTCTCGCTTGACCAAATGAAGCGAAAGGTCCTCCGAGCAGATTTATGGTTCAAAATTTTATCGAGAACACTCCTTAGGACTGTGAAATCGTTAGGCGCAAATAATCCCAACACGAAATTGATTATTATCATAAAGGATAACGATATACCATAGAAAATTAACTGACAAGCATCTATGAGGCTGTTTCTCATTGAGATAGTAAAATCACAAATTGTTTTAGATCAAGGATTGAAGGAGGGAATCATATCAGAGGCTTTGTCAGGCTCGATCGACGAGTCAATCGCTACTGTTAATCAATATAGTTACGCCGTCAAGACGCAGTATTCGGGAATCCAAATGTTTTAACAGTTCTGTAACTAGAAATCGTAAAATTTAACGACTCAAGAACTTGGCATTTGAGAATTCTACGAATAGCTCCATGGATATGCGTTATCAACAATGGGACGGATATGGTGCATATAGATATTTACGTTTGTTATTCGCGGATATTAGGACGTTGCGGTTATAGACAGAGGAAAGAGTATGGATACGAAATATACGCGCGAGTATCCTGCTTGAGTCTCGTTTCAGGCCCTCATTCACTTCCCTCTGGCATTGAGGATTTTGGCTCTACCGAATACACACCAAAGGTTTCTTCTCCTTTCAAGACGTCTATCTTTCCTTTACACAAAGATACTCTCCTCTCGCTCGATTCTCAACCAAACAACTGGGAGTCTTGTTTGGACTCTTGCGATCTTCCCTTCTACCGTTTGTCCGCAAACTGGCTTACAAGCTCGTAAAGATAACGAAATGGCGAGAGATTATATGTATATGGGACACCCTCAGTGCCATTCGATCTGTATCTCCTCCCCTTCGATTTTTCACCGTAAAAGCAACCCTGCCGTGTCGTACAGCGAAACCTCAAGACGCTGCGCCAAGACGCTGCCGTTGTTTGTGGCCAAAATCCGTTGCCAAGATAGAGAGCAGGTTCTTTAAGGGGATCGTGAAAAGCTAATCCTGTCCAAGCTCCTACACGTATCTGATCTCTCCTTCTCTCTGAACCTTTTCAAATTTAACGACGATTTGCAATTATCCCTCGAGTCTTGTACATCGGATACCAGGGCCATCAAAATTTCAAGTGCTCAATCCTGCCACTTCCGCCTCTTTTAGAAAAATAAGTAAGTAAACGTACGAAGGAATGTCAATGGAAATCAAGTTACGCGCAAGAATATAATCCCTTACTCGAATGTTGGGAAAACTAAATTTCCAGCCATCACGAAATTATAAATAAGCCACAGATCAAAATAGGGGAAGAGAGAATAATTGCATGAGCAGGACTGCTTATCTTTTATGTATGTGAAACCGCGGATAACCTGTAAACCCTAATAAACCCTTTGATTTTACCTGAAATCGTAAATCAAAATAGTACACGCAGCAAGACTTTTACAGGAAGAATTACGAATATATTTTGTGGTAACTGTCCAATAGGGAAATATCTTTATAAAAAAAATTGGCGCGTATAGTTTGTCTGTACGTTCCAATCGAGATTCGCCGCAGCCACGAATTGGATTCAGCGAGGACAAACGTAAGATAATGTAGCCTTAACGAGTATACAGTAATAAGACGCTCGGCATTAAGGGTAGGAGGACGAGAAAAATATGTATAGAGAAACGTTAAAATGGCAGAGTAGTAGAGAGGGGAACGAGGGTTTGGGAAGCAGGGAGAAGAAACAGGAAAGAAGAGAACGCTGGGCTGAGATTGCTCTCATAATGCGATAATTCCATGCCGAATATACCGCCTGATCCCTCATCTCCATCTTTTTCTATCCTTCTGAAAATTCGTGCAACTCTATCTTTCACTTTTTGGCTCGTCAGTACCGTTGATTAGAGGCCCCTATACATTTTCGTGGTGATTCGCTTCTAATAAAACCATCAAATTGCAAATCGAGGAGACAAGATGATCATAGAATTTCTTTCTCATTCAAATTGATCGGATATACGATTTGCCCGTTCCAAAGTGTATTAAGGGTTCAATACGTAATATTCTTCGTGCGTCGTTGATTGCAACTTGTTAGTGTCCAAATGGACACTATAACAAGTATCCATCTTCATATCCTAACAAGAATATAAAGTATCGATATGGAATGATCGATATTAGGAAAAAGAGTGTACTTTTGAACGAGAGTAAAGAAAGAAGGTGAAAACTGCTACGGGAGCTCGAAGATTGCTGCTTTTCCTTGATATCTAGCTGATGTAGTCGAGGGAAATGACAGAACCGAGCCTTCGGAAGAAATCACTCGTGGGACTTAATAAGTGCGAGGTGGTGGGGCTTGAAGCAAGGATAAGTCTTCAGCTCGCGAGCCGAAAGTCCCGGAAGATTGCCATGCGGCGGTGGATGATGCGAAAACTTTTGGTATATTAGGTGCTTTGGCAATCTTTGCTTTACGGTGGCCTCTTCTCGTGTACTCGCTCTCCCTCCCTCTCTCCTCTTTCCCCCTCTCCCTGTCGTCCATGTATAACGAACTGGAAAACTGTGGAAACTTATTTGCCGCGAGTGAGTACGGAACAACGATCGTGTATGGTCTCTTTCATCACGAATCAACTCTGTCATCTCCGGAAATAGCATTTCTTAATCAGTTTGATTAATTCTGTCGCTCTGGAAATAGAAATCATTTTTTTTTACCCTCATCGGGAAGAACCTTCGCCTTTTGTTCGCGTAAAGCCTGAACGTTGATCAAGATTTTGCAAAGTGTACGATCTATCCAAACAAAACCATATCAACAAAGTTTTTGGTTATTTTTAGCCACATCGATATTTTTCATAGAGTCCAAATTTCCAGTCCAAATTTTTGATAAACTCGAAAAAATTACGAACAGCAAGGGTGGGCGATGGGAAGGTGGAAAAAAACTGGGTCGTTTGGAATGAAACAGCCCATATTTCAATTGCACACGTAGCAACATTTCCCTAAAACCTTTACACAGGGATTGCTGTATTATGTAGCCTACCTCTGGTCACCCTTCGCTCTCACTCCACATTTCCTTTCTCCATTTCTCACTCTCACGTTTTCCTTCGGATATTCGGATGGTCGTACTACGTTGCTGTTATCATCGACGCGAAAACTTTCTCAAACGCCTTTCCGAGTCTACCGTCCACTTGGGACGAGTTTGGAGGAACGAGAAAACGCGCGCACGTTGCCCAGTTTCACGCTATGTTTCATACTTTTCTGGTTATATTTTGGGGAGCTCGCTAAAGTCGCCGAACATGCAGAAATGAAAAGACTCGAAGTTCGGAGCTCCGTTAAACCTGCCGAGATGTAACACTTTCCTTGCATATATACATTTTCTTCTCACAACTATATTTTTCACTTTTTTTTTATAAAGACCACCCCATACAGTGTTACAAAGTTTCTTTCAAATTTCCAATCGAGTTTTTGGTCATGAAAAATGGATTTTCACCAAGAAAGTCACAAGATGAACGCGGTGACATGTTTGTGTTCAGAATTTTATAATTCCTCCAAGCTTCACATGGTTGCACGACTTTTGGGACACTCTGTATATGTTATTGTGTCCAGGTCAAGTAGATAAAGGGAAGAAGAAACGATAATAATTGAAACGTGATCGTTGACATTACGCCTGGAAGGATCACTCTTCTCCAGAGTGAACGTTTTCTCTCCTTCTCTCTTCCTCTCCTCCTGGTCTGCTTCTTCACGATGTGCACGTGAAGAAACGTTCGAGCTGCACTCTGTGCTGGGAGGAACACTGAGACATTCTGGTCACGCAGTATAGGACACGCGTGAGGGTATGGCGTATATATTTACGATAACGCCCATGAGCCAGAAGAACTTGAGCACCTTAGGTACCAAATAAGTAACATCCACTCTCAAGCCTCAATTAATAAGAAATTAATGATTGTTTAATTACCTCAATATGAAATTTGTACGCACTTGTCAGGGATGACAACATTTTGATTCGCATTCTCGTATCATACGGAATTCCGTTCGTGGATTTCGCTGAAATTCAATAAAAAATTTTTAAGGTGTACGCTTCAGATATTTCGTCTGAGAATTATTTTCTCCATTTTCTTTAGTGTTTTTATAAATACGCAATAAAAGTTATCGTAAGGAATTTTTAATAATAATTAAAAAAACAAAATCTGCATTAACGACACCAAGAATATAAATGATTGAGAAAACTTTTGATTGCTTTACTACAATGCTTATCGGAATGACGTTTTCATGTCATTAAATGACATCATCATTGCTTGAGGAGATGAGAAAAAAGATCTGTGGCGTTACTACAGAGATACAAACATCCACTCGTATACCCATATATTAGCTGGATGAGAGGATTCATACACCCAATGAGATTAAGAGAGAAAGTAACAGCAGAGGAAGATACGAAAACACATTCTACAGACAGGATATTGTCGCCGCACTCGTTTACTAATTGGTACAGTGTATACACTATGGTGTTTTATTTAACACCAAGCTGCAATAGAATCACCCAGTGGTACTCAAGCCCTTCAGAAAATCTTGCACAACGAAAAATGAATGTGCACAATTTATAATAAATACAAAAATGACAAAATAATTCGATTCCATCAAATGGCAGAGTCATTCCAATCTCAACTGACTCCATGTTTCCCTTCACCTTATCAACTCAATCGAATGTAATTTTCATGTTTCCATTGTCAAAATAAAAAATTCCATTAAATCGTGGACTGGAAGGATTTGCCGATATTGATTCGACAAATGTGGCGAATAAATCACGTTAACTAACGTTTTACATAAATTTCAACCTCAATAGTTTGTTGCATCCGATGCCTAATCGAGAAATTTCAATTGTTCGTGTTCCAGAATTAACGAAAGAGACATTCGTGCTTAATGTTTATCTTTATGGATGTATGTGTGGGTGGATGCATCAAGTGACGATTCGTAAACGAGTGTCTCGAAATATACATACGTAATGCATGTATAGGTGTCCAGTCATGTACACCATGCAATGCTTCTGGAGGGTGACGAACAGCAGATGATTGCCTCGAAGAAAATATCATTCGTTTTATATACACACACACTTACTGAATAATTATAATAATATTAGCACATATAGTGCTACGGTTTGAGAGCTCGTAAAAGCTGCAAAGAACTAGAAAGACCGTGACAAGGAGAGCATCGTCAGACACTGCTGTTTTAATTCATACGGAGTATATTAGTTTCGCCAGTCCGGTTGAGTGTCCCTTAACGAGTGTAATCGTAAGTTCCCCATACGATCTACAGGATTTTTCAAGATGAATGGACGAAAGTTTCGAATAAAAACTTCACCTCTTCGATTCCATTTCCCATTCGTTTTTCTCTCTAAAACCAAAGCGTACACCATGAGCAACTTTACGTTTTCGACAGAAATACAAGAATTTCTAATGGAGTAATTATTTCAACATTTTTTAATTGGAATTCCTTAAAATACGATATTAATGTTTCGGAATTCTTGTAAAATTGCCATTGACACCGAATCATGATGGTTTTTATGGCGAACCTCGAATGGAGATGGATAAAATGGATTCAAAATTGAATAATCACGAAGAATGCTGTCCATTGTGATTCCGTAATTTTTAGCTGAGAAGCCCTATACAATTATGAACGTAGGACGAGTGTATCGCGATAGCCCACAACCAAAGTGCCTTAAACCATGGGATTGTGGATTTGAAACCCCATAGACCATGCCCTTTTACTGTACAGCTATCGTCTCAATGCACATGTTTGATCTTCATCTATGTGTCATTTAACTCCGACACCCTAGCTATGCGAGACACACAGCTTGGGCGAGAACGCGATACCAACAGCATCGATGATCTCATGGGCTCGCGACCGACTTGACTTTCCTAATTGTTTGTTATTATTACTCGACTCGTGCTATTGAAATTAATTTTAATCCGACACGATCATTCGTATGTGTACTCTCTCATAAAACTCGTTTCCGGTGAGTTCTGAGTCGCGAGCCCTCACCATGTACTCGCACGATTGCCAGTTCGCCTTCGTTAATTAAGCTTCTAGTTCGAGCATCAGACTTTTAAGTACATACGTATAAAAACATGTCGGACAGACTGAATTCAATAAAATTGTTTAGAATTGTCAATCGTTAATGGTTTTGACAAAACAATTCATTTACAAATATAAAAAATGTTCAAATATGGAATGACGGATCATGCGGAGATCGTGCGCTCGTTCTTTTTCGTATTAACTTTAATTTATCCATCATTTGATTAATCGAGAAATGTTCGCAGCCCCGATAACTTTTCAATTTTTTGTAATGCATGCAAAATATCCGAAATTATAATATTTTCACGTGCATTGTGTTACAATCCCCCGCGATTGAAGTTATACGCTCTGTGTAGGGAAGAGCTTCGTGCCGTGGCTCGATTCAAGATAATAGATTGTTTTCTCGGCTATCGAACGTCGTTTAACGGCTCATCATGAATTTCACAGAGGGCCCGTGCAATCTGTAATGAAACATCGACCATGTACGCGGAAATTGCTTAAATAACTCTACACGGGACAAGGATCTAATGTATGTAGACCGTGCCCGATTCATAATACATTGAGGCATCAAGGAAACTGATAGTTTTATATCGATATGAAAAGCCAAAAGATCAAAATTCATCATTTTTTAATTATAATTTATTTTTCTATCGGACACACAATTTTGGCTTTAGTTTTAAATTCCATTATCATTTTCGCCAATAACTCATGTTTGTTGTAATAATTTCTACAATACTGATAAGTAATTATTCTGCTTCTAGTATCGACGGAAATTCAATAAGAACCGAAATGTGATTCTTCGAATTCCGAACTGTATTCTCAATTTTTGAATTCACAGACGAATCCCCTCGTTCGAGAAGCACAAAAGTTCTTGACGCTGTAAATTGCGTGAATTACGTATAGTTTTATTTTTTCAATATTTAAATCCACGTATTTCGAGTAATTCTGATTCTCTGTCGTCATCGATTTTTCATTCTGAGTACATTCAAACATGCGCCTGTAGAAAACAGCCTATAGATTGATTCCTATGAATTTATTTTAATACCCAAGTATTACGGGTCGTTGAATCAGCCATGGTTGAGCATTCCCTGGCCGCTTTTATACTCTTATAATAAATGCAGATATATTTATATCCACCTAAGTGAATAAATCGGCGACTCACACGACTGTGGAAATATTATGGTCGACATAACTGGTCGCCTCTGGTTATTTCATCCCTTCACAATCAATTTTCCATCCTTAATAACCGACGACGTAAATAATTCACAAATTTGCTGGTCATTTACGCCACATATAAATATTACTTTCTAAAAATTATTAAACTCTTCGGATTCTCGATAATTTTATAAAATGATTATCAATCACTTTTTTTGCTATATTTAGATATTAATGGCGATATGAGCAACAGTGCGACCGGCTCCGATAAAATCGTCAATGGAGAAACGTTTACATCAATTTTGTCAAGTGTTTCACGTTCGGGAAACATTGATCGATCTGTTCTCTCAACGAGGATTCTACATTGCTTATGCAGTGTGGCTGCGAGGGCAACCGTATGAGCCTGTCAACTTGGATGCAACAATGAAGAGAGGAGAGAGAGAGAGAGAGAGACAGAGACAGAGAGTTAGGTGACAAAATATCTTGTGCCAGAATCGTAACGAGCTCTCTTCTTGGCCGTTCTCGGACTTTCGTGAATGTCGTTCTCTAATGTCAGTGGTAAACGTCTTATCCATCTAGCGGTCAAGTGATGCACGACGATCTGTCGTGTCGGTGACGTATGTCAGTACTTGCTACTTTTCCAACGTGTTCGAGAAGGGTGGAATTTGTTTGAGAATATCCGAACGAAAGAGAGAGAGAGACAGAAAGAGAAACTTGTGTGCCGAATCCACGTGCAGTGGATTTCGCATCCACATAAATATACAAAGCATGTGTATAAACATATGCAAATGCAATTTGAACGGACAATTTCCCCGAGGATTAATTGTCGCTAAAGCGGCGTTTGTTTCATCCCTTTTGGTAATCCCTAATACGAAGTATCACGACGATCGATAGTGAGCCCAGTTCGAACAACGCGAGGTTCTCATTAAACCTCCTGTTTCTCATCCCCGTTAACTTTTTAATTGAGTTAAATTAATCATTGTTATCATTATCGCGTACAATTCGAAGTAGGTTGATGGGTACCATTTTTCTTTTTTTTTTTACTATCTATAGAAAGCACTAAAAAAAAAGAAGAAACGAGAACATAACGATGGTCTAATAATGCGGTATCACGACATTGCACGTGTCGCACGAATGGATAAGAGGGAGTTCGGTACAGAAAGAGCTGTCCGGGGTAACTTATGAATGATAGCGAAACGCAAGAGTCATATACAAAACAAATGTGTAGTCTAGTGAAACTGCATGCTTCTCCGTTACCAGCGACGTTTTTTTTTTTATTTTTACTTTTTTCATTTTCTTTCGATATAGGGAAAAGCTAATGAGAATAGGTGCGTGCTCGAGTAGAGCTCTCGGATGCCGCAAGAGACAACGCCCCAATTAACATAACGCATCGTGGTCGTAGACAGTCCATGGTTTCCTCCCTACCATGGTTTAGTGTTATACACATATTTTCTATTTCAACGCTATACACTGAACGTATGTCCATACGTTTGTGTGTCGGGGCTCTATGTGTGTGTCTATGTTTGTACGTTTGTGTGTGGTATGTGGGAGTTTTATTTATTTATATTCGTCTCTGGAGAATTCCAAGGGTCGGGGGTCGAGCTGAGTTTTATTTATGGTCTATCAGGTTAATTAATAACGCCCGGTGTTGCGAAGAGAAGAGTCCTGCCTCGCGCTCTCTTCGTTCATCATTTTTTTTTTTTTTCACTTTATCTTTCTCGCTTTCACTAATTCTGTGTGTCACTCACGTGCTCCGTTCTTTCTCACTCACGCTTTCTTGCTTTTTCTGTCTCGACGACTTCACCCCGTCATACACTAACGAAATAATGATTTTTGTCGTTTTATTTGTGTATCGAGCACTGGAATATATTCCATTTTGGCGCTGAGGATAGTTCGGTCTGCACCACAAATGTTGATCATCGCTGCTACAAAAGTTGATCGTTGCATTCACATGCATTAGCAAATACTCGAAACCATCGGCTCTGAAGTCTCGGAATAGAGAAAAATAAAATAAATATATACTCAATCTTTATTCGGAGCTTCATTTTGATCTGTTTTTTAATTTTTGTTTTACACTGATTTGCTTTTATTTTTAGTTCGTTCGTATTTGATTTAACTCGTTTTTGTTTATCGGTCCTGCTTTGTTTTTATTCATCGCAGTCAGTGTCCGTAGTTCGCCAGGATCGTTTTCAATTTTGCGAGGTATTTCGATGCTCGTCCACGTTTATTCTTGGGTTTCTACGGCTAGAGAGCGTCTCGTCCATATTGATGTTGACTCCAGGTTTTGTCTTTGGCGTTTCGTTTCTGCGATCGTTTATTTTTTTGCTCACAAAATGTTTTATTTTCTCAAGAATATTTTCACGACATGGCGCTACTCCCACAACGTTCACGTGGATATGGACATAAAGCGTGTATAATATGTTAATACAGAATGCGGCTTACATCACCGCTGGGTCTCGAATCTAAGTACAGACCCTTTGTAGACCTTTTACTCGCTCTTATTCGCGCCAAAGGGAAAGGCGCGCGAACATGTGGATACGCACGTCGACCAGAGAGCTATAGAAGTGAGACGAAACGATATGGTTCTCTTGGTATAATGTTTTATGGTCGCGATCAGCCGTAGAAGTATGAAGTGTCGATAGAGCGAGGCAGAAGCGAAGCGGCCAAGATCAAAGGGAATCTCGCGCGCGCTCTCGTCTCTCGTCCTGCAACGGAGTCTCCGTGCTGGTAGCCAGGAACACGCCACCGTCACTACTACCCATCGCTCTTCATCTTTTTCTCTTTTATCCTTCTCTGGAGCCTCTCGCAAAATACTCGTATATACTCCAACGGTGAAAAGTTATGCTTTAGAAGAATTTCCCATTCCAATGGAAAAGGACTTTGAAATTGTAATTATAGTGTAGAAATTTCTGTATGAGAATTCATTTCGTTCGTCAATGAATAAAATTGGAATTCCAAGGCAAACGAAAAGCTCTGCATTACTTCGCACTTTGTGCATCAAGAATTTATGAAACAATTGGAATTTGGCCTCATGCTATAAATATTGCGATAATCAATCATTTAAAAAAGTGATTAGGACAGAAGATTATGTTGTTTATAGTTGATTGAGTGTTTGTAATAACGAGGGCTTTGCTGAAATGATAAAAAAAGGAGGATCGAGGTGCTGAGTGGTTGGAGAAATTGTCGATCGTTAATAGGAGCTCATCATGCAGTATGTTATTGCGTATATGATCCTCCTTTACTTCCTCAGCTATAACTCGTGTGTCTCCTCCTCCACTAATGCGTTCATCCATGTGTGTATGTGAGCGTGTATCTTTCCTTCAAACTATAATAACTGCCAATTGTCGGCGTATCGCGCATCGCAGTAATTGGTGGAATAAATTGAAAAATTAGCAGCAGGATGCGCGCGAGCGCAGAGAAACGAGACAGGGAGCTGATATGCCTCGACGAGTGCGAGCGTTCGCGCGGACGATCGGGACGCACAGATGACTCAGACACTCGAAGAGACACCAAACGCGTAAACGTATCGAGGAAAAGAGCAAGAGGCAAATATCTCTACTCGCATGTATAGAGAGACACACAAACACACACGCGGATGGATACAGAGAGTTCGGCCCCTTGGTCGGTGGAACATTCGCCGGTGCCAATAATAGCCGGAATGTCAAACGGTCGGTATTCGGTCCGAGTCCTTAATTCCTTCGTAAATTGCAAACGGTTTCTCATCGTCTTTGTCGTTCTCCCGCGGCTTTTCGTGTCTTCGCTCTTTCCCCATTGGCAAACGAGACCGGTACGCGAATTCTCCACGCGTCGAGACGAGGAACCGCGCGCGGCTTATGTGCGAGAGTGCGTACGAAAACTCCGCGTGAGAACAAACCGACCCCTCGATCGCTCGAGCATTTTCTGTCTCCTGCATTGACAACTTCGATGCATCCTCTCGATAATCCATGCGGCGTTTCGGATTATTCAAAAATTCTCAATGACGTTTGCAATTCGTTTGAGTTCCCATGATGCATGATTAAGCCTGACACACGATTTTGTCGGATAAAAAATGTGACTTTTTAAACGGAGCTTTCGGGTATGAATATTTTTATCAACCGACAAATTCAAACGTACCAAGAGAGAAATCAAAATAACGAATAGACACCCGTCGAGGAGGAAAGAGTAACGTGAACGTCCGCGGTAAAGAGCGTGCATGCGATGACACAGAGCACCGGCGCACGTGCGTTTTCACCGAGTAGTCACGCATATAAATAATGCAAGAAACGGACAAAGATGCCGCCCTCGCAACCATTTGTTTAAATTAAAATTATCCGAGTCTCGTCCTCGGCGAGGGTGTCCGTCGGTTATTTCATAGTAGTCTGTGCTCTCTTAAGTCGTGTCTCTTCCTCATTCTCTGGTTCGTTCGTCCGCGACTCTCTTGTCGTCACTTTCCATTATAATCGTTAATCGCTCCATAAACCCAAGTTTCTCCATGCAGATACTATCATTGAAGATAATTTGTGGATAATCGTCAATAAAAAGGATGAAACGTGACTAGAGGACCAAAAAAATCGAAAGAATAAAGTGAAACAATAGAAAATGAAAAATATACGCGAATCTTCATGAATTTATTGCAAGACGTGATCCCTCATTTGTATTTTTTGTCAAAAAAACGTTTAATTAGCGAGAGCCATAAAAATCTTGATGGTGATACGAGGTTTGAGAAAAATACAACGGAGCTTGGAGGAACCGTCAGAAACGTTGGTACTGGCCGAACCCGTCTATAGTTGAAAAGTCGTAAAATCGTGAAATCTCACAAAATCTATATACGTTCCACCGAGCAAGGCTTCTTGGGAGTTGAAGGAATTTGGGGGGCGAGAGGAGATCTTACAGAAAAGCCTGTGAACGACTCGTGGAGGTTGTCGATAAAAAAAAGATCGGTATCGGGGAAGTTCATCGATTCTGTCTGAGTATAGGTCTCGAATATGTATGTATGTGTATTTTTCGTGTCCGGTACATTGGTTGGGACGGTATTCCTGGCATTCGAGATGACTCTATTTCGGGTGTCGCCTAACCCGTATAGTGTGAGCTTGACCGGGCCGAATCCAACTCCCTGCTTTCGTCCGGTCCCTCTCACTCTCTCACTCTCTCTTTCTCTCAGTCGCTCTTCCGCTTATCCCGGAGCCAATGCTGCTGTGGTTGCGTGGCTGGCCTCATCTTTATGTTACCAGATCCTCGGTAAATCTGACGGGCTTTGAGAGGGCCCAGGGACCGACGAAAATATTAAGTTGCATCGGGTGGCTATATGACAAAACGCTTTGGCTTTCCGTGCTCGCGCTTTCATTTCCTTTCCTTTTATTTCACGGCGTCCAGCACCAAACCATTTGTATACATACGAACATACATACGAATGTGTACGAGAACATTGATACACATAATACTAACTATGTGCCAAGGAAAGATTGCCAAAAGAGAGTCCGAAGCTTCGAATTATCTTCTCGCGTCCTTTCCCCTTCTCCCATATCCTGGCGGATTTGGTTTCGAGACGTTGACTTATGATCCCAATAAAACTTAACGCCACACACTAACGCTGCAAGAATTTTCTCTCACTATACTGGTCGTCCTCAGTTAAAAAGGATCCAACTTATAATTTGGATTAGGGAGGAGTGAGAAAAGCAACGAAATTTCAACTTACGACAAAGCCTGCGCACGGCTGCATCGGAACTCTAATTCGCAAACCATCTTTTCATACCCTCTGAAACTTATCGTACCGGCCCTTTCATTTTTGCAACGCGAAATCCACGTCCCATTGAATTTTAATTCGAAATCGTACAAGGCAACGGAATCTTTGGTTACATTGGAACGTAGAAGCGAGACGAGTACTCGTAATGATCGTGTTTTCTCGTGTTATCTTCGATCATCGTGAACGTTCACAACCTGGGTGCTAATGACGAGTCGCGGTTTCTTCCAGTATCCGATCGAGGTGATACAATCGCTACTCCCAATTTCTTACCTCTCAAATTTATACTGATTATTTATTCTTATTTTTTATTTCATTTCTCGCGGTATCTTTATCCATTGAATTTATAGCGTGAAGTTGATTCGGCTCGGAACAAGGTGTCCGTCCAAAAGTAATGGAACGAGCGTTTGGTTCTTGGTTCAAAAACTTTTGTACTTTTCTGATTAACGAACTGATAAGATTTTTCCCCATGGTCAACAGTGATTTAAAAACATCGCCACAAATTTCATTTCGTGGAATAGTTGAGTGGAAATAACATTTTTTTCATTCAGTCAGCTCGTCGTAAATCTATTCGAAATGGTTCCAAAGATTTTGTTGCGTTCTTTAATATTTGTTCTGTTTGCTGCATCGAATACCGATTTATACTAGAACTTGACCAGCACCGTTCTCCAGCACATCCACCGTAAAAACGTGACCCGACTGTTGAATTAGGAAAATGAGAGAATACAGAAATTGATGTCGAGCTACAAGGTAGTAGTTGCTCAGCAAGATGCATGCTTAGGTGCATGCACCAAGTCCTGATCCTCTCATCCACTACGAGGGCAGCAATAAATTTCTATTCCACCGAACGTGGTGTGTTGTCTTTCATTGCACGAGAATATCGGGATCTTTTCCAACGAACGGAATCCTCCGCTGACCTGTAGCGAACGGAGAGGAGACGCCGATCGTGTGGCAAACGGGAAAAGTCCTCAAGGCAAGCGATAGAAGGATCAGCCAATTCCCGAGAGACCGAGATGAGGAAAAGAGAAAGAGAGAGAGAGAGAGAGAGAAAAAAATCTGGGAAACATAGCACGAACATCCTATCCAGCTATCCGATCGCAAGAATCCGTCAACGTCGACAGCTCTCTGGAAAGTTTTCGTGCTCCAGGGTGCGACGTGTCTTGTATATGGGCCATCACTATATTTTCCTTTGCTGCTCTCAGTCTCTTTCCTCTCGCTTCTTAGCTTGACACGTTTCCGTTTTTACGTCTTTTCGGTCTTTTGTTTTCGATGCTACGTAAAGATATGACTACCGAAGCATAAAATTGATCGCATGCAAGGTGGAGGTTCGTTGGGTCTGCACATTTTTTACCTCGTGTTGTTTTTTTTATAGGATTCACCTGCATACGAAAACCAGCAGCACACTTATATCATCGAGAGATAAGAATTTCGGTGTTGAAAAGTGGCTGAAGCGAAGGAGAGCGAGAGAACGACAAGAGCGATCAGCAAAGTGCCAAATCAGAGGCGGCTTATTGCTGTTGGAACGAGTTGTGCGAAGTTTCAGGTGAGAATAGAGAGCCCCGATGATCTTGCACCGGACGGTGGATCAGGGGAATAGAGCCACTGAGATCGGTAGAGATTACGAGGAAGCAGGGCGTAATGTCCAAACAGTTGCTCGTCAACGACCAAGTAACGGACCAGACACGAGCAATCCAGTGTTTAGTATACACGCGCAAAACATATCTATACGTTCTCACCTGCTTTCCCATCTCTCTTGCTCCTCCGATCACCCTCGTACAGGCTATAATGCGAGTGCCTGAGAACTGCCCACGATCGAACTTTGGTCCTCCAAATATACCATCGAATTCCTCGAACGCTTCACGAACCTCTTGCCGAAGGTCGAAATCATTTCCAAATTTTATGACTCGACCGTTCGTGACTCTCGTGAAACGGGGTGTGAGGCATGCTCAAAGATTCTCTCTATCGTACTATAAAAAAAAAACTAACATCGGAAGCGATAAACGTGATCAGTTCGGGCAACGCGTATACATGAAAATCTGATCAAAGTTTAAGATGCTCGAGCTGGGACTCATTCGAGGGAGAGAGACACTTTGACGATAGCCACGACACGTTGCTCATCTTAATACCTTGATTGAGAAGCTGAGCATTTGAGCCAGGAACATAGCTTCCTTCCTTCGGCCTCAAGGTTGAAAGAATCTTACAGGATTGTCATTGATCTGATTGTGTTTTGATTGATTTTCATACGATCGATCAGTTTTATGATTGCGACTGGTTGCCAGGATCCTGAGAACTCGTATAAACAATTTTCTCTCTCTTTTTTCTTGCTGCTGTACCAATCAAAGGAACTCGTTGCAACCGATTGACGGGAAGGTTGAATCTCCAGCTCAATTATATGTGAGGATGCGTATAGACTCATTTCTTCCGCAAAACGTTTCTCATCCAGGAGAAGATTTACGGTCGTGACGATGAGGGATGAATCGCGAGAAGGATGCAAACCTCGATGTAGCTGAACAAGTAGCAAAAGTTACAAGGAGTGATACAAACGCGATGTAACGGGGAAATAAAAGGAGAAAAGCAGGGAAAGAGCATTACTACACACGAGTGGCAAGTGAAGAGGAAGAACGAAACGGGGTGCGGAGGGGATGAGAGCTAAACATTTTACGAAACAAGGAAAAATGCGACTTGTGCAGCGAGAGGCAACGCGACCGCAACATTTTTGTCTTTACAAAATTATGTATTCCGCAGGCCTTCGTCATATCTCGCAAAGCATAACAAGTTTTCTCAGTGTGTACGTATGCATGGGTGAACGTGTGTTTCAAGCGCGCTACAAATCGTCTTTTTTCCTCATCTCGAAGCTACGTTGGTCATGCAGGCCCGCAGCACCCATCCTTTTTCATGTATTCTCGTGCAGTCTCATTTTTCTCTGTTTCTTCGTTCAACGTTGGAAAAAAAAAGATCCGTACACAAAGACTTACACATGGTAAGCACAGCATCCCCTTCCATCGCGTTTCTCAGAGCGAGCGTAGCCCATGCAGCGCTGGAGCCAAGAGCATCAGCTTGCTGAGATCCTACGGAGCATTGTGTGCCGAGCATCCGTTTGTAGCTGTGACCAGGGTCGAGACTGGAACCTTCACATACATGTCGAATGTACGATGCAAGAGTACGGGACTAAGCGGCTACTGAAATCAAATTACGCAAGAGCTGGCATTCAATTCCGAAGGGTAGTCTCTTTCCCGGTCGCTACTTGTAAAAGTTGAGCTACCAAGGATGAAAAAAAGGATGGGATATGCATGGAATGGTGAAGCCAGTGTTCTCGATACGGACATTCGTTAGCCCTGGCTCCATATTCAAAATCGTGACCCTCTTGTTGTATGTGGCGCCCGGCCTTGGATCATCCGAGTTGAGAACGATGTTGCTTGCACAGGTCCAAAAGAAATTTCCATAAACCGCCCATCTTCGGTGTATGTTCACTCCCAACTCTCTTCTGCAACTGTCCAGCTTCCTCTTTGTGTTTCTCTTCCAATTCTCTTTGACTCCGTTACTCTCTCTTTCTTTCCCTCTGACTTTTTCTCTTCCCTCGTTTATATTCGTTTTCCTTTGCTTCGTTTCGCCCCTTTTTGCTTCTCGCCAGCAGTCTCTGTCTGTTCGTTTATTTATTTTTATCTTTTTTACTGTTTTTCCTTCTTCGTTTCTTTCTCTATCACTCTCTCGAAACACCGAGGATCGCCCTTCGAGCTATACACAGCCATATAGCCATAAGAAGTAAAATAGCATGTGTAAAAGGCGAAAGGGAAGGAAGATCATCGGCGTCGAGCTCTTCGCATATATACCAGACACGATCGTTCTCGTTCCTTCTTACTCCCACGCGCGTATACATGTAGTTGAGATCCCTAACTGATTTTAGTGGTTTCCCTTTGACTTTTTGACGTCTTACAAGGGCCGACAGCCATTCAAATACTTTTGTAACCGCGTGTGCGGTGCCGCTCGCGCCATGCCTCCATAACTAACCTCAGCCAACTCGAGTGCTAGCAGACATTCGAGAACTACACTACGTGTGTTGTGTCCATCGTATAATAGCTGTAACATAACAGCAGTATTAGTAGCAGAACCAAGTGAACGCATGGGAAACAAATACAGAGGGTGGAGCCGAAGGAGAGTCAAGGTTCAACAGATACAAAAGGCCAGAAGTCATTATCCTTGAGACACGACATCTTCCTCCCCTCAAAAACGATTATCCTACGAATATCAATGCATGCTTGCGCGACTCGTTTTTATCAATGAAACTTCCATTATCCTGAGTATCGATCTCTCGATTCGAAGACTGTAGGAATTACGTGTATGGGTGCCTCGAAGATCGCACATTTGTGTTCATGGAATCCCGACGAATGATTCAATTTCCATTCAGATTCCAATCAGAAATATTTTGAATGTGAGATCCACTTTAAATCTAGGCAGAGATAAACGTTTTTCCAGCGGAACACATTGAAAAATTGGAAAGTTTAAAGTGGAGATTTTCCGAATACTCTGCGAGAGAGATCGTCTGCCATAAGGGCTGGAGGCCTCGCAGGCCACTGGTTCTCATAGTCTGCGATCACGTCGAACCTCAAGTGCTCTTATCGCTCGATTGGACTGAGGCGAGTCTAGAATCAAGAACAAGTGCTTGCTCGATGTTTCTGATTGAGTTCGACTAACTGTTTAACAGGAAACTCATCGAGATCTCCAGAAACATTAAAAGACAAGTGTACCAGAGAAGCACAGGCTAGGGAGAGATCTCAGCCAGAGTACCACGCCCAGAATATATTCTTGAAGAATCTTCGGCTGCCTACGCAGCCTACGCCACGTGAGAGCAGAATTTTGTTTTTGGCATATGAATTCGATTGAAGAGCATGGTTATCGATTCCAAGAAAACGATAATTCGGTTATAAATCCTCGGAGAATAAGCACTTCGTCTTGTCATCGTTTCACAGACACACGCGTGAGATTATTATCAAACCCGATTGGATATAGTGGTTGGACAAGCGGACAGTTTACCCGTGAAACGTACGACGTGAGATAGCAATCGGATTGAATTGATGCGCAGACTGACAGTGGGACAGATATATACAAATATACAAATAGCCCATCAGCAAAGTGACGTATGCGTGTATCTTTATGTACTCGAGAGAGAGAGAGGGAGAGAGAGAGAGAGAAGATCTGGCTGGGAGAGCTGGAAGGAGTGAGAAAATGGAGGATTTCAATCACGAACGTAGTACAAAGTTGAAAACTTACTGTAGCCACACGCAGACCGATCCACCCACACTCGAATGTCGACACTTACATATAATGGTAAGTATAAAATGGCAGCAGAGAGAGAGAGTTGAGAGTCGATGGTACAAGAGGCAATCGTCTTGGCATCAAAACCGATTGGCCGCTGACAGGAGCCCTAACGCGCATTATAATTACCGTCATTCACGCGGCAACACGAATACGAATAAGCAAGCAGGCCTCTATAGTCTTGTCAGAGGAGCTCGAAAGATACAAGCTTATACATACGTAGAAACGTAGCTACACGTACATATACACATGTTAACGAGAATCCGTGGTTGAGAGCTGAAAGCCAAGTCCGATATCAAGCCGCACGCGGGTATTTATATTTATGGCAAAGGATCAGGTCGGAGCAGCATCGTTCGAGGCGCTCGTGAGGCCCCCACAAGCCAACACGAGTTATGATATTGTTTCGGTTGGTTCTCGGAATCTACGCGATCGGTGACTCGGATAAAACGATGAGAAGCTGAAGGAACAAGAAGAAATAGTAGCTGAGGGGCGCGAACGAGAGTGTCGCGCACCGCCAACTTTCCACCACTCGTTGCTCATCCAGCATCCAACGCGAGAGACACCGAGAGACGCATACGCACAAAAACGCGTACACACACGCACACGTACTCACATTTTATTTCTTCATTTCGCCCGACTCTCGCACCGTACGCTTACAAACTTCTCTCTTCCCCCCCCCCCCCCCCCCTTCCTACTCTCTTTCTCTCTCACTCTCTTTGACTTTTTATCTGCGCCTCTCTCTACCTTTTATGATTGCTCTGACCGCTTCATTAGTTACTATCCAGTTATAGCTTCGACGTCTCTGTCGCCCCTCTCGACCTCGGCAACTCTCGAGACTATATGAACGAGTAATAATGCTGTTGTGCTCGCGCTCCTGACCATGCTAATATGCTTGCGACTAAAATTGGCTGCACTAACCAAGACAGAAATAAATCTCAATGCACCGCGTTTATTTCAATCTCTCCCTCTTTCTCTCTCTCTCCCTCTCTCTCTCTCTCTCTCTCTGACTCTCTCGCTCTCTCTTTTTCTCTTAATTCTCTTTGCTTCCACTCTTTATCATTTGTTGAGATATGAATTATAATGAGACGAATATATGAACGAGCATAGTGTAGATTCTCGTTGATGCTCCTGCGATGTACGATGCCCGGGAATACAAAAATCCAAAGGGAACAAAGGGACACGTAATTCTGAAGGAAAGAATTATCCTGCAAAGTGTGCACAAAAGCATTTGTATTTGACACGATTACTATTCCGTAGTTGTTTCGTGTGTCTCCAGTAACGCTGACTTATGTTAATGCCGTAATTATATCGTCCTAATCTACCTCTTTTCTGTTCACGTAGACGCGCGCTCGCGCAAATGCGTTTCTTTCTTTTATCGCGAATTAATATAAACACGCATGTGTATGTTTGTTTCTGTTCATGTATAAACACAAATGTTTAACGTTAACCACCGACGTACCGTCCTATCAAATAACCATCTCGAAAAGTGCAATGCGTGCCAGAATGCACCGTGACCGTTGCTGGCTCTCGTTCCTCCTCCTCGAATCACGAAACGACCGAGTCCTTGCTCACAGATCCTCCTGGTTCTCCAACTACACTCGCTGAGAATGCCGCCCAACAAAAGGGCACGAGTAACTCGAATTTGATTCCTCGAGTCAGCCGAGTTACATCCTTCTCTTCACCTCATCCACGTCCAGACACACTAATACATTCTCCTCATTGTATCTCTTCGATTTTTTCTTTCCATAGGTTGAGAACCTTTTGGTTTGTAAAATGCACTCTTTCGTGTGCACATGTACATGCCTACGCGAAGGGAAGACTCCTGCAAGATCGAATCGCCGTGACGCGAGAATGGCAGTGATGAAAATTTATGTGCACGAGTTTTCTCTCCACCGGATATGGGCCTCACCGTCTTAATTCCTGCGAATTTAAAACCCACTCGTATATCTCACAATATTTTACTCCGATAAGCGCGAAAACAACCGACGATGCACCTTCGGAAACGAGTTTTTTTTTCCCCAAGTTTCTTAGATTTCTAATCAGCTCTCACTTTTCAATAATAAGAACCGTTTTGTTATTCGTGTCACTTTGACATCGAAATCTCGATAACGATTTTAAAAAAATCATTTTTATTCTATGAGAATCCAAGAATCACGAATAACACCGACAAATGGATTGCATCAACGTGTCTGCAGCCTGCAAACAGACTCACTCGCATATCTTCCGCCGAGAAAATCCTTGCTCGAACAATGATTAAACGCCCGAGTGCAGCTTATAGCATAATACACAAGAATGTATAAAGTCAGATGATACACGCTCTGCTGGTAGGGATCGACGGAAATTCTACATTCGAGATGGAATATACATTTATTTTTGAAATAATAATACGTGGAGCGTATTGTATTTTCTTGTTGGTTACGGGGGTGAATTTATACTCTTTATTGCTGAATAGAATGAAACGAAGCGAGTTTTTGGTTAGTTATCCTTAAAAAGTATGAGGATAAATTGTGTAACGTTCATGAAAGTGTATTTTTGGTTTGTATTCATTTAAGGTGTATGTGTGAGTATAAAGGAATAGGGATTCTGATAACCATTTGTTTGACAAAACTAGATCTCGCTAGCTGGTCATTCTTGCATGGATTTTCACGTTCCTTTCGACGACATTATCATCCGTATCCGTGGCGGCTTCATGAGACTGAATCTCCACGGTTCTGTACAGCCACCGATGTATTACGGGTGTATGAGTTCTTGTCGCAATTCGCTACGGGGACACCACACCGCCGTGGGTTATAACTTGGCTTTCTCCTCGTCTTTCCCCCTTCCTCATCCCTTCCTCTATCTATTTCGACGAAGAATAGACACGAGACTCTCGAACGTTAAGCATGGATCTCTTTTGCTCGTTCCATCTCTCTCATCCTTAATCCGCGAATCGAAGCTTTCATGCATAATTCATGAGAGCTCGGTCTCTCTGTACTTTCTTCTCGCTCTGTTCCGCATGAGCTCATTAATTCTGTCCTGCTCCTCTCTCGTATCAGCATGTCCCTCATCTTTCCCTCTGCTCTTCCTCTCACATTCACTCTTATTTTCTCACTCCACGTTCCTCCATCCACCACCTTTTGAATCAAAAACTTTTCGGGTTTAGCCTCCCTCTCGCCCTGCTTCCAACTCTGCCAGAGTCTTTTCCTCCTGATGGGCCCAGAGACACTTGAAAATTTATAGCGTCCAGCGCGCTAGACCGTTCAAGTCTCACTGCACGTTTTTTTTTCTTTTTATTTTTCCTGTATGGATCATTTTGTCCGTGGAATCGTAAGAATTTTCGCATATCAATCTAGTCGATTATTTTTTCTAGAGTCGCGGAGTGAGACTTGATTATTCATTTTGCAAAAAATTATTGTATGCAGGATTTAACGAACTTGTTTTTTTTTTTTCGCGCACACGCAATTTCGTGGACTAATACCTCGTTATTTTTTCAGCTTGAAAGAAAAAATTCGAACAAGAGGATTTTTCCTTCTTTCTTTCGTGTGGCGTGAAAACATAAAAAGTTTGAGAGTCTTGAACGAACGGATCGACAAAGAAGAAAGGAGATAAAATTTCGGATGCTTCTCATTGCCACGGTAATTTTTTGGTGACGATTACAAGAAATATATATCCAGGACGTATCTTTAGTCTGCCAGGAGAAGAATCTGCGTGACTAAAAGATGAGAAAGAGCGTAGCTCCCCATTTTGGTGATCTCTTTTGCATTATGACGTATAAATCGCCTCCAAGAATCTTAGGTCATAGGATTTCTCTCCCGGGTTGCAGGTAATATTGAAAGAGGGTCAAAAATCCGGTGTCAAGGAAGAAAACGAAAGTTTTTTCTCCCCCAAGGAGGTTATAAATTTCCAAACAATGCAAGAACGAAGAAGCTTCTGTTGAGAAGAAACACCTAAACAGTGAAAAAAAATTCGAGGTGTGAACGGGTCAACCGGCAACAAGCAACGAAAGACAAGAATCCTTGCGTATCAATATGATAGAAAAATTTATCGAAATGGACACGCGCTCACGGCTGTTCGAAAATCGTACAAAAACGTGTGAAAATTCGTTTGATTCTTTCTCGACTGTAAATCGAGACGAAACAAGTCGAGAAGACAAAGTTCGACGATGGCGACGATAGCGACAGAGCTCAGGGATCTTCTCGCTCCGGTGCAGGACTCTCTCAAATCTAACGCATATAAATAAATAAATAAATATATATCTTTATCAGTAGCTTGTAAGAATGTTGTATGCGGGTGTAGAATGAGAAAATTTACGATCCCTATGCCCGAATGGTCCGATTATTATTAGTTCAATGAATTTAAATTTCTCTGCGATTGTCCAATTGATGGCTTGACCGTTCGCTCCATACGGGCAGTTACCAAATGTCTTCACTTAATAACCTTTTTATATAGAAAAATACACGAGGATATTACTTCCATACGTACTATAATGGTGAGTATATGAAATTATACGTAGTTATATACAGTGCGTATAAAATTAAACGAGTTGGGGAAAGAAATAAGATACGATTGTTTATTTCTATCGAGATCTCATCGAAAAAATTTCGAGCCGGATTCTTTTAACCATAATATAAACGCATGGACTGATCAACAGGTTTTTCTTCGATATAGTGGTACTCGGATACTATATATATTACACGTCACGATCTACCTGCACTGCGGGTGATCCTTTCTCGATCTTTTGTGAATTCTTGATTTTTCGTTCTTTTATTTTTGACATTATTTTTATCCTTATTTCCCTTTCGATCTATCTCTCTCTTTCTCACGTATACAGGGTGTCTCGTCTTGGATTTTTATCTTCGCAGATTTGGATTTTAAACCGAAATCCGGGTCGAACGTTAAATACTGTTTTTTTTTTTTTTTTTTGTTAATCAAGCCTCAGGCTGATGGCGTATTTATCATGAAAGTTTAAGCCAAATCGTTTGAAATGCCGCGGCATAGAAGATTGGATGATCATTGACTTTATTTTGTTTCGTGGATTATTTTAGTCTCTGCGAAAAGAATTTTGTGCAATTTTGAAAAATCTCGACGGAAGGTTGCGTTTGAATATTTGATCTCGATGGCGATTTTTAGGAAATTATTGTCACTGCAGAGACACCCTATATGTAGACACTACAAACACGAATATTTGAGAATATCGGCGATCGAAGATCGGGGTTTCGAAAGATAGTTAAACGACCGAGGCCATCTAACACATAATTCAAGTGAAGAAGGCAAGGAAGCAGAATGATGGGAAGATCGAGAGAGGGTAAGGTGCGGGCGGCAAAATACGTCGCGACCATTGTCCGCGGTCCGGGTGTGGTTGCTTGTTGTTGGACTAATGCGTAGGAAGAACTACCTGAGAAGACTCCGCTCGGCAGACAGACACGTATATATAAATATATAAAGCTATATGACACCTTCGCGCCTTTGGCTGAATTTCTTTTGCCTTTGCGAGCAATGCAGTTGATTAAAAAAAAGGAAATCAAAATCTGTAGCAACAAAAAAGCAGCGAGTAATGATCGATAATCGATTCTTTGAATTTTCGAACATAAAACCGAAATCCCTCGCAAATTCGAGAGTTATTTTATGGGCGCTTTAATTTTTATTCCATATGGAGTCGAGTCTTAAAAACCCAGAAAACCATTTGCCACGAAATGTTCCTTTTTCACGGTCAACGGAAATAGAATATTTGTCGCTTGATTGATTGATTACGAAGAATCGATGAAAAAAATAAAAATATAAAAACTTTGGTGACCCGCCGCAAGGCTATCTGCTGCATTATTATTTTGGCCGAGTGTCGCGAATCATACATCGAAGGATCCCTTCGACAAATTGGCCAGAGTGGTGGGTATCATTTGACGCGAAGCACCTAGAACCCCCGCAGTCTCTTGAGAAAACGCGTTCACTCTTTCTTTTCTTCTCTCTAACTCTCCAGGCTGACTGACAAATGAATTTGCCGATGTGCACGCACACACGGTCACGCACGCATCGCCACAAGCATGATCTCCCTTTCGTCATCAACAGCGGAGAGAGCAAAACCTCCCGGGAGTCCAGGCAGATCACTCGCCCGTTCTTCTCTGCTTTACGTACTTTCGCGTCCCCGTAGCATCGTGACGTCTTTATACCGGTGGCTTCATCGAGACATGCCCGTCATACAAATCGCCTACCAGCCTCCCAGGATGTCACCGATTTATTTTACGAGCGGGTATAGGCCTGGGCGCGGCTCGCAGCGGCTCGCAGCTCGCACATCTTTCACGATCGGTATATGTTCCTTTATGACATACGAATGTATGTATTCCCTCTGGAAGAGTATTATGTTCGAATATCGAAGGAGCAGTCCAGGCTCTTAAGGTCCTTCCTTGCATCAATCGTAACGGGAAACATCGTTCAGGAATCGATAGTTTATTGAGAGCCATTAGAGAGGCCGGTATGGGTTAGTCGTCTGGGCGATTAGGCTCTGAAGAACGGATGGAAAAATAGAGAGTAGTGCAGAGATACAAAAATCTTTCGGAATGTCACTCCTGATCTTTTCCACACTTTGATTTATACGATCGAGTCGCGATCGAGCGATCGCTCTTTTTGACATGCAGATTAGATTGTCGAACGAACAATACCTCTTGAGGCTCCAGAGGTAATTGAGACAAGAGTGATTCGACGAAACAGAGACCAATTCAACTCCTGCTGTGAGATCGAACGGAGTTAGACAAGCTGGGGAGCTTCCGGAAATTCAGATACTCACAGATCGAGTCAGTCAACTAATAAAGTATGAATGTGCTTACCAACAATATTCATAGCAGTCGATCTCTGTGGAAGAGAAAATCTAAACTTCTATCAAGGCATTTATTTTTGCTGTCGAATCAAAACTTTCAATTTTTAGGAATTTTCTCCAAGGAGATTCTCAAAAACATAATTTTTCTGGACTTTTTTCAAAAATTCTCGATGTCAGCGTTTGATTTTGATCTTGACTTTGAATGTGCTTACCAACAATATTCATAGCAGTCGATCTCTATGGAAGAGAAAATCTAAATTCTTATCAAAGGCATTAATTTTCGCTGTCGAATCAAAACTTTCAATTTTTAGGAATTTTCTCCGAGGAGATTCTCAAAAACATCACCTTTTTGGACTATTTTCAAAAATTCTTAATGTCAGCGTTTGATTTCGATCTCGACGCTGATTATCGATTCCAGCCGCAATTACACAATTACAAAATTGTATATCCACGATTTCATTGGTGTTGTCAACCTGGTTGTTGAACGTGAGAGGCTTTTTCGAAATTCCAGTCAGAAAAGTAGACCGACAGTGTCCAAGGGTTTGCACTTTCCTTTTCCATAGAAAAATCAAACGCTTTCTATTCTTTCGAAGAGGAATTATGCCGTAACGTTGAAAAGTAGAAAGAGCTCCATGAGTCGAGGGTTCCAGACCCACTGAGCGGTCACCGTCCACTGTCTGGGTCACCCCAAATAATTAGAAGTAATTAAAACACAGTGCTATTTTCTTCGGATTCTTGGCTACCGCAGAAGCTAGAAATTCTTGCCTCGACGTAATTCTACGTCATTTTCTGCTTTTTAAATCACCTCAATAAGCCCGAAAGCCCTTCAGAACTACTTGCTCCGATTTTTCACTTGTTGACTCAGCTTCCTACCTGGTGTGACCGTACTTTCGGCAGAGTGAGTCGATCTCGGGTAAAATGGTTGTTCAATATTACGAAATGGGAACAGGGTAATTCGGCAGGTAAAATAATATGGACATCTGTGTATGTAGGTATCTGGACATACATATATTTATAAATATGCTCGTACAAGGGCCTCACAACTTTCGCTCCAGTAAGAAAAATTACCGGACATATATCATTTGGCTGTCTTTCGCCACGGGAGCTCGGAAGCCTCGAGGCGCGTATTAAAGAATGAGATTTTTTTTTCCCGTACGGTGGAGTAACAGGCCAACACAAGAGAGGATTTATATCCGAGTTATGGCAACGTCGAAACTCATAGATCGAGATCAAAATCGATTTCATTATACATCCCCGTGTGCAATCCGATAATCCGGTTTCTGAGGAATTCCTTTGATGGCTTCGTTCGCTATTTTGTTTTGTTTCTTGGCTTATTTTTCTCCTCTTAGAAATTTCTACGCGCTGTGATTTTATTAAGGAACCTCCTCCGACATCTTTTTGCCCTTCTGATGTTCAGATACTAAATAAATCGTCGGATACACCGTAGCTTGGGGGATCGCGCGAAATAATAAAAGAAAAAAAAGCAAAACAGTCAAATAACAAAATATAACGTCGTTGGTCCTTGGGCTATTCCTACTTCGTACGTCTACGGCGTCAACCGTGCCTCTCTGCCATTGTAACACCATTTCGATTATTTATCGAGTTCAGATATATTCTCGATTATATTTTATAATTTATTCTTGACCCAACAGTCGCGATCGCCTCTGCTATCGTTGTAAAAAAAGTTATGGGACTTTCAGCATAATGAAAAACGAATCGGACATTTTCGAGTTTGGCAAGAATCTTTTTTCTGCTTTTGTGACTTCACAGACAAGTTCCATCAATTAAATGTCTTAATTTTGACTATTTTGAAAAATGTAACCACCACAGAGCGAGTTTAGATTTTCTACAACACTTTGCTGCATTTTCAAAATAACAATCGCGTCTTTCACCTCTTGAGGTAAAAAAAGCAACAAAAAAGAAACACGTTTTAAAGTTACGCCGACTTTGCAACGTAAGGAAAATAATTTTCTTTCTTATCAGAGTCGGTGAATCGTAGAATTTGAAAGAGAATATTCCATTGTCTACGTTGAAATGTGCGTCAGTTTGGGTCTCAAATTCAACATGACTCGTGACAATGGATTTTTGTTTTGTGAAAGAAAGAAAGTCTGAAACGTCGTTTAATTCTGTACGCGTGTACGGTATGGTGTTACCCCTTAATACTCACGAAATAGCTCGTAAATAATGAAGAGATAAAAAATGAAACAACTGTAAGTGAAAGATTCGTCGAATCGTTGGGACGTGTTAGATATAAATATGTAAACGTTTGGGATACTGAAGCCAATAAATCTACGTTTGGTGAACCTCGATTTTGCAGCTGCGATAATATCGTTTACGAGAATGTGAGATTCTGACCTTCGTCTTTCGGTTGATTCGGTATCCTCTTGGCACATTCTATGTTTTCAGCATGGAAAATATGAATATTAAATGTAAGAGTACTAACCTCGCGGAGTGAGATTCGATGACGCGAATAAAATCGCAAAATGTCTCGCATCTCACGTGTGTATCGTTTTCCTTCCTCCCAGTAAAGTCATTCGCTCGCTCTCTCTCTCTCTCTCTCTTTTGGCGGTCGTTTCTCGCGAGAAATCGGTATTTTTCGAACCGTGGCATTGTGGCATCGGATGTATAAACGCATCGGTTGAACCGAGCGGTGGAAGAGGCCTAAGAATTTGCACAGCGAGAAAAATTGATACGTGGGCCTCCCTAATGGGGCGAAAAGAAGAAAAACGAAAAAAGCAGCGCCAAGTACTGAAAAGGCGACACACATACACAGGCGTTACGACAAAAAGTAAGTGCGTGTTGTATAAATGAATGGCATGAATGGAGGAGAAGGCGAACGGAGGTGGAAACCCATGGAGAGGATCGCCAACAGAAATATATATTGCCTTGCCGTTCACCCACACACCCTGAGTGAGAGGATCCACGTGGCCCAGAACAACAGAAGAAAGAATGAGAGAGAGAGGGGGGGGGGGGGGGAGAAAGAGAGAGAGAAAGGGGTCAGCATGAGGATGGAAGAGTGACCAGACGCGGAGAATGAGAGTAAGAATGACTGGAAGAAAAAGATCAAAATAGTAAAGACAAATAATGCAACGACGAAGGACAAAAATAAAGAAATAAGAAGAAAGGAAAAGAGAGGAGAAGGGAAGCGACCCAGAGACGAAAAAAGAAGTTGTGGTGCGAGAGAATTTGCCATTTCTTTATTTCCAGAGGGTAGCTCATTGTGTCCAGTGTGCGAAGCAGCATGGGTCCTCATTTTTCAAAGAGAGAAAGACCCGCTAGTGACTAGAAACTGCGAAAGACACAGAGTCCGTCACACGAGCACAAATACGTGCTGTGTTGAACAATTTTTTTTTTTTTTTTCTTCGAGGATGTGTGTAAAGAAAGACAGAGAGAGAAGAGAATAATGGGGGAGGCGAGGTACGACAGAAAATTAGTAAAATCGACGGCGTGGGTCTATCTGTCCGTCGCGTCTGTAGCAAAAGGCCTGAATTTATAAGGAGCGAAGAGAGGATTTATATGAACGACTCGGCTAATTTATCGGTGCCGATCGTACACGCGATATCGTAACACGTTACTATATTGTATGGTATATCGATATAGAATATACAAATACACGAGTATACAGATATACAAATATACGTTATGTGTTTGCCTCGCGAGCATCCGTAGCACAGAGTTTCCAAAAAGGGACTCTAAGAAAACGACTGTTTCTTGGGATAACTAATACTTATAGGGGAAGCGACACACTTCCTCTTCTTGCCACCATGTCATCCCAGGAAAAAGATATACGAGAAGGATTCCGTTCGTACATTTTTTAACACACTTTGACAAACTATGCATTTCGAGCCAAGGAATTCGGGTGGCCATTGACGACGTTTAAGAAAGGATATCAGATTTGTCACGTGTGATAGTTCAAAGTGAACCTTTTCCAACACATTCACAGCGATATTCGAGTTTTCATATTGTTTTCGATTTTTAAAATCCGCGTCCACCAAATTATTTTTTTTCTGCATTCCATCGCGTTGCAATATCCACATTTTGTTGACTCTCAAACCTTGAGATCGTGCCAATCAGTAATTAATGAATGATTCATCGAAATTCCACGAAAACTCGAGTCTTTTTTTATCGTTTTTCTAAACTCTGGTGTACAGTATTTCCAGTTTGAGTACGTTCCATAAAATATTTCATAGAAGCGACGCGTACCTTGATCATTAATGAAGCGCGATGAATTGCCGAAGCCTTCGATGTAGGTGAAAAGCCTACTTTGACGTGAGACGAGTACACAATCAGTATTTATGTACACGATAGCCTCGCACATGTATGCAACTTTGTGTACATAAGCCACGTCCTGTAACAGCTTGACGTGCAATTATTAATTCCAGGCAATCGATAAACTCAAAGAGCCAAACTTACACAACCGTCTGTCGCTGGTGTAAGCTCGTCGACGTGCACTCCGCGTCTTTCGTCGTCATTCTCATCGCTCTCATCTCTAAAGCCACGCTTGTAATTATTGCCTTTGGTATATACACGGGAAGCCTAACGCTCTTGGAATAAGGGAAGAGTCATAAGCGCTGCGAAGACTAGAGGTAACCCTCAAAGCACAATGCCACCCTCTAATCTTACATCGACTTATCGAGAAGGTGGGCCGCAGCGCGGAGTATCGTATATGCAAGCCCCGTTCATCGTTTTCTTTAGCCCTCTTCTTCCCTGTCCTCGTCCTCGCACAAGAACGGCACACTAATCTCAAACACCCCGAGAACCGGCTTCTTCTTGAGAAATAAGAGCGACTACCTTGCCCTGTAAGCCCTTCTTCATACACAATTACTCCGGCTGAAAGTCAGAACGACCTAATGACCTTTAATTAACTTATAAAATACGACAGCATACGCCCCGCCATAGAACGATGTTCGATGTATGTGATCAGCACACAACATTCCTTCCAATATAATTTGTTAACATACATATATATACAAGCGTACAAAGTACTCGAAGTATTTTCTTCGACGTCTCAGAAGTCTGAAGAGGATCGAGTTTACCATAGCACTTTGAAAAGTCGATCATCTCGCCATCAAACAGCCAGGAACCAGGTAATTGCCAAAGGTACGATGAAAATTCAACCCTCGCGAAGGCGTTGCCCAAACGCTAGGCCTCTGCGCATCATCTACATAGCAGATTGATCCTTTGCATCTAGTTTTTCGAAGCAAATCATTAGCGATTCAAACTTTTACTGAGCCTCAAGAAAAACATTAGTACAGACGAAAATTATGACTTCGAATATAAATATTCTTTACTGCTCGCGTCACCATGTGGACAAAATGAATTTAAGCTTGTAATCTTATTCTGTGTAATGAGAAAATGATCGTTAATTGAATTAAATTAAAAAGTAAGTGCACTGTAATTTTACAGTGCATGTTAATTTAACATGCGATCGTGCAATCGTCGTCGTTTGGTTTGTTCGTCAATAAATAATTCAGAGCAACTCATTTATCTGCATATATCGTACATAAATTCTGCAATTATGACAGCAGACTTTGCCTAAATTTTACGTCCGTTGCTCCACGCATACAGCTAGGACAGTATCTGAAATCTAAAGTTAGTACAGAAAATAATTATTCAGATTCGAGATGGAGTTGAACGTTACCAACGGATTCATACACATTTCGTGGCAATCTATCTCTCTCTCCCTCTCTCTCTCTCTCTCTCTACTCATATTTTGCTTCTTCTCGCTGTATCTTGCTCTCGATCCGTGAGTCTCTCTCGGGAAGTTACACCGCGAAAAGCGAAGGAGAGAAGTTGTGTCGTGGCAATTTCGAGGTATCCACCCGCGTCTCTTTTCCGGTCTACACGGCGAAGAGAAGGGGCGAGAACGGCCAAAGTATATAGCGCGGGGGTAAAGGAGGAGAGGGAGTAAAGCAAACGGGGCGCAAGCTCGCTCTCGTTATAATTACACGACGCATCGTCGACTTGATTAATCACGCCGGGCGCAAAATACGACTTTCGCCATTGATCACGCTTGCAGTGGCCCTCTCGCTCGCCTCTCCTCCTCCTCCTCCTCCTCCTTTTCATCCATCGTTCTCGCTTCCCATCATCTCTTTCTCTTACCGCGGTCCTTCACTCGCGGAAATCCACCATTGCAACCATAAAGGCCCAGGAAATGACGTTCCGCACCGAGCGAGACGACGATGCAGGCCTGAAAATGGTCCCGGAGTGGGAGACTCCGCATAAAGAAAGAGGCTGATCTTTAATGCATAACGAGCGATGCTTGCAAGCACCATCGTCGGTGCGCGCGCGAATTCATAAATAGCAACCATCGTCGTATTTTCCGCTGCCGATGTACAAACGGTTGATTGTTTATGGTTATTATGCAGGTGTTACGTCAGGTAAATCATATTGTAGCCGAGACTAAAACTGTCCCTCGAGCTTAATAGAAAATCCTCAGTTTCTCCTAAAACCATTTCACATTCGCTAAATGTTACATTTCCCTAATAACATTCGATATCCGTTATTTTATGTTTCAACGAAGTAATTTCGTAATTCAAGCAGTGTGACGTGTGATACATAAAGTTGTGTTATTGAAAAATCCATTAAACTCTTTTGACGCAGGAGAATAAATTATAAAGCTCCTTAAACAATCTTTCCTTCCCGATGCTCAAAGAAAACTTTCGGACAGTTTTTCCATCGTCCAAAAATGAAGGTTTGCGTATCATCATCGAGCTTCTAGTAACACAATAAGAAAAATCATAAAAACACTGAATTCCTCGTGTTTTTGTATTGCAACGAAAAAGGCACAGTTTCTATACACATAAGCCTCTCTGTGCAAACCCAGAAATCGTGGGGGTCGTCACCGAACGTCGTATCGTCTTGCGTGGGTGAATATATACGAGTTCCTGACTTTATATGTGTCAAGAATCTCTGTGTGATTCATTGTAATTAGTTTGTACGTGTATACACGTCGTTAATTCATATATACGTAAGCAAAAGGTTGCACAAAGGTTTCTAGAAGTCAGAAAAAAGATTTTGCTTTATTGTGTACAGAAAGGCTCCCAGGTGGTCTTATCTTATCGTTGTCAGAGTCTGTCACTCGTCAAGGAATACAGAACGCAGCATACACAATGTTGTGGCGTCTTCATACACACGGAGTTGCAGAGACACGCAGAGCGTCGTGGTCAAAAGGAACTCTTTCGGGAGAATCATGAGCTACACGTGAACTGGAGTTTTCCGACGGTTGTGACCATTTGTAACAATTTTTTTCTCTTTACTGTCGCCCTGGAATCTCTAGGATGTTCAGGGAGTCAAACATTTTTCAGGAATTGAAAGAAATTCCATTTTTTTCGAGGTTGTCTGTGCGTATTGTTTATCTTGTTCGTCTCTTCCGCAGCTCTTGATCTTCTCGATGGAAAATTAGCTTGTGTGCCGAAGCTTCGAGCTTAGCAAAAAACTTGAACCGCATAAACACAAGATATTTCGCTACCTTTTTTTTCAGCAGTAAGTAAGCCGCGACTACGTCGAGTAACTGATGCGGGTCAATTTAGGGGCGCTTGGAAAATATACATAAATATACATTAATTCTCGTTGGAGGAGAGTAGTAGGGAAGCTTTGGCTCAGAGCCATCGAAGATGTTGCTCTCGCACTCGAGAGCGTTACGTTTTCCAGTTCTCGTTGAAGCAACGGTAGCAGGAATCTCGTAAAATCCTCTTCTTTCTCCCTCACTCTGTTCTCTAACGTAAAAAGTTAAACGTTCCGGATAATAAACCAGAGATTTGCCTCGAGACATTTTTAACGAGGGTTCTTTTTGCCTACCACCATCATCGTACAATCGATGCGCTAATTAACGTCGCGACGGTTATATCTCGCTATACCAAATGCATCCGCATGCACAAACATATATATCTGATGTGTGTGAGTGTCTCTGTACCGTGTGCTCCGGCGACCAATTCGTTAAGTAAGTCTCGTTCTCGTTTACGCTTTGCTTGAGCTACCATTGCCTTGGAAAAACGTTGCCAAACGAGCCGTGAATTAGTTTGACATGTCTAGCTTCCCAACCCCCTTTTTTTGATTCACAGCACAATCCATGAAATCCGCAATATGTTATCATTTTTTCTACGTGACGATCGCAGCTTCATACCCTGAAGACTTTTTCTAAAAAGAGTTTCTAAAAATCTTTTCTCCATTTTTCCAGAATTGTTTGCAAAAAAACAATTCATTCAGCGCATCTTCGGCATTTAACCGGAACGTGGTCCCGGAATTTTTTCAATTATTCATTTTTTTGAGAATTCTCGCAGAGTTTTTGAAAATTTGTTCATTTCATGGCGTTGAGATTGAAAGAACGTTGTCGGAACGATCGATATTGATCGTGCACACTGATGTTGCGAACCGCACGAACCGTGTCTCGAGGGATACACGAAGAAATGTGCTCCATGGATCATCAAAGTGCATCAGTGGCCGAGGATATCCCGATCTCGCTTGTATCATTAAATTAGTCGTGGGCAATCAAGGATACTATTAATAAATACTTGGAGTCTCGATCGCGAGGACCTGGTGATCAGGGAAAAAGAGAAATACAGATAAACAAAGGAAGAAGAGGAAAAAAGCAATTATTAAAGATATATTTTTCGTTCAACAAATAGGAAGTTATAATTTGTTGAAAACAGAAATTTTATTTCATCTCGTTTATTGCACGTTTCAATTGGCTAAAAAAAAAATTTTAATATTATAAAAAAGCGTAAGCCACTGGAATTTCTTTTCTCCGTCGCACAAACACGAGTAAATATCGTTGCTGAAAAAAATGGTTGCAATTATGAATAAACGTATCGCAATAGCAGCGGGCGAGCTAAAAGTGGAGCATATTTCACTCGAAGTCTCGTGATGATTTGACTCGCGGGGATTCCGTTGGCTTGAAAAAGTCTCGCTCGTTCAGTCTCTCGAAGAAAATACGATAAAACACACTTGAGCCAAGGGAGAGAGCGTGCCATCCGCCTACTGTGTGTTATTCTGTGTGGTCAAAAATGCATATATAGATATTTGCACATGGCTAGAGGAAAATGAAGAGAGAGAGAGACAGAGAGAGGGTTGGCAGGGAGGGAAAGGGTTTGTGAGGTAATACGTGTATAGTGAAAAAGAAGAGACTGAAAGAGGTTCTTGGAGAGTCGCGTATCGAGCTGAGCGTGGCCAAGAGAGTGGACGTCCCGAAGAGATCTGTTCAAACGTCTCACCAGGACCAAGCCAAGAAAGAGAAAGAGAGAGAGAGAGAGAGAGCGAGAAGGCTACAGCGGCCCCGGTCCGGTAACGTAATGGACGTCATTAACCCGTGTAGATTATAGGGCGGCAAGCAGTAACGATCACTTCTTATAGGGCGAGAGAGCCACAGTGTGTTCTGTGGCCACGACTGCGAGTGAGCACATCAGGTCCCAGCCTCTCTTGCCATGGTCCAACTTCCTCAATATCCTATTCGTACATCGTCATCTTACTTTCCTCGCGGAGAGATCTATTGATTTGTGCCGCAACTATTGGCTTCCGGTTTAGAGAAAATGGCCCTTTGATCTCGGGCTCTGAAGTCTTAGCGATCTCTATCGAGTCTGCTCCAGAAGAAAAACGAATGAATAGCAGGATGATGAATTTTTAGAGTAAGAAAAAAGTCGAAGGCTTTTACTGATCGTGAATTGAATTGACTTTGGTGCAAGGCTCCGATATTTTCTGCTCTTTTTCCCACCCAGTCTAGAGATCTATGAATAAATAAATTCATTATAACGAAATGAAGAAATATTTCCAACACATGCTAAGAACACATTCATTTGAGAGCTCCACAAATATTTATATTTTTGAATGCGCATTGCGGACGAATAAAAAGTCTGAAATTGCAAGGATCGAGGTTCGAGAAAAATGACTCGGAAGTTTAAAAGAGAGCAAGCGAGAGCCTAAGTAATACACATATAGGTCGGCGATATGTTCCGCAAGTATTCGCGCACCAGCAGCACGTTGGAAAGGGCGGGGTGGCGCATAAAAGTACGCAGGGGCTATTTAAAAACCGTAAAAGCCAATAGCTCGGTCGAGAGTGAGGATATTCACCAAGAGATGCGGTACTGAGAGACGAGAGAGTGAGTGAGCTCAAAAGAGACGAAAAGACAAAGCCCTAAGCGACAGAGAGAGAGAGAGAGAGAGAGAGAGAGAGAGCAAGCCGGAGATAGTAAGAGACAGTAGATGGGTGCATTTAAAGTAATGGCGTTTCAGTGGAGATGCTATAAATTTATCTGCCATAACTTGTTATACGTGGCTCTTCTCGTGTATTTATATGTGCCTTTGCGGCCACACACAGCTATGGACGCAACATCAGCTATATTCCCCTACCTATGCATTTATTTACGCGGAGTTGCTACGTTTACCCAAACGTAGCTATTGGCCCATTTGGTCGACACGAAAAACAAAATCATGAAAAACGTTTCTGCTTTCTTCTGTTCGACTTTCCTCATTTTTTCACAGGCAATCTCGATCCAATTAGTTCTGTTTGTTCATGTGCAATAAAAGTCAAAATTCATTTGCCATTCTCGATTGCTTCAATCGTGTAAGTTCTATGGGAACCTCGAGACTATCAATGACAGCGATGAAAAAATCATCGAATTGCAACATTTATTGAAATTTGGCAACAAAAGAAGTTTTTTGGAAATTGGAAACACAGAACTTCCGGGCACAGTTTTTCATTCCATCAGGACTTTGGATTTCTTCTCCATGTTACATTTTTATCTTCGAAAGTCTAGAAACGATTTAATCGCGAGTCAGACCTTTCAACTTAAATTGTTTCCCTTCAAGCCCAGATACGTCGGTACACAGGTGAATGGATACGCGAAGACTGAACTATCCCAGAATTAGTCAAGTCTGGATTTAAAGTTTGATCCTCGTACTTATCTTGAATATGGGAAAATGTATTTCTACATCGATGTATTTTCGCGGAAGAAGAATTGACTTGAAGAAATAATTCGTGAGCTTCAGGAAATCGTGGCCGACTTTTTGAGAATTGTTGAGAAATGAGAAAAAAATTGCAATCGAACGAACTAGAACGTTTCGGCGATTGAGGAATTGCCAGAAAATTTTGAGAAAAAAAAAACTCAAAAATCTGATTTTTTTCTTTTCTTAATAAAAATCTCTGTTTTTGTGAGTTGTGAATGTCACAATTCTCGGTCAGTTTTGCGAGTGAAATGAATTGATGAATTTTGTGCAAACAAAGAAGACGCAGGACAATATTTTCTCTGCAGAATATCGCGCAACGAGCGTAACAAGAAAAGCAGCGCGCGATATGCGTTTGACACGTTACTCCGAATTTCGAGATATTTGTGAACTCGATCTCGATCTCAATCTTGCATGTGCTGTCTTTCCTCCCCCCGTTAAACGAGGGAGGAAAATCTTAAAGACGTTCGGTAGTACGTAAAGTACGTACGTCCCTTAAGGGCATGTTGCGAATATTTCTCCAGTCGGTCTCCGGAGATTCAGGAGGTCTGATGTATCTCGTAACATCTCTTCCCGTTATTATGATATCCTCCTAAATGAATATAGATATAAATACGTCACGTTATCCTCTTTCTCGTCAAGCGTCACGTGTCGAGCAAAACCTGGCCTTCGGGCATTCTCCTAGCTCATTATTCGTCGCAAAATTTTCCTTCGTTTACCGCGTGGGCGTATATTCCAGGATCGAAAAATCAAACATATACATCAACCTATGGTAATTGAAGTCTCACCAAAAAACACATCTCCACGAGCTTCAATTTTTTGCTCGATTTTCCAAAACCCTCGTAACTAGCTATGAGCAAAGAAGAATAAAAATTAAAGGCGAACGAACGAATTATATTTCAATCGTGAACTTTCATGATGTGGTCAGACGAGCACGTGCGAATTTTCGGAGCATATACTGAAAGATGAAAGATTTTTTGATAGGGAGGATATACACTCTGGCATGTTCTTCCTCCCTCGCGAGGAAATGTGGAAGAGAGCGAGAGGAACAAAAAAAAGAGAGTACAGCCTATAATAATCAGAAACGTCAAATCACGAACAAAGGGAACACACGGTTGTAACATGCGTGTTATTTATCCGACAGGGTTTAATTTGGTTCGCATGGGATGATCCTTCTCGCTGCTTTCGCTTTTCTCGAGCTCTCCGTGTTGGAATAAAGTCTCGTTGGAAGATTCTTTCGAATAGCAAGGAATATAAGAAGTCTGTATGGCTACGTGTGTACAGGGTAAGTCTCAGAGGGTTTACCACCACCAGGAGTGTCTTGAAAGTTGAAGATGAAGGGCAGCCTCCGTGGGTGCATCGATATTGACAAGGGTGCACTTCAAACTCGATGCGGACAAACCCTCAACGATATATAAACGTAACTTGTGTATAGATATACATTTCTTCGTGCTATAATACTAGTTTGGATGAACCGTGTAACGTCAGCCCATAGGCACAGCAGGGGTCGCCCACAAATTATAACTTGCCGGACGTGATGCTAATCTGGAGAAAGTTTGGGAAAAGTCAGTTGATCGATTCTAATTTATATTCGTCGGTCTCTCTCTCTCTCCTTCTCTTATTTCTCTTCTCTCTTGGGATCACCTCGAGCTTACATATTTCTCTGTATATACACGTAGAATGGGGGAAAGAAAAGCGAGTAGAAAATATATGCTAAATCAGAGGAATGCTGAAAAATCTCCGAGATGTTTTTCTTCAACTTTCATGCCATTTACTCAAATATATTTGGAAACTCGTCCACTTTTTGAATATTAAGTCTTTACGCACCCGCAACGCTCCCATTAACTACGACAGTTCATTTTTTTCTTCATGGCTAACTATCTGATCGAATGATTGACCGTCAGTGTAATTGAGCCGAATATTTACAATCGCCACTTTTGCCAAAAGCATGCGAAATTATTTTTTGAGCATTATTGATTTACTTTTGATAATTTTCAAATATGAAAATTATCAAAAGTGGTGATTGTAAATATTTACCGTAGTTAAAAATTAAATAAATGAATAAATAAAAATCCATTCGAAAACAGAATTTCGTTCGCTGGGAAACCAAATTTGCATGGTGTCACAAAAATTTAGCGAACGAAATGAACTCCGTTTATTCAACAGTGTAAAATTCCGTGAATAACAGCATAAAATATTTGTTGGAATGAACTATTTTTTTCGTTCCATTTCTGCAAAAGAAACAATGGCGGATTAAGCGGGTATCGAATGCAGCAAAAAATGTAGTCCGTTCGAAGAGGAGAAGGATATTAGCCAACTTTTTACGTCCAGAGTTGGAATTAAGAAAAGGCCCGGAAGATTTAGCCGTGCCAAGGGTTAAAACACAATGGTGGAACAGGAAGATCGATTGAACGAATCGCCGGCTTCCCGAACAACGGAAACGCAGTCAGCACACACAAACACGTACAGCAGGCAGACTCGAGAAAGCACATCGCCTACTCTCACGAAAATACGCGATGGAGAATTTATTAAAGTAATCCAACATCACATGATCGCTGATCAGCGTGGGAGCGGCTTTTGATTTTTTTTTTTATTGTCGGCATGTGAACTCTGTAAGAGAAAGAGAGAGAAACTGTAGATCCACATTGTACGGGACCGAGAAATCAAACTTTCCGAGCGATAAAATACGACGCAATAGATCGAAACTTATATATATAAATATATATGCACACAATGTAGCACGTAATAAAAGACGATAGACCTTTGGGATGAAGAATAGCCTGAGATTGTGTCACCTGTATGTGTGCTCAACAGGTAACTGAGACCCATTGTCGACAATCTATAAGCTTCGAAGCTTCCCCCTCCCCGCAATCTCACTCGGTCTCTTTCGCCTCTTGTGCACGTCAAGCATGCGTATATATATTTTCCGTACCATATCCTGCACGCATGTTTGGCTTCTCAACTCACACGTGTACGATCTTATGCTTCGACTAAATCCCAGCACCCCCTGTCTTTCAGCATCGTCGAGGGTGAGAAAAGGGCAGAACTCTATTTTCCAGATTTCTTTCGTATCCTTACGATTTTTTGGATACCTCGAAATTTCGAGACTACGAGTTCAACTTTAAAGAGAAAAACTAAATAATTTTGCATTTCGTGATGCAACGGACGGCCCGGAAGCCTTATTAATAAAAAAAAAAATGACCTGTAAACTTGATTAGCATCATTGATTTTTTTTTTACATATAGTTTTTGTTCCCATTTGGAGTTGAAAGATTTGGGAATTATTGAGAAGAGAGTTTGTTCCAGGGGAAGGAATGGAACGATATACAGAAAGGTCAGACTGTTTAATCGAACGAATTCTCACGATCGGAATGTATCGCGTAGACGAAGGACAAACGCAAGGTTGTGTCGGATCAGGAGGCGAAGATTTCATCGAAGTATTCTCGATCGAAAAAGCCTATTTCATCATATATGTGTTCCGCTTCACGCCAACTGTCTGCTGGTGCGAGGCCCAACGTCAATCGTCGTTGATTTCGATAGAGCGAACCGACCCAAAATCTGACTCGTTTTCATCGGACAGGTATTCTAGTCCGAGACGAAAAAGAGAATAAAAAAGTGAGAAGATGGCAAATCGAAAGAGAAGAGGAAAAAAAAAGAGATGGGAGATATGAGAATTGAGAGAAAAAACGAAAGGGAGAAAGGAACGAAGGGAGATTTCTTGCGCTGACGGACAGGCAGGCAGGAACAAGCGAATGGAGTGAGAGACTCGATCCCCACCAAGATACGTACGTAGGAAAAAAATGTTCATCTATTTGTATACATATATAGATACGCGAACGTAAATGTATATATTGCGGATGTAAACTCACGTGAGGTTCGCACGACTCACATACACAAGCTACTGGCACGAAACACCAAACAGTTTCTTGTTTCTCATCATCTCCGAGGCTACCGAGCTGCCTGCCCGAGACCAAAAGAGGAAGAAGATCTCCTACCCGTTACCGCGAAGTCCCTTTCCCCACGAGAAAGACGAAGAAGCATCATATTGTCCAGGGCGTATCCCGTAGTTTACTCTCTCGCTTCTTCTGGTCTCTCGATCATTACCGACATTGTCCGCTAATGGATATTTATGAATGCACCAATCAACGCCACCACTACCGGGCTTCAATGCAATCAGAATCGATTATTATAGATATTCCGGGTTGATACTCATCTCGGAGAAGCATCGTCAATTGCTGCTACCGCGAAACCGACATTATTTACGAGACGATGAGGCGTGATCGTCTCGCATCTTCGTAATTTCGTATTTTTTCGTATCCACAACCTCGAAAATATGTGACGTCATTACCATGGCCATTTTTGTCATTAATTATGCATCCGTTTCTATAACATTTTGATTTTTTTTAATAAACAAACCAAAGATTCGGTTTTTACTAACCGCGAACGATCTCCATGGCTCACACGCGAAAGCTCACAGTGTACGAATGCATTTTTAAATGAATGGTGCATTCGTTCGAGAAACATCGAAGAATGACGTTGTTCTCTTTCGTTGACCAATCGGTCATATGTCATTGCGGTTGAAAGAAACTGACGAGAATGAAGGAATGAGTAATCTCAATACGAAAGGCTCTGTGCCAGAAGCCTTTTCAAAGCGAAATGAAGGACGAGAAGTTCAGACTTATCGTTGATGCTATATACAGGCGTCTACACAAATGCATATGCATTTCTAGCTCCATGATTTTTTTGGACTCTCGTGTTCAATAAGATTCCTGCGAGGCTTAACATTCTGTATAGCACGGGCATTCGTTGCATTGGTGCATTTCGCTGCATGAGTGAATGAACGACGCATTTATTAAAATTCTCTGAGTTCCTGATGATTATTTAGGCGAACGATTTTCAACAGTGATCATAAAAAACAGAAGTGATCGCTAAACTGTATTAAATATTCAAACGCGGTATTGAATCATTGCAGTTCAGGTTAAACATTGATTGTTAGTTGTGACTCGAGCTAAGCAATGTTTTCGGAGTCGAAATTGATTTATTTCAGCTGGAAGTTAACTTTTCACTCTTTTACGACAAAACAGTATGCACCTGAAGGTTACCTACACCCAGTATTCTCAGAACGATCCTTCGAGGCGTCAATGTTTCGTGGCAGCCCCCGAGAAACGTGCGAGAGGGAGAAAGAAAGAGAGACGAGAAATGTTTTTTGATCTCGCCGCTTTTGCGAATATTCCCCCCACCCCTGACTCCAGTCCGTGCAACACGAGCGAACAGATATATTATTCACAGGCAGGTTCCGAAAGGGTCTCCTAGTACTCTTCGGCAAAGCTAGGTCTCGCGCCCACCGTTTCTTTTATTTTCCAGCATCCAGAGTGCCTCTCCACCCGCAGAAGGAAAACAAAGAGGTTGGTATTGGTTCCATGTGCTAATGAGCAAGCTGCGTTGACCAGTCGACTATTTTTCTCCTTTTTTTTCAAATCTTTTTCCCTCCTTCCTTTTCTCACTTCGCATCTGTGACGTAATCGCAACATTTTAAAAAAGTCACGACTCACCACGTCCAAGATGTCGCGAATTCTCGTTGGCAGTGTGGTCGATGGTAATGCAGCGTAACCCATTGTTTTGACCCTTTTCGTATAATCGGTTTGAGGCAATGGGCCCAAACACCTAAGCACGTTTCCAATTTCGTTCGTTTTCTCCCTCTCCTGTTAATTCTTCAGAAAAAATGTAGGAACTCCGCCTCCGTCAACATCGATATTTCTTCGACACGAAGGTACGATCAGGACCTTCTACTCTGTAACAGCAGACGAACTTTTAAGCTCAGCAACTTGTAAAATTCATTTCCAATGTGTTTGGATTTCAATTCTCCATATCCATGATTCCAAATGTATGAATTTCATGTTTTAAATGTATGTTTACCTATGCAACGTTTCAACGTGTTTCCACCTACGTCCCAACCATCGATCTCGTCGATTCCAAGTTCTGTGGTCATTAACTCTGTGATGGTAGAGGACGTTAACCTGCCCAGAGAGACAGCTTGTAAGATTAGTTTGATTTATTGAAAACTCTCCGTCCGAACAGTATTTACGTTTTATACTTCGTTCATAGTGCTGAGCGGGGGTGTCAAGTCGTAGCGACATTACATACGATGCGTGTATGCGTGTAACGAGGTCGATGATCACATTTGAAATGGAAGTGTACCTGGTACATGTAGGAGAAGAAATATGAGTTTGAATTCTCTGCACTGTCCGCCGTATATGTCCAAAGGGATCACCTTTATAGATTTTATGGACCAATTCATTTTAAAGTTCATTTACCACGAAACGATGGCTACTCCAGAAAAACGGAGGAACCGCAGAATCTAGTGCAATACCGTGTGACATGGAATGAGTCATTATTCTTTAACATGGACCCCGAGACGATCGAATAAGGAATATGGAATAATAGAGAAAACACGAGATGGTACAGAATTGTGAAATGTTCTCTTGCCATCGTATTGATCCTTGGAATGCATTCGGAAAGTTGTTTCAATGGAGAGCAATTATCTAATGTAATATTTTGTCAGGATAATTGACGGCTTGGTCCTTCGTCGTGATTATCGATGAAAGATCATAAACGGAAACTTCTACATAGTGCTGATTAAATTTTTTGTAATGAATTTCTCATCAACACAGATTGCTGAATGGATTTCTGCGTAAACTCTGCATAAAGAGTGTTTTGCTTCCGAGGCTGTTGGTTGATGGTTGATTGAATGAATGGCGAGATAAATGACTCGCGGTCCTGCCGATAGATCATCAGTAACGTCAAGTTTTTGAGAATCAAGCTAGGCAAAACGAAAAGAGGTTTGTGTACAGATTTGAAGAGTTCCTTCTTCGGTGGCTCAGCCCTTTTCATTCATGCCCATGGCTCCCTGCGTGGCTTCTTTTGCTCTCGTGACTCCAGGACCTTTTGCGTTCTTTCAGAGTTGAAGGAGGCTGGTAGCAGGAATGGAAGCAGCTAATGTGACCATTGGTTGCAAATTATTCCTATGGATATCTCGAGATTGAGCAGGCCCTCGAATCAATGACTGGCAAGAGGAAAGCCGCAGACATTTTGGTTCTTTCGAGGGTCCAGGCACTTTGGCCGCAGAGTGAAGAACGATTCGCTGTTCCTCTCGCCTAAGGTTACTAATGATCGTATATTGGACGCTTGTATGGTGAGGAAATCCTCGTCCGTACGAGAACAACCTACAGAATCCACAAGAGGAGCAATAGAATCCCTGATCTGTTCTGAATTAAAAGCGTCCCTCTCCCTTTTTCAACTCCTCATGAATCATACACGCATTACACAAAAAAAACGGATACAGATTACACCTTGGTGTACGGCAGCTAACCTATATGCCCACATATCCCTTATAGCATATCTCCATCCTTCTCACGATCCTCTTCTCTTCCACTGCTGCTATGATTAATGGTTAGTTCACACTCAGAATGCACACACAGGATAATTAAGGGGATATATTCTGGCCACTGTGGACGCGTCTTCGCTGTACGAAACTTTGAAATATGTATCGGGTGGCTTTTATTTCGTTCATCGTGTGCCTAAGCAGTACTTATCTATGTTCGATATTAAATTCTTACTCGATCATCAGCGAGGCTCAAAATTCAATTCTGCCATTTTTGTTCCACTGCATTTTTCTCACTCGTTGCTGCAAATCCGTAAAATTGCATCATGAGACATTTCGGCAAATATTGATTTTCTCGAATCTATTACGATGTTTCGGAATATTGTTTTGTTTCAGGGACCCAAAGCCTCTTTTCGTATTGGTCAGTATCATCGTTCATGAATGATGATGCTTCATCATCCAAGAAGGAACGCACGGAAGTGATGAGACAAATGAAGAATTTACCATCAACGCGGATGGAGCATACACTCGGGTTCCACCCAGTATACGCGTGTATTGAAGCATAGCGAGTGTTGTTTCTTTACTGTCGCTATTGGAGCGAGGGACGGTTCGGTGATGATGCCGCTTTGGCGAACTTTAAGATCCGTCGCATCATGCTACGACGATAATAGGGGTAGTGGTCGGTGTGTGCCCGAATCATTAATTCAGGGATTAGGTGGAAACAAACGATGATTTGATAACGTCCAGGGCGAAGGTTGGTCAGTATTAAGAGGACGGCTACGGAGAAGGGCACATGCACACGAGGTTCGTATGGTACGTAAATGTATGCAATGTCTTTTCGTCGACGCAATATAATGCGTGAAGTCGGTATATGAAAGTCGGGGTAAGGGAAACGAAGAACGGACCAATCCTGTAGCCTGTAGATCTCCATGCATTTATACCACGAGGGTACACGAAGGGGTGCTTCCGCGAAAGAGATTCCCCACGTACGTTTGCGCGCCAGACGATATCCCGGTGGAATATCCGCTCGTTAATTACCCGTACGACTCGCAAGAATTACAGCCAATTAATTTTCGCTAATGTCCTCCGTTGCCCGGCCGTTTACACATACACCTTACATTGCGTCACGATATACGGCGAATATTATTATTCGTTCGTTACCTCCGGGATTTTCGTTTTTAATTGCGATACATCTTTGCAGCCCTCTAACTGCATTTTCTTCATTAGACACAAGCTTTGTGAGGAAGAAACTGCCTCGATTAGTCCAACAATAAGCATACTATCCTGAAGATCGGACAATTTTACAGCAATCATCGCTGCAATTACACGGGACATGGAATAAATCACTGAGAGCTACGTCTACGTAGTTTGTCAGCATGGGGCGCTCGCTAAAACTGCAATGTGAATTTATACACCGCCTAATCTGTGACAAATTGGCAAGGAAAAAAAAGGGTGGAAAAAGAATGTCGAAAAGAGCGACATGGGACAGTGCATCGGACGCGGAAAAGCTCTCGCGGTTGTAGCTACGACTTAAAGAGGGCTGCAAGGAGTCGCGGAGGAGGTTAAAGAAACGAGACCAAACTCCGGTAAAGCGCGAGGGTGAGTTGCTGCTCTTGGGATGCAAGCTACACGGACAAACGCTGGCAAAGACCCCTGATGCTCTAGGGATGGTAAGAGAAAGAAGAAGAGACCGCGGCAGCAACAACGGGGCGAAGGGAGCCGGTTGATGCGCGCCATGGACCACGCTCACCACTGCTTTCTCCTATACATACCAAGATAACCAACCGGAGCCATTCTTTCGTAAGAAGCTCACATAAATTGCGACACCCAAGAGTTAAAAGCAGTCTTAAATTACGTGCCGTCGACTCCTTGATGAATTGAGTGCTCCTAGCGACCAACATCACCCACCCACCACCTTGTTCTTCCCTTCGTTCCCATTCTTTCTCACTCTCTTACAAAGACCCACCCATAGTCTTCTTTTCGAGGCGCAACATTGCCGTTTTAACAAAACTCTTCGTTATATTATACATTGTTTTTATCGTTCCCCTTTTACACTCGCGGTCGCGACCACGAACTTGAAAGTCCTCGCCTTAACCGGCTTTCTTGTTTCTTGTCTTCACTGCTGCTGCTTCTCCTTCTCCTCCTCCTCGGAATAGTTTAAAAGGCGCTCTATGGAAAATGAAAACGTCATTTTTCTCCTACAGATCCAGCACCACACATTCAACTTTTTACATCGTTACATCGTGAGCCTAGTATTCTGAACCGCGATGCTTGTTTCTCTTAGTGGCTAACAATTTCATTCATGACGCTATGCTCGCAACGATCATTGGCAATTCTTTGGGTCGTCTAATTATTTCCAACTCGTGCAATCAAAAATATCCGAGGTGTTTGAAAAAGAATTTAAATGAAGAGTCTGTGGATTGCCAGTTTTTTTTTTTTTTTTTTTTTACAATTAAATTGCTGAAGAAGACCCAAGGAACTGGTCGGGAAAGGCGATTCAGCGATGACTCGTTGGAAATAATTTCCGATAGCAAAAGATAACGGCGGTAGATGGCCCGTGCACCTGGGAATTCGCGATGGGCCTGATTTTGGCCAAGTCGACCTGAATTTCGTACAGTCTTCTGTTTCAGTTTTTCTTTATTTCCATTTATGCTTTTTTATTCCTCGGAGTTTCGCCGAAATTTCGTTGCCATTTTGTACAACGTATACCATGTTTCTCTGTCCGAGAGTCCGACACCAATCATCGCGAGATCACGTTTCGGAAACGAGTCGGCTCTCTTGTGTGTTTCTTCGGCAAACTTTGCCCTCCCTTTCAGCTCATTTGCCTTATACTGCCCCGTGACTCCCGGGCCAGGGGCTTTCTCGTATACGCTGTTTTACACGTGTATATCAACGGAGAGCCTGCCTTTTTGCCTTCCTACCTGCCTTTCTTGTGTATCATTTCATTCTTTTCCTTTAATTCTCCTTTTTGCTCTCCGTACCTTATGTACAAATGATCGTCGCGCGTATTTTATATTTTTGAAATCCTATCTGATCCACGAAGACGACTGATTTATATGCGCGATGATGCACGCGTGCCGGCACTACCAACGAGCGCATCATATCTTTTCGTTTAATCGGACCGAGAGACGAACGAATGAACGGACCGACCGGCGAATCAACGGGCGCGCGTTCACTCGTAGCAAACAGAAAATAACTGGGTTACCTTTACTTTTTATTCGGTCCAAGAGAGAGAGAGAGAGAGAGAGAGAGGGAGAGAGAGCAAGAGATGCAGAGAAATTGAGAAAGAGAGAGGGAGAGAGGGAAAGAGGATGAAGAAAAAAGGAAAAGAAAGCGTGCGATGGAAACAGAAAGAGAAAGAAAGATACGTTATTGTTCTTGGAATGATTCCAAATAAAGATTTCACCGTCGTGAACCCGTAAGAACCAGAATAATAAAATCCTGAGGATGAAACGGGCAAGCGCGTGAGCACACGCGGCATATATCGCACACCGCTAACCGTTTACGTTTAGTTTCCCGTCGTGATACCAGCTACCACATGTATATGCACACACGCTCTTCCGTCCATCATCAGTGGAGCACGAAATGTTGGTCTTACGAGCTCCGCATTTATCGTCTTCCTTCTTCTCTCGCAATTCATTTGATCTCGTCTCTTTTACGAATATCCATGAAGTATCATCGTTTTCCGTACGTGATTCCTCGGCAACCGTCTCCATCAAGATCTTCTTGGAATCTTCTGGACACGTAATTTTGAATCATCATTCTTGATGTATGAGGAATAGACACAAGCAATAAGATGCCCTGGTTTTTCAAATTTATTCATCAATAATAATCGCCACGAGAATGCCTCAATACCAGACTCAATCACTAAATAAATTTCAGAATCACAACGTCGATCGACGATCGCACTAACCTTTCGCGATGAAATGCAACTCTCCTTGAAACTTTATAACGAAGAGAGAAGAAGACATCCCGAAAATAATAAGCGAATGCACGAGTCCGAAGAATGAAGGGATAAAGGAAAGATTGCGAGAAAATCGCGACAGTGGCCACCGTCGAGGAGTTATTCTTTACCAGAGCCAGACAAGCATGCGTGGACGAAGGTATGCTCGTTGACTCCTCTTTTCGTGTTTTCTTTCTTCGCGCCCGGGCCACGGAATGGCCAGTTCGGCATTAGTCGCGATTATCATATTTTCGTTGGAGATCTGCCACCATAAATTTGATCTCGTTATCTCATTTAAGGCCATAGCTGGTCCGCAAGCAGCGCGCATGCAGCGTGTGCTAAAGTCAAGTGAAGGTGGAGAGGGCATACGAAAACTATAGAGCAGCCGAATCGAGCCGAGAAGATGCACTTCCCCGTGTGTTTCGTGATGCAGGGAAGACGTGAAACTCTAGAGACTGAATACATTAGATTGTATGCTTATATTCGTGCATATAGAAGGCAGCAGTCGAGGAAAAAGAGGAAGAGAGATATGGAAAGAAAGGTGAACGAAGCCATATAGCAAACTCGAAGAGAGGGACCCAAACCGAACACACGAATGCACACACACACACACACACACACACATACATTGTCGTCCAGCAAACCACCGAACGAGTCCCATGATGTATGTTCCCGTCTTGTCTGCGAGTCCCCGCGTGTCTCCGCATCAAGTTTATATCGCGGTAATCAAATCGCCCAGCATAAATTTAGCCGTGGTGTATAGCCAGCTTCTTCCGTCTCCTTCGCATGGCTGTGCTCCTCTTTCTTTCTCTGGTATGATCATGTAGTTATGCACCGATTGTCGGCAGACAGAGTGCACTCGGAGTTGTATCACGACGGGAGTAAAGCAACACGAAAAAATTGGCGAATCAACGAAAAGTCTTGGTTGTTCTCACCCGCGCGGTACACATCACTGAATGCAACCACATGATCCTCTGTGCAATGTATACATTGCGTATTTTGCATGCTGTTCACGGAGAAATTGCACCTTTCTCCCGAGAAGCAAAGTCCATAGAGATCTCTTCGTTATCTTGAGTATCATTCTCTATATCGCTGAGTTCGTGAAAGCAGGATGACTATTGTATGAATTATAATCCGTGGGAGAAAAATAAACGTGCCTTAATTCGCATAAATTTGTGCACCTCGGGGAAAAGTTATGTAGCATCCGAATCAAACGTTGTCACTTGAGTCATCCCTCGGAACACCGTCGTCCGGTCACACCCAGATGGGGCACCCACGAATATTATAGGTCGCGAAACCAAGGATAAAGGGGTACCGGAAGTCACCTCCACCCCCGGCCAGACTTCGAAAGATTCGACACTTTCGTGTGTATATGTGTTTTTTTTTCTCAGTGATATGTACAGTCACATTTGTACACCAAGAGATCTTCCTCGGCAACTCTATACCCGCACTCCCTCGCGCCCACATCACCGTAATCATCAGCTTGCGCACATATGTATCGCATTCATCGTTGTGCGAACGTGTATCCTCGCGCCCGAGTCTCACCCATCGCTTCTTCTCCCTTTCGTCCAGACGTTTGATTTCGGTGTACCTCGAATCCTCTACTAATGATGCCTACACGACAGAAACACGAACACCGTCGTCGTGGGCGACCCGGTCCTCTCTAATGCTCGCCGCCCTGGACCTCGTCGAGGGCGCACATCGTCTACCATCATCGGTCTCTATGTATGTATGTATTCTTGTGACACTACAGCATACCTTCATCCTTTCTTTCACTCCGTATACCACGAGGAGCAAAAAAAAATTGGCTTCATCCAAAGTCCCTTGCAAGAAGGCAATTCCCAGTCCGTCAACGGGAGAATGAGACACGCCTCGCGAGACAGAACCATACACGCGACTATCAATATTTATAACATATTGTCTCGAGAAATTTACGGGTATAGAAGCCATAATGATCGAGACGGTCTGGAAATAGATGTTCTCTAAATGTCTTGGACGGAAACGCACTGCTGCGTTGAAGCATCAACTTGCAATGATGGCAGATTGGATAGCCAACATGTTGCTCACAGTGGAGTTCTACCGCAATGGACAATTATTCCTGCAGCTTGCCAAGAGTTGAATGAATGATGTCCATAATTTGGCATAATCGATCATCAGCCAGCCGTAGTGTTGAATTTTCCAAGGACTCGTCAAGGCGAAGCGCGAACCTCGCTCATTCACAACATGACTTGCAACTGGATTGGAATAAAATCTGCATTTCATCTTTTTTAGCGTGAGCTATTGAGTGGTATTGATGCCAGCGATTGAAAAAACATCACACAGAGTCGAAGACATTGGAGCTCGTACGTGACGATAAACGAAGATGTCTGCAGCCACAATCGCGTCGGTAGTCAAGAGTAGCTTGACGAACGATTAGTCGAGTCATTCCTGACTCCTCTCATTCAGTCTCTCGTCTGCGACACCCACGTACTGCACGATGACCGTGATCGGAAATGCAGCATAATGCAGAGAAGAATCACCGCGAGCCATCATTCTGGACCGGTAGGCTTGTGACAGAAAATAAACAACATAGTGACGCAGCATCGGCCCCAAGAGGAATGCTATCCTTGAGCTCTCGACGACTGGTCGATGAATGAAGACTGAAGGGAAAAAAGTTATTGGAATAAGGGAGTGATGCTGCACTGTGCAAAGAGAAGAAAAAACTGTTCGACCAGCGTCATTGATGATGAAAGTGTCGACTGGCATCATGGGGAGATTGAATCAACGGAACGATGGGAGAATACACCGCGTTCATCATCAATGATTACGGTTCGATTGTAGACACGACGCAATTACAAAAATTTCCTTTGACTCTCCGCTGCCTCCCTGGCTGCTTCTTACCGCTCACGAAAGACGATTAGTTTCGGGTATACCGGATGCCTAATACCACACATGTGCAGAATAGAGGAAAAAGAGAATCTGCGCAGCAAGGCAGGAAGCCACTGGTAGCCGATCCACCGATTATGCCGGTAGCCTGTTTGGATAATTATCGTAATGATGGATAATAATGATAGATTGTGTATCGTAATAAGTATGGCACATAATAGTCAGATTTTGATTTCAGTCGATCAAGCAGCGCAGGTCTCCAACTCTGTATCAATAAGATCACCAGAAATAAATCTGTCCGTTGAAAACTACTAGCATTACATCAAGACGACGCTTTCAGGCTCAATGACTTTGCTCTTTAGATCTCCGGGCCGCCAAGGTTGGGAGTCAACCACCATTTAGCTGGTTAATCGAGAGTAAATCGCGATTACCGAAAGTAAGAAATCAAGCGTAAAATTGTTCATTCAGGTAAATCGATGGGTGGTTAATTGCTCGTTTAACGGATCGTTATTCGCAGTCTCTTTGTGTCAGAAGCGTTTAGCAAGCACTTTGTATACCTGCTCAATGTCTATCTCTTTCCTGCTGATCGCTCTGCCTCGCTGTCCCACGCTTTCTTTCCTCCTTTCTATGTGTGCTCTTCCAGTGAGGAGAGGCTCGATGACCAGGCACTATTGTGCTTACGTTCATGTTTTTCTGAACCACGCAACCGAAAAATTCACAGGAGCACTGTAGCAGGTACAATATATAATGGATAGGCTGATTAACGATAAGATGCACAAAGCAAGCTGTGAATGATCGATCCTGTCACAACTTTTTCCACGGAAGCAAATCTCGTTTCAGTGGAGCTTGGATTTTTTTAAAACGGATCTAAAATCGCTTCGATTCCGGTGTGAACGCGTCGAGCTGGAAATCTGCTTCATCGATTCATCGATCTCCCAATCGTGCGTAGAGTAAGATGAGAGAAAAAAAAAAGTAAATATGAGCGAAAGAGATGGAAGAGGAGGATTTTTGATTGCTGACGAAGAACCGAACAGAGCTATAGGCTCAGTCGATTTCCACTTAATACGAACCAGTGGAAGCAATTTCGAGTGGAAAGAATTTCGGACCACCAAAGGTGACCACCACAGCGAGAAAGAGAAAGAGACGATACGATTATAGCTGAAGGGAAGTCTCTGTGTCTCTCGTGTCTGTTGTACCCCTCTCTCATCTTGTGTATGTGTCTATGGCTCTCAATCGCTTTGCGTTAGGCACTTCAGCAACCGATCTTGCGTACTGTTGATGCTGATATTCCAGAGGACCACTGTATACTTGCACATGTCGAGAATTGAAGATTCATCTTCAGCTACTCGAGACTCTTTCGATGTTCGTTCGGGTCTCGAGCATTGATGTCTCACGATACACGAAGAAGGCTCTCGAGAATGCCCAGGTTCAACTTCTAAAGTCTAGTAAAATGTTTGGTTTTTCCTCTTTCCAAAAGTAAAGATTGGCGAAGTCGCGTTACTTGTGGGCGAATTTTTCCAACGAAATTGTAAAGTTTAACGATAGCCTTTTCACCAGGATCGGACATTCATCACACTGTGTTGTCAGCTGAGAACAAAACCTATCAGAAAGTTCGGAGGCAAGGTAGTCAGGATTTTTGATGGAATCTTTAATCGGAATGTTGATGATTTTCGAATCGATTTCGGTGGGTGAAAGGCTCTGTCTCGAGAACGTAACAAGAGGATATATCCGAGACATTTCGTGATGTAATGCCTGTCCACAGGGAGCAAGAGTGTAGAATGAGATGGAACGAGACGTTGACAAATTTTTCGTATATCGTCGATTTATCAAACGTGACGATTCTCGAATTGAGGTATTAGCCAGACGTCGAGAGGACCTCTGGCCGAGATACCGAAAGAGGCTGGTGCTAGGCATCACAGAGGGTTTTAAACGACATTGTGCTACCAAAGGCGAAAAGGGGGTGGTAGAGGACGGTGTCGAGGAAACCATTAGTTCCGACGCCTGCCCAAACGTTGTACCATCACATTGAAATGCAATATACGAGTGCGAGAAGGAGATGAAAGTCTCTGACGTATTCCAATGTTGACGGAAAACCTGTAAAACGGTCCCGCGCCCTCTGCCCGTAGCCATCGCACGCAGGATCTATTAGCCGTCCGGTTATAAATGGTTCTGGGTCTGTAAGCTGCCCCGGGTCTCAACGGCAATGTCACCCGGTGTTCCTGAAAGGAAATTGACTACTCATGCCATATCTCGGTTGCCATAGCTCTGTCGTTCAGTTTGTTCCGGAGCCCAGCTTCTGTTTTTTTTTCTTCTGAAACACATTCAGAAATTTTTTCAAGAAACTGGATACACGAATGATCTTCAAAAATGCTGTTTATCCTGCCACAACCAACACGTCAAAAGGTGTGCTAAACTGTCCACGGCAAGTTCTACCGTTGGCGACAACAATTCGATTATTTAATTTGGCGTGTTCCGACAACGATTCGTGGAACTCTCGTTCAATCGATTTATGTGGTGAGTTTCATTATACACCCGTAGGCTGATCGTCGCATATGCATACACACTGTTGAAATAAATCGCGATCGATCGATCGTCGAGGCTTTACCAAGAAGACACGAGGCAAAAAAGGCTCGCTCGTTCCTGGCCCGAGGCTCCCGGGCGATCGCTTCGAACGATAGGATGGCCTTATTAATAACGACTTTGGTGCGTATCGAGTCTCAATATAGGCAGTTGGCTTGTCCGCTAACGAGACGTTGCATCGCAGCTACCACATCTACACGAGCAACACGAAGCGGGCGTGATATACCCTGAAAAGTGCGATAGCATATCCGTTGTGTAGATGCCGTAGGCATGTATTATACACAGACCGCGTGTGTGGTGCGCTTTTAAGATTCCGGTAGCCGGGTGCGGAGCCAATAACGCTGGCGTTAAAATATGGTAATCGTGCCGCGAGATCGGCGTATCGACGACTTGACAAACGATGCTGAGGCCGAAGCTTCGGACCACCAAGAGATTTCCTCGTCCTTCGTGATGCCTTGGCTGCTGTCTGGGACGAGCACACACGCCTCTTCTTATGCTTTCACTACCATCATCATGAATTCTCAACTACCACTTTATTCGCGAGTACGTACCAAGTATAAAAGTGATACAATACTGACAGAGCGAACAACCGAAGAGTCTCTGCGCGCAATCATTTGTTACGTACGTGACTCGAACTGGCTGACTACTATCCTGGCATCCTGCCATTCCTACGTCCTGATTATCGTCATCGTATACATTTTCAACATTGCCGCTGTGCCGTTCCTGATGATTCTCGTAGTTCCATCTGCGCAACAGCACCCGGTAGAAATATCAACAGCGCTCTGCGACAACCATGTTGGAGACTCGAAGACAATCACCACGAGCGAACGAGACCATTGCTACTGCTGCGCGATCTACGATTTCGATAACAGAGTGTTACCAGATGACGAAATTAATAAAAAAAAATTGAATAAAGATGAATATTCTACAGACCCTGGAAAGCCGTTCAGGCTGATCAAAATGATTCTCTGGTATTCACCGTTTTTGAATTAATAGTCTCATTTCGATACTCTTCAGTCTCCTGCAGATCCTTTGCTGATTGATTTGCTGGCGTGATTCTAGGCCTTTTGGAAAGAAGTCAGATTTTAGAAATTGTCTACCGAATGGGTCTTGTCATGTAGAATTCTTTGACTATACTTTCCTATATAATTTCTAGGCTTTTATTGGAATTCATTATCATGAGAGATTATGACGGATGATTTAATGATCTTTTTCGATATGGCCGATTCGAACGAGGATGGAATCGATGCGACGTATCGGTTCGAGGATCCAGACCTATGTCACGCAGCCTGTCACGATATACGTTCAAGTGGCGTGTTATTTAGAGGATTCTGTACAAATCCCGACGGGGATCCTGGATAGGCTCAGCGTCTTCCTTTGCCACAGCGCATAAGCTCAATTCCTCTCACTCTCTCTCTCCCTCCTTCTGTCTTTCTCCCTGTCTAGTCCGAGGATCAATCTCATCAACGGTCGTGTCTCCCTCGACGTGGATTTTCGATCGGTCGATCGGGCGGGATTGTGGATCTCTCTGATCGCTTATGCAGTGAGACGGCGAGAGAAACAGAGGGAGTAGCTCTCCCATGTCCGACAGCCGTCACTTCCCCTCAGTCTCAAGATATCGCTTTGAGAACTCGGTACGTAACCCTTCATCCATCGTTTCTCCGTCTCTCACCAGGAATCCTCGTATAGACAATCATTCTTCTGACACGCTACCGTTGGCACAGATCCTCACCATCGTCGGAAAGAGAATGAAAAAAAAAATGATCTGGAAATATTGAACAGTTTGGATTGGAACCTCGATGACCAAAGACTCGTATCCACGATCAATTATTTGTAATTCTTTAATGTTCCCACGGAACATTATTACGAAAAAGACTTTCAAGATAATACGGTTTATTGGTCATGCTCGTAATTGTCCAACGAAGTGACACGAAGTGTTGTGACCTTCGTGAGCAAAGGGCGGCACATGGTTGAAACTTTTGCTTCGGGTTTGCACTTTAGCGCTTTCGGACTTAGCTGATGATGAGATACAGAGAGAACGATAGAGCGACGTGCGCACGAAGGCCAGCACGTTTGTCGCGACAGGAGGATATGAATGACGTCTCGCGAGCCACACGGTCAGAGCAGCCAAGGGGTGAACGAAGAAAAGCAGCAAAGGTGAGGAGGAGACCTTTCCGTAATGACGGGGCATAAATAACTCGGACGTTTACGCGCGCATTGATTTAAGCAAACTAATGATTTCACTTTGGTTGACCACGATTTTTGTATACATATATGTGTTGCCGTGTATGAAGAAGAGGCCACCAGAAACTGCCTTGCGGTCCAAACCGTGTCTACTTTTTTTTTTTTTTCTTAAAAACTCTGCTCTCTCTCTCTCTCTTCCTCTGCCAGCTTCGTCGGGAGTCTCGAGTACTTTGACGGGCAAAGAGCGCCTCATGGCCACAAGGCGAGCTATTTTATTGACATTTATATCTGCACGCGTAATTTACATGTCTATGGATGACAATTACTGCCGGAGTTGTGTAGTCTGCATGGACCGAGATATTAATAATCTTTTTATGACCTCTAACGAATGATTTTGTCTCGTACCGACAAAAAATGCATCAAACAGTCTCACGGGACCCGCGCATCCTTTCAGCCGTTATTTCTGATGTTCGGGGCATTTAGGAAGAAACGTAGTGATTCCGCAGGACACCAGGGTCCTGATGACATTGGGACGCCCTCAGCGTCTGACGAGGAAATCCGCAAGTAATATTTAAATAGAAAGGGGTGAGAGCGTGAAGGACGAGATTGCTGGTGTTCGGTCGGTTAGGTGTGCAGCGTCCGATAAGTCTGGAAGGGCTGAGCTCAAGGAGATGACATTGACGTGACTGAGCTAGACTAGCTACGTTCAGATGTGACCGAATATATACGCAAGACGGGTGCGGGGAAGACTTAAAACCCGGATCAACTCATCCGTCAGTACGTGATACATATACTTAGGATATTTGCTTAAGTCGGCTTCACGCGAGAGCGGATGAGTTGGGTAACGATGGAAGGAAGGATTCCGTCGTTCGCGCTTTTCCAACGTATATGGCCTTTTATTCCCATCCCTTATTCTTTCTAACGAGAGACTCACTAACATTGTCAACGATTCCCTAAATATTCGCGATTTTTCGAAACATCGCGAAACTTCCTGATCAGGAAAACAATCAGAACCATCGATACAATTGTTTCTGCGTTCCTCCACCATGAACGATCCTCGGCAACATCATTCATACGTCCACGAGGAAATAATTAAACAAAAAAAAAAAAACAACGATGTTTATCAAAATCAAAAAGTTTTCTGCAGCGAATAGGATGCAGCGATGCATCGCGTTCGGACAGAATTTTTAAATACGCATTCGGAACGTGTACGATTTTTTAAATTAATCATTTTTTGACACGTCGCCCTCCTCGCAGAGGAGTCCTAACCTTAACGCATGTTCTCGTATATACAAGGAACTATGCTAATATCAACAGCTACAAACCCGCGGCATATTGTGTATCGTTGTCCATATTTCCAATGGCACAATTACAGTGTGCCAAGTAGACTCTTATCGCCCAAGCTCTCAGCGTATGAATATTCCATGTAATTTAAGTATAGGGTACGTGCTGCTTGATACCATGCATGTATTTTCCTCGAAATATGTACATATTGTACATCCATATGTGTATCTTTAAATACGTATAAATATACATGGATATAAACTCGTATTTGAATCTATGGTTCATATACACAATGCCCTGGCTATGTGGAGGTCACCTACGTACGGAATTGTCACCAAAGACATTCGCTGGTGTGCGATGACGTTTGCTTACGTGTATATATTCGCACATTTTGCATTTATATGTGGGATATACATATGCTTATGTATATATTATATGTATGAATATATTTTCGTTTGGTTGAGTGTGGGTGCATCGCACAAAATGATTAATTATTGCCTATTGCCTGAAGCCGCGGAGTTGCGGAGCTCTCGCAGGTTGGGACAGCACAGAGCGCGTACAGCCAAGCACAGCACACACGAAGGACACGTACCGGTGTTACTCCGGAACGCTAATAGCTTCGTAATAATTCTGATTTATGCGGCGGTAAGTAGGCGTATACGAGACTGCACCGTCCTGCTTCGCTTTCTCTCTGTCTCGTGATACAGTTATAGTGACAATACTCACTGCGACGAGAATTTGGGAAACACACATTCCATTACAAATGTCCATCCCTCGAAGATTTTATTCGCATCGAATCTGAACCGAGAAAAGTCTCGTTGATCATCGCTCTCGTACGTTTCCCAAACGTTCAAAATGCACACACTTTGTTCGTCGGCTTGCCAAATTGCAGGAGATTTAACTATTGTTGGGATCTCGAGCGCGACCTCCGCGGCAGTTAGTTTGTTAATTTATTTTTTCTTTTTTTGCCAGACTTCGTGGTGTTTTTCGCGATGTTCTCGGAATTATTTTATTATCGGTGGTGAATAATTGCGGACAGCGATAATTGTGAATTCCAGAAATTCTGTAAAGGATGCATGGTAGAAAAATGATAAATCGTAAGTGTCGTGGGAGTTTTTGCAAAAATAAGTAAACAGTATTGTTTACGGAGCATTCATCTTGCGATTATTGTCATCAGAATCCTTTCGGTAATTTCCCTTTCCACGTCTCTGCTCTGCTGCGTCTCCCTTGCAAATATAACATGGTTCGCAGTGCAGTAAAGTAGCGTGGGTGACACACGAGGCATGATGGACCGCGGAGCAGGTGCGTTCGTGTTATTCCTCTTCCACGGCGGTGCTGAGTTCAAGATTGAGAGAGAACGGCAGATTAAGAACGAGTTTCCATAGTTACATTCACGTTCCCTCGCATTTTGCTCGCCGAGTTCTCCTCGCTGACGAAAATTATTTTTCGAGATTCCCTTCACATCCCCGGGTTATCGATCACTGTACCCCAAAGGAAAACTCAAGAACATTATGAGTTTGGGTGGATTTTGCAGATACACTCGATTCTCGATTATAATGACCGAGGCGATCTCCCTCGTCTAAAAAAATCAGAGTCACGCGTTTGGGGAAAGAGATCAGGGCGCGCAGACACAAATCGACGATGACGAACGAAATCGGGGTTTTTTTTTTTTTTTTTTAGTTCCGATCGGCTGACTTACCTCTTTCGCTTACATGGCGGTTGGTATGACATTTGACCTTAAGATGAAAATTTATACGATATTAGCGTTGCGGGAATAAATTTGAAGTTGAGAGCTTTTAATTATTTTTAATATCCGGTACATTAAGCTTGATCGTTATTACCGAACCCTCGTCTCTATAAAAACGTACACCGGAGCGTCCCTTGCGTCGGGGCATCTTGGGTTTGTAGTATTAAGTTCATTTGAACATGTGGATATACTTGTAGGTGACTCTGCATGGAGGCCTCGAGCGTCGTCTTGTCGTCGCACATGCATTCCTTGATTCGCAGTGGTAACGACGCATGTGCAGCTCTACGATTTTGTCTTATTCGTTTTATTCCTTTGCTTCTGCCTTAGAGGCAACATGAAGCTAGCATCATCGTCACCCATTTGCGAATCATTTCTCTCGCAATCTCCAACCAAGTATGTAGAATTTTCAAACGAGAAAGAAAAGGAGAGAAAGATGTTTGTTTTTCTGTCTCTTCTGAAGGGACAGAGCACCCTCGCTGCGCTTAATATTCTCCATATACTTGCTCCAGTTAATCTTTTTCTTACATTTGTATTAATCTTGTTTTTGCTCTCGCTCAAACTTTTCGCTGGAGCTCATCTGTAGATCTTGCATTTTCTGCCTCCTTTCATTCTTTTACTCTCGACGCGCGGTTTGTATGTGCAGCGATCTCCCCCGTGCGTAAGCATCGTTTTACCCACAGGAGACGTCAAAGACACTTTCCAGGAATTTGGGGTGATCCCTCAGGCCTCGATCCCAACGTAAAGTAAAGACCTCGTCCAGCATCGAGATGATGTTGTCGTTCGAGATGTTGTTCGACTTGCTTCTTGCTTTGTATCTTCATCCACGCGATAGTGTGTATTCTTGCTTTTTCGTTTCATCTCGTTTCTCTCTCTTTTCTCGCGTTCGTTATGCTCGCGCGAAGGTGCGTGCCCTATAAATCAACAAAACATCGTTCCGTCTCCTCCTCCCTCTTGCTGCGCGGGGTAGTCTCGTCCTACGTTTATTTGAACAAATATATGTGCATTATTTCACACGTATGGAAGTTTATTATTGTGAGTACGTACTGTATTTCGCGTTACACGCGTGCACGTGAATCGAGCGTATGTGCATGTAGATGTGTATCTATATATCGTTACGGGTGTGTCCGCAGAATATCGTTGAGTATCGCGACACCCGCGCCTCGATGTCACGACCCGAGACGTCCCGCGATTTCCCATGCACTGGCTATGGCTTATTTAAGCGCGACGTACCCTGGAGAACCGTGGAGAACGCTTCTTCCTCCTCCTCCTCTTCTTCATCGTCTTTTTCTTCGTCGTCGCGACCAGAGGAATCTGTCCGAGTAGGTGGAGACCGATGTGGTGTGTACTGCTTACGAACCATATGTACTCTTTTCCTCTCCTTCTCTTTTTCTGCCTTTTCATCCATCTCGGTCCTCCTCTCTTTCCCTCTTTCGCTCTACACAGAATCTTTTCTGCTTGTACACCGCACACTCGCGGTAGATCGTCTTGTCTTTCGCGAGAAAATGCCATCGCATTACGAGAGGCTTTCTCTCTCTCTCTCTCTCTCTCTCTCACTCGATCCAAGAGAAGAGCTAAACTCCGCACTCCCCGCAATACATACGGGTGGTCCTTTCGCTGAGATTTATGCGATACGGTGTACTTTGTACATGACGAAATGACCGCAGAACAGTCTTGTGATGGTAAAATTATAAAGCACCGATGAGAAAATGGGAAGACGCCATATTGCGAATATTGGCTCTAGATTTTTATTCAAGCACGATCTCTGTCCATTCTCCAATCTCGTGGCAAGTCGATCGACACCGTAACATTTATTTTTTCGTGTTAAGCTCCGAGAATAACGAGCAACACGAAGCTCCTAAATATTTGAAAAAAATGTATGTAATGAACGTTTGGTTTTCGTAAATATCCTGTGGGCTGGATACGAGCTCCGTATAGGAAATGAAATAAAACGAATCGAGAAGATACAACATCGGCGCAAGCACCGGGCTTAAGGTTTCTTTGATCCTCCCAATGCGTTATATGCCTACCAATGATTTAAAGGCCTCTCAGGAGCGCACAACTCGTGTATATAAGTGTTTGTATGAATAAAACTTACGTACATATGTATACAAGCTCGTATTATACGAAGTGATGGCCGCACGCGCGTTCACCAGAGAGACCGCGCCGCGCACATGCACTAACATCATGTTTAAATTGATTTATCGGCGCTATTGCAACGAGCAATGAAAAATGACCGAAATAGATTAAGCGCCTCTGGTTTCTCCGTGTTTCCTGCACCAAAACCTTTTCCTTGTTATATCATCCGAGTTTTGTGATTTCGTGAGTGACTTGACTTTGAATGGTCTCTCTGTTGTTCTCATTTCGAGCTTACAAACGACTTTTCGCTTACTCCATATAATCCGCGAATGAGAATATGGCGAACAGACTTTTCAGTCTTACACAGCAAGACAGAGAGAGAGAGAGAGAAAGAGAGAGAGAGAGCGAGAGACCGAACGACGAACGAGAAAGAGGGAGAGAGGAGGAGGAAACTTTGAAAGATTTACGACTCGTCTGCGGTCAAGCTCGAGCTTACATCCTTAAATTCAGACTCTGTTAATTCTTCCAACACGTATGTACGTTCGGAACTCGATTCTTAGCTTTTTTGTTTTATCAACTGTCCATCTCGCGAACCAATGCTAAATAACAAGTTCTCAACTACAAACCTTGTGAAACGCGATATCATTGAAACCTTTCCAATTTCAAATACTTGATCAAAGCGTTCGTATTGCTGAATATGTTGAATATTACGGAATTCATATTTCAATCCTTTCGCTCGCAGGCAATTTTGAATCGAGCTCACAATAAATTTCGTCAAATGTGAGATCCGTCAGAAAACGACGGAATAACTGGAATTTCGCTGCATTTCGAGCTTAATCCAATCTGCAGCCATTAAATTCCACGTGGACTGCGTCCGGCGAATTGCAAGTCAAAGGCAACACTTGACATGGCATGACTAAATCGCAGAAAAGATAGAAAACTGTGTATCAATTGCTTGGAAACTGGAGAATTGCTCCATTCTTCTGCAAGTTGTACAAAGAGTCGATGAGAAACTGGAACGAACCACAGCTGCTAAGGAAAACATTCGAGGGATCGATTAATTTCATTGAGGACGCGAACTCTTGAGCATTCTACAAAGATCGTGCAAAAGATTACGTTGTTTCTTTGTGCCAACAAACGGAAATGATAAATAAATTTAAAAAAAAGGCGAAAAACAAACGGAAGAAAATGAACTCGGAAGAGAGAGAGAGAGGCAGTTACGATCTTAGGATGCGCACAGTCTTCGTGGTTGTTAAGTTCGATGGCTTTGGTTCAACTCTCGCGGCCGCTCGGACGCATCGACCGTGCCGCAGGCAAAACGACGTTGGTGATCCAGCAATGCTCGAGAAGTTACGAAAAACATCGCGCCCCGTAGGAATATCGAGTATCCCCGTTGAGTCGAGAGATAACGCGATATTTTTCGCACGCTAAAAATGACTAATTTCACGTCCGATAGAATTATTACTTTGTAATTTATCGGAATCAAAAAAAAAAAATCGTGTCATGTATTACCCAGGACGTGTAAATTTATAATTGATTTTCGAGTTTCCGGACGACAGCAGGGAGCCTCGTGTATTAATATTTACAAAAATGCATTTGCAAAGTTTGCTTCGTTGCCTAATATATATCTGTAGGTATTTTTCATTCTCTATACAGAAAATATATTCATTGTAGCACGTTTGTACACAAAAGTCTGTTGGTAGTAGAATTTGTGAACATACATGGTGGAAGCATGTACGAGCAAGAAAGGTGGTATATAGTGGTCGAAAGGTAATGGTCCCGGTAATATTGGTGCTGTGTGTGGGGCCGCTGCACTACTAGTAATTGATTGGTCATACTCCCCGTGCCATTACTCCTTCAAACCTCTCCTGTCTTTATCTCTCTGACTCTCTACTTCTCTCGATCCTCGGCCTTCCGTAACTCTCTTTCTACTTCGACGAGCACATCCCACCATACCAAAAGGAATCGAGTATACCACGCAACGTTCCAATCGTTCTCATCGCCTCCGGGTCACTAATATAGATACAAACTTTTTTTCTTACCCTTTATCATCGTTGCAGCTTGCGCAAGAGGACTCGTGGGATGCATGTGCATGGGACGTTGTGGAACGACACTCGATCGATGCATCTTTCATTTTTCTTTCTGGAAAAATGTTGATTTTTAGAGTTAAATTCTTGTTCTTTGGATTCTAGAGAATCGATCACAAAAAACTTCGAAAATCGACGTCTACGCTATTTTAGGCTAGGAAAATAAAAACATATGAGACTCGATGTGTTAATGCTGTTAGGTTAAGAATATAAATGTACCATAGAGCATCGCGAATGTATGTAAAACGTACGTCTCTGGTGTATGGAGAATTTCACAGCATCTTCAGAGCTCCGGACAACTCAGCCTTCTCATCTTCAGGTACGGGGACCGCGCGAGCTCGCACAACCTTTCGAGTGTTTATGCGGTCGACCTATTGGACATTTATTCGCGTCTTTGAGTATTCTGCAGGAATATGGTCTCGTGTGTGCTTCCTGTATGTAGAAGAATGAAAAATTAATGATGCACGCGGGGTCGTTGGACGAGAAAAAACGATCGGGGGTGTAAAATCGTATCAGAACTCGCACTAATGGATCTGAATATTAAAGTACGGTATAAAATTATTATTTTGCACGCACATACACACTTGTTTACACGTATGTATTTACATTTATCCAGGGACTGAGCTTACGCACATTACCGATTGTATACCCGATGTACGCGATAATTATAGAATAAATAAATTAACGTCGTGGCGCGGAATGCGCGTAATATATCTACGTCTGCCAAATGGTACCGAGATACAGTCGTATATCACCCAACGTGTTATAGTCCACGCCCAGTAACTCATAGTCATCGCTGCAGTTCACTAAAACTGTCACTCTTTTTATTTCTTGCTTTTCATTATTTTATTATTTTCATTTTATCTCTTCACAAGTTTTATGCTTTGTTCTTGGCTGCGATCCACCGTAGCTGATAGTTTGCAGCATCTTCGCTTGTCAACCGGTGTCAGTTTTTTAATTCCCAAAATACTGCGAAACGAAACAATTGACGAATGGATTTGATGCGATTGAACGAACGATTAAATCGAATTCATCGAATTATATCGAACGTTGGCTTTGTTTTGGAAATAACAAACAAAATGGAAAGAATTTAAATGACAAATAAAGAGCTGGAAAGATTTTTATTTTTAATGTGTTATTTTCCTTGCATTTTATGTGGAAAAACTTTTTCTGTAATACGAACATCACGAACGATACGGAAATTAAGGAGAAAGAATGATAGTGGATAAGTGTGCGCGCGCGCGTGTGTGTGTGTGTGTGTGTGTCTCCCTCTTGTTCTCTCACTCACCTACCGCTTCTTTCCTTTTTCTCTCAATCTTTCTCTCTAGTCCTCTCAACAAAGCAAAAGCCATAAGTCTTAACGCTCAAGCTTCGCGGTAATATAGAAATTCAATCGTTCTGGCAATTATGCGTTGCGGCTGTTATTACCCGGAGGGGGGCCTTGGAGAGGTGATGCCCGCACGAGATGCCGAGCGCACTGCAATATGGATATAAACTGTTGTGTATCCACGACTTTTGCAGACTTTACGACAGCACCATCACTTTTCAGTCAATCTATAAAAACTGTCGACAACCCGAATAATTTTGGACTTTGACGTAATTTTTTGTATTCGATCGAACGCATGCGATCAATAGAGAGTTGTAGAAATTCGAGGTGAAATCGTAGACACGAATCAAAAGGATGAGACGGTGTTTTCTTCGAAATGAGCGACTCGTGTCGAGATATTTCTCGATGATCAATTATTTATTAGCCCTCTTTTGATTTCGCTCGACCATTTTCCTAAAATTCGAGTCAGCTCCGTCTGTCCAGCGCGGCCAATCACTAGACTGGTTAAAAACCTTAGTTCTGTTCATCCTCAATGCTCAGTGCACTTTTGTTACGATCCCAGCCTCCATCCGAACTCAAAAGAGTCTCGTAGATTGTTATATTTATGTATATGTGAATACACCTATTATAAACGTATACATAATATTTTATTGGCTCTGTTTACGACTCGTGCTGCATGTGTTGGGTTTGACGCGCCAGCGTATCTCTTCCAGACTTTTTGGCCTGAGGTTATACTTTGCCCAGCGAAGGAAGTTTTTTTTTTTCATTCTCTTTCTCTTTAATACGCCCCAAGAGCTCAGATTTTTTCTCCCTCGTAAGAGATACGCCAGAGGCCTTCCCACTGAGAGTGCGACAAGAGTTTTTCAATAGTCCGCTGTTTGGGCGGTGGGACAATTTTGATATCTCGATTTCTTACAACCGACCATCCACCACATTTTTTTATAATTCTCCAATCTTCATATATTTCCAAAACACTGGATCAGCTGAGTCTTGTAGGAAAGTATATAAAAATGTTTAAGAAAAATGATCGTCGAATCGAGTTTCTCGTTGTGTTCGATGGTGAATCGCTGATTTTTTCTTTTCCCGAAATGTAATGATTTTAATTTTGTTTTGTGTAATTACTTTTATGCTAAAAAAGAAGTTTTTATTTATTTGTTCCGTATAAAATGAATTTCTCATAAGTTTTAATAGAGAATCTTCATTCCTGGCTGCACGATTTTCACGGGAAGGGATCTCGATTGTAGTAACAATGATTATTTCGTTATTTTGTATGCGATGATGTGAAAAAACTGATTTAGGTCAAAGTCGAGACGCCTTGTAGGCAGATGTCTTGAAGCGATAAGAGAAAGTGCATTACAGACTGACAATTGTCGAAATTCGCGGTATTTATAAATTTGCTTATAAAAGCAGGCAAAAGATTTGGAGGAATAAACATTAAATTTATCGTGCAGTAAATCGTTTGACTTCACAGGATACGGAGAGAGTGATTTCTGTCGAATTGCCCGTAAACGAATGAAAGAAAACGGTTAAAGTCCTTGATTCCGAAGGACATGTGCAATAAAGTGACACCGGAAAGAGCAGGATGAGAAGAGTGCAAGCAAGCAAGTAAAAAAAAAAAAGGGAAAGCATTGTCCCGATCAATGGGGACCGGTGAGAGCCACTGGGATCGAGTAAGACTGGTGTGTGGCGGACATCAAGTTCAAGAGAGCAATAATAAGTGCAACCAAGTCATATAATGCGCGCAACATATAGTTACGCGCGATGCGCCGCCGCACCAGGCGGTCGGTGAAGATCAAAGAAGGAATTGTACGTCGGTGTGGTATTTTTTAGTATGAGTGTATATGTGTGTTGGCCGATGGCAAAAAGGGTTGTGTCAGGGCCATTGATAGCTCAATAAGATAGCCGACCATTCATCCATCCATATATACCGCGAGACACACCCTTTGGGGGTGGAGGTTGCATATATCGTGCTCGCTCTCGTACGAGCTCTCGTAACACATCGACAAAGACGGAAGAATCTGTCCAGGAAATAAAGATGCGCCCTTGTCAAAGTACAATGAGTAGGTAAATTTCTCTTCAAAAATAAGGGCGACCTCTGCAAACATCTTTACGAAACACCAGCATACAAATGGAACACTCATCCTTCCTTGTCATAAGATGAAGTCTAGACGGCTGTACAAAAATTCCTTGCGTCAATATTTTCAGGCTAGATTATTAACGGAAGCAACTTCCGTGTTTCCTGACGGTAGACCAAATTTTCAGTACTAGACAAAAGTGGTCCGAGCTCCCTAGCAGCTACGAAAGTCTACGCGAATACCTTGTGCGAGATTCATACCTGAGTTTACGAGAAACTTTGGGAGTACCACACAATGGTATAATTCTCGTGGAAATAAAAACGGATCCGGTGCGTATAAGGTGAGGGTGCGGGCTCGATAAAGCAGGGAGCAAGCAAGGGGAAGGTTGTGCGTTCATGAGCCACACAACGGACCAGATCGCAGGGCAACGCGAGAATGTGATGCTCGAAGTGAGGTTGAGGGAATATCTCGTCTTCCTCTTCCCATTGTGAGATACCGATACCGTGTAATCACGACCGAGAGACCGGAGAGCCCCGTGGCATGGGAAATATACACATATCATTATTACACCACATATATGTGTGAATGCGTGCGTGTGTGTGTGTGCCGTGTGTGTATTCGAACGGTGCAGGCTTTCAGGGTTCCTGACATTGTGTGTACATGCACAATATGTATTGGCGTTTCGTATATATATATATATATTTGTGGGTATGTGTATAAATATCTATAGATTACCGGTTTTGCGTTGGCACATGTCCCGACTCAACAAAATCCGAGACAGAGCGTACAAAATTTGTGGTTCCCCCCCCCTCTCTCTCTCTCTCTCTCTCTCTTGCAATGCCTAATTATTTTATATTGAATCTCTCCCCTTTCCTCGGGCGCCGGAAGAATATCGGGTGGGCCGAAACGTAAGGATTTCGGTGATTTGAGGTCGACGTTCTCGCCTCTCTCGTTCGATCCTGCGTCGACTCACCTACATGAACTCCCTGTCGACGAACAATATTACAAATGAACCGATTCGTTCTACAATCTCTTACACTCTCACAAATGCTGATTCGGACGCATGAGGGAATCTGAATAAAAAGTTTTTGAACAGCAAGGACGTTTGAAAATTATAATTGTCATGTCACGTTCATTCGGTCAACTCTTTAACGAATTTGGGAATTCCACGATAATTCTGTTCGTGATCGTTGATTTTATTGAACTAACCGAAATTTTGCTCATTCGACGAAAATCTTATTGGGACATTTGAAGAATTCAGTTTTGTATTTTTTGTAGATCGATCGGTGTTCCATGGATTTGATATACGAATTTCTTTGGATGTAAAAATAGGGCGTTGGATTCTTATATTTTTCATAGGACTTTGTTTCGTCAAAAATGATCGAATCGTTGATCGAGATTTTTTACCATTCATATGTATGAATACGAGCACAAAAATAAATGCTTTCGTAATATCTATAAATTTGTATATTTATATATCCGAGTATATTGTTCACGATCTTATCGTTTGCCCGGTGAGGTTTCGACGATATATTTCATGCGTCAAGAAATCCTTGTAGCGCATCCTTCAGTCGAACTCTCGCGCGCGGCGGAGGAGCCTACACAATCGCATCGGAGGCAGATTTCCTCTCGCTCATGGTGCTGCGTGCGTGGGGCACGTTCATCTCACAGTTCCTGGACGTTCACAATAGCTTCTGTTTAGAGTACTTACGCCTCGAACGAGAAGAGAGAGTGAGAGGAGGACCAAAGGGGTAAGGGCCTTCTCCCCCACACACAAACACACACCAGTAACCCAAGTCGGCCATCTTACATGGAATAAATCATCACCCCGAGACGTCCGAGATATCATTGAACCGGTTGATGGCCAGCTGAGTCGCGCCTCGTATACCCGGTGTCGTGGAATCATACTCACGTCGATATCTCCGTGCAAGAACCAAAAAATATTTCCCCCGAGATTCCGTCAAAGTCAAGTGACATCCAAGTTTTGCTTCTGACGACATAATTATACTTCCTTGTAATTCAAGTAGCAACGAAATATGGACTCTCGAGTCGTTGCCCATTTATTTAATCAGTATTTCCTGAAGATTCGATCCAATCCAAATTTGAATGAATATTTTTTTCCTCAAAGTTAATACGATTTTTTCAGATTTGAATCAATGAGCTTTTCTTTTGCCAACGTAATTATCCCAAGATCGTACGGTTTAAAAAGCGTGGCAGAGAAATGCTTCGATGTATGATTTATAGGAGAAACTTTTTGATCGCTATAATAATATTATTACACCGGGTATATTATTCGACATGGCCAGGGTGTAGAAGATAGGTGCTGGATAGTATCGCGTATCAATCAGATGCCGAGAGGCGAGCACATTGTCTTTTGCGTCATGCGGAGATAAAGGGACTCTCGATGTTGGTTGCTGCTGTTGGAGCATCTCTCTTCTGCTCTCTCGTTCCATCTTCTTTACTCTATCTCACAATGTTACTGTAGCCTCTGGGGCCTTTCGCCCGTGTGTTAGCTATACGTCCATATCCACAGCCTCCGGACTTCTGGACCACCCGGGTAGAGGCCCTACCACTCATAACGTCCAGCCGGAATCTTATTGACTCCGATATGGCAGCCTGGGCCGTGTGTGCTCTATCGCAGCATCCACGCGACCGGCACATTCACTGCAACATCACTCTTCTGCCCACGCATTCTCGAATCTTCGTGGAGCATTAGATATTAACAAACAAAACAAAAAAGACAATGAATTTACGACAAATTTCAATTCGCGTTTCTTTAGGCTCCTTCCCGTTTCTTTGGACAGCCTCGAAACACTTTTGTTTGGGTTCAAAGGCATTGCGGCAAGAGAAACGAAGAGACTCAAACTGAATTCAATGAAATAAAATGAAATGCCCAGGGACCGTGGTAAAAAGTATTGAAAATATTATTTCGAAGGAAAACGTTAATTAAGCAATCGATCTAGTTCAATACGCCACTCGCCTCATTTATATAAACAAATTCCTCCCATTTTGTTATTAAGCCAAAACCAAAGAAATCGTTTTGAAGCCATTGCGTCATAGATTTAGCTGCACATGTATTTGCATCGTGTAAATAAAATCTGGATCGATTCACCGCTTCTCTCCTGGTCAACAAAAACAAGACCGAATGAACAAAGGAGAAAGTAATTTTTATTAAGAACTGATAAAAGTGTTTTCTCTGTCGAAACTCATCGATGCAATCCTCACTCAAAACATTGAGCCAGATTGAAAAAAAAACGTTTTAGATGTCCATAGATTTCTGAGAGTCGATGACTCTCTGTCAAGAGAGTAACCATCGAGAAACGGTCAAAATTTATTCATCGGCTACCGAAGCTATATAAGAGTAGTATTCATATAGGAACGAAAAGAAAGGAAGCGAGAGAGATAGAGGAAGAAGAAAAAGGAGCAGAGAAAAAGTGAAGGTCCGTGGCACAAGCATCAGGGCTTTGGTACACAGTAGCAGACTTCTCATATAATGCGATATAATCACCTGGCATGACTACACACTATCTGATTCGTGGACACGTGTGTCTTACACACAGATAGGCATACATATTTATATGTATGTAGGTATATTCAAGAACGTACATACTCGCAGACTCGTCCTTCTTGTGCATGAGACTCGAGAGAATATCATACTGACAGAGTGCAACCAGCAGCAACATTTGAATCCTCGACGACCATTACTCACTGCTCCTGATATTACTTCAATTCAATCAGTGTCTTGGCACTACCGTGCATTTCGAGCTCTTATGTACGATATCTATACATTGTATAACTGTATACAATGTTTGTCTAAAATATACATATATATTCCTCTAACATTTCGTCATATGCGATCATCTCAAAGCTTGCCAGCTCAACAGCCTACGACGAGCAAAGCATTTACATCCACAAGTGTGTGAAACTTCCGTTTCACTCGCGATGTGTCTCACTGTCCGGTCTGTTGACTGGAGGAGAGGCTTAGCCTCGTTTAACCTCTCAAGTCGAATGAAATCTTCCTTTTTTTCTTTTTCTTTTTCTCTAGAGAGCAACGAGTCTTGCAGCTTCAGGGAAGGGGATTGTTAATCAATGCTCGCGCATAATTACGACGATAACTATACGTTTTCTCGATTCCTTTTCAATCACCCTGCGCGGAACTTGTTTTCTATCCCATTTCGTGGAAACTCAAGACCAGCTCGATTTGCTTGTTTGTTAATGTGTTTTTATTCATTTTCTGTCGATCAGTTTCACCGGCTGATCATCCAGGCTTGCGCGTTCTTCGCACATCCACTCACATAGGCTATTCGAGAAGGGGCTCGCCAAAGGACAGGCACAGTGGCGAGAGGATGAGGACCGGAGAGCGAGAAGAGGGAGTAATTCCAAATTGGTAATCACGCGATGGCGCCAACCTCTCGCGGCCCGTCAGCAATCTCTCGTCTTCTTGTTTGATTCTTTTCCCTGTCTGCCTTTTACCTCTTTTTCTTATTTTTCTACCTTTCTTTCTTTCTTTCTTCCTTCGCCCGTTCATCTGGTACATCGGCATTTTTTAGTTTTTGCTTTCATACAGCAGAACTGTTCCAATAGATTGTCTTTTTTGCTCAGGCGTTCAGAATGTGCCGAATATTTGTCTATATATATTTGAAGAATATATTTGAAGTGAAGAGTGTCGCATACCTTCCAGAAAGAGAGAGAGAGAGAGAGAGAGAGAGTGACCGAAGTCACAATCAAAATTGAAATTAGCCAAATGAGAATGAAAAATCCCTACTAATTGGTTACAATTGATTAATACAGAAAAAGCTGAGAATATAGCGACAAGAGAAACTTGTCAAAATTTTTTGGGTATTTGCGTAATTGCACATATTCAAATACACACGTAATGCGATTCACAACTTACGTGTGGGCGGATTGAGGCGTGTTGGAGGTACTGAAATATCTTGTGCGCAGATGAGCGCCAAGGTTTGTCTTTGTGATGGCCGACGCAATGTGCTGTTGGTGCTGCTGCATGAACCGGAGTATATAAGGACGGCTACCGAGATACGCGCTGAATTATCTACCGCGATAGTTCCTTCAACGTGGGCTCTGGACTCGGTATGCCGACCTCATACACACTCGTGCTCTTCTCATCCTTTTCTCAGCACACACAACGTACCGATCCTTTATTCCTCTCACTCTCTGGTATTCCTCTTACCCCTTTCCCTCTTCTCGCTCTCTCTCTTTTTCTTTCCTTCTCGCTATTCTGCAACGTTGCGCTTCATCTCTTGGGGATTTTTCCTGTGTCTCACTCTCTCGCTCTCTCGCTCCCTCCGTCATTCGTTTTTCGTGCCTCCCTTCGCTCCCTTGTCCCTTCTCTTGGCGGCGCCAACGAGAAAACCGTGAGATGCCCTCTCGTCGAAGAGCTCGGTCCACACCGCACGGCCAGTGAGAACAACCACCACAGTAGGTACGTCCTTGACAGGCCAGACCTCTTGAGAGTTCTTGAAGGATTTCCTCTCGTTTTCCTCTTTTTCTGTCCATGCTCCTTTCGCCTGCTCTCTCTCTCTCTCTCTCTTTCATCCGTTTTTCATCGCGTATTTGATAGATGATATCAAACCTTTACCTCGTTCCAACCCAAACGAATATCAAGGATTTGCTTGATGAGGAATCGTCGATTTTTCGAGAACACATCTCGTTTTTTTTTTTGGTTCGAGCAGCCTCATCACGATGTAAATATTCATTTTATATTTATTTCGATTGTCTTTCATCCAAGGATCTTTTGCCCAACTTTTTTGAAGCTTTCGTTATTTCTCGGACACCAATTCATTGGCCAAATGAGAAATTTCCGAATCGTTTCGATCCAATGACGATTCTCGCGATAATCGTGAATGATTCGTCGTCGTTTATTATCCAAATGTGATAGTCTCGCATCGTATGTTGGACACAAGCTTTGTCCATCTCTACAATGCGGCGCAGCTGATGCAGAGAATCCGAGATTCGTCTCACTGATGACCCGAATCGCGATCTTGAGAGTAAATGTTACGCACACGTGCCTCGATCGATCGTACGACCTCCGTAAACGTCAGAGATGCATACATGCTTGTGTATATATAACTGGGATCGGTGCAGCTTAAACGGTCCGTGCGAATTCCCCGTCGAGTGTTAAACGACGTGTCTCACCTACTCGTCGCTCTCTCCTCTCGTATTCTCCATCTTATTGTGCGTGCTTTTCCTCCTCTCGGTCGAGTATATTCATATACAATTTGTACTCACACTCATCCGAGCCACGGACTAAGCATGAGCGAATTACGCGAGCAGAGAACTGCTTTTGGCCGGGGACTTCGCATATAAATTCGACGATCGAGACGTTCGAGCGAATACGCAGTGGAGATTATCGGTTTGTTGAGAATTTCTATGTTGCCCTAGCTTCCGGTCCATTTTAGCTCAATGCGTGGCTACAAAAAGCAGATTTAACGTAGGGAAGTGTTTTTTTTTCCTGAAGTTTTCTCTCATTTTCCCTCGAACCGTTCGCCTTTTGACCAGAGACAAAAAACAAACGGTGGTCTCATGTATTTTCTGAGAATCTTGATCCTGCATGGCTGAACTCTTCGCCACAAATGTCCGTTGCACCGTTTGTCCATCAACAGCAAGCTTTTAGGATCTTTCTCTCCTCCTTTGTGTCTTTTGCTGGCTTTCTTATTCTTTTCCTCGAGGCAAATCGCACAAGCGGTTAAATAATCAAAATTACAAGCCTTTGCCTGATGATGTTGGACGTAGACGTCGCCAGGAATGAATCCTCGTTTCCTCTCTATCTATCATTCCGTCTCTCCCTCTCCTTCTTTCCCTCTTTTGCTGTTGAATCCTCTTATGAAGCTCTCCCAAGAAGGCCAGTCATTCTGATTTTTTATTCACCGTCATTACCCAAGTAAACACGACGAAATCCTGAGTATTTCATCAGCTAACATGTGCTTGTTCGGTCCTATGTGCGTATTCGTGCGAATGTTTCGCTGAAAACTGTAGGAAACCTCGATCGTTGAATGAACAAAAGTGCATCAATTTGCATCATGGCGATCGTTACGTCGCTCGTGTTTTTTCATTCTTTCGTCGATTGGATTTCGATTTTATTTCAAAATCAATTTTGATAGGAATTCATTAAAAATATGAGAAAATCGAGAACTTGTCTCGAAACTATGAACAGGAGAAAAACATCGTATTCTTTTCACACAAATATCATGAGGTCGCTGGAAAAAACATGCGTACCTTTCGCGAACTCTGTTTTAAAACGCGAATCTTGCTTCTCTTCATTCTCCCTTTCCGAATTCATCTTTCTCCCATTCTTTCTCTCTATATCTCGAGATTTATCAACAAGCTCCAGGATCCTCATTGGCGTTCGTGTGTTTGCATTTCGTTATATTCAATTGCCTCGAAATATAAAGAGAGCGAGAGTCGAGGGCGAACGAGAAGAACAATGCGAATTATAATGTTTGTTCGTCAGTCTGCCCTGTTGGCTGGAGAAAATCTCTGAGCAGTAGCACAGGCACACACATAGGTAATGCAGTCGATGATTAATATACGTTCTCATCCTCTGTACACTATTATACTTGAACGCGTAAGCGTATCATATTTGACCATCGTTTTATTTTGCTATCCCATTACTTGGGAAAACTCAACAGACTCGATTAATTTATTTCGTCGAGTTTTGCGAATGTGCAATATTAAATGAAGATCCAAAACGTTCTTTTGCTCCCGAAGGATATTCGTGGGATCGTGTAATGATTTGTGCGAAAAAATCGAACACGATGCACGTGAAGGAAACCAGAAATCGTTCCGCAGCTGCTTAATATACTTCGGAAAGTGATTATGCTCACAATTTCTCCACATCCAACAAATCTTCAAAATTATTTGATGAGAAAAAAAATAATGCAGTTTTTAACGATAAAAATAAGATAAAAAGTGGTCGATATACGAACAGTGTGGATCGTACATTCGTTTACGAAGTATATATGGAAATTAGTTCTACCTGTTCCATTAATTTCATGGTAAATCGGGGGCTGCGTGGCAAGAGTAATAATTATTATCGATATCGATTAAAAATCGTTTGGCACGTATTCCCTGTATGGGTTCGTGGACCAAGAGGACCCCCGGCTGAACGGTACATTAAGGATATGGACTCACATGTATATTGCCCACCGTGACTATATTTCAGGAAAGGTTAAAAAAATAAGTACACGTTTCGCAGGGGGTCTAGTTGGCGCGTTTAACAGCCAATAAATAACTCTTTGACTTGGGCCTAATTGAACGTATACCTTATATACGCACACCCACCACACCGCGTCATGGGGCTCCGGTCTTTTCGGAACGCGTTGTATATCGTTCGGTCTCGGTCCTCGATGTATTTCCGCCATTTGTCAGAGTCAGTAGCTCTCATACTTTCACCAAAGAGATCGAAGCATGAAACGCGCGAGCCAGTGGATCTGTACATGAAAAATAATCGAGCGTAATCATTTATTTCCTACTCCATCAGTAAAATTCACACCAATCGGTTGCTTCCATTTTCCATGGTAACCAGCAATATGCAACAGCGTCTCAGATCATTCCTGAGATCCACTGTATCCCAGGTGCGTGTAGCGAACCATGCTGGGGGTATTTATGTTCGAGTCGATGAAACGCTTATAGAAAGAAAGGAAGAGAAGAGGCGAAGGAATATACGATCGGGGGAGGAGCAGACATCGCGAATGAGAAAGAGAGAGAGAGAGAGAGAGAGATCGATCGGAGAAACTTGTGGGAGAACAAGGGAGATCGTGTTATACGTATATAGATGGGGATAAAGTTCGGTGGTTCGTATATCGGCGACTCGCGGATTTTAATCAAGGCCCGATCTGACGGCGATCTCCGATGGAATAGCCGTGCGAGATGGTGGCACAGCACTGCGGGGGTTCGACACGTACACATACCGTTTCTACCAGCACAAGACTTTCCCTCTCTCTTTCCTTCACACCACCGAGAACTCGCATGAATTGTGTTAGATATGAACATACCTCTATCTGTTGTTCCTTTTGTAACATCTACTCATACACACACAATCCACCAAACCGCATATAAACCCCGATATAATATACCGTTCAGACACTGTGCACGTATTATAGTGACTTCACGAAATCGCCAATTTTATGGGCCACCTTTGACGTTCTCAACCGTTAAATTTTACGAGAAGGGATTGTTTTAGAGTCTTCTCTCTATATGGAACGTTCACTCTCTCAATTCATATATGCATTATATTTATAACGCTCGTAAAGGCTCATTTGGCGATACTTTTCGATAATTTTCTTAATAATACTGTGCAATTGTAACAATCGTAATTTTTTCTCAAACAAAACTCGAGATATTTGATGCTTTTCGTAAAGATAAATAAACTTGTCACTCTTTGAAGATTTTCAGAAAAAAAAGAATTTTCAGAAATGTGGGTGGAGCCATTGAGATTTTTTGTACGTTTGACGATTACAATTTGCAATTTTTTCGGTGAAAACTCTCGGAGGAAGCAGACAGATTCCACGGTGTCACCGGAAACGAGTTTTGAATTTACGAGCACTGCGATTTTTAGATTTCGTTGACTTTCGGACTACAAAATGTTTTTTTTTTTTTTCCTTTAGGTTAATTGATCGATTAATATTATGACGAAAATTATGATTACCAATTTCGAAGGCTTTCGGTGGAATGAGTTCGAGAGAATGTTGAACCTCGATAGCTTAGCGATTAATATTTCCAACGAGAATTCAATTAAGTTTCAATTAATCAAGCGACTGGTATTCACCGGATTTATACAGACGTCGATGTGGAAATTTGCCTGTACCCCGGTCGATGTGTACATTCGCGTTTACCTTCTTCGCTCGTTCTCCTACAAAATATCTCACAAAACTCTGCACCGTCCCGTCTACCCAGGTAAGTTGGGAATTAAATTTTAATACACTTCGTATTAGTTATAGATTTATGTTCCTCATATCCGGAACGTTCTCATAGCAAATATACTCTCTTCGCTTTTCCCGTACGAAGCTAAACTCAGGGGAAGGGTTTCCGCCAATCTCACGAGGAATCAACTTCTTGATTCAAGGAACTCATGCACGAAAATTAAGAAAAAATTATAATAATTCTGACAAACGTGGTGGCCAAATTTTTTAGATATACAAAAAACTATTTTCCGCTCCAAGAAATTTTTATCCATTTCGATTTTCAATAAGAAAACGAAAGTGAGAAAAAACAAAAATTTCGTGTTTTTAATACAGATGATAATAATTTATTGAATTTTGTATTCGATTGGAGCAATGAATTTCAAGTAAGAATCTTCCCTCTCCCTTGACCTTCAAATCCACAACCATTTCAGCTTTCTTGGATGCTCCAATTTCGTCCAGTTGTCATTTATTTTCGTCTCCCTTTTTAATCAAAGGTCACAGGATACGCTCGAATTGTGTGACCATTTTTATATATTTGTAGTTGATGGTTGACGGTGTTTGGACTTCGGCGAGTGTCAGAGGTGTTCCCTGGAGGTGGTGATAACCGAGCTCGATTCATCACTGCCCCCAGAGAGCCAGGACTCGGTCTCCGTGGTGTATGCTCGATGGGAATGGTGTTGATAAAAAGATATTCCTTCAGCAGACTCAGAACATATTTCTGAACATTACGATCGAATTCTTTGTTCGCCTAAATCATTCGAGAGAGTCCGTCACTTTTATTGATTCGATTTTCTATTTATTTGATAAATGAATACGCGAAACGTGGGATTCATACGAGAGGAGAGTCGAGAATACTGTGCAAGAGCCTTAACCAATTTTGCGCAAAATTTCAACTACTTGACCAAATGCCACAATGTCACGGGATGACAAATAGACGATGAAAATCGTAGAATAGTTAAAAAGTGATAAATTAACACGTTAAGGTTTACAAAATTGACTTGGTAAGTTGAGCGAAATTTTGGAGGCACGTAATTTGTAGAAGATTGAGTTTAGCACACGAATGTGATAATGGGACTTGAAAAAATGGTAATGTCATATTCACAGTGTCGTTCGAAAATCGTTCTCTGACACGATGCTTTACGTAAAATCGATTACAGTCCTCCTCGTTGCTTTTGCCACCCGATGCTTCGTGTTACAATACTTATTACATCGTTGAACCACCCCCACTCAATTATCCGTACTGTAGGGAAAGCTTCCGGATGATTACCCCTCGTCGACTGTCGCTCGCACGAGACATTGTGTTACCTTTCCTGGCTAGTCGTTGTATACACGTATCAGCGAACGTGTGTCGATCGATAACACGGCTATACGTCCATATATAAGAGAAACAGCACAAACGGCAAGTAGCAGCAGAATATCTGCGAGCAACATAATCCGGTATGAAAATCAACAAAAGGCACCTCGAGACTTAACATTTGAACGATGGAATTGAATTTGCAGCCAAAAAAGTGCTGAGCCAGAAAGTGTTTCGATTCTACGAATGTTCAACAATTCTTTCTCGCTAATGAGAATCTTTAAGCATTGCAAGCCCAGCTGGCAAAAGGCCCAAGGTTCCTGACCGTGGAATCGAGATAAAAATAGCCCTTGCTGGACGATGGCACAAATGGGCGAATTCCTTAATTCTGTCCCGATCGAACGAACGACGTTGAACAAATTCCGTTTCCAGCATACATTTTATCAGTAGCACGTGGTAATGAAGTGTGCATGTGTTCGAAAGTTATGCAACGATCTCAGGCTCAGAGTATATCAGCTGGTGGCACATAGGCGACAAATCCGAGCAATAACCTCGCACCTTTCCCTCTTTTTTCTCCCCTTCGAACTTTATTCCCTCCCAACACTTTTGTGCACGTGAAATGTGCAAATGTAGGCGACCTACACGAATCCTACGGAAACTGGTTGAGTTAGAGCTCGGGTAAAGAATACATAAAGCAGGCGTATAGAAAGTTGTGTACGAGAGCCCACGAAGAGGAAAAAGGGTGGAAGAAGGAACGAGTTATATTTTAGAAATGGTTGGGAAGGGGATGAGGAGGAAAGTATCTTCGACATCGAGGCGAAGGTATAGGGCAAAAGTGATGCAAAATGCGAAAAAAAATGAAAGGAGGAAAAATTGTAGGGAAAAAGGCAGAACGAGACTCTGCTATATGTATACTCGATGCTTGCTGCTTTCACATAGAGCATCAAGCAGCCCTCGACGTCTCTCTGTATGTATATACCAAGGGACCCTCATAATATCTCTAAGCCACGCAACTTTTAATATCGAAGGGTGTTTTCTCACCTTTAGTGCAATATTAGGCGGGGTGGATTTAAATTTAAAGGTCGTATATCCGCGCCACCTATCCGATATGCTAATGGCGTACGATATCAACTTGCAGAGCTCGCGAGATTTTATATTTAAAAAACAAACAACTACCTCGATTCAAATTCCCTAAGATACCTTCGAATTCTACGTGAGAAATAGTTTTTAGAAGTTTCAACAACTCTTTATTAATTTACTAAGGGATTATCCACAACAGATGCGATTTTTTATCTTTACGACGTTAACCAGCAGTCGCACAGTCTCTCTGTTTTTCACCCTCAACGATATCTGCAGCAACATCTACGTCAATCGGTCTCTACTGTCATCCAGCAGTGAATTTTCGGCTAGTGTGCACGTTTGCAATTAAACGTAACTTGAGAATCTTTGCGATAAGAATGACCAAATGGATTGCAAGTTCAGAGGGACGATGGGTTTGAATTAGTAGCAAGAAAAATTGATGGCCAACAACTGTGCGATTCATTTTCGAGCCACGCGAACGTTTGTGAATCATTATAACTTTATCGACGATAAATTATGACGAAGCGGTGCCACAGTTTTCAAGTATCGGGAAAAAGGAAGAAAACTCTTCAGTTGAGAATCGATTTTTTATTTGTTTGAATAATATTCTGGTTGAATTTTGAATTATCATGCATTCGATCTGTAATAAATGAAAAATATTGCTGGTGTATTTATGAGGTAAAAAAAGATGTTTTCTCCCGTGGATCTGCCTCGTTATTTTGCAAGGAACAACCCTCGCATATATCGATTGATTTACATTGGTCGCAGACACCGAGACTGGACATAGGGACTGGGGTAAGCAAACGAGTGTATTTATGACTCTTATTCTCAGCAGCGACGAGACGCTATGTGTACACGTTGTGGATAATTAAAAATCATACTCGAGGGTCAAGGCACGTGTGTGCGAATGTAGTGCCACCGAAACACGAGACTTGGGACGCCGGAGATCGTGTGTCCACGAACACAAGAGTTCCGAGGGGCAGAGATATGTAAAAAGAAAAACAAAAAGATCGAAGAAAATTTCGTCGTCCAGCAGAGGCTCCAATTAGCAGGTACGCCGCTGCAATAAAAATCGGGACAATAAAAATCGTTGAGAATTGTGGCAGGGAATAATGAAGCCCGAGAATCCGAACGAAACTCTTACATAACGCTTCGCCTCGATTCTTATCTCCAATGCATTCCGCATTTTGTCACCAATAATTTATACGCGTCGTCATTAAAAGTGTTTAATTTTTATTTCCTTTTTCGTACAATCAACATTTTTTTATCAATGGCTTTAATTTCCAATTACATCGTTATGAATATTTGAGTTAACGATCGACGACGTACTCGCCATCGAAACAGGGAATGATTTTTCAAGTTTTTTTTTTGTTCCAGAGATAAAGTAATTAATGTTCATGTCCCGGGAAAACAATGAAGCTCGCAAATACGATTAAAATTAGCTCAACGAATTAATGAAAGTATAAGAAAATCTCAATTACTCAAGCCCGTGCATGTACCTGGGGACACATGGAAACTGCCATGCTCGAAATGTGGACCAAGTGGTAATTTGGACACGGTATTTTCCTTGGAAACGATGGTCCGAGCAACCCGCTGCTTTTCAACGAGTGCAAATATACTTATGTATATGTATTAAGGAAAAGAGAAGCCGCGATATATTTCAGGATGAAATTTACGGTTAGTTGAACGCGAAGGAAGCAAAAGTGGTGGTGTGTTGGGCGAGTGAGCCATTGTCGAGCAAAGTGTACAGTGAGAAGAGAGTGGGGTAGGGGACTAGGTGAGCAATACAGGGGGATGTTGAGAGGCTGAGTAACCCATGGTGCTCGAGGAGAAAGAGAAAAGCTCGAGCTATATGGGATAACAGACCACCGCACACGAGCTTTCCACGTAGGAAGGAAATTAGAATTGAATAGTTGATGAATTTAAGGAGTGGAGAGAGGAAAAGAGAGGGAAGGAGAGTAAAAGAGGAATCGAGACTCTCTCGCTCTTCCGGGGAACGCTGAAGGCGATTTTAACAACGAGACGATATTTCGTTATGACTGCGTGTATTGCGTCAACGTGCACGACCAATATAGGAAGAAACTTGCTCCAATACACAGAAGACCTTCCCGATTGTACTTTCGACCCACGGCCACATGGTCACTTCGTTTTCTGCACGTACAGTCTAAAAAGTCTCTTCGCACTCTCGGTGGACCGCACCCTCGCATATACTAACTTATAAAATCCACACATTCTTGAATATCCACGTGCGAATGCGCACGAGTGCGTAAGCACGAATAACGTCTATTTATGCATGTGCGAATGAGCAGCGAGTATCTGTATATAATAAAGTTCCACTGGTAGAAGTAAAATGCGAGGGTGTGATTGTGTGGATACATATATGTATAAAGATTTATCGAGGCAGAGCGCAATGGAGCATCGTCGTCGTGTATGTGAAAGCTTCGGCTCTGTAAGTAATTAGGAGAGCCAGTGTGGATTGAGCTAAGGCAAATATTACGTACACTCGCTGTCTCGTTCGTTGGTATGCATGCACGAATGCGCTTAATGCGGTCTAGACGAAGTCCGCTCCGAAGAGATATAATACATACACGATCATATATGATTTTCAGATACAGACATACGTGGCGATTATGCAGTATCACATATAATTTTTTATGTGCTCGATTTATATGTCTGTACATTTATATCGAGTGTATATCAAATGTATATATTTTTATATATGTGGATACGTGTTTTCTCATCCCTATTAAATATTAGCCTTGGCTCATCTTTACTTTGCTCAGCAGAGTTAAATTTTTTGTTTTTTTTTTTTTTTTCTTTTTTGTATATAATCTTCTTCATTTTATCCAGCGAAGCGAATTCAGACTACCGAACTTGGTTTCCGCATTACCGATATCAGGAGATGGAAAATCCTGCGCCGAACGACGAAGCTTTTGTTTTTTTATTTCTTTGCGCATCGGGGAAAAAAATCTCGACATTTTTCGTACTCGTTGAATTAACCACGGCGGAAGTATCTTTTCAAAATGTCCTTAATGTGCGTCGAAAAAGGTTCAGTTGAATCTGCCGAATGAACATTTCGCTTTCGAGAAATGGAAATATGGGAGAATGACGGGCCACCAATCGAGATAACGAGACAACGATGTGTCGTCGAATTTCGAAGGACCAGAGAGAGAGTTCGAAGTACACAATGATGTTTGAAGAAAGGAAGGACCAAGCTGCGGAAAGCTTTCATTCATCCACCGAGAATAAGTGAGAGGGCACTCTTCCTACAGCCAGTCAGGACAGGTATATATACAAATTGAAATACGCGGAGAAACGTACTATGACAGACACGAGAAGAGGACTCTGTTCCATGAGCTCGGGAGACTACAAGGGCAGAGCAAGGAAATGACATCCATAGGAGAGTGAGAACTCTGTATCAGAAACGAGGATAAAGAGCGAGAGAAAGGGAGACATCGAGAAAGGGGTAAAGGTACAGAGAGAGAAACAGAGCATTAAGGACCGAGAGAGAGAGAGAGAGAGAGAGAGAGAGAGAGAGAGGGAGAGAGAGAGAGAGAATCCGCGAATACCGGAGGCATTATCCTTTAATCAAATACATTACTGAAAATTTATCGTGCCCCACGAACTAATTAAATGCCGAAGGATAAATTCTTGCCGAACTCCAAAGCTTACTCCTGCGTACATGAAATTTAACATTCAATAAAATAAATCGTTCGCCTCTCCTATATGCTTGACTGAAATCGTTCGTTCCTCATTCCCTCGATATTACATACGTATAGCTATCCGAGTGAATAATATATATCTATATATTTTCCATTAATCTTCCTTCTTTACCCTCCGCACGAATATCTCTTCTGGCTTCCTTGTCACACCATCCGCTCTGTATACGTTTCTCTGACCATTTCTCCACAGACTCAATCTCTGCATTCCCGCACTCTTTGCAGGATCTGCAGGATCTAAAAACGACTTTCCTTCATTTCTTCGTCCATCGACATCTCCAGCAGCCACAATGTTTGTAAATCTTTACACGAAGCTTTAAACTTTCAATTCTGTAAATTTCAGAATTACGTTTTCGTTCATTTGCTTTGGCAGATCTGCACAATTGCTCATCAATTACTCTCTCAAACGATCACCGTGAGTGTTTTTTCTTATTCTTTCCACATACCGACTAGCACCAAGATTTCCATCGAATTCGATGTTCAAGATAATTTCCAATTGGCGTCTGAAGGACATGCGAGTGGACAATCAACTGCTGGCTTGTTCGTCCATGCCCGCTTGGTGGAAAATCGGATCCAAAAATCTTCCTACAACAGGCTCCACCGCCGTGCGGAATATCTGTAAAAGCTTAAAGCTTAAAATCGATCATATTTGGTCGTAGTTCGTAATGTTAGACTACCGAACGGGGCAAAGGTTGGCAGGAGAGGGATTTGGTTTGCGTGATCCTTCGAGCTCGACAAAACAATCAGCTTCGTGTAGCACGAGAGGGTGGAACAAGAACCTGGAGCTGGGTTGGAACACATACTGGTTAGACGGTGGCGAGTCTCGTCATGAGATTCAAGGTAGAGGTTGGAAGGGAAATTCGGGCAAGGATCGAGAACTCTGTTCCTATACACATTTATCTATCGTATACATCTCCGTTTAGTGTTACGTACGTATCTTGCATATGCAGCGTAACCTTCCGAATTTATCGTTCGCAAAGAGCGTCGTGCGAAGAAGCGAGCCAGCGGCATGACTTGGACGGGCAGCACGAAAACACTGGGGCGACTACATCCATCATTGTTTTACCGGCAAGACTGATAGCTGAGCCGCGTTATCTTTTCGACTCATTACGATCCCCTATTGATAAAGATACCATTATTTCGACCAAGAGAACAACGAGCTCGATCTCATTCCCTCCTTATTCTTTTGTGCTCCTGGCGATTCGGAAATTGGAATCTCGCTATCTCACCGGACTATCGTCCTTCGAAATCGTATACGCAAACTCCTTGGCAATCCAAAGATCTTCCAGAGGCGAGTATAGGGGCTTGAATGGGTATAACGAAAAACATCGATTCGTGCGAATCAATCACTAACGTAGAAGCAATTGAAATCGATTTCGTTTCCCGCTGAATTCATGCAACTATTCGTAATAATCGCGGGACAAAACACATCGCGAGAGATTTCAGAATAGTGTGAATAAACGTTCCGAGCATTTTCTTCTGTATTTTCAACTGCAAAGTTCACTTTGAAACGGAAGGTCGATACCTCTAGAGTCCATTATTTTGGTCTTACGGTCATCGTGGTTACGGGAAAGGAATCTCATTTATACCTCTTAATACCTACGTTTTACGAGACTAAGCTTCTAAAACGTTACTTCAGCTCTTGGCTCCAGTAGTTTCCGAGGAGACCACCGGCGTATCTTTACGAGATAACCTCTCTTTGAGCGCTTCGAGGAACACATACATGTTATTTGTATGCGGATGGAGTTTGGTAACGAAAAGCGTATACTTCGGGGACTAATCGTTGCGCGAGATTGAAATTCGATTCAGGGGAATAACAGCAACGGGAATGAACGAGCCTTTCACCATCGTGTGCAATCTCACAACGAAAAAGCCTCGTTCCCATTTTCGGGATATTCGAGAGATCGATTTACTATTCCGTAGAATACGAGAGCTTGTTCCTGCTTTTCCGCCCTATCTGTTTTATAACCTCTTACATCCCTGCTGAAGCGATGGGCAGAAAGACTGTAATTATGAACACGAATATCAAAGGCTTTCTTTTCAACGTGTACCTTTCTGTTTTATTTTTTAACATTCTCTCGTATTTAGGGAAAGCGGTTGAATACCACAGAGTTGTATACGATTAACTATTTGTTGCAATTATCCCATAACTTACCTTCTGATAGCATCAGTTTTTACTCGATTTTTAATGTTTTGCTGTGTGCTACCAACGTCGAGTTTTAACGCCGTTGAAATTTATCGTACTGTGAAAATCTCGTGCCAAGAGAGACTACCGTTATTTTCGTGCAATGTTGTGCGAGTTCCTTTGCAATAAGGACGTTTCTCGGCTGTGTATAGTTTTGCCGAATAAAAATTCACTTGTGGAGTCCGAAAAGAGATGAAAAAAATGTGCCGATGAATTATACGCGATGGATATAAAATCTGTTGAACCGGCGCATCAATTTCAAGTTGCTACCGAATCGTTAACCGCGAGCACGCATGTATGAACGATGTTGATAGCTGTTGAAACATCAGAGTCGCTTTGAGGGTTGTTTCGCAAACAAATATTAACCATTTTGTCATCGTTCTTTACGATCGTTTCCTCGAGTGCCCCAGAGTCTCGTTTAAATCACAGCCCGCGTTCGGTGCACCGTAATTACACGCATTGCTCGCTGTATTTCTTAGGCAAAGCTCATGTGAGTAATACACGAAAGGGTGAAGAACGAGGGGAGGCAAGAGAGAGAGAGAGAGGTATAAGGTTTGGTGGCTGCAGCCAGGAACTTCGTTGTTAATACCAAAGGGATTTTTCACAGTGCGGAGGTAAGCGAACGATTAGACTCGATGAAATTTATAATCGTAGCTTTTTCTCAACGACTCCGGTACATGGAGGCGAATAATGTGTAATTGTGTGTGATGCTAGGAGTGTGCAGTGTCGGGCGAGAAACGAGCTTCGCCGAGGATCGTAAGTTCTTCATATACACACGAAAGCGTACCGCATTGGAGTTTGGTCTATACGGAGAAATGGCCGCGTGTATACACTCGCAATGCTGGCCTTCTCTTCAGGGTGATAAAATCTCAATTTATAAGTGTCCCACGGCCGCAATATCGAAGACCGAAGGCTAGATAGGGCCATTCTTATCCTCAGCGTTTCGCGGGACCCGCGAGTTAAACTCGCCTGGGCTTTGCTTGCTCGTTCGCGCTGAGCACATGCACAGATACACATACACGCAGGTCGAGAGCTCGCGAGCTCACAGGGTCCCGTGTATGGTATCAGAGACGATGATATTACTGGAGAACACGCGAGCTGCTTAGCATGCAAATGCATGAAAGCAATAAACTACTCAATACGTTGCGGGGAATTTACCCTTTCTTCCCTTACCCGCCCCCCTGTAACGATCGATTTAGCCTGCGCCAGGTTAAATTCCCAATTTAAACGTGCACCCCTGAGCATATCCGCTGCATGTGTGTACTGCATGTGTGTGTTCTATTAGACTGTACAGCCTGATAGACATATAAATATATTTATATACCCTGAGTGCTTATGTATGTGTGACTGTGCATGTGAGTGCAATTTATATTGCTCGGTACGCTCATTTCCAATTGTTCGCTATGAACCATCAAACCCTCGTTCGACGATCAATGTGGAAATCGCCTTCGATTGACTTTTTAATAAACAAGTTATTTGCTTGCTCTTGCTGCTATGTAAGAAAGTACAGATGGCAGGCTTCGCTTTGTCCCATAAAAATTGATCACCTCGTATTACGAAATGGAACTTTGAAATCGTGATTTATATCGAAATAATCCCCCTGGAAAAATTCTGCTGGAAAAAGTGGAATATGAGTTACGAAATTCAATGTAAAATCATTTCTTTTAAAAATAATTCAGATGCACTCATGGCTGTTTCGATTCTCGATGCTTTAAACATACGGATATCCACGCACGTCAGCGTTTCGTCTTTAAAAGATTCCACATGATCGGTGTGAACAGAGGGAGAAAATGCCAGTCACGTCGTGCAGAGCAGCAGACCAGAAGTCTTTTTTTTTTAGTCTCAAGCTTGATCGTCTTTCGGTGTATATATAGGAGACCACCGGACGTCGATCATTAAATCGTTAGATCTGCATTAGCGCGTCTTAGGGCCTACTCAAAACGTCTGTAATCTAAGCATCGATCTCCGGTGGTCGTCGTAACGCGTTTCTAATTGATACCTGATCGGTACGATTCCTATGGGGGGTTTTTTTTTTTCGTCGACCTTCTCGACTGGCGCGTCTGGTGCCTTCGAAATTTACCTGTTACGTATATATAGGCTCGAAATGTTTATATAGTATCTGTAGAAACGGATGGGCAACCGGAAATCGCATTAGAGTCAGTCACATGTATTTCCTTTGGCATTGGGCCTTATGAATATTTCTCTGGGAAATAATTGAGCCATTATTCTTGGATGATTCGTGGGAATCGGTAATTTACCTCAGCTCGCAAAACATCGAGCAAAAGTTGTTTCCAGTTTCGGATAAAAAATGTTAACGTGTCAAATGGAATGAAACGATGTATAAAAAATCATCGAGTGATTTTTCATTCGGTGTGACTTTGATGAATCGACGGAAGATTTGATATTCGATTGGTAAGTCCGTATACGGATGCTCTATGGGAAATGCACAAAAGCTGTTGAATTGCGTTCACGTTCTTCGTCATATGTTACACGCTGCGATGAAATCGGAATGTTCGACTTGGCTCAAAGCTTCTTAGGAATTATGAGATTGTACGAGATCTTCCTTCGTACGCAGGTGGTATAAAGGGGCTTCGGGAATTAGACCTCCCGCCCGTGATCGCGATTATTATGAAGGATTTTTCGTCCTGACAATACGATCAACAAGATCTACCGCTGCGTCGAAAAATTACAGGCAGCATTACAACCGAAAAAATACGTTCTATCATTTCGATCGAGGACTCATCGAGTATCTTATCCTTGATTTCATATCGTTGTCTTGCTCCGACCTCCATAAATCTTTCGACTCGCTTCACCCATTTCTTTCTTTACTTTTCACTTTTTTATTGCTCCATATGCTCTCAGCGTAGCGGCTGTTAATGACTGCATTATGACGATTGCCGTGTCAATCTTCATTTGCAACTTCGAGGAACCGGCACAGTCCCGCTGTGCAATCGAATGGCAGAACGGATATACATATATATAGATATACACATATATTTATATATCGTAGAAGCCGTTCTACCCCGTAGCATAACAGCCGTCCTCTAATTAATTATCGTTGGGCCTCTATCTTTTTTTTATCTTTCTCTCTCACTCTCTCGTTTGTGAGATTTTATTCGCCGCCGCATCAACCGGTGCAACAGTGCACCGTTGATGTTCGATATATATAAACATATCTACACTCAAATGAGTGCTGAATTAAAATCCAGCTCGATCAATGCGCGCAGAACGCTTATTTATCAAGCACTTGGAGCTTCTCCGGTAACGCGCACTTTTCTTCGTAATTAAAGTTTCGCTCTACATCCTTCTGCTCTGAATCGCGTTGTAACTATAGGCTCACCGAAACAAACATAAAGAGGCGCGTTCCAACGACAATACACAGCGGAAAATTCGCATTTTACTGGTCCCCGTGCCATCGTATGGCTACGCAAGAAAATAATTTTTATCCTTTGTTCATCAAAGTAAATTCGGGATCTGTGAATCATCTGATTAACAACATTTTTGAATTCATCCCGAAAGTAATGGTTTTAGTATTTTCTGATGGTTCAAATTTCGTCCGGGCCGGAGAGGTTCAGCTTCCATTTTATTCGCACATGATCGAGTGCATAAATGTGCATCGGAATGAGTTTTTCGTCGTTGAAGCTTGAACAATCGAGTCTTTGACACGAAAATCTACTGCCTGTGGTCTCGAGGAAAGTGAGCGTTAATCGTTCAACTACATCAAAACGTGATCGCTCGGTCACCCGAACGGTATAAGAAAATGTCAAGGCTTTTTTACACATATACTGCGTATAAATTTCCCTTTTTCGATCTTTCTGCTATGTATGCACATTTATATACGGGGAAAGTCGTGCAGGGTAATTCCATTTAACCCTAATCTTCAAACTATCAGAGCAATCAATAACGAAGAAATGGAGACGGGCGCACGACATGGCCTTTGCCCAAGAGGTACTCTCCCGTAAATCAAGTAGACCGATCATGCGAATCTCCAGTTCGAAATCATTATTTCCTCGTGTCTGGCAAGCACTAATTATTTTCCTACTCTGGACTTTGGCCAAACATACTAATTAACGCTGTTCTCTCTTAACTAAAAATATCCACGTGTGGTGATCGGCGACTTAATTTTCATGTTTTCGAATCTTGTTGCCCTTGCAATGATTATAAATATATCTTGCACATGATTTCTCCGTACGTGGAAGAAAGCATTATGAGGTGAGGGCGTTTGGTATCAAGGAGATTCGTGCTGGCGTACAAACAATTGGATCGATAATTTAAGATGATTATCAGGTATATCCTCCCTTTTATATCGGTGCCAACCTTGCCTCGCGACTATAAATTCATTCTCGAAGGTGCATATGCATGTGTACGACGCAGGGGTTGATTTTTTTTTTTTTTTTTTTTTTTTTTTTTTTTTTTAATGGGTGTGAGACTCTCTCGCATCGTCAGGCTCGTTCATTAGAAGTACACAACATCGTTGTGCTACCACAAACCCACACTGCACACGCATATCCACACATTTTTAGCCCAACAATGCACACAGGTGCAAGTAGATCGATTGCGAATTTTAAGTATTCGTGTGGCGATGCAAAGTTTTATTTCGAGAGTAAAAGGAAGTTAGGCGTTGCCTTGAAAAATCTTGGCCAATCTTTACCGCCCGCTTGATTTTAATGCATTATTCCTTCAAGGGAATATATTTGACGACGAGGAGGATTAATCAACGAGACATTCCGCAGCACTAGACCCTCGATCTAGAACAGACAAGTCGATGCCTATTTAAACGAATTTTTGACAGTTCAGTCGATTCTTAATGGAACAACTAATTCCTGTGTTAATTAAAAACAAACAAATTCGACGCAATTACCAGGATTTCGTTGTGACGAATCGTCTCCTTGCAACCCCGTCAATATTCATCAGTTTCACTCTCGAGTCGACTCCACGAAAATTCTATTAGCTTTTGTACCTGCTCTCGAGACTTTCAATTCAACAGTTTTTTTTTTTCATCATGTTCTCTGAAATAACGCAGTGTACATAACGTAAATAATTTTTTTCTCACTCTCAAGTGCACGCCAGACACTGTAAGGAAACACATGTGTGTGTCCTCGATTTGTTTTGTAACTATTTGACATGCGCTCAGCCATATATATGTGTATGTTTTATACTCAATCGTTAAGTGTGGGCGTTGAATCAGGGCACACAATGTCGAGGATATACATAGCGAAGCTTATTGAACGTCGACGTGCACCACCCGAACCGTGTTACAACCCTTTGACGAGTGCGTGCACGCGATCCTTTTGCTATGCACATGTGACGTCATGACACACACCATATTCTCTAGTCACAGTCGAATCTCTCTCTCTCTCTCTGTGTTTATATATTTGAGCCTATATTCATCCGTCTATATGTATATGCAAGCTCGTACATTTATAAACAAAACGTATGTTATATTTTGTTCATATTAGGTAGGAGGAAGGAACGGTCGCGCGCGCGTATGTAAATCAAAGGTAACTACACGCGAAGCGACATGCTGTACCTGCTTTTAAATTGCTCCGTTTGATTGGTAGCGGTGCATTAATCGTTATTATGCTAATTCAGCTTGGAAGCCAGTCCTGCTGCTAGTTGCGATACTGGGCCGTTGGATGATGGAGCTATCGGTGCAATACGAAGGCGAATTTCTCTTTCTATCTCTCTCTTTCTCTCTCTCTCCCTATTTCTACCTTCCGGATTGCCTATTTAGGTCGATACATTATTTAAATTATTTGCCATTACGCATCACGTGCATAATGTGTATATACCAATGGGGTTGCACCTTAAACGGCCGGAGAGAGGCGGAAAAAAAATCAACAAATGATCGCGGTCTATTTTTGTATGTTATTGACGATATTTTTTTATTTTCTTCGCGTAAATCTTTGATAAATTAATAATTTTTTTAGTCAACCGGAAGGACCAAATTTCTTTCGATTCCTTCTAATTTTCTGGAGAAAAATAGTGAAGAATTTAATGATTAAAAATTTAAAACTGACTGGAGGCTGTGTTTTAAACGGAGTCTTGAAGAATGGCTGAAGGTTTGAAGTGCCCGTTTATGACGTCGCGGCGTGGAGAGCTTTTTTTGCCTCCGGAAGCTCGTTGCGCGAACGTGCGTGAATTTTTCCTTTTTTCCTTTTTACTCTTCTACACGATTCTTCTTCTCTCGATCACGCATGAAGAAGCACGCGTAAAAATCAGTAGGAAGAGATTCACAAGGGAAAGCTCACAGAGAAAACGAGCAGAGTGAAAAAAAAAAAATGCTCGCGTAATACGACAGTGATGTAAGCAAAAGCTCCGCGTGTCTCGTTTCAGGACTTTTTCCCGCAATTTTTCTCGCGTGCTTCTCGTTCGTTGTGACTGCGTGATTTCTAGTCTTTTTTTTCTTCTCATTCCCTTTTATAACGTTTAATTCTTTTCTCACTCACGTCGTCGTTCCGCATCCGTCACTTCTCATATATTACTCGTGCGTCCAAAGGAGGCGTACGCGGTTTCTCGGTGCGAGAATCGCGCTGCTTTTCGCTTCCTCCCTATGCGCTAACCCACCCTCCCAACAGTTTGCAAAGCCTGCACCATAGTCCGAAAGAAATTCTTGCGTAACTTCAACAATCGCAACGCCGAGCCATCCTACACTTATTTTCTCACGCGCCCTGGAAGACGATAAAAATAGGGGCGACTGTTGAGGAACCGAGAAAAATTTTTACAATCAAGCACAAGCCAATGCAACGCGAAGATAAAGCACCCCTCGTATTCGCGTCATGTATATACTCTCCACTTCCAAGTGTAACGTTCCTACTCTGAGGTGTGCAGGAGTAAAAACATGTTTATAGATATATCCATCCGTGAGCTCTTCTTCATCCTGCTCTCGTTTCGTCCTCCTTCGTCACTCTCAGTAGCTTCATTCTCACTCTTTAGATCCCTCGTCTTATTTTATATATTTCTCTACAAGCAATGGTTGGAATGTCGTAGTAATGCTGATACCTCCGGGTACTCGCTGCAATATATAAATATATATGCGTTTATACATTAAGGAGATATAGTAATGGCAGCGATGGCGAAGATGCCACTTTGTGTTGGCTGTGAGGCTGCAATGCTACCTACAATATCTTCCCCGCACTCCTACCATAAGAATATCCAGCTTCATAGAGTACGTCTCTCTGTGCTTGGTGGTACAGAGCCGCACAGAGCTCACTCCACCGCACACGCCTCGGATATAATAAGTCACGTGACATTAATATTTGAAAGCAGTCGGTACGTGGATTGCATTCGGAGTGCCTACCGAGAGCTTCTCTTACCCGCTCCTCTGCAATATTCCCTCCCCCTCGTTCTTCACCATCTTTTTCCTTCATTTTTCCCTTCCTTCCGTCTCTTTCTCTCTCTCTCTTTTTCTTCCCTGCAACATCAGCTTCAACCTCATCTCATATAGATATCAGCATAGTGTACATGCTTCTTTCTCGCGGTGCAGAATAATAACCCTTTACTGAGCTGAAGGCATCTTCGACTCGATTTACTTGAATTTCCTTCCCTGCTTCGCGAACTGGCTTCGACGTCGTTGAATCGTGGACAGGGGGATAGCAAAACGTCGAGGGGCAAATGAGTAGACATAATTGGGTAAGCTTTTGTTGCGCGACTCGCTGTTCATTATGTCACACCGCACTATGGCTTCTGGATCCAAACTACTTTCCAAGAGGCGCGAAGTGCGGCGACGAGGTTGAACAACAGAGTCTGGTCAATCTCGAAAAATTGTTCGTAAAAAAAAAGAGCCAATAGCCCACAAAGTGTCCATTCAATCCCAGGCTGAGGGAAAGGTGAGTTTCTTTAGGCTCGCAAGAACATATCCCTTCATCCTGCAAAAGTAGGTAACATTGGAGTGGCTGTTTCTGATGTTCCGTGGCACACGTGGGAAATACGGTCTGCCATATCGCGCCCATTCCACAACGACGTTATACGTTTCTCGTTCTATTCTACAACGTAGAAAACCTGCGTACCATCGCTGGTCACTCACGGATGCATAGAATTTTTCAATAGACATGAGAAGGAGAGGAATGATTGTATCTTTTTTTTTTTTTATTTTTACGTGTTTTTTTTTTCTTTGCCTCGTATGACCATCTCACGTCTCTACGAGTGATCGTGACGAGAGAAGCCGCTGTTTCATATAAAGACAAGAGAAAATGTAGAGATGTTGGGATTTCCCAAGTGATGCGTATCCAAGGAATATATACGCGATGGGGGATGACACGCACTACTTATTGACCACGTCGTAACTTCCTTATTGCCTTACATAACAGAATTTTATTCTTTCATTTCACATACCTTTCTCATTTCACCCTTTTTACCCGAGACTAGCTGCTCGGTTCGTCCATGAGATTGGATGAATTTTTCATAGATCTCTGGGTGATCTTAACCTTCTCAGAATGAAATACCGGCGTCGTGCACACGTGTATATGCACGACGATTTGGGTACATGCAGATAGAGACTCTTTTCGCTTCGGGGCTTCCGCAGTACCGATAAAACCATGCGCGGATATATATTCGTTGCGCCAAAGGAAAAGCTCGTCGGTGGAGGTTTCGTTGGTATATACGAAAAATCGTGAGAAAGAACTCCATGTGAGAACTTGGAATCCTTGAAACTCTGCACGATGAGAGTTTGAACGTTGTGGTTTTAGGAAGGAATACGGGTGGAAACGTCAACGTCGCGGCAAAATGAACAGGAATACCGCGTGGCGAGAAAGAAGATGACGAAATGTACGTATATTCCGAGGCAGCCATGACAGGAGAACGGTGGATCACTCGTTCTGATAGGCGAGAGTCTCATGCTCAACACACCTCCTCCATGTAACCACGAAAAATATACGAGGCAGAGTTGCCATGTGAATATACGTACGTATACGCAAATATAGGGCTGCTGGGAGGGGTGGCACGTTTGCGTATATCCCCATGGCTCGTTTCACAATATTTCAAGCGAACTGTGAGAAAACCATACCTTTCTGTGTATATAGCGTGTCGTAGTTGCGATTCCGGTGAGGGGAGGTTCCACGGCTTGCCAGAGGGATGAGGAGAGGGAGAGAGCGTATAGCCTTAGAAATGGAATATCCCACTTTATGTTTTATACGATAGATCAGCGAGCTCGACTGTCATACGCCGCACCGCTTCCCAGGGATAAAGTAAGATAGACGGATACCTTCATACCTATGTACATATATATATGGCAACGTGGATAAATTCAACGCTGATACAACCCTGCTGCTCCTCCCACTCCATATATTCAACGGATCTTGTGTATAGCTCGGCTTTGCCATTTCACCTATAAAGCTACATGCATGTGCCACATCCTTTCTCACATTCCACACACACGCACACTCTGTCTTTATATGCATATATCTATATTTTTTTTGTACCAATGCAAAGATATATTCAACTGCACATTTCAACGCATATACGTGCGCAGCCGGGATACGTCACTTACACATGCGTTATCGGTAGTCAACCCATTTTCTTTGGATGAGGACATTCGCGAAATATCGCAAAAATACAAAGACGGAAACAGGAAGAGAGAGAGAGATATGTACTTTGCGAATCAAAGTAAACAAATTTCCCAATTACAAGCTCGAATGATTGTCAAGTCTGTGCATGAATATTGAATTTCGCAAAGTATTAAGGGGTTTCGAAAGGGTTGCTGCAAAGGCTTTCAAATATTTGAGACTGCAGGATCACTGTACGTGAAAAAATTTACTCCCCATCGATAGAGAATGAGGAATGTACGGGGTACGATTTTTCTTTATGTGTAAAAACTCGTATTCGGACGATGTGAGAATTTCGAGTAAATTTGTATATTTTCTGGCAGAGCGGACTCAGCCGTTCATCTCGCCCTTTTCACCTCGTACACGACTCCCTCTCACTCGCTCTTTGTTTCTGGCTGATTCTCCATGATAGTATTCGACTTTTGAGTGTCGGGACGTCAAAGCTCGAGATGAGCCCTGTTGGGAAAGCAAGAGGCTCCGGGGATGCTCAACCCCCGGCCTTTGGGGTTGAATATGCTATGTATCTGTCTTTTCTCTTTCCAACCCCGGCGAAGGGTTGCATAATATATATTTATACAGCAAGAAATAAATACATACATATATATCGCTCTCATGTGTGTGAACATGCGAAGAGATATATAGACGATGCTACGTCGACGGCCCTGTGAGTCGTCGCTTACGCCCGAATGCAAAACTCTCTTCTTCATCTCCCACGGATTCGAGCAGCAAAAAGAGAAAAAAACATTCTCCACCCTTTGGCGAACGCGGAAAACGGTATAACGTGGGTGACGTGTGTTCATTGGGAAATATAAGCTTGTTTTTACCCGAGATATTCTTCGAGGAAAATCCTTGCGAAATACGTTCAGCCTCCAACCACTTTTCTGCATCTCTCCCTATGATTTAATAATTTTTCCTTCAATAATTTTTCTTCTTCGTTCATCAACCAGGAAATGATCGATTGAACACTTCGAATTGACATAAATCTTGGAATTATTTTACTCGAGAAGGAGAGTCAGTAAAAAAACGACGAAAATATAAAAATAATTTTGGAGAATGACAAAACAGAACTTTGTGTCTTCGTGAATCAGTCGATGGAAATTTTTGATTCTCTTCCAAACCATCAAATATTGAATCCACTTTGAAATCCTGTCCACGAATTTCATTCGATTCTGTTATTTTACTTGGAAACATGATTCCAGGCACACGAAATTTGTCGACGAGGCGGATAGTCGACTGAAGTATACTCGACCCTCAGGGTGGTTTTGGTGATTGGACCCAACCTTTTTTTATTCGCAGAGTATCGTAATAAAAAAGCGAAATTAGTCCTGATTCGACATTGGGATCGGTGGGTCAATTGGTCCAACGTAGTCTCGGTTTATAACACACACGTCGTCGCTGCTGCAGAAAGAGCCGATGATGATAATGATGATGATGATGATGATGATGCTCGGGCTCTCCTGTTCGCAATGCAAGGAATATCGTTATATATATGAGTCATTTAGATTTGGCTATATGTAGGTATTTATGAATATTGCTACAGCCTTTGGTTATACGTGATCGATACGCCTTTCTGAATCTCAGTCCCTAGTTCCAGGAGGGAATCGTGCCTGATCTCCGTCGTCTCAGTGCGGTTGTTGGATCCACCGAAGGAAAGATCCTTCGAGAATCGTTAGGACACGGGGGACTCTATTTTATCGTATAATAACGATGCCAAAGAGACTATAGTGATGCAGAAGGTTTATGTTTTATAAATTGTTTTTCTACGGAATCGTTAATACCGAGGAATCAGTCGTTTCAACTTGCCTATACACAGAGCAGCAGTCAACACTTTTAGTTTGTCGTACGCGAGCATAAAACTCATGATCGGTAAGTTTGGTTAGTGAGTGAGAAGCGCATAAGAGGCAAAAAAAAGGACAGAAACAAACGGATATAGGCAACAGCCTAGCACGATGATTTTCATCACGAAAAATCATGATCGTTCTTGTTCATTAGCTTCGTACGTTTCGATCAGGCTAAATTATAGGCTCTTGATCACCCGAACGGGCGAAGGTGAGCTGCTGCTCTGCGAGGGCGCTCTACAAAAGTCTCTGTCCTTCGCGTAGATTATACGGTGTCCCTGTCGGTCCTCCCATACCGAAACTACTTTCACTTTCACATATACATTGGCTCCCACATTCAAGATACTCTCCGTAAAAGCTCGGTGAAGCTGATGACTCGTCGCTTCTAAACTGCCATTTTATTGGGCGAGTGTCTTACAGGTTCTTATAAAATTGACTCTCATATCGTTTAGACCGATTTCTTTTACGGCATTTTTTTCTTCACCTATTAAAAAATGACGACACTGCAATCACGATACTCGTTCACCTTTTCATTAAAAAAAAAAAAAAAATTTATCGTTTGAACTCGAAGCGTTCCCTCGCCTTTTTGATAATTGTAATCACACAATTACTCAATTTTAATTCGACGATTTTTCATCGTTGATCAGCTTTCCGCAATGGTACACGACGCAACGATATTTCGACTGCAAGCCGTTAAAATTTCATGTGATATCGAATTGATTCATAAAGAATTCGCGCGCTCGTCTTAATCTCCGTACAAAAAATATAACACATTGCCAAGTTTCCTCCGTTCGGCGTATCCTCTCGTCTTTTTGTTTTTTTTTTTTTTAGTTGGTGCAATAAAGTCGGCTCGAGTTATTTGATTGAAAAAGTATCAATGATTGCACCGGAGGATAGTGGAATACACGGGACTTTATACCGTAGTATATACGACACTCGTCAATCCCTTGGGGACTTGATTCCAGTAGAGTCCGCAGCGACGTCGGCAAAAAATACAAGCGGCAAAGAAGAGAGACGCATTTTTGTACGACGATCGCACGAGCCGCGAAAGCGGCAATTATCGTTCCCGGAGCGCGAGAAGTACAAACGAATCGGGACACCTGATCCATAGATCCACCTTAATAGACGCTTGCACCAGTAGCAACAACACACTCACACAATTACTTGCCAGGTACAACACATACACGTGACACATTCAGGTCGAACACCTGCCTCACCTGTTGCCGCAAAACATTATCTCCTCGGCAACGCGTTCCGCGTGAATACCTCTCTCTTTTCCTCTCCGCGATGCACTCATCTCGCACCGATTAATGACTCGAGGCTTGCTTTTCTCCACTTTTAATACAACTGCCTCAATATCAATTTTTCATTCCGTTCCTTTTTCGATAAAACGTCAAACGAGCCAATTAAATCGAAGATTCATCGTTCCGGATAATTTTACAATAAATTTATAAAGCTGCAACGATGAATATTCGATACCTGAATGCAGCAAAACTTTGTTTTCACTTTGCAATTTAACCACAAAAAAAAATCCTGCAATCACCTCGAGTGTCTTAATATTTTTCTTGAATTATTTGGAAACCTTGATAACGCGAAAGGGGCTCGAAAGACACAATAGAGATTTCAATGATTCGCAATTACTCGTTGTTGAAAATTTGCACTTTTAAGGCCAAAGGAAACAAATATTGTTAAAAACGTATGCATCGAGATGTTTTTGCTGGTTTTTCACAATCGTGCGTAAAACTTCATTTATTGGTCGATCAGGCAAATGGCAATCATGAAAACTCTCTACGTGAATTTATGAAAAAAATGTACCCATGAAAATCATGAGTGCATACGATGTTCGACTACAGCGAGAAATTTTCGAAAAGATTGTTTTTTTTTAAGGCTTTAATGGAGGAGACAAAGTTTATTTGAAGATTTATAGTTTCACCGCGCGTATGAAATATAAAACGATCGGGTTCATAAAACCTGGAGGCCCTTGGGTGTAATCGAGAATTCGGGCCTATCGATATATTCAATAATTTGTGAACATATAAATGCAAATTATAAATATAAATATACCTGGCAGAGCGCGCACGTCGCTCAGGCGAAAAGCAAAGTTATGTATGGATATAAAAATCCCACAGTGTTTGTAGTTCTCCGCGGATCCGTAGCTAGCGGAGCGAGGGCGCCAGTTATCGACAGAGAGCCTCGAGTCAGCCTGCAGAGCTCGATGGTTAAGTTCTCGATTTTTTCCCATCACTACGAGTTTTTTAATTGTTTTTTTTTTTATCGAAAAAAAATCAAACCCATTTCATAAATTCATTCATTTTATTTTCGATGCCCTATTTTAATTAATTTATTAACAAACTTGTGATACCGCGTGAGAAGAGCAATTAGAATTAACGAGCCTGAAGCTGCTCGGTTTATTAGTGACAGGTACGATAATAAATCGATTTCCCAGTGATTTCGTTGCCACCGAAAAAGTATGAATGAAAGGAATTAAAGGTAGCGGCTCCCCTTTTACACCACAAAGCACCGACACTCTGATTAATGATTGAGCTCATGATATTCAGAAATATGCATCGCCGAGGCATCAAACGCTTCGCAACGAAAAATCAAAATGTTTCAAAGAATGTTAGTAATGTTTAGGAATTTACAAAAAAATGATCAATTATTGTTATTAACATTAGAACGTCACTTCGTATCGACTATTGATTAAAAAAAAAAAAAAAAACATAATGTCATTATTGTATTAGATTGTTTAATGCAAAATCATGCAACGGTTGTCAAAATTTTTATTTAACCCCAAACGTAACACAGTTATGGAAATGGAAATTGTGCACGTAGAAGTTGATGTCGTTAGGTAAAAAAAACTTGGCACGGTAATCTCCGATTGAGCCTTTCGTTCCATCGGATTATTTGAGGATCCGAAGAAGAAAAAAGCGAATAGAAAAACAAGTAATTCAGGATTTGATCGCGAGTCGAACAGGCAGCAACCCCAATTCTCTCAATCTACACTGCGGTTCATCGATTGGTGTAATAAGCAAAAAAAAAAAGGTTGAAAAAAATTAGACGTGCCCCGAGCGAAACTAAAGAGAGAACCAAACCCTAAGCGCAGCCCTCGCAAGTTCATCGCCCGGTCGTCCGCACCGCCACCCTTTATCTCACCGTTATATCGAACTTTAATTGGCTGATTCGTCATCCCTCGACCAACTTGATTATCAGGATCGAGCAACGACGACGCGATGCCAACGACGACGACGTATCGCGTAGCTTCGTGGTTCATGAGCCTCTACATATACATGTATGATTCTGTAACAAGAGTGATTGCCCAAGCCTGCACGCAAGTGACTCACGCTTTAAAGCGTATCGCGATATTCAGCCCGGCGAAGCTTCGTATTTACTGTACATGTCTACAATGTTAAGCGCAAGGGCAAAAGAGTCTTTCCGAACGACCAGCCCAATTATCGATTACACAATTAATCGTCGAGTCGCGAGCTCTCGCGTCTTCGCCATTTAATAAATATATACGTATTACAGATCATGCTGTCTCTATCCCTTCTGATGTGTTCACCCTCCAACCATCTTTTATAACCCCCACCCTTGACCATTTGCCAGACCAGAGACTCGGAGTCGGCGTTCGAAATTAAAATTTGTCCCATGCATGTATTCCTCCCAAACCAAGAGGGTTGTCTGATGAGCGATCGCGAGCTTATTTATCATAACTTTTCGAATTATGGCGCGACCCAAACTCTCGTATATCCCCCTTGTCTACCGACAGAGTACAATTATAACTCTGGCCGTTTTTATCGCTCAGAGATAACACTCTTCGATGTATGGGCCTCGGGAACCCTTCGACATTGTTATTTCCTAAGCTCGTGAGACACGTATGGCGAGGGTTAAGGAATCGTTTTTGTACTAAAATACATCATATCCTCTGGCCCTTCGATGATTATTTTTCATTAGAATGAGTTATTTCGCTCGAGTTTGAGTTTAAGGTGAAAAGGTTTTTTCATACTAGTCCATACTGTGTTGAATTTCCACATCAATCACTTGCCAAGTTTAAAGTTTTAATTAATCGTCTCATTAACATTTATAAATTCAAAGTTCGAGCGATTTCGATGTGTCACCCGTTATTCCTTTCTTTTTATCAAAACAAATTAACCTCGTCCATATTTTTTTGTTTTATCGTTGTAGGCGATATGTGAATTGGTAAAAATCAAAATTTTATTAACTAATTCCCCCTTTTCCGGAATCAACGAGTGAGTAAGAGCAAAATTAATAAGAAATTCCATAAGTGTCGATGAAAATGTGAATTTGTCATTCATGAGATGAAACCTCTGCAGATCTGTCATTATTAATATTTTTGTAGGTTAAAGAGAGACGCAATAATACAAATGTATCGGCAAATTATTTAATTTCGTATAAAATGCATTTCGATGGTATGAAAATTCAAATGATGGCTTTGCAGCCAATGGCGTTGAGGCCCTTAATATATAAAATGTGTAGAATGATTGTAATAAATTAAATTGAGTATATAAACGTTGGGCCAGCATCGTTTTGGAACGAGGCCTCATAATGTGCGAGCTGAAGCAATTCGCGAAAACGAGATTTGATGAAATTATAATTCGAGGGAACGAGTAGGCTCGTTTCAAGTATACATTCCTTCTCATCGTTCGCGAAATGGTGGACATTAGGAAAATTTGTATGTGCTTGATTGTTCCGACAAAAATTTGTGTTTTTTTTTGTAGCCCGTATAATTTCTAGGTTAGGATCGGCTCACGTAGCCAATGAGCACTGATGTCAATATAATGGGATGATTTCTGGAATCCATGGGTTGCCACGAGACTAGAAAAACGAACGGTGGAGAAAAACGTCGATGGTATATTGAGAAGAAGTTCCAAGTTCACGTCGCAAAGAAAAAACTCGTTTGCAGGAAGTATACTTTTCTATAGTTCATTCAAACTTTGCATATATCTGTATTCTTTGAAAATTTCGTTTACCCACAAATGGAGATAAGATCGTAGAGCCGTAAAATTTCCGATAAGTACGATTTTCCGTCTCGCCTCTTTAGAGGCTGTGTTTTTTTTTTTTTTTTCCTTTTCACTTCCTTCCCTCACCAGTCTTTCCCACTGTCTTTTTTATTAACGCGTTTCTTTCTCGTCCGAGCGCCAAGCCAATGGTGGTGGTACAGAGAGCGGCTTCTATAATAAAGTTACAAAGTTATTTCCAGTTGGTTATCGTAAAAGTTCGAGGAGGATGTCGAGGTGGGATGAGAAAGGTATCTTTCCCGTTCTCTCTCTCTCTCTCGCTCACTCTTACGTTCTATGGTTATCCACGAGACGTAGCTCCCGGGGACAATCAGTTAAAGAATGCCATTTTTATATCGTTCCGGAACGGGGAGAGGGATGAGGGTGGGTATGTCGGCGGCGATGGATGGTAGAGTCGACGCACTCAGGCTCCAGAGGGTCCAACAAAATTTGATGAATCTTGAGCTACGTCATTCACGTTCTTTCCTCCTCCTTCTCTTCTTCCCTCAAGTTTCTCTCGCGCTCATTTTCTATCAGAAAAAATGTTCGTGCCTGCATATACATGTATTGCCAACATCCTTCGACCAGGATACTTAATTAATCGCCCTAGTCTCAGCATCCCAACGTGAAACTTTAATAGAGCGTGAGATCCTCGTGCAATATCAATCACGAAAGCTTGATTAGAAGCCGGGGACCCGTGCTAATCAGGACCCAAACAAACTGTTATTCCTGTGCGAGCATCTCCATGATTTTTATACCAAGAAACTGGATCAATCATTTTCGGCAAAGGGCACATCCGCAAAAAAAAAAAAATAAAAACTCGAGAAAACTCAAAGTTGACAACGAGGGAACTTGATAAATAACATGAAAAGTATGGAATTTCTTTTTTCAACGCTCGAGTAGACTCTGCGAATATGACTCTTGGAAGAACTTGCGTGAGAACGTGTAACCGAGGTTTTTATTCTTATTTACGTGATCGGCCGGAACATCAACTAGTCGTGAGAGAGAGTGAAGAATCAGCCGAACGATCAGAAGGAACTGGCTGTCTCTCCCTTCTCCATCTTCCTCTGTCTTTTCTCGTTGATTGCAAAATAATTGAATGGTTCGAAGAGACAAAGAGGGGAGGGTAGGGAGAAAGGGAGCAAGAGGATATGCGGCGGCGGCGGCGGCGACGACGACGATCGACCTGAATCGGCGGCGTCTCTCTCACTGATCGGCCTTATTGGTCTGTGGCCTCCTCCTGCAGAGCGGAGCAGTAAAAAAGACTCGGAGCAATATTATTTTGGTTCGGTAATGCGTTTTTAAAGACCGTCCTCGGCCGGCTCAGATACAGAGGCTTGTGAGCATCAACTGCGGCCAACGGAAGAAACAACAGCCAGCGAAAGAGAATCACCAACGGCGAAATACATATAGAAAATAAAGGGAGGCTTTCGATGATGGTGGTGCCGATGGTGAAGGCGCGAGAAGACTAAGGGGCGGTGTGTACTATGTATTTCTTCGAAACAAAAGAGCTTGTCCGAGAAACGCTCCTGGCTCAAGAAATCCTCTGTTTATATACACACGTATACATCAGGTTGAGTCTTGGCTCTTGATGGATGGCCGGGACCGATCGAGCCCATCCGAACTAATCAATAATCGTGCACTTTCTCTCTTCCTCCCTCGGAGCTATTACGCACTCCGAACCAGGCGAGATCATCATTTCTCTTTTCTCGTTTGCAACCGACGCACTCGAAACTTCTGCAACCTCTGCATCACTTTTCTTTGCAACTTCTCAGCCACCATTACCACCACGGCGTACGTAATGATAACTTGTAATTATAAACGAATTACATATTTCTTTATCCCTGTCTCGTTCTGGATAATTCACCGCGATTCAGAAAATTCATTTTTTGATATTCAACATCAAAAACAATGTAATCAACGTGTCATTTATAACAAACCAAACATTTGTGTCGGTGTCGAACAGAGAATCGAGGGAATGAAGAGAAAAAACGATTACAAATGAAATTCACTCGAGGTGAAAAATAATTAAGGACGAGATCGATATTGGAAGTAACGCATTTCATGTGAAGCAATTGAAGCGAATGTGACGAATGCCGGTGATGAATAAAACACCTGTCGACACTCGACTTCTCTAGTGCCTTATTCGCTCACATATATACGTCGATCTGTATTCGTACATACTCGGAAATATTAGCAGCTGAAAGTACGTAAAGAGAAAAGAGGGAAACGAGAAGTGGATTTGTAATTGGTCCCTCTGGTGCTCGAAGCTATCGAGCCATCGATAGTGATTACCCGCGAGGACTCGTACGATGCAGAAAGAGCTTAGCTGTGAAAATTCATCGGGGAATTAGCGTCACGTCGTGTGTTTCCCTTGAAACGAAGTGACGTGTTCACAATCATATTCCTACCTCACAGGACCCTCGTGTATTCACATGCATACAACATGGGCATGTAAATACATGGATGTGCGAAAAATATATACGCGTGTACGTCAGCAACGATGAAACGTGATGGGAAGGCTGGATGGTTTGACGTTCGATAGAGTGTAAAGAGAATCACGAAGCTGGGACAAGGTGAAAATGCAGTAATAAAAGCTGCTGCAATCTCTCTTCCCCCATTTCCTACTCGTGCCAAAGCCTCGTTCGCGCTCGCTGCAAGCATCGGTTTCCCATTCCATACGAAAGACATACATGTATACGTTTACACGTACTTGGTTTTTCTCTGCTTTTATCCTCATCCTACCAATCATCCGCATACTCCGTCCCTCTTTTCCCATTCCGCAATATCGATAAAAGCTTCGTTGTATTGTAAGCCCCGGTCCGGGAAAACGCGCCACATCGCACCAACGCGACCACATCGCGGGACCGTGACGCACAACGAACATCTCACCGACACTAACACCGTATCAACCGCCATTCCGTACCCAACGTTCGAGGGTAGACTTTGTCATGGTATGGGAAAGCCATCAATTTCAATGGGCTTTGAAAACCGAACTACTTGTTGCATCCTCACCCTCTCGATCTCCGACCGAACAGCCCTGAACGGTTTCACCCTCCTCTCGATACGCGAGCCGATAGCTTCCAGCAACCAGAGTCCCGCACCGTGTATACCTCACGGGACTTTACCAACGATGGCTTTGAACCGACCGTGCGACAAATTTCCAACCGAACGAATGAACAAGCTATAGCAATTAACATTCCTTAACCAAAGCCTATCGTTTTATTTACTAAATCTTTCCAAGCACGCACATTTATTATTATTATAATCGATTGCCAAGTTTTTCCATGAATCAAATCCCAAAATTTGCTTCCAGCATCAATTGGCAAAGAAAATTCTCGATCCATGGAATTTCTCTCGCGGGGCTCTATGCCATATTTCGCACAACAGTGACTCGAGCACGTGTGCTTATGAATAGCAACATCGATGAACCGTACAAATTAAATTCATAGAAGGTTCATCTCCATCACTGGCCCGTACGAAGGTTTCCTCCGGTGGATCCATCGAATCGATGACCTTTATTATCCGAACACTCAGGGGATAGCGATCCACCGGTGCGTCGACGGAAATTCCTCCTCGTGCGGGTGGATGCGCCGGGAATCCGAAACACGGGTGAGCACAGCGTTATACGAGAGGGACGAATGCTGATTCTCACCGTCCCACAGTTTACTGTACGAATCTCTGTATATACCGAGGGAGTGAGAAGACGGATTGGAAAAAGATAATAGAAATGGTGCTGGCGTTACGCGGAGCTTTCGAGCGTTAATCACATATTCACACACCGAAATATACACGCGCATAGGGTCCCACCAGTTTGGTCAATTGCCCATACTTTTTGTTTGCATGCTTCTGCTCTGGCAGCTGGAAATGAATAGCGAAATTGACTGTTTGTCAGATTGTGTGAACATGAGACAATGCTGGCTCGAAGTATAAGATTTAATGGATTTTATTAATTTATTTAAAATTATGCGTGAATGAAATCACGAAAAAGTGCCTCGGAGTTATTATTTTTAATTTCTTGTCATGCATGGTGGAAGGTCACTTTCAATTATAAACTTTAGTCATTGCACCAAAGTTTCTTAATAGTAATTTACGTGCTAAATTCGTTAGCGTACCTTTCGAACTGTGCGATCATTATGAATATCACGTCTACTTGGAATGTCTTGAGTATTTCGAGCCATCTCACGTTCTACTTGATTTTCTCCCCTTTTTTTTATTCTTCAAACTCGCAGAGTAGCCGAAGCGTTGATCGAGCGACTGCGCACAAATTTATTCTCACACTTTGGCGAGGAATTTTTATCAAACATTTCCCTTTCCGTGCTCCTTATTCGCCGGGTGCCTCTTTTGCTTTGCGGATACAGTCGTCCCGTTCTTCCACTCAATATCCGGAGCTTTATAGTATTTACAAGGCATTGAAGAATCGAGCCAGGCTTTTGGGGAGGAGGGTTGCTTGACTCGGGAATCTTGAACCCTCCGAACTCCAGCAGAAGGAAAAGAGATCTGTCGCCCTTGCGTTTCTTTTTCTTTTTTCGGATATTCTTTCAATATCGAGGGGAATCTTTAAGTGACTACCGACCATCTTACCATACCTCTTTCCAAACCACGTTCCCTCATCCTCAGCAACAGGTTGTAAATCCGTTTTCTTTAAGGGATCGAGCAAGCAAAAGGATCCAGCAGGTCACCCCTGCTCTCCTTGCATTCGGTTTGAGGTCGAGGGTAGAGCGCCAACTCCTTCGGGACCAGAATCTAACCACGCTCTCGCCCTCTTCATCCCTTTTCAACGTGCGGGCTTGTAGTACTCGCGTTTCCAAAGTTTTCTCGCCCACTTAGTCGGACTCTCACCGACATCGTCTAGACACGAGCAAGCAAAACTTTGTGACGTTTTCCAATCACACCGCTATTTTCTCGCCTTCTCTCTCTTTCTCTTCGGCACTCTGTCGTAGTGACTTAAAAAAAACAAAAAAAGAGCACAAGTTCTCCGTCTCACTTTATACTGCAGCCGCGTTGTCTCGCTCGTCAAGTAGAATCGACAAGTCATCGCGAGCTAAAGAGAATTTCCTGCTATTGTTATTGCCAGCGTTTCGAAGGGGACGCAGAAAAACCAACCGAGTCTGACATTCGTTTGAGTTCATTCAATCCAAAACTCGTATCGATCAAGAATTGACGAAAATAAAATTGGAATGACTAGCACATTTTAAAGAAAACCACATTCGCCGGAAGTGCATTATGATCCAACGATTATTGGGAGAGGACACACGCGTGTGTGCCTTTTGTCCACTTATTCGTTATTTGGTAGTCTCAACACACGAATCCACCTGTCCGATTCTCTTCGAAGGTTTCCCTTCACGGCTAACGTGCATTTTGTTCCATCGCTTCTGTGTTACTTGTACGGTACGTACGCTGTACACGGACAATTCGCGTGGACAATGACCGTGAAATCACATCAAACTAACCGTGATGGCTTGACCGACAAATTACGTGGAGTGATCTTGAACGAAAACAGGAATAAAAAAAAAAAAAAAAAAACACACACGGCATCTCGGGAGTACGTGGCGAGTGGAAGGGAAAGGGAAAAAAAATGAAAACAAAATATGATATAAAACCGAAGGAATCCGAGCGAGAGCTATGTATTTTCTGTGAGACCGGATGCCGGGCAATCATTCATTTTATATTAATCATGTCTGAGCAGGAAGATAGTCGAAGAGACTGAAAGAAAGAGAGAGAGATGTGGGGCGAAGGGCACCTGAAGGTGGATAAAAAGAATTTCAGTCGTACGAATATTCACATATGTGGGTGTTTGGGATTCGAGCCGTACGATACAAACTCGAAGACGAGAAACAGAACTACGGTGCATGTCATTAGCTGTGATGGAACTCCGGATGCCTTTTTCTATATAAACACACACACGGACACGCGGAAAGGGAGTTAAATGAAAAAAAGAGGAAACTTGGCTTCATGGACGACGTGTACGTGGATTGACAGATCCTGTACGAGCTCACTTATTCTTTCCATTACTCATGGGGCATATAGACCCGCTATTGTTATTGCAGTCATGCCCGTTGCCCCCTGCAAATCATCCTTCCTTCAAGATCCATAACGTCTCTCAGTTATTCCTGATCCATTTCCTGCTCTGCCTTCACAAACTTGAGTTCACGTTTCATGTTGCCTTTGAGCAAAGATCATTTCTCGTGCAGATCCACGTGCACATGTATAATAAGATAGCAGCAAGGTTGGGCGAAACGTGCTGGATAAACGATCTGGTAATGACGATCGGTCCATAGCTGCACGCCCATTTTGATTTCTCCCTTCAGACCTTACTCATTTACGAAGCTTCACACTCGCCCGAAACGCCTTCGGACGAATGCAAAGACTGCGAAACATCTGTGAGTCGTTAGTCTGGCTTCGAACGATCGGAACACGGAACACATCAGCAAAGCGGTATTGCTAGCCCCGCTGGGCGTTCGAAATACAAGACGAGAACTGCGATTTTTCGCAGAGCTCGAAATTCACTACGAGAGTTGTTGAGGGCGGAGTTGCACGAGCGCCAAGCACATATACGTTTCGATCGGCTCTCAGAGTTGAAGCTTTTCACGAGCCCAGTCGTTATCCCTCGTTATTGATTGGCTCATCGTTAACACCGAGCTATTTGTTCACGAGCCTAAATGACTATGAGAACCAGAACATGTTTGTTAGTCGTATATCTGTTTATATATGACGCGAACCCACCCCCAGTCACTCCGGCTGGGCCTAGTCGTGAGAATTGCTTTTGCTAAACGATACAAGAACTAAGCTCAACGTGCGCTAATCGCTTTCCCCCTCGGCTTCTATGTACAATCAACTTTACTTTATTTTTCTTCTACCCGCGCTAATTTCACGATCGTAATCGCCATCACTTACACTCGCAACTGGATTCGCAAAGACTGCATTCCTCCCGCGTATGCTGGGCGTTAGATCGTGAACGACGAAAAAATAAAATAGAAATAATCGCTTGTTTGGTCTTCAGAATTTTCTGGCTGTTGTTTTCGAAGGGAACGACTGAAATATGTTGACCGCTGTTGAAAAGAAAGCTCGTATCCGAGGGGCTACTGAGGATCATAAACTTTGAAGGAGAAAGAGTGGCAGAGGAATCCGGAAAAGACTGTCTTTACTTCACTATGAAAGTCTCTGGAACGCTAGAGCACAGAGCGGATGTAATTTCCGAGTGGAGCAATTTTGGTACAAAAGGACCACGCACACAGCGTTATGCACACAAGGTAACTGCACTGGAGCTGTTTCCAACGATATTAATTCTTTTTATTCTTATGGTCTTTTATTTTGATGAAAAAATATAATTAAAAATAATGTTTATGGGTATTTAATATCGAAGGGAATGGAGGACTCTTAAAATGAAAAGTAACAAAATGGAGAGACTCTTTTGGAGCGTGTTTTTTCTTGCGTTTTCGTTGGACATCCGGAAGACGTGCAGGGGTTTTCGCGCAGTTGCTTCAGAGACCGGTCGACCCTAGTCGGCCAGTTTCTCGGAGGCCGTGAACGCGCCTCGCACAACGGAAGTAATTTCCGAGATGAGCGAACGGCCAGGACAGTCTCGGCTCGCAATAGTGGTTGAACAGTCAAAGTGGGCTCATTTTAGCACACGAGAAAGAGATAGAGTGGCAGTTGTTGTGTCTCCCTATATACGTGTGTGTCGCCTCAACCTAACGGCGAAAGGGACCCTTTCTGTTCCTCTGGGAGGTCATATCCTGTCCGCAATAGCTGCTTCTATGCTTCGGGTACAAGCTGCCCCCTGACCGTCCGCGCATTAAGCCACTGGCGAAGCAATTTTCTAAAGGAGCCACGCAAAATGTCGTGCTTGTTGAACGTATGCACATACAACATTGGCACTTCAGAATCCAGAGCTGTCTCATGATTTTACGCATCCCCTCCATCCCATGCTCTCAACGAGACAGATCTAATGTCCATAGAGCCTTAAATATTGAACTTCGCAATTACAAAGGACACATGAATGTTCAGCGAACAGAAGCTGCGAGTCACAGACCGATAGCCATAAGGAAGCTTGGCTCGATTCGTAGAATCACTTCGGTCACGATGTGTGCGATTAGAATAGACAAGAAGGCTCTCCCGTGCCTGCTCATTCATTAAGTCGCTTTAGCCAAATGACTAGGACATTTTTGACCGACGAATATTCGAATTACGTGACTTCGATGACAATGATAATGAGAAATCGTTAAACCGCGATCGCATTCACCGAGGCGAGACTCGATAGGGTCCTTATCCTATGGGTGCTGACACTTTTGTCATCTTGAAAGTGAAGTACGAGTTAGAGAAGCGTAAAGCTGGGTACGCACTGTAACCACGAGTATCCATTGAATTTCGTACTTGTCATTGTCACGTGCGTGATTTCATGGGTCTTTGCAAGCTTTTCACAACAAATCCTCAAAGATTATACGGTCATTAGGTTTGTCGGTGACGTCTCTGTAAATGGATGATTTTTATTCCCGAGGATTCATGAGCGAGAATTTCAAACGAGAAACAGTAAAAAATAGATTGACAAAAAGCCCTCGGTCTAGAATGCGCAAGGTCCATCCGGATGGGTTCGATGTTTGGCCGGGCAGCGTATATGAATTATAATACGAGTCGATGTGCCTAGAACCATCGCTGGGTAACTCGATTACTTTAAGCGAGAATGTGCTCGTTTGTAGAGTCCACGCTTGTGCGAGCTAGAGAGGTACTCGCGAGGATACAACAAATAAAATCTCCTGCATAGTAATTTCATCCAGAATACGAAAGTGGAGGACGCGACGTGAGCTTTGGGCATGTAGGAGACGACGGTGGGAGGTTTTACTCGGAGTCGAGTCCTTTACGTATACTACACGTTTCGTAATGGTATACGGACGTTCGCCATGAAAGTGAGGAAGAGAGGAGGGGGTTTTGCAGAGAGACGAGAGAAAGCCCAAGTTGGGTTGGCGTATACGTGATGTTGGTGAAGCTACTATGGTCGTTGGTAGTCGTGGTAGAGTGTAGAGAGGGTGAATTAAAAATGTAATCCAATAATAACGCGTCTCTGGTGTCCGCGAGGAACGTGCACCCAAAGTGTGTAACTACATGCATAGCTGAGTCTTCGTGTACATAGATAACGTACACATGATCGCTGTAATACATGAAAGTACTGCAAATATATGTATCAGGTTATACATATACAAGAACTAAAAGGATTTTCCTCGCGAGCGTAACTCTGTTCTAAGGGGGTGGTGTGTACGTCTATGGGATAAAGTACCAGCAGCGCAACCTTATATCAAACCTATATGCACGTGATTACGTACACGGGTACATATCTCGTTGTGCGTTGGTGCAATCCGGTTTTCTTTCATCCAGAATACCCAGCATATTGCCTTCAACGATTCCTGGCAATCCTATAGGTCACCGAATGTATGAATAAACGTGTGTATCAAAAACGCAAGCTCAGCGATGGTGGATGCTGACGAGGTGCTCGCGAGGTGGCAAAAATATAGCGAAAAGAGTTTCACTGAATTAGAATCTGCAGGAGGTTGGAGGATCCTGGTAGCAGAGAAAGTCAAGACCACAAAGGATAGAGCCAGGGGATTGCTGTTTATGGAAGACCATCGTACCGAGTCCATTAGCAGTTCTTCGCGAAGATGTGTACGATTACACCGCTCTGGACAGTCTACTCAATAATGCATCATCCTCTACGCGCACCCCTCGGCGTCTCCGAGCTGCCATCATCATCCAGCCGGTCGACGATGCGCACCGAGTCCAATCTCATAGCGTGTACACCGAAGAGTCACACGTATCGTCAGTGTACACTCACCAAATTCTCTTGCCTTACTCTCAAACACTCTCATTCGACCTGCACACGACTTGGCCATGTATCTCTGTTCCACTCGATTCCTCATCCCTCGTGGCAACTCAGCACCTCAAATTCTTTCTCCCTCACTCATCCTTGCCTCCGGAGCTGAGTTTCCTTCCCAGTTGCATTGCCGCTCGCTCGGGCTGGTGCTTATTACCACAGTGGCTTTGATTTGTAAAGGGCGAAGTGAGGGCTTTTGCCAGAAGGTCTGGGTGTACGTTCGCAGAAGGGAAAGAGCGCTGTGAGGGTTTGCTCGTTAAGAAGAGACAGCGTCCATCAGAAAAGAGAAAACCAGAGACTGCGGCAAGATAGAAAGCAGTGAAAGCTTCGCCTATACCTTCCAAAGAGTAAGCTCGCTCGCGGCATGCTTTCATTATACATACGGCCAGTCGGACTCACCAAGCATTCCCATTGCATATGTGTTATAAACGTGTATACACCGAGCAAAAACGTTCGTTGTGAGACTTCTTCTCATCGCGTATCAGACCAGTGCATGGTCGCGCTCGGGTGTGGGCTTTCCACCATTTGGCATAACGTTGAAGTACAGAAGCAGCTCTTCCAATGCGGCTTCCAAAGATACATACATTAAAAAAAAAAAAAAACAACGACAGACTGATAGCTGCTTCGGTAGAACGAGCGCAAAAGTACGCGCGGTCATTCTTTTTACTCAGGTAATCTTTGACGGTCGAACAACTTCACTCGTGAACAACCCTCTAGCCAGTGTGCTTCCTTCTTCTTCTTCTATTTCGAACTTTATACAGGACCAGCTAGATATATATCCACAGATATTATACAAAAACGTATGAGCTCGCGCCAGAGCATTTCAAAGCTCATGGTATGAAGCTGAAATAATAGCTGATATAGGCACCTGGAGAAAATTGGTTATTTCTCTCGTCCTCTTCAACCATCTTCTCTGTTTCTTCATCGTTTTCATAACGAGCACCGGCCACTCTATTTATTCCCAGACTCTCGTTTTTCTTCTCTCTCCCACATGTTTCAAGCCACCCTCGCTTTCTCTCTTCGCCTCAAGGATTAACAGATTATCCTTTCGAAAACGTTCAGATGGCTGGGGACAAAAACAGGAGCACTGTGTGCTAATCTCTTGATTCAAGATTCACGGATATTACAGCTAATATTCCAGCTGATTTTATGTAGAATAGAATTTTTAAAACTATACGTGGAAAACCGTTTTTCAGCATTCAATCGCGTTCGCAATAATTTTCAGACCAGGCTTAAAGGGCGTCGTCTCAGAGAACAGAACTTTGTTCCAAAAATGATTTATTTATACCCTATGGGTCATAACGAAATATATAGAAAATCGCCTTAAGAAATGAAAAAATAATGCGACAACGTCGTATGCTGTACGATCTATCGGCTTGAAAAAGGCTCTTTCATTGGTTTTATATATCTTCACGAAACAAATAACTCTCTCTCCTTCCTCTGGCTTTTGTCTGTACCAGAGTAGCACATTTTCGTTATTACCCTTAGTTGGGCATGTGTGATGGTGACCAAGAGTGTTGCCTTTTGTCTTTCATCTCTGGACATCGCAGTGCCCGTGTTATATGCTATTTCCCCTAATATTCAATCGATCCAAAAAACACAGAGAGTCGGGATGGAGAGCTGGCAGTGGAGGCAAGCATCCTGACACCATAACCAACACCTCGTGACTTATAATCACATTTTCTCAACACTCGGCTTCGTCGCTGATATGAGAGAAAGAGAACGGAAGAGAGGGAGCGAGCAAGACACTCCGGAGCCACAAGGCTTGAGGACACGAGCATACATGCTGCTATAACACATAGAGACTAGAGAAGAGATGCGAAGAAGTGAGACGGATGAAGCACCGAACCCTCCCCCTTAATGGCCACTGGGAAAGCTTTTAGCTAACCGAGTCTCGTTCGCCCGTCTCTGATCTATTCCTCGGCTAATCTGTTGATTATACGCGACCGTCCGGCCATCCGTTATTGGAAACGACGCGTCTGCTTCACTCCCCTCTTGTCTTTCTCTTGCTCTTCTATCTCCGCAGACTCCGTGTTCTCATTCACCCCTGAGAGTAGCAAAAGCTTGCTTTCGTACTTGGTTATCTATAGTACAGCTTCACGCGTCTACCTATCGGAGCTGTCGCACCGCGGAGAAACGGAAAAGACGCGAATCCTCCATGCGAAGCCCACAATGTTCTGGAGGAAATCTGTTTTTGGTAGAGAGAACCACACCAAGACGTTTAACCAGACCTCCCGAACCAGGTTACACCGTCGCCGCGTGTCTCTTTCCCTAAAAGTCGTCCTTCTCTTTTCCCTTTCTCGTTCTCGACGTCAAGGACCAATGAGGCGACAAATTAAATTGCCTCAGGGAGAAAGTGAAAGAGCAGGAAGAGTAGAAGCACCGAGCAGTTTAATCGCTTGAACGCGTTTGAGTTATCGATTATATGGCGGAGGGATGAAGCATTCCCGTTCTTCGAGCAATCCGAGTTGAAGAATTTTTGTATAAGCTTCGTCCTCGTAAAACCAGATGTGATTGTGAAAAAATCTCATTGGCAGATCTGCGATTAATTATCCAGCAGCATTCAAGCGTTTTTATCTTGCTTGATGAGGAAAAAAAACGTACACGATTCCTCAGACTTTCCATCATTTTTTCCGCGAACCCGTAACCATCTAATTTGTTCAGAATTTTTATCAATGACTTCGTTGATTGAAATCCCAAATGATATGAGCCCAGAATAAATAACTCAGGCGAATATTATTTCGAATGGAAGAATTCTTAAGAAAAACGCAGATTATGAAAGTCAACCGTGAACCGTTTGCGCAAAATTCTATTGTACGTTCTGAAAGTTTTGAGTAACATTCGAATCGTTGCCCAACGATCGTCCGATAGTGGGTCTCAGATTAGCGGAAACTCGCTTTTCCATAAATGCTCTGGGACTCCTTGCTAATTAGACAAACGACGAGAACGCACACACACGCATGAAGAAACGTGATTGCTATGCCTATACGAAGGCAGCACAGAGAACGTATGCCTTTGGTAAAGGTGGGTGTTGCTTGTGTGTGGTATGGTAAATAAAACTGGCAGGCTCCACAGCTATACGCGACTAATTGCGATGACGGGAAGCGTTGAATCTTATACAAACCCCGTCGGTGGTTCTTCACGCGCTTATCCGAATCTTTCCTAATCACTGATTCAAATATTTCACAGTCGGCCTGGGAATAGAATAGACGCGATAATAATCAGCTCATGGTATAATGAGCAAAACAGGATATGGTTGCGATTCAAACTGTCGAGCAAGGATACCACACGATTGTCAAAATTCGAAGAACGACTGTTCATAAAATTACTTGAAAATGAATTTTGGAACAATGACAGAGAAAAATAATTTCCCAATGGCCTCATCGAGTATTTTTCACGTTGGGAGCATCTAAGGAGATCGAAAGTAAGAAAACTCCATGTTGACAGTGGCGATAAGTTCGATTCACGAAAAGATTCACCGATACCAAGTGATGATCCTCAATCAGCCAGAAGTTTATGGTAAGCGATGTGAGAAAATTTTTTTTGCTACTATTATTTGATTATCTGTGATTGTTGAGACTTTATTCGATTATGAAGACATGACTTGGAACAACGAATAATCTGCTAGCTTCATAAATGGGTCATCGAGGCTGCATTTTTAAACGACTGTCAGATTGGCGAACTCTGGCACTGGATTTCATGGTGGTTTATGGTCAACCAGTACAAAATGAAAGTCAGATTGTAGCTGTTGAAATCCAAGACAATATCGTACGCAATATTTATCGGAAGAAGGTTCTCGAACTTGTTTGTATTTGTATCTACGAAAGGCGAACGTAAAATCGGGGCCGGGCATGTTATTCATACTCGTATAGACGTACCCGAACGATCCATATTCATGAAACTTACGGGCAATAAGCCGAGCAACTAACCACTCGCTAGTTATACCGAGTGATAATTTATTTATCTTTCTGGAACACTGCAGGCCTGAGAGTCCGTTCGCGAGCAATCCGTTCAAATCGTTATACCGACACTGCCTCGAAGTTACTTCGTCGACTTCCTTTTCTCCCTTTCGCCTTTCCTCTTTCACTCCGTCTCTCTCTCTCCCTCATTCTATCATCAGTGTTATAATTCACTGCGTGTTCACCGCCTAATTATGGAAAAACATAGCAGTAGTACAGCACAATGATTCTCCGACCAATTCCCGAACGAGTTCGGCCATAACATCGGAGCATTATAGCGAAACCATTAGCGGTTTCTTCACGCATCCTCCTGCACACACATTTTCTAGTTCGAAGAATCGAACGTCTGTGCGCACGATCGTGATGCCGATGCCCCCTCGATGAGAAACTTTCCCTCCGACGCGCTTCCATGAATCTCCATAATACCATCGGTCTTTTATACTGTCTAGGCAGAATGTCTAGTATACTTTACCAACAGCTGAATTAATTGAGGTGGTAAACAATTGAATTAATCAGCCGCAGACATCAATTACAAAGAATGTATAATTCAAGAAAGAAAAAAAAGATTTTAGATCAATGATACTGTTTGACCTCCATCAGCTCGTTGGAAGTAGCCTCTTTTCTTGGATTGTACGAAACCATGGATATTAAAATGTCACCCGATCAATAAATCGCGACCCATTCGCGAAAAGTCAAAGAAAAAATTGTTCGAATGAAACTTGTCGTTGTTGAAATCATTTTCGCAGCTCGGGATGACGTGTGCAGTAGACAAAGTCCAATTCTGATTATCTTTAGAGTACGATCAGGCCTGAAGATAAATCGCAGAATGAAGCAACGTAGCGGGAACTCAAGTATCTTACACATCCGAATCTCAAAGTGTAGAAACGGCTTTCTTCAGACGATGAACTAAAGAAGCAAAGCGAAGCAGCCACGACGTATGCAATCTAATAACGATGAAAATAAAAAATGTGGGCTACACAGTATTGAAACAATGGGTAGACAACGGAGCGTGAGAAAATAAGGCCTTCCAGAGTTTCTGCGCGAAACACAATCTTGCGCGGCGTAAAGTACAATTCGTGTTTGAGATCGAGGGTGAAATCGATCTTAATTAATCACTTGGATAACCGGAGTCTCGACTCCGTATCCCGTGGGCCTTACATCATTCCAGGCTTGGTAAATTTGATGTCGTGTGCGTGTGTCCATGTGTCTGGTATATTCGGATAACCAACGCGACCACCGTGATATTCCGTGAGTCTAACGCGCGCGCTTGCGAATTCTGATTAATCAGCAATTAGCATACAATGCGCGTCGTCGTGCCAGTAACGACGACTTTGCGTATTCTTAGCTCTACCGGGCACTGCTGTCGGAAAGCGTTAACATATACACGCGCATATACCTATATTCACATATATCAGATATGTAAGCAACAGAAAAGTGGAAGCCGGAGAACTCATACACTGAGCAGGCTCAAACAACTTATAAGAGAAGTTCTGGCATCAACAGGAACAGAGCACCCATCACTCCTCCCATACGGGATGGTATCAGTCGCCACGATCAACATCAAAGTCCTCAGGGTACATACACTAGCTTGACTTCTTGATGGCGATCCACTCCTACCACGACCGATCACCCGCGCTCTCTTACCTTTATATGCCCTCGCAGTCACAAGCCAACTATACAACTCGCGCCCTGCTCGTTCTTCCCTCCCCCGTAACTAACCGTCTGGCCGTTTGACTTAATCAGTAATCGCTAATTGCCCGGCTGACGCACCGCGACTAACGGACGAGGAAACGTATGCAAATCACAAGAGGCGTGTATTATCTACCCCGGACAATTAGAGGAGAGTATTCTTGAGCTCTCCCGCGAGCGCCATCGTATAATCCCACTTCCGGTTTCGTATTAGGATACTCCGTATGTGCTCTCTATGTCCTCGTGTGAACACCAATAAGATCATTCTTAGAGACTGTTAAACTCCATATATTTTGATAATTGAGGAATCGTGGGAATCATGAATCAAGTTAATGGAAATTCGTTGTGGAGTCTTGGGGCTCAATGAATATATAATTCATTATCTTGCATTTACTTTTGTAATTATTTCAAGAATGTAAATTAATGCTTTCCAAAAGCTCGTCATCACTGAAAAGTGATCCTGCAGGATATTTTATTTCCAATATGAAAAATTAACAATCTTCTCGTACTGATGATCCTAAAAAGTACAAATTTCGCACATGATTTCTACACTTAGTACGCAACAAATTTCTGTACTGAAACGGCATTTGAACGAATTCTCGTAAGGTAAAATCACTGTGAAGAGTACCTCGTAAAGATTCAGTGGCAAAAATAACAGGCAAGAGATAGGAAAAAATATAAAAGTTGAAAAAGTGGTAGTAAGAAGAGTTTATCGCTTTGTCTTATGGTAACAGTGATGGGGGCTTATAAGGGGATACCGTTGTTGTCTTCGGTAGGATATTATAAGTCTCGCAAAATAATCGTTAATATGGTCCCTTTATTAGCATTCTCTATCGTCCTATCGGAGGCTTTAATGCGAGCCTGGCAGACCTGTTAAGAAGACAGATATCAAGGGTGTGTACGTATATATTCAAGGAGAATCATTATAAATGTTATCTGCTGTTTTACAAGCCGGGGTTCTCATCAAACGATATATCAGGAAGCCAATCGTTCTTTGTACAAATGACTCGCTTGAAAGGAGACCAATTGTTCCAGAATACGCGGTTTTCATCTTGAAAAAAAAAAATATGGTCGTCGTGAAGGATCGTGAGGAATATTCGGTCCAAGCGAATTACGAGCTTTCTTGAATATATACACGTAGATATGGAAGCAGTTTAATTCTGAATTATAATCGGGCCAGCGTGTCCCTGAATTTCTGATTCCGCCAGGGAATGGCTCACGGTTGATTGCCACTGACGTCCAATGGCGAGCTCTCATGGCAGTGGCACAAAAGCATGAATATTCATCCCCCTTCCTTAGAGGTAAAGGCTCGGCTTTCGCGCGCTACCCTTGCGTCGCGAGGATCGCAAAGGGGAAGGGAAAAGGAGGGCAAAGGCAATGGGCGACAGCAGCCAAAAGCAGTAGCAGCAGCGGAAAAAGGGTTGTTGCCGGTTGAAGAGCGAGAAGGGCAGCGACGCCACCTCCGCGTTCTCGCCACCCTTGTAATAACGAGAGCGAGAGATTGATAACGGATACGGTGAGGCGAACGAGCGAGACGCGTTCCTCCCTCCTCTCTATCTTCTCTTTGGCTTTTTCACGATGTTTACCTTCGACGAGCCGGACGAGGCGATAAGCGAACGAGAGGGGTTGGCGCTGGAGAAAAAAAAAACCTATAGAAACGAAAGGGTTCACCCACCACTCGAACGTCACGTTTTTAATTATGCATAACGCCACACACACATACTTTAAGCATCGTGCTAGCGATTTCACCCCTTCACACTGGACAATCGATCCGATGTGCGACGAGAAACACTTTTTGTCTTCAAGGACACTTGGATCTGACTACGGAAAACATTTGCTGAAAACTCACGCTAATGACGAGGCTTCGAATATTCTGATTTACATTTTCACATCTTCCCGAGATTTTATTAATGAAAAATATTTCTCGTGGCAAATCAAAAACGAACATCGCTCGTAATTTTTTTTTTTTTTTTTCAATGAAAATATCAAAAATGCACTCGCTCGCTGCCAGTGACTACAAAATAATTTTTCAGAAAATCGACGACATCAACAATGCCAACCAATCATCATGATAGTAAAATTGACGGTTCATCAGGTTCGCTACACTTACGAAAACAAGGACTTCCCACTCGCGTTACATTTGCACTATTAACGCCAAGAAAAATGCATAAAGTTTCTTGAAGAGTATTCGAGCTGGAAGTAAAGAAAAAGGGCCCTCCGGAAAAGCGTTTGTGAATTGATGAATATGGCTATCGGAATCATGCGTGATAATATATTAGACATACGTATGGTAATGATAATTGCTCTTATAATCAGCGATATCAATCGTTGTGCACGTTGACTGCGTATAGCAGGGAAGCCGCGGAGCGATTCTCCTTGTAGCGCAGCCTTCTTCGTATTGAATAATTATACACACGTGAGGTGACTTGAAAAGATATTTTGTACCGATAGTGGAGCGAGAAAACTGAGGAGGGCACCGTTAAATATGCTTGATCACCAAGCAAAACGACGTTTGCTTACGTTACCGCACATACGTTCGTTAATTCATCAACATATACTTGAGCCAATGTCTTCAGCATAAAGTCTTGAGCATCGATATATACGAAACAATAAAAAAAAAAGTCTGCTCTTCAATTAATAATATCGTACAATCTAGTCATACGTACACATCGGTTAAAGGATGTTGAACATTCATTAATGTATTTGATATTCGGTCCTGATGTGGTCAGCACGAAAGGGAGATAAAATGAAATATTGAAAAATAAAATAATAAAAAATACAAGGGGTAAGAATCTCCGGACATGGATGAGAAGCTCCTCGTTTCATCGTTGCGATATTGTAAGCAAAGACGAGCTAGTTCACGCTAAGAGCCCCCTTTCTGTCAAGCTGTACGTTTTACACCATGAATAAGAGGCAAGGGCTATTATCTTGGGAAAATTGACGCATGAGCGCACATTTGTGCGTACACGCAGACCTCACTTTTATGTATATATTACTGTAATAGAGTATAAAATCTTCTATCCTACCTGCCGCCGTAATTATTGCCTTAACGCTATTATAAGTGGCTGGTTAACCATACTAAGAAGGTCATTAAGCCGCAGTGTGCTTCTTACAAGCCGAAGATTGGCGTGCATCTACGCACAGGCTTGCTCTCGCTTTGTGGACAGGAAAAGCGTTGCGTTTTTTTTCTTACCAGCTCCACAGATACGGATACATATTTATGAAGCCCACGACTGATTACTATTTTCGATCAGCATGAGGAAACAGAGGTTCAGGAAAGTTTTCACCGAGTCATAAAAATCGGTTATTTAAATTTCGGAAAATGTTCAACAAGATTTGCGGTTTATTCAGAAAATGACTATTTGCAAAAGAATTTTCATTTTCGAATCGTTTATTTCATTTGATTTGCCTACTAGTCACATTTTTGTCCAACTAATTGGAACGGCGAATATGTCAAGAGTCTGCGACTGCAAAAAATTATCAATCAGTCCGCTCCAACTTAGTGTTTTTTTTTGGCATCTCTAGCGAGTCTGTAATCGAGTTGCGTTTCGTACTTGGTCTTGCATTATTCGAAGATTTCTAGAGGAGAAGCTAATAAGTGAAAAATATATCCGCACACACACACACACACACACACACAAACATATTTTCAAGGAATTGAAACAATCGGGCGTGCTTAATCGCGATGAAGAAAAACAAATGGATCCCAGTGTTTGCAGCGAAGAAAAAAAAAAGAACGTGCAATACATCAAAACGCTACTGGCTGGAATTTCCTGCGATGCGTAGAATTGCTACTCATATGTACGCGAAGCGTATATAAAACGCGAAAATGTTCGAGCGTTTGTGCCGCTTCGAGCGGAACAACGTTCGTTAAATTCCACACGTTTATCGCCATGTTGAATCGCTCGTGAGGGGGAGGGATTTCCTAGTTGCTGCGCGAATAAGAATAAACGAAACGATCCGAACGAGGAAGCATCCGTGATAAGAGATCGGGAATCGGGCAAGAGGGAGGCGAATGGAGTTGAAACAAGTCCACGTACGTAGCGTGAGGGGAAATATACATACAAGTACGTATCAACACACAACAACAACGCGGGGTATTGGAGTGTTAAACATCGCTGGAAACACGAAAGAAATCTGTAAAAAATATCAGCCAACGTGTCAGGATCAAAAGGAAAGGTAGTAAATCAACAGATTTCTCTGTAACATTTTCGAACTGATTTAGAGAATGAAAACAAAATCTACATTTGTCGAATGGACCTTGTCACATTCAGGTCACGATGCTCCGAAGTATTTGCCAACTGGGAGATTCAGAAGCAGCGAGAGCCTAAAAGCGAAGCACAAAAAAGTAAAGAGTATTTTTGGAACGAGACTCCTTCAAATTACAGCAAATCCCAAGGCCAAATCGACGAAAGCAGTGTCCGTAAGATGAACATTTCGATCTCGCGAGATGAAACGCCCTGGCTGCATGTGATTCTTTGTTTTGGCGCTAAGTTTCTGGAAGACAGCCACACGGTGTCAGTTGAAGGCAAGCATTAAAATACAATGGCTGACACAGTGTGAGCGAGCTAGACTCGTAAATAAGCTTAATCGGGATTGCTAATTACAGATTACGCACGGCGGCGTGTGCTCGTGTGTATACCCTTCTGTACGGCTGTTCCCATTCTACACGCTACGGAGTGCTCATACACACAAGAAAATACATCGTATGATTGTAACAATGTCTTACGTCGAACGGATGGACATTGAGACACGAGCCGACCGAAGCCAGTACGGAGCGTCGAGACGCAACGAAAATCCCAACATTTTCGTTGTTATTCATGGCAAAATATAGCGCGAATAAATGGCACTACATACCTATACAAAGAAGATTGAACGCCGTTTATATACGAAAGTGCGAGCGCCTTAATCAACAACACCTTCATCCGGTCGTCCCCTGGCCCCTCTCCGCCCACTGGCAGCAACGATGCTCACCGTAGATAGGGAAATTAATTACAATAAATTTAACGGTAACGAGAGCGGGAAGTACGAGCTCGCGTATCGCCATACCCCGTGTGTATGGAATCGCTGCCTCAGGCGATTTAAGGACGAAAGCCAGCAACGAGCGAGAGATCGCGCCAACTAAATGAGTGCGGAATAATGCGTTAAGCGTATACGCGCACAGGTTGTCGTAAGAACAATAGAGTACGAGATTGTCTAATCGAGCTATCCGATCGATGAGTCATTTTCATTTTATTATTTTTCATCAATCGCAAAAGAAAGCAAAATAGAAGGAAATCAAAGGTTTCAAGGATGTGTGTGGATGGGAAAAAGACTTGGGCTCATTGTCTCCACTCGTGGACGTTGACTCGAGAGTTCATGGAATGTTCCACGTCGCATACCCTTCATGCTCCTCGCAGTCGAATTGTTCCGCGCTCGGAAATGTTCGCAGACTGATGGATCAAAGTAGATACTCGCTTCATAGTCCCTCAACTGTACAGACGACTCAAGTATACATTTCTATGTGTATCACCCACTAGTATACAGATTCAATAAAAGAGAGTAGACAAATGCGAAAGCGTCGCGCATGTGCGTAACCATTATCAACTTGGTGGGTTAATGAGAACGGTTTCAAGCCCCGTTATGCCAGGACGGGGCTGCTGCCTCTCGTTTGCTGTATCTGCTATTTATCCACAGACACACATACACATAGATATATCGCCAACTATTGTACCGGTCTCGAATTAGAAGTACGCGGCAGCAGTTCATGAATACAGTGAATCGAGCGATGCATCTCGCGACGACTCACCGGCAAACCCAACAACCTATATCAGTCTGAGCTCCACATTTATTTCTAAATAAAGTATAATATATAATATAACATCACCACCATCAACCAGTCGTATATGTTTGCGTAGCGGAACACGGTATAGTTGGAAATGTAGTGGGAACGCGATAAATAATTGCAGAACGCCGAGAGCTTGGTGGCTCTGCGAAGCGACATCAATTTACGTATGATAATGGCACCGCACAGCCAGCGAACGTACTCTCTCTCCGCTCGTCGTACTTTCTATGAAAAGTCGAGTGGAAATTGCTGGCGATAGCTGCTGCTGATGCCGCATGTGCTACGAAGATGAGCGTACGCGAGTTTCGTTGAGGAAAACGACGAACAAGTCCTCCCCGATCTCGTGTTCGGGTGTGGCTGGACGAGATGATAGCGCAGTAGGTGCTCCCGACTCAAGAGACGAAGGGACGAAGAGCCTCTTCACCAACCTTCGAGGCCCTTGAAAATTCCAATGAATATTCAATGGATAATTGCTAGAACGCTTAATTGCCCCGAGGCGATCGAGTCCTTCCCGAGCTCGTTTTTTTTTGCCGTTCTATACAAATTGTACCACGTGTCAAGGGCACAGTGATGAAACCAGGCGACTCCATAGTTTTTGTTTCATTCGCGGTCAGCCGCTTTTGTCAATGGATAACACTTTTGCCTGTGAATCGTCGGAGTGATCACGCACTCTTCGATCCTGCGGTTTTCGGTATTTGAGTTTCTCTATATTACCTTTTCAAAGTGTGGCCGAGGATTTCGGCGTCGAGCTAACGTTACAAGCTCTTCCGCGTACTCTATCGAATCCTCCTCCAAATACACAGTTTCACCCCGTTGCCACGTAGATGGAGATAAAGCTATATGAGGAACCTCGATCCGCTTTTATGGTGAAGACCTTGATTGAGGTAACCGCCTGTGTTACCGCAGAATTTCCGAATCAATCCGTCTATCGAGGCGAGCACTCGGCAAAGGGTCCTTTCTCCTCGTTCGTGGATAAGGAATGTTACGAGTTAGGTGTGAGGGACGAGCTGATGCGTTCAGTCTGTAACACTCGCTGTAAATTCCGCGGCGAACCGATCGTTTGATAGGAAACACCCTCTTCTCAGTTGCTCGCTTACCATCACGCGTGCGAAAATGAGAAGAAAGTGGATGGGGTCAAGTTATATAGATAGCTTTACGGTCAGGTCGGATAATTAGGATACCAAGAAGAATTCCGAACTTCAAACGACGGATAAATTGAGAAAAGGATTGGATCATTTTGTACGTGTATTTCTATTCGTCTTTGCGATCGATATGGTCGATCCGTCTCACGTGAATGGTTCCGTGGTTAACGGTAAGCAAATGGATTTCTGGCTTTACCACTTGCTCCAGGATATGCAGCAAAAATGAACGAAAAAGAGAGGAAAAGCAGAGGATTCGCGAGAAGGAGGCGGAGGTTAAAGTCACAACGTGAAATAAAGTGTAAACACTGAAGGGCGAAGACAAGTATGGACCAGGCAGGAACGAGAGGTGGATAGAGATGAAAAAAGATCAAGAGAAAAATTGAGAAGTACAGCGATAGAGAGAGAATGGCGGCACGAGGTGAAGAGAGGGTGAAATTATGAGAGAAGAGTGAGAGGATAAACACGAGGACGAAAGAACGCATCGACCAATAGTGCCCAGAGGCAAACCGAGAGTCGACCACTTATCTGTAGTAGCAACATCAGAGGAGAGCTCTCCCTTTCTTGGTTGGTTGGTTCGCTGAGTTAGTTCGTCGGTCGGTTCGTTGCTGATGGTTAGATGGTTGCTGCTTCTATGTTGTATATGCCCGCGTCATATCTTCAGCAAAGAAGCAAAGAAGTGCCTGGCGTGAGAAGGATACTGAGCCAGATTGGGAATGCGCCCGAGTAGACGAGAAATACGACCAAGATCGGAGCCAGGGGTCTCGAATCAGAATGATGAAGGAAAGGGGAGGCAAAATAAGGCAAAAGGCAATGAGGGATGGATGGAGATGAAGCAGTATGGCTGGAAGTAGCAAATGATACCTCCTTAGGCAATTTTAATTTTGCAGAAATCACTGCTGCCCTAATAAGAATGAAGAGATCGCGCTAGAAGACCCACAGCGACAGTGAAATATTCCAGGGCGGCACTTTACAACGGAACAACACTAGCATCAGCCACCAGCGACATTACGACTTTCTTGCTCGCAAGCCTTTCTGAAGAATACTTCAGATCCGTCACTCCACCTTGTCTCTATCTGTATGTATGTGCGTATATAAAAATATGAAACATGTACATTTTCACGCTATACTTTCGTGCAATGCAGTCGTAGATTCCCGAGTGTTATCGCTCAGTCCTTCACCTTTTCTTTCCGCCTATTCATTGTTCGTGTTCTCCATTCTACACCTTACTCAAACGCCTTCTTTCTCCCGTCTTTCAGACGCCTTCGTCTCTTATTTCTCTCTTTCCTGCTTTCACCTTTTCCTGTCACTCGTGCCTCTCACCCTTCATTCCTTTTTGCCGCAAAACCCTTCATCCGTTAGTCGGCAGCATAATTATTAATCAGCACACACCTTTGGCGTTCCACTCTTTGCCTCAAAGCGAATTCACATGCGAAAATTCTTGAGTGTGAACAATATTCTTTCATCTGGTTGTTCTTCTCCACGAAGACACGAAACTTTGCTTGAGACTACGAAATCATGACCAAATCGTTTAATTCGCCAGCAGCATTTTCACAACGTCGACGATTAATCAAAAACTTCTACAAATACGAATGGATCATGTAAGCAAAAGTTTTTCATCACTTGTAAGATTGGACGTGCGAGATCAAGTTTTCCATGGGTGTTGAACGAATGAAAAGATGCAAACTGACGTTAGTATGAATAAGGCGAAATACATGAACCACAAAACTGTGGTAGATGACGAGGATGGAAGCAAAGCAGAAGTCTGAACAGGCAGCAGCAGTAGCAGCAGGAAGGCGTGCGGAAGAGGAAGATTTTGCAAGGGTGCGCGATGACGACGACGGTGACGACAGGGGGCGCGGGGGCGAATAAGCGAAAGGAGCAAGAGTCGAGCCGAGAGAGGAAGCAGTGGCAGCGGCGTACCCCATCCACATACGGAAAGTAAGGATACCCTGGTACGAAGAGAGTGGGAGACATATTTATTTGACATGCGACGCGACTGCACCCGAGTTTCATTAATTGAAGATCGCGGGAATGAGCACACCAGACAGAGAGCATCCGAGCAGCAGCGGCAGCCGTAACATAGCACCGGTAACCAGCCAGACACACATACACCATCCTGCGCATACGCTGCGGTCTCTCAGCATTTCTATATATTTCTTCATGTACAAGTAAAAGTACGTATATGCATATATAAATGTTCGGAGAGACGGCAAATGAGGATTCGCCATTTCTGACATTCGAGCATTCAAGTTCGTCTCGATCTAGGCCACACCAAACCCCTCTGTAGCCCTTTCCTCTCATTCGTATAGAATTTCGGAGGCGGAGAGAGCCAACGACGAAGAAGATGATATAGTATATTACTTAGGAAGTTGCTATTGCTATATACCGATGCCACCGTTACCACTAGCTATATCCAGATTCTTCCAGCCCACGAACGCTTCGAGCTTTCTTTCCATAGGGATCGTGTCCTCTCCGGATGAATTTAACGGTTGACGGCTGATGCGAGATCGTTACGAGTGCCAGTGGATAGGCTCATCTCTTCAATTTCTGCTTCTCTCTGTTTCTTCTTGCTGATGCACGCTTCTATATATACGCAACGTTGATTTCTTTTTTACTCACCTTGAGCAGATTCCTCTTCTTGTCTTCCTCGCTCTCTGCATCTTCTTTCTCATTCGCGATCTTCACCACACCTCCTCGCATGGCTGCAACCATCCACTCAAACTTGGAATTCCTACGGCCTCGTCTCTCCTTTCGATGCTCTTCTTTTCCGCGGATATTCGCCGCGAAAATCGCATCACTGATTCTCGGCTCGTTCAAAAACAAAATCAACACCTGCACCGAGCTCGTCAGTCGCTTCTACCGCGATGCCTACTGTCATTGTACGCAAGCACCATTGAATTTGCGGTGCCCAACGCGGAGAAACACTTCAGAAGTCTTCGCATGATGTAAAAGTCAGCTCATTTATCGTTAAATATGAATAGGTCGTTGAGCAGATTCTTCAAAAAGTCAATACCATCGCAGAAAGAATCTGAGCTCGAAAAAACGTCCATTCGTCTTTGAGCTTATTTTTCTTCAGGTAGCCGGGCAATGGCGTTTGATTAAAGCCAAGAAGTCTTATCACGGATGACAGTAGTCCCTGAGACTCTTACGGGATCGCAGAGGTTGACGATGGTACAAGGGGGTTCCGGATAAGGTCTGTCCTATGGAATAGATATATACGGAGTGTATAACAGGGTGTGCGATATCGGAGATGGCGGAAATTTCATTTACCCCTCGTAGAGTTATCTAAGAGCAATACCGGGTGGGCTTAATGAAACATTCAGTCGGGAGAATAGCTCAGCAATCTCGAAGGGTTGGTGGGGGAGGGTGGTCGTGGGTGGCAGCGATGGTACAAGAGCTTTGGTGATGGTGTTCGTTCTTGCTGGAGACTCACTCGTTCTATCTCTCTCTCTCTCTCTCTCTCTCTCTCTCTCTCTCTCTCTCTCTCTCTCTCTCTCTCTCTCTCTCTCTCTCTCTCTCTCTCTCTCTCTCTCTCTCTCTCTCTCTCTCTCTCTCTCTCTCTCTCTATTTCTTTCTCTGTCTTCGTTCACGAGAACTCAAGAGGAATGGGTCTGATTCCCGGTAATGCAATTGCCGCGCGTTTAAAGTAGCGTTTCCCGGTTACTTCCGCCGTTCAGGTTAAGCTCCCCCTGCCACCAACCAACCTCAGCTGGTCTCTTATTCTCTTCTGAACTTACAAGGAATGTTTCTCATTCGAACCTTTTGTATGTATTTCATCCCCTAGTTTGGCGCCAAAAGCCCCTGTGAGTGGGATACGTCGGTCAAGTTGTACGTGTCGACGGACAGTGAAATGTGATCGCTGGTAGTTTGCATTGGCACGAAATTATGGCAGCAGTTTAAAAACATCGGCGACGAACCACGATGCCGATGGGATGATGGGCAGAATGTTTCCTTTTTGCCCAAAATCTATTTAATAAATGGAGAAATCTCGTGTTTGGAAACTTTTGTCGAATCAGTAATCCTGGAACATGGTCAGTAGAGAAATTATGAAAAATCTAACAACCACAAACGCTTAGACAAACTTAGGAATGTGGATACAATTATTATTCGTAGAAATACGAAAACGTTCGACAATTACATCATCATAATATAGGTCGTACAGGTATGAGCTCTTGAGGAAATTAATGAGTGAGTGAGCGCGCGAAAAGGATTATAAACGTTGAGCAAAGGAACGCGCGCGCGAAGTGAGCGAGAACCGGAGGAAGCATCTCGTGCGCGCATCGTGCGAGCTGCACAACTTTATACCGTTTTATCTCTCAATTCGCATTCCAGGAGAGTCGACGAACGTTCAAACTACATCACACATACTCGCACCCATTTATGAACACAGAGACTGCAAGGAGCAGGGTCGATGTAACTTGAAAGTGAGAAGGAGCAAGCGGTAGAGATATAGGACCCAAGAATCTGTAGAGTCTGCTGTGGAGAGGCCTACAGGCAAGCCCAGATCTCTTGTGATTAAAACATCCCCACCATCGCGCTATATATTGCTCTTGGTCGCTAAAATCCATCGAGTGAATATCTACTGGGACACATACATGCATCCCATCCCTTTCTACAAGTACTCACGAGTATATCCTTCGCCAACCCTCCCCCTTCTACTGTCCACGACACGCCAATATAATTATTACTTCGCCACACGTTACCCGAGGGGCAGTTACTTGTGACGCCACACCAAAGACCCCGGCAAATGCTCTTTCTCGCTCCACTTCTATTTCCTTCTTCATTACGACGTCACACATTTTGCCTTTGGGTCGGAATTGAAGAGCAGTCTCGCTCAGAATTCATTCGCTCGGTGAGATCCAACTTTGGGAATCGCCAATTAGAAGAGAACGAAGCTGATGCTGGTCCTATTGATGCACGCGTGTAACGATTAAGGAAACACGAAGCGGAGAGAGAGTTTCGCGATGACTCTGATAATCAACGACCAGTCCCGGGAGAAAAATTCAATCGCATAGAGTGAATGAACTCCCGTCCTCGCAGAAAAGACCGGATCATCAAAATGTTTCAGGTCTGACTGGGATTCGTAAAAATCAGGAACAACTTTCGGATCCAAAGAAAACGCATTGGTCGACATGCCGAGAAAAAAAAGTTTCTATCGCAAAACGACAACGATCGGCTATCGATTCCACACCCAACCTCTTTCAGAGTGTCTCGGAAATATCGGGGCGATTAAGAAAAAACTAAACTCCAGCAGAGGAAATTGTAGGCATATCCGGAAAGAAGGAAACGCATCTGACTCCGCGCGGTGATTGTTCTGCACGCATCGTCATCCGCAAATTTCACATGTCCATAAAATAGATGGCACGTATTCGGACCCGTTGCTATTCAAGATTCGCTTCAGTTCTCGCGGTCTCGATCTCGATCTCGATGCAAATAAACTCGTTTATGTAAAATCCCGTATCCTCTGTATACAATCTAATTTCTTTTTATTTTTCTACTCTCCTCTAGATCTGACATACTCCCCTTCTGCGCCGGCTTCGCATCTGCTTTTTGTTTCTATCATATCACTGTCTCGCTTTCTCACGATGTTGATTTTTCTTCATTAAGGAAAAGAGATGGAAAAATAGATAGAATATAGCCCAGCGAACGAGTCACAAGGATGACATCTTCTTCAGCTTTGATGTGCACTTTCACTATTCCTTTTCCTTTCCCTTTTCCGAGTACATGCTGTCCCCGTGCGCTCACGGCAGATACGGCGAGATGGAGAAAAGTGAGATCAAGTCTTTGGGTGCACGCAGTGGGAAAACGACAGAGAAAATTACACTTTAATTTGGAAGCTGTACTCCAGCAGCAATGCTTCGCTCTGACTTCACTTCCAAACCTCCCTGCAACCGTTCCCATTATACCGGGCCCAGACTCCGAGAGAGGCCGTTACTTCTTTGACATAATGACACGACTCTCAAGCTCGTGATATCATAATCATAATGATAATCAACCGGTGCACATTTTCCTTTAGCTATCAGAGGCTATGCAGTGCAATTTGCCGTGTTCGAACGACACTGAACGAGAGAAAGGATGGGAATTAACCGGAGTATCGTAGCCAGGGTGAGTTTATTTGTTGTATAAGTATAAAACGTACATCGCCCTCAAGCCATTCTCGTGGCAAGAATCTCCAGAACATTCGAGAGATTGAAAAACCAAAGAAAAAATGAATAAACATTAAATTACACATGTTTCTACAAACGTGCTACGTGTATACCTTATAATGATGCAACTAAAATATCTCCCTCCATGCCCTGACACTTGAATCGTTTCCAATTGCCCTATTTTACGATCGTCCTTAGCTGGTAATCAGTTGCTGTATAAAAATAGAACTTTCTACACATGTAAAAACAATATCGAATCATTTTATAACTCAGAAATAATTATTGATCTTTTTTGAGAAACATGAGAAACACTATAGTGCAATTTTTGTCCAACATTCAGCTCTAAGCAAATCGAGTGGCTCTTGACGAAATGGATCAGTTATTTTCGAAGGTTTCAATGATTTCTCTTACTTATTGGTTTTTATCTTCATGCGTTTAATTTCGAAGAAAAAAAGATTGGGGACATCCACACGACAATTCTTTTCACAGTTAAGCATCTTCTCGAAGGAGCATTTTGCAGTTTCTGTTTATAATTTCTTGATGGAATCGGCAGTACGTCGTGGAAAATTGTTATTTTCACCAAATAAACGCATTCGTAAAAAAAATCTGGTCGAACAATTATCTGGAAGAAAAAAAATCGGGATTTTTTTTTTTTATTGACCAGGACAGATTACGTGACTTTGATGCAACGATGAAAATTTGACAGCATCACTTTTTCGTGTTGAGAAATATAAAAAGAAGGAGTGACACAAGTTCACACTTTACAGCAAAGACGATTTAAGGCAAGTACAGTCTAGGCATATCAGAAACATTTATAGCATGTATGCCAGATACAGATAAAAAGCGAATGAGAGAATGAGAGAGACAGAAAGAAAGAGACTAAAATCGCTTCAGAATTATTAATGCTCGTGAAAAATCCCAGAGTCGTGTCCCATCGCGACGCTTTAGCCATTGCACCAAGACACAATGTGTTGAGAAGAAAAGTATTGTGCAGTAGATATATGTTGAAAATACACAGAAGGTTGAAAGTACCCGAAGGGGAGGCGAGAAGGGTGGCTGGCTTTGGTTCTCTCAGTTTTTATTAATCCACCCCGAATAGCTAGACGTTTTTTTCCATTAGGTAGTTGAATAGACTATAAGTTTAAACATCCCTTATCTTTCTCTGTTCGTCATCCGAGCCGTCGTTCCTTTTCTTCGGCTCCACAAAACTGTCCCTTATAGATGAACGCATACAAGTGCATTCCGGAATTTAGCAATGGAGTTTTGTTCGAGAGAGCATCGTCGTATTCTCATTCGCACGACAATAAAGATCCAGAGTGAAGAGGAAGAAAGGAAGTGAGAGAGAGAGAGAGAGAGAGAGAGAGAGAGAGAACGAGTTAGAGGGAAAGCAGAGGAGGGAGGGGATGCGAGAGTTATTATAGAGTAATGCGGAAATGGACGGCTTATGTTTAATAAAACGAGTCGCATGTGATATAGAGTGTGGTAGGAGAGATGCACACACATGGTACGAGGTCCCCCGTCGTTTTGAACATTGCTCGGATGGTAACGGAGAAGAACGATCCACAACGAGTATGTTATCCTCTTACATGTATAAACAAACTCTTGTCCAACCCTCCGAAAACGGTATAGAGAAGTTTACAATTGACGAGTCTCTAAAAGAATACCCATGCGAGTCGGATATTCTCGCCCCCTCGGAAACCCTTTTTTTTAACCCGTCGCCCACCCTCAGTTTCGTTTTTCGTAGCCGTTCTAGAACAACGAAACAAAAAACATTGAATCTTCATTCTACCGTGTGTTTCGACGCGCCACTCTACACTCTCTCTCTCTCTCTCTCGCATTTGAGAACATCCATTTCTGTTTCCCATACTCTTTTTGTGTTTTATTTTTCGCCTTTCACGCTTTCTTCGTCACTCACTCTCACATTACACTCGCATTTACTTGCACATTCGTCTTGAACGCGATACGTGTGTGTGTCTACGGTTCTATCTCACGCCTTCGTCCAAAGCAGCTTGCAATTTGCGATCGCAATTTTCAATTTCTGCCGACTTTTCAATTAGACTAAGAGGTGCTGCTTCCTACGACGCGAGAGCTCTTGATGCTGCGCGCTATATCTGCTATTACGAATACCTCTTAAGACGCGTATACAAATATAGCCTCGTGCAGTCTCTGTATATATTTATGTACATGTTGTGTGTGCGAGTTGGTACGATCTTTGGTGTGCGTGTGAACAGCAGTGAGCGAGATACTTTTATAGCAGGAACTAAAGTCAAACGAAGACCCAACGGTGTCGGCAGCGGCGGCTTCTTCTCGCGAAAACGTCGCGCACTCCCGACCCATTCCACTTTCCTGCAGCACTCCCGAACCTTCTCCTCTCTTTCCTTCTTCCTACGAACGCAGCATCCCGCAGTTGGACCGATTTCACCCTGCTCTCACCCTGCCCGAGTGACAGAGGGGAAGAAGATCGAGGCGGCTGGATGGAGAAGAGAATCTTTACCCTGGCTCCATCCGCGAAGGAGTCCCGCCAGAGTACGATATCTCGGATTGAAGCGACATCGCGCGCTCTCGTCTCTCCGGAAGATTCTCGGGTTTCTTCTCGCATCGACGACGCTACGGCAAAAAGAGTGTACGAGCGAGAGAGAAAGAGAAAGAAAGGAGAGGATAACGCGCAGCTATATGCCAGGCCTTGCTCCTCCACGTCGATGTCACTCTGGCTAAATCTTCAGCTCCAGGAGTCTTTCTACTTCCTTCCTCCTGCACACCCCGTGTTTCATGTCCCTTCGCCAAGATAGTGCTTCTATATACAGATTGCATCAATTCGTGCGATAAATCGGCTAGACCAAAATTCATAAAAATATTCTTCCAATCTGAACCAAAACTCTTGCAAAATTTTCCTTTTGCCTTCGGTCGTAGTCCGTGTAGCGAAAAATCCCTCAAAACATGAAAATAATTAAACGCGATAATCATATGACTCACTCAACGTTGATAAAAAATCGAAAGCAATCGGCCTCCGATATTTCGGAATGCCTTCAAAATCGTGAAGTATCGGTAAATGTTGAACTGGAAAACTATACGAAAGGCTAGACGAAACTCTATGTCGAATATACTGAACGTCGAGTGACAAGTGAAACGAGAGGGGTCCGGAGAATAAAACTGCGAGAATGAGAGGTGAGGTGTATTCAGGGAAGACAGAACTGCTCCGCTCCTGTCCTGACGAGTTCGGTGGTTTCGTCTCTCGTTGCCGTTCTACACCAGACGTAGGACAGGGAAGTAATAGATAGGTTTGTAATCCATCGAGAGCTCGAGGCGTTTGGGAATGAGATATTTTGGAACGGTGGGCTTGGGGACGAGAAGACCGGAGCTCCAGATATCGGCAGTCTGCGAATGAAATGGCGCGTTCCATCTTTCTCTCTCTCTCTTTCTCTCTCTCACTCTCTAACGTTCTCTATCGGGCATAATGTACCCCGTAGTTTCCTCCATGCAATATTCCATCTTGCTACTTTCTCGCTCTTTGTCTCTTTCTCCGACTCTCTCTGTCTCTCTCTTTTGGGTGAGAGCACGTGCCCTGGGCGGTACCGAGGATACTGCCGAATCGGACCGCAAAATTCACTCCCCCTCGCGACGACCCAAACCCTCGTGAACATTTCATCGTGCGAACTTGTCAATTCGAAGACGGCTTCTCTATATGCTTCTCTGACAATGAATTCTCCAGCATCTTCCTCTGATGAAAACTTTATACGGTTGAACGTCTTTAAATATTCCAAGTCTCTCTAGTCACTGGGATATTGTTACTGAGAAGTCTCGGATGCTAAATTTTCATTCATATGAATTTTATTAATATTTTTCGTCAACCAGCAAACGTCTGTTTGGATTTGCATGAATTCCGGAAATCCCTAAATCTTTTCCGGTAATGAAAGAAATTTGCTGTTGCTAAAGATTTCAAAAGAAATAACCAAATTTTTTATTCATTCATTTCCCAATACTTTCGGACCTCCTTTTCGATTTTTCCAGGATCTCATGCTTTTTATGAAAAAAATGAAAAACAGAAGACATCCGTCTCATGTGTTCAAGTTCCCTTGATGATCTTCGTGAAGGATCAGCATTGACGTTGCCAAGATAAATAGTCGACATTTCCAAAGTGACGATCGTAAAAAGTTTGCTGTGTTGATAACGCGCAGTGTCAAGAAGATAAAAAGAGCAAAAATCACGCGATAACCAGAAAAGACACGAGACAGCTAAAACCGTTTGAGCCCTGGAGCCAGTTGAACTGAGAGAGCGAGAGAGGGTGGAAAATGTACCGAAATTAAATGGAATGCTGGAAGGTTCGATCTCTCGTACACAAGTGACAACAATGACGATCAGACAGAGGAACGTTCAACTTGACGGTGTATATGTCATCTCGTATAGTTACGATTCCGCCTTAAGGTAAAACGAAGACTCGGGATGGATGGATTTTCCCCGCTGCCTGAGAGTCGTTCCTCATCGTCTCTTCTCTCCTTGCCCTCATTTGAAAACATCCTGTCGGTATTTTTCATCACGAAATCTCTCGATAATCGATAAGACCGAGCGATAGGAGTTGAGCTGATTCTTTCGTCACTTTGACTTGTCTCCCGGTAAATCCAGCGAAAAGGAAAAGACGAAAGCGAAACTTTTCGATTTTTGCAGAAAGTAATGCACCAGAAGAAGTCTCTCCTATATATTCAAAAAGAAGCAGAATAAGAAAATGGAAAGATTTACCACTGCCCGATCGTCCTGTAGGATCCTGAGCATTTGAAATAAAAGTCTTTCGTCGGTATATCTATATACATGTGTATAGATATAAATATATATAACGTACCAGCAGGGAGAACAACCGGGATGAAGCATTAGCAATTCCAATATGGCTGGAGGCGACTTTCTCGTGAAACAATGTCGAAGATTACTGGTCTTGGTTGGGAGTAGGCATATACGTATATAGTTATATGGATAATGGACCAAATCCGGAACAAACTCTGTAGAACAGCGGGAGGATCAAGAAAAAAAAGGTGGGTGGAGAAAATACTGAAGAGAGAATGACATACAGAGAGAGAGAGAGAGAGAGAGTACGAGAAAAAGCGAAAGTATGAAAGAAAGAAGAGAGCGAGCGAGCAGAAAAAAGTGGATGAAGAGTAAAAAGGCGGTGAAGAAAGAAAGAAAAGATTGTTAGGACATGTCCCTCGGGTGGGCGGGTGAAAAGCGCGGGCATTGAGGACAATCATTGTTCGACACAATAATATTTGTCACCGAAAATAACGCTCAAAAACCGCGAATAAGGAATAGAGAGGTTGAGAGGCGGCGGATGATGCGCTGTGGTTTGCGGGAGGATGGTACACGGATGCTCTCGACTATGGTGCAACGAGGGGAAGGATGGGATATATCCATTCAAACGCAGACAATGCGAGAGATTCATCTGGCTTGTGTGCTATACTGACTGGTTCGTCGGTCGTTTCTCTCGGGCTCGAGGAAACCTCGAGGAAATATATATCTATATTCACACCCCATTCCTGTGAACCCCATTTTCTATCTCTCTCGCTTTCTCTCGTCCTCACGTGCTTTTGCTTTACCTCTCACTCTTTGCCTCTTGCCAGCTCAACGGGATGTGGTGTTCCGGTCACCCCCAGCCTTTTCCAGCTACCCTCTTCCTCCGCCAACCTGTCACGAGACACGCGCCAAATTAAAAACTCGGTTTCTGTTCCGTTGCTCCTTTTAACGGAGATAGACAGGCGAAACCAGCGGAGCAGCCATCGAGCAACGGTGCACACCAGCAGAAGCTATCGGATATCGAAAAGTTTTATCGCGAGTGAGCGCTCCTCTATCGCTCTGTCACGGGAGAGCCAGAGGGAGAAAGAACTATAAGGAGGAAGAGCATCAGAAACCTATGGAGTATTGCTAGAGACCTTGCTTCTGTACATGCTCTCTTGGGTATACACGACCCAGAGGCCTCTGCAATTGCGAATGAAGGCAAAACTTTATACGCTCTACCCATTCGTCCGTGCGTTAGCAATAACTATAGAAAGGGATCAAATGTTCAAGAGAGTAAGAGAGAGAGAGAGAGAGAGAGCGAGAAAGAGAGAAAATGAGAAATAGAGGAAAAAAAATCGATCGAATTCCATCGATTCACGTATCTCGTTTGATCGCAAACTTTATACCCCGAAAGGAGTATCTTGTAAAATTTCAAACACGTTTTCACCGTCATCTGTCGATGCACCGATTGACTAGCTTGGCTTTTCATTGCAATCTCACGACGTTGTTGCAACATTGAGTTTACTTCCGACTAAATAGCAGGAACGATTTAAAATGATTTTGTCAGGTTCACTGAATCGTCCCTGCTCATCAGACCGAATTAATTGGCTCCGAATTTTATTCGAATTCAGCAGGAAGATGCATTCGATACGAAAGACTGTTTTCTATGTGGGCTGGTCTGCGTCCAGTCATTAATTACTTTGCCTCCACTCACTCTTCCCAAAATTTAATAACAAGACTCTGTTGATTTTTTTAAATTGTTAAAGAATTCGAAATCTTCTTATCTGGCAAAGTACTGAAAAAAAAACTTGTCGATACAAGAAACATGGAATGTTCCGAATTCACACTGGCTCATCTGAAGATATTCTTTTTTTTCCAATATTATTTCCTCATTTTCTCGATGGATTTCAAATGTGTATATGTCGTTTTTTAGTTACTATTGTTATGATTTTTATTATTATTGTTATTAATAGAGTGCATATACGAGAGAAGAATGTAATGTCCCAAGCACAACAGCTGAACCGTCATATCGGGTCTCTCGCACTTAGCGAAATGATCAGCGAGAGAACAGAGGGCAATATCGGAATTATTGTGATTCCTGCTGCTCGTTCAGCTTCTGTTACTGCTCCTGGCAATATATTTATATATATATATACATATATTTATTCATCTGTACGTATTACAGTGGGAGGAAGAGTTGGATGCCTCAGGGCGAGCAATCTATAGCAAGAAGAGACGCGCAGGCATTACTCCATCGAGCTCCGCGCTGCATGGATTTGAATATTGCGGTAGCAATATCGCTTCAGGCTCTAATAGTTACGCTCGCATCGTTGAAACACGAGCAACACACTTCCTTTTGGAATATCTGTATCTGTGAATATGCATGAATGGATACGTCTATATGTGGCTCAACTCTCGAAGAGGTATTAGTTGTATCTATAACAATATGTACATATATATTTACTCATTATATCCGGTTATTAAAGACACACACAAATGTACATACCACGCATTTCGATCTCATATTTACAAAATTACAAAAATGCGTATAGATTTTTAGTTTCTTGGATTTTCTTGATTGACCGAACGTTGAACTTTGGAATGAGGAACATGCGAAAGGATGCGAGTGGCCGAAATTGGAAATTAGAAAATGACTCGTGTCAATATCTTGCAAGTACCGAACGATATTTTTCTCGTAAACTGTGATATTTTTTTTTTCAAGTATTTGAGCGACGAGCCTAACGCGACGTGATTTTTTGTTTCTATCGAACAAACATCGTAAAAATCACATCACCTTTTCTGGACTGAAAAATCTACGATGAATCAGAGACATCGATGAGAAACACAATCAATATTAGAGGCGACGCTATAAATATAGAATTTCTTTACCGAAGATTTCAGGCGCAAACAGCAGACGAAGGAAAGAGAATTTCGGAGAAAATGGTTTTAAAAAACGTGCGTGTGAGCAGGTAATGATGAGAACTATGGAAGAAACAGAAAAACCTTGTCCCTGATGCGTCTTATCTTCGCTTAGCGACTATTATCGTTTTCCGCCTGCTTTTCTTCGCGGTCTCCGACGTTTGGCAAATAATAGAAACACGACACATACCCCTTCAGGCCGATTTTGCCATCAGTCTTCGCTGAAACTATATCCACTAGATTTACGAATTAAGTTTTATCGCAAATTCTTTCACTTACACGCAGACTACTCGATCATTCGAATAATGATCCAGGAAAATCCATTAGTTATGTATCATAGCGAATGTTTTGCAATAAAAAAAAATTGTATCCTCACTGAATTCTCGCTATTTTATCAATACCGTAATTACCTTTCTCGTAAATGATGATTTTTTTTTCGTCGTTTGACTCGAAGATTTCCGGGGAGACTCGAAATGGCTCCATGGGTGATTCCAGCGTATGGAGACCACCGTCGTAAGACGAAAAAAAAAAATATATATATATATATAAATGTAGCATACATTCCTAACGGGGCACGTGTCTGATTGAGATGGAATCGGCAAATAAAAGAGTTGTAAATAAGAGATAAAAGAAGCTAGTAAGAACGTACGCGGGTGGCGATGGTTATACGAGTGTAGTGAAAAGGAAATTTAGTAAGAAAGATGGAAGGGAATCTGGGAGAAGAGGTGCGAGAGAAAGCAAGAAAGAATAGGACGAAGTGGCTGGTCGTATCTAGCCGGAACAAAGTGTGGTTTTATTGGGGGTGTAAGAGACCGCGCTGATGGCTGACTCCGTAGCTCAATAATCCCCCCCCCCCTTGCTCATTTATAGCTTATAAATGATTTTAACCCCCGTAAAAATGCATTAGCTGAGAGTCGTTGAATGTTCGAGACGTGTGTGTACACTCGAACCTAAGAAATTCCGTGATACCGGTGTGTGAAGATTTTTTTTTCGAAGAAGTGCATGGGGCGTCTCGAGTTGTCAATCGTGTGGTCCATGACTCGGGAGTGCCTTGACGGTCCCACTTTTTGAGAGTAACGGTGCAGCGTCTCGTTCGTTTTCCAGAAATTAAGCAGCTCCGCTATGTTTAAAATTTTTTTTGTTGATTCTGTTGGAAAATATTAAAATTCTTGGCGAGACTGTCTCAAGCAAGGCAACGATTCGACCTGGAAATTCTTGTATTCTTAATACGAGGGACTCAAATTGGTATTGAACGATCGACGGATGGTCGCGAAGGAATAGCTTTTGCTTTCAGGGAACTATAACGCGCCAATGGAAACGAGAACCATTGAGAGATCGTCGGAATAACGCGAGCAATGGGGCTCTTCGCCATTTCGGCTCATTCCAACTCGACAGGATCCGGGGAATCAGGAGTAATAAGAACGTTACGATACTTCGGGTTAAATGGAAAAATCGGTATGGCAACGACCACTGAAATCATAATTATCTTCTAGAGTTTGAGGAATGTAACGTGATAAAAAAATGAATTGGAAATTTTACAGTTTTTTCCATCTGTAGCACTTCTAAGTGGAGCGAACAATTAATATTTTATCAAATTAGAGATAAAAATGGCATATTTCTTTAGTAAAAGTCACGAACGCCATAAAGTACATGGAACAGACCCATCCAATGAATTTTTACAGCGTCAAACGGTACAGAGTTCAAAACGATACGAAATCAGTCGGAACATGAAATATTTCTACACAATATTCGATTCTGGTTCTCAATTGCGAATATTATGGAAATTGTAATTTATGCTAATGAGACGTTGATTGAAATGCGATAATGTTCACATCGATTGATTCAAGAGCGTGCTAATTATCATGGTGTCTGAGATAACAAAGGAATTAATATTAATAACAGTAATAACAAGGAAAGATGACGATAATATAATAGTTGAGGGCTTGTGACTGAATAACTCGGGTATGCGATGTAAAAAGAGTGCATCACCAGCAGTAGCTGAAGGAGTCGTAGCCGCATTACGTACTCAGCGTCATAAAGACGCGCTCTTCGATCGTAAAAATGTTACGAGCGTCTTATTCCGCGCTCGCGCTCACACTTCCGAGGCGATCCTAGAAATAAGCGAATAAAGGGGTACGAGTGAGGAAGACGGAGGGCAATCTTTGCCGGGTGTGTTGTGAACGCGTGAGAATGGTAAGAACCGGAAATAGCGGTCTGCGGAAGTGGCCACGAGCAGCTTGTACCATATAGTTTTCTTTCTACATCTCTCTCCCTTTTTCTTTCTTCGTTTCTCGTGTCGACTCCAAGGGAATGAGACCATTATTCAATTGTTCGAAGTCTTTTCTATATACGTACTCATCAAGTGCATGTCGAGCAGCAACAGCAGCTCTACATATTTAACTGTTCGATATCGGACTTAATTGCAGGACGGTATATATAGCCAGGCGTTGCAATTAAAGTTCCATACCACCGACTCGTCATTACACAGTTAATCATACATATTTTCATCGAAATACATTTAATTGACGATCGTTCTTCATCCACTCGTTACAAAAGTTCTCTCATGGCTTCGTGGATGCCAGTATATTCCTTTGTTTCTTTTTTTTTCCATTCCTCAAGAGCTTGTTTACAAAAGAAGCTGCCAGGAAGGATACAATTTATAGAGTAACAAAGAATGCATTTAGCGACAACGTAGCTATGTTGACGATGCACCCAAAAGTCTCAGCCTCTCAGCGGTAAAATACTGTATCGTTTGTTTGTCCATGTTCGCGCACCAATCTTCGTTGTGATGCTGATGTATATAGGTGCGTATATTTTAGTGCATTTATAATCTTGGTATAGCATTCTAACGGGAAGGAAATTCTCCATAAAGTCTTATCGCAAACGAACGAACAATTTCCTGTGGTAAAATGAATGATATTCGTGGGTAGACCCAGGTAATAACCGAAATGCACACACTCCGTGATTCGCTGGCGGCTTTCCTCCGGAACTTCGGGCTATAATAACTTGACCGGAAGAACGGCAATTAATGTTATCGAGCTCAAAGTCTGAGCAAAGAGTGCGATAATCTCAAGAATTCGGATGTGAACTTTCGTCTCTTGGACCACTCCTCGCTGCTTCCCTGAAGACCGAAATACTTTTCACACTTTTCGCGTGTGGGTTTCAACTCAATAATTTTAATAACAATGAATATATCGACGATTTTTGAAACTTGAGACTCCTCGATTTATGGATTCGAAATGTTAGTTCCCGATCATCAATCCAAAAACGTATTTTGGCGATGTATAGAAAAAAAATTGTATGTGTAAACGCGACTACGAAGTATCGAAACAGTGAAAAGCGAGTGGCAGGATAAAACTTACGAAATCTGGGGTTGACGTGTGCGTAGTCTCGGGTTGTCCGAAAAAGGACATTCGAAATAGCGTGCAGTAGAACGTGAAATCGTTTATTTGACGAGTAGAATGAATTCACATGTATATAAAAAAGAGTGTATGGTAAAAAGTGAAAAGCAGGTAAAATAAAAGAAGAAGCGTGACATTTGTGCTTCGCGGAGTCGCTGTATATTCTGGATTGCAGAGTTTTGTTGACGAAAGAAAAAGAAGAATTTCAATTACAGCGTTAGAGTGTGTAGCCAACGGGGGATGAAGCGCATCGCAGGACAGTGGGGCCGTTACGTAACTTCCGGTTTCTATGGAACGTCCGCCGAGCCCGGCGGCCCGTCAGAGCTTTCCTAAACGCGGTGGAGGTTCCTGCAATAGAAACATCAGAAGCAAAAGCTTTATACATGCATAGTTTGGTTAATGTGAGTATACGAATGTATGTAGAACGGGAAAGCCATCGTCGTCATCGTCGTTGCCGTCGTCTCCGTCGTCCTCACCGTCGTCGACGTTCCTATATATTTATTTATTCCCACACACACACACACACACACACACGCGCACAAACTTTGACATATATTTAAGGCTGAGAGTGTGTATGCGTTGTTATTCGTACATATGCACTTACATATATGGTAATGTCGGTATTACGACGATGATAACCGAAAACGGTGGTTGGCAGGACAGGGGAACGCGTCACGCGATCCGTGAGTAATTCGCGCGCGAGCTGAGTGAGAGAGCAAGAGGAGGAGTCGAGGTCGAGGCCTGACTGCCTCATGCTCGGCAAATCCTCCTCCTCCTTCTCCTCGGGCCTGCCTGCCTGTTTAACAGAGTGTTATAATCTATTTACGTTAACATTACCAACGTTTAACGTGGTTGCTCGAGCTACCGGGGTCAGAGAGAAAGGGGTGAACAAGCGGAGCCTCTGCGAGTAGTCTGTTGTGTCCTCTCTCTCTCTTCCACTCATATTTTTCCTCCTCATCTTTCTCGCTCTCATCCTGCACGGGATGCTGCTGCCTGGATGGCTTCTCCTCCGTACACGTTGTACCGAAAGCGCCTCTCGCTCGGGCTGCACCAGACAGCACTCAAGAATTGTCGTGGCCACGTTAGGGTAGCTTTTGCCGTATAACAGCAAAGCGTTAATTCGGGAATCTGCTCGACTCTCTCTCTCTCTCTCTCTCTCTCTCTCTCTCTCTCTCTCGCTGCCTCTTTCGCTCTGTCATTCTCTTCAGCTGGCTCTTCTGCGTTTGGGTTATTATACGAGTCGTGGTGTGCCTTTCGAATAGCTGATCCGATTGTGGTTACAGGCGTTCGTGAAAAGTCGAATTTGTCGATTTTTTAAATAAACCGAGATCCACGGCCCTGGGAAACTCCATATGAGAAAATTATTCCAAAATGTTCCATCAGGAATTGATTATCAACAAATAATCCACTTCGTAATGGATTCCTAATGATTCTTATTATCAATGCTGTAAATCAACGAGCTCCGAAATATAAAATGGCGCTTCTACGGGAAATTATTTGAATGCTCACAGAGTTCAGTTCAAAGGTCTTGCCCATCTAAGCGTGTTTGCGTTCAGCCGCGTGTACGCAATGACAATACGGGCTTAAATGTCCGCGGAACCCAGAATGAGAATCAAGTATCGTTCACTCCCTCTTTTCCTCCCCCCCCCCCCCCCCCCCACCCTTCTCGTGTTCTTGCTGTTCCAACTAACTGCTCGGCACAACAAGAGAACATACATTGTACGACGATTAGAAACAGTCTACCGAAACTTTGGACACTATTATCTGAGGGGGTTATGTCGTAACAATTATAAGGCTGCCACTCCGCAGAATCAAGAGTCGGGTTAACTCGTTTGTCGTCTTCGTCCTTACCTGCAGACAAAGAGAGAAAACAGCCACAGCATCCGTGCATGGCGTATACATTTTGTGTGTATGTTTAGCGTGTTTTCTGTAACTAAACGTCGCTCACTCACAAACGAATTTGACACAGGAATGCCCCTTTGCTGTATCGCTTCGAACTCACATCGTTGCTTATGGAATCGATATTATCGTTTTATCGATATGGAAATTTAATGAGTCTTCATTGCCCAGATTTACTTCGCCATGGACATTTCCATAGTTCAATATTCGCTGATGACAGGTCAACGAATGATTCAATGTCATTTATGTAAAAAGAAATTCTTGTTGTCAAATGAAACGTTCGAGAATCGACTAATCGATTTCCATTGTTATCCCTGGAGAAACTTGTGAATAAAAATCCATCAGACATCGTGGAATCTGTAGAGAAAAAAGAGTTGATCGTTCCCCTCATACGCGTAGATTCCACTGGACAATAAAAAGTAAATCCTCAGGCATATGCGTTCACGGACGATTGTAAAATTTTATGGAGCCGCAAGAACCGAAGATGCTATCACAAACACCAAAATTCCGTTATCGGTGGGTTCGGTGTGTACGAGAAAAACGAAAGAGAAAATTGAGAGAGAGAGAGTGGCAGCCTCGGGTCGGAAGGACCATCAAGAATCTTTTACAGCGAAGAGCAACGGCGCATAATAATAATATTTGATTTAAAAAAATATAAATCCCTTTAGGTAGAGATTCAGAGGGAAAAATAGAAAGAAACCTGGCCACTCGCGATGTGTGGCGAACCGTTCGGTGTTACTGTAATATATACATTATAAGCGATAAGGGATTGCCGGGCGCCGCGCAGCAGGCCCGACAAATAAAATCTGAACAACCTGCTTCGTTGTTTGCCGAAGGATATCCGCCATGTACAAATGCCGGTGCAGGGCGACATATTAGAGAGCCAAAGTAAAAAGAAAGAAGCTTAATATACAAACACAATATATACTCTCTAGATACTACATATATATGTATATAACCTAAACACATACATTATTTTTACACGTGTATTCACAACACGATTTATAAATATGTATACGCCCGTGTACGCGAACGATAACGAAATAACTGGTCTCGTTGTGTCAGCGATTTCTTCCCCTCTTATCCTATCGTCCTGACATAAATTTAAAAAGAAATTTTTCCATCGGATACACCTGAGTGAGGAAACGAGTTTTCTGAATGTCGAAGTCACCTCTCGATGCTTAAAAACAATAGCCCTTCATTTATGTCCTAATCTTATGACAATTTTTATCTCGATCGATTTTTATTGCTATTATTTCCGTTAACGTATAAATATTTTTTATAAAAAAATTCTCAGCGTCAATGTAATTTCAGAATTTAATTGAAGATTTTAATAATTCCGAGAGCAATGCGAGAAACGAAAATTATCTGCTCCACGTTTGTTTGAATAATTTACGACTTTGGGACGACCGAAGTGCTTTCTATTTTATTTCAAATTGAAATAATTTCTCATCATGCTCTTTATTATATTTAACATCGAGCTATAAAAAGTCATGGTCGTTACTCATGGAGAATTTTGGGCATTTACAATCATTTATTGCGTACACAATTTTTTTTTACAACTTTATTAAAATGCTACCATAAAATCCGTTTTTTCGTTTGTCATTTTAGAAAGATTGAATATCTGCATTTCCATTAGCTATTACGTGAAAAGCAGAAAGTTAATTGTCTCACGAAATAACCTGCGAATTGGTGTGACGTGTCTAAATAAATTGCCTAATAAAATAATTTCACGAAAAATAGTAATTTGCCTAAATAACTCAATAATGAGGAAAGATCATCTACGCAATGAACTAGAAAACCTGAAAAAACGACAGAAAACGAAATGACGTATTTATTATTTCACAGAATCGTCGTTGTAAAAAGATTTGCCATTTTTTTTTTAGCATCTTAGGACAATGTTGTTTGAAATGAGTTTATCCATTTTTTTTTTCTACAAGTATTATATCACGTTGCGAGACTAGGGCACACGATGAGTTACCCTTTACTTTCACGATATGAGCAGCACGTGCGTTGCTCCCGAGGCTTTCCGTCCTTGTCGTTCTCGAGGCAAAGAGCCTGGGCTGCCGAGGTAAAGTACGAGGCGAACGCACATGGGTTGAAGGAGGATTACCGTTCACGAGCGAGGGACAAAAATGACTCTGAACTGGGTAGACTGAAATTATATGATTCACCTGGTTCCTATTTTACGACGTTTATATTACACGAGATGCCGGAGCCAAAAACGTCCCCTTTTTTCTCGTAAGAGTCCTGGGGTATTCTTTACTTTTCCGTAATTTTCTTGTACTCCACCGACTTTTCCGTATTATTTCGTACGTGGACCACGCAGTCGCGAGTCTGTCCGGATTCTCCGCAGCATCTTGCCACGGTCCATCCGTTGTTGCGTACTTCAAAGACGCTGTGCAAGAGTTAAAAAAAAAAAAAAAAATGAACCGGACGAAAAGACAATTTCGGATATTTATTTTTCCGAAAAATTAAACTCCCCAGATAAAAGGGAGACAAATCTTCGACAGCTGCCAGACACGCTAACCCATGTCTCCGCCGAGTTCCCTCACGCCCCTTCAATCTTCAGACTCATCTGTTTTTCTAAAGTGAAAAATATGTATGTATGTATCTTCCGAGTAATGCCCGCGCAGTGGCAAAGCTACTGGTGTATGTTTAGTTTATGAAAGAGCAGCTCGAGTAGGCCCGCATTTGGGTTTATTTAGAAAGAGGAAACTGGACGACGTCATGCCGCCTGGAGGATGAAACTTCGGAGAATTCAGGGTTAAAAAGAAAATATTGCAGGAAAAATGATAAATATCCTTTCGACTGCCTTATCAAAATGGAGACTCGATAATTTAAGAAAACGTTAATCTGAACACTGAAAAAATAATTGAGGAGGACATCAACGAACCAAGCAATAAAGTTACGCAGCTTTAATTTTTTTTATTCAAAATTGAGTTACTCCTTAAAATGTTTGTTTCTCGAGTGACCGTATTTTTTGACAAGATCAACTCTAAAGAAAATCTGGTTTTAATTCAATTTCGAGAAACGCATTTTTGGTCCTTCTTCGCCAAGTAAGCTCGCAGCACCCTTTCTCGCTTGAAGGGATCCTCTAGTGTCGCTAAATGAAGCGAACTTCCAGCTGAGCTTGTAATTGATTTTCTTGCGCTCTCGCGTGGCTGAGTAAAAGAAACACTAAAAAAATAATCTAACGAAAAAAGGCAAAAAAAGAAATCTATGCTTTCTCCGACACCAGGTTGGGATAACATGGAAAAGCCCTCCTCCCCCCCCCCTGCATTCTGTCCGACGGTCTATGTGTATGCTCGCAAAAGAATCGCATGGACGCCTTTAAATTAAAACCGTAGTCAGTGCCGGCAGACTGTGTTTCATTTTTTGTATTCTTTAACTCCGAGAAACGAAATAAGAGTAATCGTAATGGCGCAAGACTCACAGTCCGGGTTAAGGACAGCAGGCGAGAAGGGGAAAGCTTCCCCGTTGTAGCGCACACCGAGAGAATTAAAAACGTCCGGGTGTCGCGAAAGAAAAGTTTCAACGACGTCGCTCTCGGGGTTCCCGGATTAATACCGGCTAGCTCGGAAGCTAACGTCATTGGATTAGACTGCCCCAGAAAAAAGAGATTCCTAGACGCATATATGGGAGAAAAAAAAACAAGCAAAATTTTTTTATGCAATTTAAACAAATTACGTTACAATAATTTAATATTCGAACTAATTTCTTCGAGAAGTTTAAAATCGAGCCAAGATTTCTCACAAAATTTACTAACGTTGCACGGATAAGAATTATCTTCAAAAACTAGTGGTCGACGTTTGAGATTTACAAAAAATTTCAATTAACCGTTCGTGGTAAAAATTTCAAAATCACTTCAGAACGTTCTCCAGAAGAAAAATGCTTTATAAAAAAAAAAAAAGTACATAATGCAGTTTATGGATTTTCGTGTAATGCAACAAATGCAATCGTCTCTCCGTCTAGAAAGCATTGATTTGAGTTAAACAATCATCATGGAAAAAATATTGTCGTTGATTTAAAAAATAAACGTTAATAAATCGTCCTTATTCATAAATGAAACAAAAAGTATTTTTTTTTTTAAATAAAATTGTTATGCAGTAGGATTCGTACGACGGTTCCATCGAGGGGCATATGTTCAGCTACTGCCACGAGACAAGGAAGAAGGATACGGTGAAACGACATCGAACACATTTTCTCTTGGAAAAAATGTATATGAATGATAAATATGTTCACGAAAGGGCGTTCGGTTTGGATTTATTCTCTTTCTTCCTTGCTCTCGTATTTTCGGCTAATGCGTTAAAGCGCGGGTAGAGTTGTATGGATCGTTGTTAATGGTAGTTATAAGGATGCATTAGCCTGATAAATAGTAATGGGTTTTATTGGCGGAAAATCAGAAGATATGAGGATACGAACGCACGGGGAATCCCCCTTTTCTTGTTCGTTCTCCAAGCACTCGCGCGAACGTACAGTTATAGTCATCATGATCCAACTTTCGACCTTCTATAAATGTATATACGCGGGTGCGTGTATTGGTCATCGTTTTTCTTACGGGGTCGTTTTTGTACGTTAACGGAGCACCACCCAGGAGCAGCCGTTACCGACCATAATCGTCCGGACATGGATCTCGAGTTTATTATATTTGCCGCACCATAAGAATCCTCCATTGGCCATTTCTATGAAATATACCACAGTCGCGCCTTATTCTTCATTCCCTTGGATCATTGACGCTCGCATATGACGTTTTTCTCGTTCACCAACAAAAAGACTATACACCGAATAGATCCTCGTGACTTTCTCATCCGATTCTTCTCTCGTTTCTCATATTTTAACGAAAACCAAAATGAAGAAGCTTAATAAGTCAGAAACGAAAATCTCGTGTCCTCTGGCTTCACTCTCTCCCACTCTCGATTTTCTTCTTCATTTCGTTTCTCGTGAATCAGGTTTTATTATCAGTAACGACGTCTCGTCATAAAATCCAGTTAAAGGCAATCAATCTTGCGACCAGATTTGATAGAAATTTTGGAAAACTTTCCTGGACGAAAAATCTGAATTTTTTTTGCCTCAAAAAATAAAAACATTCTGATACTTAATTGCAGCAAAAATTCGAATAAGAGAATCCTTACCAGTCGAAATTTCACTTAATCACTGCGATTCAATATTTACCGACAATTTATCATCCAAATCACAAAGTGGCTGATTGTCGTGTAAAAGTTACAAAGTCTTTTTTATCTCGACGCGAAACGAAAGAGAATTTCATGAGAAGCTCGGATGGAGCGAACAAAGATTCGTCGTGCGTGTGATCCCTTATCGTTTCTCCGTTTCCCCTTTTCTCCCTTATTCTGTCGCATCACGCGCATCATAACGCATATGATATGTTGAGCGTTATGCCATGGAAAGTAAAAGACGAAAAGGAATTTAAAAAAAAAACAACGAAAGAGAAAACAGACACGGAGAGCTACTTATCAGGACGCCGCACAAGTTTGCATTGCACCGTAAAATCCACAGCGTTATAAAATTCGTAGATTAGAGAAATGATAGAGTATAACGCTCGCGTCATATGCTGCTACACCAATAAATTATAAGCCACTTATTAAAAAAATGCATACACCGCGAGTGCATCGCGGACTCTTATCGCGGCTGGTGATAAAAAAAATTGCGTCCTCGTATCGTCGTGATTCTTCGGGTATGGGCTATATTTCATCAGGCCTTGTGATATAACGTTGTATTTCGTCGCTGCGGTGGAAAAAAATGCGTGAATGTTTACCAAGAGTATTTAAAAAAATGGTTTTGAATCAATTTTTTTTTCTTTGGTTTCACCAATGTAAAAAATACATTTAAAATTCATGGGAACGTCGAAAAATATGGGAATAAAATTCAAAGTGACGAGTGTCGTAGTAAAAAAAAAATTTATTTTATTTTTCATTGCGATTCGTTGTTCACACGTTGCAGGAAGAAGTATTTTTTTTTGTGCTGGAAACTAAGGAAGTTTCTCGAATCGCGATGGCCAAATAATCTTGAGGTTCGACATCATCGAAATATTTTATTCCTCGAATCAGCGGAGCGAATCTTTTGTAATTGCTTGGGTATATTATCGACACCTGAATTATTTTACGAAGCTGTATTGTCCTGGAATATATACGCATTTATTTGCGACGGACCCTCTTCCGGTGGGTTCCCCCTTAACGAACGTTAACTACCCTTTGTCTTCGCGGACTACGAAAGCCGAGCAGGAGAACGCGGCTGAGTAGCTCAGTGTACACCGAGAGAAAGAAAGCAGTTATACACATAAGGGGAGGTTTTTTGGTAAGGGAGGAAAAACGGAACGACTGGCCATTTTAACCCCTTTTCCTCGAGAGACATAAATAATGATCGCCGCTAATTTGGCTCGCTTGGGTAGCGGCGGCAGCCCTTGTCCATGCCAGCGAACGTAAACCGCGCAATTATAATGCCACCACATTAGAATTTATTCCAGATCCTCTACCACCACCATCCATGCTGAACTGCTGCTCCTTTGCAACCTTTTTCTAAAGCTTACATATCCTTAATCCAATTTATATACATATATATCTGTGTGAATATATTTTACATATAATTTTTCAGCTCCGAAACAACGATACTATCGGCGTACACGTGACCACGGATTTTCGTCGTCGTCCTCTTGGAGTTAAGAGCTTTCATTAAATCAACGCGGGAACATTGCCCGACGTAAGGAATATTGCGAATATTTTTTGTGCCTTGTAAAAGGCTTTTCAACAAAAAAAAAAACAATGTTTTTCACGTTTATTCCGAATTGAAGACGAAGCCTGAGGTATTTGAGGTCGAAATGAAAAGTCAGAAATCGCACGCGATTCCATAATACGTGCAACAGCACCGTGGACGTGGCAGAGTTTCTTTTTCGTCATAGCATCTGAATCATTGGGTGTATAATTCGTTTTTAATGCCCCGGAGGCTGTCGCGTTATCTCATTCGTAAATGCAGAGAGTAAAAGCTCGTTGCTTTGAAAATTCGAAAAAAAAACACATGGCTCCATTTCGAGGATCCTCATATTCACAACCCTCTTAAGTAGGCACACAAGGAAAACTCTTTCGACAGAAAAAACCTCAGGAACAAATGGTCGAAGCTAATTTCGAAGCGAGTTTGGGGAGTCGAGGGAACGGGCCTATCGCGCTTAGAACTGTCGTAAAACTTTGTTTACTTCACCGGTTAAAGTTTACAACCATTTGTATCTTCGCTGTCTGCCTTTCCTTTCGTTTTTCCTATTCCATTTGACGTTTATTTATTTAGCTCGATACGCACGACTCTCAGACAAACTATGAAACCTTGTATGGTCAATTCGTAAAAACCAAATGCAAATTGTTGCCGTATAGTTGAGTCAACATTGATTCCGAACGGAAATTGAAAACAGAAATCCGGAAATGAGTGACTTGACTTTTATTTAGCTACCAGGACGACGCTCGTTGAAAAATGTTAAAAATGATGAAAAACTTGTTTTTACAGCCATTTAGAACTTAATTAGCGAATGATCTTTGATATCGACTTTTGGAATACTCTGTATACATTAATGCGTTGAATACCGCAATTCTATATAGGATAACTGCTCATACGTAGTACAGCGCGGAGCGCCTGGCTGCCCTGGCATGAAGTGGCACCTGACAAACTCATTGGTCTGACAAATTGAATCATTCGCCGTTCAATTGCTTCGTACGGATATACGCGTCGAATCTGCTATCCGCTATTTGCCACCCTCGGCCTCTCTTCCCTTCTCCTCGCTCAGCAGCCAGCACGTTTTCATTCACCTCCCTCTCTATATCTTGGCCCGGCTGACTCTGGATATTACCAGTTGGTGGTGTACACATCGGTACGAGCATAGGCTTGTGTGGGATGCACACACTGTGTGACTGGCGCCGCAGCATCACGATGCACATCGAATCCGCAGCCCGTGCCACGCAGCACACCCTCTTCGCTCTCACCCTTTCGCCACCATTTCTGTATCATCCTCCATACAACCGTACAATCCGCGTTCCGCGTTAAACTTAACGCCTCTGCAATCCCCGGTTACCCACGTTTCACACCGAGATACATGCTCCCTTCGTGTGTACAGCCGCTTGTGTGCGTGCACACGAAACACACAACACCCATACGTAACTCACTCCCTCTCCACTCACCCCGTTTCATTTGCTATCGGATAATAACCCTTCCTGCAATTTTCAAGAGCACACTTCATTGACGCTGATACACTTTGTTCGCTCCTATAAATATTCATGCATTTCCACGCGCTTTTTCATCTCATCGCTATTAATAAAGTAAACGTTGGCATGAAAAATATTGGGTTTGCATTCTGTAGATTTTGGCGTTTAGTCATTTTTTTATCGATCACGCGTTGGAGCTCTCGCGACGGCTGAACCGTGTGCAGCAGAATCAACAAATTAATAATCTATTTATAATGGAAGTACCTTAACGATGTCACTCCTGTTGACGTAACTGGAACAAAAAAGCCGATACGATTTGAAAAAATAAATATAGACAATGCTGCACGGAATATCGTAGTGACAAAGTCATAATTTACTTCGATGATTATCGCAGCATACAGCATGCTGCATGAAATGATGCTGTATGGGCTATACAGACGATAATTTGACGAATCGCAACTGCACTATGAAGATTCCTTGAAACGTGAAACACGAATCGACGTACCGTTAGATATATTGCAATATGTTCGACTCGGATTTATTGGATCCACGCGTTCACACGCATGCACACACACACACACACACATATCTATGAATGTTGAGCTTGGATTGTGAATGGCGGTGGGAAATGCTTCGAGATCCGTTCATCTCGAAAATCGAATCGTTCCACGCGTTATGGAGAATGCCCATAGCGATGGTGCATGGGGCAACTGTCGCGAAACGTAGAGACCGCGAAAGAGTGAGAGAGAGAAAGGACAAGCGTGCGGGAGAGAGAGAGAGAGAGAACGGAAGAATGGATAGGTATGTATGAACGTTGCGAATGTTTCGGCGGGAGAAATGGATGCGAATTGTGAAACGAGAGACATGGCGAGAGAGTGAGAAAGAGCGAGAGGGAGGGAAATCGTAGGCCGGGCATGTGACATGATCACACGGTGTGTGATGTGTGAAATGGAGCACGGTAGCCGGTAATTATATGTATCTCCTCTGTACGTCCCCTATCACCATTTCTCAAGCCCATATAGATATATGCAATCTTGTATATGCACACGGACGGGAGACTGCTGAGGTTTACTGCACTGTTCACTACTCTCGTACATATGCGAACCGATGCAATAGTGCAACAACGGATTTCGGAACAGAGTAATATAGAAACAAAGATGGAGTCAACGAGAAAGAGAGAAAGAGAGAATGGTGAACATATCAGTATGTCGGACGAAACAGTGTACAACGCGGTGTTCCGCACATCGAGAAATCAACCTCGATGGACACCACGTGCGTGTGCTTTGCATCCCCTACCGAATCGCCATGCACCTGCCTTCCATACGGTTGCTACATAAATAAGTGTATATCCACACACAGAGGCATACACATACAGATTCGCTGCATCATTGTCGATATCAGAGTTCGACCACCGCGAAATTGACCAATGTTCCGGACTCAGAATTCCACGCTCTTTTGCAATATCTGACTCTAAACTTATTCGAGAATTTAATTTGGAATTCATTGTAGAAAATCGATAAAGTTTGTCAGGAGATTCTTCGATCCCCAGGTTGAGGAACCGATTTTTATTTTATTGAATATTGTTTTAACAAAACGGACGAGTACACGCGGGCCTTGGATCATAAACGCAACCTACTCAATAGGATTTTCAGCTTGAATTTTAATTTTCGACCTGTGCCAATGGAGAGACACAAAGCAGAAATGAACGTCGAGTGTTTTCAAGCGAAACGATTTCAATGCATCGAATGTTGTATTCATATATGTGCGTACCATATATATACCGAATGCCCGGGTGTGACTACACGGCGCCGGCTGCACTTGCAATACATGCAGCATGTACTGCAAGCCCCGCCATTTCTGGCTCTATATCTGTTCAACTCTGTCGCCATCTCCCTCTCGCTCATTGAAAGAGTTGTCTATCGCACAAATCACACGGATTATTGACTGCTATTGTATCTCTGCCGCGTCGACGAGCCTGTTCACATTGTCTCGTGCCGCGTGCGGCGAAATTAAACGTACGTAAGAGAGGGAGAAAGAGAGGAAATGCACGGAGATGCATGCATATGTGCGCGTTATTATTCACGGGCTCTGGAATTATATCGGCCAGTGATTCACATTCGCCCAAATCCGCGGTGCATTCTGGTCTATCGTTACCACTATATTTCTCCGATCCCATTGCTCCAAATAGGGAAACAAATATTCGACAAAATTACTCCATTCGAGTTAATTAATTTATTTCATCGTTGTTTCTTTCTCGATGTGCTTCTGGATCGATTTGTTTCATTGATTTTGTCTCGCAGATACGGCAGAAATATTTTGATGCGTTAATTACGAGGATTTTTTTTTTTATGTTCTTGTAAACAATCTTGTCGACAATTTATCGGAAGCTTCTTGAACGCTTGAAGTGTTTCTTCGAAATGTCAAAGAAGACACACTTCAGAAGCCACGGCGACTCTCCAGCGTACGAAGCACGCATACAGTTATCAACTCGAGCGATATCACAATCTTGTGGGATACTCGAGACACACTCTCGCTCCTAGTCTGCACTATTACAAGCCAGGGAACGACTACGCCGTCTTGTAAAAGCCCTTCGTCGTCTGGGTCGTTGGTGTAGGGCAATGTCTGCGAGACAAACTGGTCGAAAGATCGTCCCTCGACACCGTAACTGACGTGCACATCAGGAGCAGCATCTTAGCAACGATGACGACGTCGACGAGACGCTACTGTGGAGAGTCTGGCAAATTGGGATTAGGAGCTTTGCCCTGAGACATCAAGGCCACTAGGCCACTAGACCATCCCCGTTTTCTGTTCGTAACCCCACCTTCAAAGGCTGTTGCTGCTGTGCTGGGAAACCAGCTGTTTTATCGTTTGTATACGAAGACATTTTCTTGAACGAATAATTCATCATTTTCTAAATATTGCCACAATTTCTTATCAAAGTCATTCATCCAATAAAAAAAATCATTTATTATTCGATAAATTTTAGTTTCATTCATCTTTCTAACTTAACTCTTTGCAGCATGCAAAGTTATCAAATGCAGAAGTACACTGACTCCCTGCCTCATTAATAATGTCGATAAAGAAAATTGATTCACGAGAAACGTCACAGACGTCAGATTTTTCAACTTCGTTCATCTGACGAGGAAATGACGCTCGTAAATTTTTAATTTGCATTGGTCCCCAGACGCATTGAGAAAGGTTATGTTTTAGTTGTAACTCAATTATTGTTCGATAGACAAAAAAACGCAGTGGGAGCTGCAGCAATGTCAAGTGGTCATCCATCTTAACCTGGGACAAGCCACAGGTCTTGGAAGATCGACAGACACCAGACTCTGCTGGTACTCCAAGTGGTCTTCGTCGACATTTTACCCGCACTTTCGTGTTTTCAGTAGCCAAAATCCTGTGCACAAATAAACCATGTTTCTCCCTGTTTACGAGATTCTCGTAAAGTGAGATGATGCAGTATGTTTATTTAGGCAACGAACGCCATAAGGTACTTGTAGAAAATTCAGTAAAGTTCAACGGATCGAAACTTGTCAAAAATTTCTTCTATCATCCTGATTACCATTTTCACCTCTTTTGCTTTCGTTGCAATAGTAGAACAAAGTTGTCAAATTCTATTGATTCCCAAGTGCATTCATGGAACTTTTATTCCATAATTCGAAAGTTCAACAGCCACATTGATCAGCTACGTCAGTTTTTCTCAGCCTCTCGTTTCCCGTTGAACGATGTTGTGTTTTTTAGTTTCTTTACGTAACTCACGCTTGGGAAGTAAAATCCTAGGTATAATCCACATGTAAATAAACTCGTGACAATTCCATACGTTACGTGCATATAAAAATGAATTCCACAGTCCTACACTGCCCCGATTTGTACTAAACGGTACTGTGCAATTGCGTAGGAACTACAGTGCGCTGAGAGCACGTCGAAAAATCCTACTCGCTCGTTCTTTTGCTGATATAAACTAAATGCGGCATCGGAAATGACTAGCGAGTATTATTTATATACCAAGTAGGAACGTTGAACAGTTTTAATGTGTCCTGGTGTGTTTATATAGATATACGGGGCAGGTTTAAACAAAACGCAATAACGTTATTAGGTGGCTGGCATCCGGTATAAATTTCGCCACTACCATGGACCATCACCAGCTTCCATATTTCTCTCTCTCGCTCCCTCACTCTCTCTCTATCTCTTTTCCGTTGCTATACTCCGTCTCTGTACTGGCAAATCGACCTAAAGCTCTCCGCCCACTGGATAAAATCACCCCATCCCCGCAATTACAAGTGCGTGCATGCTGTCACCGATCTCACTGCATACTATGAGGTACAGGTTGATACAGTAGTGCCGCCCGTTTAGTCGCACATTGATTTTGCCAAGTTTTTAAAATGAACATTTCTCTGTTACTCTTACTCGCATTCACACTGTGAATCTTTTGAACAATCAATTGGATTTGAAGAAATGTTTTACTTTAGATTCCAATTTCTTAAAGAACTTCCGACAACATCAAGCGGATGAGAATGTCGTGGATTTTTCGGTTGTTCTGCAGCTTTTTGAGCATCTTTTTTGTTTTTATTTTGCGATGTGAATAATTGGAGAATTAAATGAAAACGACTGAATCGATGGAATCTGCGAGAAATTGTAAAAAAACGCGTTTTTACTAAAACGAATATTGGGAGAATAAATAATTGAAGGGATCAAATGTGCTGGCATGAGTTTCAGGAGAAGTTTTTGTTGTTGTTCAATTTTCTTGGAACGATCTGTATGTCACAGAGTGCATTATCTATATATTAAATACAGAATCCGAGTTTATTTCGGCGGGTCAACGCGACTGCGCTCCGGGTCCTTAATAATAATTATTGCTCCACCTCCACACATACTCTCACGTTGGAGGACCCATGAGTCGTGCTGACCGGTGGCAGCAGCGTATCCATGTAAATAAAGGAAACTCTCATCCCGCACTCGCGATCTCGTTTAGCCTCGTTAATGAATATAATTCGGGAAGCCCTTCAGAGAATATGAAACATTTTTCAAAATAAGAATAAATATTCGCACAAAGCGTTGGCGAGTGAGCCTGGAGAATGAGGCGAAAGAAAATCCGAATGCCGCTGATACTCCGAGCCAAAACAAAGACCCCAGTCAGTTTTTCATTTATCGTTCGCTCGTTTCTTCCTTCTCTATGTCATCTGAAAAAAAAAACACGTGATTTCTCTTTTTCAAGAATGCCAAAAACATTCGGCTCGCAACGCTGTTTTTCGTTTTATCGCATTTACGATTTCGTATAATAATTAACTTTTTCCGATATTCATTACCTCGCAATTTTTATACCAAGAGCGCAAATGTCAAGTAGAAAAATTATTCATGACATTTACTCGGAGTCACTGGCTGGAAATTCATACGAATGAAAAAATTCATCACGTTAAAAATATTGCGTACACGGATTCACAACACACGATGGATTTTTTGGTCAGTATTGAAATCGTGGCTTCCTGTAAAAAGTTACGTACCTAAATTGGTCGAGACTTTTATGAAAATAAAAATCGTTTCCCGTGACTTGAATTTTATTCTGTGGAAGGGAAAATCGGAAGTTGAAAAATATTGAGACTCGTTTGAAAAGGATCGTTTTCGAAATGCGATGAAATATCGCAACGGTAAGCAAATATCGTGTTGCGTTGCAACAGTCGTCCTCGTAACGAACATATTGCGAATTATTGATAATCGCATCAATATTCGAGCGATTGTCAGTTGTAACTGTGCACCGGTCCGGACTCACCGCCCTCGCTCGTTCTGATAATTTATGCATGAATTACAGCGAGTGTATCGATGCAACAACCTCACAACGATAGCTGCACATTGCGCACCGCGTGTATGGGTTCAACGCGTCTGCTAGCGATTAATAACGACAATAAGTAATAATGTAACGAGTCGCAGAGGCGGCAGTGCGTAGTATAATTTTCCGAGTATCAACTCGACTGACGATTCGTTTCGAAATATATTTTTCAACTGCGAAATACAAAATGTTTTGTAACGAGGCTACGTATCGGCGAAATTTTCAAAAGATGCGGTAATTATTGCGAAAGTAAAAGCAAAAGTAGAGACAAAAATAATTGTTTTCGTTCACCAACGATTATTATTAAAAATTTCATGAATCGACTGGCATTGCATTTTAAAATATATTTTTTAAAAATAATTATGGCAATTTGCGTCAAAAAAATGTGTAATAATCGCGAAAAAAAAGCGTTTTTGATTGCAGACATTCGGGATAAAATATTTGACTGATCAAAAGTAAATAATCGAAAAACGATTAAACAGTTATTATTTTATTGGTGGAAAGATATTCCGTTGAATGTTCAGCCAAGAACGACATGCACGTGTTTGTAAGGACTCACAAGAAAAAAATGATATTTTGTGTGATTTGAAAATAAATGCAGCTCAATCAAAAGGACACTGCGGATTAATGAGCACCAATTAAACCAGCGAAAAGTGATAGAAGGGACACATTTTACATTGAAAAACGGCAAGTATTCCCTGCGTATTCAAGCCACAAGATCGTTATTTCGATCGAGAGAATAAAATGCGTCATTTTGCTCACTTCACTTCTTCCTTTAGAGGATCTGCTATAGAATATCGTGTACGAGCCTAAGAAATCGTTTGTATCGCGTGTGTTCGGGTCGCTCGAGGTCGTGGGTTTGCTGAAGATGGCTCTTTTCTTCAGGGATTGAAAAAAGAGACATCGAGCGATAGGGGATGAAGATGAGAGGAGCGAAGCGATTTCAAGAGCTCCGCGATGTGTATATGGGTCGTTACATCACGTCACGACCTTCTCAAAATTATTTAAATTTTCAATGCAACTACCTTTTTTCATTGTTTATCAAACAGAACTAAGTGACGTTTATTTATTTATTAAAAACAAAATTGGTCTGTATAATAAAAAAAGAGAAAAACAATTTTTTAAAATCATCAAATTTATTGCAACAACCGAAAATAATTTTTGCAATAGAAGAAGGTTCTTGATTCGCTGATAAACGTTTTTACGGGAGCGGAATAAATTGAAATATCGATACGGGTTCACGAAGCCATCGAAGAGCCCATACCAAGCTGTCGCGGCTTTTGGAGTACATCGGAGATGGCTTTTCTTCGTCGGGAGTGCAATCAGTCGTTATTGAGAGATGGTTGACGAGAGAAGCGGATAGCGAATGCGAGGATGATGGGGATGAAGCGAGAAAGAGGGTTGAAAAAGGATCAGGGGAGTGGGAAATGCAGCAGCGAAAAGTTGTTGCCTGGCATACGATAGGCCAGACTTCTGGTTGGTGACATCGGGAGCTATATATAAGAGAGGAAACGGGGGTTGGTGGTGCAAACGATGGGGGAGGAAGGATTTCGCGATACATTTCTATTGAAACATTGCTTCATTATGTCCGTGGTGAATGCATCAACGCTCACCGACCACGGCTTATAAGGTAAATTTTAATGAACCGGGCTGTTCATACGCACACTGTAACGTCATAGAAAGCGACAAAGAGAGAAAGAGAGAGAGAGGGAGAGAGAGATTGAGATGAAGAAAAAGGCAAAAAGGTAAGAGCAATGGTGGGCGAGGGAGGGAAGTGAAAATGTGAGAATGAAACGGGCACGAATTGAGCACTGAGGCCTCGTTGACTTTCTCGCGGTTTGAGCGTGAAGCGTTAAATACGTCATTAGTCAGTATTGCGAAATAGGGTTGTTGGAAAGGGGTGGGTGGGTCTCTCTGGTCTCTCACTCGACCCTCCTATTTCATCTGGTTCTTTATTTCTGTTTATTAATTCAGGCATAGGATTGAACGTATCATTTACATGTACGTATTTATGAAAACGCGGACCCCGCTGAATTAGTTATGCACTCGTGCGCGATTCAACCGTTACGAGGATACATCCGGCCAAATGTTATGCAATATATTTATATCTACATTAATAATATGACCATATAAAACGTATAATTCATCCCCATAAATACACTTATTTACATCCTTTTTTATAGCTACTTCAATGACGCGTTTCACTCTTCACAATATTTACAGTAAAATTGCTTGAATATACACGAACATGCAGAGTCTTTCTCATGGCAACTTTACCAACGATTCAAATCAAAACCTACGAATTGTTTTTTTTTTATCATTCTTATCCTAACCTCGAAAATATTCTCAGCCAGCTAACGAAACGATGTGGAAAAATTATGAATTTATATACTAGAGCATCAGTAAAGATGATTTGCCATGAAACTGAAGAATCAGTTCGTGTTGTTGCGAATTTGAGGCAAAGATCGAGAGCCTCAGGTGCCATTAAAAATTGCCAAAGTTTTTGTAGTCTCGTTGACATGAAAAATCTTGTATATGCGTACGTAAAAATATTGTACAGAGAGTTAAACTGTGGCGTGTGTGTCATGCGACCCTCATATTGCGAACATCTCGCCAAGGGTGGAAACATCTCAATCCACCTTATTCAGCGTGTTTTTCAATGAGACGATGGTCGTACAGGACACTTCAGGGGTTCTCGTCTAATTGGAACAGCACTGACTAATTTCTTCAAAATACAGAACTTGATAAATTATGCGACGAAAGCTTTTATTTATTTTATGAATATATCTCTAAATCGTGTATGTGAATAAATTTTCATTGCAATGGCAATCACACGAATGCGGCGTCGAATATTATTCGGGTTTTTAATTAAAGCAGTTGGTCCAAATTTCGACCACAACTGCATGAAGGATTCGCTTGATTTTTCTTGATTTTATAAAAGAAATTTAAAAAAATTAATTGTCTCAGCCGGATCATTTTTGGGATTGGATGAAAGTCGCAACTGCTGAGTCGATTGTCAGCGGCATTTTAAAAATGTTTGCGAGTAATTTATTAACAACGATACGTTCGACGTTAGGCAATCGACGTCAGGGTGATGACACGTTTTGCCACGTACTCAACGCGAGAGTACGTACGCGCATATCCAGAATCGTATATCTATATGTACAATGGATCGTATGAGCACAGATTTTCGGACTTTCGGTAGTTAAAGCGGATAAATCAAAAGAGTGAAGTGTGCCCGGCAGGAATTTCGGCATATTTATGAGGGCAATCCAATGATACACATTCCCGGTCGCGTTAATAGTCAATATTTCCATCAGAAGCATACCTACTCACGCCCACGAGCAACAGCATCAACGACGATGCGCCTACAGTATCCCAAAGTGTGCAGGATAGAACGATACGAGTTGAAACACAGCGAGCTTTCGGATGGACGAATGGACGTATCGTTATGTATATAAGTACGTAAACGAACGAACAAACGTTCTGTAACGGTGTTGCAAACCAACGGGTACTTTATGAGAGTTCAGGGGGTATTTGACAGCTCGGCCGACCAGTTGTTGCTATTTATTCCCGCATTACATTACTCCGTTACCGAGTCGAGTGTGTCAGCGGCTAATTTGCATTATAAGTGCACACCACCAACCCCCTACGTGCCGTTTGCCCCTCCCCCTCTCTTTCTCTCGCTCTGTCTCTCTTTCTTTCTTTCTCTCTATCCATGCTCTCATGTCCTCTCACGGTCACGTTGATGTTATCATCGCTTGCTTATACGTTATGGCGCCCCGTTGACGGATCGTCGGACAGATCCTCATGTCGCGCCCCCCGTTAATATATATAACCCTCGACCATGCACTCTCACATTCTCATGCAGCAAACACGCTCTCTCGCACTCTCTCTCCTCGCCTACTCGCTCATGCGGAAAGAGAAGCAGCGGCAAGAGGGCAAAGAGCACTCGCGTTTAGTGCAACAACGGTTTCCGGTAGTGTCATATCAGAATCATTGTAACGCTGGAAATTTCAATCGTAAGAGCGCTCATTTGAAGTTTTGGAACTCGCTGAAGCATAACGAGGGATTTTTAGTCCAAGGAATCATTGAAACTCGACTTGTTTTTCAATTTTTCGATTGCTGAGACATTTTCGAAGCTCGTCAAATATAGTGACAGCGAATTGTCTTCTTTTATTCCTCAAAAAAAAATGGATTTGAACTGAAACTTCAACTGGCCAACTGTTCTCTAGCATCTTCATTGTTTTTATATTGTAATTGTAATTATTATATAAATCTCATACACTCGATTGCATTTCTAATTGTGACGACACGAAAAGCGTTGTTTTTAAATCTCAAATGATAGTGTGAGGTGTTGGAAACATCATAGCCTTCCATATACGATGTTTCCGCACGTATGTACGAATGCTCGTGTCATCGAGAATGTATGGTATAGGACTCGTTATAATTACTACTAAATAATTTGAACCGCGCGACGAGTGGAGCGCTCAGCAGTGCTCCGAATGTCCAGTGAGCGCGACAAATGTAAATTGCATACGTTTTCGCACATGTTTCCTCCACTTTCCTATGAATTTCCCACGAGTGTCTGACCTCTGTATTCCAAGTTGTACAAGTGTCTAGTTTGCCACCATTTTTGCATAGAAATTTAAGTTCAACACGGCTCAAAGTTTTCAAGCTAATAAGAATTTATTGCGCGTTTCGCAAAGTAAACTTTTTCCCTGGCAAATCTGCTGGGACACATTGACGTGACGAATGTTGTTGATGTCTATTAACAGCATCATGATTATCATAAATGTGTATGGGAAATTTGTAAAATGTATTTATTTGCATGATAATACTTTGTTTATTGATTATGAGTCTTTTTTCTGTTGTGAAGTTGGATCACGTGTAGCACTGCTGTTAAAAAATCATAGGAATACGAAAAAAGTTTATTTTATTGCGAGAATAAACGATTCCTTGAGTCTCAAAGTTTATGGGGAATTAAAATCGACGTAAAAAGTTGTGTGAATGTCGTTATGCACTCAATGAAATCTGTATTAATTCAACAGATGAATATTCGACGATGTAGCGGAATTCAGACATCGGGATTATCCCGTCAATTTGACGAGCACGCTTCGAAGTATCTGCTGCTGCATCAATAAATAAAAACGTCAATCACATTAACATGTCGGAGCGCTCCAGCCGGCAAAGGAACGTCGCGAATAGACGTGTGCGGTGAAAACACGATTTTAAGAGCGCTAATTACCGGATTCAATGACAGAAACAGGAGAAATTTGAGCGCATGCTGGAAACGTTGATTAAAGAGATGAAAGCAATGCTTGCACTCATCGCTTCGCGTATTTCGTTTGCCTCCTATTATATTCGTATTATGCGACACCTGTGTACACTCGAATATATGCAAATATCAACCCTTCCTTTCCAGACAAGTGACGAGAAGTAAAAAGCAAAAAAAAAAATTAACGAACGATCAACAAATTACTTCGATTTTGCTGGAGAATGAATTTGCCCTTGCGAAACATCGTACGGTCGCATACACACGCAAGCAGTTTTGACAGGATTTGATATTTATTCTTTAACGATGCTGCAGCTGTCGGAAAACTGAAAAATTTCCATAGGTGTCTGTGCAACGGGAATGATGTATGGAGAAAATAACTCATTTGAAGATTCGGGGAACGCCGTCGATAGCAGAACTCGAATATGGTTTAAGCCACTTCACCGACGACGCGTGTAAAACAACGCGGATGTTCCTGCCTCCGATATTTCTATACACATATATGCCGCATATATTTATATATGCGGCATGCCATACGTGCTATCACAATATTTCGGTGGAGAACTTGAACATCGTTAACCCTCTCTCGTTCACTAGCGGCGTGCAGTCGCGAGAGCCCATCATCGTCCTCTCACACATTCGCGAGATCCCCTTAAAGCCCCCTCCCTTCCTCCCTCGTCCTTTTGCCCAGTGATGCTGCGCGTCCCCGCACTCGTATCTCCTCTTCACAACCCCTGTGTTCCCGCACACACTCCACCTGTGCACATGCACCACACCAAGCGTATCGCGACCTCTGCAGACCAAAAGGACGTAAGTGACGTCAATATTACATGGAGTACCGTCCTTTTACTATCAATCGTTAAAGTACACACTTCCGTTTTTCCACATACGTGTGAGTGAAACGAGCGAGCAAGAGTCAAGCCCTGGGAACCTCTCGACACCCTCCACACTTCTAAATCCAACAGTTTCTCGCTTCCTCTCTCGCTCATCGCCAATTCACGATCTCATTCCTGCTTCACCTTCACCGACCGTGCTCTATGAATCCGTCCTGGCAAATGACACCAAACAAATCTGCACTCACACCCACTCGTGTGAATACTGGCTCGCGATGAGACTATGCATATTTTTCCCTTCGAATCATTTAGATGCGCGTTTCGCATATTTTGGTGAATTACGTCGAATCCGTTGGTATTTTCATTACTCAATACCAGATGGACATGATTTCTTTAATGTCTCATTTGGGCGTGAACAAATAAATTTCCAGCTCGATCAGAATTACTGGATTTCAAGTCATATTCGAAAAATAATGACGAACAAAATTTGTTGTATCAAGGAAATTTGCCGAATCATTTCATTCATGCTATCAAATTCCTTCCATCAGCTTGTTGGCTGAAATATATTACGACAATTTATTGTCGAATTATTAACAAATTTCATATTTTGTTCGTCACACTTCGTTGCGACTCTGCAAATTCGGTAATTCGTTAAAAAAATACACGAATCAGCAGTCTGAATGTCTACAACGTGGAGTACGAAAGAATCTTACAAAAGAACAAAAAGTATGAAATCTGAAGCTCGACAGAAAAATCGAGAGGCAACAAGACAAAAACCTGCGAGGATAACGATTCCAAATTTGTGTGAAGATTTTTTTGGCCCTTCCTGTAAACTAATGGCTCTAAAGAAACGTCACAATCAGCTGATCGCGCGCTGAAACACATAACTCTCGTCTTTTTATTGCTTTTGTGGATAGTCAAGCGTTCAAAAGTATGAGTAAGGTAACTGTTTGCGTATAGTCGAGTACATCTGAGTGAGAGAGAGAGGGAGAGCGAGGGAGAGGACACGCAAGAGTCCAGACTAATTCAATAATCCTGGTCGTGGGGTTAAGCGAGGGGCCAGATGTATGCAACTGTAGCCGCAAAAATTGAAGCTGCGGGACGCGATCATTTCGTTAGTATATCTCGTTCTTGCGGTCGCCTCGTGTCTTCCCTCATCGTTCGTGACGCACTTTTTTGTCTTTATTGTACGAACAGACCCCGCTGGATCATATGCGGCAGAGATATGTTACGAGGAATAGTAGATTTACAGGGAACTTGGTAAAAGTGCCGCCTGCTCTTTGAACATCTCATCCTCTGGTCGCACGAGAGACGAAAGACCGAGCAAAAGCGATCGCGGTGATTTATCGCTGTTCGAGATGTTTGCACAATTACTGACGTTCTCGGCACTCCCAACGGGACATCCTCACCTCTTGCGCTCTCAAAAAAATCGACGGAAAACGGAGGAATTGGAATTCCTGCTAGACATTCATTTCGAAATCAATTCATTCTCTTGGAATCGTCAAAAATTCGCAAAAATACTTACCGATTCATGCGCTAATGGGAATGGCAATTAACAAAAAAATATTTTTTTTGTTAATTGTTCGCCGAATAAGCATTTCATAAATTTATGGCTACTGCACAACTGTAAGAGCTATAAAGAACGTCAAAACTTACATCAACTTTTAATGAAGATCGAGCTAATCGGCCGAGAATCTTTTCCTTGTTCCCCTGCGTGAGTAATTAGGCGCGTTGATAATTGCGATACGTTTAGAAAAGTTTAAATTTTATATTTTAATCATCATTGAGGAATGAGCCGACTTTTGGCTGCAGTGAATCGGAGATCAATTCCGTCTCATCGAATGGTCATACTCTCAGTTCTCTCGGTGCAGCATCCGGGAAGATATGACGCTGAATTTCTATCGAGTAAAGGAGAGGCGGGGTCTTGGAGTCTGTCTCTCACTCTCGAGCAACTCGCATCAATTTAAGTTTTTTTCTTCATGAGCTGCGGGAAGAGTCGCGCGAGCTCGAACTCTGTTGTGCACATGCACGGACGTACACATGCATACTGAGGATAAAAAGCGAGCGTGATCTTACGATTGTGCGGGCACAAAGCGCCGACGTGCCACTGAAAACGTTGCGCGAACCGCAGGCTCTATCACTCTCTTTTCTACATCTTTTTCTCGTTTTCGTTACTTCTCTCCCTTTTTATCTCTGTCTCTCTCTCTCTCTCTCACTTACGACCTTCTGCGATTTATCTGTCGTCTTTCTTTTCTCAAGCATCGGATCATTCGACTCATCAACACGATTTCTCCTTCTTTTACTCCGTTGCACTTATCCTCATTTGTCGATCTCCCTCCTTCTAGACTACCCTCAATTTTCCCTCGCTAACTCCTTCTCCCCTCCTTTCTTTTCATGACGTTTGATCTTTTACGTTCGTGCCGGTCCCTCTGGTTTCTTTCATTCCCTCAGCAAAAAGTGCATTATAGACCGTAAATGCTGCTACCAGATGCTCAATTCGTCGTTGCTCTTGAGCACATGACACCGAACAATACGATACGCGTTTTTATTTATTCATATTCACTGTCTATCCGCGTTCGAATTTAACAAATTCGCTCTCGTGTTTTGAAAATATACCAGCAAATTTTAACAGTTTTGCTGACATTATTTCAAGTTAAAATAAAAACAGATCTTGAGAAAGAAACTCAATAATTATAAATCGTGACGATTAACCAAATTTTAACAACGATTTTAATTTAAAAAATAATATCTAGTGGCAATTATTCATGCAAAAGATGACGAGCATGGAAAAGGCCGCGAGAACGAGTGACAAAAAATGTTAAAGTCAAGGCAGTAAGGAACTTCCTTCTCAGATGCGCTTGGTAATTAAGAAAACATGACAGAACGTGAAAAAAAGATCATAAATGATTGTTTCGCCGAGAGTTTTATTGCAAAAGTAAAAAAAGAAAAGAGATCCCACGATCAGTAACTCTCTATTGGAATTGCACGTTTCCACGAGTATATCTACGGTCGACGACGTCGCGGCATCACTTTCCAAGAGACACACGAGTGCTCCGTTAATTTTATACTTTTGAGCAAAAATATATGAGCTGATGGCTATTTTACAGAGCAAAGCAACGATGCATGAATATTCAAGTGAGATTTGTCGAGTACGTTTACATACATGTATTATTTACTTGTCTATATCTTTTGGTCATAACATAGTGCATCAATGCGCAAATAATGACACGAAGTAAGCACTAAATTGAGCCGTCTTGACGTCGTTTGTAGTCTGCGTACTGTGTTTCTAACACATACCAAAGAGATGTTGAATAAAGACCGACGAGAACTTAATTACTTGGCCCTTTCCACACACGCGATCTTACTCATCAGGCCGGAAACTGCACTTCGAGGTTGTACGTATTTATTTTTGTATCGTTGTGTATGTGTGTGTGTGTGTGGGGTGACTCTTCCTTTTTGTTTCTTTCTTCCTCTCCAGGAGAAATAAATGTGAGGAGAAATCGACGGCATGGAAAGAGTGTTATTGCACACGCAGCCAGCTTGCCCGATTCCTAGAAACGCGGGGAACATCAAAGATCCTTGGCAGTGTACGAATGCTAGATAATTATTTCCGATCCTTCATCAGGAATTGGCATGGACGTGACATTGACACGAAACTCTAACGACTCATCGTTTTTCCATCAAGGACCCGTCGATTTGGCCGTGGGCGGAATTCATTGTTCACGTTCCCCTTATTTATCGATGCTTCGAATAATTTAATTGTCCTTTAGAGTTTATCATTTTATAACTTCATCCAAAATATTTCATGGTTTCTCCAAATTTTATTAAGGGATTACTTTTTCCATTTATAGGTACTTGACGTTGATAACGTTGCTTTTGACACGACGGTTCACTATAAAGTGTGAAAAGACGTAACGATAGAGCAAATATCGTTGAAATTTTCTATTGAGTATGCGATGGGATAAAAAATCCATCGGACATGTGGCAATTATACAGATGCGTTTAAATGGACGGAACGAGAAAATAAAGAAGGCTCGAAGGGATATGTGTGGGCTGCAGATTGCGTTTTATTATAGTGGAATTTCAGGTCAATTGCTAAATTGATCGACAATTTTCATTCCAAGAATTGAAATCTTTATCTCGAGCTTTCGCGCACGGGCTGTAAGTACACATAGAAAGACACGCGTGGATGCTCACACGCTTGAGCGAGAGTCCGGGATCGTTACTCGAAAGTGCAAGATCCGAGACAGCCTCGTAAAAACGCCGGCAATTATCGGCGTCTGCTATTTTATTGCGCCGCGGCTCCTCCGTTTGTCGGCCCTCGTACTACCAATTTCTTCTCATTTCTCCTCCCTCGTTTCATCGACTTATTTCACGCTCTGTCGTCAAAGAGTACAAAGTACTGGTAAATGAAATTATTGATTTCGCATATTTTCATATTTTTTCATTCATTTTTCAAAGTGTTCTTAGCACACGTTCGAGTCTCTGGAAAAGAGAATAATTGGCAGATGGTCAAATTGTCATTTGACTTTGGCACATGAGTGCACCGTGTGTCATCAATTTTCGTTAGCAGATCAAGGGAGTTACAGGGTAGCAAAGAAGGCAAGGAAACTCGGAGCGTAGCGAACGAGGCATATCTCTCGGTACAGGCAAATTAGAGGTTTCCAGTTTCGAATTTGATGGCGGTTGCTGGTTGCCGAACACATATGTACACACAAATACACCTCGCAGTGTTTGACGAAGGACCGAAAAAGAGAGAGAGTGAAAGTGGAATAAAAGGAAATGGAGAGATGAATAGAGGGATTCGCAAAGTTACTGGCAGATGAACAAATGAAACGAAATGAAATGGTTCCTCGTAGTTGACAATTGAGATAAGAGAGAAAGAGAGACACGGAGGTGTGCGAGGGAGGAAGCCAAGGCGAAGGATTGTTTGTCATTTCCACCCTTCCATCCGTTCGCTCTACTCGTTCGTTTCACTACTTTGTACATGCTATGTATATGTTCTCATCAAGTTAGACTGCTTATTTGCCTAATTGAGCCCAGCTTCCCCGATAAATTTCGACAAATCGTCCCCCTTTGTTTTACAAATTCTCAACATCGTTCTTCGTCTAACACTCTCTCGCGTTTGCCTCCATCGAAGTTTCCTCCGGTGCATCAGCATTATTGAACTTTTCAACAACCAAAAATAAACCCAAAGAAATTTGATAGAAAAACGTTCCCAAAGTGCAGCCTGCACTTTGAATTGCTGCGAAAAAAATCACATAGCAACCAAGACGCGCGTATGTGGAACATCGACAATCCGGACGACTGGAGAACGAATGCAGTAAAAAGATCCGCGCAAACGAAAGCAACGAGAAAACGAAAGATTTCGATATTTATTCGTTTTTCTCGATTCTGGAAGAGGATAACAATGTGTACACATAATCGGATGAGGGTTTTGCGGTATCGCGAAATGGTATGATGTAGCGAAGATGATGAAACGAGAGGAATAGACGATGCTGAAGGGGTGGTGAAAAAAAAAAGAAGAAAAAAACATCCCTTGTTGAAGTGGACGAGTGTGGGAGCCGCGTCTTGTTAAAAGTAGCCTGCCTCATTGCCTCCAATATCTCGTAGTATCGTGCGTCTCCCTAGATAGATATACAGCTTCGAATCCACCCTTGCTGGCTTCATGACGCTACGTGGTATGTATGTGGCAAGGGTGTACCTTGAGAATTCAGCATCTCAATAGCCCACTCAAGCTGGCGATGGTGGCACGTCATCTTGTTACAAGACTGCAGCACATAAAATTTTACAGACACTCAACAGGCTTCGTACAAGTCTAAACTCGAGTATATGTATATTAGTGGTTTAGTACACGGTGGAAAAGGAGAGTGGCGGAAGGCTCGTACAGGCCTGAAAGTTATATGTATATACTCGAGGATAAAATGACATACTTGGTCGATCGGATGACGAATCGTTGAATCGAATCGTCGAGTGTATCATGATGATGATCATATTCGTCGTATCTTTCGACGCGAACGATATGGTAGGAATATAAAAAAGGGCAAAGCTTGGTTCTCGAAGTTCCATGGGTACTTGGGCATGAGATATTCTGCTGCTGCCATTTTGGCATACGGGCGATTTAACGAGAGGCTCGAGCTGATCCTTCTCTCTGTCTTGTTCGTTCTCTTTACTAACTTGACATAACTCTCGCTCGCTAGAGACTGATTCAGCCTCTGCCATATCCTCGCTCCTCATATTCATGTATACACGCACACAGGACAAATTTGCCTCTGGCTACTTATTTCGCATATCAGCTCGACTGGCGTAGAAAAATTTCTATACACGGTTAACGGAGGGTTCTTGTATATAAAATGGAGAAAAGAGGTAGAGAGCGAGAAAGATGAAGCGTAGGAAAAACTTGCGTGGGGGGGTGTAAAGTCACTGGTTTGTGTATCTCTGCGATATAACCTATACAGCGAGAGACGAATAAGCCGCGGCCAACACCTCAAGGCACAAAACGGCCGGGCAATATAAAAACGTGAAATATAAATCGCACGGGGGTATTTTCTTATCGTGTCTTTCCTTCTCTCTCTTTCCCTTTCGTCTCTCTAGTGTTGTTCGCCATATGTAAAAACGAATAAAATCGCGAGAGCGGTAAGTTGCGTCGAGGGATCTCCCGAACAAGGATACACACATCGTGACACTACGGTGGAACATCGCCCAGTATATAGTCTCGGAGCCAACCCTCCCCATACACATATTGCCCGAGGCTGCTAAACAATCGGCCCTCGCACTCTCGCGTACTGGTCCAGTCTATTCGTATCGCTGCAGCTCTTATTTCTCTCTGCTCTTGTATGTTTGCACATACAAATCCTCGAGCATATCGGCACACGAGAAAACTCGCCGAGTTTGTTTTCCCGACTTCTACACTCCTCAACCCCTCTCCGCACAATTATTTCTCTTTTTTGTCAGTTTGACATGGTTATTCTTCGTGAACGGTGCGGGACTATGAGGAGGCAAATTCGCTTATAATACACGTCACTGATCACGAGTCAAGCCTCGAGGGCTCTTTTTTCTCCTCTTTTCGTAGTCACCCCCGAAGGACATTGTATCGGGCCAAAAATCGTCCGCAATCGACGGCAAGTTTTACTGCTCGGAAAAGCACAAATCTATGGCCAGCATCCACAAGCCCAACTTCTAAATTCAGTACAAAATAAAATGAAAATGAAAAGAATTCGCTTTGTGAGCGAGTGATCGTTGCAAAATTCTTTGGGTCATCTTTCCAGGTGGAACCTCTGGAAATATTCTCGCGAATCTTGCTCGCTGTGTATTGAGTAACGTGCAACGATTTGCATGGCAAACAAGAACAACTTCGCGTATACTTTTCTCTCGTTGCTGGATAATCGGGGCACGATATTCCTCCCTTTTGCGACCCACCCTCGACGCGGCCGTTCCCTTACGCCCGCGTCGAGGTATCACTGGTAATAAAATAGCTCGGGTACCTCTCGGGTATTTTCCTGTGAATTATTTTGACTTTGGTAGATATTTATATCCATACCTTTTGCGTTTGCTATTTTTTACGTTTGTTGGTAATCTTTATGGATCTTAACGAGATCGTCTCTTCTGTTTCTTTTCTATCTACTAAAGTGAGTTTGATTATGAAGTACACGAGCTCACACATCGAAACGAATGTTATTAATAATAATAATAAAACTCGAAATAATAGTAAAACCCAAAATACAATCGAGCCGCATCGAAATAAAATTTCACCGCCCGACGTGTCGGAAAAAAAAATTCTTCGGTTCAAATTCATTGATTCCAAGTTCTCATGGATTTTTTGAATCTGTACAAAAAAGCTTGAAATATTGAGGATTGAAATATTTTTCCGAAACTATATACGAAACTCATGAAAAACCGAGAACATTTGAATTCAGTTAATATTTCGAAATGAGGTTTTGTAGCTGTCGATAACTTTATTGACATTTTTTTTGTATCAATTCTTGTTCGTTAATCCGTCAACCGGATGAACCCCCTTAAACAGATTGCCTCGAATATTACTTCGGTAGAGTTCAATGCTACGTTTATGCGAGGAGATGGGAAAAGAGAACCGGGCGAAAACATGGATCGAGGAAAAGATTTGCGTGTATATAAAAGATGGAAAAGAAGATGGGACTTTGCAGAGGTTTCGTTGCCGGGCAATGGAAGTTTCGGTGGCGGTGATGGTGCGATTTGAGTCGTCGTATATAGTTGAAGGTCCGTGGAGAGAGGACTTTGATAGCAAAGTCAAAGTGGCAAAAAGGAAGTGGATAGGTGGCAGCATCGGCGTATGTATATACACGTAGCAAAGTGGGAGTGAACGACGATGGCAATTCTCTGGTCGAGAACAACGCCCGAGTAGAAAGTATAGCAGAAAAGCATATCAGAAAGGAAGGGGGTGGGATGGGAGAGTGAAACTGGGAAAACGTTATATACAGGAGACGAGGTGTAGTCGAATAAGCCACACAGGGACGTAGAGAAAAGGAAATTGGATGATATTTCCCGCAACGATCAAATCTTATTGCCAATTGAAAGAGGAAAGTTCGCGGTACATTTGCCCGGAGAAATCACCGCGCTCGTCGCGCTAAGAGGAAAGGTGACCCAGCAAAAATAGCACTCCGGCGATTTGCCATCGAGAAAACTACCCCTCCCTCCCTTACAGTTACTCCCCTGACCTGAAACGGGAGACATGAAAACAGACGTCAGAATTTCCTCTCAAGCTGCCATTCGATAACGAGTTTTTTTTTTCCGAAAGCCTCTCTAGTAACCCAGACAATCTCGACAAAGGCAAATATCGAATGTTGATCTCAAAATGCCTATGATGAAAACGAACATTTTCAAAAAATGATGAATTACGACGATTTTCGATTTTTTTAGTGCTTCACAATCATTGCAGGCATTTTTTTTTGTCGACCGTTTACTACAAATTTCATACCACATGATGAACACAATGGAACCCCGTTATATTTGTCTAAAAGAAGTCACACTTTGATATTGGCCAGATCACACGAGTTGTGCATTTCCAGCTAATGATCTTCCATCCCCTCCTTCCTCTCCTTCCTCGTTATCTCTCTTTGGAAATATATCTATGGGTATTAAGCTTATATCCATAATTTCTTGTATAAAGGGATCGAAAAGGAGGCCAGCGTGCGGAGGGGATGAAATAATACGTCCAAGTTTGCCAGAAAAGTGTATGTATAACCAGACTCGGAAAAAGATCACGTAGAGGGTCAACCGTGTGGGGAGGTAATGAGTCTGAGAGCGTCAGCAGCATCTAATGTCAGGAATTATAGCATATTGCCAATAAAATCCGATGGTTGAACCCTCGTGGCCCAAAGTCCACACATATATGGATCGATTGATGTGGGTAATCATGGTCAGAGGGTAATGGGGATCGGGCTTGGCACAAAATTCCTAAAACGAGTCCAAATTATATTTCTCCATCGGTAAACGACTAATTAAAGAATTTACAACAAAATCTCAACATTCATTCATATACGTTTTTGAACAAATATTGGGATTTGCTTTGATTTCTAGTTCCAGTCGATTGATTTTTTTTAATTGCTTTTTTATATTTCTTAAAATAAATAATATTATTTATACCAGTTTCCTGGAGATTCCCGGAGCCTGGTCGAAAAAAATTATAATTTTTTTAATTGTTGGAAATATTGTTTAGTCAACGAAGCACATTTTTCTCTCGGCGACTTCCATTACCCCGGATTCATCCGTAAGCTCCTACGTGGATATAGTCACGCTCGCTGCGTATTCTGTTTAGGGGGGTTGCTCGCTTTGGGGGAATGCTTTGCTGTCAGCTTACTGTAACGAACGTCGAAAAAACCACGTTTCGTCATAACGATCTCTTGTCTCTTTCGTGCGTTGTGCATCTCGAGCTTACACCGATGACATTATTGGTTATCGATAATTTTCTTTCCCGTCCCCCCTCGACTTATCATAATCTGGTTAACGTTACTCTCCCATGAACATCCCAGAGTAATAACGTTTCCGTTTCCCCTTCGTTCTTTCAGTAAATATAATTTAGCACGTCAACATATTTATTTCGTTAACGAATAATGGATATCGATACAATTTTCGGCGCGTTACAACAAATGGAAATATATCGCGGAATTGATTGAAATTTTTAAAGGAAATACGAAACGTAACAAAAATATTGAACCGATAAAATTTTTAATTCGTTTGCGCTCCGATTATTTTTCGTGACATTGGAATTTTCAGTTTTTATCATAAAGATTCACGAATCACGATTTTTTTTAACAACGTTGGACAGGCGATTTATTTGGAATGGGCTCAGAAGGAACTAAATGACTGTAGCAACAAATGCAACAATTAATTGAGACGACGACATTGAATTCAGTTGAATAATTGTTAATTATTACTGCTGGAAAGAGAAATTAGATTCTTGGCTTGGCGTCGCTCTTCCCGCTTGTGTCTCCCTTCCGCAGACGGAAATGGGTCCTTCCATTGGTCCGGCGGATTTCCATCCATTCCGGGGCATCGCAAAACTCTGTAAACGAGTCGTCGCTCGTCGATGGTAAGCTGAACGTTGCAGGTGCTTGTGACAATCCATCCCTATGCCCACAACCACGACACGCGACTATGTCAAGATTCACTTCTGTCCGACTTTCTGTCTGGAACGTTTCAAGATGGCACGGATCGATACGTTGGATTCGTCAAGAAATGCAATGATTTTCGCAATAAATAAAAAAATGTACGAAGAATTTTCAATCAAACATTTTCCTCGTAAGAATTTTTCTTGTTTTTTTTTTCGTTGCTATTCAAAATTATCTTTTGTGTAGATTACCTCGATTATTTCATGTTCTCCGGACTCGATGTCATCGTCGTCGTCGTCGTCATCGTCGCCGTCACCATAATGAAATGGAAAAATTTTACTGCCACTAGATCGCGAGCCTTCCACGGAAGTTGACGACGCAACCAACGCTTGCGAACTCGATCGTTTAACAATCGTCGAGCACGTTGGATAACTTCGAGGGCCTTTACGTTCCAAACAGTTGGACAAGGGCCACTTACAGCATTTTCCTGTATCCATCACACCCTTCGAGCTGACCTTCGCCACGCTTTGCCGAACAGTAGTTTTCCATCGAAGAGACTCTGCTTGACTTCTCAAAGAATCCTTCGACGAAGATCTTTTCGGATACAACATTCGCAATTTTGAGGTCTCTCGACTGCATCGCATTTCGACCTCAGCTTGAAGCTTTCTTATCAGAGCCTCGTACCTATGTAGGTCAAAGGGGAACAAAAAGAAAAACAAAGAATCGCATGAACAATTGGTCGAATCTGATTTAAAAATGTTGCCAAAATTTCCTCAAATTTCAGCTTATTCGCATGAAAAGCAACGTCACTAAAGTTGAGCTTGCGCGTAAATAAATTTTCCAGGAGAAACTGCAAAATAGTATTTTACGAAAAAAGCTCAGATACCTCCGTACGGTTTTATCACGATTTTTCTTGAACAGACTCATTTCTCGTTCCTTTTCATGAAGTAGCAATTTAAGCGTGTCCAATTCGTCCGTTCGTGAGTCCTCGTTGTCTTTCATACGAGCGAGAATTGTCGCGTTCTTCTCAAAATCCGCTAGTCTAGCAACGAGATTTCCAATCTCCTGTCCGGATGTTCTCTCGAGTCTTCGTCGTTCGTCCTCCGATCGCGTCATCTCGTCTCTGACGTTCGTCAGTCTATTGTCTGCAACGGCTATTTCTTTGCTCAAATCTTGTGCTCGCTCACTATTTTCCATGTTCATCTTGACAACGTTACCCAAATCCATTTGCAACGATGAAATTTCATTTTCTCGCTCGTGCACTTTGCTCGTCAGTCGCTTGATCTTACACTCGAGCGACGTTTGCGTCTCCGATCGTTCGAGCAATTGTCGTCTCAGTTTCTCCGTTTCCCCTTGGTATTCGATGAAAATCTTAGCGAACCTCGTCACTCTCTCGTTCAAATCGTACACGCGCTCCAAATCTTTCTCAAACTTTGACATTTTTCCATTCAAGTCGTTCATCCGTTGGCTCTTCTCCGATAACTCTCTCTCCAAATCGTTGATCCTCGGCACGTGTTCCGTGTAACATTTCAGTGAGATTTTGTCGATTTGTCCATGCGCCACTATCAATTGGCTCTCGAGAATCGAAGTCTTTTCTTGACACTCTTCGAGACACTCGAAAGCACGGTTCTCATTGCTTTCATGAATTTCCAATTGCTCCTGAAGTTTGAGAATTTTTTCCTCGTAAGCGCTCGAACGCAACTCCAACTGTTTTTCCATCTCAAACTTCAATTGCCCGAGGTTCGACAAATCTTTCTCACGGGAAACTAATTTTTCTTGATACTCGATTATTTTCAGCTCATTTTGTCGAGTGCTCTCCTTAAGCTCGCTAAGAGACAACTGTATCGATTCAAGCTCTTGGGATAATTCAGTGACACGAATCGTTTCGTGCAGATGCTCAGACTTGAGTTTGGTATAATCGATTTTCAATTGCTCCACTCGTTCCTGAATAGACTCGCTAATTTTCTTGCTTTTTCCAAAATTGTCAAAATTTGTCTGGCTCGATTTATTATCGGTCGAGTGACTCAAGCTGTTTTCGGTACTCGATGAAATGACGTTGCTGATAGCTATGCCCGAATCGTCTTTCGAGCATGATTCGATGCTCGAGCGAAAAACGTTTTCGATCGTCTCCAGGAAGCTGCTGTGGAGATTTTTCAACGATTCGTCTTTTTGAAACGAGGAACGTTTGAACGAACCGTTCGAGTTTACCGTGCTCGTTGTTTCTTCATCGACCATTGAATTTTCTCCCTCGATGATCGAATATCTCGTCGAAGAAGGTAGAAAAAAATCATTACTCTCTTTCTTGAATGTCGAGGACGAGAATTTCGTGTCAATTTCTTTTTCTTCTATCATCAGAGATTCCTCAAGCACTTGGGTACCGATCGACTGCTTATCGACACTATTAACGCCGGTTCTGTCGTACAGTTCGTCTTCCAACTCTCGTTGAGTCAATGACTTCAACATCGCGTCTCTCGTAATTTCTGGACGGTCCGGGTTAATTATTTCCTCTTTGGTAATTGAATTTTGCGTCACTTCGAGTGACTCCTTCTTAGCAACTTCCAACGACTTCTTCAAACTCGCTATAGTTTTGTTTTTTTCTGTTATTAAGGACCTGAGATCGTCAACGATATCGGCGATGTTTTCTTCGCTGAAAATGATGTTCCCACCAGTCTCATCATCCAACAATTGTCGGACTCGCTTGATCACGTCCTTGGCCAACGAGAGTTCAAACACACACTTGTTCTTGTCCGTACCCAAAGTCTCTAATTCTTCTTTCAGGTGTTTAACGGTTTGTCTGAGAGCGACGACTTCCGAGGTTATGCGAGAGTTGTCAGCTTTGAGCTCTTCGTAAGGCTCTCTCCCGTCGTCAAGCTGATCACCACCGGAAGTTCGGCGTCTTTTTCCTTTCGCCAAACTATCGATTCGGTCGTTATACAAAATCTGCATTTGTTCGACGGACCATTTCAAATAATCATCTTTTTCCTCCTCGACGTTGACTATTCGCTTTTGCCATTTAGCCTCCATGTCTTTCATGATGGTTGCATGAAGACTCACCATTTCTTGACGCGTCTCGTACTCCCTGTTCAAAGCAGCCTCTTGTAAAATCGTGTTTTCTTTTGTTAGATTGTCGTTTAGTTCTTTGAGCTGTTCAATGTCGGATTTTAAAGAGCTTTCTCGTTTCTCTGAAGTTTCAATGAGAGCAACGGTCGTTGGTCTTACTCGTTCGTGAGGCAACGAGTCTTTTGTGCTGGACATGGTTTCAACATTGGACATAAGTTTGCCATCTTTTCCTGCATCGACAACGATCTTCCTAGCCATCGAGGCAAAAGTAAGGACGGCTTGAGTTTCGACATAAAGATCCGGCGACGAATCGATGTTTACCAAAAAGGACAAATTCTCTTTTCCCGATAGCCCTCGTTGGAAAAGTCTGGTTAGTTTTGACTCGCGGAATGGACCAACGACTTCGACACTCTGTCGGGCGGTCTGAGAGTCTGCAACGCCCTGGAGACATCTGCCTAATACCAACAGACTCGTATTGATCTTTTTCACTTCTTTCAGTTCATTTCCAGCTGATGATGATTTTCGCGATCTTCCAGTTCCAGCCAAGTCACAGAAGGTCATCGTCGTCATTTCGACGTCTTCGGGGACACGCTCTTTCGTGTATTTCAATAGCGTCATGGTGAAGATCGCGTGGGATCGAGAACTCACGGGATTCAAGGTCGTCGGGCCAACCGTCAATCGCGATCGACCGGCCATCATAATGCGATAAGCATCGAGACCAGTCGTTGCGCTAATCACTCGAGAGCCTTGAATAAAAGGACGTCCTTGTTTATCCATTACGAGTCTCAAAGGCGTGAGCTTTGTTCGGGTCTCGTCCGTTACCAGAAGATCATAAATATTGTCGTTGTAAATCTCGACAAAGGAGAGCCAAACCGAACACATGGCTTCACCATTTTTATAAAATTCTTTATCGTTTTCCATTGAATTTCCCAAGGAAGCGTACACTTCTTCGCAAATCGCTTTGTCGATTGATCGCGAAGCCAACAGATTCTCTCGTGCTTCGATCTCATGGCCTCGTGCTGCCTCACTCAGAGCAATAACTTCGCAAAGGTTGCTCGGTTTGTACCAAGGCGCAAGCGTGCAATTTACACCAGAAAATACAAATTCTATGCTTCGCGGTATAATACCAGGAGATTCTCGATTTCCATTGAGTGTATAAGTTTTACCAGAATTAGTGGTGCCGTAAGTCATCAGTGTAAAACTTTGCCCACTGAGAAATCCAGCAACCCGTGGTTTCATCAATTCTTCAAATAATTCCGATTGCGAAACTAACGGACCGAAGATTTTAGTGAACCGAAACTTTCGATTCGATGCTTCCGAAGATTTCGATTTTTTTGGACAACTCGTGCCACCTTCCAAAGATGGAAACTTAGTCAGCAGGCTCGTCGAATCGGTCACGACGTAAGTGTCATCCTGCAGTTTTTTTATTCGCTTCAATTTTGTCAATTGTGGCTTTATTCTCAGATAGACGTTCATCGTTTGAGCTGATGAAATAATCGATAAATTATCGTTCAAGGTGTCACGGGCCTCGTCGTCGAGGCACATTTTCATTGGTGTGAGGCGAGGAATCGCCGAACTGGGTCGACGCGTCGTCGCTACATCCACCGGCCTCACGATCGATGATCTCGATGTTCTTAAAGACATATCCGTCGATTCTCGCATTTTTATGTATCGAAATTTCACTGATTATACCAATAAACACAATTTATAATTGCAAATGTTTAAATATTATTACGGGATTTGAGTCTTAAAAAAATTGGCATCAAATCTTCATTCATAACCTCGAATGTTCAATTCAACGAGCGATAATAACATTGATAATTATAATTACAATATATCAATGAATTCTGAAGAGCTCGGAAGTTTGGACTTCCAAGTTTTTAATAAAGTTGAGAAAATTGTAAAACCAGGCGCGGCAAGATTTAACGATACGAAGATTGATGATTTCCTTGAACTTTGACTGCTTTAACCCTTTCTCCGCGTCTCTCGAGCTATCCAATATACGTCCCCCGATGAGGTCGTCAAACTTAAGACGCGATTCGCAATAGCCTCAAAACTTTGCGTTCACCATGGCATAACCGAGCTTCTCTGGAGCACTTGTCTCTCATGGAACTCGGGTGGCAAAAGTTACAGACCCTGACGAACGAGAGGGGTACAGAAGCATCGAAGACGACAACGACGACGATGCCGACGACAACGAAGGTGGAATTTCACGAGTTTCAGAATTTTCAAACTTCGTCAGCCACGGAGAGTCTTTAGCTACCGATTGTAGAAGAGGAATATCGGTAGCGAGCATCGAGAGACTCACCGCGGATATTTCAAGGATACGGTTCGAGTCCCATAATTTTCTGAACGTAATATTTTAACCGATCGATAAAAACGAAAAAAATCGTGACGTTAAAGGAATGACGGATGTTGGTTCGAGGTTACGGAGCACTTGCCGCTCGATCGAGCGCACGTCAGTTTTTTCTTTCTCGATCTTCATGTCATTTTTTTCTTCGCAATGGAAAACATTCAAAATATCACTAACAATCAATTTTCTTCGTCGCAGTCACAATTATCATTCCAATTTCTTTATATTTCAAATTACGAAAAAAATCGTTAAAAGTAATTGCAATTAAAATTCCGTGTGAGAGATTGTTTGCCGAAATGAAAAATAATCGAAAAAAAAATGAAGAACTTGATTTGAAAAACTACGAACGAATAAAAAAATTAAAATCAGAAAGAAATTTTTTCATAAATTCGAAGCGCTCTATAGAATTTCACGAAATTTTATTGAAAATGTTCGACCGTATTTTTTGTTTAAAAAAATAAAAACAGGAACCAAATCATTTAAAACCACGAAATTCTGGGTTCACATTCGTAATCGGTGACTCCAAAAATTCTCGAGTGCTAAATCTCGAAGTAGAGGCAAAAAGTTAATAATGCAACTTTTTAATGTTTCTATAGAAACGGGACTCGAGCTACCGATCGAGAAATCGTTAAGTGTGGTCTTGCCAGTCAGTAATTAATTCTCTGCCACTTACATTATACAGAAATAAGTACAAAAATGGACTAGCGAAGGGGAAGACAAAGTGAGATTGGTATTTTCTCGTATCTTCTTCGTATTCACTGACCAGCAGTATTTGGTTCTCTCTCGAAATATCTTGAAAGCTGGAAGTAGCAATTTATATGTGTGTCGTTTGGCCCATTAAACGTAGCCAATCAAAGCTGGAGTAAATAGGCTTGCCGCCATTACGAGATGGAACGAACGATGTTATGGTATCGCGGCATCAGAATCTATCGGACACAGTCGTTCACTGTCCTATGGGTCTGTGATGCTGTTGCGGTGCGTTTGCTCTCGGCTTGGGTGCATGCGCGGTCCCTTTAAGCTCTTCCACAATCGACTCCTTGTATCGACATAAGACGACTCCTCGCTCTTGTGGTCGCACGCCAAAGCTACTGTTCGTTGATCTGTCTCATTCTCAATTTCTCCTTCTACATTTCCTCCATCTCTGTTCATCTCTCTCTCGCTTTGTCTGTTTCTTTTTACTCTCGCGCTATCTCCTTGTATTTCTCGCCAATTTCTCTTTTCGTCTGTGCCGCTTGGCTTACTGGCTCATCGCACCCGTGGAGCGTTCAACTATATTTTCCATGCTGTCAATGCGGAAATTTCGTACTGCGTACGTAGGGAACCGGGTTGTCAAGTCTGGATGCGGAGCTGATAGACATTTTTTTTTTTACGGATTTTGCATTTAGTAAAAGTTCTGATTTCCTGTTGGCTACTTTTTTGAAAATTGAAATGCCGAGCCAGGCTGGCAATAAATCGGTCCATGTTTTTGTCTACAATGTCGAAAATTGTCGATTTCTCAGGAATCGAACGATAAAAATCCGTTGGAAACTCGTAGAATTTTGATAACAATATTCAACCTGCTGGTGAATTCCGTATCCGAGCAAATTACGCGGTTAATAAAGGAGAGGAAGAGAAAAAGCGGCTGGAAGATTGTTACCCGGAAAATGTGCTCTGGCTTCGGGGTCGTTAAGTGTTTATGTTATAATGGAGACATCACTTTTGATCTACGACACCCGCGCCTATAACGCAAAACTTATAGCTCGTAAAAAGCTCGAAGAGATAAGTTCTTTTCTCGGTGAAAAAATACGCGAAAGCTCTTTCCTCTCGCGCCATTTTCGACTCTCTTACTCTGCTGTCTTTTGCTTTATCGCGTATATCCTCTGGCTTCTTGCTCAGATGTTTTCTCTCTTCGGTTCATTGAGATTTCTCCTTTGCGTTGGTCTTTTTTCTTAAATCATCGCTGCTCCTCACTCTTTTTTTTCTTGCTCGTGTTTTTTTTTTCTATTTTTCTTTCAGAACTATATACACGTGTGTATTCCACGTACATGTGTGCTCACCCGCGCTCACAAACAGCACATCCATGTGGTGTTTGTCCGATGCCGGTATGAAAAATAACAGCCACGCCGCGTCTCTCGTATCGGGCGTTAATGCTTCTATGGGGATTGATGTTCTTGCTTTTATGGGTTATTTATTTAATACTGACAAATTCGCCTACCGCCAGAGCTTCGCCTTCACCTTGTGCTTATAAATATATATACAGACATATTTATCTGTATACATTGTTCTATATCGCTGTATCTTTCTTCACGCGGATTCGACCGATGCTCCGATACTGCCGCGGCCGTTTCTGGTCGTTGTTTCTTTTATGGCACCTTTAATGGCCTTGCCGCACAGGAGACAGAGCATCCATACTTCTAGCCACGCAGTAACAACAGTACGTTATCCATACACTACATAATAGCCACATAGGGAATTTCACGTTAACTGGACCAGTGACTGGTGAGAATTTTCAATTTCAAAAATTGCATAAAACTGAAAAAATCTTCCGAATTTTCGAAGGTACATCGAAATTCTTTGGATCTCAAGAATATTCTTCGGTCGAGATAAAAACTTGCATCAAGTCGTTTTTCATTATAGTGGAAATTAAATTATTCCTGTCGCGTTCTTTACACTTTTCAGTCTGAAATTTGAACATCCATATATGTTTGCCTGCGACGGAATTGTAATGAAATTTAAAACTCGAGCATTTACCAATGTGCAGAGCCAGACACGGAAAATCCCATGGATACCATTCCCGCGATATTTCTCTTCTTTCGACGAATCAATGTTACCGACGTCGCGATTCTGACTAACGCACCACACTCCAGCCTCATTTTCGCTTTGTTCGTGCCGCAATATTTCTCCCGGAGAAATTTTATTCGAGCGTAGAATTTCGCGCAAGACTATAGCTTCTGCTCCCAATGGCAGATTTTTTATATTCAAACTCAAAATACTTCAAGAAAGGTGAATTTTTCGAGATCGCATTTGGAAATGCTACACTCGAGATGGAACTTTTTGATCAAAGGTCACAAAGGGTCGGGACGATGAGTGATACAATTCGAAATTCTCGTAGTTCACGAACACTCAGAAAATATGACAGCCGTCAAATCTTACCGCCTAGCCACCGAGGAAACAGAAATTTCGTCTTTTTTTATCGGTAAATGAGAAACGAAAATAAAAGTGGACCATGACAACGAGCCTGATATTTTTAAATTGCTCTCGATGACGAGATTGAGGAGGATATAAAATGTCAAGTGATACAAAGGAAGGAGAGCCATCAGCGAGGAGACGCGTGTTTCTAATCAACTCAAATAATAATGATGACTTATAAATGCCAGCACAAGTGCCCTGGCATCGAGCGAGTCAACACGATGACAGAAGAAGAGAAAAAGAAACAGAAACCAGACTGATCCCGACTCGAGATTATGGGTTGGTGTGCTCTTCCATCAGCCAACCTACGCACTAATAGTTATCACGTATATACGCCCATGCAGTACTCTTTACAACGTGGCAATGTCCACTGGATATACTCGCAAAACTTTTTTATTCTACGTAACGAATAACGCAAACAAAACAAAACGAATGGCACCGAAAATCGATTGAAACAGATACCCAAAAATAGATAACCAAAAATTCCTGCGGAGTGTGTACATTCAGAAATGCGGACAAATCATCGAAACATATGTTTGTGCTCAGATGTTTCTCTATTAACCCGCAGTTAGTACGCGTGTGCAAATCGTCATCACAGTAATGATCAGTTTTCTAAATTCTCGTATCAATCGTGAAATACTTTTGCTTTATAAATATTTTTTTTTGTAATCGATTCTCGTGCTGTGGTATTATTTTGATATTTTACGGAATTCTGATTGTAAAATACTATTAAATTATTTATACGAAATCTCGACAATCAAAAAATCCAAATCGCACAGTTTTTAAGTTTTTAATAACTTTCTGTTTTTCGTAAAAAAGTTGCTAATACCTTCAAAAAATGCTTCAACATTTTGTCCTGAGACACAGTTACAAACTTTAATTTCTTTATTTTTTGAAATATTTTATTTTCATTCAGCAATTGTTATTAATCTGGATTCACTGAATCGAACCCTTTTGAGTTATTAATTTTAAAAAAATTTCGCTTCCAGCAAAAAGCATTTTTACATCGATTGTAAAAGAATTTAATTTTCTTGTTGTTGACGAGAAAAAAAAGCGGACAAATGTATCGCTCGACGTAGCAATTAATCTCGCTGCTAAAAATAAGTGCTCTCCGCGCAACGAGAGCCACCTGGTGTGTATTTCTTCATCAAAGATTGGGAGTGGAAAATCGCTCGGGTATTCGAAGAACTGTTCCACTATGCTCTTCCCTAGACGAGCGAATATTCGGATGGAATGGAAGAGGAAACGGAGGAAGAATCGGGAGGCGAAGAGAACGAAGGAGGAAAAAGATATTACGTTTATCCATTTGTTTGCCGAAAGTCTCATAAATAAGGATCCTTTGAGCAGCGAGGAGCATCCACGATATCACTGTGCTCGCTTGCCTTATCCTGTTCCAGCATCTGTCTTACCCCAATATACAGATATATATGTATATATATATAAATATAGACGAGCTCTCGTTCTCTTGGGAGGGTCTCTCGTCTGAAGGATCGATCCATATGGATACATATAGCTAATACGCTTTTTCCTAAAGGATGCTTTCTGCCAACGGTATTACCAATTAACGAGATAGATCTGGAGATACGCGAAGAAAGAATTAGAGAAGAAAACCGGTAAAAGATTGTTCCATCGATACTTTTCCGCCGAAGAATAATATTTATCTGTAGCAATGAAATATTTATAGAGATATGATAATCGGAATGGTGGAGACATTAATATCGATGAGTTTTGAGGCCGAAGATTAGGGTCAAGCAATGATGGAATATTATTCTATGGGGTTACGTCGTATTTAAAGGGGATTTGACATTTGTTTTTCTTGCCAGAATTGAGTGGATTTTGTTGGATTATTCGAGCAGGAAATATCTGAGGAATATTTGCCATTAAGTTTGATCGACAAGGTGTTCGCAGGATAATTAATCGTCATGGCGAGTGTATCCACTTGCATACGATATACTCTCAAGGACTTTGAACTCAAACGACGGAATTTGTTGGATCGTAGAAGCGGAGCTTTCGTAGCTGCTAATTCCCATGAAATATTCGATTGAAAGTTGATCGAGACACCGGATACTTTAAGGCCACGTTGGAGGCTTGTATTTCTGCAATGAGGGGCATGGTACGATGTACGGGAGAATGGAAGAAGGTGGAATGAGGCAGAAGAGTATGCAAGAGAGCGAGCGAGGGATGGAGAATAACGAGAAGAAGCGACGAAGCATCTTGTCGTTCTAAACAGCAACGGAGAAAGCGAACCGATCTCGACAACGTGGAAACGACGAACCCAAAATGACAAGCATGCGGGGGAGGATCGGGGACATTATAGGGGCGTTGCGAAAGCTGATCAAAGACGATGAAGCTTTGAAGAGGAAAATTGGTAAAGAGGGACTCTCTCTCGTCTCTCATTCCTCCGGTTCCTCCTTTCTCATACTTCATCTTCCTCTTCTCCTTCTTCTTCTTCTTCTTCCTCACACTTGTATATATTTATACATGTGTAGACGTGCACAACGTTACTAAATTCTTAAAGACCGAACACTCAACATGCCTGCGTGCCACATCCTATGACGCCAAAAACAGAGCGTGTTGACACAACCAAGATGGCATCAAATTTGTTTCACTCTCACTCCTCAAGAATAGCATGTCGCACAGTTTCATCGATAATTCCGTATTCCTGTCAGTTTTAATACAAAAAAAAATAATAAAAATTCCACGCGTAAGTGAAAATGACAGTTTTTGAGAACTCGAGTAAACCGGAAATGAATAGTATCCACAGCCAAGCAGTGTGTTTTTTTGCGAATTGAAATGCTCTAACCCGGACTGTTGGCGAAGCTTTTACCCGAGGTCGAAGTGAAAAAGAAGCGAGAGGAAAGCTTCTGCGCTATAGCAAGTGGAAAACGAAAAAAGGCAGAAGCAAAGCAATTTTTCTACCAATCATCGGAGACGTCCAAAAGCCGAACGGTAATCAGTGTTCATTAGACGTGCGATACGCGATTGCTGGTGTATTTTAGGGCTTCTCCGTTTCCCCGTAGGGATCTTTTCAATAACTCTTGGTCGACGGTAATTGGTAGGCGACGATATCTCTTTCGGTCGGTGTTTTCTCAATTCTCTCCCTGTTACTCGCGCGCTTCTCTCGGATCCTCATATTTTCCCGTTGGGCGTCCACCTCACCATTTTCTTCCATGTCCTATATCCGCGACAATATCGTATATAACAATATCCTGGACGCTTCTGTCCACTATAGATAGAGAAACATTAAGTGTTCCCTGACCTTATAGGAAGGCATAGTGTTCACCCCTCTTCGTTCCATCCCCTTCTACCAACACTAAGAAAAACGTCACCACATCGGCCTCGGACACTTTTTATACTTTCCTTTCGTCCCTCACGCCTCATAGATGTCCTGGAGATACAGACTGGCTTTTAGCATCGAAACTGATGGACAGATTCTCAACCTATAGCCAGTTTTTTCCAGCTGATCATCAACCAACGACATTGACCAACGACCTCGATAACAAAAAATTAGCTGATTCTTATGATTCTCTGCCAATCAAGTACTCAACATTGATGAGCTTTCATTAGATGATTTTCTACGTTAGTTCGATCCGTCATTTCTAATCAATCAGTCGTTAGTTTCTACCAAAATAATTGAACGACGTTCAATGTCATTAATTTTCGTTTGACCTTTGAACAGAAAAGTGTAGACATTGAAAAAATCCAGAAATTTTTGTTCACTCAATTATTTACAGCTGATCATTATGATACGAAGATGATTAGCAAATATCGAAGCGTTCGTAGCTCGTGGAAAAATGGAACTCTACCCAAACATGGAGAACCTCTGTCGGAGAAACGATGTTGATACACAATAAAGAGAAAGAAACATAGGGGAAGAGTAGCTTGGTGGCATCACAAAGGGGCTCGGATGGCAGCGCATTGGGTCATAAACGTTTATATTGCGCTCAGTACGCCAGTAATGCCGATATTGGCAAGTTATTGGTCGCCTTCTCTCTCCTGTGGATCATCACGTGGTTCTCGTTACTGGTATATATACGCACTTGCCATGGCCCTAAGGGCTGTCTTTCCGACCAGGCCACCCTGGCTACTGCAAAAATACGCGGTAAAACTATCCACAAAATTATTGTGTTGCGTGTCTTCTCTCTAATCCCACCAAAGTATCACCAGAATGTTCCAAACGATCGACCACAAGTGTATTCGCTGAGTTTCGATGCCACGTATACATGCTCATATATCCGTAAAGATACAGCCGCAGACGGAAAGTTTAATTGGAAATATCACGAGGTCGGAACTAGAGAAAAACCGAGGAATTGGCGATATCGATGTTTTGGAACAGGTGGCCAGAACTGTAGGCATAATCCAAGTTCTACTTTCTAATTCTCCCGGCTCCGCATCTGCACGAAAGGTCCCAATAAAATTACGTTCGTTTGCTGCAGTAGCGTTTGTGTGATTTCTACCGAATGCAATGCTGATACGAGCCTCGATCCTCATCCACTGGAAAAAAAGAATTAATCTGCACGTGTGGAATTACGTAAGCAAATCCGATGAAGTTTCATTCGTCAATTCATAAAATGACACACATTTTTCTGCAATAATTTGTTCTTCACATATTTTGTTAATGCTCAATGGCCGATGGCTTTCGATTAATCGGTTTCAATGAAGACGAGGCATTTGATTAACAGAAATCCCAGTGAGTATCTTCAGCAATTCTGAAAGCTCGTGAGCCTTGAACACAAAATATATAGTCGAAGGAAATGATGACAACTGATATCGTGAAAAACCTTGAACCAAGACTGAAAAAGTCGCTACTCTTGATACCTAGACAGCTTAACGTTGGTCAAGCAGCCTGATCGCGAGTTAGTAGGTTCGAGATGGTTTTGGGCGATGGTCTATCCAACCAACACCACCAGAATCAACCACACTGTGAACGGGAGCAGGCGATAGTGAGAAATGTAGGAATGAGCACCGGTAGCCAAGCCGACTTTATGTCTGGACTTAAGCCGGTTATGGGCGCTGCCAATGTTATTTGAGATGGCCAAATGCACTTTGCCCTCCCGATTCGTATGAGCACAACGATACAGCACCGTCTTTTCTTTCCACACGTAAACTCCGTAATATTTTCTCATAAGAATCTCTTTTCGACTGTTTTACGAGCCATGGTCGATATATATTCTACTCTTAGTAGAGTGTGACAAAATCGACCTGAAGATTTGATGCCAACGGCGATATTTGTCAGAAAAAAAAAATATCAATTCGTAATTTTTATGTTAATTACGATTTTTATTGAATCGCTCGAAATGACAGGAACAGGGAATGTCATGAGAAATTGAGCAAATCAAATACACAATTATTCTGATTGATCATTCAACCCTCTGCATATCGAGAGACCAGAAAGTGTGAAAACGAGCTGGTAGGAGGGGAAGGAAGCCCTTGGCAATCGTGGAGGTGAGAATGCGTGAAAAAACAGGTTAGAGGTGAAAAAGAGCGAGTTAAAATTAATCTACAGATCGAGGGGAAGTGTCTGTTTTATTATTCCGGTAAATATTGAAAGATTATCGATCGCAACTTGGGTTTTTCATATACCCGGGAGTAATATCCGCAGAGGCAAAGAAGCCACAGATATTGGAGGAGCTGAAGGAAAAAGTTAACGAAAGATGAGAAGAAGCGAGCTTCGTGAGATCGAGAGAGTGCAAACTTTGCTATCCCGCGTTTTGTGGGGGTTGTTGGGGTGCATGCCGAGCCGGTAATTCCCACCGTGTATTAATACCTCGGCGAGCTTGGGATTCTATAGTCCGCCCATCGTACCGAACTTAATGAATTCTTCACCGAGATCAAACAGGAGAAGAAGGAGGAGCAGTAAAAAAAGAAAAAGATTCACCTTTCGCCAGTTCTCGTTTTCGATACAAGAGTATCTTTGCGTGGATAATATCCATACGAAGAGTAGCTATGAAGAAAAAAAAGCTTAACCAGATAAAAATCTAATTATCCTGCTCTTGGTTTCGACTTTTCGATAGAAAAATCATCATCTTTAATTTTTTTATATTCAGACGTCCAAGTCCAAAAACCAGACAATTTAACGAAAACTGTTGAAAAAAATGTAAAAATATTCCTTCTGGATCGAAATTTGCCCCAAGCGTTGAGTACAAAGAATACGCAGCTGCTTGATAAAACATTAATTTTTGACACATTGATCGGGCCATTATCGCGAAAAAGTCTTTATGTCAAGTCTTGACGTTACGTAATGAGAAAAAAAAATAGAAACGTAGTCGCTATTATGCCTCAAGCTCAGTTGTAAGTGAAAATTTAACTTATTTAGACAATTGTCTATTCTTTTTGAAAAAGTGGCAGTAACAAATTATATTCTAACAATGCGAACTATCATAACGGCCCTACTTACGTAAATTGCATAATTTAATGTTCTTTCTATTTCTTCTGAATACACTTGTGTTTACTTTGCTTTCCGTTAGAACTAAATATATGAGAGCGTTGTCTGTTGTTAGGAGAAACTGTTTCCAAGTTTTCAATGATAATTATTCCATTAACGACGGGTTATTGACATCTCAATTTTATTTTTGAATTTTCTATGTCGAGTGTTTCGGATCACCGAGTATATAAGCTCGTCCTCACCACCAGACTATCCCAACTCGCCTGGATCTCAGCAATTTCCACGTGTAATCGCCGAGTAACCTCGTAAAACCGTAAGTTCACGAAAATTTTCCAAATCAACTTATTCCCATAGAATTTCATACTTCACTTCAGACACTCAAAATTTCACATTTGGATTGAACCTGCATTGCTTTTTTTGACCAACTTAATCAGTAACATGGCGTGCTGACGATGTCGGTATAAACTTGAACTCACAGTAATAATTTCGAGTCAATAAACAAATACGAAAACCATCGAAGAAATTATTCACCAGTGTCATTTTTGATTGTGCGGAATTTTGAAAATTAGGAAAAATGGCGACAGTATTGATTATGCTTATGATTGAAATAACTATTCGTGTAATTACTGTGTAAAAACATAACGACGAACTGGTATTAATTCGACAATCGCGAATTTGTAAAATAATACTGCCTATTGCATACTTTTTGTCATTCCAGTAAAAATGCTTCGAGTTGCGACCTTTTCGCTGGCATGTTTGATGGTCCTAGGCAACATCATAGGAGGGAACTCGGAGGTACACCGTATACAAATTTTACCTGAATATAGGTCAGCCGTATATATGACGAGAATGACAGTTGGGTGACTTTTTGTTCTTGATCTAATTTTCAGTTGCCTCAAACTGTCAACGGACGTAGAGAACAGTGTCAATCTCGTGGAAGTGTGTTCGTAGGAGCTTGCATTGTAAGTGTTGCATTGATTCCAACTTTCCCTCGAGTTTTCAAGTTCTGGAATTCTTTTAACGATTGATTTTTTGTACTTTACAAGTCACAAAACCTCGCAAATGATAATGGAATGGGATGCCGCTACCTCGTCTGTGCCGTAACGGTGAATGTACCCAGGACGTGGACAGTGGTAAGATTTACAAACGAGGGTCATAAATCCTCGTTCATGTTTTAATGTTTGAAGTTTGTATTTAAATAACAATTCTTTATCGTGTGGAAAATTACGAAAAACTCGTTACATTTGGTTATCAATCGGTTCTGAGACTCCCACGTATCTTAGTTGGAGAAGGAACGAAGCAGCAGTGAAGAATAAGAGGAGAGGACTTTTTCTCCTTGCGAGGTCTATGGAAAAGTATTGGAGAATCCCTTCTTTCAAAGAAATTTGAACTTTGCAAGTGTTGAAATGAGTAAACAAAGGGAAAGAAAGGATCGATGTATCAGGATAGAGTCTAGCATGCCCAATTGTAAAAAAAAGTTGAGGTCGAATGGTCCAGAAGGTGAGGATCGTGTTCTGGTTGCCAGATTTGGTGGACACATGCTAAGGACAAGCTCTTTTTTCGCAAATTAGTTGGCAAGAGTTGTTAGAAAAAGAATGGGACTTTATTGCAGCTCATTTTTTCAAGCCCACATTCGAAAATTCTCAGTTCGTTATGGATTTTGAAACGTGACTAAACCGTCAACGCCAGGATAGAATTTAAAGATATAAAAATAAAGATTGAGAAACATAAATGTTGCTTCGTTGAACAAATTACAGAAATCAAAGAATTACGAGGTCGAATACGAAGCACGTATGACGGGACCGCCACTGGATGGAACCGAATGCGCAGCTGGCAGTGTAAGTAATTGTAGTAAATATATCAAGCTAGAAAATATTTGATACAGAACATTAGAAGCATACAGCTAATGAGCCCTCAGGTCTCGATTGACTTATATTTTTGTATGCCGATGTAAAATGAAGTTGAAAGAAATTTGATGAATGGGAAACTGATCATGATTCACTAATTACCAATGATCCAACGTTCCAGGTTTGCAAGAACAGGAAATGTGTATTCGTAGGATTTAAGAACGTTCCAGTGCAACTAGGACCTGGTGCTGAATTCCGGTGCCAGTCACCTGGCTATAGAGCGCTTGTCCGAAATCCTGTAGTCACAACCACAACCACAACCCCAGCACCCAGACCAGCATCTACAAGAAAATCAGTAATCATCAGCCCAAAAAAAAACCGACATAACAAGAAACAGTAACAATCAACGGACACGTATTCACTGGAATATTAATTCTGAATTCGATTCCAAATTCTTCAACGTTATTTACGACTTGTGCATTAAATTTTGTTGTACAAGTATGACCTCGAAGGTGTTCCATGTCGTTCTTTCTGTTACACTCTGCCATTCCTTTCCCTCATCTGCCCTGGAACTCACGAGAGTTCTTCCAAGCGACCATTGAAGTCCATCCAGTGTCCAATGGATGGGCTTGAATTTTTTTACTGGACCGTCACGAAAAATCATCAGGATACTGACGCCTGCAGAATAGAATTTTGGATACTACACAGCAATCGATTTCCACAACTCGAAAAATCACAAACTGAAGATTCTTGTCACAGCGAACTCGTGTTGTCTTTTGACTGGCTCACGTCTCTTCCTATCATCGATTTTCTGACCTGGTCGCTGTAGTGGGCACCTAGTATACATTTATAATTATAAACTGCTGTCGGTGTGCTAGAAACTGTTGAAAGTGCAATCGAGTGCTGGAAGACGCGTCCAAGAGAGACAAATTCTTAGCAACGAAGTAACTAACGGGAGCAGCGGCCAATTGGTGGCCCTCTGGCAAGAAGATCGGCGAGACTGCATGTCTTAGGGTGATTGGGAGTTATGAGTCCTAAACCGTGCTCCAGGGCGTCGGAAGGACTTGACACAGGTCGGATACCGCCTCGTAAAATGTTATGAGAATTAATGCTTCTCCCCCTCTCGTCACTCCCTCAATACTGAATCTTCTCTGAATCTCCCCCCAGGGTTCCCTCTCTTTGTCTCTCATTCTCGTGTGATTTGGCGCCCTCGTGATTTCTCTCTCACTCACTACTGGCGATTCCGTCGTCCCTTTCGTGCTCCCCGTTCCTTCTCAATCTATACACCGCCGCTTTTTTTTCTACTTTCCTTCATCTAGCGAACCTTCTCCGTGGCCAATTTTATCGTTACTCTGTGACCACAACTTTCGCTGCTAATGGAAAAGTCGATAGCCGATTGCTGGACACCGAGCGACCATGATTTCGACCTTCGTATCTTTTCGCTTTCGCAACACACTCGTTCTAGTTTGGTTTTCCCATCACCGGATCGTCTAGAATCCGTAGTATCCGACTTTTTTCATTACCCATGCCTCCTTCCATTTAAGCATTCATTCCAATTTTTTCCAAAAAAAAATATATTCGATTGCACTCTCTAGCGACACAAATTTTAGAAGTTTCTCTTCTTCTTCTTTCCTCGCAATTTCGTCCAAAATTTCAGGCTACGATATTTATTTTTTGGTTCAACGTTCATGAAATTTTTTCAACGGTCAATGAATATGATTAACAATCAATGCAGTAGTTAGTCATCAACCGATGGGGATCTCTCGCCACTGCCAGAAAAGTATGTGAAAAAAAAAAAATTCTACCGAAATTCTTTCAGCAGTTCCTGTCAATCCGACTGAAAAATTTCAGGCAATTTTTATTTTATTTCATTTTTATCAACGTATCGAGCCAACGATTGATTCTCGCCGACTACGTAGTAAAATAGTGCAGCGAAATGAAACAGTGTTGATGCTTAGCGAATCAGCTAAAGCAAATAGAGTGGAAATAAAGCGACGAACCAGGATTTCTTATTGAAGTTTGGGGCACATGCAGACAATGTATCCAGGGACAGATCGTGAGAGGAATCGTCAAATAAAATATTGATGGAAGCTGTTGGACTATAAACTGTGCGGAATCGATAGAAATGGAACGAGCCTCGAGCACATGATAATTTCGTGTGTAATTGACACAGTTGTTTTCATTGCACGCCTGTAATACGAGCAACGTGTGTAATGTTTCCTGAAAGTGTCATAACCATGGTTTCCATGTATGCACATATATTCATAGAATATACAAATGCATATATCGTTGTACTGATGCTCGATGGTGGCCTCATAAAGACGCCATGCATCGGCAATCGCTGGATGAGTGGAAACTTCCGGTCGCCCACACGCCGCACAGAATGAGCAGTAGCAACTAGTCGTAAGGCACATGAGCGGTATAAGCTCTCATCTCGGGTTATACGTTATTAAACCTGTGTATTGTGTCCGTCAGTTTAGACGATGATTTAGTGGATGCATTGATTGGGTCGATCAGAGGCCATATCATCTCGTTTAAGTCTTCCATCATCGGCCAACTCTACTATTTATAGATGACGATGTATGCACCAACACGTCTATCCATTCATGTGCATATATAAATTTACATGAATAAACCGATGTGTCGAGCAATAGTTCAGAGAGACGCGAGGATGATCGAATCAATTTCGTTTAGACGCACTACTGGAGAGAAAGAGAGAGAGAGGGAGAGAGGGGGGGGGGGGGCTTAAGAGTAGTGCCATAAACGTAACACACATGACACACGACCTCCCCTTGCCCTCACCCACGCAGTACGAATGATTCGATCGCAATCGCAGTTTGAATTAGAGATCGAGCGTCGAATCGAGCTGAGGAAGGAAAAGCTGCTTGCGAAACGTCTTCAAATAGCTCGTTATTACTCATTCGTTTGTAATTTGTATCAATTTTCTTCTCAATACCTTGAGTTTTTTCTTGAACACGTGACAGTTTGTTTCGGCAACGATATACGAACTCTGACATTTTTTTAGAATTTTCACGTAAACAGTGACGTAACGATTCATCGAAATTAGTGGTAATGGACCTATTGGTACGGAACCGAACGTCTTGAAGTGCTTTTCATGTTACAAGACACAAAAGCCCATGGTAAGCAACTCCCTAAGATATTTTTCTTTTTCATATCAACCGTTGCCTCATCGCCTCCAATATTTTCAAATTAGTGTGCCAATGATTTTTTCCCTGCTCGCCGCAGTACCGATGAAACAAAAAACACTCTTTGACTTGTCCATATTTTCATCAATATCCAAACTCATCCCTCATTCCTTACATACTACGATGGCGTTACCTCAACTAGAAAACCCTCCCCATTATTTCTCCATACTGTTCTCTCTCCTGGTCTTTGCTCTTTCTCGCTTTCTCTCTTTCTCTTTCACGTGCATCTCCCATACGAAAGTTAATATTAGGATCCGTGTTTCTTCACACGGAAAATATTGGCTGATATCTCTCGCTCGTTCGAACGAAATATCCAACTGATGGCTGTACACCCTTTATCACCTTGTCGATCAGTCTCTCCACGAAGCCTTGTTTTTCTCGTACAATATCGCTCGTACTCATCTCTCGTTTGCTCCTCGTCATCTCTATAAACTTCAAAGGCACACTCGTAGCTGTCGGAATGCATCTTTTTTATTTCACTCCCTCGTTTTTTGTTTGTTTCATCAGTGCTTATGAGTTTTCATAAAAGATACATATTGATCTTTTAACCATTCAGAAATTCGGCGTTGCCCTTTGACATCGTTCAACCATCGGGAAAGATTTCAAACAGATAATAAACGAGATCTCTTTCTTTTTGTTATCATTCTCACCGATAAAAGTGTGTGCTTCCAAAATTACTGGAAGGCGAGAAGCGGTTCTGATGTTTTTTCTCGTTGCACGATCGCAAAAAAAGTTTCATTCCAGGTGAACGAAACTTTTCAAAGTTTAATCGCACGAGGGTGTTTCAAAATTTCATAAAATATTCAAGGGCATCGAGGATGCATCATATCCGAAGAAAATTCGTTGGAAAATTTTTCGTAATCTTTCGTCACAACATGCACAGTTAGCCTGAGACGTAGCAATGAAAATAAACGGCTTCGACATCAAAGAGTTAATTTATAGTGAACGTAAAGACTTTGTCTTTTCGCAATTCTATTGTGTCACGCGAAAAGCTGAAGAGGCTCAGTTTAAGTATTTCCAGATGTTAAGGGTCGTTTAATGATTAGGAGACTTTTTAACTTCGTTTACATGGAACGTGCAGTAACTTTATGTATTTATCGACCACGGCGAATAGTTCAAAGACACGTTCATCGCGTTAAACGATGTGATTCACGCTATTCTTTTTTGTTTTCGAGTGGATCTCGTATGTACGCGAAGATAGGGAGGAAAAACGTCGTTAGACTTGGTATGCTCGAAGGGTGTTCATTTTCGCACGACGAATATCGATGCAATATTAAGCATCAGCGTGCTAAACTCAAAGGATAACATAACTAGTCCCTAACCGTCTACCACGTTGTCGTAACGACTTTTCAAAGCCCTCGGTGGACATGTGTGTACACGCTATGGAGGCTCTCTTGCATTTTCCCATTCATACGCTATACATATATCTTCGTCTCGTGTGGCAGCACTGTACGGCACGATATCAGACTCCTTTACGACTGGTAATTGGCCTCGTTAACTCGTACGTTTTTTACTTTATTAATATTTACTTCGTTATTCAGAGACGAGACGTACTTAATACCTGCAGCGTCGATACACAAAAGTCTGCTTATCCGTGCTGAGTATTGACGCCAAGGCAAACTGGAAAAAAAAAACTTTGCAGGTGTAAAAATTGACTTGAATTTTTTTCCGAAACCTGAAGCCTGCGAGAGCTGTTCCTGACGAATTGAGAAACGAGTACACGAAAAATTGTATGAACGTTTCATTTCGTGGATACATTTTTTCATGCTCGGCGAAAGTGGCAAGCGGATGAGTGTCTTTAATTTCAAAAGGAGATTACTTTGTGTCCTTACTTCGAAGGAATTGCTACATCCGAAAAGGTTTTAAGCGAGCCATCATTTTTCTCTTCGCTGACTTTTCAAAGTAATTGGACGAAGGTTTTCTGTGGTTGAAAAATAACACGATGAGAAAGTTTCTTAAGGGCAAATGGCGCTGTCGCATCGTCGTGAAGGGGTTATCGAAATAAGGGCAAAGCGGTATTGGGAAAATATAAAAAGCACACGATGTCCAGCTTCATCTTTGCTTCATTTAAAATCGTCTCGAGATGCTCGCACAACTGTTATACGACTAAATTCGAAATTTCTTACAGCACGCTTCTCTCGCAAATGGCGACCTACGGGAAAAGCTAACGACGAGTAGGTCAATTGACCAAAACTGTTACGATTTTCTAAAGGAGGATTAATCGAAATATTTTGTGCAGCACTAACTAAAATTGAAAAATTGTAAAATTGAAAATTCATCATTCGACGTATTCGATCGTACCCTCGCGAATTCACATCAGCAGGCAAAACTTTGTGATTGGATGTTCCATCATAACAAAACGTAGACACTCGCAGTTGACGTATATTTTTTGTGCCACTTGTAATATTTCTTCCCTGCTATGGAAAACTCATGCGAATAGCGAGGTTAGCGAAGGATGAACTCTCACGACCCTATTCTATAAAAGTGCTGTTTTTTTTTTTCAAACGACTCCGCTAAGCATTTCGTATTTATTTGAATGCACACAATACCATTAGGAAGGCTTTGCCAGCGTCCTCATGAGCCTCGTGTGTGGCTACCGGTAGGTACGTACCCTTACAAAACTTCAACGACGTCGTCATATCGTCACTGCGATTCGAACGACCCCCCTTTTTTCTCTGTGCGACGATAACTGTACCGCGGTACAATATTCCTATACGTATGAACGTTAAAAGTGAAAGAAAAAATGAACCCTCTCACGTACGAATATAACCTCTCGACACACTCGGGGATGCAGTCAAATAAATATACACATCGCGTATATACGAACCGAACTTGAAATGGCAAAGTGTGTGTTTTCGTTCTTTTTCTCGTTTGTTTTCCGCACTTACTCTCCCACTCAAAAAGCACATTTTTTCCTCCCATTTTTTCATTCCACTTCCGGTTTATGATATGTGAACAAATTACAAGACTGCGCTTGCAGGAGTCTGCTGTTTTAAAATGCATAATATGTCCTACAACAATACGCTGGATGCGATTTTTCGACAGTGCAAAATACAACGTTTCCTTAAACGATTCATTTTTTCTGCAAATTCGCAGGACCAGCTATTCACAGGACTTTTAAGATTACACGTGCAAGATAACTTGGCGTTTTCCTGGGATAATGAATTCTTGAAATCTGTATCCTGCTCGGTCTTATGGGAATGAGAAATTTTTTTGGAAGAATTCTTGATAAAATTAGTTGACTTTAAAGCAGAGAACTACCGACAATTACAAACTGCTTTGGACTGGTTGATAGTATTTCTATAGAGCAAAGACAACATGTGCAAGGCGAAATTTCAAAAGCGCGAATACGCGAGATGCTCAGCGGTTTTGAGAAGGTTCGAGGAGTCCGCATTTGTTGCATAATCTCCTTTACGGACGAGAGTCGAGAGTCTTTGCCAAGGCAAAAGGCTTGTACATGGCCACAGGTACAAGCAAGATATGTATACAATGATAGCTTGAGAAAAAGACGGTAATGTCGCGAAAGGATCCTCTTCCCTCTTTTCTGCTCGCACCCCTGGAGTTCGAAGCCAAAGGGACCGCAGAATCTCTGTGCCTCGTAAACCCTTATCCCACCCTTGCTCCACAAGCTTTCTCATCCTCTTTACTCCTTTCTCTGTGCCAGAACGTTCGCGGAAACTTTGTTACATTTTTGGTCAAGACTGTCGTACCTGTGTACGAGCTCAAGCAGTTCATGTATGGCGATCGTCAAGAGATACTAAAATGGATCAAAGGGATGGATATATTCGCCCAAACGCCTCAGATATGTCTGAACTATTCCAAAATCCAAATTGACAAATCTTTGAATTTATTCCTGTGGTTCATCGCGACAACTGTTTTGATTTGATTTTCGCAAACAAATCGTCGTGAAAAATCAGCTATTCGTCCGCCAGTTGCACGGTGACGATCCCTTAATATTCTTTCGATTTTGACAAGTAGCTAAAATCGATGATGACGTGTTTGTGGCTTAAGGAATTTTTTACAAAAAATAATACAGCGACGAAAATCTCGCGGACAGGGATTTTCAAGGAGACATAGAAATCGGAATAATTTGAGGAACATTTATTTTCATACTTCAACGATTCACATTAAAAAAATGGTACAAAAAGAATAAAGACGTTGAGGGAATTATTTGTAATGAATTTTCTCGTTATACAACCATCAAGTATTTTTACAGTGCATTGTATCCGGAGGATAACATAATTCTAATAATAATTACATTGTAAATGTAAGGAACGAGACGAAATAGAAACAATGAGAATAAGTAGAAACGAAGGGTAGTTTGTTCGCAAATGCTTTGGCGACTGAGACTGTGCCGAATTTATTTTTCATTCAGTGACGAATAAACAAAGCGTTGAAAATACTTTTCTTTTGCTTGAAACGTTTTAACGGATTAAAGGAAGAAAAAATAAACAGATGGTGAATTAAAAAAATGATAATTAAAGCTCGACGGACAAGAAAGGAAACTCGACGGGTCAAACGACTGAATTCCCTCTGATTAATATATTTATATATTCATTTGTGTAAATATTTATATATCTATATAAATGCATATAGATTTAAGTGCACATAGCACTCATGGATGTCTTACGAACCGAATTATTCGTATTGCGTGCTCGACTCAACCACATTTATTTGTATGTATTTTGTTTGTTTTATTTTCTTTTCACTCCCTCTCGAAAATCCAACGAGACAGCACACCCCACAATGTTTATATATTTTCGACTCGAGAACGTAGCTCCGAACGTACTAACGTAACAAAGGTGCCGACGGCGAATTAAGAACGATATTTTAACGCTCGAGTTAATTGCATTATATTATACGAGAGAGCGAGTGAGACGAGGACATCAAGAGTCTCCTCTCTCTCTCTTCGGTCTCCTGTTTTCTCCGTTCGCGAGGGAAAAAAGAAGAGAAAAATATGAGAAAACAACGCCAGTGGAAAGCAAAGAAAACGACGAGAGTACCTTCTCGTTCAATGCGAGCCAGATATTTTTTCTCGTACTCTTTCCTCAGCATCCAGTGATTTTGCCTCACGAACAACAATGGTCGTGATTTTTTTTTTCGCAGAGATACTGATTTTCAACGAGAGTCCAGCAATCATTTTTGTTTCAATTCCATCGACATATCCAATGGAGGGAAATACTTTTTTTTGTTTTTTTTTTTTTTTATTCGCTTATGAATAAAAAATTAAACGTTCGAGTGCACGAGCTTTTTGTGATTTTCCAACGACAGTGGACCCTTAAAATATTTGTCACAAATCGAGCAGTAATAACGGTGTCTGTTCTCGTGACACTTGATGTGCTTTTTGAAGAGATCTTTACGAGCAAAAGTTCGGTCACACGATGTGCATGGAAATTTATCAGGATTCGTGTGGAAAGTATTGTGACGGGTAAGATTGTCCAGTCTGGAATAATTTTTAGTGCATATGTCGCACGTAAATTTACTTCTTTCAGAGTGGCAACGTTGATGGTAACGGAGATAACGTTTTTGAGCAAAAGTTTTACCGCAGGCGCAACAAGCCACTTGGTTCGACTCGTCCTTACGCACGTTCAAATGATCCGTCAGTTCTTCCTCCGTGCTGAATTTCTTCTTGCAAAATAGACAAGCGTGATTGCTACTTTGTTTATTCCCTCGTAGATTTTCAAGAAACGACGAATCCGTCAACATCTTGTAAAGGAAAGTCGTTTTCAAATCGTTCTGGGTTGTTGGTAATTCCACGTTTGATTCACGATCGTTTGTCGACAAATCAATCGCTTCCAGCTGAGCCTCGCTCGCTGTGTTCAGCAAATCCTTCGCTATGCTAAAGCACGAAGTATAATGCTCGTGCTTGCAACGCGAACGCGTTGGCATCGCAAGATCCAAAGCCTCGTCGATCCCTGGACCGGAGTCTTCATAAATCTATCATTTTTAAGAAGTTATAATTATTATGATAGTTTCAAATTCAGCGAATATAAGTTCAACATCGTGTGATCACTATCTTCATATATTTCGACCCGCAGAGCATTTAAATCGAATAATTAAAGTTGCAGAAACCAATCGGGCGATGACCTTGGATTTTTGCCAATTTTTATTGTGAATGACGTAAATTTTGCAGAAAAAAAAAATGAATCGAATGTATAAACATTCGAAAATTTACTTCATTTTCATTGAAATTGTTACAGTGAATAACTATTTTTTTTTTTCACTGCAATTTTTCGCAAACTCAAATACGTTATGAAATTTTTCACTAATTTTAATTTTAAAGTTTTCCGAGAAACTTCCGTGTTGCTTACTGTGTATAGAAAAGTCTCTGTAACCCTTTTTGACACGCTTCAATTTGATTTTTGACACACTGGGTCAAATTGACCCAGAACGTACTATTGCAAATTGGGAGTACACTTTGAACTTTCTTTGAAATGCGTCCCCCATAAAAATTCGAAAGACAAAAAGTTTGATTCTTTCGAAAAATTACGAGAAACTTTTATCCTTGGAAAAGTGCGAGCATTTTTCTAGGACAATCATAATTTTATCAATTTCTTATTGTCCTGTGATGGATAATCGAAAATGAACTCATGAAACATTTTATTGAAAAAAAAAATTGAGCTTTTATAAGATTTCTAGAAAAAAATATTTATTCGCTCAAGTGAACGGAGTCAACATTTTCAGAATTAGTCCGGGTCAATATGACCCAGTGTGTCGGCGAAAAAATAATCCTCCGCTTAAAAGTTCAGTATTCGTAATATTTATAATATCGATTGAAGAAAAAAGTTACATCGGAGGGAAAATAATTTTACGATCAATTAATTTGAAGAAAATTGAAAATTTTGCGAAATTCCAAGTTTTGTCAAAAAACGAAAAAACCATCAATGGATCGATTGAGCAGCAATGAAGAAATTAAATTTTTGTTACAGAATCGTTATTTTTCCAACGTGCAATTTTTGTACTATTTCTTAATCGAATTCGGAAATATTTCGAAATTACGAGGAACGTAATGATTTATAAAAATTGTTTCTCCGATCGGCTGACAATAATTTAATGAAATAAAAAAATTTATTCGCAACATTTATATTTGATTTTGACAAAGTCAACATTTAAAAATTGTAGATCGATTTACCTGTTGATTGATGGGAACGGGTTCCATCGAAATTTCCAAATCACCGTTAAAGAATCTCAAACAAGGTTCACTCCTCGATATCTTGGAATCGTAAGCCAAAATATCGTTTTCTGTAGCGTCTGCAACGTTCATGTCCACCTGATGCTGCTTCGGTGGATTTTTCACTCGCATATTAATTCGAAGCACTTTTTATGTAAAACTTCAATATTTCGTATGTAGAAAAATGATAAGAACACACTGAATGAAATGACGAAATGGAAAGCGACGTTTAGGGACGTGAATGTGACTCGTTCGAACGAAATCGTTTGAACTGAAAATTCCAAAGGCTGTGGAAAGTCTCGCTCGTGCACAACTCTCTTTCTTATCGTATACACGTTTCTCATTATATTCTTTTCTTTTGCTTTCCCGTTGGAGTAAACAGGCTCTGTGGTTTGCGATTTACCGAGAATTTCGAGCGACATGATATTGAAAGGTCGTACGAGCTGGACGGACAACGGAAAATCTCTCGACGTTGTTAGAGAGACATAAAAGCTCGAAGCAGTTTGCAAACACACGTGGACGATCGTCGAGTCGCTTAACGATACCGAGAATCGTACGGTCGTACAAATCCTTGTAACCTTCGACACTACCTCAACCGATACATCAATGAACAAGTAACGTACACTAGTACCATGTAAATTCGATCGAAAGAAATTTTCCAGCTGATCAGAAACAATACGAACCATTTGCTGACCTGAAATTTGCTAAGACAGAATTATTCGTAACATATTCGATTTCAAAAGTCGAAATCATCAGCTCGATTTCACGTAATCTTATGAAATAAAAAATAAACCGACACAAAACGATAAAAATATTGAATGTCGAATAAAAAAATCGAGTAGTCGATAATTATTACATGAAATAATTAAGGAGTGACAGCAGCAGCAGCACATTGTTCATACAGTTACGAATGTGATAATGCCAGCAGATTTTCTGCTTAATTGTCGAATAAAAATGCCTGGCACACATTCAATTCAATTAATAAAATGAATTAATTTAAATTTTCAGAGTTCAAAAACGATGTTTTTCATTTTTTGACAGAATCAAAAAGTTTTTATGCTGATAAATTAATTTTTAATTTTAACTCTTATAATTGGGTACGAAGTTTCAAAATTAATGAATTTCCATAACAATTCCTCTGGTGTGTATAGTTTTGATTTTATGATTGTTTTGATTCCTGGGCTATGTGAATGTAACTTGAAGGACTGAAAAAGGCCAGTGGCTGCGAAAAATGAAAAGTTGAAGAGCAGCGAAGGGACGAGAGTGTAGGAATAAGGGAATAAATACTTAAAGAGAGGAAAAAAATTCTATTGTCACCAGAATGTTTGGGAAGATGTCTCGAAGTGGGCTCTTCGCGACTTTGTCGTTAATACAACATAAGAAAAAATTTGTGAGGGGTTGAGAAAGGGTGATGTAGAAGATATTTCCTGGGTGGGGTGGGTCGGAGGTTAAACGAGGGTGAACGAGAATTTTTTAATTGTAGTCCACCCGGTATAACCCGAGCACCGGTCGTCGGTATTGTCATACCGGGCAGCGCGCTTTTCTTTATTTCCCCAGTGGCTGGATGACGTTATACATTTCTTCTCTGCTTCTCGTTCTGTATTTTTTTTTCTTTAATTTCATTTCTCTCCCCTCCTGCTCCCACTTCTTCGAACGATCTTCTTTCTTGCGTCTTTTTTTTCATCTCTTTTTCGTTGATATACATATATATATATATATATATGTTTTTTTTTCAACTACGGCAATGCCTCCGTCTTCTTATTAGCAAAGCTAATTGGAAATACAAATGGTTATTCACGGTGAGGGAATGGCTGGGCAAGGTTTTGCGAGAGAAGAGAATCGAGCGAGAAAAAGGAAACAGAGAAAAGGACCCGCGACAGTATTTCGCGAAAGAGAAAAAGGGAGCGAGAGAGAAGGAGATACGGTGTCTCCTGGAGGAAGGGAAAGGGAACATACTTCTGCGTATTAAGCTTGTATTTGCCCCGGATAATTAGGACTTTTTTCCCGGCCAATTTGGATGAATAATTGATTTCATTCGTTCTGACGTAGCTCTCTTGCAGCAACCCTCAAACCCCCTTAATATATGTACGTTCTTTCGGACTAAATCGACAGATTCATAACCTTTCCCCTCTCAGATTTCATACACAAACCTTTACTTGATGTTGAATAATAATCGAATTACAATCAAGTTCCTTTGAATATAACGTTTCAAATTTTTTTTCGTCTTCTGAGAAAAAAAAACATCGGGCCAAATATATCGCTAATTTGAAATTACGCTTTCGCTAATCCCGATACTCTGATCAGTCATGAATTGTTCAAATCACCATTAATTGCACCGGCATCATAATATGGGGAAAAGTTGAATAAGCAGCGATCACAGTAGCGTCCATGGGGTTGCGAAAACCCCATGTAAAAATTTATACAATATGGACGACGAACTGTAAGTAAAAAAAAAAAGCCGCGAGAGTCACACCATTTTCCGTCGAATATTTTATCTGGTGGATCTTCTTCGAAAGACAATCGTCGTCCCCAACAATGAGAAACTTTGGCATTAAATATTCAGGAGGTAAGTAGCTTTCTCATCTCTTCTGGAAAAATTCGACTTAGTAACTAACAGGTCAGAGATACGATTTAAAAAATCTCGAAGGGTGTGAAAATGTTGTATGTTTAGTCGTGAAGATTTTTGCCAGCTGTAATAATCTTCGAGGAGAAATAATTAGAGTTCCTCGGTGTTATAGTCGTTATCGCACGAAAGATACAAATTGGATCCTCTAGCACAAAAATTACCAAGTTTTTCTCTGCGGAATTGACTTAATCTCGAATGAACAAACATTCGCTTATTTCTGTGAAAAATTGTTTGAATACGCCGCGAATACCTTCGATCGATCTCGCAACGTTAAAAAAAGGAAATATAAAAAAATTTCGCTCAGCAGAATCGATGAAGGATTGCTTCGGCTATTGTTTTTTTCTTTCATCATTTTTATCCACCCTCGATTTTTCTACTGAAGGAATATGCAAGGAGAAGTCGAGCAGCGAGCTCCGTGAAAAAATATGACTTTAATAAAGAAAAACCTGTGATGTACAACGCCAGCTAACTTTATGACTCTCGGAACTCTCTCTCGTTCGGTCCGATAGGGGTGTATGAAAAACAAGTTTTTGAAATCAGGAGATTTCGATGTGAGCCCAGGGTATCGTCGTATCGGTATTCCAACGACCATCTTGGGAGTTTCATGCATATATAAAGCGATGTCCGTAGGTGTTCTAATATGAGAAGTCTGGCAAGAAGAATATCTCATTCGCGTGTATCCTGGGACCATAAAAATCGATCCTGTGAGATACTTTACTCAATAAATAGACACGGAAGCATCGGTCATACGAGAGCAAAAATTATTATTAAAAACTCGACAGTTTTGTACGCAACTTAATTCAAAGTTTTAACTTAATTCAAATGTTCGAAAAAATGGACAAAAAATCATGATATTTACGTCACAGACTAAAGTTTGACGAAAATTCATGAGAATGGGAAGAAAATTTTCTTCCCTGGTTGAAACGCCGGAGATTTAAGTTGTCAGGTTATTTTTTCGTTCAATTGTCTCAAATCCTTCTCGTCTACGGAAAAATTGAATTGCCCGGCCTTCATTATTTTCCCGAAGACAGAAAAACACTGGTTCACTGGTTTCGTGTATTTTATTCGTAAGTCTACAGCATTCGTGGATTTCGAGGGCGTTTTATAAATGGGCAATACTCCGGAAAGTTGTTGAAGAGATTGGATTAACAATGCGAATATTTCAAGTGGTTGAATGCACGTACGAACAATCTAGTATTTGTATATTTCCATGAAATCTACTGTATAATAGATTTGTGTATATAAATATATAGAAATGTCTATACAACCCTATATCTCCGTTGAGACTCGTATGGAAATCGATGACGCCCCGTGGGCTCGAAGTACAACTTCTCACGGGTGGATTGTCGGCTGGCCCGAGATGCCCGTAACTTATCCAGATAAGGGGTTGTAAAACGATGCCATAGCTATCTGCCAATACTGTTAGTTTCCCTTCACAAGCGAACTATATATCTCGTCTCTTTCTCTATCAACCCCACCCCCTCCCTCCTCTCGTCTTCCTCTCTTTCGCGAACGATGCTTCGCTGCCTACCACTATGAAATGCTGCCCTTTCTCACTCCGATATAGAAGCAATTCACCAGGAATTGATGCCATTTGAATATCGTCTCGGGTAAACTAGATACATACATATATCCAACGCGACACGATACTCCTATTGCCTATTCCAATCTCTCGCGATCTCGTTTACTTTAGAGGTCTCCGAGCTCACGCAATACTGGATATTACTGGCGTCCTGATAGAGATCTCTGGCAGGAAATCGCGTTGAATTTGCCTATTGGCTTATAGCTCATAGGAACGAATATGAGACCATCAAATTTTTTCGTTCTGCCAGCATTTGGGCGTCTCTAATGACACGGATCTGCGCTGTAGCATCCTTTGTGAGATGAATGTGTGCGTGTGTATTTTTTTTTTCTTTTTTAACAACATTTAGAACGTCGTGATTCGAGAAGTCATTGACTTCGACTTGGAATCAAACGTTTTTATGTGAATTTAATTCGTTCTTGATAAGTCAGCCCTTAATGGTTATTTGATAAAGATTCTGCGACAGAATCTTTGCTCGGCCTTCACTCATCATTATTTCCTCTTCCGAAAGTTTTAGGATTCACAGTTTTTCTCACACTCTTCCGTCTGAACAGCAGCCAGCAGACGACGACCATTTGCCTCTCCTTCGTTTTGCTCGGTTCCGTCTCTTTCCACTCTTTGACTTTCCATCCTATTGCCGTCAAAACCTCCGGATGTATCACTAAATCTGCTATGGAATGGGAGAGGCTAACAGCCATGGGGATTCCAAGATTGAGGGACGGGGCTCTCGCTCACTCAATTCCAACCTTGTGCAAGGGTGCACAACCTTACCCTAGCGTCACATTTCACTACAGACTAATAACTTCTGAATATTCATTTCGTGTTTCTCCTCCTTGTTCGCTTTAGTGAGCAACTCTAATGCGACACTCACAACTAAAGAATCTCTTGTTCCAATCACAATCATGATTTTTCACATTTTTCTCAATCTCGACATCGCCAGACCAATCGCGTTACTTTTCTCTGTGAAAAATCTGTGAAAATCAGAAAAATTTGAACTGATCCAGAAGTTCTCAACGCGTCAAAATGATTTACAAACATTCTTTCGGTTACAGTGACGCTTTTGAACTCATTGATAATCCAGAACCAGCTTAAAATGAAGTCACTAAAGATTAAGGGGTTTGAGAGTCAGCGACTGAACGTTTCGTCTCCAACAGCAACAGCTTGGTTGTAACTTTTCGTCTCTCGTCTCTCTAACGTGTGAACGAGGCCTAAGGCACATACCACTTTTCTCTGAGTCCTTTCGACGTGAGAAAAACAGAGTAGCCATAGCCGCGGAGACGGTGGAGCAGCTAGAAGGCGAGAAGAAAAAGAGCAGGAGAGATTTCGCGACAGGAAAGCGAATGAAGGAAGAAATAAGACGGTCGTCATGGCAACTGTGAATTAAGTAATCAATGAATTATTATTGACATTGATGTCTTGGCTCCCTCTCCGCCTGCTCCTCCCTCCCCTCACCACTCACCCTTCTCGACACTCCGTCTACGTCGCACGAGCGATATTTCAAGACTCATAAAGCCTCGACGCCAGAACGTCCCTGATTAATACGTCAGCACTGGATTTTATCGAATATTACGATATATATGTAGGATCCAGTAAACAGGCATGGAAAGGAGCAAGAGGAACGACGTGGAACGAAATGATCACAAATTCCTTCAATGTCCGGACGAGCCCGAAAATTTTTTACAATTTTCTGAACAAGGAAAATAGCCAGAAAATCAAAAAATCGTTGATACACGACGATTTTGTTTGACCGAGTAAAAAATTTTAAAGTTGACATGGTTTTCCTATTTTCCGACCGTCCCATCTCTTGACGTTCCCCCATTTTACTATCGAGTGTATGTGAATTTCGCAAAAAAAAAAAAAAAACTTGACCGAATGTCCTTCGGAATAATGGAAAGACTGTAGAAAAATTAATCCACGGATGGAATGACGAAGTAGCCGAAGCGACGAAGATACATCGGACAAACCGGGTTACAGTGCTGTAACTGGATGAGAGTGACAAATACAAAGAGGGTAAGAGAAGGAGCGAAAGGAAAAGAGGAACAGACAATTAGTTTCTAACACACGAATCCGTTATATAATAATGTATGTACGGAAGGTACACAACGTAGCAGGTACTCGGAGTTTCGCGAAGCAGCGTGTGTCCTTTGGTCCGGTAACACGCGGAATTATATCTCCAGGTTTGTTATTATTCTTTGCGGATTATGAGAGGTAGGGCTCGTACCGGTTTTTCCGGAACAAAAATATACATGTATATGTTTTCTATTGAATGTATACGGGGTTTTGCAACAGAGAGGATCCGATTCTTTGTATAAAAATCAGAAGAGCACATCCTACAGAGCAGTGTGCAGAGCGGTGTGTTGGTAGACACAGAAGGAGAACACGAATTAAAATTTTACAACGACAACTGACAATCGCGAATTTACCCCCCTTGTACTCACTTTCAACCCTCTCCTTCCTTCCCGTTCGGAGCTTGTACGTTCTTTCTACGTTGCCTAACCGGTGGCCGAGAACATGCGTCCGCCGTACAAAGCGAACCGCACAAACCGCGGCATCAACGCCAGAAAAGCAGCAGCAGCAGCCTCCGGCGACCCTCCATTGTCTCTTCGCGGTGACCTCTCTTTTTTTCTCATGTTTCCCACCCATCCTCCAGCCTTGCCCTCTCTTCGTCGGTTAGGAAGCGTGCGATAATAAATATAGAGAAAATGAAAAATTATTAAAAACTTCCTTTTTAGCCTTGGTAATCCTCGTCGCCCCCAGAGACGCCGCATTAAAAACCATCCCCTTACTCCTTCCCTATTCTCTTGCTCCTACCGAATCATCCCCACCATTTTTCCCTCTCTTTCTCTCTCTCCCTTCTGCCCTGTCCAAATACCAGAGACTCGCGCCTTCGTCCCTTCGTACACGACCTCCGCTAACCCCCAACCTTTCCGACCCACCCCCCCTCCTCGAGTTCTCGGGGTTTGCATCCGGACACGCGAATTATTTATACACGCGAGTCCATCTCTCTCGCTCTCCCTTACTCCGACGACATTACCACAGTGTTAGTATTAAATCATAATGAACGAGCTTGCGCCCGTTACAATATACACGAAGAGAGTGAGAGATGCCTGCCGCGAGATACACAAATATACTTTCTACGCGAGCACCAAGTCCCGTTATTCTTTTTCTCATCCCCTCATTCCTCATTGGATACCCATGCGGATCTACAAACTGAGACTTTACGATATTTTTGTCATCCCTCGAGCCAGTCATGCGCATCAACAGTCCGGCCGATGTTTCTTGAAGGAGTTTCATGAAATTTCCGCCGCGAATATCTGTTTGGCTGGATCTCAAGATTCGTGAGTTATTCTCAAAACCATTAAGAGCATAAAAATGATTTCGCTCGAAGAAAAAATCAAATGTGCTGCAAAATTTATGGAAGACATTGAAGATAATACACAAAGGCACATTCTTTTCCGGCTTTTTCTTCATAGACGCAGTGACAACGTACGATTCATACTCACGAAAAATCCAATTAATTCATTGGAGTTTGAAGGTGGTGGAAATTGATTTTTTTTCATGTGGAATTTGCATAACGTGTCACACGAAAAGATACATAATAAATCAGGTGAAGCTAGCACGAAAACACCAGAAAAAGAAACGGAGAGAAAGAGAGAGAGAGAAAGAGAGAGCGAGAGAAGAGAGAGAAAGAGAATGCATTGCGTACGTATAATCTCTTACGTCTGGCCGAACGCTGGAAGAACACAAAGCTAATGCAATTTTGCAATTACAGCTTCGTGCTTACCCTCTCGTATCAGCCTTTCCACACACTCGCACACACCCACATGTGCACATCTCATAACGCATAGAGAGAAAGAGAGAGAGACAGAGAGAGAGAGAGCAAGAGAGGTAAAGACACGCACAAAGCAAAAGAGAATGGCACGAGAATATTTGAATTTCGTTTCGTTTCCACCGGAGCGTCGTTATTCTTTTATCCGCGAGTTCGCGCTCAAACTCGGAGCATTTTTTTCTTTTTTATTTCTCTCCCTCTCTCGCTCTCTTTCTCTCACTTTATATGCATTTCCTCGCATCTGTCCCATGCTCTACGGAAGAGCGTTGATTAATCGAAAATCCAATCAGTAGGCGTAATGCTGAATCCTATTATCGTGCCGGTGCTGGAGGGAGAACAAGAACCAGCAAAACGCATCAGCGTGAGAGAAAATTTGGATTTCCCACTCGAATCTGCCCAAAGTAGCTCCAATTAGCCGTATCGTCGCATTTCCAAGATCATTATTCTTTATTTTTATTGATATACCACCCGCGTGACGCTTGGATAATTGCATTTAAACGTTGCACGTATGCAATCGCGCATTTTTCAGAGCTGTCAATGAGTCTCGCTTTAAGCCTCTTAGCGACTATTATTTAAACGGAATAAACCGATTCACAAAAAGCTTCATAACGGCACAATCGTCAAATGGTATATAAAAAAAAATAATATTCTCCATTTATCGTTTTTCAATCGTATAAATGAACGGAATTAGAATTTCATTATTATTGAGTATAAAATAATTCAAGTCCGTTGTATAATTAGAAAAATGATAAACCCTGTAAAATGGATTTTCCAACATCCGTTTGATCGTGAATATAAACGAACTTTGGAATAATGAAGAAAATTAAAAATCACGTATTTTATTCGATTATAAAAAATTCCACAATGTTCGCACCCTCGGTAGATTGGCAAATGCGCCACATCGGAGTACAAGAAACTTTAGCGTCAAGTCCGCACGGCGTATTAAAGAGTCGTGGTGCTCTCCGTCGACGTCGTCGGCTGCTGTATTAGATTTGCTTTCTAGGACACTTTAATCAGAATGTACCTATGTAAATTTTTGAATACACATCCTCCTCGTTGCTCCTTCTCTCTTCATTCCGTTCATCCCCTCCCCTTGAGCTCTTACATTTTCTTGCTCACTCGCGATGTTTGTATAGGTCAGGCAAAGGTATTTTCCTGAGCCGTGAGGAGACCAACGGGGGAGGAATCTCGTGCCTCGAGGCGCGTCCCGGGAATTAAAGAATTTGCAATTCTGAATTTCCGGCGATGTTGTACATACCCAGCACATATACAGGCTCACATCTATGAACAAATATACATACAAGGTATGTATAAATCGTAGATGCATATACTTTGCCTTCAAGCAACTAAAACGGCATATAGCAAATGCGAACCTTCGCGACAAATCATGTCACTTCCGTCTTTTTCTTTCCAAGTATTCCTTCTTCGAGCTTTATCCTCGACGACGTTTTGTCGAGGAGAATAGTGACGGGATAGACTACTGAGGAGAGTGTGGGTGTTTGCGTATTTTTCTTGCGTACAGAAATTTTGCATGAATGGCTTATGAAAAGTAAGGAAGGATGAGTTCGAAGAATATCGCACGTGCATGGCGCGTTCATTTAGCTGACAATTAAGCGAATATTAAGAACGTTGTAAAAGTCATGAGCAAAAACCAACGAACGAATGATCGGATAAAAACATGCACTTTTAATGCATCGGCCAATTTTCGAGGAGGTAATTCTGTGAAAGTAAAAATGAAAAGATTGTAATCTCGATAAATATATGGCGAAGATTATTCTCTTTGTGATGGAGCAGCGTTTCTGCTAACCGTAGGTAGACAATCCTGTGACTCCACATGAATAATTCCATACATAAAAGTGGAGTAACTGGAAAAGAGCAAGAGACGGTGGAGCTAGAATGAGGAAAAATCTAAAGAAAGAGAGAGAGGAACGAGAGGAAAGGATTGGTCTGACTGCATAAGGGATAGAATGGACGTGCGCTTGGCAAGAAATGACCGGGAGGTTGCTCACATACTTTACGTGTATGTTCATTCGACATATATGTATATTCACATGTGGTGTAATTATAATAAAATTACTTGACAGCGACGGCGGCTAGTGAGGTTAGCGTCAGGTAGCCCAAGGTTTGCAGCTCGTGCTCTTGCCAAGCATTGAAATATTATACCTACCAAAGGGAAAATAATTAAAATTCAACCCTTGCGCTTGCTTTTTCGCATACGTATGTATACGCCCTCCTTCTTCATCCCTCAGTCCTGGTGCCGTTTTCAGTTCCCTACGTATTTCAACATATCGTACGAAACATAGAGAAAGAGAGAAAGAGACCAGCACTGCTGGGATCTCCCATGAGCACCGAGAGTAGAACAACCTGTTCAACTGCGTATGGGGGTAACTCACACCCCTTGTACGAATACCGACCTAAGGATGGGATTTCCCGTATTTTTTTTCCACCTCTATGGCTTCCAGGTATTCCAGAAACGTTTGTTTGTTGCTACGAGCTCGTGCTCTCGTACGAAATTGCCAGTACGTCGTTGACCACCCCAACTCTCTCCTCCCTCTCCTCAACAATCCTATACCCTTTTGTGCTTGATTTTTCCGTTCTTCGTTCGACCCACGATCTCTCTTTAACGCCCCAAGCAACCACAAAGGCACAACCACAACGGCGGCCACGTAATAATCATTTTCCAAAATGTTACTTATTCGTGCACCGCGCGTTTCGCAAATTGCTGTAAACTTTTCGTGATAATATTGATTTTCTCTCCATTGGGAAAATTTGAAGGAATAACGATGACACTTTCTACGCTTGGATAATAATTTTTCCCATCCAAATATTCCGGGAAAGGAATCGATCGTCGCAGCTGCAGCGTCACTTTTATATTCAAACCTCTCGCGACGAATCTGCGGTTATCCGTCAAATTCAATCCGATCAATGTTATTCGAAATATTCATTTGGCTTTTTTCTCCGATAAAAATCTGGGAAACAGAGTGCCGCGAAGGTTAAGAAAAAGAGAGAAAAGCTTTTATACTTCCGAAGGAACTTTTTAATGAATAATCAGTGGCTAATTTGAATAAATTATAACCGATGGCGTTTGACGGCTCTCACAATTGCCACGATTCTTATGGATTGCTTCTATATACAATCCTCTCTTTTTGCCGAGATGAGTATATCTGTATAATATAAATGTATATATAAACGGAAGTGTGCGGCTGAAAGCCGACGAGTTCGCGAAAGATCTGCATAGCATCCTGCGAGGCATCCATTAATTCCTTTGTTTTTTCTTCTCGCTCTCCTGATCACAAGAACATGTGCAGAGGGTTGAATATCAGAAAAGAGAAAGAGAATGACGTGCCAGGAGGGTTCGAACGAAATTAATTCAACTTCGGAGCGTCTCTCTATCGCACAGCTTATTAAAATATCAATTAAAACATCGAGCTATATCGTGACCGAGTCGCGAGTACATTATAAAGACGAACGTGAAGATCTTTACCAATGGATAATTTATGACGACGAAATACGTATATCGCCATGGGTTTTTTGTGCTGGCTTTTTCGTCACACACCGGAGTAAAGCAGCCAGACTCCGCCTGGTTAATATCAAAAACTGTATAGCCAAGCTGCTTGTACGAGGAAGGAAAACCACAAAATCGAGAGGAGCGCTTGTACAAGAATCCGGCCACGTTAGCCGTAATCACCCTGCGGCGAAATCGAGAGGCCATTGTTGTACGAAAAAACAAAGGAGAACCGCGAATGCGGCCACAGTTCCTCGCGTCAGTCTCCGCACAAGCCCAGGTTGACTCTGAGCCGACCGTTGCTATAGACGACAATCCACGAACAACGTGTCATTCTCTTCCGCATTAAGAATTTCCCGAAAACTATTTGACCGCAATTACTTCACTCATTTTGTTCCTGTGATTATTGATTTTAATGAATTCTGAAAAATCGTTGGCTCAATTTCTTCCCCCGTATTGTATTGATTATTTTCTTAGCGATCGTGAAAAGAACGGAATAAATTTTTGGCACTAATCAGACAATAATGAATCAATGCATGCAAGCAATGCATGCGTTTGCCAATGTCAATTTAAACAGAAATTACCTGAAGCACTGGGTACTTAATTGTAATATACAGAAAGTACAATATGGTGATGAAACGTAGAAGTTTGAAGTTGACGTAACGACACGTAGGTCTCTATGGGAAAGCTGGAGACGCGGAGTCTGCCGCCTTACGGAATAATTCTTAAGGAAAAGGCTGTCGTGTGATACAAGGGGGTGGGGGGGAGGGGATTGGTGCAATTCATTTTCCTACGCGATATCAATTTCTTGCTTCGCCTCTTTCTTTCCGACTCTCGTCGCTTTCACAAGCTATTGCAAATTTTTGCCTTCTCCCTGGCCTGCCATCCATAACTACTGTATTTATATGTATAACCGAACCACCCCCTTAAAACTGGAATTCCCTTCATCCCCATCGGCAAAAGTGAACGTAGCTGAACGATCCATAGTCTTTTATCCGTTAAAACCGTTAACTCCGGCAGACATCAAGGGGAATACGAATTAGCCTCCGCGCTGTCGGTCGCGATCTTATCTCCGTGGAATATGACGGGGAAAAATCAAGAGATTCCTGGCCGCTTCATCTCCACGTTTTATGTGTGCATACCTGTGCGAGATCGCGGTTCTTTGCTCGTTTCTCATCAACTCAGGGTTTGACTGATTGACATAAAAACCTCGAACCACGCGGGAGTGTGAAACAATATCAGAAAACATTGACCAATCGTGCAGTTGACAGCTTCGTCGTATTAACCTTCAAACTAAGGTAAACAAACCAGTTTCCTGGGGTTCATTACAAAAATAAAACAAAATACCGTGAAAATTGGATTATCTGGACGCACATGCTGAAGCGACTATCCCCAAGGTCTTGTGTCAAATCAAAGAAGGGGTTAGAAAATAGTAGTCTCTTTAACAGATTTCACTGGACCAGTACTCCGATCGATCATGAATTATAGACTGTAGGAGCTGACAGCCCGTGTGATAGATCGTGGTAATTAAATAACTAGTGAAGTGGAGATGGGCGAAGGCACGGATCCGATCAGCCGGGAGAGCTTGGAGATTCGGTAATGGTGGATGTTGGTGTCAGAGGAGGTTTAGTTCCGTATACTGACTGATGCTGTGCTGTGCTTCACGCACAAGCTGTTAGCATGTGCTTTCCTGAAAGCGAACATGGAAGCACACAGACACACACGCACACACACACACGTACGCACGCACACACACAGGAACGAGGTTGTATAACTTGCTCTCGATTCTCTCGTCGCACCCGGAACGCCTCGGTAATTGACGAGACGCAATGGATAATCGCTTCTCTCTGCTGAAAGCTGAACCGGTCCCGTCACAGATTAGAGGGCGTTAGGGAAGCCGTGAAACAGAAGAGAGTTGATTGAAGTGTCCGATCGAGTATCCATCGTCGTCATCGTGTTTCCCAGCTTGTTCGTTGACACGCAGCATTTGTTCCATCGATTGCTTCGACTCTTTATTGCTTCGACCTCGTACTTCGTTGCCTCGTGTTCTAACTCGAAGAGAGCAATTTTTATAGTTCTGAGAAAATAAATAAGCACATGGGCTAGCGATGTAGAATATTTGGAAGTATATACAGATATTTATAGAGAAAACTACGAGAAGGGTTGGCGGCAAAGATCACAAGTAATTGAATGGGGTAGTCGGTGGGAGGGTGTGCGAGGCTTGTACCGTAGCAGGTTCGGTCGAGCCCCGTGAGTGTTCAACCAATTAATCCACTTCAATTCCGCAGACAGGCAGCCCCACGAGTATCGCTGTTCTTTTCTTTCTTTTGTTTCTTCCTTCTTCTCTTTCTTCTGCTTCTTCTTCTTCTTCTTCTTCTTCTTCTTCTTCTTCTTCGTGTATACAACGTAGCCACCCTCTTCATCCTCGTGTACGTCATACAAGCCGCGACAGGCACAATAAGACGTATCGAGATCGAAAAAAGGGAACATGCCTGCCTGTTCGGTGCTTGGCGCAGCGCGGAGAAAGAGGAAGGAGAGTTCAGACAGGCTGAGCAACAAGAGCACCCACCTCTCATCCCTCTTGATCACGAGCATCCCCTCACCTTTCAACCAACCTCGTCACTGAACCTTCTATGAGAACCCAGACTTATAAAACCTCTCGCTATTTCTTTGCTCGATGGGCGCTCCGTCATTCGCCCTTGAAATACCAAATAAAAGGGTAAAGGATACGGGAGTCGATGAGCTCGTTTACGTCATGTGAAAAAATTGGAGTAGCGTTTTTTAAGCCTTTGATGTCCTTTCATTCGATCCCTGAATATCGAATGCACATGGCAATAAAAATATAAATCCAATTTTCATCCACGCTATGAATGGAAGTTTGTAAAATGCTAAGATCGAACGAACCTCTCAAAGTCTTCGTAATGACTTATTGAAAAAATACTACGTCATCGATTGTTTTTCAGTTCGTCGTAACTGCATTGGAGACAAAAACTCTAATTTCGAAATAGACACAGATAAATCTTGGAGCCTTTGGTATTAGCCAAAGTCTTTGGTCGTGCGGTATCGGGAAAGAGAATACCACAGATTGCACAACACACCAATTAAGAGCCGTTCAAGTAGGTTCGGGTCGGGCTAACCAATAAAACAAACTAAATCCGCATCTGGACGACTAATCTTCCAGATAGAAAGGGATGCTGGTTTCTATCTGGAGCGTTTTCTCCCTGCAAAGACTAGTCCTCCTTGCCTCGCCCTATACTGTGAGCTCGTTCTTGTTTCCACCAATTTCACACATGCACACATTTTTGGTATTATACCTTTGCGAGAGTTTATGTATACCGAACAGCCGATTACGTATGTGTATTTTGCTGACTCACCGATACTCGCTTTTAACCAGACCCGCCGCAAATCCTGGTTACATCCCCTAATAATACTCAATTCCGATGTGGATTAATAGCGGTTTAATTTCTCCATCTCTTGTTGGCTCCTACGTGTGCACGTATTTGTCACTCACTAGCAGAAAGCCATAAACCTTGAGAAAGTTTCCTCCCAACAGTTATAATCGAGCCCTTCTGATCTTAAGGCTGGATTCATAAAATCTTGGCCGCCGATGTCGCGGCTTCAGACTGCCTACGTTAGTTCAGCCAAAAAGAGCTTTTCTATAGTCTACGGAATTTTCGTATATAGCGCAATCCTTTGCTGCTATATTGTGATAGTTATTAGAATTTCATTTAGTACGATTACCATAACAGAGTTAATTCATATATGCAACGGAGGTTAATCTTTCCTCGATTCTTTGCTATTTTATTCATAATTCTGAATGTTTCTTTAATTTTTTTTTTTTTTTTTTTTTTCGTAGCACATATTTCACTTGATACGAGAACGGTGCAGCTTTTGATCGGATGATGTAGACTGGACTTGCAAGAGAGAACGAGCAGGCGTTGTGACGAAAGTTGGCGACATCGGCGAACGCCACACGCGAGAGCGTATCAAAAAATAAGAGGAGCGGAAAGGGTGGCTAGAGTAGGAAGAAGCGGCCACGCCAAGTATGAGAAGAGGGCAGCATACTAATTTATGGCACCCTGGCGCTCCATTACGAATATTTATCCGTGGCGGGTTTAATCTAAACTTCGAGAGAGTCACCAGGTCTTCGTCGTTGTCGTCTTCTACTTCTTCTCCTTCGTGCTCTTTTTCTTCGTTACTCGCTGCATGCTTGTGGCCTGTTACTTGCTCTTTCTTGAGAACGAGTAGAATCCCACAACCTCGACGGAAGAACATCCCTCGACTCACCCTCTCGACTTCTTAACGACGTATTGTCTCCGCGACTTATCAAAACAATTCGTTGAACTCGGTTGCGGAAAGTCTTTCGCTCTTTCTCTCTCTCTCTCTCTCTCTTTTTCTTACTTTCGTTGAGCCAACCGTTTTCATTTCCCCGCGTCGCGCCCCCGGGAATATTTTCCTGTTCGCGTCCGTTCTTGATTAAACGAGCCTCCACTCGCGCGCTATTTTTGAACGAGTACGAATTTTTTAAGCACCCCGTCTTCTCTTATGTGTAATAAACTTTAGTGCCTTTTGTCTGTGTGTCGATCAAGTTTTCATTTCGGTTATGCAATAACCATTTATCGAATGACAAAACGTATTGAGAGGCTCGAAGACGATGATCTCGAGGATTCGATATATTCAACAAGATCATTCGTAGAAATCGCATTCTTCTCAATTACGTAGCGGATTTCGGCAAGTCGTTTAAAAAATAAGGAAAAATAGAAAAAAAAGGGTTTAAGGGCTGCCCCGTTTGCATAGACCGTCCTTTGTGCCTGGATCCCGAAACAATGGGAAGGAAAATGAAGGGGCGATGAGCTGTTGCGAGAGGAAAACTTTTCACCGATCATTCGAGCAACCAAAAAGTATGATCGCACCAGGAGAGAAACGTATATTTGCTCGTTGCACTCTCCCTCTTGCGATGTTCAGACGCTCGGATAATCTCCGGTGGCGGCGACGGCGATGGTGTGCTGCGGCAATTTCAGCCTCCACCTTTTTATCCTGAGAATCAGTAACAGAAGAAGCATTTCTCTTCTCTGTTGCTGCTGTCTGTATGGAGCTTCTTGCAGTATCTCCTTCGCCCACTTCCATCACCGCGCGCGGAGGATCCCTCGCGCGATCGGAAGAAAAAAAGTGCGCAGACTCGTGGTTATAGTCTCATTTCTTTCTCGCCACCCCATTTTTCGATGCTCCTTTGCATATTAACAATATCGCTCTTCGAGAGATATAGACGCCTCGGGAGCAGAGGAAGAGAAACGAAGAGAGGGAAAGACTGCGCGGTTTTGGGATAAAAAATTATGAAGACCTTCTTCTTTTCCCCTCTACACTTTCCGCGATGTTTTCATCCCTCTTTCTCCGGCAGAATATCGGGTAAAGTATATGTATCAGCGATGACTAGCAAAAAGAAGGTCATAATCCAAAAGGTTCGACACGCGAAGGCACCAAAATGGCGCCCTTCTGTTGATCAGCGATCGATACAGCGATGGCTATAACTCAGCCCTGTTACGCGATTCTTTTTTTTTCATATACACTGTACCGCGCTCGATCTCATTCCATACTTCCCGCGTTATTTCATCTCCTCTCGCTCTCTCTTTCTTTCTCTGCGTTTTCTCATCCTTATTCCGCGTCTTTCGTCTCATCCTGAGCAGAGCGCGTTACCCTCTTTTCGCCCGAACGGTCTTGACTCTTTTTTACGATACTGCCAATTACACGCCCGTTTGAATTCACTATCCCGAACAGCGCGAATATACGTCCCACCCCTCCCTCGCTCAACGTCTTCTTTCGCCCCTCCACCCTCTCGTCTCTGGCCAGCGATATAAATTTTTATCTGCAGCCCACATCCCTCCCTTTTTATTCTCGTTATTTCCTCCCTCTGTTTCGTCCTCTTAAGCAGGCCGCTGAATTTTTCTCCTGTAAATCCAATTTTTCATCAACTAGATTTCGCTCGCATTTTTCTCTTCGAGACCGTCAGAGTTGCCACGATGAGCGAACCTTCGATAAATATTTTAAAAAGTACTCTAAATATAACATCAAAAAATAATGATGGCTGATCAAAAACCGAAGGCCTAGTGTCACTCATCGAGCTTCCCGCAGGGTTGATCCTTTTTTTTTGTTTTATATCGACGCAACCTTCTAGAAGCTTCATTCACAAATACTTTGGGTATTCGGGCATATTAATTCGGGTAGTCTCTTACACATAGGAAACGAAGCAACGAGAAAGAGCGAAGAACCCCGTGGGGCTCGGTGTTTTTATTCAAACCACGTTATTTACCTGAAGCCCGGAGCGCACATACGCGGGACTTCCTTCCACCTTTCTAGGGGCACGAGTATTCTCGTATAAAGCGGTTACAGGAGCCACAGATATAAGCACACAAGCCGGTTCATTAGAGACATTTGAGCTGCTTTCTGCTGGCAAGCACATATAAGGACGCGTATACATATATATGCAATGGGCATGGACCTGCGACGAGATGGGATTGAGTGAGTTCCTGTCTCTTTCTCACCGGCTCTTCTTTCATTATATACACGCGTATTTAAATCTCTATATATATGGAAAACTGTGGGGATACTCAAGTGAAAGGGTTGAGCGGTTCTGTGACCGTACTCTTCTATATATACTATATATTATTAGTAAGAGAGATGCACCGAGAAGGTGGTTAGCTGAGGCTGACGGCAAAGGAAGGGGCAAACGCGAACCACCCCCGCGAAAAGCCAGGGGTACGTTGGAGAGACGCGCAGACAAAATCAACAACGAGTAACGAGAACTCGGCGATATTAATCCACTCGTCGAGTTTTCAAACTTTCTACAAAGCATCCAACGTCACTGACTCCACACCCTCTCGCTTCCTCTTTCTGCTTCGCTCGTCTGTCTATGCGCGTATCTATACATCAACTACCCCATCATATTGCCATCTCGTTACGAGGGATGATGATGAGCTCTCTCTCTCTTTTGGAACTTGGTATCGCGTCCGAAATAGTCCACGTAGAGGCTTTTTCATCTGCCCCCAATGTTTCTACGCTGGCTGGTAAAACAGTCGTCAATTCTTATAACAAAATCTTCGCATTTTCGAAATTAAGCTTCAATCGACTCGAATTTTATGTTACGATATTTTTAGTCATCAAATCCACTCGTGGGGAGACGAAATACTGGAAAATGGAACGAAGATATATTAGATATTTGATTAACGACGGTTTCTACCCAGCTACGAAATGTGCGACGCAGTAATTCACTGTGCTGATTGAGGACGATCATAGATTGGTAACGTTTATTATTTTCCAAGGAATCTTCATTCTCTCTCTCTCTCTCAGCTAAACGTCTCGGTGTAATCCTGAATCAGTGCATCGTCGTTTTTTTTCGACAAGATATCGCGATCTTAATATAGCTTTCCTTAAGTGGCAATGAACGTTCTCGCAATGAAACATCGAGGATGATTGTCATGCGGACATGGAGACTGGCCAACTTAAAATAGAACTTACGCTTTATCCGCGAGGAACTTTCTGATGGAATATTTCGGGTGAGTCACGTGTTTCGTGTATTTTTATACAGAAGAAAGATGAATGAGTTGCTACTATGTGGAATAATATTGGAATGAAAGAGTTGGAACGTTGTTGAAACCGATGATGACGAAGGCGACGCCAACCAGAAAGACGAACATGCTCTCGTTACAAGTGTCAATGCCTGTGGACACTATCGGGTCACCTCATCCAATTGACCCCGCTCATCTCGATCACACCGAAGATATTCTTATGCCTCATTGTCTATATATCATGGCACGCGCCAATAATACATTTAAAAATACATGTGCACGTGTGGGTTTGTATCAGAACGAACGAGAATTCATCGTTCGATGGACGTTAGAGAAGGAGATGTGCCTGCGAATGACTGTCGTCTCGCGTCATCGTTCAAACTCGACCAGCCACAACATAAAAGTAACGTTATAGTATATACGATGATGAACGATGTATCATCGTCAGTTGGCCTTCTATATATATCGCATATCAAGTGTGTGCCAAATACTTTGATTGGGGATAATTGTTTCTTCGCTTCCTCATTTTTTTTCTCTCGCTCAAAAATCGCATTGTTTCTTGTTTTTATTAAGTTCAATGCAATCATCACGATCTAAGGAGATCGCTCTGAGCGCCGACGTTTTCATTTTCAGGAGACAACGAATTTCGATGGGAAAAAAAAATTCAGGAAAATTCAACACCCACAGATTTATCGCTGTATCCAGATTCATATGTTTATGTTTATCTCGTATTATTTTATCGTTGAGCAAAACTGAACATTTGAATCTGCGAGGGAGTTGGAACAGAAAATAAGCAGTAAAAATTGAATCGTTACACTTTTTTGAAAAGATATTTTTCTTGATGTTGCATGAATATTGTCGCCCAGTAGGATAACCATTTTTCAACGGTGTAATGATGGTTTCATTGCCATATATTTGTGTCAACGACGCGATACAATAAACTGTGGAAGAAAATTTAAATACGCGCCCGAATGAAAGTCCGCGAAAGGTTGATGCAGATAAAAATTCCAACGCCGCTGCGATTATTTTGAAACCGAAATTTTTCACAGCCCGGAACGGAACTGGTGATATCTGGATATCGGTTGAACGAACTCAACTGCAATTTTTCTTTCTTCTCGTTCGACTCGTTATTCATCGTGCTTTAAGCCTGTATGACGATATCTGGTTCGTGGTTTTCCGGGCTAAATCTCGAACCGAATGCATCAGAATAATTAATTGCGAAATCTTTGCAAAAGATTGAGCACGAGAGAAAAGGAGAAAGAGAGTACTACGAGCTTGGCTAAAAGTCAGAAAGATGAAGGCGGAAAGAGACGAACGAAGAGAGCGAGTGAGAGGAGGAGAGAAAATAACTGAGAGGTAATGGCGGGGAAGCGTGACCGGGAAAAGCCAGCAGAGGGATACGACTGTGTGCTAACTGCAGGACCAAGGGATGAGTCGCTCGTCGTCGCAAAAGTACGAAAGCAAATGGAGAGTACAGACGCGACGATCTTTCCTCTCTGTCCTGCTAACTATCGCTCTCTTCCTTTATTCACAAAATCATTTGGGTACATACATTCGGGTCTGTGAGCTCCCACTTCCTTCCATAAATTTTAAGGGTGCGATGGTTGATCGAGATGTTGGCAGTAATAAATTAGAATTAAAATGTAGATTCCTCCAAATATTTTCTCGAACTACGATAACACGCGGAATGGTGGCTAAAAATTAAATCTCCTGCTCGCTATGTCGTTTTCATAAATCACTCATTTTTTTTTTTAACTATCAGTGACCAATGCACGTTGCATTTCCGCAAAAAAACGGAAATATTTTTCCAAATTGGCTCGAGCGTTGATACCGTTGCCAGTGAATGCAGAAAGATTAATAAAAGGTGAAACAAAATATATAAATCAAAACATCAAACTGAGATCGAAATATTATTTTAAAAATTAAGGAGGACAGAACGAGGTCGAATCACAGTTCATACATCTTTATTGGTCAATCGGTTTATACAGTATTTGCACCAACTTAAAGAAAAAGCTTTGTGTCAATTTGAATTTGACGATTTCATTCAAGTTGTCCTATGTTTTTTTCTGGTATTTTTCTGCCCGGTCCCAATTGATTTCACGTTTTTTCTAATGGGACGAAAAAAACAATTAAATTTCAAAAATTCAAATGAAAAAGTTATGCGATAAACCGTACAGAGAATTTACAAGAAAACTTGAATTTTATCGCTTGATAAATCGGCAAAGTGGTGGGTGAATATTGCGACTGAACGCAATTGTCAGCACCATGAAATATGCATTTCAATATAAAACGGCGTCGTATAATAAACACGTTTGTATGCATATTTGTACAGGTTGACGCAAAACTTGGATCGAAACTCTTCAAAGCATTAGTCGTCTGCTAGTATGGAAAGGATTCGAAAAAGAGGATTCAATTGAAATTTCGATTTTGTCATCTCGAGTAAAAAATATTCCAGTTGGATTCTTCGAGTGTTGCCAGACACAAAAGACACAGACTTTTGCTAAGGTTTTCGTGTTTTTATGAAAGTCTCGATATATCCGTGACTTTTTAGACGTCCTATTTATTTCTGGATGTACCGAGTCTACCAGGAAACCACAAATACTGTGCCGTTTAATGGCGCATCAAAGCATGTCGTGCCAATATGTCCCGAAGGCGAAAATAAAGATCGTCGAACGTTTTAACGCCTGGATACTCCGCATACATGCGGAGTTTTCGTCGCATCCCCTTTTCATTCTGTTCCCAATCGCATTTTCTCGTTTCGAGGTAACGCCTGGCTAGGAAACGCGTTTCAGGCCATTTTAATAAAGCTGGAAAGTCTCGAAGCGATCCGTCTTCTTCGGGTTGGGTCCCAACGATACTATTGAATTTAAAGCCTGGCATGTTGCAAACCAGATATATTTCACGTGGATAGGGGTACGTGCAATATCCAAACACGCGTAAGCACATCGAGCTCTCTTGAGACTTCGGGTGATGAAAAACTAATACGCGGTACACTCTGTAAAATTTGATACCGCAGTCTGCATTGACTCCTCGTAGTTTGTATCACAAACTGCTTTTTTCCATCAATCGCCGCATCTGCAAAGAGTTTTTTTTTCCTCATTCAAAGTCCCTTCGGGAAGGTTGAGGGAAAAATATCGTTAAATAAAATTGACGAACTTCGAAACTACTCGAGTATGGATTTTCGTGATATTTAATATTTTACGCTGATCCCTAAACTCATGGACGAAACTCATGGATGTCGTAATGATGCATATCGAAATGTTATTTTGTTGATTGCTTTTTCACTCGTTACTTCGAATGCTGACTCGATACTCCTCGCTTTTCCGAGCCACGTCGATGCCTCGATTTCTCACAATTTTATGAAAAAAAAAAAAAAAACAAAAATCATGTTTGTTCATCCGGCAAGACGACTTTATCTTAATCAAGGCGTGACTTCTTGCCCGGTGCGTTTCAGTTGTTTTCAGTTTACGCTCGAAGTACCTCACAATCCTATCAGAGTAAGAATACTGAAGCGAAAAGGGTAAACATCATAAGAGAAAGATACAGGGCGCGGAAAAGGGATGAAAAAGAGAGACAGGAATAAAAAATACCAAAAATAAGGGAGGGAGAGATCGGCAAAAGAAAAGATCGAACAAAAGTTGAAGTGAGATAGAAAGAGAGAGAGAGAGAGAGAGAGAGAGAGAGAGAGAAAAGCTTCCGTCGGCGTCGTCTTTCCTGTGGGATTTCTCTACCCGCACTCTCACCAATCCTCTTTTTAATTAAAACAATGAGGTCGTTCTGGCGAAGCTTCGCTTCGAACGGAGAGAAATAACCATCACCACAGCTACCACCACCACTCGAACTTGCCCGTCCTATTTATTTCTAATTATCTTCGATTCTTTAATCCCAAAAGCACCCCAGGAGAGAAAAGTAGGCAAAGAAAAAGCTTTTTCAAGCGAAACCGTACAGATCTATACCACTGAAAACACCTCTTAACCACCCTTCTCTCATTCAAGATTTATACAGCGTAGTCAGAGCGAGAGAGAGATGAGGCGAGAGCGAGGGTGTGAGGAGAAGAGTGAAAGAGGGCAAACTGTACCATCGGTACACCGTCAGAGGGGTAATCGAATAATTAAGCCTTTGATTGGAGCTTTATTGCCCAATCCACGAAGTGAGTTTTTATTGGGTCTCTCGTCGCGATAGAGAGCCTCTCGACACCCCCTCTGAACTCTGGCCATAAAAACAAAACAAAAAACGGAAAAACGATGAAGAAAAAAGGACTAAAGCATTCGCGAGATTGGACCTTGCATAAAGCATGAAAATGCGAAACCTGCTGCTCCATTCAAACTCATTGCTACTGCACTGCGTCGATCTGTTACTCGACCTCCCTCACTTCGTTATCCATGCCTTTTTTTTTATCGTCGATGTTTTCACTCCATTTTCTTTCGCTGCCACACATACGCGTTTCCATTTATTCCGCATTGGTTTTCGCACCCCGGAAAATATATGAAATACAGAAAAAATATATCCAAACATCGTTCTTCTGAAAAGCGATCGAATGAAGATCGTTTTTTTTTTTTTTATACCGACGTACTCGTCGAATAGAAAGGAGGATCGCGCAGAATAATTAATGCCTCGCGACACGTCTAGATTTCACGTCGCTTCAATACTCCTCATCCGTTCAGTTCTTCTTTTCATCACTGCTCTGCGGAAAGTAAAGAGTGTGGAAAGGGCGGAAAACGGAAAGCAGAGGCAAAGCTTCGAATATCAAAACCCGTTTTCAATAATTGTGTGATTTACTGGAAGCGCATTCCCTGCTTGGTACATACCACCCTCGCTTTACTTCCTTCTTGCCAGATCGTAGTCATAGTAATATAAAAAAGAGAGCAGACATACTTAAAATTTTCTATAAACAGAATCTATAGGAAATTTAATATCAAACTCCATCCAGCTTTCTCCACCGACAATCATTTTTTTTCCAACTTTTAATAAAATTGAAGCAACTGCTCGTTGAAAATCTTTACAATCAAAAAACGAAATCCTCTGGTAAATCGCAATAGAATTTTTCATTTCATTTTCCTTCCTTCACGATTTTTTCCTTGTCCGTTTCGTCTCTCGACATGACTACTGGAAACTTAATTAATTAGAACAACGAGAGATGCAAAATAATCGATCTACAGAGTTTTACAGAAAAATGAACAACGTGGCAAGATTAAAAAATTGGAATAGCGAAAGCTGAAAACTAAGACGAAGCTCAGTGGCATTGATTTTTCAATGTAAAACATTTCAGTGTGTCCATTTGGATGGGAAATGAAGAGCAAGCGTGGAAAGGAGACGGTGAATGGAGTTGACAGTGGAAGAGAAAAAAGACGAAGAAGGGTAGTGTATAGGACGTGACGTGCCTCGGGTTTTGTGAAGAGTTTTTGGGGCAGCAGGCTTTCGAGGGGGTGAAGATGTGAGTCTGGGGGATGTTACTCCGTGTTTCGGGCGAAGAGAAATGAAAGATATTGATGGTTACGGGGATTTGATGGCATATTGCTCGGGCTGCTCGACATCTTTTTCTGCCGCTTTCGTCCGCACAGATCACTTTGTGATGTCTTTACTTAGGTGCTTTCCGATGCCACAGACAGCGCCACCGTAATAGCTCCGGATACTATTGAGGGGTGAGCAAGTTTTTTCTTTAAAACGGAAGGGGATGTAAAAAACGATCGAGACGTCTGAAAAATTGAGCAGACCGAAAAACACAGATCGGCGGATCTCCAAATATTATTTTATACGTATCGTGCCACTAACTGTATTCATAAAACCGAAATGTTCGTGACAATATCGCTTGTATACTCTGCACATATATGTGTCGCTGCAGCTGTCACTATATCGTAATTTGAATGCTGGGGAGTCAAGATATACACGTTTCCTGTCACTCTCCTCTTTCCATCCTGTTTCTCATTTTTCTTTCGCATTCGGAGAGAAAATGTCAAACATGATAAATCGTGTTTTCTTCCTGTCAAACAATGTAATCTCCGTTATCGTGTACGCATGAACATTTTCTACAAAAAAAAAACGAAATATTTATGCCAGAGAAGATTAAATCCAATGGCCAACAACGATTGATAGAATAATTGACAAAAATCGACGATTGTTGCGGTTCTGCGAGTCGCCGAGCTTCTCGTTTATCAAAGTAAACATGACGCATGAAAAATAATACTTTGTTAATAATATTTTTTCGGGGTATGTGCAATTTGGAGAAAAACAATATTGAAGTTTGTTAGGCGGAGGGATGCATGGGAAAGAGAAGCAGGAGAATGGCGAATGAGAGGAGAGAATCACGAACATTGAATAATGTCAGAATAAAAAGCTCGCGTAATAGCGAGATGAAGAATAAAAACCGTTTTGTCTACTCGCTTCGATGTTACGATAATTGGTTTCGTGTCTTTCTTGTCCCAATTATTGCGCATCTCTGTAGTATACCGGCGTTCTCGAAGGACTCGGACAGCATCTACTCCACAGGAAATAAAGGCGCTCCGCTCGTTCAGATGAGAAGACGAAGAAGACCGAATAAGAAGTGGAAAAGAAGAATGAGAATGGGAATAAAATATATATACAAAAAACAAATAAAAATGCGAAAAAACGGGACGATCTGAACGAATGGCTCGTCCGCATCTGGCCGGTGACATTTCATTCTCGGCCTCTGAGCAGGGGAAAGACGAGAAAAAAGAGGGAGGTAGACAGAAGAGAAAAAGAGAGCTTGCATTGTCTATCCACCTTTCCCTATCTGATTCTCTCATTTCGCTGCCTTGGCTCACCCGTCGAGAGCGTACGATTACTTTCTTTTTGTTTTCATTTAATTACAGATGTCAAGGGGTTGTACCGACTATCACTCTGTTCCACCCCCGTCCCCCAGCCTGCCACGAGCCTTCTCACACTTTGCGAATATCTCTCTGTCTTGTTCTTTTCCCAGGTCACCCCCTATTATTCCTTTATTTATTCCAATTATCCACACGACGTGAATTTGTCATTACCCTTGATTTTTTCCCCTCCCCGGCCTCCGTTTCTCCCGTATTTCACCGACTCTCGCTCGGGCTCTGGATCACTGTCATCGCACTCGCCAAGACAAAAAATCGTTTTTTCTTCTGTGAATTAGACAGGGAGAAATTTTTAGCTCCGAGCTAAATTATCCTCAATATTACCAGCTCTCATCGCTTCGTCGTGTACCTTGAATATTTAACACTCTGTAGAAGCTGCACGAATCGGAGTTCATCATTAAATGACAAATTTTAAAAAAATCAATCGATCGAAACCTTCTCAGGTTCGCATTTTTCCGTAATCAGCTGATTGTGATGCTTTCCATTTGTTCATGTATTTTCCGCTGAAGCCAAGACAAGAACTCCCATAAATTCTCTTTGTCCCAAAAGTGCTCGTCGGATGCCATCAGGATATCGAAAGCCCTCACTTTTAATTCTCTCTTTTAGATTTGAAAGCTTGCGAGACTTATCCATAGATATTATCCGAGTGTATATGTTTGTGTGTGTATACTTGCAGAGTATGTTTTCGCATCCATCGAGAAATACCAATCCATGAGCCCCCGGCTTTATTCCAGAGGTTCGTTCATTCATGTCTCCAGCTTTTGCTCTTTCCCTTCCTCACCCATTCCTTTTTATTCCTTCATCATCAAAGAGCAACTCGAGTCTGATGTACTTTCGTTTAAAAAAAATCGTTTTTACTCAAAAACCTCGACGATAATAACGATAATAATGATAACAATAATAATAACGACAATCACGCGAGCAAAAAAAAAAATGCAGATAAATGCTGTATAAAAGGCTTTGAATTTTACGATATGCACGATACCACGACCATCCGCGAGTCTTTTTTCCAGCGTCTGTATAGGCTTTTCGAGTAGTTTTAGCGTGTCGAGTTGACTGACGTCGATCTCTTTTTGAACTCTCGTTGCTGCCAACGTACACGAGAATGGCAACATCGACAGAGAAAAACTCCAGGCATTGAATATATAATATCCATACACAACGGATCGTACCGACGTCTGACGAAGAGAGGGGAGAAGCGAGCTATGCTGAGAAAAAAGGCGTTGCACATACACGTGATAAAATACAAAATATGTGCAAGAAAATATATCGAGGAAATTTTAAAAGCAACATTTAACTACTGTCTTTTCCAGACCATAGTTTTTCAATTCGATGAAAATGAAGTTGATAAAGATTCATAAGAATCGATCCTCAGTTTGCTCAATGGGATTCGTTTTTACATTACTGACTGTATCAATAGATTATTTTAATATCCAATTTATCATTCGCTTATTCACAGACCACTACGAATTCATATTAATCAAATCGACTATCAATTGCCACACGAACTCGTACAGCTAGCGATGAGTGAAGTTTCGAATAAGGTGACAACCTCGCTTTTTTCGTGTCTCATCGCCATTCAAACCTTTTTCAAGCTCGCTTTCTTTTCAGCTTTTGCTCTTCTGTTTCTATCTTGCTCTGCTTTTCTTCTCATTATGTGTGTAGCAGCTTCGATATCAATATTCTAAAAAGGCCCGTTCTCGCTGATGCGAAATGACTCTCGAGAAACACCGACGAACTGCTGCTCGCTCAGTGGTGCCAGCTCGCGAGTTTTTTTTTTTACACCACTGTCACCACTGGCGGTATGTATGGAAACTTTTACACACACGTCATACGGCATACGCGTTAAAAACTGAAAATCTACCGATGACGTTCAAAATTACAATTTCCTGCTTGGCAAACCACTTTTGAATAAAAATGAACGATTTTCAATGTGTGTTTATCGTCGCACTTAACAGGCAACAAAAAAGGGGTCAACACAGCGGTTGTGTCGGCGTTTTTAATTTTCTTGACGATAGACGGGGAAAAGGGAAGAAAGCTCAAAGACTACGCCTCTTTCTTCTATGTCGGAAAATCAGAATGAGGAAATGAGTAATTAACTTTTCAGGATATATAATTAAGATAAAGAAACGAGACCGGATCGATCGTTCACAGGAAACCCTTTCCTTCGTTCTGTCTTTCCTGTTCCAACCCTTTTTCCCTTTTCGTTATACCTTTGCTCCTCGCTCTCAGGAAATTTAAGTTCGAACGGCTTGGAGGTTGATCAATCAAGTGCGTTTGAAAAAAAAAAAACAAAACGATCAGTCGACGAATGCTTCGAATTGGTGTGTTTCCGTCGATAATTTCGATGATTTCTTTTTTTCGTAAAAAAAAAGAAAAGAAATAGAAAGCACAACAATTCAGATGGTTCTATTTATTAATATTGCGATACAAAAGGTCCCGGTTAACGTCTAGATGTTGGGAACGTGCGGATTTGGAATGAAATGCCTTTCATAACCTCCATTGAGTTTGACTATAATTTGTGGTTAAAAAACAGTCCGGAGTAGCTTGTCGCATAGCGGAACCTGATAATTCTTAACAATGCGTCATTACCGAGTTTAAATGTGCACGACAAGTGCATTCGAGTGGTAGCAACGACGGGCGCATTGAGTTGGGGTTTGAGGGTTGATAGAATGAGCGATGGTAGTAGTAGCCGAGAATTATAGAGAAAGAGGAAATTCTGTGGGGACTAGAGGAATAGGGAAAAAGTATGAGAAAAAGAAGAAAGACTATCTGGCTATTTTTCCATACGTCTTTCATTGTATTCTTTGTGTAGCATAACTATAGATTCGAGAACTGACATTTTTATGGTGAGACAATGGTGGGCGAGACTGATGTTCCTCGACGAAGAGAGACTGCGAATATACAAGAGAAACAAATCATACGAATGAGAGTCAGAGAAAGAGAGAGAAAGAGAGAAAGCATAATGGAGCTAAAAATCGTTGAGAGATGGGAGAAAAAAGTGGGAGGCAGCCAGCACAGGGAATGGCATCCGATTTGACATAAGCCGGCGCATCGTTATCCGAATAAATAGGCCCACTCGGCTGTGTACCTCTGTTTTCGTTCTCGACAATCTCCCAAACCCAATTCACGATTCGTATTGTTGTCCTTCGTTCTCTGTGTAAAACCGTTACGAAACACGTGGACGACGACAACTAGACATTCAATTATTGCACATTCACGATCTACTTGAATTTCTTGAATAATTTCCTTTCTGATGTCGACAGAAGAAACTTGGAGGAAATCAGAATTCATAAAGCATAAATGACACTATTTTTTTCAAATATTTTTAATTGAACGTTGTTCGATACTAATGAACCTGCAATGTGTTGTTTGTTCAACTTATATTTCCGGTGAGTTGCAAATAATCGTTAGCACGTAAATAAGCATAACATTGTTGAAGGAAAAAAGAAATACGTAGAGAAGAAAATGGTACAAAAAAGATCTGGTCTATTGATGACGAGAAGAAAGATAAGTAAATAGAGTGAAGCAAATATGGAGAAAAAGGACGTGAAATAACGAGCGAAAAGTTGAATTACATGCAGTCTCGAAAGCAGCAGGAACAAGAGAAGGTACAACAGAGCCATTACCGGACCGAACTCACCATCCAACTCGTACATTTATTTTGCAAAATACTTTTTCTCCCTTTGCTAACTTAATTTACCACCGGGGGTATTAATTATAAAAAAGTAGTAACTAAATATTCCCGGAGAGTTGTGGGGGAGTAAAGGGAGGTGGGTGAATTTTCGTTGCTGGAAACGAGTAAGCTGGAAGGCCGCGAGCGGAATCAGAGTGTCCTTTTCCCTCGCGCCCTAAGCTCCAACGATTCCTACAATGTACGCTCTTGTAACGATCTCCCTGTTCTCCTGGCACACACCTTGTGGATCGGAGGCACAGAAAAATGTGCAAGCTCTTGCAGCCCTTAATTATCTTATTTGTGGAAAAGTTTTAATCAAGAATAAATGTGGAATTATCTTATAAGTTGTTGGCTTTTTTTTTTTACAAGTCGATAGACATTGTATGCGTTCCTGGTCTTCCATTTCCGAAAGACTTATGAGATTCTTCGTTTCGTCGAAAAAAAAAAACTGCAAACAAATCTGCAGGCTCCAAAACTTGTTGCAGAGATCGTTGAAGGTCCTGGATACACCGTGGAGTAGAAAAAACGTTTGGAATTGAAAATAGGAGGTAGAAGCGAGAGAATAGGGTAAAAAGAGGCGACACACTGCATTGCTTCGGCGTAAATAAATAATTAGTGTTTCGGTCGTTTTATTTTTATTTATCCAGCGTTCCCCGCCTGTCGCAATCGTATTCTCACTGATTTTCCTTCTTGCTTCTAGTTCATTTTCATCCTCGTTCTGCTTTCACAGATCGGTGAATGACAGTGATTGGCAGTTAATGACGACTCTTCACGATTTTCAAGCACCCCTCCGCGAAGTCTCGTCTTCCCGAGATACTCACCCAGATAAGACGAGAAAAAAAGTGCTTCGACGTAATTTCCAATAAGAATAAATTTGTACTACCATATTGAAGATCGAAACGTGGTCTTGCAATTAATTACAAAAAAAACAGCGACAACGTTGATCTTCGTATGCCAATTTCCAAGAGAAGATCGGGGATAAATAACAAAAGCGTTGCATGAGCAAATTTGCTCATTTCGAACATCAATAATAACGTGGCAGCGAAAATAAATGAGCCAGAGGAAAAGAGAGGGGGGAGGGAGCAAGAGCGTGGGAGGAATATTGATTATAATATCGCATGATTGGTACAATCACGTCGCATTGTGGCCGTCGATGCGAGTTGCATGCAACCTCCCAATCCCGTGCAAGTTATAAGTGAATGTGTGTGTTTGTGTGTTCTGAGATCACGTTAGTACTTGGGAACATTATAGACTGAGGGGGCATAGTTGAAAGGGCAAAAGGAGAGAAACGATAGAAAAAAAACGATGTGTGGATGTGCACACACGTAAAGAATGTATGCATCCATATATTTATATGCAAACGTATTATAATCGTACTTTTTTCCTCCCCACTGCTGACTTAGCGTGGGTTACGATAGCATCTCCGCGAGCTGGAAGCGAATCGATTTCTTTCATTTATATTTCTCTTCTCCTCACCCCTGACCTCCCTTGCGCCACTGGCTTACCGACTCCCATTCGGCACCCTCGCGTTCGCAAAACTCTAGATGATAATTACGGTCAACCGATCCATCGCTCATGGCACGTCGCTAAAAACACCGCATTGCGATATTCACAACCCTCACCCCTCCTCCTCCTCTCGGAATAGCCTCTTTCCCGTTTACTGGCTTTCTCCGTCGCTGAGGTTCTCCGTTACCTCGATGTCTCATCTATTCCCTCCCGCACCCTCCCTCACTCTTTGCCACCTTCGAACAGTATTTTTCAACCCGCTTCCTCCCACCGCTCCATTCCGTCTGCACCCCCATTTTCCCCATCGTTGTCCGCAATCAGTGAACGCCTTTTATATCGAGCCAACGAAGAAGCTTTCACATACAAATCTGTATATATTTGTATACGCATACACCGAAGGGTTGCTTTTGCCTTATGCTGGGATTCTTCGTGCACTTTTTTGTAAAGCGTCCAAGAAAGAGAACTTCTGCTATCACACTGTGCACGCAGAAATTTGGAACGAATGGTGAGACAAATACAGAGAACTTGTCTCTATGACGTACGTGAGCCTCTCCAGGCGGATATGAAAAGTCTCCTCAACACGATTAGGCTCGTAGCAATCGCGAGAATCTAACGATTTCCAATGATTTCAGAACATCGCAGGTATCTTTTGGGTTTTCCTTGATCTATTTAATATTTTCATCAGATTTCTCCGTCCTTTTGGCTTCTTCATTGATTTTTAAACTTTTTCTGCACACTGAGACATTCCACGGATGGATAATCGTTTGTACGTCTTTTGCAACAACACAAACGGAAAGATCTTTATATTTTTCGTTTCTCTGTACTCGAGCAAGCTTCCGATAGCCTTTACGTAGCCTGGGACGCTAATGGGCGCCATTGCCTTGTCTGCGAACACCAATGCGTAAAGAGCTGCAAATCTACGATATATATGTATGCATGACTATACAAAGAGGAAAATATATACATGCGGAGATCGGTTCTGTAAAAGGGGTATACGAAAAACAGGATATAAAGACAAAGCGATATGGAAGGGTTTGTACAAGAGGGAATGGAGGTTCGGCGGGGTTTGGAGGGTGAGAAATGCTCGAGGGAAAGGTACAAAGCTCGTGCACTGGCTGCACTCACACACGTCTTTTGTATCGACTGTTGAGCGAAAAGCACAGAAGGGAGAGACACCAAGGAACAATAATGGTCACGAGTCTTTGTCGGGCTTCGAGTTTGTTTTAGTTTAACCCAAGACGGTCACACCTCATGGAAATCCCGTGGTGGTCACATGGGGTGTGTCACACCCCCTGCACTTTGGAGCGCTGTAGCATTCCGTAAAATGGTTTTGAGGGCTCAAGAAAATTTGGGAACATATTTCGAACGTTTCTCTATTATCCTATCCAAGAAGGGAACGAAAATTTTAATTTGAAGTTTGTTAGAAAAATTATTGAATTTGGGCATTTTCCCCGTAAAATTTCAGCTCGAAAATGGCCTGGGGTGTGTCACACCCCATGTGGGCGTCTTGGGTTAAATATGCATATACGTGGCTCTGCAATAAAATCTTTACTGCATGTTCCTGATACTTGAAAAGGAGTATTAAAGGCTGCGAATTTATCGTCGATCCATCAAAAGCGAAAGAGCTGATGATACTTGAATGAAAATAAAAAATTGGTATTTAAAAAATGTTGATAGTAAACTAGAGGTTGGTACTCAAAGTTTTTGGAAAAAGAGTGTTTGCTCTCGATGGCAAATGATGCCTATCACCACCGTTCCTGCCACCCACACGTTGTTTTTTTTTTTGCGATCTCAAAACAACGGATCAGGAGACATTATTTATCACTCGGGGAGCCCAGAGCATTTCTCTTTTCTACGACGTTGCCAAAAGAATGAGAATAAGAAGTGGTGGATGACGAAGAAAAGCGATAAGGCGGAGAAGCTTCGAAAAATATATTTTCGGGTAGTGCTTTCTCGTCTCAGAGTCGCGCTGTTCCAGGGATCATCTCGACGAGTCTTTCGCAACCGGAAAAGAATGAGAGATGCGTATACATTGTTGTGTGTGGAAGGGGATCGCGTACGAGAGATGATAGGGTACGTGACGACTGCCGAAGATATTCGGTTGCGCTGCGGAAGAGTATCCTATAAGCTTAATCCACGGGACGACAGGAGCTACAGAAATATAGGTCCATATTGTCCTCATACATCATCCGACTTTCTGTGCTTCGATACTTTTATCTGTATTATATATATTCTTATTGTTTGTCTCTATGTGTCTACGTATTTATCATCATTGCGTCCTTGAATCGTAACAGCCTCAACTTGATTTATAAAAAAATAAGCAGGAAAATATTATGTTCCTTGTCTATGATTATCGTCGTGTATTCGCCGCAGAAATATTCTCCGGCAGAGTGCAGATTGACTGAAAATCGTTCGAAGAAACGAAAGTCGCTATTTGTATTTGTAATTTTAAGGTATGTGTGAATGTAATTACAGGAAAGTCCGCTAAAGCCTGCAAAAGGTAAACTCTCTGGAGTGCGAGATTGTAATGCGAGAGCGAGAGGGACGGAGAGTGTGAGAGAAAGAGAAAACACAGTGCAAACGGGGTAAGTCGCATGGCACGGGCCTCTCGTCCGCGCCATCACCGCGAGGGTAACGCCATAGCAAGCCCTACGACCCTCGTTTACGTTTGCAGTCGTCACTCGCCCAAGCCGTGCGCAGCCCCTTTTCGTAAAAGTGCGAGTGAGATAAAGTTGTCGCGATCCTCAGGACTAGGGGCCCCGCGACTCGCGCGAGCAAAACGTTCACGTTGCCAAGAGAGCGTTTCATCAGAAGCGCCATCAACAGTTCCACAGACCACTTAACTCATAAATGAGGGATTATTTCATCCTGTATGGATCAAAAAGCATTACAATTAACGTTAACCGACTACCCGAGGGCAACCGCTGAATCTTCATTCACTTCATTATACGGCAAACTTAAGTCGCTAAAGAAATAGTTTCCGGTTATTTGTACGTTGGAGAAAAACAATGACGAGAAACATCGCAGCGTGTTCTTACAACTTCACAAGAAAAGAACTTCGTGTAAAAGTTTTTTCAGTCGTTGATCGGCACAGACAAAGATTCTTAGAGTATTTCTTCCGTTTTGGAACCTCAAACTTCTGAATGGTGTGTAGGCAAGGTCGTCAGATTGTCAATGAGTGAGCTTGAGTTAAGAGAATATGTAGCCAAACATGGATGAACAATTTAACATTTCCTGTATATAAAGTTATCCAGACGATTGATCGAGCGTTAATAGCAATTGTTTTTTCTCCAATAGCAACGTCATTTTTTATTGACAATCAGAAATATTCTTTCTGTCTTTTCTGCCAGAAAATTAAATTCTGCAATAGATTTTGTCAGGAATCCCGATACGTTGCCGAGTGGCTGACAATGAGGCGAGGGGAAATGAATTGACGGGAAACCATGTACATATTTCTCGTAATATTTGACAAATCATTTCACCGATCGTATCAACCGCTGAGCAACAGATAATTAATTGAACGATCTTCGTATCCGCTCTGGGGAACCATTTCCGCGTGTCAAACGATATGACCGATGGTCAAACTCCATCCAGACGGATCCTTTATCTCTTTCCATAGTTTTTGTATCCCAATGCCGATAACTTCGTGTTTGTCATTTCTTGGAGAGGACAATGAGGCTGGAGTCTGACAAACTCTTCTACGGAATGAAAAAAGGGAAAAAATAAAATATGTATCGGGTAAAATTATGAATGAATTCATTAACACCTATTGACAGGGAAATTTCGTGGATGTTTGAAAAATTACAGTTTACGGTAAGGCCAACGTTCGCTGATGAAAATTCTGTATCGCGTTCGAAAATAAATAAGAATTGGCTGCTGTGAGGCCAACACGAGGGCACCGAAGAGTGTGCACTACAAATAAGTCTGGTCCCAAGCACTCTGGAGTAAAGGGTGTATGATTGATCGCACCATGGCATGCCAGATAATGCAATTTTATTTCATTTGATTCTTCGCCAAGGTAATTGCTATTTTGGCGGCTCTAGATGCCGGGCTAGCGCGCTCGACTACCGAGTGATGTATTGGCTTCTCCATTCTCATTCCGCGCACATTTTTACACTCCCCAAAGAATATATTTCTCCCTCAAACTCGCAGTTTGCACGATATCAAAGACCCCTTTCATTTTTCACAAGCCATGAAAGAAAAAACGAAATATTGATTCGGCCCTGCCAGCCATCCCCTTGGATAAACCGCACCAGACTGCTCTGCAAGGAACATGCAATTACTCCGAAATCCTTATCGATATGAAACATTTCTCAAGAAGAACGACATGGTCTAATTGGCACTACACCACATGTAAGCGAAAGCACCAGGGAAAGGAAATCTTGGATGAAACTGTCGCGTTCTGGGTACACGAACGACAATTTCGCAAATGAGATAATGTCGATGAAGTTCGCGAGCAGGAAAAAGCATCAGCATGTCCTACTTGCGTACGGATGAAACTCCATATTTTTACTTCGTAGCTAAGAACCTCGGAAGATGAGCAAATTGGAGGAGTGTATGACGCGAATGAGACAAAAAATGGCATAGTCGTTGCGACGTGCACATTGTCGTTATTGGGTCCTGTAGAAAAATTCACCGTGGGCGGGTATACGCGGAGTCGCTCGTTCATACAGTTCAGGTCTTCCTTGTACTTTCTTCAAAAGTTGTTAAAAAGGAATTGGCAATGAGCAAGGAAGATGTCAGCTCATCAGGATTGAACCGATGTATGACGAGGATATATAATCAGGGGCAAATGGCAAGGTTGCGAACCAGAAGTTGCGGAGGGGGTAAGGGGCAAGGGGTGTATCGCAGGAACAGATGGGAGTAGCAAGTTTATTCGAAGCAACGTGATAAGTTGGTACCACGACCGCAGCAACCGCATTATTATTATCATCATCTTGTGTGGCTTATTGTTATTATTGTTATTATTATTATTATTGTTATTATTGTTGTTGTTGTGGCTACATCGACCGCGATCACTCAAACTCGTTAAAACTTTCGGCATTACCGACTTCGGCCTGGATTCTCTACCCTCCTTCGTGCACTTTAGAAACTCACCCCTTCGGCCTTTGCAATCCTTAAACCCTCCTCGCTCTCTCGGGCAATCCGGATCGCAATTTCAAATCGCGTCGTTTCTTTTCCTCTTCAGCCGCAGCCCCTCCTTAACGCCCCCTGTCACAGCTCGCTCTTGTATCGGGTCACGGATTGCATGAACAGCGTCGTATGATTCTTGCTTGCCAAGGAGACCCCGCTAAATTAGACGAAGTTCAGTTATTGCGGACACGAGCTATAAAAATATGGAATAATTCGGTATAGCATTCTCGGGGCAGGTACCACAAAGATGAATTTAGGAAACGATAAAAATGGCATAGAAAAGTTCGACGTAACAATAAACAAAGTCATTAAGCTCTGGAGAAGAATGATATGTTCTACAGCATCGAACTGTTCCGTCGATTCATTTCTTTCTTCCGGAAATAAAACAGACAATGGATCGTTTTATTTCAAAGTTTCCTGGCTTTGGTTTCTTTTCGTACTTCAAGGGCCTGTATAGTATGCCGTTGCTTGTTGTACCTCTCGCCACATTGAAATGAACTGCTCGTAAACACAAGGTAAAAGACACGAGAAGCGTTGGATAAAGTATGCTCCTGGCGTGCCATGTGCATAGCCAACGCGTTGGAGAGTTCAAACCTTGATAATTTTGCGCTATCCCTCTATATCTATGTTGCTGCCATCGTGGCAAACGGAATATCTAGGAATACTGAATTAATCGTTCCTCGTAGAGTCCGGAGGTAGAGGCCAGAAGTGGTATTTGGCGAAGATAGGAATAAGAGTAAAAGGAAAGGGAAACCCGGTATTCGGTAGCGCAGTGCCGACGTTACCATTTCTTGCTGGACAGAAAAAATGGCGATATAAAAATAAACGGAGTTGAACGAGGGGCTGCGGAGAAGTGGAAAGAAGAATAATGTGAAAAAACAACGATTACCGAACACAGCGAAGAAAAAAAGAGGATGAGGTAGAGGATGTTACCATTCGTTTGTCGAAAGGGAGAAACCAGGTATGTTGGTGCGCTGGCGGAATGTATGGCGATTCGGAGTCATGCGATTCAACTATAAAACTCTGCGAGTTTGCAACTGGCGAGGCGTCTCATCCTTTCCCATTCCTCTCAACGACTAACCTCTTTCATCCTCTTTCCACTTTCCTTTCCTCCGTTCAGCCGTTATTTACGGTTTGATTCACCTTATCGCAGCACTCTTACCCCTTTTACCTTTCTCTGCTGGTTCCTAGTTTTCCAGTCTTTCCATATCAAAACCTCGAAAATGTTGGCCTCATACGGTACAACTTTACTCACATGCCTATCAAGTCCGTCGTCTATCAAACATCCATGACTTCGGATCACGTATGTTCGACTACACAGACCCATGCTGCCTACTTATTGAATCTGATTGGAACATAGACATATGCAGAGAAACAATGCAAACTTCATTTTGGCATAAATTCATGCAAAATATAGAATCCCTTCGCATTTCAATTTATTAGAATGAACCATGAATACGCACCATGTCATTAGGATGAACCAGACTGTCGTTTGAAATTGCGCCGAGTACCATTCAGTAGGTCTGCAAACCACAGTCAAACCCATTTTGCCAAAGGGGTGCATGGAAGAGATTCTCAATGACGTACCTGCTGGATCAAACTGTTCAAGGATCTTCTTGTCTCCGCTAGGAAGCTCCGTCCGCTTGATTCGTCCCAGCTATAAAGGCAATGGTGCACAGAAAGGTATATCCTTGGAGTACATTCCTTCCTTGATCTTACAACGGAAGGCTCACTTGGATGTAACATAAACGTAGCTTTATATATAAATTTAGATAGTACGTAGCCAGGTCCAAAGATATTTCTCTGAGAAGCTTTGAAGCTGCAGAGAACGTATCAGGATACTCCTCAAGGATGGAACGTAAGAAAGGATACTGTAGGAGCAACGGTTGTACGGGATCGGCACTAACAAGTGGTGGACTGGAATATCCGAGACTGAGGGAATAGACGATAAATAGACGAATGAGACGATCCGAAAGCAAGACAAGATAGACTTTTGTGCTGTCCGTAGGACGTTCAAGCTCAATGGCATCTCCTGATGTTACTCCTGTACTTTCGCAAGCTCCGTTCAAACGTATATACTTGCTACTCGGAAGCAATCCGAAGCAACGTCCTAAGATGATTCAGCGTTTGTGTCTGTGCTGCTAGACCAGTATCTGGGATTCGAATATGTACGTTGTAATTGAATGCGCTGAGTATACTGCAGTTTATATAGTGCATCATAGCCACTAGACCAGAGACACGATCTTCCAACGTAAACATCTTTCATCAACGTTCATTTCGATCTTAATGGCGAAAGCTTTCACGTCGACCATATTAGCCAGATGTGGTAACAAAGTTCGTTCAACATGAACAGACTGGGTCGAAGAAAGCCATTTTCCTGCTGCATCATTGCTACCCAGAATATTGTCGGATCCTTCAGAACATCTTCTGGCACTCAACGATTATCTTGATGTGTGTGGATCAAATTGTAGGAATTGGGATCATTCTTGATCGGTTTTCTGACATGACGCAAGAGCACGGATCATTTGTGAGACTCGAGTCTATAAATCTGTTCTCTTGGACGTAAATAATGTCTTTAGTGACGAGGCAAGGCAGCTTGCCATGTCAATCGTCACATCAAAATTCATTTTGACATCCAACATCCGAATGATCACTTTTGGCTAATATCACGAAGTTCGCTCAGCTCACTCCCCTTTTATTATATCTGAGCTTCCTTAATAAGAGGATAGAGGTGAGCCATCCTTGAGTTCTCGCTGGGATAGTACAGCAATCTCACCAGAACCATGTTCCGAAAGGACGACGAGTTTGGAAACGTCGGATCGTACTGCTCATGCTATCAGTGCGCGATTCCGGTTTGCATTCCACCCCTCAACGTCTATCCACGGCTATTTCTCTTCCTATCTTCATCCATCCATACTACAATGCAGCGGTATTAATTATGAGATATTATGATAAGATGCGAACAATACGCCCGTATTGAATGAGATATCCTTCCGGAACCCCACCATGTTCCTTCTCTTCCTCCTTTCAGCTCGATCTCTTCCCAGCATCACTCGGTGTCTCTCTTCGTTGCGTACAATTCTCCACTGATAGAAATGGTCCGGACGTATTATACCATTCATCTCTACTCTGAAATCGATGTATCACAGATATGCGGATATAAATGTACCGCGAAGAGGCTGCGAAGGGTTATCTGTCTGCCAAGTATTCTCCAAGTATTCCCAAAGCCTTGGATCGGGTGTGTACACGCAAACCAACGTTGTCTCCTTTGGAAATATACAAGAGAAAGTTTTCGATGTACGCAAATGGAATATCGGAGGTATAATCGAGGATGTATAGATCCTAATCCAAGAGCTCCGTGCTGTACGAAGCTGAGGAGAAAGCAGTGGATACGTCTTAGAGGGTAAACGAAGCGTGCATGCTCTCCTAAGTTCTCCCTTTAAAGACTTCTGTTCATGTTTGGTCTCGAGCTAATTCATTGAGACGACGAGCTGTATTAGGAATGTGACATGGCCCAGGAATTGCTGAAAAGGTATCATTTTCGATGATCTGTTTCAACGTTTGAAAATGATTGGAGCGCGAAGGAAGAAGTAGACTGAGGAACCGAAAGATCGGATCAATCACGTGGTTGGTACTAAAAGATTCCTAATTACTTTCGTCTCGTTCTCAGATAAGTACGCATGTTTTTTCTTTAAACCTTTAAGGTGCTCTTCGTAGAAATTCGCTCATGTGTGACGTCGGCTCTCAAGATTATTGGACCAGATATCTGGCAATTGAGGTTCATGCTGATCGCAATAACCAGAAGCATCACGGCACAGCAATGGATGAAATTTGGGGACAAGTGATTTGTGAACGCCTATCAGGATAAACAAAGGAATGAATATGGTATCTTCCTTTTTCCATTTCTAGGATTTGGAAATGCGAGAGCGAAATGGAAATGTATGAGGGAAAACCGTGAACCACTAAATACGCAGACGATTCGGAATTCCAGGTGTCATCGAATATTCTGTGTTTGCTTAAAGATACTCGAACCAAGTGGCAACGAGCTTTCCATCAACTCGTGGAAATGGAAATTCGATTTCACCCACTGGTTGTTATTGCAGCGTCTAAACATTGCTCGCTCTCGTTTCAGCGTGAAAAGGGGCTTGGATCGCGAGAGATAGGGGTTCAAGCTGTAGTGCACACTCGCGGCAATCTTATGAAGCACAAAATACAACGCGATATCGGAACAATGTTGTTGAAGATGGAACATTTGCATGGAACGTTTCTTGGTACGATCTTTGATTACGAGTAAGACAAAATACAACTGTCGTTTCCCTAGCCTCCAACCACATTCTTCAGCCACAGAAGCGTAAATGTTAGTAGCCCGATGTGTCTGCATGGCATCAATGAATACTCTAAAGCTTCGCATTGCTTTTGCACCATGCGAAATACGATTGGATGTGCGATTGATAGGTGTATGGGGAACTCGAGTAACGAAAGGGATTCCCTCGGAGTACCAATAGCGTAATCCGTTAAAATAAGCAAAAGACCTTTTCATGCTTCTCTTCCTTGCTCGATGTGTACGTGTTTCCATGGGTAGTCATTCCCTTTCGATTGCTTCTACGCCGCAATTCGTTTCTCGGGGATGGTCGTGTCTCTCTTATCGCACGGGCCCATCCATCCATTCATCCCCTTACGATTCGTAATCAGACGCGAAGACGACTCGAAATCTTCGTTTCGTGTGTGAAAGACACGCAGTTAGATGGATCCGAAAATACGACAGAGATGGAAAATTCCAGAGAGAAATTCTCGCAGGACTTGTACAGACCCTCTTTGCCTCCTCCACCATCGCTCTCTCTTTCCTTCTCTCTCTCTCTCTCTGAAGTTAATTAGATCCAGTTTATGACGGGGTTGCCTGATGCTCTGATTGAAGATGCGAATATTTCCTCCCCTCTGCTTCCATCAGAACCCCTTCAGTACCATCCCACCTATAACCTTACTTCTCTAACCCTATCTATCCCTCGACTGTCGTCACACTGTAAACTTGGGAGGAATAAATTAATAGGAAAGTCATTAAGCGCGCGAGATGGCAAACGAGCGCAACGTCAAAGTTATTTCTTCTAGAGATATACGTCAAGTTAAAATACGACGTCTCGTGGGTGATAAAATTGGAATGTGAGCTTTGGTGAGTTTAGTTGCTGGGCGGTGGAATCTTATGCAAAAATATGGCACAAGCAGTTTGTCACATTAGTAAAAAGCCCATCGACCGCTACTAGGCAGAAACCATTAGCTTGGTATAAATGATGGTCAGAGCCCAATTTGTGTAGAAAAGAAAAAATTGGGAAGTGACAGAAAAAGAGAAGATGACCAACTTCAAGGAAGTCGAATACAACAAGAGATTGTTTTCCTTATGTGAACTCGTCCTGATTCGTTGTTCCGTTCAAGAAGTTGGTGGATGAGCCTGAGAAATCTCTGATTAAATCTGCGGGAGATGAGCAACCGAAGTCACGGGATCACAGAGGGAGTATTTGAGTTGGTTCGGGATTCTTGGAATTTGCGCGTATATAACCTTTTCCGAGAGTTCAGGCGCCACAGTCCGGATGAGAACGATTTTAGGGTATGACTATCAGGCACTCCGCGACCCAGCACGTCCTTCTCAATCGAATTTCGGTTTTCTCTCTGGCTCTCTCTCTCTCTCGCTCTTTCACTGGTCGACGTTTGCCCTGGAATCGGTCGAATTCCTAAGACGTTGTCTTTCCCACCAATACATTTCTTTGCGGTATACACGAGGCGAATATCTCGCAGACATCGAGGTTCGTGCCAGGGATGGAAAAATCTACGTACGGCGTTTATTTTCACGGGAGCGATATTTAAATTCTTCTTTTGACCACGCGGACTCTAAAATTCCACATTGTGTAAGCACACATCTTATCAAGCTTCAGGGCTATTGAAAATACCGATTTGACACGTGCTTCCTACTTCGGACTGTCCGAGCTAGCTGTCCCCTCGTTTTCGAAACAATCCACGAAATACCACACCGTATAGCAATCTAACGTTTAATAACGCCGGTGAGTGCAAGTGTCACGAAGAAGTGAGAAAAGGGAACGCGTATCGCCGAGGAGAATTAAACGCTACAGTCACGTTAACCACGCTTTCGTGGCTAAGACAAAAAGCATGTATAGCAACACGATTTGGAGTTGAGCTTTTACTAATGTGCATTATAATCAAGTTTGCCGAATCGTAATGGCTTTCTCTAACGGAAAAATTAAATTGCTCGGTAACCTTAATGAGGTGAGTGAGGTAAAACACCTCCCCCTGACAGGTTCGGTATAGTGCACCGACGTACGAGCCATATTAGTATTAAACGTCTGACAAATTGGTCGTCAGTGCAAACTTAAACAGCCAAACGAACCAACGTCAGTTATTAATAATTAAACATTAAAAACCACGGCTATGGTGGTGTACGGTTACCCTGGCACGAGCGGAGCGAGAAGGCGAGCTGGCGAGTCTTTGAGCTTAATTATTTCTCTTTCGTAGTAACATGCGCTCGCGTCGACGCCCGAGAGCAAGACTCGACGTCGCGGCGGTTGCACTCTGGCTTAAACTTGGGAATTATGGTAAAGGGAGGGAAGGAGTTGTTAAGGGTGTAAACGCCCTTCTTCTGAATTAGTATAGGAGTATCTGCGCGTACACCTGTTTAACATTTTACATATGTATATGTAATACTGATACCCGGAGTAATGGGCCGCGCAAGCTCAGGCGTGGACGTGGCCACGTGCGAGCGTGGAGCATCCGAGACTCTATAATGTATATAGTTATGCACGAGCCTCTCACATAATCCTCTCTAACAAACCCCACTCCGGGCCACCGATTTCCAAAATCAAAGCCAGTAGGCAACTGTTCTTCGGAATAAAGCGAGCGAAATCCTAACGCCGCGAAGTTTTGTCTTTTAATTATGGATGCGAGTGTCTTTTCGTCACCAGCGAAGCTCCACTCAAACTTATGCGAATAGAGGATCGATCAATCAGTAGCAGCGAATATCGTCGTCGTGAACTTTTGTCATAATTCTCATTTTCTAATAAACTTTTTCTCATATGAGAAAAATACGATTCTCTGTAATATGCGAAGTGATGATCACGAGCTCGAATTCGTGCTGGTTATATTTACCAGCAGTAAATCTTGCACCATCAAACGTCCATTGTGTTTCAAAGGGTTCTATGAGCTTAGGGATCTTACGAATATGTATACATATTACGAGGTGGATGCGTGGACCGGTATGGTTCGTCAGAGACGATTCGTGAATACGTTATGAAATATACACGTGCGGTGACGGTATAAAGTATTCGTATGACATTTCTCTATGGTTCGTCATAGCAAAATAATAGAGTGACACGTATTTTCAACAGATACGAGTGTAGGAATAGAGCGGAATCGAGGGATTCCTCATGGAACAATAGTGAATTTCAGTGCTTTTGATTTAACATGAAACAATGCGAGTCGCTGGGGTTGTCCACCCCAATGGGTCAATGGCGGCGACAGACGCTACTTACTTGCAGTTATTGTTGTGCGGCGCTGCATTGCGATAACGATTCTCCATGAGAATTATATCGTTAACCGGGTTGAACCTTCGTTGGTGTTTTAAAGTCTCGAGAATCCAAGTTTTTCACGTTATTATACAGACAGGGGCGAAATTAATAGATTTTTCGTACGCACGGACATTCGTAATGAAGACAAAATTTGTAAAGATTTCTCTTGAGGTTCGATGGTCAAGCAAAATATTTCGACATTTTCTATGTGAATACGAACATTATGATCCTCGCGTAAAATTTAACGCGTACACTCGATGCGTTTACGATATGCAATATAATTTTTAGAGCATTCGCTCGCGACGTGATTGCGACTCGTTGCTCGCGACAGAAAATTTTACCAGTTGACAAATATGTATGGTTCGCAAATTCACGATTTGTTCATCATATTATTATTACGATGAAAACTCATTACCCTCTGGACTTATGAATTGAAATCTCGTACAACTCGCTTCTAACGTGTATGATTATACATTTATTATTAGAGAGATTGCCTCGAAAGATTGCTGTTTTGTGTGCACGCTTTCCATGATTTTCTTCTCCCTCGAAGCCCCATTCTCTCTTTTTCACTCTTGATTTTCTTCTTTATCAGATTCTCTCTCTCTCTCTCTCTCTCTCCCTCTCGATCTCTCTGTCTCTCTCTTACTCTCTCTTTATACGCGTCCTTCTTACTTACCGCCCAAGCCAGCACCCCCGTGATTTTCCCTTTTCGAATAATATGTATAGCTCCTCGGGACTCACTGCCCCCACCCCCTCCCAACTACTCAGCCACCCTCTGGCGTTCTCATCATTACGTTCGCTGGTAAAGCTGCAGCAGGCATTCGAATTACACGCCAAGCGAGCGTTTATATTCAATTTGTTTCTAGAAATTACAATTTGTTGAGAATTGGCAAGACTCCGAGTGAATTGGGAATTGGAAGGAGAGAAAGAGAAGACGGAGATTGAAAGAGACGCTGAAAAAGAAAGAGACCGTCAAGTCGGAAGGAAGCAAGCAAGAACGATCGCTAAAATAGAGAAACGAACAAGAATGGACTGATGAGAAACGGAAAACAAACGAACTGAGAAATTACAGTCCCTTCTTCTTTTACACGTTCTACGAGAAACACGACTCGTTCATCTATCACGTCGAATGAATAGAACTACCTCCAGTTTACACGGTCCCTGCTCAGCCAGTTTTATGACATTGTTCTCCATCACAAATGGGTCGATGATGATCCATCGAGCTCAAGCAATCAACTAATCCACCGAATCCAGCGTCTTTAATAATCGTTTCGTCCTGAAGTATCGATTGAGTATAGTTCGGAATTTGTTGCACCAACTTATTAACGTTTTTATCTTTTGGCGACTGTCATGGCGACATTTATGCCGCATCGTTTTTTTAACGATGACACGAGTTTTTTCGGTTTCAAGGACATCAAAAAACAATAACACAAGAAATCTGTTCACTAATGTTACCAAAATTATTGGAAGCTGCCACCAGGCAAGTTTTTGAGGCTAAAAAAAAAAAATCAATCGAAGAAAAAATATATCAAAATATCGAATTTACAGCTTTGGACGTTTCGATTGAAATTTACGATTTCTCGTCTCTCCTTTTTATAATATTTAACATTAAATATTGAAATTAGTTGACGGGTTGATAGACTCTGCATGGTAAAAGAAAAAAAATAAACCGATCCCAAAGGGATAAAAAGCTGGATTCTATTAAGTAGAAACCAGTAACAGCCACAGTTGTAAATTTTATAGTCAAGTGATCGTTTCGAACCCAATTAACAAAAATTATTACAGCCTCGTCGATATCGATTGATTGTTACGAACTTTACGACTTTTGTACCAACCGACGAGACATCTACGCGGTATTTCTCTATTTTATGCTTATTCGATATACGAATAAGAACCGTGACTTAAATATGAATTGGAAGTGGTAAAATGTCTAATAAAATATAAGCATGTGTGCATGAAACGTTTTCCATCCATGCGGAACAGAACAGAAAGAAAATTACTTTCGTCCACCTCCGTCTCTTTTCTTAATGAAGCGGAGAAGGAGGTGAAAAATACATGCATAGTCAATTATTCACGTAGCAAAATCAAGTTTCTTTAGCCGTTTGAAAAATCTGGTGGACCGAACCAAAGACGAAATGAGTAGCGAATAAAAACTTTCGTCACACATAGCTGATCTTTTAAATGACAGAGTGCAGAAAGTGGGAAAGAGAGGTGTACGAAAAAGTCGCAGTCATGCAGTTGCAACAAGTCAAGCCTCCTAGGTACAAAGAAGGCAGACAGAAAGAAGAGGATCGTCGCGTTGACTAGCACCAGGGGATGAGATGAAATTTGAGTAGAGCACCAGTCGCGCGTTTCAATTAATAAAATTCATTTGAATGCGTCCATTAATGTTTTTTTTTCTCCTCACGAAGAGCATGGGAAGAGAAGGCCGCGCGACGTGGTAAAGGGTTTCGCAAAAGCGTCATCGTCTCCGTTGGCTATGCGTCGTTTAAAGAAACGGGCGGGGTGCAAATAAGGCGCAGGGGGAATGGGACAGGAGTGAAAAAGAGCGCTCGCTCTGAGACTTTTCTCCAGTGGTGGGAGTTTATAAATAAATATACGCGAACTGGAACGAATAAATATCCGCGAGAAGGAGCTCGCGCGAGAGAGGAGTCAAGTACCCACAACGAAGACTGGGGCCGAAGGAACGCCAGAGAGTAAGAGGGAGAAAAAAAAGATGGAAAGAGCGTAAAGTGAGTGTGGGGAAAGAAGCAACGAAAATGCGAGAAAACGATAGAGAGGGGGAGAGAGAGAGAGAGAAGGATGGAAAGGGGTGGAATAGGGAGAATGCTCACCAAAAGACGCGAAGAGGGATGAAGAAAGGGAGCAACGAGGCTCTGCACGACGCCGCAAAAGGACATTTTAATTAATATTATTCACTTCTTAACTAACGATCAAACGTCCGTTTTCGAGCGCGAGACGTGCGGAGAGACTCTCACCGAGTAAATAAAAAAGCACGAGACTGAGAGACTCGTTGTGGTATATATGTATGAAAACGAATCGTGCGAATCACTTCCTGCACCCTGTCGCGATAGGAAATGAAATTTAAAAAAGGAACCCGCCCCGGCAGAATGGGGAATATTATCGAGTTTTTGATAGAAACAAAAACAGAAAATTATCCCAATTATAATGTCGTCGAGTTTCCACTGCGCCGTGAATTATTGTTACACTCTTTTCGATCTCTGCGTGTAATTCACATGCGAAACAATAGCTTCCCCTAAATATACCAAACTGCAGAAAATCTCAGGCCAAAAATGGATAAAAACGATCGAATTCCCTCGTTGAAATCCAACCGCGTGATCACGTACGTCGTGAGAGTGAAAACTCTTTGCCTGCAGAGAGCAGCCCACGACCTTCCGAATACTCTGGGATGAGGCACACGAGCCCTTTCTTCGTTTTTCTCCTCATCTGTATCCCTCACTTCCCTGTATCATCGTTTTCCCTCACTCCAAGCTTTCCATCCTCCGTCTGCTCAAGCATCCCCTCAATAATAATACTTTGACTGCTGCTGCTTGCTATCTTCCGGTAGCTGCGTAGTGCCTTCTTCGTCGTCAGGTTCGAGACGACGTGAACTTGGCGTTTTGAATACATTTATGAATCGTTTCTCTCGCTCGCGAAATATCTATGCACGTCACAAACGCTTTCTCCCTCTGCATGTATTTTTCTCTTCCTTCCCCTGTTTCTTTCTTTCTCTCCCTCTCGCTCTTTCCTTCTCAAGAGCGGATGTCCCATGCGATAACTCGAAACGATACACCAACCCATACATTTGTACGTCGATCTTTCACTCCCTCATATTCAACGTACACGAGACTCTCTTTCCATCTTTCCTCCTCACTCCTCGACTTCCATATCTCTACGATCTCCAAGCCAGAGAGCTTTCGAATCTTCGTCTCATATTCCTCACGATATTAGCGACCTTCTACGTAATGGAAAGTGACGGATGATACATGGGCACGTCAAACGTGACGTGGCGTTCGGTATTTTCCTGCTTCTATAGTCTCCGTGTACATACACAATGTATGATTTAAAAAACAATTTTAAGGCCTAGAATTCCCAAAACAATCGCCTGCGCTATTTACCCGATCACCTGCTGATCTGGAACGTTGGAAGCGATTCCAAATTGTGATTCACGTGTCCACCTTGATCGACCGTTTCGTACGGCGTTTGGTCCTCAAGACGATATGTCCGTTTTTTAATCAAATGAAAACTCTTCTCAGTTTTCAGAATGCCAGACGTAAAAAAAAAAAAAAAAAAAACATAGTATTTCAATAATTATGAATTCAGGTTTTTTAACAATCGTAGTGTCAAACAGTCGTGATCCGATTTGATCAGTGCGGAGAGAGAATCATATTGAATGTGATAAAGAGAAACTAGGGAAGTGGGTAGACACGCAGAGGACCGATATTCCATCGGGGATAATGGAAGAAAAGCACAATAAGAGGGAGCGAAGGTAGGCAAAGGAGAAACAGCTGGAGCGAAACAGAGAGAGAGAGAGCGAGCCAGAGGAGAAAGTGAAGGAAAGGTACAGACTTGATGCTGGATAATGCTGGCGATGTGGTTCGGTTTCCATTGAGGGGAGGTTGAACTGATTTTCCACTCGTGGGATATTCAATAAAGCAACACTGAAAGGAAACCTTTTCGGAGGTGGTGGGGCTGCAAGCTTTGGGGGTGGAAGAAGAAAGAGGGCGGCACCATCAGGGATGATGGCTGGAAAGCTTCGCTTTTCATATAACGCTTCTATAGATTATCTACAAACAATACGTGTGCGTGATGCTTCTCTCAATTCCATATTCCTATATTTATTTTGAAAAAAAAACGACAAATTCCTGATCGAAGTGAAATTTTAAATCAAAATTGAAATATAATCAAAGGTGTCTCACAGATTTCATTTTTTCTCCAAATAACCCCATTATTTAGCCTGTAGATCGTTCGTTGTCGATTTCATTCGTTGTCGTCACTTTTCCTACACAAACGTACGAGAATGGACTGAAAAGCTGACATTTGGATTAATCCTGTAGACATTTGTCTTCATCATATTTTAGAGTTTGTTGAAATTTTCCATAAAACTAAATGAAGAATTTATTTGAATCTCAAACGTTTGTAAATTTTTTCAGCTATTTTCTTATTCGTAGGGTAGCTGTTTGAATAATTATATTTTTTGACAATAATTTATTAGGTGTGAAAATCGAATAAGAAGTGTCGAAATCAAAATTCGAGGTTCCACTTTGAAAGGATGGCACAGTTGGCATCGAATGACCCATGCCATGACGATATGCGGCATTCACGTGATACGTAGTCAATAGATAATCAAGCTGGTGGTTTGAACGACAGTGTGCGAAGGAGAGAAAAGCAACGACGAAAGAGTCGTGAACGTTCTGTGAATGCCTGGCCAAAGATCAAACAGCAACCTAAACTGCTGTTTGTTTTTCATCACGCCCTGATCTCCTATGCAGCTCTGGGTTTATTCAAAATTTCAGTTGGGTCTTAGCCGGGCCTGATACTCTCTATAGACTGCACACAGGCGCGAGCATTTCTATGTTCATACTTTCTTACGCGACCTGCACAATTCGAGTATAACAAGTATTCGCGAGCCTATAGATACTCTTTTTTCTATACACGTGTAGCATATGTCTGTGTGCATGAGATGTACTTCTATCAACGTGACGAGGGTATATGTAGAAGAGACGAAGGAGGGGCTTTCTTTCCTGAGTCTATAGTCGTCGGGTGTGTGAATACTTTGGCCTCTGGTGACTCAAAGCTTACTCCGATTGCGCGTTGATGTTTGTACGCCTATGCGCATATGCACTCTTGGTACATCTCACTTTTTTCCATCATTATGATTCCATTGAACGACGAACTTGACTCGACGACAAAAGCTATCGCTCCTTTGATCTTTGAAGTTCGAGGTTTATCAGAAGAGCTTGTTTTTTTTTAGCTTCAAAAATCACCAAAATTACCACGTCACATTCGAAAAATTCTATGCAGCTTTGCTCCCATAATTGGAGCAGGAACTCGAAATAAAAAAATCGCTAATTACTCTTTCCCAATCAGTGGTATTTCTTGTGGTGATTTTTGCAGCTTTTTTTTAAATGGACTGCCATATCTCAAGGATTATGCAGCTAAGCACGAAAATACATAATGAAAAAAAAAGTGTTTTTTTTTTGTGTATGGAGTTTTCCCGCAATGTTGTTCGCGTATAGACAAAGTATATGCGAGCATCATCTCCGTACATTATGCATATACCCCTATAAACCAACCCCATCGCTCCCCCCTTCCTTTCCTTGAGCTGCAAAGATAGAAAGCAACGAATTCGAGTTTACCAATGTGGAGAAAATGGAAGAGAGAGGGTGGCTGCCTTAGAAGGATGCAAATTCAGTGAGAAACACCCCCTCTCTTCTTCTCAATCCCACTCTCTACCTCAGCCTTCCTCCCCACACATACCAAGTATTTCGTGTTATTTTATTGTGCTGCGACTCAATAGTGCGCGGCTGTCTGACTCTTGACATAGCTTCCATATTCCTCCCTTATCCCTAACACACTGTCCCAATGCCTTTTCACGTCCGTATTACGCATGCCGGAGGATATCATCCTCCATACGTGGATATCGCGCAACGAAAGCTACTCTCGTAATACTACTCGCCCGTGTACAATGTACGCGTATATAGATGTTTCTCGTATGGAGATGGGGATGCAGGAGACGAGCACGAGTATTTATCTATGTATATATTTATGCATTTGAATGGGAACAGAGCAAGAGAGAGAGAGAGAGAGAGAGAGAGAGGCAACGAGGGAGACAGTGGGAGCAGAAATCGAGGGAAGGAGAAAGGAAGGAGAACACAAATTTAAACGTACCCACGCTCAAAGGTGGGCGCTTTCGTACGAGGGTGTTACCATCTCTCTTTTCACCCTCTCTCTTTCTCACTTTGCTACATATGGCGAGGATATACAGGTTGGTTCATGATTTGCCGGAATTACGAAAGAAATAACGACGCTTGAGAAATTGCCACTGAACAAACTCGTCTGGTCGGAAACTCTTATTGAAAGTGGTCAGCGAAGTGCTTTAAAATTTTATGTACCACTTTCCATGAGCCACGTTCGCGTCAGTACAGTCGAATCCATTTCGACGCTAGTCAAAAAGCAGCTGAACACAATTTTCAAGGAGCTATGAAATTTATTCTTTTTTTTTTTTCTGTTTGGCAACTTCGCTGCATCTTGCCAGGTACCGATTTCGAGTCATTTTTCTGGCTATAGAAAAAAGTCTACCCGCAAGTTCAAGGGGTACGGTTTCATTTTTGAATGGTCCTGTATGTGCGCTCACAAATACGAAGGATTCAACTGGTACAGATAGCCCGACGATACCAAGTAAAACGTAGAGTCTTCGGGCGAACGAGAAAGAAAGAGAAGCAATGAGACAGAGATATATAAATAGATGAAGCGGGCTTGGCAAGGGAGGAAAAGGGGGAGGGAACGGTATATGCAGATACAACCGAGTACTTAGCATTAAGTATTCAACGCAAAGGGATCACGTATTATCGCCGACGACTCCCAGCGCACGCCGTACGTTTATTTATTGCTGTACCCTCTTTGCCTCCAACCCTTCTCCGTCCACTCCCTTCCTCTCTCATCCAACGTAACCTGCATGTACATCCTCCGTATACTTATACATATACGATAATCGCATATATACATGTATGTATACACGAGTTTATGCCTACCCGTATGGAAATTTTATCCGGCTAGCCGTATTAAGGATCTGTACCAGCTCAGGAAGAGATAAGGCATGCATTATCAGGATAGCCGGATCCGAGACGAATCATGGTTTGATTGAGTGTTGATTATCTCAGGTTACACACATGATTTTTATGAGGGACGGATCCGATATTGCTAAGGCACACTGAAAATAAAATTTTGTTGGAAAAGATCGACATTTTGTTGGATACGTTCAACTAAACGTTTTTTCGAAAAATCACGAAAATTTTGTCGTTTCAGCAAAAAAAATTCTAGAAAATCTTTTCGGAAAGTAAATTTTTGTCATTCCAATCGTAAATTTACCTGACAGTTCCGTTACAAATGAAAAATATTGTCGAAATAACGAAAATTTTGCAATTATCCCAAAATATTTAGTTTGCTGTATTCAACAAAATATCGACGTTTTTTGACAAAATTGAATTTTCAGTGCATATCTCATGAAAATAAAAAAATATATAATAACAGAACTCCAACAAAACGCTAGAATAATTAGTAGTATTTGAAAACATATTATTATTATTATTATTATTATTATTATATTCCCCGACATGATGATTGCAGTTGAAAAATAATTCCAGATTGTTTTTTTTTTTTTTCAAATCACCTTGACGTCCGTCATACCCCGGTCATCCCTATATAAAAATTAAAAAAATATCTCATACGCTGACAAAGATAAAAAACGTAGAAATAACTTTTGTTATATATCTTTAATATTCTAAGCATGCGAACAAGCGATAACGGGAAAAATTGAGTGGTAGGGATCGAAAACTCCATTAAAAAAATGAATTAAAATGCTATTTTATTAAATTATATCGTTTACAATAAAAAAAACTCTGTACTTGTGCACGTCGTCACTTTTTTTTTTATCGCCCATGAAGAAGTGGAACACAGTACAATTTTCGTGTCGTTCCGACTCCTATATCCATGAAAATCATTTTTTTATGGATCGATGTCAAAGTGGTTCTTTTAACATTTTGTGTTTCTTTCACTTGCCACATGGAAAAAAAAGATGAATCAACTGGATAAGTGTACACAGATTTTTTGATACCAAATACTTTTCCTTGTAGATAGATTTCGTCACTACCATGCTGTTTGTATATGCGATTAAGTTGCAGTATGGTTCCATCGTACAGAAGTACAGTATTATTCGGCGATTTCAAAGAAATTATGAAGCCCTTATACTGGATTTTTTGTATCCGTTCCATTACCTCAGGATTTCGGTGTTTATTTTTTTTTAGAATGGCAAACTCTGGTGGGATTGAAGCTTTCTGACAGTTGCCGTGAAATCTCTCGTACAATCTTCGACTTATTTGAGCCAAGGGCCGATTACCACCGCGAAGCATTTTTTTGATTTTTCCGAGAGCGTTCTCGAACGGAAACGCTGTCAAAGCAGTCAGAGTGCAGTTCATGTTTTTGACATCGTCTGCTAAGTGAATCAGGCTGTGCATGTTCAAAATTTGGCACTGAACACCGTACAGTCGTGATGCGAGAAGAAAGAATGTTCGCAAGAACGTGTTTGCTTCATTGTTGTATGTGAGTGCCCATTCTGCACTGCACAATATCCTGCAGGCAGCATGGAAAAGGAGAAAATGCCGGTACAAATCATCAGGCAATATTTTTTTCAAAATGATCGGACCGGAATATAATAAAATGAACCGAAATTCCGTCGCTTTCCATCTGTGAATGTCGTCCAAGTCTCTTGTTGTGCGTTGGAATTCTTCGGGTATTTGCGACGCCAAAAGCCTTAGCGTAGCCGACAATCGCTGTTGACTATTTCGTCCTAAATTTGTCGTTACTTTCCGATGAAGCCAAAAATCGAGGATCAATTTTTTCATGACACCCAAACAACACAAATGCATGAAATCCAGCGAAAATTGCTTCACCATGTCGATGGGAGGCTCAATAGAGAGGAGTGGTGACACGCCACGATGATGTTGTTGATTTGCTTGATTCCGGAATGATTCATCGGTTCTCGGACGGGCATTTACTTCAGGGTAAATCATTCGATTTTTCGTATGTTGACCGGGATCTTCGCATCGCTCGCATGCATAATAGCCGCCGTGACCAATTATGATCTTCACCAAAGCTCGAGCAGGTCGATCGCATATCATACATTTTATTTTTATACGAAATAATTTGCCATCGATCACGACTCCATTCCTGAGGATTTCATTAAGCTCTGCAACCAAATCTTCTAAAAACTGGTGAATGTTCGAAGGTTTTTTTTTACCGGCATAAATAGCAACGGGAAATGGATGGTATACATTGGGCTCAAAATGTATCATGCACAATATCGGCCAGAATTGCATGGAGCTCGATTTATACAACGGTAAACCATCTATGTTGAACAATAACTCGAGCAAAGGTTCAGCATGTAATTCAACGTTCACAACCTTTTGAAGATACTTCGTAATACCGAAGTACACGAGCTCGCCTCCTTCTCCATTTTCCCCATCAAGTTTTCGCGGCTCAAATACGAATTTCGTTGTTTTCAGGAACGTTTTTGCAGTTTTTGGCAGCGTCGGAATCAACTCAGGCTGTCTCAAAATATTTAACAAATCATCGAGTTTAGTTAGAGGGACGTTTGAATTTAAGGCCCATGAACGAAGAGCTTCTGTAGCATTGAATCTGTTTTCGTCGTCGTCGGTTTCTTCTCCTTCTTCACCTCCTGTTTCTGCTTCTCCTTCTTCCGCTCCCTCGGCTTGGCTTTCGTCTCCTCTTCCTGATTCTCCTCCTTCCTCTTCCTCTTCTTCTCTGCCCTGGCTTTCGCTTCCTTCGTTTTCAGCAGCTTCACCTGTTTCTCCTTCTTCTTCTGCCTCTCCTTGGACATTTAAGTCGATGTTTCGTTGATCATCGCCGTAATTATCGTGACTGTCGCTGGATATTTGCCCATCATCGATAATCATACTGTCGTCTCCGATGCATTCGACTGCGTTATTGCTTTCGCACTGATTTTCCTGTATATTTCTCCTCATACGTCGAACCTCATTGGCATTTTGTTTTTTTCTTGCTCGGTATCGCTGTGACCGTAACCGTGTCAGTTCGCGTTTGATTTTAGTTCGGCTGCTCATGACCGTGAATTCTATGTTGTGAATATAAAAAAATAGAAAAATATACCATGCATGACTACCGCGCGAATATATTTTAAAAACGAATCTCCATCTCTCAATAAGTATTTACAAACCTTAGACTGACTCGTGGACACGAAAAAAGTATTAACAACTTTTGCAATGCCAATGATACGTCAAATCCAAGACGAGAATGTTTTTTTGCAGGTTAAATTAATCTGGAAGTCAGCTGTAATCGATGTTTTTAATGTTTTTATAATGTAGCACTGTATATCTCCCGCCCTCCCAAGCGCCAACGTACGGCTGCTGCGGGAAGCAGAATGCTATTCGGCTCTCTGCACACACTCATCCACTCTCACCAATGTGAGAATGTGTATTCGTGTACATACACGCACTCAGCGTCCAACTAGCGTCGTTGCTTACTACTGGTGTCGCCACCGGTATGAGTGTGCGGACACTATCAACCGCGACAATAGCATAGCTTTTACATGGCGGCGTCCCGCCAATACATGGGGGGTTCCCGCCAAATACGTGGAGAAGACGTGCGTGGACAGAGTGGCGAAAAGACGCGTGAGGACTCGAATAATATACGGTACGTCACGGTACGATATCTTTGTTTTAAACAACGTGAGAAACGTTCATCGATTGAAAAAACGGTAAGTTTATCATTCGATTCCTATCATTTATTCAATAATAGTGAATTTCACCAAAATTGTGAAGAGGCCAACGAATTTTGGTGAAAGGTCTTTTGAGGTTAGATTTCTCGATTTTTTAAAATTTCAATCTGCGATTATTCACGATTCTTTCATTTTCTTAGCTTGTTGCATTCACATCCTCGTAAATTATTTTTGTTCCTGTTCATTTATTCCCGAGCTCATGATTCCATATCAATTGACAGATTTTGCAAAAAGAAAGCTCGCAATCGACGATGGGACATATCGTTTACATTCCCTTTTGCGCAACTCCGAGAAAAAAAAATGAAATAATTCACGTTTATGGACGAAAAAACAATCGTTGATCGACCGATCGATTTTTACTGCAATTGCAGTTTTATTTTTGTCATTGCATTCGAGTATTGTCGATGCACAACTTTTTTTTACGAACTTTTATTATTGCATTATAAAAAAATATTGCTTCACGGTTCTCATAAACGTCTCACTATTATTTTTGTTTATTACGGGCTCGTGGGAATATTTTTACACGCGTAAAGCGTTATTTTCTCTGTATACTCGTATTGATTGATGTGCGTAGCGTAGAATTTCGAATCCAGTCATTACGCTGTCAGGATGACGAAAGAATTCTTACGGGGATGAAATTTCCCGTGTCGGGTAATTTTTCAAGATATTCAACCAACATTTTCGATCAAAAGCGGGCTGAGAACTAAAAAATCCAAAAATCCATTCATTCGCACTTTGTTCTTTTTCTCTCATTCAAATATTCAATTTTAAAAAAACTTTCATCCTCTATTTTAGCGAATATGGCTGCGAGTGCTATGTTCATGCATGTAGAGTTTGTGGATGATATTGGGAAAATCCGGAGCATCGACTTCGTCCCAGCGAGTTGGATTTCCTTCGACGAGGGAAAACAACATCTCGTCACACGATTTCCATCTGACGTTTCAAAACCAACGTTGAAAATTGTCAAAGAATTGGTCAAATCTGGAGCTGAGCCACTGTCGTCATGGCCAATGCATCGGATAAGCATCCGAGGCTCCGCAAGTATGTAACATGATGTCGTACGATTTACTCCTTGTTGTATGCATGAATAATCCTCATTGTATCCTGTTGTGTGCTCGAAAAATCCTCAAAAATATAAAGCCAATAAATAGCAAATAATTAATAAATAAATTGAATGAATCCTTCACATTTTGATTTTATAGAAACCTACGCTGAAGCTGTTATCAAGGTGAAAGCTCTCGAGCGAAAGGATTATGCATTCACTACAGACAACGAGAAACATGTGGCTGATCGACAACAAAATATCTTGAAAAGTTACAAGATCAAAGGGCAGAAATACGACCAACAAGAAGTTAAGGACTTATTTGCGGCCGCTGCGCTGAACGTACCAAGTGAGTACTTTTTCGTTTTACACTTCTGTATTTTTTGTCAGATGAAAATTTTGTTTGCACACTTAATGTAAGAGTTGCTGTTGTATTTGTGAATTTTTAATGTCAATTACACGAAAAAGAACCAGTGCACGATAACAATATGCATTTTCCTGATTCTGTTTGCAGTAGATCATTCGAAAAAAGGAGCATCACATGGCAAAAAAAATAATGATACAATGACGTGCGGGAAAAAATTCGGTCCTCGAAGCCTGAAGAAAAAAAAGCCTGGAAAACGATCGACGTACAGAAAGATAAGAGATCTGTCTGACACTTCGGATTCCGATGTTGGTCGGACTGTGATAAGCAGTGGAAACGATCGTTCTAAGAATTCATCTGATTCGAACTCTGGTGAGTGTACACGATTTTCATGCAACGAATGCCAGAGACTATTTGGTTTTTTTATTACTCGTTTGGTATATATTTTTCGTTTAATCTTTTCCGACAGATACGAATAACCATTCGAACGTTCCGAGTGCTGCAACAACGAAACGAAATTCCCTCTATGCGATCCAAAAAGAAACAAACAAGGACTGTAGTGCGCCGCCACGTACATCATTTGCTAGCGAGAAATCACCAGCACTTTTAGATGTCAATGGTAAGTCGCCGTTCATATAAAAACATGGATTTTCGTCTATAATTGTTTTTTCGTTACACGTTTAATATACATTTTCCGATTAATTCTTCCCGGCAGATTCGAACAACAATTGTAATGTTCCGAGTTCTGCAGCGAAGAAACAAAATTCCCTCTATGTGAGCGAAAAAAAAACAGACGAGGACTGCAGTGCACCGCCACGTACAACATCCGCTCGCGAGAAATCACCATCAGGACTCGTCGATGTCAATGGTAAGTCACTGTTTATTTTAAACATGCATTTTCGTCTAGAATTGTTTTTTCTGTGAAACGTTTATTATATATTTTCCGTTTAATTTTTGCCGACAGATACGAATGACAATTGGAACCTTCCGAATGCTACAACAAAGAAACAAAATTCCCTCTATGTGAGCGAAAAGAAAACGAACAAGGGCTCCAGCCCACGTACAGCATTCACTCGCGAGAATGAGGGTCTATTACCAGGACTCTCCGATATCAATGGTAAGTCGCTATTTAATTATTTTAAGACATGCATGTTCATATATTTTTGTGATAATGTTATAACTAATTATTTGATAATACTCGCAGATGCAGAAGTAAAATCTCTAATTGTACAAGGGTTCAATGCACTATCGCGCCAAATCGGACAGATACAAAGCCAGCTCTCCGCAATAAAACTGGGGTTAAGCGAAACTTCTGCAGTACAAAAGAAAATGAAGGGAATCGACGCTATCGTCGAAAAAGAAAATTTCAGCGAGCTGCCATTTACGACGCTCAAAGAATTCATGAAATTTGACGAGAAGCTGAGAACGGATAAGACTTTCAAGAAGGCGATTGTATGTTGAATTTGTATCTTACATTATATGTATGTATTATAAATTAAGACCCCGTACATGTCATTGATCATTACGTCATTGGCCATTTGGTCATTTTTAATATCTTTTCAGATCCATGGTATGTCAACCCTCATTCATCCAAACCCGAAATTGTTAGGGCAGTCGGTTCGTGACGTTATTAAAAAAATTATGATTCGAGATGTCCTGTTGAATTTTACATCAGTAAAAAAATCCGGCACCAAACTCGTTTTCAAGGACGACACAGCATTTTATATCTGCGTACGAGGTAAGAACTTGTTAATTCACGATAATTATATTTTAATTATGGCCATTATTTATACAATGTAAATGATGTTCATAACTTACATAATGAATAACAAAATCATAAATAAATAAAATAGGAAAATATACAAATAACACAAATACAATGTTTACAAATTAACTAATTTTGCATTTTGTGAAAATTACAGATGCCATATTCATCGAATTTCATGCTGAATCGGCTGGGGTAAAAGAAAAAGCGATATCAGATGCGTTTGGAGCGGTAATCAACAATGCCAAAGATTGGGGGGGTCGTGCTCGCAAGCGTGATGAAAATGAATAATTTAAATTCATTCACTTTTTTTTTATTTATTTCTATAATTCCTGTGATCTTAGCTGTTGAATATATTAAATAAAGAACTGAATTGAACCTAAAATGTATTGATTTCGTAATTATTATTTTTTTCTATGCATGAACCGGAGAAATTAGACGGCCAGACCGGGCCATGATCCGGGAAGTATCGGATTCGGGTCAGGTATAGGAGCCCTGCGGGACCAATGACGGATCACTGCCACGTCGGACATTGCGTGACGATTGTGATGCGGACCTGATCCGTAACCTGACCCGCGCCGGATAACGTGGGTCTGGCTGACCGGATCGGAGCCACATTTTAACCGGGCGAAATTTCTATTCGGGTAGTGGTGAACCAGGGAGTCCTCCGAGTTACGAAAAGAATAGCTACTCCCGGCCTCAGCAACCCCCTCGTGTATCGTATACACTCGTACCTCTCCCACATCACTAACCAGCCCCCTAACCTCCCATTCCCACCCCCATACTGCTCTCACTCCGCAACCCCTTGTAGAAACCTCTCCAGAACCGCATACAACATACGAAACCGTTCTGCGGAGTCTCGTACATCCGGAGGATTATCGTTCACTTCCTGCAGGTTTTCCAACACTGATATAGCCTCCCCTGTTTCTTATCCTCACGCCCGATTAGTTTGGAAAGTATAGCAATTTATGGCTGTTCACTGCTTTTCGTCATTCAACGTATTCCCCATTCGTGTACTGTATTTTTTACAAATATTCATTCAGTTTATTATAGAGCTTTGAAATTTGAATTATTGGTGCGAATATCGAGTGCAGATTCCACTCAATCACTAAATTATTTCCCTGGTTTCGTTAAATCGCTTTTATTCTTGCTTCATTTATTCTTTAACTTACACAAAAAAAAAAGAAAGTTCGGACAGCCCTCGAACTTTTGTAGATATTGATAGGGAAATACTATCACCTAACCCGACAGGCAGCATTCGACTTGCAACTTTTTCAACCTTCGTGTACTCGAAGATAGTCGCAGGGACACCCCCCGTAGATAAATAACGGTCACGAAGACTCTGCTCGGGAAATACGAGCGATCATTACATTATGACCGTTATACCCGCGAGTTTCGCCCGCGGCGGAGTGTCACAAAACGAGGAGGAATCTCGCCGATGTATCATGCGTCCGTTATACTTTTCCCGCAGGAAAAGCCGCCCATGCAAACGTGCGGTGATCGATCTTACATGTACAAATGATACAAAACTCGTGTGTGCTACGACTGTTTCGTCTTTGACTTTTTGTTCATCCCTATGCGGCACGAATCTCCACATAAGTCGAAATGGGGAGCGAGATCCCGAACAGAAAGATGGAAAAGACAAACGGTACGACAAGATAGTCCACAGCAACTTTAGTCACAGAGATATCCGCAGATACTTATCGAATCGTATTTCCGTATATGATAAAATATAAAACATCCCTCTGCCCCTAAACGACCATCGTCTTTCTTGCCCCTACAAACCGAACTACATTTTTCTTCACATTTGCATACTCGCCTCGGAAAGGGTGTGACTCGTATCGGTCTGTTTGCTCATGCAGAGTGTATTGGCAATATATTTGCGTATCCGCGAAGTTATCGTGAGAAGAAATCTCAGCGAACATGCGTTTTGAGAATCGAGGCCCATTTCGTGTCTTTTGGTTGATGGAATAACGACAATTTGACTCGATCGACGATAAACTTTTCTGTGTCGTTCACTAGCTTCAGAAAAAAACGTGAAATTGCCGGAAACTTTGCAAAATGCAGAAAAATAGAAACTTCCGCGTTGTCCGCGTTTATCTTACGCGCCCCCGGTCAACGGAGCGAATCTTTATTTATGTCAAAAATAAAAATAAAAATAAGAATAAACGAAACGTGGAGCCGAAAGCTTTCAAGGAAGAATTAGAAGCACGCATGCTACTCCGGTTTGGAAAGAGAGAAATCAGGTCGACTGAGAACGCGAGAGAAAAAGCATCTACGAGAACGTCGGCTAAATAAGAGGTTTGGAGGAAGGAAGAGGAGGAAGAGAGCCACGACGAGAAGGAAGGCAGCAGAGAGATTGTGTCTTGGCTTTACGATTTCTTGGGGCCAGGGGAAAGGGAGGAAAGAAAAGCACGAAAGGGAGCGTTATTCTTTGACTAGTAAGAGAAAAAAAAGACACTATGTGTACGCTTATACATATATATAAACATTAAAGCGAAAGGAGAGCGCTCTTGTTTCGCAAACAGTTAGGAAACAGCTAACGCTAAGGATAAAGTGGTATCGGAACGAGACGATCGTCGAACAGATGCCGGGCCATAAAACAACCGCTTCCTCCCTCCTTTCCACAATCCCATACCGCACGATATAAAGAAACGTACACATTCACAAATCTCTCGATTGTACATCCTCCTTTTTCCAGCAATTCGCACACAACTACGAAGAAACCGTCTTCTCCTCTCGAGAAAGAAAACTGAACACAGCCAACTAGCGTTTCTCCTAATGGGCCAAGACAAACTGCGCCCTGTTTGGTGTTTAGTACGTCGAGCCCTCAATCTCCCTTGGAGCGAGAACCGGGGGTGGTTTCCATCCCCCAAATCCTTGTAAAAAAATCTCCTCCCAATGCTTTTCGATACTCGCGCTGATACGTCTTTTTATATCACTAGGGTGAAGAGTTCTAGTCAATCGCGTTCCCGGATAAATTTTTATCCACGATTTTTGAAAAAAAAAATATAGAAATTTAAATCCCGAAGCTGAGGCTCTGTGACGGGTTTTCGTAGATCTGGCAATTCCCAGTGATGGAGGAAGTCTCCCTGCGTGTCCTCGTGAAGAGTTCTAGTCAATCGCGTTCCCGGATAAATTTTCATCCACTATTTTTGAAAAAAAAAAAAAAAATATAAATTTAAATCCCGAAGCTGAGGCTTTGTGACAAGTTTTCGTAGATCTGGCAATTCCCAGTGATTGAGAAAGTCTCTCTGCGTGTCCTCGTGAAGAGTTCTAGTCAATCGCGGTCCCGGATGAATTTTTATCCCCGATTTTTGAAAAAAAAAAATATAGAAATTTAAATCCCGAAGCTGAGGCTCTGTGACGAGTTTTCGTAGATCTGGCAATTCCCAGTGATTGAGGAAGTCTCCCTGCGTGTCCTCGTGAAGAGTTCTAGTCAATCGCGTTACCGGATAAATTTTTATCCACGATTTTTGAAAAAAAAAAAATATAGAAATTTAAATCCCGAAGCTGAGGCTTTGTGACGAGTTTTCGTAGATCTGGTAATTCCCAGTGATTGAGAAAGTCTCCCTGCGTGTGCTCGTGAAGAGTTCTAGTCAATTGCACTTTCACGCATACGAAAAAAAAGTTTTATTCCGATAGGAACAGATAACCACACGCGTATATTCGCAACTGTCAAACCGACCGCCCGACCTGTCAGACTGACAGCGGGAGTCAAAACACGGTGTATTACAGGACCGACCAATCACAGAACGAATAAAATGGCAACAATTACAATCGAAATATATCGTGACCCTAGAACCCTAGAACTTTTTATTAGGGGACACTTTCGGTCGTTTCGTTACGCACCCTCCAATATATTTTCCCACCGTCATCCGTATTATCATTCTGACATGATCTCCACGATTTTCTGTAATTCTATTAAAAACATTACCACCATCACTAGTTAAAACTTTCGCTAAAATGTTTTTTCAATTAAAAAAAATCATGATTGTCAGTTCTACTGAAATCAACTCATCGTTCAATTTTTATTTTTTAAATCTATGCACGTGATGCGGAGCTAATAATACACCATAACGTACGTACGTACCAGTTTTTTATTTTTTAATATTTGGTCATTTTTATTACGCTGGTACAATTATGGAGGAAAAATTAACACAAAAAAATGGAAACGAATCCTGCGACGTAGATAAATTTAGTCTCGTCTATTCGACGATCGCATGCTCGTTCATTTTCAACGAATGTGCCAAAATCTATGACATATACATATATGGACTCTATATGCGGCATAACTACGGTCTGAATATATGAATAACATTGGAGGAGCTAACCAACCCCACGTTAGTAACGTACGTATTGAATATATCCGCGAAGCGTACACACGCCTTCGCACCCATTCTCCTTGATTACGAGGAATCTGTAACTTGGTTAACCAGTCCAAATTCTCGAGGGTTGAAAATCCCTTGGTGCTTGGGCAGTCTGTCAACGGCGTTGGTTCAAGGATATAAGGTAAAATGATCAGTCGAGGAGAAACGAACCGATTCACGCGACTGTTCACCGGCGCGTTAAGAGAACCATAAAAGGATGTGAGTTCTTTCATGGTTGGTATGAAATGTCGAAATAACTTACCAGCTGATGGAAATTCCATCGTCAAACGTGTTTTCTCATTTTTCCCCTATTTTCTGTAGAAAACTAAATTTCTGGCATCATATCGACGATAAAATGTTTGAGCATTGTTCCTGCGTTCTCTTTGTAATCGAAGACGAGTTGGTTCGTTCCACGTTGTCGAATCTAACATTGAAAGGTTCGAATGAATAGCTCTCATTCGGTACATCGATGCTTATGACAATTGTGTCGCGAAAAATAAAGCATCGTGATAAAGCAAAAGGTCTGATATGCGTAGGTGCACATGCACCTGACAATAATCACGATGTGACGCTGATGACGATAATAACGAGGCGGCGTATATAACACTAGGGCCGTTATTTCTCATTAAAAACAAGGGGTTCATCGCTCGCCATTATTACAGGAGTGGAGGTTCTCTTGGCGATGTGTAACGCACGTACGAACACACGGATCTGTTGATGCCGGTTGTTTGTCCCCGGACGGTGCTTGGCAGGCGTCGAAACGCATTTGCAAGCTTTCTACGGGGTCGATATATGCATACACATGATTTTACCGTATATATGTTTATAAAAGGTGCGAGGAGCGATGCAGCGAGAGGGGCAAAGAGACGAGTCATTGAGAGGTGTCACTTCGTGGCATATTCGTTTGTGTTTTATCCGCCACTTCGTCATTATCTGACTCGCGGGTTCACAGTTGGGGCTATTGTTAATGCTCGACGGCCGCACTCGAGTACGACAACCCACAAAATACAAATAATCAGAACACTCAAAAGCCCCGGATTGCTTCCGACATTCCTATATATATTTATACTCTCGTTCTTTCTCTCTCTCTCTTACCTACACACACATTCGTCATCTCTCTTTCTCTCTCTCTCTCGTGTAACTCTTTTGCCAGTCCCTGAAGCTTTATCTCACGTTCGCTCTATCTAGTGCATCCTCCAAACCCTCTTCCCGTCTTCCCACTCATCTCCCAACCGTTCCGTCAACCTATCCAAGAGTGCCCACGTGCTCTCGTTCACCCTTCTATCCCAACGCATCCCCAAGCCTATTTTGATTCATATATTCGAGAAGTATAATGACTCGCTTCACTGATTTTTTTCAACGTGATGAACTTTTCCTGCCTTGACGAAGAGATCGTTATAACTGTGATGTAGAAATAAGAAAGAGAGTGAGATGGAGCGAAACTGAGAGACATGCGTTAAAATCTCAATAAAACAATTTCCACTATTATTCTGAAATATTCTGTATTTTCATCTCTGTTGAAGAACCATCTATGAAGATATTGGAAGACTGGACTAACGAACAAAATTTAAGTCATAATTTTGTGGTATGTTTGTTGCAAAAACATGACGATAACTTTTCGGGAGTTTTGCTGAACGAATTCGAAGAAAAATCAGCGTGCGTCCGACGGAAGTTCGCGATCGATTCGTTCGGTATTCAATGGGTAAGATTTAATGAATTGAAATAGAAATTCATGGAGATTCATTAATGAATGGTAATTTGGGGTAGTAATTGAGAAATGTGCGTGTAGAATCTCACGACTTGTACTTGCAACTACAACGACGCTAATGTACTATAGTATGCACGTTGATAGAGCACGGTGAAGAGGGATCGCATAGCCTGGGCTCCATAATACTCGAGAGCTGACCGCGCAATGGCACCTCCGAGCTATTGTTGTAACTGCCAACGTTAATTGTTAATTTGAATGGGCTTATGTGTGTAGCACCCGAGTCCATGCGGAATTATACACCGCGTGCGATGAATCCCAGGTACACACCATTCGCGATGACATCCACGAGAATCGGAATGATATTATGGCCTTGGGAATGTCAGGACATACATACAAATCCTCTCTGCTATGAAATCAAAGTATAATCAGACTTGTTTGCATGAATGCATTCAACTTTATTGCTTATAGGCCGAGCCCCTCGCAACTGGAGGCTAAATCGACTCGCTTTCGAAACGAAAGAAATTAATGAAACTTTACGTCGTACGATCATTTCATTTCACGTCAAGTATATATATCATGAAAATAAACGAGAAAGTTTAAAACTTTTTGTATCAACCTGTCATCAACGGGCGCGATAATTTCGTTAAAAATCAAAATTTATTTTATCCATACGATAAATATTTGCTGCTTCCCAAATTATTATCAATTGCAACGTCAACGTCAAAAATATCGAAATCGTTGGATAAAGTTCCCATGTCCTAAAGGATTTTTCTGATAATTCAAAAACAATTTTTCCATCGGTGCAGATAGAGCCATTTATAATGAGAAGCAAATGGATTCAAGTCGTTGGAAAATATGGGCGAAGGGGATGAATATAGAAAGCGAGTGATAATTAATCCTGGGGCTTATGAAAAGTGGTGTGTTGAGTCTTGCTATTGACAGCCGTTGGCATGTTGTATACGACGCGTTGATTCGGGCTCTCGCCATAGCCTCGAGCAATGTATCGAGTACTAAACACGTTGTGGGTACACCCAACTCACAGCATCGCCGATACACGTACCCACGTACATAAATGTATATGCTTGCATATAAATATATATATGCATGTGTACTATTCGATCACCTACGTTTCTCCTCCATATACCTGCAGCATGCGGTGTATACGTCCGTAATTACCTTTACCCTTAATTATCTAGCCAATTAGCCCGAAGCTATTATGATTAAACCTATACTGGTAAGTTTATAATAATAATTACTTACTATCGACCAAGAGGCTGTTGCTACGACAGGATAATTCTCACTTTCCAACCAACATTACACTACGACCTTAATAAATATATATAAGTGGATACCTGTGAGTGAATTTCGTGCAGATTTTCATCTTTTTTTACAATTAATTACTCATTAATTTAAACATTGATACAAATCGCTTCAGGAGAGGTTGAAAAAGTTACAGAATTTTCTTTACTGTTTCTGTCACATTTTTCATATTGTCTGAAGCATTGATGAGTCTCGAAAAAAGTTTCGGACGTTTATTCACAAGTGACGAGTCCTTTAGAATCCTCATCACCGCAGCAATTCGAATATTATGTATACGAATGTATATCGATTTTGTATTGCGATGGTTGAAAATTATTCGAGCTTCTCGGTGTGTATATTTCGATGTCATATTTTAAATATTTAATGAACATTCAACTATGTGAAATCTGTTTCGATTTCATACACTTTTCTTTATGAAGAATCGAACGAATAGATTCACAAAATAATTTCAGTTGGTAGAGATTTGTTTAATAAACGCTTTACAAATTTCAGGCATGGTTGAGATTATTTTACTCTTCCAATAGTGCGTGCACGAGAGTTCGAGGCAGTTTCAAGAAGGGTTGAACTACCGGTGCGAATTTTTCAGCAGTGTTGAGCAACTTCAGAGAGCCCATTCTCAGGAGGTTGAAAAAGTTCTCTTCATTGATAAAACGTCGGGCATGCAGGGTGTGTCTTATATCGTTCGTTACAGGTTTTACATTCCGAGCAAAAGTTTGAATTTGTCCCAAATTGTTTTTCAACTCGTCCACCATGTCTACTGGCTCTTCCGACGTTCGATCATCATCATCGAACTGACTGCGATACTGTGGAACAGATTGGAATTGAGAAATCGTCCATTTCGATTTATTTTCCAAAGACACAGAATTTTCTTTTGTATTTTTTCACGCAAGTCTTATTCAGCAACGAATAAAGAAGATCGTAAGAAAAAGTTGAAAAAAATTTCACTCGAAATTATGTTAGTAACCTTTGCTCTTGATGAAACGCCGTTATTCCACTCTTTCGAATTTTCATCCTCTGCAAATACAACGGATTGTAAACACACGAGAAACGAAATAAAGAAAACGTGGAACTTTTTCATCGTTAGCAACGACCCTCGCGAATGGAGATTATCTACTGTCTAGTCATCTCTATGAAAACACTAGCTTTTATAGACATTTATATTTGACTCCGAGAACGAGCAATTTCTATTCGGAACCTCGTCGAATCGTGACGATAGCACGAGTAAACAAGCGTACAACGAATTTTTCTTAGATATAAATGCCAACCTATATATGCATATCGAGCGAAACTTAAAATTAAATAAAACTTGTTCATGCGCGAATCTCGTGAAGGAAAAAACAAACATGTGTCAATCGTATGGTCGGTTTAACAAAGACGACTCGTCGACAATTCCTGCTTGATGATAAAACATCGATGAAAACATTCGTCACGCGATACGTCTTCGACAATCCACATCAAAACTGTGAGACAATTCCCAACGTGCAAAAGTTCATTTGCTCATTCAATATCTTCGTTCTTAATGTCTTATATACTCGAGATTTTTTTTTAGGTTTCATTTTTTTGTTGGAGACTTCTGTGCTGATTAGGGAAGGCTCAGAAAAAAATAATGAATCATTATTTTCCAAAGTTTTTCAAAAATTCAAAATTCGAACTTTTCCAGGCTCATTCAAATTTTGGACCGATCGACACAAAACACCTTGTACAAACAGCACAACTCAATTGTTTATTACGGCACTATTGCTATCCACAGTTGACCGATCACAAATCGATTCCCACCTTGACTTTGCAGTGTTATTATAATTCGTTTCAAGCATTCGTTCCGGTAGAACCTCTCGGACTGTGCGTGATACATCGAAGAGTTATTGCTATTAAAAGTTGTCTTAAAAACGTAGAGAGAAAAAAATGTTTTATTTTTTTCAATATCATTCTACGGAGTTTATTCGCATTCAACCATTTTTTTTCTTAATCAAGATAATGTAATGAAAATTGAATAAGTAAATGAATATGAAAATGAATAAATCAATAAAAAAAAACTTATTCAAATTTCATGAAAACTCGCCCATATTTTACTTCGACTATTTTTTAATGATATTTCCTTAATTTTCCCAAATTTATTATTCGAAAAACGAATGAAATATTTAAAATTCATTGTGACTGAATTGTCACCGAATGGTTGAGCAGCTTGAACTCTTAAATGTTCCCATAGAATGGGCAGAAGCGTTTGAATTCATTGCCAATTTTGCAGCTGTCTCTTCGGCGTTTCAAAATGTTCTCACAATGGAAACGAAAAACAAATCGTTTACATAGGAGTGTTAAGTGTGCTGTACGAAGCAGCTCGACGTCACGAATTCGAGAATAGATCTCGAGATGTCGTCTCTTCAATATAAAAAAAACCAAAAATCGTACTCTATCATCGGACCTTTCGCGATCAGTCCCGTCCTAAAAAACTAGACACGCGTTTGACGTATTCGCACATACACATCCATACCTATATTCTCCTCCTGTGTCACAAGGTCTGTATTTATTTCACTCCTTCGATGTTTCTCGTTCACCGATGCCGTGTCCCTCCACAGGAAGTTAAACAAAAAGAATTCCCCCATCTCTCTCTCCTTCTCTCTCTAGAGACTGTTCTGAATCGATTAAATAATCGAACCCTGCCATCTAGCAATCCTTTTTCTCCATCCTACTGTGTGTACGTGTGTGTCTGTGTGTACCTTTCACACTCTTCATTTCGTTCTCGTGGTCCAGTAAAAGCGTTATAATTCCTGCTCCGATTATATGGATATATATTTATTATATAAATGGTCTTAGCTGTTCAGCTTCTCTGATTTGAATGCTACTGCCGATAGTACATATATGCATACATATTTCCTATGTATAGTCTCGTATTCACTCGAGTTCCTTCTTTTCTTATTCAAATGGTCCATTGATGCTTCAATGAATAATATTCAATGATAAATTTGTGGGCGTATTCAGGATGAAGCGCGATGCTCTCTCTTTCTTTCTCATTATCTATCTGTCCCTGTCTCGCAGTCTTTGAGACCTTGTTATTCAACCACGTACCCGCCAAACTTCCTATCCATTGCCCAGATTTGAATTTCTTCTCCAAATACATGCGTCAGTGCGACGTTGCAGGAAAAACGAAAGAATCGACATGACGAAAATGAAGAAAATTGAAAATTTATTTCTATCGAGTAGATGAATATTTTTGAGGAATGCGAAATTCTTACGTGTCTAGCCTCGGGGATCACGAACGTAAAGAAATTTTTTGGAGTGATTTAGAAAATATAGAAATATTTTTATTGATATTTAATCGACATCGTTTTCTTTGAAAGTTCGACGACCCTCCGGCAGTTTGAAAAGACTCATTTGAGATGAGACAAACAAGATCCGCAATGGTGAGACGGATGGAGCGAGACTCTAGTGATTTCGAGACAGGATCCTGAAATAGGATTGTCCGCACCATCGGCTAGGAATCCCATCAAGTATCGTCCTCGGGTATATATGCCCACCAGGGTTACGGGGCACGATATTAGACGGCAGGAAGAACGAGGATGCCACCGGTGCTTCGGTACCATACAGAACGCCGTCAGCGGAGCTAGTTAACGGAGTTTATAATAAGGATCTCCGGTGTGCAACACGCCTGCTGGGCCTATCTATTTATTGGGTGAAAATGTCTTCGGTTTAAATCCCCGTGAAATACCAACGACCATGGAAACGATGGATCGTGCGGAGCACCAACATTTCGCTCTATAGATGCGGCTACTGGCTTCCTTATTCCCGCACGATCGGGCATTGTTTGTCGTCACTGTCTTCGCGATGAGTACCACGTGAACCGTAAAAAATCGACTCTGCTTCATCCGATCCGATTACTTGCCGAATAAATAGATCGGCGAATAGAATTTTCTCCCGTAAACTCTAAATCTTCCATAGTTCCTTTTCACTGCTTATTACTCTTCGAGTATTTCTTACCAGTTTGTTACAAAAAAAACGGTTAAAGGAACAATGTCAAATTTATATCTATATATTGGGCATTAATGAGCGTCTGGTATTAATCGTATCAGTCACGATTTTCTCAACAAATCAAATGTCTACGAAGACAAAACCTTTCTACATCGATTTTCCAGAACTTTTTATTCCTTCTTTTTAAAACCAATTTCGGGATTTCTTTACGGCTGATTTTTCCTTTTTATCAAATGAATGGGATGTGAATTTTAATTTTCAATTCCATATGAAAATAAAAACGAGTTAGAAAATATATAAAACTATTGAACAATAATTTTCGTTTGAATTTTCACCGTGGCATTTTCGAATTTAATAGAAAATCAAATAATTCGAAATAATATTTCAGGCTGGTATTCCATCCCAGAACGAAAACGTTTCAAATGACTCGTAAGAACGATTCGTAAGAGAGCAGGTCTCCTCCTCTCGATCCATTAGAGGAGCACTCTCTGCGGGTTCGATTATATCCTCAACGTCATCGTTAAACGACGATGATTGTCGTGGTATCAACCGGCATATTACACAGTAGCAGGACACGTAGGAAAGCATGGCTTTCGATCTCAGTCGTGGATAAATTTCGTGGCTCCGGAACCTGGCGCCTGAGAAAATTACAGTGATTGTCGAAGATCGCCCGAAGCATGAGAGCGACTCGGAAGAGAATATCGTCCTCCGCACACAAACGTAGTATGTTCGAACGAACGTCGAAGGTTCAAAGTGTGCAAGTCACTCCTTCGTACTCTAGTGTTTTTTTTTTTTTTTTTTTTTTTTTTTCTTCATCAGCATTTTTTTGTCCTTTTATGTCCAACGAAAAATTCGAAGAGTCGACAATGTTGGTTGACGCCATTTCTACACTATATACCACGCTTCAACTCTAATGGGTCTCACTCTTAACTGCCTCGTGCTCTGCCGTTTCTTCTCGTCATCGTTCCTTTTCTTTCTTTACCATTCTTTTCGAGAAAATCGTTCGGCTGCAAGCTTTTCCGCGGTATAACTGCACTATAGGCTCTCATATTCCTCTCATTTGTCCTCGTCGCATTTTACACTGCGGAATGTTTTATACACGTATATATTATGCGCTAAAGGTTCTTTGCCCAAGCTACCTGTCTGTTTGTGTGTGCATGTGTGTGTTGTATGTACACACAGCGGCAAATTTTATCACGCGTGATGTAATTTTGGAAGCTTTCGGGAAGAAAACAAGTGAGAGAAAAAGAGCGGGAGTTAGAGGCCAACGACTGAAGGTGCATCCACCTGGAAATTAAAAATGTCGCACAATGAGCACTCGTCGCAGTAGAGGTACGAGGTCACGTTTGCTGGAATGCAGCCGCGCACGCAATGCTCTATCGTCGTTGTTGATATCGTTGTCGTTGTCGTTGACGTCGCCGTCGTCGGCTACACCCACCCATCACCCGGCCCAGGGCTCCTTCACCTGCTTCCAAGCACTCTTACCTTTCTTTCCCTCCTCTCTCCCTATTTTTCTCTTTCTCTTTCTCACTGTGTTTTCTTCAATCTCGCCTGATGTTTGCCGGAAGCTTCCGCTACCGAGAGTTAACGATTTCACGAAAGCGATTATTTTCTTCTTTTTCTCTTTTCTCGCTGTTGAAGCATTTTGCATGCTATCCGGTGAGGCAAACTGTGAACCAACGAGGGACCTGAATCCAAAACGATTTTTTTCTTGTTCGACGAAGCAATCCAACTCCTTCTCTCTCCCTTTCTCTCCGTCTCCACCCCCTCCATGCTCTCATCTTGACAGTTTATTTTTTTTTTCTTTTGCAGCCACTTACCTTCACGACCTTTCATCTCGTTCGCAAGAACAAATCGATGAGAAAAGTGTCCGTTCGAGTCCATCAAAGTGCGACAGTCCAGAATGGTTATTTTCTCGCTCGCCTCTCATCAATAGGCCTGAAGTTTTGTTACCATTAACGAGGGTGACTCTCGCAAACGCAAAAGGTCCCCAGAACGATCCTTGTCATACGAAAATGGTCAGCCAGAGGCGCTTGTTCCTTTCGCCCTCTTCCACCAGCTTCTTTGGATCAAGATGTATCAACAATTCTTTACATACGAACGACTTCTGTTGACCGAGCCAGAATTATTTTTCATTCAGTCATTTCTTCTGGATGTGGCGCCATCGAAGCTCATACATTGACCGATTGATCGTCATCATGGAGGCAAGATGTTTATTAAAATCTACTTGCACCAAGTTGTCGGTAAGATAGTTGTAAAGTTATGCCCATAATGGTAAAATTTTCCTATATCCGCCACGCAGATTCCTAAAGTTCCATTGCCAAAGTTCGATTCTTCGAAAAATTTGGATAATTATAAATTATTATTGAACGAAATTAAAGCAGATTCTAGAGAATTGCAATTTTTTTGTCGCAGCTGCTCGATAACCATCCTTCGAGAAATACATTTGAAAAAATAAAAGAATTAGTACGCGTAGACCTGTAAAGATCTTGGGAGACCAACCAACCACCAACTCGTGAAGGCTCGAATATTTCGTTCGTTTTTTATGCGTACTGCGAGCTCATCTCTCTTTCAAAGGATCCCCGTGGAGTTATATCCCTGTGACGTGTAACAGATTCTTTCACCTTAACGTCCTTGGTGAACTCACCCGCGCGCATTTTACCACCTCGGTTTCTCTCCTGTATGTAGAAAAGCGAGCATTGTAGCACTTTGATGGGTTTGGATATATCGGAGCATATCTACTAAGGCTACGGCTGTGCGCGTGCGCCATATTGGATCCACTTACATGATGTACCAGCTTAACACATTCGAAGCTGGAATATCATCCGAGTTGGCGCATTCTAAAGGTTACCTCATACATGAAGCGTATAATGAGTAATGGAAACTTATACATGGAACCAACAAGAAAATAATAGGAGAACGAGGCAGGGAACTAGAGGGAGATGGAAGAAGGGAGCGCATGGAAGAAAACGCGAAATGATCTGTATGGCAAAGCGAGCACTCGAGGTAAATAAAAAAAAAGGACCAGTACACCCCCGAAAGTTTTGCGAGCACCTAGAGCAGGCAGACGTATACACATGTATGTGATACATGCTCAGGGCTGTCAAAGTAGAATGCCCTCTGTATGTTCGTTTGCCTCTTCGCTTACCCCTGCTCGGTTTTCCGTAGGATAGTTCGGTTTTGTCAAGTGCACCTGCGAGCCATCAAAAGGATCCATCTACTAGGAGGCTAATATTTAAATTCGAACCATTCTCGTCAGGCTCTTCCTGCTGCGGTAAAGTATCCCTGCCATATCTTCTTTGCCATGGGTCCTGATGCCTTGACAAGCAAAGGTACGTTTTCATTCATTGGGTATTCGAATAGTCGATCTTTATAGATAGGATTTATAATTGCCTAACGAAGAAACCTCATGATTGTAAGAGAAAACGATCTCACGGTCGATTCCTGGGCCACGTTGCTGCCAAGCTGAAGAGATCAGCTGCAAGATCTTCGACTGATTTCAATACAACATTTTGTGTAGATGAAAAAAAAAAAAAACGTGCGAGGTATAAATTGGAGGCTTTTATGAATCCTGGCAGGGTGCTGTACACCCAGTGCAAATTACAACACATTACGCAGTTCCTGTTCCTCGCAGTCGTAACATAATACTGCGTCGTAAGATCAGGCAGGTATCCAATCTTTGGTCTTAAGTCCCTTTGATGATGGTATAGACCAGCGATAGATCGTTAGGTCCTAGCTTCTGCCCCTGTCAAGTAAATTCCTCGTATACATCGCCGTGACAAGATGCTGGAACAATGTTCGCCAAGAGTTGACGATATACCGCTGTACTGCTGTGTGTACATATCCGCCAATGGGAAATTAAGCCGCTGGTAGAAGGACTGAGAATTGTACGAAGACTGTCTAGCGAATGTGCGCTCATGCCACTGATGCAGTACGACTACGCAGTTCGAAGACGAAAGATAGAGACGAAGGCAGAGAGTGTGTGTAAGCGAAGCATGGTACTTTGATGCCCAGTACCCGCGGCGCAAACGGGACGAATTAGGCTAAGCAATCGGAACGGTACCCGCGTTCCGAAATTGTCCAAACTCCGACAAACCCCTTGAAGGTGCACATTCCTCCCTCAGTCCTTAGACTCCGATTCTGTTTCCCCTGTAGATGTCTCTTGCTCATCCTCAACCACGTGCCCTCCTCCCCATACTCCTCCTCGTAAGATGAAACGCCTTTTGTTCTCATCGCCAGGGATAAGACAGAAGATGCGGTATGCGTCGCTGGACTGGTCGGGGTGGTGATGTGGATACCGCACTGAAGATCCTCTGCTCCGTTGTGCTGATGGTGGCTACAGACGAACAACGGAATGGCCGCAGGGCAAGACAACGTTACAGTAGCAAAGATCGTCCATCTCTATCCTATTCCTCGATGCTTACGTCCTTGCCCTCGGTTTCTCACTTGAACCTCGAAGACTGTGGCCTTCCAAGGTAGGACACATATACTTGCCCAGAGAAATGGAGAGAGACAAGGCTAAAAATGGAGACGAAGATAGAGAAATTGAGATTCGAGGAACGGGTATTTGTGTAATATTCCGTTTGTCTTGCCTTTGGAGCATCCGCTAATGCACACAACACTAGGGTGTGGATGCGGGGATGGGTTTGCTTGCTGCTACAGGAAAGGGTGGTGGAACTGGGCTAACAAACCCCGCCCATGGAACAACGTCTATGACTGCATGAGCTTGCTACAAGCAGCGGCGCGTAGAGCTACTACCAGGATTGTTATTGTACAATTTGCTAAGACTAAGGAGACGCGAGGCAGCGTAGCTTGCTGCTTTCGAGTGTAAGAAGCACCTTTGGACATCAACCAGAAGTAAGAAGCAAAGACAGAAGAGGGAGAGTGAGACAAATTTCGGAATAATGTTGGGAGACTAAGTAAGAAGACATTTCGTGTGTTCTGTCTTGCTCAGTTTGTTCTCTTCAGTTCGTCCTCACCACCTACTAACAGTTTCCTCACAACCAACGCTATTCCAACGCTTATGCTCGTGGAACATCTATTGACCGGGATCTTTGGTCTCTACTAGATTGCTATGAGGCCGCAAGTGATTTTCGAATGCTCCATCATTTTCAGACATGTCATTAAGGGTCCGTTAATATCATCCACTGGAGCTTGGCAAAAAGAATCCGCATCAGGTCCGAAGTTATCGTCGCTTATCTTCAATCGATATTTTGATAAACCAGACATTTTCATTACGTTCAGGACGTTCGAGAAAGACGCGGTTGAGAGCCTAAAGTTTGCCTGTTGACCGAGATCAAAGTGGAGGACCATTCGTATGGCTACAACCCTCCGTTAGGAAATATCTCTACTTCTCCTGAATGTCTAAGCATCGTGCTGTGGCTGTTGCAGGAGCAGTTGCTGTTACCACTTTCACTGATGTGCTTACCACGGGCCAAACCTTCTTCTTTGGTGTCTATCACAATAACAAAGACGTCTGTTAACCAGTAATGACATATTCTTCCTTATCTCGAAGATCGCTCGATGATAACTATGTGCGATGTCTTCATCTCCTTCCAAATTGGTTCTTATCCAAACAGCTTGACATTGATCAACATTATTAGAAGCTCGAGATTCTCGTGTCATCGTGTAAAACAAAACATTCCCCGAGCTGCATCATTCGACGATTTTTAATCCCGCCAACGAAACCGGAAGTCACTGCTAGTCTCGTCGTTATTCCGAGTTTGCTATCTCGACGTTCACGCAACCTGTCGCTCTTCGTTCCTTTTGCAAACGGCAAAATCACATCGCGAATACCAGATGCAGTCTTCGGTCGCTGCACTCCTGCACGCATTTTCTCTTCCATGCTGACTCGTACATATCTTATCCCTCCTTGATTTCCCGTGTATGAACGTAACTCCATGAACATGGCGAATAGAATATCTCAAGGTTTCCGCAATCCGGTGAGGTGACGCACCTCCGCGTTGCCATCAGCGGAGGTAAAGGTGCTGGAGGTTAGAGGAGCACCCAAGGAGACGAATGTCGGGTGTGTCGAGTCGCTGGTAGCAAAGTGGCTGTTCTTACACAAATAAAACAGCACTTAGTACGAGTACTTACCTCTCTCTGCGACAACACAGACAATGGGAATATGACATCTGTTCGTATAAAGAGAGAGAGAGAGAGAGAGCGCGAAGGAGAGTCCTGCGTACGAGGGAACCGACGTTCTCTCGTTGTCGCTCCACTATCACTGTTCCTACGTCTTCGAATCCTGGTCTCGCTGCTCAAGAGGACCCAACGCATCTTTTATCTTTCTCCATTGCTTGTTCTCAAACATCGTGACAAAGGTAACGCAATGTTAGAGAGACGCTGAGAATACTCTTCATATGTAAATTCACTCGAGCATGCCCTCGTTGCTTCTCGTAAAACGTCCGTGTATGTGTGTGTGTGTACGAAAGGACGCTTCAGAGTAACAGCATCAGCACAGCTTCCGTTTCACGCGGAGCTCCCAACCGATGTATCTCTATCAACATACGCTCCAAAGTCGAGAATGGCAATCCAAGATTTTCAGAAGAATAAACAATGAGGAAAACACGGAGGACATAGGAGCGCGTTGTGCCAAACGATAGAGGAATCGAGGCCTCCCATGCTCAAAACCCGCCAACGCATTAACGCTTGAAACGAGGAAGTAGGAAACCAAAATATTTCCATCTCCTGTTTCCACTGCATGATTCTTGGATTTAACGAATTCAGACAAACAAGGAAAATGAATAACAAAAGTAATTTCCGACTCAACCTCGATACAGTGTCTCGGAAGTCATTTCCAAACGCATCAGCGAGGGGCATTGAAAAAAAAGAGTTCTGACACGTGGAGAAAAAAGAATCGAAACGTCCAATCGAATAGGGCGAACTTGTACGGCAAAGTAAATGAAATCGAATCCACATCGAAATAAAAGTTAGGAGCGCGGGTGAGAACCAAAACCGGGCGAAAAGAAATCCAAGGGAGTGAGAGCTGGGCGAAGGATGCTGGATGATCGCCGAGGGCGGACGTATCATCCCGGTGTTGTTCACAAGTGCTCGGTCCACCTCGAAAATAAAAATATATATTTATACATATGTATACATACACATAAAATATATATAAGCTCGTAATATAGAATATCCGCGTATATAGTTATACAGGAGGACGCGTAACGCGATATGAGATGCACGAGTTCGGACGTTTTGGCATCCTGACAAGCAGACAATCAACTCATCGAGGCGTGTGGATGCATTTTTATTATATATTATAGACTGCCCGATTCCCCTTCCATTTTCCATATCGTACGTCACTCACTGTGTCAGTCGCTAACGTACCGTCTCGAACGTATTTTACGTACCGGGTGATCAAAGTACGAACGGTCCATTCGATACATTTCTCCATAAAAACATTCACTTCGTTCACTACTTTCATTAAAAATCAAACTTGATCTAAAGTTTTATGCAGTCTATACAATTTTCTAGATGCGACAGCAAGAGTGTAACAATAATTTCACATATAATGATCTGGAGCTGTTGGAATTACAAAGGAATCTTAAATTTTCAAGATTTTCCTCAATATTCCAGAGAACAAAGTCAACGTGATGGAAATTCGATTGGATCTGCAAGCTTTTTTTTTGAATTTTAATCTTGAGCATGAAAAATAACTTACCACTAAAGCCACCCGTTAGAAATCTTAAATAGGAGTATCGGCTGCATCTCCTTATATCAGCCGTACACATAATTACCATCTGATAGAGTCCGTTGTCCGTAGGGGAGTCTGATTTTATTCTTGTTCATATTGCAGTCCTGTCAAACTTTGCTATACGTACTATGTGGTGGTAGGACGGACCGCGACCTCTGTATATGTATATATATAAAAAGTCCATGGGGCCTGCGGCGTGTGCTCCGCTGAGAGGCTCTCGATTCCTCTCCGTCGGTCAACCAATCACAAGCCCTTGGCCGAGGTGATCTGCTCCGCCGACCGGATAAAACTTGAAAAAGGAAAAAAGGACCACCGCAATAACGCTTAGAGCGGCCAAGCAGGGGGGATATGTCTGTACAGCGATGAGAATCGAGCTCCTCGTGGCGGAGCCTTCTTCCCGTTTCGATGGCCGATCGGTAACAATTCGATTCACCATTTTCCTACATCTCTGAATCAGCTTCACGTTGATCAACTTCAACCTGGTGCAACTTTTGACGCTTTTACAAGTTTATTTGAAGAATAGAAAAATATTCATTTGTCCTTCGAAATGCATTGGCAATCAACTGGAAATTTGCGAATGCAATGCCAACGGGTGGATAATATTTCGTATGCATTGAATAGGATTATTTTATTAGAGTAACTTCGACTTGTTTAGAAGAACAGAACGTTCTTCCCAACAGCATTGGTACGCTAGCTTTCTCGATACTCGCTCTACCGAAGTTGAATTAAAAAATGAACAAGCTCCTGAAAGACGTGACAAAAATGTGAGCAGCTTTCGACTTAACTTTTGATCACGATAATTTGTCATTGAAAATGGAAATTCCAGGGTGAACTTTTACCAACTTCAGAGAAGTACCTTCTCATGAATAGTCGAGTAACGTCGGTCATTGAATTACAATTTCAAATAAAATTGACTTTTTAGTAATTTTAAACTATGTACGACCCTTTTGTGATTTGATTAGATTACACGTCATTAAGGGTTGGGTTAGGTATTAAGAAAAATCCATTTTGATTAGTGAAAATGAAAAAAATAATGAATAAATCGGTTTCCACAGCTCGTGCATTTATACCCACGTCGTAACGAATTCATGATTGGCAGCCTGATATTATTTTACAGCGAAGACTTTATAATAAAAATTGCAATGACAGTTGAGCTTGGCAAAGCGTGACTATCGACCCAATAAATCGAGAAAAAAATACACTACATTTTTTAACGGCTAAAGGGCGCTGTGCAGAACGATTTCATCGATCGCCTTCAGCACCTGCCGAAGAAGCAGATTCACAAAGTAAGAGAAAGGCACACACACACATAAACGCACCTGCTTCCGCCGGTGTAAACGAAAATCCCTGGGGCTCTCCAGACGTTCGCCTCATATTCTCCTGTACGTAGCCCCCAACAATGCCGGAGCAATTTTTTTATTCATCCTTGGCAGTTGGCGAATTTCGATCGCAACAATAAAACGCTTATCGCATGTACCAAGCAGCGTAACAAATCTTTAATTATCTTGAGAATCCTCGCTACTCTGATGTGCCAACGACAATCCAGGTTCGTTCGATTTTTTCGCCCTTCATTATCGTGTACATCGGACCTCAAATATAATTACCTTTTTTCACTTTCACCTGTTGGAGTGAATCGTAAAACGTATGACAAAATAAATTACGATTACAAATGAAATCTCTTGTCCATGGAATTTATCCCTTCGTAATGATTTTGAACTCCAGGTTTCGATAAAATTTGAGTAATTTTCAAATATCAACTGAAAATTTTCACTAATAATTTTTTTGCAGTTCAGAAAATAATTCACTTTTTCCCGTTATTTTGCTAAATCGACGCGAATGTTACGAGTTATCGGGAAAAAAAATGAGGAATCCATACCACGTGTTATAAAAATTTACAATTCTGCCACTAGCGATACTTGATCGTTGCTTTGCGCAAAATAAACTTCAGGAGATTTGAATCCATAATGGATTCCTGCGTTGTCCGGCGTTTACTCCCACTGGCAGAAATTTTTTTCATTCTTCTTGCGATCGTTGGGTAGGAACACCTCTTATCGCCCTAGGTGGCTGTGAACCTTAATGGATCTAAATTTGCAGGCTGCTGATGACTCGCGCGTATAATTATCAAACCGACAGACTTCGCAAGCTTGAAAATCTGAGTGATTTCAATTAATTATTGCGTTTCCAGTTCTCACTTTCAAACGGAAAATTCAATCAATTTTTTCTTCAATTGTGTCAAACATTTTTAATGAGCATGCGATAATCAATTATTGGCAAACGTGGACCACATGAATTTTTAATAATACCCAGATCTTGGGTGGAAACTATATTTCGTCGAGTTCATTTTTACCAGTTTTTGTCACATTCTCATTGTCTGAATTCTCGTTGTCACTCGAATGGGCGAGGGAACGCGTGTGACACGCAGGTACGGCTTGTTGACATGCTACTGGCACAGCCAGTCTTCCAAAATATCTGGCATACACATAGTGATGGTCCATCTCGTTCTCTTCTCGAGGACTTTCTGTGAGAACAAGGAAATGTCACGCATGTGACCTTTTTGTCACGAAATTGCGTTGCTTTCGTCATAGACTGAATGGATATCTATTTTTTTTACTCCTACGCACGATTCACTCCTATTTTTTCCCCTTTAAACTTCGAACCCATCGAACCCGTTTTTTTTCAACCTTCTTTGTACTTTCTCGCCGCACACAACCACCCCAGGAGATAAGCATCTTATGAGATCACGAATGCAGCCCGGCGAATTGGAGGGGAATCAAGGAAAATTATATCGAACCGTTCAGGCGTGAAAATCTTTTGTCAACGTTCGATACACTTGACCGATTTTTTTAGGTCCGGTGCAACGTCGATTGTCGAAGCTCGATGCATGCAACGTCGACACGTTTTCTTCACACTTTTGTGTATAAAGTACAACAAGAATCTGGAGAGTGCTGCTGTTCAGGAATATTAGCAGCTTTTTAAATAATGCAAAGAAACGTCATATTTTTAATTGAGGGATTTACGCATTTAAATCATCGATATTGTTGAAATTAATAAACTGAGAAAAAATCAAACGAATCATTTTCGGAGAGCGGTATTTTTCCATTTCCTCCAATTGCTATGATTTGATCCACGCCTTTCACCGTGTTCGAGAACAACCCAAAACTTTCGATTAAAAAATTTGACATGGTTCTCAAATCCTTCGCCAGGTTCGCCTAATCCATAATTTCGAAATACATTATTAAGATCCATCGTAAAATATTATCCAGTTCCACGAAGTTGATCACCTGTCAACTTGCAGCAAAGAAGTTTCGATAAGAAGCAAATCCCATTGTAGTATTCCACGTCCACACCCACCAACTGTTATTGGGCCCTTTGTGAAGAGCTTATGATTTATTCATTAACAATTACTTCACAGTACGAGTTCCGAGATATCGAGACCGAGAACTTCTGGTCTTTTCTGACGTGCCTTACCGCGCATACGAGACCCTCTCGATCAAAGATAACACCAGAAAAAGAAAGTGTTGTGGCGCGAGCGATGGTTTTGTCGTTGGAAGAACTGCCAACAGGTAAAAGGTCCTATGGGTAATTATTTTTGGAATTGTTATTACAAATCTTTCATCTTTTGTTCCTCCGCACGAAGAAGAATTAATAATTATCCTAGTCTCTACGACCTTTCACTTCAGGCCTCCAAAATTCGTCGAAACCCGATCATAGTTTTCACAGTTCCACGAGTAGAGAACGCTGCATAAAAATGTATAATATTCGAGGCTCGTATAAAAACTAACGATTGCACAAGCGGAAGTAATGAGAAAAGGAGAAATTCAAAGGAAAAGTTTGCCTGGCTAGATGAGAGAGGTCGAGGGTTAAGAAGCCACTGCTGGGTAGCCGTTCAGTCCATACACACACGTATAAACACACCGATGATGTCATTGAATCTCTCGGTAAGCCATCCGTGAAAGGACACATGAGCTCACGGAAGAAGAAGACGAAAGCCTCTATAAAAATAATCTTCCCGCAGAGTGCCGATCCCCGATAGATACTCCCCCGGGGTCCTCCGGTTTTTCGTCCTTCGAGTCGACGTCTTCGTACTCTTTGGATTTTGCCTCGAACAGTCTTTGCTCTCTCGCGCGCCAGGAGTCCACGTTCTCTATTCATCTTCGTTCTCCATCTCTCTCTTTTGTTCCCATTGCTTTTTCCTCAATCTAGCCATCCAGTGTGTATAGAGAGATACGTGTGGAGCTATCTCCGAGTAAGTGTAGATGCCACTATTGTACTACTCGTGAGAAGTCCTTGCGACAGTTGATACTTTGATACAGAAAATGTACATACGTTATATACTGGCAGCAGTGTACATCGTCTAAGCGTTAACGTTTTACTCTATGAACTGTATAGCGTCTCTACGAGCTTGCCAACTGGGTCACTTATCTGTTACACCCTATATTATTCTGTAGTGTCTACCATTATTGTCGCACTGGCATGTATCTGATTCGCAGTTGACTACACTTTGAATTTGATACCAAAGGAGGAAAATGACCCGTGCCCCATCGTCTGAGTTACAATGGCGTGTTCAGATATTAATAGATAACGGAATATGACTCTGCAGATTTTCCTGTATTGAAGGTTCATCGATAATCAGGCATGATCCTGTTTCAAATCATTGTGGATAAAGGTCTTCATTGATGGCAGTTGTGAATCGATCGGGGCTGTGCTACGTTCGACACTTCCGTCTTACCCGTTTGTAGTCAACGTTTCCTCATGAACTCATAGGATGGATTGATTGATTATGCTAAATAAAGTGGCACACGAGACAGAAGACTTCAACGATGTGGCGCCGAAGATGTTGCGTCTCTAGGGTCAATGATCGGACGAGTGGGATTCTCGGCAAGATCGATCGATCAATAATCTTTCATTAACGGCTAGTCAATTCGGTGACGACGACGACGACCAACTCCCCTGCTCGAAATGAGAACTCGATCCGTCAATCTCGAGGGAGTAGACATCAGCAGTGGTTATTGTCGTCTCGCTATGATACACGTGTGTGTTTATGCGCGTACATGATGAAAAGGAAACTGGAAGATTGTGTGGGGATTCGAGAGTGGGAGGAGAGATGATGCACGATTTCTCGTCTTGGCCGTAGTTCCAGTTTAACCAGTAACTCAGCAAGACTCTGCTGAGTAATCAAACAATTACCGGGGTATTCCACGGTGTGCCACCGCACCATACATCCTCCCAATCCATGTGCACCGTTACACGTTTCCAGAAGGGTTGAGCAACTGCGAAAGAGCAAGAGAGACGAGGTTGAAGGCTTCGGGAGGAACCGGCTTCCGATCTGAACAGCAGAATCAAGAATTCGAAGCTCCGACGAAGCGTTCGAGGGACCCAAGCAATTTCAGCAAAATAACGCTTACCAGTCGATATTATCACCCGCAGTCCCAACTTCGAAAGCTTGCCAGCCTCGACCAACCTCCCTACCAAACCTTACCTAATTGACTGTTAAATTATCACGGAATTCCTAGATAGAACTTACTTTGTACGTTTTGCTTCTTCATTCCAGACTCAAACGCCCTTCATCGTTCCTTCTATACCTATCCATGCTTTCTTCCCAATGTTTCACAATGAGATGATGCTCACAGGATTCGAACAAAGAGCGAAAAGACGATAAAGATCTTTTTTTATATATTTTGAATCCACAAGTCGAAGCAATAAGTTTTTACAGATATTTGAGCTAGTTTTCTTCTTTATAGGCACTGGATTTTCAATTTTATTGACGTAACCATTCGCGGAACTTTCTTTTTACTCTTCGAGTCCTAAAAAATCTCAAATTAATCAAATCGTTCATTAAGGGTGTTAACTATGCACGTCTCACTTTCATGTGATTCATTTCTACAAATCTTCTCTTTTCATTAAAAATTATAATTCTGTGTGATTTTTTGCCGTTAACCGTTTTTTAACATTAATGAGCAAATACATTCGTATGCGTTTGGAGGAAGCGTACCAAAGAGCTGGCCATCAGTTTGCTGAGTCGATTCTTCAGCTTTTTTTTCTTCGCTCTATCCAAGGAGCGTAAGGATATCCGAGTGTCCATGGACGCTGGGCAATGGGCGCTAATCCTGGGTCAGATACCGGCGATGCTTCAGTGACGACCTTTACGAGCTATAAAAGTACTAAAAGGGTGACGATGAAAGTATTCGCGCGAAATTGAAAACTTGGACGATATGAATATTCATGCGCTTGGACCCACTCGAACTATCCTTTTTGCTTTTTGTTGCGTGCATCTCTTATTCCTTCAGTTTTCGCTTACACTTTCATATATATTTTATGGTTATGGGGGCCCTTCTAATGGATTCGCTCGAATGAAGAGGTTCGCTGCATCCAGATAAACCGTCGCCTGTTCCGATCATGATTGCTCGCAGCTCCGATTACAAACGTCATCATTTTTTTCGTTCCATTGAAACTCGTGGCTATTCCCTGCTTCCTGACAGTGTATAATTTACCTGAAATTTATAATTTGTAACGAAAAAAGTCATGCCATTGTTTCCATGAATTTTATCGATAAACAATAAGCCGAAAAAAAAACAAAAGGTTCCGGAAAACCTTTCGAATTCCTTTTGGCATTCTTCCATAAAATACGAAAAGAATATACATGGGCATTTATTGGAAAAGTCTACACAAGACTCATCCAGTATCCTGGGATGCTTTTAATATAATTATAAATTACAATCGAGTGCTGTGGTTGCATCGAGAATGGACTCCAACGCAATTTACGACGTAGCCAGACTCTTTAGTCTTCGAATTTAAGAGCATTCGAAAGCCTGTCTTGCGAACGGTCGCGATAATTACCATAAATTATTAATAACTACCTGAAGGAACAGGAGAGAGTGAGAAAAAGAAAGCTCGAGAGGGAGAGACAGAGAGAGCAGGTTCTGAGATTTCCTATAAAGAAAAAGAAGAAGAGAAGAAAAAACTGAGCAACGATGTCTTTCCTCTTTTCTTTTCACGTTTTTATGTGGCCGTTAGATTTTACGATCGAACCGAAAAATAGCCGAACGATTATGGGTATATACAGGGGGCCTTAAGTTTATATCTCACTTACGATTCTCTCTTTTCTCCCACTCGCTATCTTTCTCCGTAACGTTGATATCATTCACACAAGCAAAAGCACCAAACGAACGTGCGTTTCTTCTAGCCATCTGGCAAAAACTAAAAGTCAACGTTTCCTCGTACAAATCGTGACGAACTCTCAATAAAACGAAATGAACGACTGTTGCACATTAAAAAATAGGAAAGCGTGGGAAATATTTTATTAAAATGAAACCCTGGAGACATCGATTCTTCAAAAAATATTTTCATTCCGTTCAATTGTTTTTTCTCGCATTTCCATCTCATTAACTTTTATCCTCAGCGATACTTTTAAGGTTTCATTGATTTTTCAACAAGTTTATAATTTTCATTAGGATCCATGGACTGCTTTATTTGCGTACTATCAAAATAATCGAATAATTACTTATCACCGTGCAGACTGCCTTGAAATCAGGCGAACAATAATTGTCAATCACAGAGGCAAACACGCGTCCCTCTCGGCTCGAAGGATTTCGATTTCGATAGTTTCCTGTACGAATGTATCAAATGCGTCTATTCTGTAGATATATATCGAATATATTCCTATAATACTGACAATGCCAGGGGCGATACGGAGTCTCGTTGATGTCAAGGAATCTCGAAGCAATGCCGCTGTCGTTGTGCTGCCGGGCGTGAGTTTCTGTTCGACGAGAATCGCGCGGGAGGCAAGTTCTCGATTCTCTCATCGTTGCGATTATCGAGAAAATGTCGGGAGACTATTCAGCCTGCACCCGTCTGTTTCTCTATCCACGAAGGTTGCCGATCCTTAGCACAGCCGAGCAGAGAGAAAATGATGGAATTCCGAAGCTGTTTAGTATAAATATCTATATATGCAAACACACTTCGGTGTGGATAGAACCTGAGAGTTTCTGCCGTCCTTGGAGGCGGTTCGACCTGGTTGTCAGTTAGACAGGATCGACTCTGAAAATGCTCATACGAATACCTATGCGATTTATTCTTATATGTGTAAACGAATATATAATCTCGCCCACGTTCGGTATTTCGATCGACGAACGTTCTGCGCACATTGAATTTTGCCTCGTATTAAATTTTGTACGTATCAACGAGATTCATTCGTAGCTGTCTGTCCCTTCTCGAAGAGTCTCAACCGAATCCCGGCGCTCGCACGTTGATGCTGTGCCACAGTGAAACGCAGCGCCGTTAATTATTACCACCCGCTGAGTAACGAGCGCGGAGGGATAAATAAGAAAATCAACCTCGGCGTGTGGTAAATCTCCTTGATCGTTGTCTCGATTTCTCAGCTCACGAAATTGACGTTTCTCCTCATCTTCATCAGCCCAAATATCCCAAGACCTGGATATATTTTTCGCTCACAATTCTCGAAATATTCAAACATCTTCAACAATCAACCTCGCATTTTTATACCGACTGGGTCAATGTCTCTGTCCAACAAAAATGCTAACTAACTCACTGTCTCGCTGTTGCTCACGAAATATAACAAATAGTCGTACGAACATTAAGCAATTTCGCGGCAACATCTGTGTATCGTATGAAACATTCCCTGCTGGGCTACGAGGCCACATTGCGACCCTTAATCTTTCTTGATCGTGGTTTTTCGGAAGATGGGACTGTTCGACGTCAATGTGAATTCTAATGCAGATAATTAGTATTCAAATCCACGGAAAAGAATCTAAGAATAAAAAAATCATATTTTACAACTGTTTCGGTGATTCTTGAGACCGACAATAGAAAAAAAAACTTTGTATACACGGATTTGAACGTGTACATACACTTAGTATACAGCGCATAAAGAGTATAAACGACGAGACCGCGATACCTCAACGAGGGACTGAGATGGCGCACGGTTTGTGGCCCCAAAACCACGAGACCACGAAGTAAACTGGCCTGGACATATTATAGACACACACAACACACAAACACATGCACACGTTCACATGAGATTGTAAGTACAACTATAGCAGCAGCCGCAAAGATTCGATCTACTTAGTTATTCATCTCTCGTGTTTATTCCCCCGAAACCCGTCCAAATACAGCTCGTCAAAATTATGTTACGCGCTCTCGCTACACCCCCCCCCTCCCCCTTCCTCTATACCTTCTCGTTATTTATTTTTTATCTCACTCACTCTTGTCTTCTTGCTTGCCTCAACACGGTTTTTCTACCGTCTCTTCGAGTCGCACAAAAATTTCTTTCGAATTCTTCGTGATTGTGTGAAAGTGGGAGACAACAGATCGTATCGCTGCCGAGATTGAGAACGTCGTTTCACCCCATTTTGGTAGCAAAGAATTCCGCTCTTATTCGCAGAACTCACCGATTAATTGTCACGTGTGTGAATTTATATCGTAACGAGCCTTCGTAAATAGTAGAAATTTTATTATAGTGCGAATGCAACACGCAATTATCATTCAGACTTCCGACCACTGACGCTCCAGTATGACCTCGCATTGCTCGCTTTACATATTTGGAGTTGAATTATCGATTTGGTCTAACGATTTAAAAGAGAAATCCTAGCTCGGTCTCTTTTTTTCGGTGTTATTCGTCAAAGCGATCGCGTTGGTTTCTCGTGCTGCCCAGAAGCAACTCGAGAGCTCGTCGATCGAACTGCTCTGACAACTGGGTTAACCGATGAATCTTATGTCAGAATCGTAAACCGACAGGATTTAATCAAATGGAAGAAATATTGAACGAAGAAATTTCTTCACCGCATAAATTTCTTGGATGAGAAAAAATCCGCGAATTATCCTTCATGTAGTTTTTTCTATGGATAATAAAATAACATAGCGCGTAATTTTACAATCGAAGAAATGAAAATATTCGAATAAAGTTTACGGAGTCGAGCACGTGATTCAGAAAATCAAATGGTTTCAACAGTTTGGGTTGTTATTGAATTTTTTTACGAGTTATCGGAGATTCTGTTGACTCGTAAGGGATTCCAGGGTTTGTGGTTAAGCTTACTGGAATAAACAATATGGCTATCGATGATGCGAGTATCGAGGAAAAGATTTATTCCGACCAATCGGTGGATTATGCAGGTAAAAGGGGTTTGCCAGCGCTCGTGGGACAACAAATCTTTGAATAATTCAGTGGGGCAAAAAGCCATTGGATCTCTTGAAGGTTTACCGTATTGAAATTCTCAGAGAGCGGATGATATCTGTGAGCGAAAAACACCAGAAGGTTCGACGTGTTCACGAGATATCGTGTAAAAAAAAGTAGCTGTACCGTAAGTTGTGTAGAAACGTTGAAAACTCGAAATGGCCAACTCGGGACTATCGGAAAAGCAAACACAGGGTCACGACATGCTGTAAAGCGATGCGATACGACATTGCATGGTAAAACCTTCTCGAACAACTGCGCAAAGATGCAGCGCGGACGTGCTCTCGTATCGTTTCGGGAAACGTTTGACCACGGGAATAGCATAACCTGCGCAACGAGAAATCGACGATTTACATATTTATGGTGCAACCAAGGTGGAGCCTTCGAGTCAGAGATCCAGCGGGGATAGATCCTGCAACCGGGAAAATGTCGTGACGCTCGATCAGCTCCAGCAAAAAATACCTTCACCATGAAAATTCTGACGGGAATAATCTTCTCATGACTAAGGATAATTTTCGTATTCTTCCAACTAAATTTTTCATTGGGATCGTTCCAAAAAAATCCTGGATCGTGGCCCTTATTTCGAATTTAAAAGAAAAAAAAATACGCAAACAAAATTATGCTTTCAAGCCAGCCAATAATTACGAAAAACAATTATCATCGAGATCAAAAAACTAAATACACAAGACGATTCTTCCTATTGCTCCAAAGTCGAGTTTCGTGCCAATTCATATTAGAAACAGAAAATTTACTTGGCTTCGTCGACATAGAAGGTTTCACAATGAACTTTATGTTTTTGGTCGCAGCTCATGTGTTGTAACACCTTTCAAAACTGTTTAAAGTCTTACAGGAAAAGAAAAACCTTTCAGAGCATCTTCACTTTTAGTGGCAACACCTAATACACCGGGATCCTTCATCAGCATCATTCTCGAAACAGCTTTGAAAGTATGCTCCGTAAGTTGGTGCATAAGATGCTGTTCGTTGTGACATAAGACAGCTATCGTTGCTGTGTTCTTCGGTGGGCATGACGAGCCAGTAGCGCTTCGGTATCGTGTGTCAGTGAGGTTCATGGTGGTTTTCTCTTGACGGTACTTAACAAACTTACCGAGTGCATGAAGGTAGCGCGAGCTATGGGAGAGAGTGTCGAGTACATCGGAGAACGAACCCAACGAGCTTCACCCTTGTGGCATTGGCAAACCTTGTGTCCCTGCTTCTCCGATGCCCTGCTCCATCGCGACTCATACTCTGTGGCAAAATATACACGCACACACGAACACGAGTCCACGATCTACGTTGAAATTCTTAACGCTGTTAAGATATGTTAATTCTGTTTACCTATAAGCTATTAAGGGGGTTGTAACGTGCTTAGGAGCTAAACCAGTTTAGTTTTCACTGGATGGGTTCCACGTTGCTGGATAAATCCTCCTTGCGGATATAAGGAAGTGTAGGTGATTCTGTTCTTGGTGGTTGGAAACTCCCTCCAGAAGAACGCGTTCAACGAACATAGACAAGAAGGGTTGCTGCTTTGGAAAAGCCGAAAAGACTCTATAGTTTTTAACACAGAGGGTCCATGCACTTTGAACAAAGTTTTCTACGTGAAAATCAGTCAAAATTGCAATCCATGGTTTTTCAATTATTTCTGTAAGCGATTGAGATGAATTTTATTTCCAAATGTAAATTCTCGTCAATCGGAACATTGGATGGATACGTTTGTGGCTCGTGTAATGCATTTAGACATTTTCAAAGCTACTTCAAAAATCCCATAAAGAATTCCATGGCTTTGCTTTGAAGAATTTCAAGCAGACAAATATCGAATCATGTTTATTTTTGAGATCTTTCCCAGTGGACCAGCGAATGGCACTAAAAAATCCTTGAAACAAACTTCACTCACAAAAGTTCGAAGTTTATTGAAAGCGTCGATTCCATTTTTTGGAATCCGCGTAACCATCGAAATCTTGTCCTGAGAATATTTTTCAAATTTCCTCCACAATCACACGAGCTGGAACTCTTCACAAGCTGAATTACAATTAGCAAATGATTTTTGTTTGGGAAAGAAGATGAGAAAATCATGAAGGTAGTAAAAGCTGAGACTCCCCAAGCCATATTTCTAAGAGTGTTCCTGTCTATTACCGATCTTCTCGTTCAGAACAATTTAAAGTGTTTGCCATTGCTAATAACCCAGCGAGCAAACGCAGCATTATTAACAGGTTCGCAAACATCTCTTGTATTAGTGATCCTGCGACGATCAAACCCCAGTCTGTTCTCTCCTGTAGCTATCTCCGTTCTCCCACCACATACGCGCATATATATATTTACGCTACACGACTACCATTGTATATCACGCATATCAGAGGGGCCAAACATAGTCTTCGCAACCACGTGCGCAACGTTTACCTCTCGGCACCATCAACCCCTAACCCCATCGTTCCCACCACCGTCCCTTGTACAGATATTTGCCCTGTCTACAAGACTGCAAATTATCTCTGGCGATTTGTAGATTAAGGATTTTAACATCGGAAAAGCGGACTGAAAATTCCATGTTTTGGATGACTCGGTTTCTCCTCATCGTTTACTCCTTCGTCTTGTTTCGCTCGAGCTTTCGAATAAAATGAAAAATACACCGTCAATGATGACGGGAGTCTGTGGCAGGATTCCATCCCAAAGTCAATCGTACATTTTTTAAATTATATTTCGCATTAGAATACCGGAAAAAAAAACTCGTGTGGTGCATTGAACTTTACGGTCCAATAATTCATAGATAATTGGGCTTGGTAGACGAAGGAATTTTCACTGACTGCTACAAATAACGAAGACGAGATTCATCAAACGACGTGTACAATGTAAGAAAAGGTTCGAATCGCATTATGGCTTCTCCACATTCATTGGCATACGCACGTAACTCCTGTGCGTGTGAGTGGTAAATTCGTTACAATATGAAAGGAAAGTGACTGCGGATAAATTTCTAGATTTTCTGAAATAGAGGAGAATATTAGGAGGAATGGGAATGTCGCGAGAAGCCGAGAGAGAAATAGAATGCACAGAAGAGAATATAGTGACGAGGAGTGTAAGAAGTCCAAGAGGTGATGAGCGAACTTGAGACAAAGTCCACAAGTATAGAACATTCGTATATATGCTTATATGTATTTTGGACTTGAAATCATGTACACAGCTGGTATGTGTCTAGGCGCTACACAAACCGAATATTTATATACTTGGAAAACGTCGCGATTGCATGAATGTCTAGCTGTATAGTTCGAGCACTGCTGCTGGCATCACAAGGAATATAATTTCAGGATTAATCGAGCGCGTTTGAAATATCAAGGCAAATGCGCCTCTGTCTTTCTCTCTCTTTCCATATTTCTCGGTGCGTCTTTCTTGTCGCTGTCGTCTGAAAAGCGAAATCGGCGCTGTTTCTATAAATTCGCAAGACGAGAGACTCCGTCTTCCGCTAGTTTCTGTCTTTGTACTCATATCTATGCCTACCAGCTCTCTGCATTTCTCTCTCTCTCTCTCCCTTTTTCTCTTTCTCTGTTTGGTGCTCTTTTTTTAATATTCGTCCCTCTCTCTTCCTCTCATTTTCGTTGATGGTGGAAAACGACTGAACGACGCAGAGGATTGGCAACCTGACAAAGACCGACAATGGCAATTTGTTCCGAGTCGAACGCATTACATTAATATTCTGGCAACGCTCGACCAAACATTCTCGTCTTGCTCTCGCGGTCTTCTTGATATTTTGTGCTTGTATCAGACAGCCAAGCTATTCTTTCACTTTCTTACTGATTCTTGCGATTTTTGAACCATCCTCATGGGGCTATTCCCAGATTATTCATCCGCATATTTAACTCTTTCCCCTCGTTTTTCATACTGTTGCCATCGCACGTCGTTGTGTCTATAATCCTTTCCGCGAATGCGTCAATTTGGAAATTCATGGGAATATGTAATAACGTGTTTTTCAAATCACATGCGATTGAAGTTCGTCGATCGTTGGTACTCGATCGATTTCTTCGGAAACACGATAATTTCGTAATTTAAGAGTTTTTTCATCGCGATGCAGTTCCAACGTTCGTGCAGAATGGGTGACAGAAAAAAAAATGCTCGTATTTGGTCCAGCGACGCTAAGATGTCTTGGCTTCCTTCGGAATGAAAGAGAAAATTGCTGGCGATGAAATACTCAACGATAGCAAATGCTGAGGCACATTCACGGTTGGGTCGTTAACGCAGTCGCTTTTATGCTCACAACAAAGCATAAATATAACTGATTCCCCTAAGGTTTGCCCCTTTGTGTATCGTCTCAGAGGATATTGTAATGTATGTATGTATTTATAACAGTCGGATGTATGGCGGGAACCAACGAGCCCGGTGATCCACTATCACGATATCAGCGTGGGAGGGCACGAAGAGTGCAGTTTTGTAGTCTGTGGCTGGTCCACAATTCGCCACGGCCGCCGACGACCCAGCACGATATGTGCACAAAAACTTGAAAGAGAAGCAGATGAGAGCAAAAAAAAATGTGTGTTTAAAATCGCACATGCGCACGTTTGTATGTTTTTTTTTTTTTTTTTTTTTTTTTCAGAAAAATCTGCACTGACGACCAGAATCAGCGTAGACTGTCAGGTGAGATTTTCCTTCATGATATACCGCTGCATAAAAATTACGATGATATCAAAAATGCAGCTCCAAACGATCATTATTAGAAAAACACAAACATTCACTGTCATTCGACAAGTCATTAAGTTTCTAATTTAAACTTGACCTCTTTTTCATTCTCAATTTGAAAAAATCCTTTCGTATTCAAAGTACGTTCAATAAATTCACGAAGTTTGGAGAAACGTCATTTTTTCTATGAGAAAATAATTCTACAAAGTAATAAAACTTTTTCTGCCTCCAAATCCGGAGAAGAGACATGCGAAAATTAAAAAAATTCGAAACAGATTGGAATAGGAGACTCGTGACTAATGCTCTGACAATACCATCGCGCAATGAGTCACGATGAGGAAGACCAGACGTGACAACTGGTATCGAAAAAACGTTGTAACGAGTAGGAATCGAGGAAACAACTGCTACGCCCATTTGTAGGTTAAAATTGATAGAACATCGTGTCGCGCATACGGAATTCAGTGGTTGTTGGGTCACGTATATATCCACTCGTTTTGTTTTTGGTGGATTCCCGTCGAGAGTCGATGCCAGAAATAATATTGGTCAGCAAAGACGATGTACCGTCGAGGGCCTTACATCGTTGTGTCGCAAAGCAAAATCACGTTTACTGTCTACGGGGGTGGGATATATATTCATATATATAAATATATACAGTATGCACGGGCTATGCGACATCATCGGCTAACGAACTATATTTGTCCACCGACTCCATCATCGTGGATGCCCTACGCTGGCTCTCTCTCTCTTCCTTTCTGTCTTTTCATCTGCATTTTCTCGTCTCTCATCGCCCGCATATACACACATTTATATTATCTCTTCCCTACTCTTCGGCATTCCTTGCCTTTTGAATTTAGTATTTCTTGCCATATCACAAACGGAGCTATTGCAATATTATTCTTAAGCTCGAACATCGTATTATATTCGTCCATCGAAATACGGCGTACAATTTCTAACCGAGGACCGAAATGCACAAACGATCAAGTGGCATGATCCAAAACGGATTAAAACAATAAATTCAACGAGTCGCTTATTTAGTCATCTAATTAGCTTAATGACTTCATCTCATTACTCTCGAGTCCATTAATTTTTTGTATTGTTTAGTACAATGATACGAATTCCAATGCTGAGATAATTAAATGAATCTTATTCGATCTCTGTTCATTTCACGATGCATTCGTATTTCCTATTATTTAATTACTAATTGTTACATGGTTGGACGATTATTTCGAGATTTCTCAACTTCTAACTCATTCTAATTTCATTTGTAACTTTCTATTCGTTCAAAGATAAATTCGCCCGTTACAATTTAATTGGCAACTAAACTAATTACTGGATATTTATCACGAATTTTCTAGAAAATGAATAAAAATGTTGATTTCGATTGGCTTCGCAAGGTTTTTTATAATAAAATTCAGACAACACGTGTAAAATAAAAATTGTGTTTTATTCTCATAAAAAGATATAAAATGGTATTTTTGTATTAAAAGATTTATTTACATGTAGACGAGCGGTCGTATGAAGTATTTGTTATATCCCCGACGATCGAGCACGAGTCTGTTGGATGCTCGAGACAAATGTGCCCCTCCCCCCCTCCGACCCAGGGGGTGCAGAGAGGGGTGCTGTTCGTTGCTTATACGGGGGTCGGTGATAAACAGTGTCGCTCATTCACAATGGGCAGCGAACAAGCATTAAAGCGGACTAATATGAAGTGTATTAATGCGAGCTGCATTGTCTAGCCCATGCGTACACGGCTACTGTCGTTGGAACTCGGACTTTATCTCGCCATGGGGGGCCCCCCACGCTCACTCCCGTTTGTGTTCACATGTGTATGACCGGGGAGCACGCATTTTCCTCTTTGCCTTTGCATCCTCCGCTCCATACGCGCTCTGCCGATACGCTTGCCCATTTTTCATCATTAGCCACATTTTTTATATTCATTCATACTAAGCACACGTGAAACGTGAAATACAAAAGTTTATTACCTAAAGATAACAACGGTGAAAATGAGCTTTCTGGAAAATTAAACTCTCATGATTGTGGCAAAAAATGAATTTTTTTTTTTCGATGATCTCGTTCAATCGGTTGAGCATCGAATCAACAAGAAATTTTTCACAAGGCCGAACATTGGTACGAATGAGAAAAGGAAAAATAGTCGTAAAGATTTATTCCGAAGTCTCTTTTGTATTGTATTTGTTTTTTTTTTTTTTACACTCGTTCTTCCGCAATGATGATGCGCGCCCTCTATTCATACTCGTGTCTACGTACGTATACGTTTTATTATGTATTTGTATATGAGGAAGAAAAAGAGCAAGAGAGAGAGAGAGAGAGAAAAGGGAGAAAAAGCCCAATCGGCCAGGAACACAGAACCATAGCACGCCACGGGAAAAGGATGTGAGCTCTAGTTCTGCCCACCGGTCTAAATTATGGGGTTTTCTGTCGAGCTCCGCGACGCATAATTGATTGCCCGTGTTATGTTAAACATCCCGTGGTCCTCCATATAGTCCAAGAGGACTCTCACCCACACAGGCGGATGTTTGGAGGGCGCAGGAGAGGCTCGAGGTGTAGGTGGAGGACTCCCACCTCTGGCGTCTCTTTTCCTCTGCGTTTCTCCAGCTCGCTCTTCACTCTCAACTCGCGGCTATACATACTGGCAAAATTTATTTAGTATCTCGGACAGTGGAGAGCCTGGATTTTGAATAATTTCGTACGCGGGTACAACGCTCGCTGTAACACCCGCGACTTCCTCCGAGTCCCGAACACTCGTAAAGCTTCGTGCGTTTTCTCAAATTTACGCAGCAACCATGAGCATGTGGAATATTCATTAAAAACAACATCTGCTCAGGCCGATGATGAAAATTAATTTCCAAAATCCACTATTTTCCTCAAATTTGTGAAAATATTACGAGACGATTTACAACTTCCGATTTCGCATCGAATCGAAAATTCCTTTACGTTGGAAAGTGTCACGAAAACGTTCCGAAGACTCAAAGTGTCCACAGGTTATTCGAGCGAGCTTATTTATCAAAAACGCCAAAAAAATACGAATTATTCTTCCCGAAAGGACAATAAGGAGATTTGAATGAAATTGATCGACCGGAAACCGCAGTGCAATCGAGGATCCTGCATCGCAGAACCCGGTAACAGGGAACGACCCACAAGCGAACGTTTGAATGAAAATTAATAAAAAGTAAATAGAAAAATACGACAACGAGAGGTAAGCCCGAAAAAGAAAGAGCGATCGGATAAGTTTCATGATGCCGAGGGGTCCGTTGGGGTTCGCCAGTAGGAGAAAAGATAGAAGAGAGGAAAAAGACATATTAGAGACATCATAATGCCAGACCGAAGCTGTGTTTCAATTTATAACAGGGATGATATCGCGCTCTTGAGAGAGCCTGACTCTCGAGAAGGGGCATTGTGTTCTTCGTGCTCTTTCGTATATGCACATTCGTGGCGTGCGGTATTCGTTTCTGACGTTCCACCGACTCCTCTCTCTCTCTATAGTGGTGGCAGACACTGCTCCGACAGACGGTGTGTATGCAGCAAACTGCAGCAAGAATCGACTGTTGCACCGGAGAAAAGTAGGATCACAAGGTATACACAGATTATTCGAATGGTAGTGAACAAAAGGTCATAATGGACATTGATTTCCATCGTTGAAACATCTGGGTTGAGTCCTTTTGATTGTTAGTCACCAGAGCATACATATATTTATGTATCTCCACGTTTAAATGTGTACGTCTATACAAAGACACGTGTATACCTTGCTGCATCCTGGGTGGGGTCCATCTCATCGTTGCTTCTCGGTGGCCCCACCGTTCAGGATATCCTTTTGATATCCTGTTAACTAATGCCCCCTATTCGTTACGATGCACGCCCTGAGATACATATAATTCTCGTGTAACGGATATATACATACCTCACGTGCAAAGAGAAAGGAAGGGATCCTGATAAACCGAGCATAAAAAATGAAAAAAAAAAAAAAAAAAAAAAAACAACAACAACAGCAAAAACGTTAAAATAAAAGTGTGCATCGTTCTGTTACATTCTGATTCTTCTATCTATATCAGAACTATAAATATTCTCATAGGATTCCGGTCATAGAAACAAAAACAAATCTCTTGTTTCGAACGAAGTGGATCCACATAAAAATGCTCAATTTACGTAGCGACAGGTATTGGTAAATTACAATTTTAAGAATCAACTTTTTCTCGAAAAATCTAAATATATCAAAATTATTTGTGTTAGTCAAACAAAAATGACTGGAAATGACAATTTTTTAATTTTATAAATTAGATCACTGTTTTGGCAAACACATATCTCGTCTTTTCGGTCTAATTATCGTTTTAATTAGTTTCACACAATTTTCATTTTGCATATTTCTTCATTCACATGTGATTCGCATCTCCGCTCTTTCGCAGAGTAAAATGCGCGCCATGCGAAGAATGCGTAATTACTCTCCAGGAGCTATACACGACATTACGCTTCAGAAGAGTCTGCATTTATATATATGTGTGCATTATAAAGGCTTCAGGTTTGTGCGTGAGTACCGCACGAGCTCAGAAAGAGGTGGGGAAAAGCCAAAGCGTGGTCATCTCATGAGTGTGTTTCGTTTTTTTTTTCTTCTTGTGTGCGACTCCACAAAGTCTCGGCCACGGAGATCGTAGCCGTCTTACCTTGACTCGAGTTTGTTCTCTGGTCGTCGCGAGAGAGGCAGAGCAGAGCCAGAGAGAGTTAAAAGACGAGAGCACGTGCTGTATCCACTATGTCACATGGTTATGATGTTCTGCTGCTGCTGGTTCTCGGCAATCGCGGGATCTTGCTCGTCAAAGGAATCATCACCGACGGAGAAAAGAAAGAGATACGTACACACTTAAATATATTCACATATGTATATGTGTGTTTTTCTATATGTAGAGAAAATACACGATATGACCCTAACCTCGCAAGAGCCATGAATGACGACGACGACTCTGAGAATATTATTCTCTGATGCTACTATACTCATCCCGCGAAAGTCAGCGGTAAAGGGGTGTATAGAACGGTTCAGAGGGAGGAGAGGGACATCAAGGATATTCTCACGAAAGGTATATATTTGCTGGCTGTGCCCCTGCTCCTTCGTGCACTGGGCAAATTTAATTCGAGTTCCCACGGATCGCGATCTAAAGTGTGCAGGAAAAACGAAGAGCGAGCGAGAGCCCAAGAGTCTGAGAGAGCGAGAGCGAGAAAGGGAGAACGAGACAGAGAAATAACGATAGATAAGAGGAAAGAGTTAATAAGCGAGATAGCAGTTTCGAGGAAATCGACTTTCTGACATCGTCGAAACTTAAAATATCGCGTTATCAGTTGAATTATACATCAGAACGTTTCGTGAGATGTTTTATTGCTGCAAGAAGCTTTTTCGCTTCTTGTCTCTCGACCAATCATCGCACTGCAAGATGAAATACGAAAAAGCGATAATTCATTTTTCTCCGTCATCGAAAATCGAGATATTTGTTCGAACGAAGAAAGATAACCGTCGTTACAATTATATACGCTTTAAAAAAAAAACCTTTGACATCTCTTATTCCCAAGTGTCTGTATGAACAAAATAACGTAACCAAGATTCAGCCAAGTTGGTGATAAAAAATAAAGAAAACATAAATCGGCACGAGTTCTCACGCACAGACGACGAAAAATGTCGTAATTTGCAGTATAATTTTATCGGGATAATATAAAATGAAATTAGTCGAAAGATTCATATCGCGCGTGAAGAACGAACGATGTAACACACGTCGATGCCGACCTTTGAGTCTACGACATCGCGGAACGAGACTTTTTCCGACGAAAGAATTGTCATCAGCTGTACATCAAAGCAGCAAAAAAAAGTCATATGGCGGCCAGGTCGGATTACAAATAAATAAACACATTTTTCTACATTTATATATTTCAACACATCCATAGTCTTCGCTCGTGTGAGCTTCTGCTCCTTGCGATTATGTGCTCGTTGAACTCGCTCTTGCTAACAAGCCCCATTGCCACTTTATTATCGCAAGGTACGATCGCTCAGGGATAGTAACAAATCACCTGGAACTGGTTATCCGCTTGCGGGACCCCGGCCTATGTCATACGTGATCTTTCTGATGCTCATGCATCTACGAACACTCGCGCACACTTGGCTTTGGTTAAGTTTGTACTGGTATAAATTAAAAACCGTACTTTGCCGATAAGTCAGCGCGAAGCCCATCCCCGTGATAAGATGCTCGAAAAAAAATAATGTGGCAGGAATTATCAGGACAAAATCGAGCTTCGTATTTACTCGAGGCGTATTTTTAATTGCAAAATGATTAAGAACAAAGTTGACTTGCATATTTGACCGCGCAGACGCGTGATTGGTTTGTAAACATCTACGATTCGTCTCACGCTTTGCATCTCAGTTCCGAGGACTCTTCCTCTATTAACAATGTCGCGGAAAGAGAAAAATGAAAACTGCAAGATTCAAAGAACGAGCCAGCATGGAAATCCTGTCGTCGAGGATCGCTAAATCTTTCGTTTATGACATGAACAGATGTCTACAAAGCTTTGTTCGGGGCTCTAGTTTGCGCGGGGGCGCCATATAAGCCGAAGCGGTTCGTTGCGGACTTTTGAACCACGCGGGCTCTCTGTACGCGTGGTATTCTGATGCACATCGAGAGTTCTTTGGTCTCGAGTACAACATGTTGCGGTCCTTGAAACAAAAAATATTCATATTCTATTTATTCACCCATACGTCGCCAACAGCCTCTCTCGTTCTTTCTTGCACTCACAACCTTCTCGATTCACATTCAACAAGACCAACAAGACTCGCCCGAGAAATCCTTCCGTTCTCTCTCACTCTCTCTCTAATACTCGTACGGTATCTCTATAATAATAGTACATAACTAACTTGTATATAATGCAGCGTACGAAGAGGCCAAGACGTTGGACATCGCACTAGACTGTGGGACGCGATATCTCCGCGAGGGTATTGCTGGAACGATATACACTCGTATCTTCCAATACATGGAGCAGTCTCTAAGTATTTTCTTGGTCCATCCATGAAAATTTATTGGGCACATGAAATATGCTCAAAATGAATCAGTGCTATTTCGATTACAATTTAGTAGACTAAGTGTCTCAGAACTTGTCCACTGCGTCGGTGTTTATAATTTTTCAATCAAATTTTCCATTGGCACGAGTTCAGCTTTTCTCTTAACCCCATTCCTCGGCTTCGGTGCAACTCGCTTGAGTTCCATGGACAGCCGATCTTTTCAAATGCACGGCGATGCATCGCGTTTGTGCAAGGGTCGGCCTTAGAAAACCTGCACGCGATGCAGGTGGCTATATTTTTTATCGAGTCTCTTGCTGAGTGATTTTTAAGCGACACACGAATCATCAATTTTTCTTCATTTTTTCAATCGGTTCGGAACGTAATTGATAACTAGTCAATTCTTCTTAATTGTTTCGTCGAATTTCGTGATCAAATGTTTCGGTTTAGATACATCGGGGTATTGAGTGAATTAGTAACCCACGAAATATCTTTGTGCGCAATAAATCGGATGAGAGAAGGTTACGGTTCAGCGACGATCATGTTCTCGTGGAATATTTCTCGTATTTGTACACACAGTTCAGTAGAGAATTGTTGTAAGGACGAAGAGTACACGACAAAACTCCGATCCAGTGTTCTCCTACCTTAAATCTTCTCGTTTGTATATTAAGAAAATGCCGCAAACGATAGTATATCTGTATCAATTGTATTCACAATGCGACTCGCGGGACTGGTCACATTTAGCTGCAGTGGCAAAATCAGCATCAGCAATAGTCGAGTTATGTGTCAGGTATAGTTGTACTACAATATTCCTACGGTAGATTTAAAAGGTACACGCGGTGCTTCGGTATGTACCGAGTAATTCTTCGGTATTGTTTCGCTTGATATATTACATCCACATTATCAATAAATTTGTATATACGTTCATAACAAGCGAAGCTTATGTTTCTTGGAGGAAAGAAAAAAAATAGGCATGCTCAGTATTTCCTATAGAAATTTATCTCGATTGCATAATTCAGTGGTCAGCATTTTCGCAGCATCCGAATACATTATCACACGTCTCTTCGAGAACGTGTAGGTCCTCGCTCGTGTCTAACCGCTGTTCAAGCGTTCAGCTATTTTCAATGAATTACGACGAAATAATAAATGATTTTTTTCAGGCTTCGACCTTGGACGTAATTCAATTCGCGTTGGAAGTAATTTCAAAAAGTGATTAATTTTCAATTTATTTCTGACGACAAAGCACGCTCGTTCGTTGGAAATAATTCGATTTGAAGAATTCGTAACTGCTGATTGAAATTTTATGAATTTTTTGTTACAAACATCGAGAAATTTTGATAATAAATTGAGATTAAATTTTCTCGTTCGCGGAGACTAATGTGAAAGCTGATCTCATTGTATCAAGTCTCATTGTCAGTGGTACAGTCGAATATCGAACCGACTGCGGGTTCGAGAACAAGAGGGACGATATATATGGCGTAACCCCCATTAAACTCCGATACCTTTTATGCTATCTTCATTTAAATACGATTATGGATAACGCGACAAAGAGATGAGAAAAGGAAAGATAGAGAAAGGGATAAAGAAAAGTGAGACGAAGCATTCACGTGTACCTGTATCGATTTTATATTCAAATAGCACACGGCCGGGTCTTTTGTTCTACCGGGACAATTTTTCGAATGGCGAATAATCGCTGGTGCCCTTCGTAAAGTTTAAGCCCTTCGTTCGTACTGCATTTGCAAAGTCTCGTCGCGTTACAATGCTGCCTTATATATCTGCAATATTATATTCATGATGAGATTTCATATTCATCGCCAGTTGGAGTAATCGTTTCGAAAAGCTACTTAAAAACGATAGTTCTCGAAAAATTTCTCGGAATACACTGAATTCATTTTTTTTTTAATAAAGAGAAAAACTGACAGACAGGAGGAATGATAATTCTGACTAAACGTTCTGAATAGAAATTGCTGAACCACGTTCTCTTTATCCACGTAAAAACGTGGAGACAAAATCTAAAAAACCAGCGTATTTTTTTCTTTGTTGAATTTTTGCGATATTCGTACGCAAATAAAAAAAAAAAAATTAATTAAACGATTGCCGTTGAAAACTGAAAACAATTGTGAAACGATAAACTCTATCTGCACACTTGTAGGTCGATAAGCAATCAGGGATCGATGTAATAAATAACGAAATTCGTGGGCAGGTATCTCTCGACGAATATCTATCGATAAATGTGAATAATTCGCAAGATTTCATCGATTTGATATTCATACCCTCTGTATATAGTTATACGTTTATACGAATGCAGAGAATATGGTAGCAGCTTTTGTTCGTGTATGACAATGCGGCCTGGTCCTTGTGCAAAGTCTTACGAGGACTCCTTATACGTTAGCAACAAGAAATATGTTTGATTTTTTTATATACAGGATTGGGATCCCCTTTTCAGATGCGTGCTGGTGCGCATCTTCCGACGGGGTGAGCCGAGAAAACGATAGAAGGAAAAATATGCGAGATCGATTCAGCAATTGTCGAAGATTAGATAACCCATCTGGGATGCGTAAGGGTCCTGCTTCGCGAACGTTCACATGCATGAGGATATAAACAAAACAACAAAAAAAAAAACAAAAAAAAGACAAGCACTAAGATACGTATGTCGTATAAGTTACCAACCGAATGCACTGGGTCGTCCATTGCAATGCAGTGAGTAAGATACGCGATCGGTGACATTTCTATACCAAATATATCGCACAAAGAGAACCGCCTCGGCGCCCTGTCATATTAAATATTATTTATGAGCTCGTGAGTGTATGAAAATACACCGCTGTATTCCTACAGCTACATGCTAAATAATCTCGTGTGCATATCACACGTAATTTTATAAATACCAACATATTGTCCCATAAGTCTTGCCCACGTTGCACGGATGATCGATCGTCAAATTGTTGGATATTCAAAGTCCTCGGCGATGATTTTTTCTCATGCATCGTTTAATAGATATTAATGAATTATTGTGGCAAACTGGTTCGCTGATATGACACGAAACAAAGTGACAGCAGCCGAAGACGAGATTATAACTTATGCGGAAATATTCATGAAGATCTCAGACGTCTATGACGATTTTTTTCGTCGTAATTTTGTTAGCCAATTAATAAATCGTGACATCCGTCAGCAGGCTGACTCGATTTATTTTATTGATGAACCAAAGTCACTGAAGTTGGTTTTTAATTTTTTTTTTGTGGTTTTTTTTCTTTCAATACTTATGAACACATGTTTACTGAATTCGCACGATTATGCCAAATGAGGGGTGACTCAGAGCGAGCGTATAACTCGAGCTCCCCCAATCAGAAAGCAATATCGATGTCCATTGTTTCGTGCAGCCTATAAATATCGTAAATATCGAATGAAGAATATTTCGCTTTTGTTTTATCACGTACGTGCGTATGTATAAGTTGGAAGAATTCGATTCTTTGCAGTAGACTATATTTTTCCGAGTGACCAGAAGGATTTAAAAAAAAAATATATTTCTGGTTCGTTCGTTTATAAATGTTCTTCAGACTCTCATCCTCCGGTCGTTTCATCTTACTTGTTTTTCTTTTTATATCCTCGATTCATTATACATGCGAATTATTATTCGCGACCGATATTTGGCAACGGGAATCTCGAGTTATTCATTCCGAAGCAACAATTTCTCTATCATTTACTCAATAGACGCGATTTCGTGATCGATTGTGGCGGATTGAGAGAGAAATTTCGATGTGTGAAATTTTCTTTAACTGTTTAGAAAACCAACTGAAAATTTTGTCGTAAAATACAGTATCTTGGTTGCCATTAACCTGGTCACGTTTCATCGCTTCCCGCAATTCATTTGCGATGTTCATTCAATTTTTTTCAAAAATTTTACTTTTTTTTTCGTTCACTCTCTTGTAATCTTATCGTAGAAAAATATCGAAATATCAAAAACTCAAAAGATTGCTTCGTCAGTTTAAAAATGCGAGCCACCCCAAAATGGAACATCAAAATGCTGTTATTAAACAAACATTCGCAACGTATTTTCTAGGCGACAAAGAAGCCAAGTTCTGAGTAAGAGCGAAATTGAAAATGATTTTTTGCTCGACACCCCTAATATAAACGTGAGGTACCAGAAATATCATTTTGCTGGCGTGTATGTATAAGCTTGTGCCAACGTCACGCGTCATATAGTCGACAATTGCAGCGTGGAAAGATTTATTGACGTTCGGGCAAGCAGGTTATGTTTATTTCGATGTGAGTTCTCCCTTGGTACATGGAAAAGTCCACAAGAGTGCCGCATTGAAACGATAAATGAATAGAACGCAGTGTTCGCTATGTGATTGATGAACTATTCGATGCTCGATAAATTTCTCCATACGACTAGGCTCAACAGGATGACGATGACTTCTCTCTATCATTTTTCTAAATACACAAAAAAAACACATGCAAATTAACAACTTTTCCGGAATTTCAATGTCTTCGAGGGAAAGAGTAATTTACTGACGTCTAAAATATTGAGACGGTGCTGCGAAGCTGTTTTCTCTGAAAGGAAGAGATCGCACACGCACCGCCATCTCTGGAGGAACGTCGCAAACTTCCAACCGAATCCCCGCGTCTCGGTATTTCCTTCTCTCTTTATATTCGGATTGAGCCTTTTTGTAATTTTTTTTTTAAATCTACGCACAGCATTTTTTTACTTTCAAAACCTTTTCAACGCGCTAAAACATTCCGAGTGCTTTTTATATTTTTTTTTCAACAGTAAACAAAATTTTCAATAATCGAAAGTTTTAGTTTATACTAAAGAATTGCTGAGGTCGTGAAATTCTTCATATTTTTTTTATTACGTGGACTGAAACATGAGAAAAACGCGGTAACAAGAAAAAATGATATTTTGCAGTGAATTTTTTAAATTCGTGAAAAACTGCTCAAAAAATTCTTAACGATTGGCTGTTCGAATCCTTGTTCCGGCTTTATCGCTGAGCTGCAAAGTTTTCCCTGTTTTCGCTTATTTAGAAAGCCATGCTGTGCGTTGCAGCATGTAGGAGATCTTATCGAAAACTATTTGCCGATACTCGGGCGCGAGCAGGATTTCATTTCCCGAGGGTTGAAAACTCAACGAAAGGCAGGAGGGAAAGAAGAAAAACGATTTTCCGCATGACGCGCGAGAGAAGCGGAATTCTCGCGGTGCGAAGCCCCGTCGCTTCGTCCTATCTCATCGATATTAGCATAGAAGAGCAATTTGCAAAATCGTTGAGATCCAACCAAGTGCACGTTCGGGCCCAATAAAGGAATATTTCCGATGGAATAACGCGGACATTAAACAACGCGAGTAAATCTTCTCGATAACCTCCATCCCCACATTTTTCCACTTTTTCTAAATTACTCGCTACTGCGTTATCTCATTGGAACGCAAAAAAGAAAGAAATGGAAAAACCCAAGACAATCAATTACATTGATATGAAAAATTCAATCCTCGTTTCATGCTCACCCAACTAATTAAGTTAATTCGTTATTTATTCATCTAGTTCCAAAATCATAATATAATTTTATTCCCAGTTATTTCGACCCAGTCCCGAATCAATCTTGATCGAGAAAACCTAATCGTTCTCAAATAAATTGTTGTTCACATTCGGGAGCTGTACTCACGCAGCTATTCGATAATTCCTTCGTTTCGTGTTTGCAGCATAGAAAAATTACCGAACAAGTTGAATAGGCTGCCAAAACGTTTTTGTGTTGAAAAATACAAGCAGGAAAAAATGAGGACTGTGAGGAGGATGAGAATCAGCTGCATCGTGGTGAAGGGTTTATAAAGAACTGTCGATCCATTCGTGAGCTATGCCACGCTCGATGAATGCGAGATAAAAGCGTATATGCCGAAGTTACTCTTTCCTCTGTGTCTAAAAAACGTTATGCAAGAGGCAGATGGAGTTAGAATTGAAACAGAAAGTTATAAAGGATCCAACGAGCCACCATTGTAATAAATAAAAATAAAATTATTGAATATCTCTCCGTCTCTTTTTTCTCTCTCTCTCCCTCTCTCTTCCTTCCTCCATATAAATGGTACTTACGAGATGGACTAATAATCAGCAAATGGCCATAAACTGTCAGCATTTCCTGCTTGAATGCTCAGTTTTCAATGAAATTCAAAACTGCTCGTGATGGTTCCGAAAAAAATGATGGATCGAGGCAAAAATGTCACAGTAGCCGAGTCGTTTATAAATAATGTTGAGCGTTAATCTATTTGTTTGCGTGAAAATCTTCTGTAGGGCGATGCGAGACTTTGTTCACCAAAAGTATATTAGCGACTGTCGCCATTAGAAGATGTATAGCTCATCGGCACATGAGTCGTGGAAATAAGTATTCTGCGAAGGAAATATATGTCGGCGAGTCGAACGAACGCGTAGCGTGAAATTCAAGGAAAAAGGAAAAAAAACGAAAAGATCGAGTGAAGAATACCAAAAGTCTTTAATCTCCCGGTCTATAAACCGTCGGCATGATTCTCCAGAAGCGAATACGCGTCATCCCTGGTGCTCGGTGCGGGTGTGTGTGACGGAGATCGAACGCGAAAAAGGAATCGAGGACGAAGGAAGAGAGAAAGGGAGAGAAGCGAAGAGAGAATATAGAGAGGATTTCACGGAGAGTTCGGCAGCAGAGGAATTGCCATACACTCGCTGCATTTCGAAGGTACATATCGAAGCCGGTAAGAAAATCGGCTTACCAGGCGAAAAAATATACTGATATTTATGAGGGTCGCGACATCGGGGCTAATCTTCGGGAGATAATAATTTATCGAGCAATGCACGCAGTTATTTCGCGCGCTCCTATACCAAAAAACTCTTACGACGCGAACAGGGAAAGAGTATTTTGACTGAGCTCCACATCCCAGCAACCGCACCAAAAGACTGCTCTTCCTGTTATTCATCTTTCTCTCGTCTCTTCTTATCCCTCCCTCATTTCCGATCCACACTCGTTTCTAACTCGTATTTCATTCGGATCCAAAGATTATTAACCTTGAAAGGTTATAGTTTATTTTTTTTCCAAGCTCGTAACCACCGAAAAATAAAGAATAAATTAATAGAGCACAGAAAAATTTGCTCGTCCTCGCAAAATATAACTTTTTGCGAAACTGCGAACTCTCGCAATTGTGTCAATGTTTCAAAACCTCCTTCAAGGAAAATGCTTCGAAATATGCAAACATTGAATCAAAGAAAAATGACAAAGGGTAAATTCAGACTCTTACATTTTTTTTTCCTCAGGCACTTCGTCTCGTTATGAAAAATCCTCGAGGGACCGGTTTCGCGGTTTCTACGATCAAAATATTTTGGCGACTTTGCATACGTTTATCGTAGTTGGGCTTCTCATACGTGTGCAACTATTATTCGCTCTTCGCATCTCTCCTTTCACCCTGCTGGTTTATACGGGGGTGAAGTGTAACGAGAACTCTGTGCGCGTAAAGTTCCCCATGAGGACGAGTATACACAGACGGGCAAAGTCTCACTCTTGGTCTCTCGCCACACCGAGAATAACGTGAGATACACATTGCACATTGAAGAATACACACGGGACAGAGGGAGCCAAAGAGAAAGACAGAAATAGAGCGAGAGAAGAGTGTGGCAAGGACGCGGGGTGTGTACTGGATCGAGAAACGCGAACCGAATAATAATGCGATCTGAACATCCCGGTGATACATCGGTCGACGTCTTTCTACCAGTTATTTACGACATTTCCTTAATCCAAAGCTCGAAGCTCCGATGCAACCTCTCGCTTTCTCTGTATTACGTTTAGTGCCGGAGAAGTATTTCAAATCCGCCATATATGAAATTGCTTTTCGCTGAGGAAATAATTGCTGAAGAAAACAACCAAAGAAAATTAATTGAAAATTCGTTATAGGCAAAAATCCAAGTTTTACGTGCGATTATTATTTATTCGAATTTTTAATTGATATGTAAAAAAATATATTCATGCATATGTTTGCATATGTTGATCAAAAGTCATTTGGATGAAATGATCATCGTAGAAGTACGAAATGATGTGAAGAGCAGTTAGGAGAAAAATAATTATCTCGTGAATTTGAGGCATCGATACACGATCAGCGGAAAACATTTTTTTCAATCGACGTCTTCTGGTTTTAAAATCTTCTCCTAACGATTCTTCAGAAACTCGTAAGAAAGGCTCACGCGAGGCATGACTCTCGCAACAATATCCACCAATTTCAGGTGAATTGCTGCAAGGCACTCGGTTTTCTCAACGTTTTGCAGCGTCGGATCACGGATATAATATTTTTTGCAAATCTTTCTCTATTTATCACGTAGAAAGTCGTTGCTCCTTTTCCTCTTTTGGCTACATCCAAAAACGTGCTACAACGAGCAGCACGCGAACCATCTTTTCTTCACGATTTTACATCGCCCGGCTGACTCTTCCTGTTTTTCATATTTCCCGTCACTATTTTCGTCGCACGAGACAGCAGTAAGGATTTTCCGAATTGAAAGCACGTCCGTGCACTTTTTCCTTCACTACAGAGCCTATACTCTCGTGATTACTATGTTAACCATATGTACACACTGAAAAATAGTTGTGAATCAGACTTGAATAAAGTTTGGTTCATTGCAAGATTCATTTTTTTTTCACATTATCACAAAACTCATTTCTATAAACATGCAAACTTATGATTGCGACATGCAGATAAAAATGTCTAAAAGAAACAAAAAAAAACACTCCATAAAACCGAATCGAATGAAGGACGATTATAAATTTAAAAAAAATCAAGTTCCAATAAAATTTTAGTCAAAATTTCGTAATAATTGAAGAATTTCATTTGATTTCGCTTTAATATCCTTTTTTTCAGAGCAAGTCTCTTGGCTTCTTTCTTCGTCGCACTCGTGGCTGCCAAGCTGAGCGATCTAAGCCTACACAAAGCTAAAACACATCGTTCGGCTGTATACATATATGCACGTACGAATGTGTTACGTACAGTAATATACTGCAAAGAGAATTTGTAACACTCGAACGATCGCGTGTCCCGGTAGATAGCGGGATCGTTTGTAAAATGTAAAATTCGTAATGCATCGCCGCAAAAGTGGAATACACTGGTGTACACGGTGGTAAGAAGAGAGTGACAGTGGAGAAGGAAAGAGTGCAGAAAAAAGGTGATAGTGTGCATAGGGGTAACCGAAGAGGGTTTGGAAGTGGTTATAGCAGTGAAGGATAAATGAGAGGGGTGGAAAACGAAAGTAGAACTCAGGGGTGCATAAGGATACCGAAAAGCAGCAGCAAAGAAAGGAGCGAGGCTCGGGCGAAGAAGTAAAAGAAAGAAAAAGAATAAGAAGACGAAGAAAAATAAGAATAAAAAGTTGGGGGCAGAACCATGTACGTTTATGTGTCTCATTTATCAGCACAGATATTATTATGGCTCTGAGAGCGTGGCCAAGGCACTCGTGTTTCGTACCGTAGTGGCTAGGAGCTTTACATACGGTACGAACCATTTGTACCACATACAGCGAATGCAATATAATATAAGAACGTAATAATACAAGAATATGTACAGACTCATCCAAAATCCAGAAAGAATTTCCAAAGGTTAGGATCCAAAAAGTTCTATAAAATAAAATTTTCCGATTTCCATCAATTTTTCCCTGTCGTTAATTTTTTCAGAATAAAACGATAGAGTCGATTCCATTCTTTATTAATTCATGAAGCTCCATTCAGCATGATGACATTTTTTTATTTCCTGTTGGAAATTGCAGTCCCAAGGAAAGTTGACCTGCATTCACATTACGATATTTTCTGCATCACCTTGTATTCAACGAAGTATACGATAATAGGGGAAAAACGTGCGATGTACGAATACTCTACACGAGGTAGTGTAAGATGTCGTGTCGTCGAGTTCGCTCTTGCTGTGCGAGCCAGCGGAATACGAATGTAAGGAATTATCAGCTGTCGAACAATTTTCATCGGGTCATTTAGCAAATGCACACTTGAAACAAAGATTAAATGGAGGGAAAAGAACGAAAGGTACTGATGAGCGTTGCTATGAAACAAATAAGCATCATTGAGTGAAACATATGCTTAACGAATCTTGTAGAAATCAACAACATATAATTCTCGTCATTGAATTATCGAGCCTCTGGTATAAACAATATTCGAATCCAGCGCATATATTCCCTTGAAGGTATGCCAATAAAATGTGGAGAAGAAATAGGCGACATTTAATACCGTTCCATTTGGTGATCTTGGTGAACTTGGCCATACTGGCTCGAAACTCGCCCTTGTTATTCCTCCAGAAAAAGGACACGCGCCAGATCTTGGCAGACGAGGAACGGAGAGACTATGAAGAGAGAAAAAAGGCTGGTATCAGGCGGCAAGCTATATAAGCTTCGCTCTCGCCCATTCGGTATTGTCCCCACGCGACCACGGACTCTCGGGTTGCCGCGATTGTCCTGTCGCTTCTTTTTCATCTCTTTCTCTCTCTCTCTCTCTCTCGCTCTTTTATATTGTATACTACTGTCTCTTGGTCCCATCCGGAAAAGCCTTTCAATAAAACGTACGCGAGTGGACATTTGATAGCGAGGAGAGAAAGGCGAAGAGAGAGAGGAAGAGAGAATAGTCAAGCCACGCAACGTTCCACCATCTTTTTCTCCGGGGTATATTTTCTCGAGGAAAAACGTATCCATGGCTTTTTCCGTTTGCCCACAGCCTCCCTTTCCCATCCCCGGGCCATCCTTTTCCCATATCCTCAAGGAAAAACGAGAGCGTGGACACGAAACCCAGCCGCTATTTATGTCTATGTGGACTTGTCTCCCTCTGATACAAGAGCATATACACATACGCAAAAAGATCTATCCAAAGGACAATATCCAGCGTTTGACCGTACACCCAGGGCGTATATACAATAGACAAATATAGAAAGCTACAGAGACGAAAAGAAACGAGCTACTCTCGCAAAAAAAAAGGGTAGTCCCAGCTGGGTTGTGAAACGTTAATACATTTACAACTCGCGGCCACCGCGCTCATCATGAAGGGGCTTTCCTCTGAGAGACTCTGGTCAATTCTCCTCCAAAGCTTCTGGAATTGACCTCAATTCCACTTCTCATAGAATTACTCACTAAGACATCAATTGAAATAAAAGAAACTCATAGGATTTGCCAACCATGCTGTCGATCAAAGTTGTAAATCCAAATTAAACGAAATATTGTCGAAATTCAAGTAGAAAAATCGTTTTGGCTGAAGTAGAATTTTCAGGATCTACTCAGACGTTACTGGATCTAGAATGGAAACATTTTTACCTCACAGGGAAAGTGTATGAGGTGAATATCGTTGGGTTATCCAACCCTATATCAGACTCCGTAACATCTACGAGGCTCGATCTACGACCGACTCTCTCACACTCGCCAACTTTCCTATATGCTGTATCACGTCTCCGAAAACTATATGTATCAACATCCCTCGTATGCTATATACATATAAGTAGAAGAAAGATGGCTTGGGTCGTCCGTCCCCAGCGGCTAACCCCCTGATATATCGTTTACGTGTCTCGGTGTGCATACGTCGTTTGGGACACATGCCGCCCACCTCCTACCATCCTTGGCTTCTCCACCTCCTTAACTACCCCTTTCTACCTGTTATACACATCCATAGGCACAGAAATACACCTTCCCACCCTTCCAAGTAGTGGTGAATGTTCTCGACCATCCCCCCACCCTCGTTCTTCAGTTCCAACCTGACGTCCTCATCCCTACGAGCTTGTGGTCTCGTCAAAGATATCAGAAATCTTTGCTATGCTTCTATTGTAAGCAATTGCAGAATGACAAGCCTCGCAAAACGTACCCATATTTTTGAAGACGATGAAGAACTCCTTTTGGTCGCTATTCATTTCTCCTTCGTTTTTCTTTTCGATGGATTAAACAATCGTACATGGAATATTTTCCAATCGAGTCAAGCTACTCTTCGTACATCATTGTTTGTTCTGCAGGAAATTGAGAATAAAAATTAATAACTAAGAATCATTTACCCAACAAATGCCCATGGATTCTGGCCAATTTTTGTTCTTTTACAAATACCGAAACGTCCACTTTGCTCCGATAAATAAAAGAATATTGAGACGCACATCATAGTTGCCAAGATCGTTGAACACTAGCTCGAAGGACAAATGCCAAGAGCAGCTCTCCCTGTCTCTTTTTCTCACCGTATGTATATGAGTTGCTCAGTGCGATCGCAGTCTCTCCACAGCAGGGCTTAGCCATAATCTGAAATATATTGGTGCCCGGTGTTTGTCCACATCTCGTTGACCGGCATTATAAATCGGCGAAGCGTAGGCATTCGTTCGAGAACATTAGTCAAAGAGTCGAGCTAACATCGTATGCACGATAATGTGTCTGATATCGCGCCCTCGCGCTCTTAACCATTTCTTTTCTGAGTGTGCGTTCATACACGAGCGAGATCGTTGTGTGAGAGTGCGCAAGAATCCATAGTGATAATTATTCGAGAATATCCAAAGACTTCTAAATCGACGAATTAAAAAAAAAACGTCGATACTCAATCGTGGCAATAACGATGCGAAGCCAAAAGTTTTTTATGAATTTTTAATCAGTTCTTGACTCCCGCAAACATTAACGAATTATCATGGGATCAGCTCCACCCACTAATTTCTATAGGAAATTAATAAAAGTACTAATGATGCAAACGACACACAGAGTGTGACACCGTGAAGAATAAGCCTCTCGTGTTAAGGCGAGAGAAACACGACGAGAAGATTTGTGAGAAAGTGCATTACGCCTGTAGGCGAGAGTGTCGGAAAGTTAAGCATCAAAGAGAGGAAAGGGTTACCAATAGGATACTGATAGTCAGAACGAGTATCGGACGCTGTCGTCCGCATGTGCTTACACGATCCTCGACCTTTTACACCTTATTCCTTTCCTTTTCTATATCGTTGCTTTATAATATAGCATCGCGTTGTCTCTACTCCCTTTCCCTTCTGACTCATGGTATATAGTAATGCACTTATAAATCAGGTTCAGCCGGGGACCACCATAAAGCATTGCTATGTTTCGATGTCCGTAGGCATTCCTGGGCGGGTTTCGCGAGTCGTTTGATTCACGCTCGTTCGCTTTCGCTCAGGCACCTCTGCCAAGGCTTCCTTTTCTTCTTCGTCTTCTTTGCTACATCGTAGCTCAAGAATACTATACACCAGGTTACAAGGTGTACCGATTTTATGTATATGAATCCTTGTGCGAATCCGTGTGCGTGCTTGAGCTCAATATATGTTTGTATGGATTTGTATTACCTATAGATATTCCGGTCAGGCGTGAGAGAACTTGTCGCCAGCGATAATAGTTTATTTGTCGAGCCGCCTGGTGTGCGGCGCTCCATCCAACAGAGTGAGAACGCAAAGCGCCAAGATATGTTCCGGTTTTCTCGCGTAGCCCGTTTCTCGCACCGTAAGGATTGTTTATTATGCGAATTGAACGAACCGAAGGCGATAAAGATCCCGTCTTTTCTTCTTCCTTTCAGCCCCTCTACCCTTAACTCCCTCTGGCACTCTTCTACACGTTCTTTCCCCGGTTCCTTCGTCCTTGCATCGTTATTCTATATCTGCGCTTCACATGTAAAATTTGCCAGGCGTACCGTCGTCGTTAAAGGATGTGCCCGAGCGATCGGTATTGTTTTCTGACCACCGGTAGTTTTGATCCGATTTTTTATAGATTCCTTACGATGCGAGTACGGAAAGGCGATGAACAGATGACACACTCGATGCACCTGAGAAAATCGCAAAGGTCGCCTATACTCGACCCAAAAGCCACACTTTATCGTTTCAATTTATTCGGAAAATCAGTGGATCGTCTCCGTTACAATTTAATTGTTTTGAGTCGTTCGAGGAATATCGAGATGGCTGTAATTATTTTTCACTTTTGACGGCAATTGAACGAGTGAAATAAACTTTTTGACTGGTTATTAATTTCGCGTTTGACCTTCTTGGAAACTGTATGGTTCGTTGCGTCTAGAAAGTTTTTTTGTTTGCTTGACCGGATCATTTGCATTGTTTTATTCACAAGAGGCTATCCGCATCGCCGTGTCGTCCGCGCTGGTATCTTAATTTCCGACCCTTCGATGACAAACGCCTCGTACACTCGGACAATTTTTTCTCACCATAGCCACACCAGTGTGACCGTAGTCGTATGTAGAGACGCCAATTTTACTTGGAGCAGAGAAACAGCGCCGGCCGACTTATTCCCAAGTGGTTAAAAGTAACGAGCAATCCTCGAGAACGTTTGTTCGAAGCGCGCGGAACCACGTGCTCGTGTCGATTAATCGCGCTTTGTTTGATTAAGCGGGAGAAACTCTTCTCATGTTTCTCTCTCTGCTGCTCGTTCGTTTGCATTTATTGCTCAACATGTACGTATCACGATGAGGGGATGCTAGAACGAAGAAACCAGACTCGCGTGTACTCCTTAACGTATTTTACACGAATGTAGCAAAATGAATTGAAAATTAATTTCAAATTGTAACGATTTGATCGATTCTCATTAAAAATAAAGTTTCAAACATATTTAACATTTTATCGGAACGTTGACTAATTTTCGACGCGAAAGCCAATTATCGCAGAGTCCTTGAATTTACTTGTTTTTTTTTTGCACGAGCTGTGAAACGATTTGTCAAGCGAGTCTCGTTTTGCACCTTTACGGATATATAATTAATGCGAGGCTAATGAGTAATGACATCGATAGCGTTGTCGACCGGTTCTTAACGCAGACGCACGCACTCGTGCATTCGTCAACAAAATCCATGAGGTTTCAGATACGTACACGAACGCGAGAGGTTCGCATTCTTCGGAAAACCAAACTCCCTCTTATATTGGCTCGCATTTGTCAAGACCCCGACTCGATGACAGTCACAAGACACTTTATCGGTATATAAGTAATCGTTAACAATATATTCCGGCATCATGGCTTATCGGCTCCATTAAAGGCTACATATCCGCTGTTCCCGTAACACACATTGGGATTTTATATTTTTTTAATCTCTTCCAGAAACTGATACCCGGAACTCTGCCTTATCAAAATAAAAGTACGTGGACGTAGCAGTTGCATTAATACAAAATCGCAAATATTAGAATTGCAAATTTTTCGCACTAGCATTATACTTTCGTAACACAGAGAAATCGAGTTTCGCGTCGATAAAAATTCGTTGAAATTAAAATCGCAATTTCAAGGAGAAAATGAAATTTTTTATACTTCTGATTTTTTTATTTTATTCAAACGAAGACTCCGTAGATTTGAGTCGCTGCAGAACACGGAGTAAAGAATTCTAATTACATCAATGATGACGATATGGAAAAAGTTTTGATGGGACGTTCACCGGAAATGTATGAAGCGGAAAGGAAGGCACGAGGAAATATTGCTCGTATACGGGGATAAATCATACGAGCGAGAGAGCCGCCAACGTCGTATTAATTGATATTTACTATCGGTTCGCGGTCTAATTACAACTAATAGACGACTTTTTGTCGGCGTGGTTTTGTGCCGTTGCTCTGGAGTCGGATGAGTATTGTGGTCGCAACGCAAAGTAGTGTTTTGCCTGTAGTCGAATGTTTTGCACTGACAAACGTGGCGGTGTCTTTTGCGGTGCCGGACACATACACGCGTTCGTACTTGGTGGGAAATGACGTTGAACCGCGTTGTTACAAAATACTCATTATTAATTTTATTTGCGTCGATGTACTTGCGGGCGAAGCATGAATAATCTTTAATGTTAGGGAGAAAATTCATATTTTCCATTGAATACGTTCCCTTCGTCTGAATATGGAAAGCGACGATGAATTTATTTCAGAATCTGTCGTGGAATATATAAATCACGAATTCGTCGATAGAGAATTCATCGATTATTCATGTCATCTGACAAACTTTTAACCTCACCTTGTCTTTTCATGTTGCCTTCGAAGGGGCACGCCTTACCGTCCTTCTATTAGTTTACTTTTATCTCGCGTTTTTGTCGCTCGCCTGCCCACTCGCTAGCGCGATAACTCGGCGCCGTGTTCCTGCGACTCAATCCCGCAGTTCTTTCGTATAAATCTTGTGAGCAGCATAAATCAACGTGTGTGCGACTGAGCTCAAGCAGCGTGATACACCGATGGAGAGGAATCTTCCGATACACAGACGAGAGGGGTGCTTGGATGCTGCGGGAGAAAGGGGAGGAGGGAGCAAGAGAACTCTTCGATTCCCCATGACTTTGCTCGAGAACTCTGCACCAAAGAAACTGCAGAAATAAGACACACGAGTCCCACTTATGGGATTCCCTTGGCGTGTACTCAGCTCGTCCCGTGTGCTTTTTCGCTCGTCCCCTGCTCTCTCCGTCTCTTCCTCTTTATGGTCCTTCGCGCGAAAAACCCTTCGGCAATGTGTCACGCACCGCGTGCTTTGGCAACTCTCCGAAGACATCCTCCTTGTCGTTGCCTCTTCCCAACACTTATCGACGAAAGTATACCGTCGTAGTCGACGCTCGACGAGTTTGCTTTTCACGTTACTCGGTCGAGGTTATTCTGTTTAAAAAGAAAATCAAATATCAACGTGTCTCACGCAAGGAAATACGAGCATTCAATTGATGATCAATCTTCCAATCATTGACTCGGAGTAAATCATTCAAGCGTACCTTCGTAAATTTTTCATTAAATTCCATGGTGTTTTTCAAAATTCTAATATTTTTTTTCAAATTTTTTTAATGGCATGGTGTTTTTCAAAATTCAAAAATTATTTCGAAAGTGCTGCCATTCCTGAAAGAATAAAGTAGATGATTCGATAACGTGTGTAGCTCCGTAGGGGCTAAGATTTTTGGCACCCTCGCATGAAATCCCCATACTTGGTTGGGTGACCGCGTATCGCGAATAGACTCGCGCGTATCGATTTCTAAGCGGGGGGCTCAGCTTCCACAGTTTTTCTTGGCCCTCCCGCGAATGCGATACGGTAGTGCCTTTAGAAGAGCCTGACCGTGTTAGGATATTTCGTAATAATGCGATAATTCGCTGATCCAACAACTTCTTTCTCATTGTAAATCACACACGCTTGCTAATTTTTTATATTTATGATCATCACGTCAGTTGCGTGAAGATTGAATAAAAAAATGTATGAATCATAATAAAGCTCCGAAGAGATTTCTTGTAATATGTCAAAGTCCAGTAGCTCATGGAATGATGCACGGTATAAGCCTCCTTCTTTCGCTTCTAATCCCCGTAGATCTCTCGCGACCAGGAGCAGATGAACGAGATTCGATCGAGGACACTTGGAGGAGGGACCATAAGGAAGAGGTGATAGATGCGAGTTCGAACGATACCACAATCGTGAGAGGGAAAAAAAGATCGAGTCTTGGTGTGGGTGAGGGGAAGAGCTTAGCTACACATGTCCATATCACATATATGAACGAGCAGGAACACTCATGAGCTAAAATGGTGGAAGACGAAGGGTCCTTCGCGGAGTCTATCGTTTCTCTTTATTTCTTCCTTCGTGTTTCTCTCGCGCGAGAAAAGAGGACTTTTCTATATACAGTAACGTCGCTTTTCTCTTTTTCTCCTCGATGTTATTTACGACTTCTGATTTATCGGATGAAAGGAAGAGGCAGCTTAGCCTGGGCGTTCAATCCCAAAATGCGAGTACACAGGGCAACGATACAACAAGATCGAGACAGAATCGTTGCTTTTTTCCAAATACCAAAGTGGACCGATTCCCTTCCACTGTCTCTTTTCTCGTTTTCTCATCCTCTCTCGTTAAACCACCCTCTGTTTGGAAATACGAACTGAACTCGTAGATCCTCCTGTAACACAAAAAGCAAGTAGTATTATTTTTTTCCCCCAGTTTCGTCACTACGTCGAAACTGTATTGCTTTCTGATCATTCTTTCCACAAATTTCACTTCGTCCATGCTCTCTCTTGGACAGAATCTTCGACTTTGCAGTTTTATTGACTAGGCCCGAAACATATTCAAAAAATTTCTAATACACGGAATTAAGCTGGAAATTTTGATTTTTCTTTTTTTCATCGGCAGGATCGATAATTAATATTGAGTTTTTTCTCTTCGGGTGATATACTCAAGTGAACGTCAGTCTGAAGTGCAGAAATATATATACATTTTTTTTCCATAAAACGTTTCTAATCGAGACAATTCATTCGTATTGCCCAATTGTTCGTTTTTTTTTGTTAAGTACGACACCTCACTCATTTATTTCCGATACAAAATTGTTGCCGAAATGCGAAGAAGCCTCAATGCGGACCAACAGCGATTGGACAAGGCTGCGAATAACTGGAGACTCTCGATAACGTGGCCTTTGACGGCACGTCTTCGCGAAGCGTTAAAATTATTTTGTAACCGCAGGTCGTGATATATGATCGAAAATTGAAGGAAAAAAGGATGCAGAAAGGAACGAGAGGGTGAGCAAGTGAGAAATATCATCGAGTATAATGTTGGTCATGAACAAATGAGAGAGAAAGAGAGAGAGAGAGAGAGAGAGGGAGAGAGAGAGAGAGAGAGCGACGAATTGTGAAAAAGGACCTTCGGTACGGTCATAAAGCTTTCCGTTTGTGGTTGCCGCACACGCTTGGACTTCCATCCAGCCCTTAACCGCGGACGAGATTCTTCGAGGCTGACGCGCCTCAAGCCCTTTCCATTCACATCGCGCACGACACTCGCTGTATATTTATTTTGCAGTTTTTTCTCGCTAATGTACTCGCCAAAATCGCCTCGGGTATACATTTGTATTTGTAGGAGAACGAGCAAGACGTACTTACGAAAGATCGACGTCAAAGGCCTGATGTATTCGACGACCGAAAAAACTCGACTCTTAGATCACTCGTGATGTCCCTTTTCAACGTTGCACTGTTTCCAGCAGGATACAGGACCCATGTCCTGTCAACTGTATGTTCGGTCAACCACGAGAACAGTCTTCCGAGTATTTTACAACCTTCTGCGGCCTCCTGCAACGTATTGTTTGATACCAATGACTTTTATTACTGATAAAAATGTGTGTTCATTACAGAAAGCGAAATGGAAGATTACGAGATTCGTTTCGAACACTTAAAAACATTTTTATCGCCCTACCAACCATGACTCTTTCAATCTGAGTGGAGAGACGAATTCCCAATTCTTTTGCGTAACAAAATTGTTGTTCGCGATTGTACCATCGGATACTGGGAACAAAAAGATTCAAAAACTCCAATGAATCGCAGTGCGGATGATTGAAATTCCCGTTTTCCTGAGAAGAACAGAAAAACGTGAGGAAAATTGATGAGAAGTGAAAAAATAATAGGGTGAAACATGTGGAGCCGATTAAAATGAAAATAATATCGTAGAAATGAATGAGTTTCTCTGGCATCGTTATCGGTCCCGACGTTTTGTCACGTATGGTCTTACTTGATTTTATAATGAAAATGGAGGCGACCCCATCGTACCATCCTATCGTAGATCGTGGCTGGAAAGCTATGAAGAAGCGAAAAGGGGCAAAGAAGGCTAACACGAGAGGGGCTGAAAATTCCATGGAGAAATTCTAATTCAATTGACCTTCTCGCATAATCGCGAAAACTAGATAATAATTATCGTGAATCTTGCACCACGCTCAAGAGAACGAGAGATCACGAACTGGAGGATTCTGATATCATTTCTAACCCCAAATTCTGGGTAGAAAAGCGTTCACGGAGCTCTCTCACCCTTTTTGCGCGTACTCTAAATTTATTTATTTCTAAGGGTTGAAATTGTTCAAGTCTTGCCGTACATGCCTGAAAATAATAGCTGGCACGTAGGAACGTAATGTATGTGATAAGAGAAATGATTCTTAGCGAGGATTACTAAATGAAAGATCTTAAAATTAAGCGACCAGAAGACATCACCCAGTAATATGGAAACAATTCTATGCTCCCGTATCTTCACACAGCAGAGCAAATATATAAATATTTTCATCAAAAAGAACCACCAAACATAATTAATGGAATTTTTCATTTAATTTAAAAATTCGGGACTTTTTTCCGAATTCCTCATAAAAAGGGCTTTAATATCGGAAGATAATCCTTTTTGCTGTCCTCCAGACCAACGCAGAATTCGTCTCATTCAGAAATAGCCTGACATTATTTTTTACGTACTTGAACGAAGGAAAACCGTCTATCGCCTCCCACTTACGATGGATAACGATAAAGGCAAGTGGTATAAATTACCAGCCAAACGTTTTTTTTTTTTTTTTTTTTACGTAACAATGATGAAAAGGAATGAAAACACGCGGTTGCTTTGAAGCCAAGAAAGACAGACACGAGGGATACTGAGCTAAAGTTAACGTGTCTATGTACCGGGTGTCCTTTTTCAATCTTGTCTCGTTTGGACTTTGGGATTGATGGGTTGTCATCGAAAAATATTGGCAGTTTTGGTCGCTCGGAAAATGCCAAACCAATATTCGTTTTATTAAAGCAGGAAATCATGAAATTTACTGCTCCAGTTTATAATGTTGAGAAATAACGAACGAGTTCTGAGATAACAAATACCCATGAATTCCCCATTCCATTTTTATAGGAACCAAAAAAATCATCAAATCACCAATGACTTAAAAAAAAAAAAGTCGTGCATTTCTTTTACATTTTGGTTTTTAGTGTCGAGTAACGTGCGCCCCGAGAGACACCCTTTAGACATACGTGTATAAGACAAGAATAGGGTGAGTGGCAAGGGCGATTGTACAGCTAGCAGTTACGAGTGGTGCGTTCAATTAACGGTGACCGTGGTCGACTTCTCTCTTTCTCTTCGTCTTCTATATCGTTGGTACTGACGCCACCGGTACGCTGGACAACCATAGAAAACAGCCCTTGTTGGCCAGTGGCAACGTACGAGGGTGATATGCTGAGGGGATGGTAGTTAATGCTACAGGCATACCTACTTACTACCTACGGCAGTTTCTTTTTACTACCGAACCACCAAACACACGAGGATTCAGCTCCGAGCAGTTTCCCGCTAATTGGTATCGAACTATTATTCCCCATCATTAACGTTACCGATATAAAACGAAAGCATTTCAACTTAATCTTCAAAAGACACGTGTTGAAAAAAAACCTCCATTCGATGACTTTGTTCTTTCTGTATTTGTGGAAAATGATTTTTTTTTTTTGAATTTTTTTTCTCTTACGAAAGGTTGAAATGCTGAACCGTCATGATCAATTTTGAAAAAGTTTTCCGAACACGGAGTTCAAAACGGCACAAGCTTTCGAAAGCTAAATTCTCGAGACGTCAATTATTGAAATTATTTTCCATGATCGGAAAGAAAGTTTTCGTGTCGAATGTACGAACCGGCTGAATTCAGTTTCGGAAATTCGCAGCCATCTCTCTCGCACTTCCGCTATAATTGGTACGACCTCCATATTGGGAGAATTTCCTCCTGCTATACGGAAGACTGAGTCGATAGCGTGAGTCTTTTTTATACGGCGGAATAACATTTTGGTTGATATAGATAGAAAAGCACGAAGAATCGTGAGGATCGAAATCGGAAACATTGGTGAACTGATTCACACGGATCTCCAAGTGGATGAATAAAGTCAGGGGACTGCTCTACTCTACGATGGGTTGCCTGATACTCCAGAGTATACATACATCATTATATATCATAGAGAATATATGTGTGTATAGTTTTGCTATAGAAAGAATGAGAGGATGCTCGTGCACGAGCCTCGGAGAATATACGGCAGAAAAATGCGAAAATTATTGATATTGCTTGGGTCACATATCATTGTCTCGAGATATAGACGTCGCTCCACCCTCGTACGCGGGCTCTCTCAGTCTTCAAATATAGAACTGCTCTCAGTCTCTTTCGTAGCCTTTCTCACTCTGTGTTACACGTTCTCGCCTCTACCATGCCGCGGCTCTTTCCTTCGCACTTCGACCTCAAGCCCCCATAGCCCATGGAATACGGCACCTCGGGCATCGGCTCGAACCCAAATACACGTATGAATGGTTTACATACATGCACACACCGGTGGAAAAATGTACACACGGTCGCACACGTAGCAAGGCAGAGGCAGGGCTCACGGGTGCCGACGTGCCTGATATATTCTCGCAATATTTTTCGATCATCGCGTGCCGCGGAGATTTATACGGTAGGAGGAAGGAAGCGCAGTTCACAAGAAGAAGTAGAAGAATAAGAAGAAGATGAAAGCCGTTCCGGGGGCCAAACCACACCACCTGATCGCGAGTTACTGCGCATATATATATACACCCAGTTTTTCGAGTGTTACACTTTCTGTTATGCGATCCTTTACTTTATTTTCCTAATACTGCTGCAGTAGAAAAGTGCGTAAAGATTTTTCATACTTTCTTCTTCATTTTCTCAGGAAAAAAATGCACTATCTCTACGAGAATGTCGATACTCGGTTGAGTGACCGCTTATCGTGGCTGGAAGCAATTTTTTCAAGTTTCTGATCATCACGACTCCGGAAACTTCAATGCTTTTGCAAAATCAGGCCCAGGTCCAAAAGTGGAAAAATAATAATTCGTTGTTTTTTTTTTGTATCAATGTGGAAGCTGTATCGACTGGTCGACAATCGGGACAGCTTGGATCAGCGATAACGAATCCAAGGGTCGTGCCATATACGCGTATCCCTCCTCGAGCTAATTGCCCGTTGGGGAGAAAAGATTGTGCGTTGAATCGTGGTCGAAACTGACCAGCGGCAATAGAGAATGACCATGCGATGTTAGCGAAGCATGTGTACGTCGATCCGTGCGCTATTCCCACGCGACGATTAGTTCGAGATATTTGTACGAGATCCATCGAACGAGAACTACTACAGAACCCCGGAGGGTAACTGCCAATGAAACAACCACCCCGTCGTTTCACTATTCCCTCGATTTATATACTCCATAGCTATGTACGTTATAGCGTATAGCTTTTCGTACCGGCCTTTACGGATGTATTCCACCCACCGACATCGTTCGATTAACCGTATGCTCTCGTACGATATACTTTGGGCTCGTTCCATTTCGTCGTTACCAAACTTCCTGAATGAATGTCCTTCCAAAGCTTTTTCCTAGGGTTCTCAATTCCTTCCTCCTCGCAATTATACTTTTTCATCGTCCCAAATAAAGTGCAACAACCTTTAGATTTGAAGTGCAACTTTAAACGCGACGCGGAGTTGAATAAGAAATAGCGAAAGAATTCCGAAAGCTCGGGTCTTGCTTTTTGGATTTCAAATTTGATGGAACATTTTGAAATTTTTTCATAACATTTCGTAGAAATATTATTTGGAGAATCGAATGTTTGACAGTTCTTTTGGGAAGTGGACCAAGTCAGCCTCGAATTCGATCGATAGAAACTCCTCCAAATTTTGTTCACGATGGAACCATTTCGTTGATCGTTGTTAATTAATTTTTTATCAATTTTCTTTCATTCATGAGTAAAGCTTCGTTTTGCTTTGTTTAAAATTACGATTTCAATGGCCAGGTATTTTCTCCGTTTACTTTTCGAAACGATATGGCACGTTTAGAATTTTTTTATCGTATCGAGTAAAGTAACAGTTTGGGGAAGTTGTCTCCACCGAACGAGGATACTTAAAGAACCCTCTCAGGCATCGAAGCAATAGCCAAGAGCCCAAGATCCTTCCAATGTCGAAGGACGAGGATAGTAATACCGATTCAGCTGAGATGTCAGTTAAACTGTTTGGAAACTCGCTAGCTATCCAATTAAGCGAAGATCCTGTATAGCGCAGACCTCGTAGGGTCAGCACTCACATCGTTCTCTATATTGCCACTGACCACATATTTAACACTACATAAATCGCAACGGCCTTTATATCGTTCGACGTTAATCCAATTATTTACTATTTCATTGCTCCGTTTCCTATCTAACCTGGATATTGCTCTGTATAAGTTGATAATATTGCTTTGATATTCGAACCAATTGCTCCATTATTTCCTTCCAAATACACCGAGGAAAATAGTGCTTAAGATCCAGAAATATTTCTCCGTTACCTTCGGAAGCAAAAAAAAATCCTTTTTCCTGTTTCCTGAGCAGGGCTGTGATGCCTGCATTAGTTATTCATTATCATCGCTTTTCCACGATTCTGATTAGCTATGACATTGCCTGTTGTGATTTTGACGTCAATCACCATCGACCAATCGATGAGAGAGGGAAAAATTCATTTTGATCAATTATGAGTCCATCTCTATAAATGAAGGTTCAATATTTTATTTTAAAAAATGAGCCCAGCCAAGAAATCGACAAACTCCTGAAAGGCAAAGATTTGAGAAAGCAAAAAAATTCAAACCACGAAATTGTGTTTTCTATGGAAATTGATTCAGTGTCGATGTTACAAATGTCATTGCAGCTTCGTCTCTATGATGATTTGAAAATGTACATCCATTTTAATAAACGTCAATTCCAATTGCAACGTGGCACATTTTTCTGTTTACGTTTGGATAGAAAAAAAAAAACAAATTCTCTGTTACGTTTAAATGGAGGAGTGTTTCAAAAATCGGTAGAACAGAACGGGGTTGATTTTCCGTGACGATTAATGTAGCACATGGCTGAATGAATGGTAGGTGCAAAGCTAAAACGCACGAATTGGAACGTCGAGGTGAATTTGGAGCAGGAAAACGAATCTTCCGCGTGACGCCCCGTTCTCGCGTTATCCTTCGACCACAATTTCATTCAGTCGAGAGCTGCATCCATATATATCAGCAGGTGTTTATATGCAATATGTAGTATATACGTTCAAACAGACACAAGTGTATTTATGTGCTTACCCGTTCTCTCATACATGGACGAAACGCAATATGCTGACGCCCTCGTCCCGCGGTGCACGTCGATGCGTTGGCTAATGTACAACCATCGATAAATGCCATCGCGTCCCACCAAACTCATAAACCAACATTTACATTTAATTGGCCGGCCGTGTCGGTGACTAATGGACACCCATTCGACTTTGTCCGATCGTCATCCAAAACGTTTCGTCGGTGTATTTCGACTCCAAAACTTCTGCCGGCTCTTCATTTCTCTTTCCATCTCTTTTTCTCTCGCTTCCCTCTCCTCTTCCATGGACAAATCTGACGTTTCAAAAATTCCACAATATTCGATGCATTTTCATGCTATTTATTTAGTCACGTCGAAAAATGGAAAATGGAGGAATTTTAACTTATTGATCGACATCCTGAGCAGAATGCAAAAATAATAAAAGCGATCAATTCAGAAGAAAGTGATCGTAAATCCATATTGTGAAAGTTTCGAGACTCCGTGTTACTCAAAGTAAGGGACTAACGAAAAAAAAATTGAAAATATCATTTTTCAAGATTGCTGTTGGATTTTGATGTCGAAATCAACATTCATATAATTAATTCCAGTAAAATTATGTTTAATTCATTATCTTCGAAAGATTCGATCGACGGAAAACATTATTTACATATTTACACTGATTATGAAGAATCATGTCGTTATATAGCTTTTCGTTCCTTTCATCTCTGGCTTTCACGATATTTTATAACAAACGATATATACTCTGACATTTGCCGCAACGGTGGTCTCCAAATTCCTAATAACAGGCAATATGCCATAAAACGTGACCGCCTATGTTCTAAAACGCTCTTGGGTAAACCAGATACGAGAGCTACAGCACCACACGTTGCCGCTTTAGGATCACAACTCTAATTGATTTTACGGATACGTTAATTGCATTATTGCTCTCACGTATAGTGACGTTGAAATATGACAAAGTATCGCGTGTGTGGTGCACCATGGTAGTTGGATTCTTCGTTCTGTTCGCCCCTTATCCTCCAATTATTTCTACTTTAAATTTATGGCTTTTACTCAAGCCCTCGCGAACCTTTGATGTAGATTATTCAAGAATTTTTGTTGCTCTCTGAATCAATTAGAATATCAGTAGATCACCATTTGCCATCCTAAACTTTTACTCGTAGATTTATATCTCCGATAACATTTCTTCATTCGTCTTGGACCGATTCCCCGAAGTGTTTCTGTTGTATTAAAGTTCGAATACCAACTTTTTCATCAATGCAACGATGACAATTATGCACTCAATAAATACCGTTGTAGTTTTAATAATGCAACGAAATTTTATTTCTACCGATCCAAAGTCTGTTTGCAGGAAAAAAAGTTTTGGAAAACGCGACACAAAGTGCATGATCTATTCCAATTCGACTCGGAAGCACAAACACTGGTTTTATGAACAATTTTCCTCATACGGCGTTTTCGATTTTGCAGAAAATGTGCTTGGTTGGAAATTTTTCTAAGAAAAAACATGCGAATCTTCTAAAATTGAAGAATCTGGAGTTTTTACTTTGAAAAACTTATGATTTAATATCGCAAATTGGATGTTGTAATTAAAAATGATTTTTGAAGACGTTAGAAATTTTCACGTCATATCCAAGTGACTTTCTCTAGCGATCTACACCGCCTAAATAATGCGGTAATTATGAAGAGCAGTAGTGAGAAACGTTAAGGGTGCTAACAGGATTAAGACTCACGCGAGCGACTGTCGCTCTGTAGATTACAACGAAAACGACGACGAGGACGAAGACGAAGACGACGACGCTGATATTAATGTTCACAAATGCATATCAGGTTGTTGATTGATTCCAAAGTTCTCTCGCCAAGGAGCGCGCAAGAAACTCGTGTCTGGAGGACTACGCTCGTTTTGACTGTCAATCTTATTCTCACATTTCTATTTAAGCAAAACCACCCCTCGTGGCAATATTTCATGCTAAAAATATACAGTTATATGCCCGCAATGCGACGTCGTTGAGCCTCTTCCACAGAGTTCGCTTCCATATTTGAAATTTAATGCAATTGCATAAGAAATTGAAAGTTCAATCTGTTCCTTGACAATATATGACAAAAGCCACCGTCAAACATTACCATCCATAAAACTTTGTTTTCCAATAATAAAATTACAATCGATCGTGGAGTTTCGCATCCTGAAATTTCTAAAATCATAATTTCTCGAATAAATTTTTTATTATTTTTGAAATCAATTATTTTGATGAATTGATTCCAACGTTTCGAAAATTCAATATGATAGCGTAGAAATTCCTGGCAAAAGATTCCGAGCTCGTCGTATAACTTAGCAGAAAGGTTACACGCACAGTGTGCTCCTCACTATAGCGTCCGGTTAATTGACGGTTCCCGTTTCTCTCATAACCACTAATGTAGATGGGAGGAGAGACCACCATACGCACCATGTCATATGTCCATAGATATAAATTAAATATATCCCGTGTCGCGCTAACGAACGCTCATTATAATTAATTAACTTTGCGAAGGATAATTGTCGCAGGCTTCCGTGAAAAGTTAAAAACTGCGGTGATGTGATAAAACGACAACGAACGAACGAGAGTCCGTTGATATGCACGACGAAATATTTTCACTCGGTCGGAAATCTTTTTTTTCATACAAACACATGTTTAGTACGTGTAGAAAATGCATACACAAAAATAATCTTCCTGTATATGAGATGCACGATCCGTGCGATGCATTTCATCGCCGTATCTCTCGAGCTGCGTCTTTTTACCTCGCGTACGCTGTTCTGCGTAATATTCTGTTTGGCGCAGCCGTAATTAGTTTGCGAAAACGATCTTCTCGCTTGGTTTCCCGGATGACCTGTCATCGCCCTCTTGTTATAAAACGCTACGTGGAATATCCGCCGTCGATGGCAATAAAAAAGCGTATAATTTGAAAGAGAAAATCAAAATCGCTTTTGGCGTCAAATCAGTGCCCGTAACTGTGTAACGCACCAACACCGTGAGAAATGATTTCCATCGCTTGAAAAATATGATTTTCGTGCGTACTTCCGGTAGGAATTGTTTTCAATAAAATGTTGGTATTTTATGTCCTCCCGGGTTCCAGTAAATATAAATATGTGGAAAGGTTCAGAATAATTAAATTTTTCATTAATGAGTTTTTGTTCGCCCTGTCAACTGCATAATTTTTCAAGAAACATGTAAAAAAAATGTCGTTTATTATTAATTCTACGGTACTAATTATTATGCAACTAATGTGTACGATCAAACGAAAACAATATTATGAAATAATGTTCTTAACGCGGAATGAGGATCGCTCGACGAGATGACAAGAAAAGACGAAACAGTTTCGCAACAGTTTGCTTGAGAGAAGAATAGAGTCATGGTATAAACTCTCTGCAGGATCGCCCGCGGAGAATACAACGAGGACTCGATTGATATAAAAGAGTCCACGGTGGTTTAGAGGCTCTTTCGGTTTTCCCCGAAAAAAAAAGCCGCTAAATCACTCGTACGTTCCCGCGCGAGCACCACGCGAATTGCAGTATCCATCGTATGGACATATATGTTTATATATGGACTCGTACGAGGGTGTGTAGTACGGGCGCGAGAGCGCACAAGATTTGTGCTCTTGTAAGCCGAGAGAGAGCCCCCGCGGTCTCGATGTATCGCGAACGATTGGGCGGGATAAAAGGGATACGGGACCAAAATCCCTCGGACATTCAATACATCTCGTCCCGTCGAGGGACTTGTGCTACATTTATAAATACATACATATAAAATATACAGCGAGTCGCTGAAACCACCGCAGTTTCCTCTGCCGCGATGATAGTCCATCGTTTCGCGCTAATGCTTTTTCCAAAGGGTGCCAAATAAAAATTTCCATTCCGACAGGAAACAAGCTTTTTTGACATTTGACAAACTTCGATTACGTCATCATCCGATTTTCTCACACTACCACGAAGCAAAATATATTGAGACAAATAACGTTCTCTTCAATCAAAAATTACTCGACGAACAGTGATTTATAATCCCGCAGTCCAGCCGCTGCTCCTTGAAACAAAATGAAGCAAAATGGCATTTAAATTTTTTTAAATTGAATGTGGAGTATAGTTATCAATTTTTTTTTCAAAATGGAAAGTATTTTTAAAAAATCGTACCATCATCTCGATGCAGGAATATTGAAGAAGTATGCGTCATTACTAATTGGCAGTAATTTCAATAATTAGAAGAATTATTTCCAAATTACTCCGAAATCTCATTCAAAATATATCGTGCAGCGGAAATTTTCTAGAGTTTCCCTTGCAATCAGGAGCCACGTAATTATGTACACGTGAAATCTTTCGCTCACTTGGATTGGGAAAAGCGGAGGAAATATGTGAATCTCCAACACGCGTGTTTCGTCTTTTGCTGCGGTGGAAGGAGAGGCTTGTGCGCTTTATTTACCAACTCATTGGTGAGGGGTTCTGTAGGAACACTTAAATCGAATCGGTACGACGCGATTCTCATCCCTTCCGGACGGCTTCCTCGTCGTTTGACGAATTTATTGGTCGCTTGTAAATCGAGAGCAGTGGTTTCTTGAACGGGGGAAAGAACTGAGGGAAAGCACAGCAGACAGAGTTGAGGGACAAGCAATGAGAGACTGAGCAATACATCGAAACTTGGAGTGTACGGTGGTTGAGGTTTGGGTTTCTATGGCGGAGTGAGAGCAAGACGACTGAAGATTTGCTTTTTCGATTGAACTTTACCACAACCTCGAAAGAAAGTGAGAGTGATGGAGAGCGAGGGAAAGAGAGGTAGAAAAAGAAAAAAGGAGGAGAGAGATCGTAGGGATGATAGGAGAGTTTGTAAGAGCAAGAGAAAAGAGGGCGTGGGAGAGGCAAACGACTTTCGACGCCCGAGCGATCAAAGAACGAGAGAGGACTTGGTAATCGCCAAAAGGATGCTCCCTTATGGATTTCTTATCCGAATTTAATTTGTGGTTATCGAGGCGCGTGATTTACGAAGACGACCGTCATTTGAATTCTCAGAGAAACAGGAAATCTTCAAGTATAAAATTGGTGTATTATCCTCGTTCCAATCTTCAATATCCCGCACGAACTTCACCATCATTTGCAGTCTTTCCACCACAATTATCGACTTTTCCGCAACTCCAAACGTTTCGTATACAATTTTTCGAAACAATATAGAGTACAAAAAATTCCTTGTCGTTTGTAGAACAGATAATCCGAACTTTTCATAATTTCTTTCGTAACTTTTCCGACACACAATTTGAACTCCCAATTGAAACGTCACGATGATCCATTTTACTCCAAAGCTACATGTGTCACGGTTTCTGAAAACGCCAACTAAGAGGCAAATAAAATGGCGAAACATTGATCCATTTGGTTTGTGGATTGATTGACGATAAATTTATCGATTTATTTGCTCTTATGTCGACGAATTCCGGTCACGCATCTGTCAAAGGAAAATAAGTGAAAACGATGGAAGAACATATGATTGCATTTTGATATTTCTCTACTGCTAGCATGACTTTTATGCTCCGCGCTAATCCGACAGATATACGCGGTTCGACGTATCAAGAATTTATGTATGTATGTACGTGTGTGTTCATTTATACGAAGGAAAGAGAGAAGGTGGGCGAGCGAATGGCAAATGAACGAAAGCTCTGTCTAACTCGAGCTCTCGGGTTCCTCTCGCCATGAAAGGAACTCGTACAGAATCCGGGAAACCCCATACGCAGAGGTCTCTCATCCACCCCCTTTCAGTATCATCCAAGCCCCTTTTATCACTCTCGCTCTCTCTCTCTCTCTCTCTCTCTCTCTTTCTCTACCTCGACGAAACGAGACCAAACTAACGACTAATTGGAATTCGTCCGTAGCGGTCGAAGCAAGCCTTTCTATAATTGAGACGTAGCCTGACCGTCGACGAAAAAAAAGACCTCGAGTCCCGACCTCTTCCGTCCCTCATCCATACATCGTGGAGCATGAGAAACATTTTTTTTATTCCACAACCTTCATCCCTTTTTCTATTTATCTTCTGGAATCCCCTTCTCTTTGGAATCGCGAGACCCACGACTTTCAACGGTCGCGAAAATCTCTGCTTCATCGTGGTTTGACTTTTTTAAATTTTTCCATTATCTTTCGAGCTTCAAAGTTTCTTAGTTTCAATTTTCTAGAAAATTCTTTAAACCGAGAAATCATCAAAGGAAAAAAAGTTCCAAAATCGTTGAAAAATCTCAAACATTTTTGCAGACAATGAATCCAGAAATTTCAGATTAAGCAATGGAACTGGTGAATAAAAAACACAAAGTAAACAATGCACCGAAAATAATGTCTAAAATCATTGTTTCTGCACGTGGAATAATTTCTCTTCGAGTTTTTTAATGCCATACAAAATTTCGTGCTTCGTTGCTGATCGGTAGAGTTGAGGATAACGTGCTTGTAAAAAGCCTTTATTCTTTTTCCACTGCCTGCGTTCATGTACGTAGATGTAATTAGACATACATGTGTATACAATTATCTCCGGATGCCGAGCGACTTTCTTTCTTCTTTCTCAATCCCTCCAGAGCAAATATACAGAAAGAATAAAGAGACGAAGAGCAGAGGGGGAGAGAGAGAGAGACGAGCCAGCGTAATTGTAAAATTAATTAAGAGACCGAGAAAATAATTAATTTTTCTGATAATTCTTGCAGGGTCCAGCCTGGCCTTTCTCTTGTATTATTTTCCAAGTATGTAGTTGTCGTTGTCGCGACTGGTGGCGTTGCTGTAGAGAGCCACCACACAACCCCTGGAGGGTCGAAATAATTTCATAAGGGGTGCCACAACGCTGCTTGAGAACTGGTTCTTCGTTCCTGCGCTCCTTCCCTCTCTCTCTCTCTCTCTCTCTCTCACTCTCACGACTCTCGTCTCTTCCCTCTGTTTTCGTGCACCTACAACTGCGAAAATCCATCCACATGCATCTTTTTGCACTTCGCACATACGATGCCTATGTATATACACATGAATATATAAGTTCAACATACATGCCATGGCCTGTAACCACGTCCGACCGCAACAAAGACCAATAAACATCCCCTTCATCCCTTTTCATTCCTCTTTCCTTCATCTGGTCTTCTACGCCTTGGTAAAGCTTTATATATGCATAAACCTAGATACACAGTGAGGTTTCGCTTCAAAGAGGTCACGTGACGTACGATGTGTGTCCATTTTATCAATATAATGAAATCGTTATTAGTTTCCAGTGACAAATATTCATAACATTTAATTGTCTGTCGACTGAACATTTCACTCAAAAACCAAGGCTCCAAGTTCCATTCAGGAACATGGAAGTGGGAGTTGGAAGATTGTTACATTGGGAATTTCTGTTTTGTCGGGACGACACGACGAGCAACTTTCAGCATATGGAGCATGAACGAGAAGAGAAAATGATGAATTATGTGAGAAACGGTATTCAGCTTCTTGACAAAATTGACTCGGTCCAAACAATAACTGTTGAAGAATCCCTCAAATAATTTACACGGTCATGTAGAAAGATTGCATGAGGTATGTGCTTGTATGTATATACTTTCGCGTGTGGTTTGGTCGCCATAGAATCGAAACGACGTGTGGAGTATAAAGGATCTCGAGAAATTAATTTTCTTGGTTTGCGGCGCTCGAAGTGAGTTTTCCCTTTTCGGGGAATGCCGTGTGTATGCGCAGGTCGTACACACGCGTACGAATTTTAATATCGAACGAGCTTGTTTCTGACTGTCCAGAATAATAGTTGCGATTATATTTTCCTTGCGCTTTAATCTCAAGGATTCAATACTTGTCATTCCAGTCAATGTATTTTTACAATTTCCCAACTGGCTTTAAGTCGATGCAGTCGATTGAGTGACATTTTCGCCTTTATAATTTTTCTGCAGTAAATTAAATCATGCGAATTAAATTTTTACTTGCATTTGCGAAGCTTTTCTTTATTCACTGAAGAACAGCATGAAAAAATCCAATGCAGCTAATCAGTGACGAGCTTTCGATATTTATTTCGATATAAAAATCATTGGCATCTTTGAGAATTCATTTTTACTCTCAGCCTTTAATTAAATCGTGTTGATTATTTTTTTTTCAAATTATATTGGTCGGATGTCGATGATAATCAGCTGTTTATAAAGTGACGATATTTCGAATGGCGAATAACGTAGGATATGAATAAAACTCTGTGTATTCAAACCACCACCTCATACGTGAAAGAAATTCGCTACCAGAGGAATATACGCGGAGGGAAGAAGAAAAAAGTGACAGAGGGTTGAACATAACGCGTATCTTACATTTCGCATGATGCTTTGACGTCGTTGTGCGTCAAAAACGATTCTGCGAGAGTGGATTCGAAGAACACACGCGTTTGTCGTGTGAAGTTCGTTCGTAGAGATGTTCGCAAAGTCTCGATGAGCGTACACAGAGGAGAGAAGAGGGTGAGAAAGAAAAGAGAACGAGCAAAGGAGTAAATGGTAGAGGCGCACACTTTCCGATTAGCAGGAGTGGCAGAGGTGCACAAAAACGTACGAGAGTGTTAGAGTCTGAGTGGAAAGAGGATGCGAAATAGAGATTCAAGCCACCCTCGCTCTTTGCAGAGGAAGCACTTCGCACACAGTGAGGCACACTACGCCGTATACACGGAGATCGAATGCTGCTGCGGAGAACGATGAGGGATGGAATAGTTTTCAAAAGCTAGCCTTTTGATTGACTGTTTGAACGATTTTTACTTCGGAAATGTCGAGGGGATTCGCGCCAACCAGCCTGCTAAACCAGCTGACATTGATTATCGCTTATTGAATTTGCACCACGCTTCTTCGTATCTCCTGCCCCAGCCACAGCCTCAACGTGTCTCTCACACCCTCGATCACATCACGCTTGTACCTCGAGAGTTTTACGTAGAGACTTTGTTTTCTTTATCATGTAGTATGCATGCAAAAGATCCAAGTGGGTACACAGCGTTTGCTTGAATCTGGGATCGAGGAAGCTTTTATAAGAGGACTAATCCAATCATTCCGTGTCTTTATCCCTTTTTTATATTTCTTTCTTCCATTCCCGTTACCAACCAGTCGCTCGTGCTTTTTTCTCCGTTATATCAGTCCTGCTAGAGGGAAAGGTCACTCGGGAAAGCAAACCCTGTTCAACGTACCTAAGTTACGGATAGCTTGATCACTGTGATAATTGGCAGACGTTCACCCTGCCCTCTCTCTCTCTCTCTCTCTCTTTTTTACTCTTCTTCGGTTCGTTCCAGAACCCTGAACCGAGCAGCATACATCGTCGCATCGTCCTTTCATTCGACCTTACAGCTATATTCGTTCATTTTACTTCCTCCGAACCCCTCAGTAGCCTATACCTAATATGCTGGATGTTGACTTCGACCTTTCGATGTGATACACGTTGGTGTACTCTCGGTCCGTTACCAATCTCCATGTCTAGCTTTTTTTTCCGTTCCTCCCTGCTTTCACGAGAGAAACCGCCATGGCAACTGAGAACTTTTACTCACTGCATATACTCTCTCACGTATATATCCAGACGTTTGTGAATTCAAAACTGTAGCATTACGAGCGAATCTCGATTTTGCTCTTTCGAGGCCTTCTCTTTCTTTTCACCCCTTCGTACAGGTGAATTTCTATTTTAAACTCTGTAAAAACGGGGAAAACTGGCGCTCACTGGTGAGCGAATGGTTTTCACTCGTTGCCAAAACTCTTCGTGCATTATTATCGAACAACCGTGGCATGGCCAATGAATCATGCAACGGAAAAGTTTTCTTACCCTCAAATTGAAATGCGTCGAAATAAAGTTTGCGCGGGTTCACTCGACATCTGAATGCGCCTCCGGTATCTTCTGGGTCCAAGGTTCATACCTCATGAGATTTGACTGATTTGACTGATTCTGTATCGCAAGATAATTCCAGTCGGATCTATAATTTGATCGAGGGAAAGGGGCTCAACGTGCCAGTCAATTATTTTATCGAACTGAGAAGTGCCATTTGGTTGACACACAAAATAGATGACAATTTTCATATAGTCATCGGAATATGGAAGCCAAGGAATAGCTGGATCAGGCTAGCTACCCGCTTAAGGATTCTTTCTTCGTCTTTCATTCAGGGCCTGGATTCTAGGCTCCCCATGGAGTCTCGTCCTGTTCGGTCCTGGAGCTCCGTCTGTTCGGTATACTCGAGCGTCGACGAGAAATCCCGGAAGACCGATTCAAAGATACTCATATGACTTCTCATGACTCTCACTCACCTCTGCGCTTGAACCCTTCGAGAAATATGGAAGATGTTCGTCTTGAAAAATGTAGAATGACCCGAAGGTGGAAAAATGTTCGTATGGAAAGTAAAAATGGGCAAAGCAAGAGACATGCAAAAATCAAACAGGATTCGAAGGAGTCAGAGGTCGAGATGTTGCCATCCTCGTTGGCACTTGACTTCCTACGACGATATCCCATAAACGTGATATACGTTAGGAGATTTCCACTCGACATCAAGATTGGATAACACAATGTCACCGGACAGAAACAACAACGGCGAAGATACAAGGTACGGACCGAAGGAAATGTGGAAAGGGTGAGAAACTGCAGGTCCCGCGAGAATTTCATCTCAACTCGCATCCTCCGGTTCTTTTGTGATCTCGTAGTGAATGTTGTTTAGCGCAAATTGAAAACAGATCGTCCAGGGCTCTTTCGACACTTTCTAAAAAGCTGAGATAGAGTAGCGATTTTCGAAGATTTTCTGATCGTGCATCGAAAAAAATTACACAGATTGGAATAAGCGGCAGAAATGAGCCGACGAAAATAACATCATGTAGCATTTCGCAGACTGAACGATATAAAAGCAACTTTTATTGATTATACACCGGTTAACGAGGTGCTGTGAAGGGGCTATTAAAGTTGTTCGTATGGAATACGAAGAACTGTAATAGCCCTCACAACGATAAGCAGAGGTGGGAAAAATGAAAAGAGTGGAGAAAATAATGCATGGCTCGGCGAACGGTCCCAACCCTCGTTCACTCTTTCGGCCCCCAACAATTTCTCGTCGTCAACCCTTGATTTTTAGTGTTCCCAGTGCGCAAGACGAGCAAAACCATACAGGAGAAGTAAAAGCGATAGCGAGAGTTCAGATTTATTCCCCTGGTGCCTCGAGAGACTGTATTTTCTCTCTCCTCCTACTCCTCGTCCACATCCTTCTCTCCATATCCTTCCTTTCTCCCTCTCTTGGCCAAGCTTTATTGACCCTTTATACATCTATTTGTTATGCCGCGGCCCTTTGTGCGAGCTTACGTGGTAGACGTTTCTATACAGCGCGGCTCTTTCCCTTTCCTCTGCTCCCTATATATATCCCCAGACTATATTTGACCAGTATTATAAAAATCAACCGACCGATTTCCTACGTGAAATATTACCCCCGAGCGCCCCTGAATATTTTATCACTGTCCACCGTATACGGATTCGTTGCTTTCTCCTCGATCTGGTCCTACCCCTTGCCACGTTTCTCTTCCGCTCACTCATCGTTCCCTTTTCTTTATTTATTTCCCTTTTCAACCTTTTTCACTCGTCCCATTCCCTTTAACCTCTTCGGGTGTCTTATTTTTTTTTTATCCCCACGCTCAAATAAAACGGACAAGCTTTTTTTTTATCAGCGGATAATTCCTCATTTCCCACGATCAATGCCGTACAGATTCCAGCTAATTCGATATCTAATAAAATACAAGAAAAGCCTGCCCATTCCTATGCAGCCTTTAATTATACAAGTGGAGACATCAAAGTACACTCGCACTGATGTATTAATAATTTAGTTGTTCCAGCTATGATAATCTAGGATGGAGAACTGCACAGAGAAGCTAATTGTCTATCTGGTGTATACACACGTACTTAGTATATTCTGTTTCTCATACGTGTACTCTGCGTTCTCCTAGGGCGAACGCATATACGAATGTCTCAATGGGCTCTTGTATGCAACCCGTATTGCGGAGACTGTCCTTCTCTCTCAGTCGACACATTGTATTATAACGTCGTATATGGCCCGTCGCTGAAGCAACTGACGTACGGTCAGATTCGGGCTGGTCCTCTCGTATAATGGCGCAGGGAACGCTCGCGACGACGACCCTACAACTGAGAGGACCAGAACACACGCGCTCGCTTGCATTCCTAATAATGAAGACAGCGATAAATCAACGGGGAGAATATGCCCGCGGATGTACGCCGAATATCCTATGCATAATATCGCATCATTATCTGCCTCCGTGTCGCTACCTAACCTAGCTCCTCTATTATTACCTTCCTCTGTTTGCTTGCATTGTCAGGTGTATATCGCATTGCTTCGCTTCGTATTCGCATATCGTGAGATATAGATGTATATCAGCAAGTTTTGACTATAAGCACAGCATCTCAGACTTTACTTTATGGCAAGGTCAGTTGTTAACGTTTGAATGAGACTGGCCGAGATTTGGTTTACGGATCTTTTGGTCCAGACACACCTGATCTGGCATTCGGAATGGACGAGCTAGCTAATCTCATCACTGCTGGACTGAGTTCTGGGATGGATGTTCGAGATGGAGTTTCCGCTCATTGAAAAATCTCTTCAGAGAGTTTACTTTCATTACTCTGACGTAATTATCCAGGCTTTTTCATGGAGAATCAAAAGCACGTAAAGTCTTGCACCGGTTCAATGACAAAGAGTGTTTTCACGATGATTGGTGCACTCGATATCGGTAGGGTCACGTCGGAACATTTGTTCTACGTGGTGGCTCGTGACGCCGGCCATCGATCGACCAGAGTGACGTGCACCACCGGGATTCGTTTAGTCTCTCCCACACATACGTACCAAGTTTCGTTCTGATGTACGCTCGATCCTACCGGCACTACGAAATGGCACATGCATGCCTAGCCATCGCCCCTCGCGTTCCCGGACCCAATGATGATTCGTCATCCAGAACCTGCAACCATCCAAAGCGAATCGGTGCCCTTGCAACCCTCGAGTCCACCCATTCTATGAGCAGACCTCATACATTTTCTCTGTAACACACGATCAAATATCACGAATCTTTCGCAGACACGAACCCATAATTCCACAATTTAGGCCACGATATTACCTGCTGCCTTTTATCGGAAAGCATGCTACTGCTTCCCCGCTATATCGTGCATATACATATGGCCAACGCGTTCTCGATCCCTGAACTGGAACTTGCTACTGCGTCATGAAAAAAGATATCGTGGGTATGAATTTCTTGTTTTCCCGCGTTTGTATCGATGAGCACGGAGCTTGTTTCCTGGGTTCAAAAAAAAAAAAAAATCCACGAACTGCGAAGAAAATGGATGAATTTCAGGATGTGGCTTTTGCGATGGGATTTTCCATTCGATACCGCAAAATCCGGTGAGCAGTAGAGCAGCACAATGTTTTCGAAACAAAGAAGTAGATGAAGAACTGTAATAAGAGAATTCTCAGTGAGTATTACACACACGCAGCGACACTACGTTTGGTAAAACGAGCGTTGTAAATAGTGAAGAGTCTCGCAGCAATCGGCCCAGCATTATTTTCTCGCCTATCCGGAGACTCGAGCGAAAGACAACAGGAGGATATCGGAGCCGTGATCCTCGCTGTTTTTCGAGACTGAAGCAACTTGAGGCTCCCGCGCGGTAAAGCGTGTCAAGTGGATATCGGTTACTACCGTATCCCTGCTCGGAGCGCGATAGACGCTCTCGCCTGCACTCAATTCCGTCATGCGGGGTTATTTTACCTTTGATTGTCAGGTATTATTCTGGCTCACCGCAGAACGGAAGAAAAGGTTTGTCGCCACTCTAACCGATCCGGTCTTTTGTCTCCTTCGAGTCACAAATCCACTATTCTAGGCTCGTGTTTCCTTCACTGTTGATATTATTCTTGATACTATGAATTCAATACAGCAGTTTCGTGGCTGTTGGCAACAGTCGCGAGCAGTCATGGCTTTTTACGCGATCAAAGATGTTTGTGAGTATTTTTATTTCGGATGTGCAACACACATCGGCAATGGAAAATATTTTGTCTTTATAATGGTTTAACAAATGAAAGTCATTCGATAAATTCATGGAGGAGACATTCCTGATGGAGTGAAGAGTAGAATGGCATTGATAAACGTTCAGAAATGGAACGATTTCTTAGATGCTACTATCTTTTTCGATAAGTATTCGAACCAAATTGAATTCGTAAGGGCAATAGGTTTTCTTTTGTTTCCTCAGGGTTCTGAATCATAAATAATATATGACCAAGCCTATAAATCCTGAATCCTGAGGTTGTACGCTGTGTGCACCAGTTGGGTGGTATAAATCTCGCGTTGCGAATCGATTATTAAGCACTCTCGGGGTGTCTCGCAGGTGGCCTTGTCATCGTCGAACTCTCGATCCAATAACTTTGACCGGGGAGAGTTTCAGCCGGTGTATATAGAACTCGACCGCACTAAGGGTCGTCCGTCACGATCTCCCACGTGCCCGTTCTCTGTATACCGTAATACACGGTTCAACTGTGCAGGATCTCTGTTGACGCGGTACGGGGCGGTTACATTGCTGCTAGAGAGAATTGCGGGCGAGAGAGAAGAGCTAACGAAGTTTGGAAACAGCGAGCGAGAGAGAGAGAGAGAGAGGGGGGAGGATGTCGGTTCTGCTGCGAGAATATCGGTATCATCGATGCGATCAATCCCACTCAATTAGCCTGATCATTGATTATTACCACGTCGGATGCCAGCAGTTCCCTCCATACACCTATTCTGTACCGGGAGATGCAATATCAGCTACACATACTCGAATTATATGGCTCTGTTATCCTCGCCAACCAATGAAATTGAAAATAATTTATATATGCCTCGCGCCGTATTGTTTAAAATGACAAAATCCAAATATTTACCTGAGTCTTTTGGTAAGTATTTGGTCTTTGAATCCATTAAAAATCACGACGCTTTCCAGCCACAGTTTATAAATTTCCAATTAATATTCAAGTTAAATAAACTTTTTCCTTCGTCACTTGAATGGATGAAGAAAAACAAATGCTGCCACATATTTTATTCCATCGCAGAATAAGGAAAATCTCTTTCATCTTCGTTTTTCAGTTTCTTCTGTCATGTAGAGAACGAACAGAGCCAAATACTTTGGAAAAAATAAGGATCCGAAACAAATCCACTTATTGAGTGATTTTCTCCGCCAGTTTTTTTTTTAGCCCATCTGCGTTCAGTTGTTATAACCTGAACGCGAAACTGAAGCACCCTCAATTCATCAAGTCGAGTATGCAGAGGTGAGACAAAGCCTGGAAATGCTCTTTGATAACCAATTTGCTCATCCTCCATTGAGCTTCGTTCGTTCACAGTGCATCGTCATGTATGTCTAAAGTAAATCCGTAAGGTGGATAGCTTTAAGCTGCCGATTGGTGTTCACCTATTTGTGGATTCCTCATTGCCCTTTTCGCGTCACCCCTCTTCGTTCGAAAGCTCGTAAATCCAATAAAAACTGAATGATCATCGGTACACGCGTTTATCGAAACGACGATTGCCTTTCGAGCGAGAAAATGGAAGAAAACTTCGAGGAAAAATCGAAGGAATTTGATCGCCGAGGACCACTCGTACATCTGTCAATTTGGTGCATCAAAAGTTGCACTTCATTTGTTTTCATTTTATTAATCATTCATTCTCAGAGTGGTTATGAGTAAAAAGTACAATTTCCTACAGACATCGATCGTGTGTTTTGTCAATTTTTTACTTACAAACGGTCATTTTTGGAGCTCATCCTGCAACAATGAAATCTATATCCCCTCTTTGGATTAACGGACAGGTTCGCTCAAATGTCTTTACATATTGAGAAACTGGTCTACCGATCGTCCACCCATCAGTTGATAATGTAAAAAAAAACTAAAAAAAAGTACAAAGAGTTAGAAAAACGATATGAAATGTAACAAGCTTATCGCTTTCCATGTGTAATCGACATATTTCCATGCGATGTGCCTGTAAGCGAAGAGAGAAGGTTTGATGACGTGTGCATGTGGTATGTGCAGGGGTCGAACACCACGAGCAGTGATCCAATAGTGGATATGGAGGGCCAGGAAGAGAGGTAGGGAATGAGAAGGCGAGAGAGGCGCGATGTATTAATTACCAGTATTGATGTCCATTTGCAGTGAATTGATGTGTGGTCAGTGTTGCATCACGCGCAGGGGTCGACTGGGCGAAACCGAGTGCGTATACACCATCCCGGAATCCTCCCTTTCCCTCGGTCAATCCAGTGTAACCCTCAGTTTCGGTGTTCGAGAGGGATGAGCCGAACAGGCAACGATATACGAAGGGAAAAGGGAAGGGGGCGGGCGTGGGTGTTTGCAGTATGCTCAATGTGTGTGCGGTGAATGCGCGATTCTCTTGGTGCTGAGCTAGAGAGCTGATGGCTCTCTGGTTTGCTAGCTCTCTTGCTGTAGACCTCATACTTCGTCAATGCTCTGCACCACAGTATGGGCCCCACCTGCTTCTCTCGTTCACGTCGATCACACGTATCGTGATATTGAGCACATGCACCGGAATTCACGGAGTGTGACACTTGCATGCGCGGCAGCTTTATGTGTTACAAATCGAGTCGATATCCAACAGTTTCAAAGTAACTATGTACTGTGTCACTGGAATCGTCATTAATAGCAGAGACACGTGCGGTGATGATAGAAATCATTAAAACATCATGAGGCATGCAGAATTAACGTAAACCATCTACCAACGATTCCAGCACGTGTTTCTGGTATTGGAACAAAATGTTTGTGTTCTTGGAGCTTCCTTCTGTAATATTGGAATCTTAGCAGAGTTTGAAGCTTGATACCATGAGTTGCTAGTACGGCCCACGATGCACTACAGAATCGGCCCTTAAGATTTATTGCTGTTATGGTATGGTCCTCGGTCTTTAGCCGCTTATTAGCATGCGGTATATCACGGTCAAAGAGAAGGAGAGATATGGGCGGAGAGAGAGAGAGAGAGAGAGAGAGAGAGAGAGAGAGAGAAAGGGACCGAGTAAGAGGACAGGGATGAGAAACAGCGTAGGAGAGAGTATAGAAACCGACGGGGTCCGGTCTCTGGCGCGCGCAGCAATAATTAGATAGATACGAGACATGGATGGAACAGAGCAAACGGGAGGTACGGGAACGAGGTATACGTAACAGATAGTCGCGACGGTGCTGGACGTCGTTGGTTTCCTCCTACCGACACAGAGTTCGCTTTCTCACCCTATCTCACTTGCTATACAGGAGTGCTGAGCATAGCGAGCGATAGAGAAGGAACAGCAGAGAGATCTGTAACTTGCTGCATGCAACGGCAGTAGCAACACCAACCAGCCGCCGTACCAAACGTTGCGTCGTATGCAAATGATGACGTCACACAATACCACCCTCGCGAATACAAGGAGCACGGACGACGTATCCGCATAGATAGCCCATGCCATCGCCCGTGTTAGTCAAACCCCTGATTCACCAACGTTCTCGTCGTTATGCTGACCACCAGAACCAAACCCTCTACCCATGTCTCTATACCCTTTTCAGCATATAGTGTCTATTTCTCAACCCGTGAATCCCCCGAATCCGGGAGCGCGACCCTGCATATGAATCTAGGTATTGCAGGCACTATGTCATCCAAAGATCTCTTGTTCTGAAATTTTCGATAGGCATGCCGAAGTACCACGATAAGGAGGACTAGCGATGATCATAGTTCAGGGGAGAACAGCTTGCTGTAGCAAAATACCGTCTTCCACAAATGGAAATCATCCATCTCCATTTACGATGATCTTACACCTATGATGCGGATACTGCACCTACTGCAAGGTCCCTCCTTCCCGATGAATCCTGATGAGAATCATTTATGAAAACTGCTGTTCTCCAATTGATAATTATCAATCAGGGGGCCTCGAGCAAATCACAAACAGATTTGAACTGCGTATCAGCGATTCGGGAATGAGCGGTTCAACTATCCTCGGTAGTATGCGCCCGTTACAAAATGACGGGGAGGAAAGAGCCTAAGTTGTCCGGAGCGTAGGGTAGCCGTTGGCGAATTTCTCGCAGTGCAGAACCATCAGGAATATACTCATTTCAGCTCGTCAAACGTCGGGGCCAAATATAATGAAGGACGGCGCTCCGATCTACGTCCCATTCCTACTCGCGTTTCTCTAATATACTGAATGCCGTACAGGATATATTCTCCACCCTAAACGCTGGGTAGGCCTGTCTCGCGTGTATTAGATTCAGCATTACGAAAATCTGTACAGGCAGGATTGGTAAATGCGTGTGTGGGTACCGGCTTGAACGCTAGAATGGTAAATCAGCGACAGGTGAACAGCGATGCATAGCTGCACACCAGCAGCGGAGTGAGGTGGAGATCTTACCGCAATGACATGCGGTCGAATCTCTCGTATTCCGACGAAATGACGGATTCTGCCAGTGACATCCGATATCACGTTGGCGGTGGATGAAACCGTATATACCGCCTACTCATGCGAGAGGGTGTATCCAACTACACACGTGATGTGACGTTTGCAAACCGATGCACTATTGATCGGAAGTAATCATCCAACATTGCCTTATCATTAATAATTGATCATGACGCTAATCGTCTGTTGTTAGACATGGCCCCTGACCGTGTATTCATTTGGTCACAAGTAATAGTTTCCGAATGTGATATCGATGCGAAGCAGATGTCGTCGATCGGTTCGCGTTAATGATTTCGCTAATTGCTAACATCTCAAGCGGTAAGCGAACACTGAACTTAACATTGCACGTTCTTCATCATCGAGAAATGAATGCACCAGCGGAAGAGAATCAGTAGACGAGACATTTTCTAGTATTCGGTATTTTTCGAAACTAAGTTAAGATCACGTAACGGTATGCTATCGGGAAATTGAATCATGAATCATGATTTGATTGATTGGATCTGAGCACGTTGACGTTTGCACATGTCGAATAGACAGTCCGAGTGTCATTGTGCAGCCCACCCCAACGGGAAGTGGCGTTAGGCTTCTCCCGTTGGCTCACGTCTCTCTCGCTCTCTCTGTTTCTCTCCAAGCCTTCCTTGCTCGCGGTATGTCTCTCGGATTCGTAGCTAACCGCCATCCGTACACGGTTGCTGCACGTGCATGGGCACAACCGGCACATCGAAGCCAATATAATCGCGGATGCTTTGCTCACTGGAAACAGATACAAATACATGTGCGCACGTATACATTGATATGAAGACTGACGGAGATGCATTCTCATATGAGATTCGGGAGTGGAGTATCGAGTACACATGTGAGTGTGCCGGTCACTCCTCGTTCTCTACAATTCCGTCCTAGATAGGAGGGCGAGGAAGATGCACAAGGATTCGGGAGGTATACCGAGCAATGGATGGAGAGAAGGTGAACAATCCAGGATTGGAGTGAGAGCGATGGCGATCCTCTCTCCTGTGGGTAGACACACGTGTATACCCGCCGACTGTCATTTGTCATAGTGGCTAATTTGCCACGTTCTGAGATACGGTGACGCCTCTGACGCGGTCGTTATTAAGATGCGAATTAGTAACAATTTGCGCCGGATTTAGTCTGCTCTTGATCTGTTTATGGCCCAGCCGGATTAGGCTTCCCGCCAGGTACGTGTACGAAGGCTTCGTTGTACGACGGCTATACCCCATAGTTCTGATGCCTATTTCTCCTCCACCTTCGTGTAACCTATGGCGGTTATTCCTCCACTATATATGTATACGTATGTGTGCTACAGTGGCCTGTACGAGCGTTAATCAATATTACCGCGAGACGGAGGAAACGCTACGGCATCGCATATACAACTGTCGTATCGAACAATTGTACGGACCTCGGCCGTCTGATATGCCTGATACCTCGGATCATCCGTCTCATTTCTCACTCCGACTATATTTCCGCTGTTCTGTCAACCCGAGTCGCTGTCCATCCGATGTGTGGATAACCATCAGTTGGCTCATGAAACACATCTTACAACTATCTCATGTATTCCGAACCACCTTCACGACGATGTACATGAAACTTGTGTTTCCAGAAACAAATGAATAAAAGACTCGAAATTTTGAGGTTGCAATCATGAGAGCAGGTTAACATCAGGAAGAAACAGCAATTTTGTTGTTCAACGTCCTTTTTCCTGGCTGAAACAATTCTTACCGTCAATGCTTGTTTAGTACAATTCTAAAGTTATGGACAATGAGAAAAGGGGTGAATGCTTTATATCGCGGCTGGTCTCGCTTTGGAAACTTTACTCTGTGGTTGTCGAGACCGCGCCAGAGGCATCAGTACCGGTAGGTTTGCAAGGAGGGTGTTGTATATATACCGTACACGGTGGGTGCTGGACGTGGTCCGACGCTTGCGAGAGAGGTTGTAGGGTAGAGCCTATCCTCTGCGCTTGTCTTTTGCCCGATTCCCCTATCCCACTCGGAGTACCAAACCATTCTTCACAGTCTCCACGCTCTCCTCGTGCCCTCATGCAAAGATTGCCCACACACCAGCGGTATTTACCCGGCGACACCGACTCGAATGAAAGAAAGAGAGAGACAAAGAGAAATGGAGAAAGCACCGGACGGGAAAGCTTGACGACGTGAAGGGCCTTAAGCGTTGTACAGTGTTTCGACAAGGACGGGAGAACGCAGTCGGAGAAACGGTTTGGAACCAGCAGCTAGGAGGGGTCGTAGGTCGTGAACGATGCTATATGAAGTGGTATATACAGGGATACGAACTTGCCAAGAGAAACTGGCCTTCTCTCGCCTTCTCCCTTCCCCTTTCGTCTATCTGCTATGAACCGCTCGCCCTGGCCGACATGTGATAGAAAAGGAACGATGCAACATCAGCACCAGCAAGAGGAAGGCAGCCAGTCTCTGCCGGAAGCGTGTGCTTCTGCCCTGATGTTCAAGTTCGCGTTTCTCTCATTGCTTCATTCTCTCCTTCTCTCTTACTCTGTGTACCCCACAGCAGCCCTCGCATCCCCACACAATACACCACGAGCCACCAGCATCAAAACCCCTTTGGTCATGTACAAGAAAGCAGCACACGTCCATAGAGTGGACTCTCCTCGATCTCATTGTCTAACGTTGAATGGAGCTTTTGCAAGATTTATTTCGTATATTTCACTTGTCGTTTCAAAGGGGTGATAGTGCAAACGGCTCCTGACGAGAACAGGAAGAACGACGAAGACTATATAAGGGGAAATTTTTCGAAATGGGATAAATGCAGAAAAAGCACAATACCATTTCTACATGAAAATAAACTCGTCTTGGGCTCCTCTCCCTCGATATGTGAGACGGAGCAGGAGAGAATTAGATGACGAAACGCGTTAGGGCCGTTAGTAGTAACTACTCTCACTCCTCCTCGGACAATGTCACTGACTTCTGTAACGAGCTTACGCCAAAGTCTTCATCTGTATGGAAAGTGTTCAGCCCACGTTCGTTTTTCTCTTTCGTCTTTCTCCTGGTATCGAGCTTGCCCGATGAACGGGAATCGATTGCGTGAATTTAACGTTTTGGATGAAATTCTGTTGTTCCCTGCTCCGAGGCTACGAGTCGGAGGAATGAAGAGTCTCGGATTTAAATTTTATTATTAGGCAGACAACACTGGAAGGAAAAAAGAGGTTGGTTTTTCCGGTTCGCCTACGAGGAATGATGAGAGGCTGCTTAAATATTTATAGTGTGCTTCAAGGACATCAAGACAAGAGACAAGAATGAAAGCAAAAAACGGAGTCAGAAAATTAATGGGAATCCACGTTGTGTATGGACGACAGTGCGCGTACGAGTGTATCTTTGTCATGGGGAGACTTTACAGAGGGTGCGAAAAGGCGGACAGAGCGCGTACCCATTGCGAAGTGAAAAGGCGAATCTTCTACAATATTAGCCGCGTTTCTCGGTTCAGGCACCGGGATTTTCGTGCGTACAGAGAACAGCGTGGTGTCCAAAGCCAAATATTCTGCGAGCGAGCGACTTACTCGCTCGAAACTCTTCAGGCTCGTTGTCTCTTTTTTAATCCGTTTGCCGACCTGTACTCCCCGGACTTTCGTGACGCTTTCCAGAATCTTTCCGATAGCACATCGCCCTCGTCATTCCGTCACTTTCGATTCATTAATCGACGGCCCTCGCGAGTTTTGAAGCTTTTCACATGAACTTGCTAGCACAGGGTGCCGCCGTTTTACTCTAAAGGAAAAAGGAGAGCTAGAGAGAATTCGGTGTTCCAGACAAAAGGGTTAAAAAAAAGGGCTCCCCACACGACCACGACGTGGACGGTTTCATAGAGACCGACGGTGCCGGAGGGAACGACGGCGTCAAAAGTCGACCAGAAAATATTTCATCCTTCATATGTTCCGCACTGTTCGCTGCTTCGAGACGAATTCTCGAGGGCGCGCTGAAACAGTAGTTCAACCCTAAATCATTTTTTTTTCCAATATTCAAAAAAGTTTGCACGAGGTTTGAGTCGTGCTCGTTGCAACGCAAAACAATTCAAATGCCAATTGCAAAAAACCAGGAACGACAGTCATTATCTTTTTCCAATTCCCATAAAAACTAATCATTGCCCACATTTTAGTTGATAACCTTGCGTTTCGTCAAAATTATGAAAATAACTCAACGTCGTTGCAAGAAACGTCGAACATGTAACAATTGAGTACAAACTGGTGCACTTTTCGTTTCGTAAATGTCATTGCGTGTAAGTGGAAAATTAGGACCAACTGGCGTAAATGACAATTAAGAATATTCGATGCAATTAAAAAGAAAATTACTCGCTAGTCGTTGGATGAGCATGTGGCAGATGATTTTTTTGCCAATCACAGAGTAGCGAGCGAAGCCCTGCAAAATATTATTTCTCTGTGTCTGATGTCACCCACTAACCGAAGTAATTCTTCACTCGTCTGAAACAATAATAATAGTACGAAAAAGAAAGAAGATGAAGAATCGAGGGAGAAAAAAAACCTGATCCACCGACTCTGAATCACAAATTAAAAATAATTATTTTTTAAACTGGATTCTTAATAAAGATTGCCGAGAGTCTGGGGTGATTGCACACCCGGTAAAATTGTAGGCCATTATCCACCCGACGCAGATCGTTGTCAATGAAATATCGGCGTTTCTTTTCGTATACACCAGAGCAGAGTGTGTGACTGCCGTTTATAATTCCCTCCCTCCATATTCCACTGTGCTTACGCACGGAATTCCCCTCCAACTTTTTTCTTTTTTACAACCAGCATTACCTACTTCGCTACTCTGTTCTCTCCGTGTCTTTCAACCCTTTTTTCCGCAAAGTTCTTTTCACTCCTGGAACCCCCACGTCTCGCGAACACCCGCGTTTTCGTCCCCATCCCCGCTGGGGATAAACCCTTTTATAGACCTTGTTAATCGCACTGGATTCGAGCCTCTCTCCCACTCGTGGAGCGTTGAAAAGTCTTCTTAATGGAGCCAACTCTCTGGCTCTCTCTCACTCTCTCTCTCTCTCTTTTGTTTCCATGGTAGATGAGCTTTCGCTTTCGATTTCTATCACTTTCTAAGAGTCCTCTGAATGTATCAGAAATCGAGAGAGGGTTGGGAGTTCCCCCAGCACCGAGTGTTTTGCCTTCGTTCCAAAGTAAAGAAGAGAAATAAAATGGGGGTGGTTAAGCGAGGGCAACTGTGCAAAGTCTTCGTTTACACGGAAGAGTTGACGATATTCATCGTGAGTCTTTTTCAACGTTACAAATCCGATATCCTTGGGAACAAAAACAAAAAATTGAATAACGATAGAAAAATAGTATTGATCAAAATGAACAACCCAGAATTTTCCATGGAGCTGCACACAACAATACAATTTAAATATTAACATGTTCCGAACGTGAAATTTTTTCATTTCGTCATACGCATATTTTCTTTCCCTCGTGACACTGACGTATGAAAGAGCTTGAAAGGGAGATAAATGGAGGATCGAACTTGAAAAAAAAAAAAAACTATTTTTTCGCTCTTTTCCTCTCTCCTCGTCTCACCCTTTTCATGACTGTGCCATCGCCGTGTGGTTTTGTTTTAGCGAAGAAACGACAAGAAAGGATTAATAATTCAAGCTTGTCCCTCTTCGTACCGATCCCAATAGCTTTTTCCCACCCTCAAATCCACCAGCGATTTACAGAGCGATGTTTTTTTTCGTTTTCTTGCCTGATCTTTCTTTCTTACTCGCGCGTTCTCTTTCCTCGATCTATATATACCGTTTCCGTGGCATTAGGCTTCTTATTTATGGACTTTCATTAAGATAAAGGAACGACTTGGAGTTGAGGCTATGAGGGATGAGAGGAGGGATATATTTGAAGGGGTTGTGGCATCGTCAAACAGCGTAGAATTATTTTCACGTGCCCACGGGAATAGTGGTAGTAGAATTCCTCTGTCTTTCTCGCTCTTGCTCGTTGGCTTGTGCTCAACCCTTCATCGCATGGCGCGTCACTGTGTAAGGTCCTCATGGTCCTAGGCACTACGGTGTTCACTTCGGAGGGTGATTTCTACGAGAGTAAAAACGTCGAATAAATTTCGATACCGATCTTCTTTCCACCGTCTCCCTATTTTTCCATCTCTCTCACCGCTTTTCCTTCTACCTTTCTTCTCATTTTTCTCTGCGATCTCTTTTTCTCTCTCTTTTCCTTCAAATTCCATCGCAACACTCATCTGCCCATGCCACAACGACGGCAGCCCTTTTGTTTATTCTCACAATTGTTAAGGGGTTCACGTAGCCCCTCGAAGCTCAAGAAACCAATGACTCTCGAGATGTAATCGATGCTGAATAGATAGAGGGTATGATATTCCATTCTTTCTCCTTGCGATCATCGTCGTTGTAGCTCATCGAGATATAATTAAGAATTATACGTGCTCCACCATAGAAAACGCCCTGCCCACAAATGAAATATTATTTTTTCCCATAATCGCTCCTTTCGGGAGTTCCAACAATATATTCACAGTTCGTGCTACTCCAGCGTCACAGAATCCAATGGAATACGGTCCTGCACAAAAATACGAAATTGAATACAAAACTGTCACAATTGCTTCACCAATTTTCGACACACAATCCGACTCATGACATTATTTCACATTTACACCAGTTGCGGACAGGAGATTCTCAAACATAGTCGAGAAAGTTTCATTCCTGGACAATCCATTCATGCCACACTAGTGCCAACTCTGAGGAATTTATTCTACAGTCTCTACTTGACCGAGAAAGTGAGGGTCTTTTCGCAAGTATATCATCGTAATAGAACGACATATACGTATAACACGATAGCAAGCTAGAATGTATAATAGGGTGTCCGTAGGTGGAGAAATAGAAATTGAATGCCAACACATGTGGAACGTGCAAAAGGGGTTGACTCGAAGAAGTCTGGACAGAGGGCTGAGTGTTGCGATGCTCAGTGAACGAGGGAAGAGCTAGTGATGTAGGAGCTGGACAGTGTTGTGGCCCGTCAACCGTATCTTCGAGTGAACACCGCGGTCAGCACTGCTCTTTGCCCGTGCTACCAAAAGACGTAGAGTAACCAACATCAACGACGCGATTCTCTTCTCCTTCCACATTGCTACGCGATATAGAGAGAAATAGGTACGAGGTTCATTCTCGGACTTCTTCCATCTTTCCTCTCTGTCACACTCCCAAGGCCTTCGTTCTTTTCTCCTGCTTGTATGGAACCGGGTTGTATGCCATAGGCGAGGCTATTGTGCCATGAACTTCACACAACTCTGAGGGAAAGAGCGTCACCTCTTTTGCCATTCACTGGCGGAAAGTACGTGCGTATGTGTCGTCGCACTGAATTCTCTTGCTACTGAAATCACGGGGAAGCCGGGTGTCCAGTTTTTATATAACGCGAAAAGAAAAAAGATTAATTATTAAATGTTGATTTCTGGATTTGTAATCATTAGAATCCAAGTCAGACCATCGAATTTTCTGATTCGAAAGCGAAACAATTTATTCTTCACGAAACTTCTTCGTCTTGCTTATTCGAGGCAGCAAATTTTTTTTTTTACACGATATAGTTACGAAAATAGTTGCGAAAATTTTTTACGAGTATGAGGAACTCAAAAAATTTAGCAAATTTTTTTGTATAATGCGACAGCTGAGAGTGCTCGTTGGGAGCGAGTTGAAGAAAGCGACGTAATTGGCAGAGTCGGGCTAGAACGACCGGGAAAAGTTTTGTCAGTTCTGCTCCCACTTCGGAGCGTAGTTGCAGTCGCGGCCACCGTGGGGCAGCATCGAACGGAGCATTCCCCATGTCTGCGTTCCGACGAGACTGTAATTACGAGGTCAATTGAAAAATTCAGTAAAAAATGTTTCTGTACAATTTTTTCTTAATTAGCATTTTTTACCGAAACAATTAATTTTTACTCGTTGAAAAAAATTATTTACAAGGTAAAATAAATAATTATGAGGAATCGGTTCAAATTTTTTGGTTACAACGATTCGTTGGTAACTTTTGGTTTTGAGATGTTCTCATAATTTTTACCCTGTTTCCAAAAGCGTCGAAAAACGTCGTTACTTTTTTTTTCAGCAGGCAAAAAACATAATCTTTTTCTTCGTCATGGAAATTACTAGAAAGGGAGGGAGGAAGGAAGTTAAAATGAATATGGCTGATACGCAGTAATGCTCGAAAAATGATGTTTCAATGTGTAATTTGTGTGGTGAAGTGAGAACTGATGGAGAACGGGTCAGGAAACTACTGTAAGTCATTTGGGTGTAATCGATGCGCGAAGGGTATAAGGATATGGCAGGGTCGAAGCCACAAACCCTCAATGTGAGTTTAAGGTCTTGGCCGGTAGAGACTGAGAGTTAGGTCAAAGAGAAAGGGAGAGAAGCGACACAGAGAGGCGAAGGACGAGAAGGTGGCGAGCCTGGACGATGGTGGACGACAGTTTAGGGGTGTAAGACGGTCTGACCCGGGGTCACGACCTCCCATTTATACTCTATTACCACTACATTAGTCTCCACTACCCGTATGCTCGCGAGGGATTTATGGATGCCAAGTCGCAAGACCCGGAGTCGTTAAACCAAAACTAGCGTTGTAATACAGAATTGACGATACTGAGACAGAGCACTTTGTCAATCGGTTCATGATCTCTGTTCATATTTGTAATACACAGCCTGCGACAGAACAGATTACTAGTTACTGGGAGATTCACCAGCACTTGCTTCCATTGACCTTGCTGCTGGACCTTCGCCAGTGGGAACTTGATTAATTTTTTTTAAAGTTCTAAATTGTTTATCTGAAAAAAAAAGTTCTATTCATTGAGATTCGAATGGCCAATTATTGTTTACAGGGGTGAGACTAAATAGATCCGTTCTTATTTTTGGTGGGCGTATTCCTTCTCGGTTCTCAGTGAGTCACCCGTAATTTTTAATTATCGTTATCAGTCCTTGGTCCAACGGTGACATGAGATATTTCCTTACAGACTGTTCTCGGGTTGAGCACGCTGTGTCGGCTCACTCCGGAATCACAGACCGATGTAAATTACAACGAAAACCACAGCGAAACTCTCGGAGGCCTTTATCTTCTTTATCTCCGAGTATTTTAGCGGTTATTTTTTCCGGTCTCTCTTTCCACGAGGCCAACGACGACGGCGACGGCTACGACGATGATGCAGAAGCAAGATTTTTTTTTTCTTAGCCTCTCGCTCTTTCTGCTCCTCCCCACAAAATATTCGGTCTTTTTTCATGGTTTCTGCTCTTGCGGAGCCTCCGGGCAACGCAGAAAACGAAATTAGCTACTTTAAACGAGAAAATTTTTAATTATTCCTTATCGAAAAGTAATCTCCCCACCGCGACTACCGTTTCCACGAGCTCGCCAATCCAGAAAGACTCCCTGCGGTCCAGATACTCATCCTCCCTCTTGCTTCCCGTGTCGGGGTCAGCTCGAGGATGCAATATATCTCGCCATTTTTTCATACCCTCAAGCGAGCTGCTATACATCGAGGAATTTTCGGTGTAAGCTGCGGTTACACGTACTTACAGAGTATCATTAGCTGTTTTACGAGAGATAAATATGTTCAAGAATAGTATTTATGATAAAGAAAAAATTCAGGCACTTGTACGTGTATCGTACAAGTGAAAATATTTTGAGGGACCACTTTCAACCCTCTCAAAAAAATAATGTATTAAAAAAACTCAATTTGTAGCGGCCATCACTATGTCGAGCTTTTGTTATTCCATCCCTCTACACTTTTCCTTTTCACCGCACAAATTTACGAGGCAAACTGTCGTAAAAAAGAAATATACCTGTCAATGAGTAGAGGCCAAGGGCCAATGAACTACGTGCAAATAAAGAATTCATCAATTAATTCCGTTTAAACATCGTTCAATCATTCATGAGGACTTCGAAGATTTCTTTCTTGATTGGCTGCTGGTGATAAATTCTCGAGGGGGTGTCGTAATGCCGGAGGAGTACTTTTAGTCCTTCTACATATAAATGTGTAGGTGCGACTATGTATACACCTTTAGGTACTGTTGCTACGAGCGAATATAATTTGGATGTCGAACGGTGTGCTTGGTCGTCTCATCTGGATGCTTAAAATATTCTTCAACAGCCGGAATATTAAAACTCTTGGTGTGTTTTACGGTAACAAAAAAAACGTCGATTAGATAAATAATTCAAGGTATTCGGGGCTTTTCTTCTTTCTGCTTCACGCCCCTCCCATCCTTCTTATTCTTACTTCTTCATCCTTGGGCTTATTAGTTTGGAGGAACGATAAAAAAACGTATTACTTACCCTCATTCGACGTTGCCTTATTGTCCCAAAACCTTCATCGACGAGAGAAATGTATCTCAGGATTTGTTTTTTCGGTCAAACTCACAATCAAAGCGTAAAATAGAGGCAAACGGAGTAAAGAAGGCAGAGAGGGAGAGAGAGAGAGAGAGAGAGAGAGAGAGAGAGAGAGAGAATGGAATAATGGAAAAGTCGTACTTGAAGAGCGATAGCTAATAAACGATTAATCTTAGTTTCGATGAAGATAATTTTTGAGATAACGGCCTGGAAAGACGGACGTTTTCAAGTTGCCGAGTATATCATTATGCTGTATTAATCTGAACTGCCTTCAACAAAAGCTTGAATTTTCCGTTGTTACAATTATTCGCAGTTATCCGCGTCATTAAATCATTTTCACGAGGGGCTAATGTTTCGCGTTTTTCGTATATACGCTAACGATAAAAACGCCATACTTGGTAAAACGTAAAAAGAGCTAAAAATAAAATGCCAAAAGCATTTGGAGGCGTAGGAAGGGCGCGAGATACGATGGAGCAGAAGAAAGAGCCTGTGGGAGAGAGAACGAGACGCGTAACTCGCGAAGCGATCCATAGCCATTTAGAAGTTTTAATAACATTACGATATATACGAAGGGGGAATATCCGGTACTATCCTCGGTTGCCGGAGGAACAAAAAAAACGTAAAGAAAATCGACAGTATAACGTTGGTAAGAAGAGCAGCACATCCCTCTGTGCTCTCCTACTCGTTTCTCCTCTTTCCACTTTTTTTTCACTCTTGTCTGTTCTTTTCTTTCTCCTCTTGCTTTTGTCTCGCTTCATCTGTCTTTCTCGCTCGTCTCTTTTCTCGTCGACATCGTTGTCGATTCGATGGAGGAAAGAAGCTCCTGGGAACCAGGCCCGCGTGAACCAAGAACGCCACGACTATCACCATCACTGCCCCGAGTGTATAAACGAGCACACGCGGCACACGAAGACGAGCAAGAAGACCAAGACGTGGAAGAAAAAGAAAGTTTATAAAATATTTAAAAGTACGGAAAACGTCTCCTATCGCCCGGGGCGATAAATTTCCACTTACATTTTATTTTCGTTTCGTTTCGTTTCGTTCGTTCCATGCACCTCGAGTTGCTTATTCTTCCTCGAGAGCTAGGGTGAGAAAGACGAGACCGAGAGAATTCGTCCTCACGGGCAAGCGGAAAAACGACCGAACAGTACGATGAGAGAGAAAAACGAGTGTAAGAAAAAAAAGATGAGATAAGATATAAGATTCAAAAAAATGGAGTATACATGTGGATATGGAGAAGGACGTGGAAAGAGTTGAAGGTGAAGACGTATAAGCTCATCTACGCGAGCTTCCGAGAGTCACGGGGTGAATCTCTCGAGCTGCATCTTTTTCTAGTGGAAAAGATACAGCGCGTCGGAATTACGTCTTTCCTTTACAATTTTATGCAGTCTGTGTGTGAGACTCTCGCACGTAAGAACTTTTATATTTGTTATTTCCTCTTTCGCTTCTCTATGAACCAGCACTTTCGATGCTAGGCACGAGACTCGATAAAAAAAACTTAACAAAAACAACGTCACTCAATTTCCCCCAACGGTGGCTGTCGATTTCTATCTTTCCAAATCCCGATGCGAGCAAATTGGATCATCGGGTCATTCATTCACAGATTTTCAATAGTACGGAGACTTCGGATTATATTTCCATTGCTTCCCAAATTTGAGATAATTTGAAGAACAGGCGAGATCGTTTGTGATCGATTTCAAAACTCAATCTCATTAGGAAAAATTGTTAGTATTCGTTAACTTTTATAACAATTTAAAAAATCAAGCAAACGCTGAGTAACAAATCTCTAAAGCACAGCAAATTCTGGACCAGCTAGGAGCTCCGGGTGGTGACTGACTATTTTTAAAAAGATATGTCTGATGTGTATCGAACTTTTTCTACTGACGTGCGAATCGGTTGCTTAGGAGTGAAGTTTTCTTAGGATGTATCGTGCTGGGCTGACTATCTTCGATCTTTGCAACTCTGGGCCGGTGCATTAATTCACATAAACAGACTCTTGAGCGAATGGTTTTTGGTGAAAGCCAATTCTACCAGGATAATGCGATTTCCGCAGTTTCTTAATGGAACGCATCGATTCCCATCGTGTGGAAAATAAGAAGAAGGGTGGAAAAAGGAAAAGTCAGAGATTCGAGTGTACGGGAGGTGCAAGAACGAGTTTTTACAGAGCACACACAGACAAAGTACGTGCAAAGATATGTATGAGGTTTTAGTTTAGAAGACAAGGTGGTAAGAGAGTGAAGGACCACATGAGCGAGAGTAGAATATGTGTGTAAGTATATTTTCCGGTCGACGATGCGAGACCTATTTAACGGGCGCGAGTCCGGTAATGGGATTCGAACTCGGGACCCTTGGGGGCCATCTGCGATCTGTTCTTTTTCCTGTTTTCATCCTACTCAAAGTTTTCCCTTTCTCTGCTTCTCTTCCGTACATATGTATGGTTCTCTGCCGCAAGCTCAACGTACTTATGTCTTCAATGCCTTATTACCTCGCTTATTTTTGTTGCTTTGCTTGAAAATTTTTCCAAATGTCAAAAATTAACGTAGAAAAACGGTTTGGGCGCCGGAGAGGATCAAACAAATCGATAATAAAATAAAATTCATTAAAAAAAAAAAAACTCTGTGAGATATCGATTGACACCATGTCTTTTTTTATGAGCAGCCGCCGAAATATGTGTCCTGGGAATAATGGTTACGAACAGAAGGAGGCAACAGAAAAACGCATTGTGGCGGACCAGAGACTCGACGTATTTCTAACGTCGAGGGTATTTAGAGGGTCTATCAAGCTTTTGCTGCACGCGCGCGGAGATTAAGTATGGGTGAAGCGGTGGTTTTTGAGAGGACACTTAATGCCCGAACTGTCGTGGCTCCGTATTAAGACACAAAGCATTCACCGGTTCACTCTGTGTTCGACGTTCGAGCTTATTTAACGCATACACAGAGATTCACACGTACATGAAGTTAATATGCCGTATAGACTGCGACGAGTAGCCGCACGATCCTGAGGTCCGAGGGATGCTTTTCGCCCTGTCGGTTAGCTTGCGGTTCGCTTGCCCTCGGACGGGCCCGTTTTCTCGAGGCAATATATTCGAAAGCCTCTTGGAGTCCGGCCACTGCATATACCCTCACCTTATACTTTGGTAAAACATAAATTCTGAATCGAGGTTAACGCGAACGAAACGAAACGCTATTGAGAAACGGTTCGTTTTAATTAAAATCTTGAAAAATATGAAAAATACGTCGCAAATGTGCATCAGTTTTTTGTTCAAGGACATGAATAGGTCAAGGTCACACAATCAACTAAAAGTGAACAAATTTTCCGACACACAATAATTTTGGCCTACTTTTCCTGCAACTGTCTTTTGACTATGAGAATTTTTGTAATCGTACGTGACAATACATCGAGTTAGCATGCATGATGGAAAATTTAGTTTTCACCGAGCATGAAAATTAGATAATAATTGGAAACGCCGCAAGTTTATTTCCGGCTTTTCCAACCCTCAACTGGACATTACACCTTAACTAGAAAACAATTGTATATCTAGCATATATTTATAAGAGACCTACACAAGCTCTAGCAGCGGTCTCCGCGGAGAGTTCGATAATGGGAATGCAAGAGGTGCTGCTACCAGCGGTGAATGCGCACTTGGGCAAAAGCTCGTCCATGTGTAAGCGTGTGACTCGGGTGGCCTCTGCTCCATTATCGAAATAGCAATTAGAATAAATCAAAAGTCCGCCTTCTGCAATTGGCGCACCGATTCCCTCGTAGAGACTTATCGTCCGATTTACGTTCGTTACCAGCATCATGCTCGTTCTTCTCCCTCTTGTCCCTGGTGTGGTTCCTCTTTCCAACGTATATCCACTTCTCCTCTCGCTCATCCAGAGCAGTCAGCAGTATCCCCTCCCCTTGCCCGAATCCCACAAGCTTCGAAGCCCGCTTTTGGCCTCATACCACTCGTGCCATTACGTGTGACGTGCGCATTAATAACGCGGGAGCCAAGCTTGCGCGCGATTATAAAACGCGAGAAAAAGCTCCGCCGAACGAACCCGGGCCTCTCGCTCCTCGTCCTTCTCATCCGGTAAGATAGTACTTGACCTTTTTTTCATCGCGTGACAGTGGATTTCGTACGGTAGGAGGGGCACAAGCTCAGAGGGCTCGTTTGGCAGTTCTCGAGGATTCGCACCCGCGGAATTGTGAGCTCTCGTGGCGCGCTAACGGGGCGAACGACAACTTTGAGAGGGTGGAAAACGCTCGTGATTATATACCTCCAGGCTATACTGTCTTATCCTATATACTCGAACATATATTGTTTACACGACGAGACGCGTATATACTTCACGAATAAACGATCGTAAACTATTTCCAGCCCTTGCTTTTTCTGCATGCCACGAATATCGATATTCTCTTTACAGATTGCTCTCCTAACTTATAAGAAACCAGCAAACACCAGACCTTACAGGATGCATTATTAGCAACTGATTTCGTAGGGACTTTTGTTTCGCAAAGTGTCATCTGAAAGTCAAAAAGTTCGAAAAACACAATTTGCTACGTTATATGTAGAGAAAGACATTAAAATCATACGAAAGAGCAATCCTTACATCGGATTGTAGTTCTCAATGAGTTACAACTCCAAGCGAATGGACCACGAACGGTATCTCCTTCACGGGGTATATATGTCTCTATCAGGAAGCCAGTTAAGCTCGGGTCGATAGGTTTATATGCTCAATCCATGAGGGACTGCGTGACAGAGAGGAATGGTCACCACAGGCTAGCCAAACAGTGGTTACATGGTATCGGAAGGCGAAAGTGAGATTGCCATAGGAAGTCCGAGTAGGAATCCATCCAATGGATCCGTAAGATGCTCTTGTGTCGACAAAGAGAGAGAGAGAGAGAGAGGGAAGGAGACAGGGTAGACTCAAGGGGTGCTCGATCTCCTCTATCCAATTACCCCAACCTTTAGAACTCCCGACGGGCACTATCGTCGACAATGCTCTTGTACTCTTGAGCCTTGTCCAACTTGACCCACTACCCCTAGCGAACCGTCCAGTTCGCTGGTCGTTGAAGACTCAGGGACACATCGCCCTAGGGTGCTCAACGTATAATAAACACGTCCGGCAAGCGGATCAGATAAACCTGCTTCGGCCTTTTAGTCGAAGAAAAACTATAGCTGCAAAGTAACAAATTGCCGCATGCACGCCTTCTAAACTTATTAGAAGCATGCCAAGGTCCAGTGGACCACGAGACGTCCCATTTTTCTCTCATGGTTCGTGACGTGCGACACTAGAGCTGACTCCACATTCGACGCTCACTCAACGTCGTCCTCAATTCTATTCCACTCAGCACATTCGTTATTAGAATCATCTTCTCGTGGAGCAACAATGACGTGACTTCGCAGACCTCAGCCATCAAATGGAAACGATCGAACAGTTGGGGAATAAATATTGGGATTGTCTTGATACAAAATGAAGATGTTTCGCTGGTTCAGCCTCACGTGTGATCTCAGCGTCATCCACTTTACTCGTAGTGATTATCCTCAGAGAAAATTCCTTAATTATATTTCTACCAAATGACAGTTCCAAGAGTTCATTAACTCAGGTAATCAACGAAGAAACCAGTAAATTATTTAATCAGCCAGTTACCCTGAGACGTTTCCAATGACTTACGAATTTCATTCGGCGTCTCATAATCGGCTGTAACTTCGATATTCCAGCGCAATTTCCTATTCTGTAAGAATTCCGAATCATGGAGCACGTTCACGGAGCCCCGACAGCGAACGCTATAAAATGAAATCAATTCGGGAGAAAGAAAAATACAGGTTTCGCACGAGATCAAGGTTCCACTTCGTCTCGCGCTAACGTCAAATACTCAATCGTCACGAAAATCATAAACGAGTCTAATTTCCCTCTGAATAAATGATTGGAACCCGTCGTGACTTCTCGATTTACGAAATTAATTGGGATTGAACAGTTTTTGAGCGAGTACGGATCCTTGAACTTTTTTCAAAACACAGCTTTGTGGAAAGCAAAAAACTATTTACTGAAGATTTTATTTAGCAGCCTCCCTAGTTTTTTATAAGAATTCTTTTTCTGCCTCTCTGTCAACTTGTTGAAGACACACAAACTTTAGTCTAACCAATCGTACAGTCAGCACAACGTTGTTTCCTCAGCAAGAGGTAATATTTATGCTGATAGAGAAGAATGAACATTTGAGTTACGAGTGGCATGAAAATTGCAGAGTCTCTGTGAGTGGGGAAAAAAAGTGGAAGTGATAAGTGGCACGAGGATCGAGAACCCCTGTATTATTTGGCAGTGGCCGGCCGCAAGAATTCGCTCGGTCGGTGAGAGATCCTGGGGGTGCTGGTTTATCAATCCAACCCCTTCCAGGATAAGACCAGTCGACCGAGCGGACGCACGACTACCCCGGAGTCGGGAGAATCCCTCGCCCAGCAGCGAGGGCTTTCCAGAAGAGGTACTTGATCTTAGAAGCGAGGGAGAGAATGAGACGGAGCAGCAAGCACGTCGAACAGAAAGCCGCACCGCGCTGTGGCCAAGCTCAAAACTCTAGGCAACCCCTCCTTCGGTCAGCATCCCAGCTCGCCTATAGTCTTAAACCAACCCTTTGCCTTAACCTCGGCTCGTGGTTTTCCCAGTGTGAGAAGGAGGCCGAAAGGTCCACGTCGTTCGCCACCAATGAGTTGAGTGTAAACGTCGGTTAATAGACGACGTTCCACGTCCACTTTCTTCCCTCCATTGCCGAATGATTCGTCGCTCGAGCTTGTGGAAGTTGAAAAGTCCTTTATAAAAATGGAACCGACTGATACTCTTTTTATCAGCAACACTTTCATCATCGAATAAGAAATGATCCATTGCTCTATCGATTCATGAAGCTCATCCGTTAACGAAGCTTTGATGAGATTACAAAAATATATTCCATTGTGATTACCGAAGTTTAGCTTAGCTACAACCCAAAAAATCTGCTCAAAAGAATTGGCGGAAACTCAAGAGCAAAGGACATAATAAATGGTGTTCCATTGTAGAAGTACATGGGGTAACGACTTGAAGGATTGCGGAACAAAAAGAATCGAATAATCGAATGGGCTGATTTTGAGGTGAACAAAATGGGTATCCGCAAGAATAACGAGTCGTCGGTTATGAAATGGGGTGGGTCGGTAGTCAGATATTTATACGAATGGCGTGAATTCACCCTTCGGGAACAGGCAGAGCGGAGGTCCTGGGGTGGGAGGGGATCGGTTGATGCTGGCTATAGAGTTCTTTTTTTCTATATTATTCGCGATGAATAACGAGAACACTCAGTCATTCCTTCCAATTTAAGTGTAACGAGCCACACCGATACGTTTCTTCTTATTCTTTTCTCTCTGCTTTCACATCCCCCACTCGGGCTTCTTGTTCCGTTACGAAAAGCAAAGCGCTCGGTTGCACTGAGTCGTCTATGTATACGCATGTACCCTTCAGAAATATTTCCTCATCCCTCGCTCTCTCTCTCTCTGTATGTGTGTCTGTGTGTATGTTCCTCTCTCCTCTCTCGTTCTCTTTGGTTCTCTTTCGAGAGAGATCTTGATCTCTCTTTCTGGCAGGCACAGGGCCACCCAGTAATCCTGCGCAATCCAGACATTTTTCACCATTACTCGAGCACACGAACCGTTGCGGCGGCGATGGCGGGCAAATAATTAATTTCTCACGGAGCTAACGAGCGCCGTTTTTACAGGCCCACACCATCGCTAAACCACACAGGCAACGGTGCATATCGCTATTGCCTTAGTCGGTATCTTCTCTCCCCTCTCATTTCCTTCTCTATACAGACCGATACGGGAGATGACATCTGAAATATAAAAAATTTGCGAGAGTCGTTCCGGTTTGCTGAAACAAGAGACAACAGCGAGGGAAGCTTGCTCAAGAACACACAGAATTTTGAATGATGACGAAGAAAAAAGCTCGTTGGTGAAACTGCCGCAAGGATACGTCGTCAAGGAGAACCCGACCAAGTTCAGCAGATTCGAAAATATTTTTGTCATCATATTACACCTTCGGTACGGTATATCGAGATTTTACGAATTGGCTATAAAGAAAAAAACCAAGTCGGAGCTCTTCGGTGATCAATCATTGACAATAATTATGGATCATCATCATTCAAGCCTCGCGACTACCTAAAATAATAAATCGCAAGAGATAAACAGCATATCGTGTCTGGTGGGATGGATTCGTTAATGCTGCCAGCGGGCCCTTGGACAATCAATCCCCACGAGGCTTCAAAGCGGCTTGGAAAATAATTCGAGTGTGCCATAAGTTGTGCAAGTAGACGGAAGTTGCGGGAATGCGAACGAGGGCTGAGATGTTAGGAGGCAAACGAGAAGGAGGTGAAAATCGAGGACAGGGGTGAGGAGCCTCAACCGGTCACTTGGATTTGTGTGGTGTGAACGCAGCCAGAACCAGTAAATCCACCCTTTCGTGGTCTCTTAGTGAACTCGGGTCATAGATCGTCCGAACTATCGTGCAACAATCCCCACCTCTTTCTACTTCTCGTTCTACCCTCTCCACAAGCTTCAACGTCCTTGGTATTACCCGAGAGACGAACGTAGACGCTACAGGAGGTTGTCGTAGTTTCCACTCACCCCTTTCTCCCTCTCGCTCCCTTTGTCTCCATGGGTCCAGTGTCAGATCATCCCTCGCAAAGTCGTCTAGTAATCGGACCAGCGCTCCGATCGTTTCTCTCGCCTCGACGTGCGACCAAAACCGTCGGCACCGAAGAGACCCAACTATGCTGATGACTTTGAAATGGCCACGTGCTTCTTCCCCTTCAACCTGCTGCGATCTCTCGCAATCCTCAGTGAAATACGAGACTCTTCGTAGATTCTTGTAGTCCAAATTACAACTTGTTAATTCATTGCACACACACAAATGTCTACGCATCAGGCATTCGAGTGTTGCATGCGGCTACAAAAATTGTTCCACTGCGCCAGGAGCCAAATAACAAATCACTCAATCTTCCGAACTGTATCTTTTTATGATCGTGTTCTATACTGAACGTATCTAAGTGTAAAAGTACTTACACTGTTGCAATTCCAATAAGTCGTGGTTAATCTCACGTGGCATAAAACTTTATTGACGCAATCGTCCTGACGTGCTATGAAGAACCATAAAAAGACTTGAGCATCGTGGAGCGAAGTATCTCGATATACGGACCAACCGTTACACACACACACACCCACACGAGATCGATCTGAAGTCACAATGTGAGTGCATTCCAACTAGGTAAATTCTCGCGATAGTATATAGTGACGAACCCAATTCAAAGTATGTTCAGTGATGCGCTGTTTGATTTTAAATATAAACGATTTCACAAGGGTCGTAAAAAGCGTCCGACATAACGTCGTCATCTATGGCTGACGGGCGTTTCATTCGAGAATAAAAGACTCGCGAATGCTTTCAAACAAAATCGTTTGTCTACGTCCCTCTGTATATGTGCCTCTCTTTTGCATAGTAAGTACGCGTTATGAATATGTTTGATGCAGAAGATTGCGAACACGCGGTGTGGAAGAGAATCGAGACCAAGCCCCACTAACATGTATAACATTTTCTCAAACCGTAATTCCGCTCACAGAGACGCATTTGCCATGAAATTCTGACGATTAAAATCCTCAGTGATTCAACGAAATTCCTTTCGTTGCGCCTCCGATGACGACAGCTCCTTGCCCCAAGTTTTTCCAGCCTGGACCTCATCATTGGCTGTTGGTAATTCAAAAAATAACTCCATCTGCATCGAATAAAAAAAAAATATAGATCTCTTCTTTGCAGAATTGCATGATTTCCTTAGGCCATAAATTTCGAGCCTAATCTTCCGGACAATGTGTAAACATGAATGTGTATAGAAGCACAATCTCGCCTGCGATTCCACCCTACCTCACGTTCTCAAAAGCTATTTGTTGAGACTGATATTAGCATAACTTAAAATGCAATACGGACATAAAAGTGCGCACTTCCGGCAGTAAAATCATAAGCGTCATCTCGACGAGACGATGAGACTGAACGTACGGGCCAACAATTCTGAGGACACTATAACTGCGCGGACAAAAGTATCTGTTAAATAGCGTCACAATTCTCGAGTCAACTTTTTCCACTGCAGCTTTGAAGCAAACGTAATTATTGTAGTAATTTTTATATGCGATAAAAGATCTTGAGATTCATCATTAGTTTGAGGTCTCGATTCTTAGCAGTTAAATGAAGAAATTTATTCGGTGTGTGCATAAAAAACATTTCACTGAAAACTTGAGTTTCTTGAGAGAGGTCGATATTTTGAAATATTTTTTTTGTTTATAAGAAAAATTTTGGTACTCGAAGGAAACATTTGGTTTGTTTTGAGACTGTCAACGTGCTGCTGAAATGACGGAAAAATTATTATCGAAAAACCGTTCTTATGACGTTAAACAACACAATATTGAGCTTTTGCAACAAACTTGAGTTTTCGATGTTGAATCTCGAGAAATTGATACAGGCCTTAGTCGATTGTGATTACAAAGAAATGTTGGCATTGCCGATTTCAGTAGCTGAGGTTCCTTTTGAGTAACGCGTCACTGGCTCGAGGAACGAGATTGCAGAGAGAAAGGGGGTGAAGGCTAGAGATATTTAATGGTGCGTGGCGATATTAAAATGGCATAAAAATGAGCTGTAATTTGTATCTGGGTTGAAAAGTTACCCCGGACCATCAGTCCCAACCCTCGAAACCTCAACAACCTTCTCTACATCCCAAGCTCGTCTCACCGTCACCGATGTCGCGTATTATTATTGTTATTAATATCAAAGGTCGAGCTTGCTCTTAATACCCTGAGAGGTTGCTGTATTTCCGTGTCAACACAAACTTACACCCTCTTCTCCCCTTCAGCTCGTTTTGCTTCTCTTGCGGCCGTTACAATACCCAATGTATATATAACGGCTCGCCAGCCACCCCTTGCCGCACTCTCTTGGAAAAAAGAAATTTTTCTTCAAACGAGATGCCATCGTAATATTTTATAAATTTACGTCTACAAGAGTTCGAAGCTGCAATAAGCAGCACCCCATTTTTTCCACCCTCTCCCACCCTCTACTACCCTCTCTACTTTCCTCGATTTCTTTACCCAGCCAAAAAAGGTGCTCCATTAAAATCACTGAGGGCTGACATATTTTTACATCTTTCGCATATTTAATCAATATATACTTCGTTAAAATGAGCCATGACAAAGTACTGCACCAAATTCACAATACCTTTCAGACCTAATCTCCGGATCTCCTTATTACTCCGTGTGTGAACCTTTGACCTTCCTAATAAAACTCTTCCTATTACAGACGATTTTTCGAAGCTACGAAGAAACCCTGGACCGAAATCACAATGCAAACATTTCGTGCATCTCGGCGCAGAAGCTTTGCTGATTTTTTTCCATCTCGTTATACTAGCACGTCAACATTTCGGAAATTTTGGTACATCCAAATGAACGTATTCGAACCAAAGAATGATCGAGACTTAATCAAAATTCGGATGATTTATTTCTACTAAATCTTTCTTATAAAAAAAAAAAATTTTAGGTGTTTCGTTCCGCGTTAGTGTATCACTCCCTCGCTCCGTTTTTTATCGCATCTCCTGGTCTCATGGTAGCAGGAAACTGCACTTTTGCTTGAAAAGCGACCGAGGATAAAAATATCGTTTGAATACTCCGCAGCCCCTTGGCTCAAGGGTACAAATCGTATGGAAACTTACTACTTTGACATCGTTTATAACACTTGACAATAAACTCTCGCGAGTGGAGGAACGTATCGTGCGATAACTTCAAGAGACATTCACCCTTCAACGCTTTTACGACATGTAAGCAAAGTGTATGTTGCGTGTGGAGATGAGTTCGCTGGTCAAAGTTATCGTAAGATTTATTTAGGGGAGATCAGTCGAAAACCTCTAAGCATGGTACGAACGGGCTTGAGGTACTCGCAAGCAATACAAAAACCAAAAAACTTCATGGTTTCTGGTATCCTCGCAAAAAACTTGCAGAAATTTTCATTTCTTTTTTTTCCGACACTGTCAACCCGTTCTCAAAACATTTCAGTGACAGACTCAAGATTATTGAATCGTGATTAAAAAAAAAAAATAGATAGGTAAGTGATTATAAAAAGATTCGATACATCTTACTAGCGAATCATCGATGTATGGCGAACTTGAAAGAGGGTAGAAGCAGGGAGCTGGTCCGTTATCCGAATCTCCGAATCGGTATGTTTATGGCGTGGTGACGTTAGGCTAGAGAACTTGAAGCGAAAGAGGGTTCCCTCTGTGGATTGCCGTGGATTGGCTTTCATTAATCCACCCAACCCTATCTATTCGTACCCTCTTGGCGCCTTGACTCGGAAACATCCTAACACCCCTTGTATATAAATAAATACATTCATATATATATGTACGTGTCTGTGTATGTTAATGTGTGTATATATCTATTATAAATCGTGATATATAGGCAATGCCGCGAGGCCGAGTATCCACTGTGCGCCGCAGATTCTCTTGGCAAAAGGGCCGAGTGCCAGAATAACGTGTAGAGGATACACACAGTTCTAGCACACGCTATGTTATATACATATGAGGTGAGTGGCAAACCTACATCTGAATATTTCAGAACCTACCGAGGCATTAAAGCCACCCTTCTTACGCTATGCCTATTAACCACCCCTTCTTAACCTCCCTATGCCGTTACATTAGCCTCGGTACAGAACTCACTAACCTGCACACACCGCGATCACAGCACCTCATTATAAATGATCTATATATTTATAAATAGTAAACAATCGTTGAGAAGTAATTGAAAAGAAAAAACGTAGTGCCGATGCTTTCGATATGAATCGATAATGATTTTTAATTGATCAATCGAGTCAATTTATTGCTATTTTTATTTATTGATATCGAATTCATTTTTATGAATCTTCCCCTTTTGTCACGGGTCTCCATATCAACCGATCGATGTTCATGAATACCGGTAGTCATTCCGGACCAGCAAGAAGTCGCAACACCCGTTGGCGAGGCTTGGGGAAAGCAAAATACTGTCAATGGCTCGTGAACAAGCTGACGAGGGAAAAAAACGAGACACTACATCAATGTGTATAGAGACGGAGACGAAATAATAAACATCAGGTGCACGACACGCGTTTGTATACACGCTGTGCATGTCGATCATTGACCACATACAAAAACACACATGCAAATATGTGTGTCAAGTACAGAGTAAGACTCACCCCCTAGTTTCTTTTTGGCTGATGTCGATCGTAGTTACATAAATTAACGATCCAACGAATGGGAAGGATAGAACTCAAGGGGATGAACGAGAGCGGCAAAGGGTACGTACTGCTCTGGATGTACGAGAGGAACGATGAGAAAGAGACGAAGGGCCCTGAGAAATATCATCGAATAATGAATATTCATGCTGATGAGTCGCGGGACCAACAGAGATGGAAGCAAGCAGGATGAGTATATACCAGTTACGTTCTCGGTTATTTATATACATATACATATACATATATATAAATATGATAGGATCGGCTGGAGGAAAAGCAAGAGGCAAACTCCGTAAGCACACGGAATAGCAAAGGGAATGGAAGGGAGTGGGTGGAGGTCGCAGGGCCGTCAGGCTGTAAAGTTGCCCCATGGAGAACCCCATCGGCCGCCATATTTTGTACGATGTATTTCGACCCCTTGCTCTCTTGCCTCGTGTCTCTCATCCCTCTTTCTCACCGCCCACTTCCACCCCAGCTCATCCACTGCCATTTCATTCTCGACTCACGAAGATACCCTATACACTTGTATACTTTTACGTATACATAAATATACAGATACCTAATACAGATATATGAAAATCCACCCGACAGAGTACTTGAATCTCGTACCGAAGAGACTTTCAAGAGATACGGATTCTTCATCGATTCCAATGCAAAGTACAGTCCAAGCACAGAGGAAAACTAACGAACGAATTACTCGAATGCTTTCATTCGGTGGCCCATGTTTTTTTGTTTTTTCTTCCTCGTCAAGTGCTCTCGATATTTTTCGGTTTCTCAGCATATTTTGTTCCCATTTTTTATCGATCGAAAACTAAACAGAACTTCACGACGTGCAGAATACCATGATGAGTTTCCGGACGTGCTTGAATCTCCGAAATTCGTTAGACATATATTCTGGCTTCTTTGAAATCTTTCGGTTGTTTCGGATTTTTTGAAATATCTCGAAATAAGTTGATGACACGGTTCTTTTTTTCTCACGTACGTCAAAGAGGACTCGACCGCCACCATGTACCTGTAAAAATTTTTCTATGTATACTTCTGCTTTTGTGTCTTTACGCTGCTGTATCGCCGCTCTCGTGCGATAAAACTCGTATACAAAACTCAAGATTTTATAGGCTAATATCGCGTTGTGGTGTGCTCAACGCTATTGGGCTTTTCGTATACGGACAAGAGGGAGATGCAATTTTTTTTCTCCAACCCTGACTCGCGTCGTGCTGCTTCTCTTTTTTCTTTCCTCGTCGTGGACCGTGATTTTATATAGAAGAATGTTTTATGTATGTATGCGAAGTTTTCTCTGGTGAGAGGAGCGCTCTCACAGTCTCAATTCCCGGCACATAAAAGGGTTTTAGATTTTATTTCCTCGCAAAGCGCGGCGAAGGCTTCGATGCCATTTACCATATGTATATACCAACATCCATACGCATTGGCTGCTCCTGGCAAAACGCCTCGGAATCGTCCTCGCCTTTCTATACTTCCTGTTTCTTTTTATTCCTCAAATTTTGTTCTTTCTGAAAATCTAAATTTCAAACTTCGCGACGCTCGTTTCCCTTCCCACGAGTTTTCTTCTACCAGTCACTCGTTTCCGCTTCTATAAAATCGTTTAATCGTTTTTTCACGTTTAAACAAAAAATTCTGAAAAATACTTTTTTTTTCAGTTTTCCAAAAAATCCTGATTATTTCTTTATTCAAAATTCAATGCAATCACGTGACATTGGAAATTAATATTAAAGTGAGTTGTTCAAAGAGCCTTGCATCTTGGTGAACAGCTTCATAGCTCCATGGTGAATTGAATAATTGTATGGTCGAACGAACGATGCAATTTCTACGAGACGCAAAAGTAGGAGGAACTGAGTATCCCAAAGCTTCCGAGAGTGCTTTGACGCGTTTTGACGAAGATAAGAGAAATGGAAACAGAGAAAAGTATAAAGAGAAAGAGAAATGATTTAGCAGGAGCCAGAGGTGATGCGAGAGGGTGGAAATGAAAGACGAGAGGGTTGGTATAATGTATTCCAAGGCGAGCCATTGCCGATACTAATAAACATATTAATCGTTTGATTATTCCAAGAAGGCATATTATAGATACGGCTGTTTTATGCCTTACACCTCGGCTCCTCTTCATCCGTTTCTATAGCTTTCCCCTCGTGTTATATATCTCGGAGTATACATCCGGTAGAATATCTCGCAGAGCCAGAGGATCATGCTTGTCTCTCCCCTGCAGCAGATAATTCAAGCGCTTGCCTGTGAAACTGCTTATTTCGCAAACTTAATCACAGTTTGTCGAAATAATATATTTACGGCTTCCGTGAACATTAATTCAACAAATTTCGAATATGAAATACAATTCTCCATATTGAGCCAAACAAAATTAATTGGAACATGTTTCTTTCGCTCTAATTGTCAAAGTGACGTTTCCTCCTCCACATTCCACTGGAATTCTTCTCATCCTTGCACAAAATGAATCGCGTAGGACCTGCGGGATCAGTGCTTCGAAAAATCGCTGTAGAACGCGTTTGCAAGCCAAGAATAAATAATAAGAGAACAAATAAGTGAGTACACTCGGGGAATGAGAAAAAGGATAATTTACAATAGCAGGTAAATTTTTCGCGACGAAATTTCTCCAAGGCAAAAAAAAAAAGAACGTTATACGCCAGAGAGAACGAGGTGTTTTAATTATCATTAACAAGTCCGGGGACGGTATATAACTCAGAATTACTCGTTTATACGTGCTAATACGTAGGTGGAAACGCTCCAACGTCCTACCTTCGTAAATTTCCGTATATATGTGTATAATGTACCCACGTGATCGGTATGTATACATATACGTAAACACGCTTGTCAGTGATATCCACATACGCGGATTTGTCTACTACTGTTGCTCGAATAAATGCGATATATAAGTTTTCCCACGCGCACACAGTAGACCATTCGACGCCAAACTGCTCGAAAACTTCGATTTTTATTCAAGTTCTTCCCTGCTCAGAATGTGAAGCATATATCTCATTCACGAATCTACGCCGCGAGCAATGCTCGTCCATGTGACGATCGAAAAAGCTTTTGTCAAGTGTCGTTTTCGTTATCGCGCGTTACTCAAAAGTTGAAGCAACCAATAATTATTCATTCGCGATACTTGACTTTTTAATTCGACTCTTCGGACTTTTTTTCTTGTTTCCTATGATACGTTTCCTCGTCCATTGATAATTTTGTTGTCCAATGGTCCATGGAACATAAATTTCAAGTAATTGCATGTACAGACGCTACAGGAAAAAGTTGGAAATTATTTGCAGGATTTATTATAGAGAATGCGCAGTCGAGCGAACGTGGAAAGTCCTGTAGATGAATTTGCGCTGCAGGATACGTAGGGACGGATAGACCGTCAGGGAAAACGGACGGACCGTGTAGCCGAGATCTGTCCGAACTGACTTTGTAGCAAATGAGACGCGGACGACACGAGTATCGGAGCTATGGCGGTCGAGAGGATATTTCATGTGTGTATTCAAATTCACGAACACACATGTGCACACATATATGTCGAGCGGGTACACCATTTGGCATAAGGGTGTGGATCCAGCGCGTCGCATTCGCGGCAACGTTGAATTCCCACCTTACCAATCCTATTATTAACAATTAGCTCTAAACTACTCTTTGCATATAAAATCATACCCACCTCGCGATTCTCTCGCTCTCGTAACGCTGAAATGGAAATATACATACTGTATGTAACATCCGTCGGAAAGCTGGATGCACAGACGTTGCTTGTACGAGTGGTTCATGGAAATATTGCTTTGGACACGGGATGGGTCCCTGTGTGCCCATCGACCATAACTCGCCACTTGTCCGGAGAATCCCCTGGTATTTTTCGTGAACATCAAACACACGTGAAGTTGTTTTGACAAGAAAAATATAATTTTTCTTTATTCCTAAGAACTTTTCCTATACACCGAGAAAATTTGGAAATGTCTCAAATTTTTTTTCACCTCGTCGAAGATTAATACGTGAGAAGGTGGATATGAAAAATTCATTTGTTAACATCATTAACGACGTTCTGATCAAAATGTTGAATGAATTCTCAGACTAAGAGTCTTGAAGGTCAAATTCCACGAGAGAATGTCTGGATAGGGGCAAAGGTTGGAAGAAGTTTGTGAGGACGAATAAAATGAAGGGAATATAATGCAACGCCGGTGGAATATGTTACAAATTAAGCGGGAAAAGCCTGAGAGTGCTCTCCGACGTCGTTGTCGCGTTCTCCTCTCTTTCCTCTGTCATCCTCGCTTTTATTAGAATTATCTTTGTCACTTTGGCCAAGTTTATATTTGCTTGATAGCAGGATGGAAGAAGGAGATGAGTGGGAAGAGCGAGTGTCTTGGAGCGCCGTTGAGTGAGCAGCGAGAAACAAGCGCGATTTCATTCCTTTACGTAAGTGATGCTGACTCCTTACAGGAGTGGATCCACCCTCTGGACTCTGCCGCGGAGGACCGTCAGATGGGGTCGCTTTAACGCCTTCGAGAGAATAATGTATAGCAACTCTACGGTAATTACTTGTATGCTCGTCATTTATAACGTAATGAAAATCAATGTTATCCAAATCATCCCCTCACGTGAATATAGACGAGAATCTTTGGCAAGGGCATGATAACTTTGACGCCTCACGACTATGAATAATTATCAAGCGATTTCTATTGAAAAAAAAAAACGATTGTCATGAATTTCGCTCGGTACATAAACACTGGCTGCTCTGGATTTGTCATTGTTCTACGGAGACTGTAAAAGAAATTTGTAAGGAACGAAAACATCCCTCGTATCATGAGAAACCTAAGGGTTGGAAATTTGTCAGTTGGCCCAAATTCTCACTGTTTCTATATATCCAAAAGCAGTCGAGTGTTAGTACAAATATTATATTATGAGAGGAAGAGAGCGAAAGAGCGAAGGGAGAAAGAGAGAAACTGAAGATTCGCGCGAAACATCCGCCACTCGCGCTTATTATCTTTACGACTGTGGAAGATGGAATTAAACCGGAGGTATACCCGAAATGTAATAATATTCATTACTATGCTAATGTCACGCGCGGCATCAGCTACGACGATGTGGCTCAACGGTTTTCGCAAGCTACATCGTTTTTGTTCCTCTACCTTTTGACTTTTGCCTTCTCTCGCTCTCTTTCCACAATTTCGCAGTTATGGCGAAAAGTTGGCTCGTATTTTTGTTATCTGGACCAACCCCAGAGACTTACATCGAGAAGGGTCCAATGTGAATTCTCTGTTTCCACCTTAAGCCGTTTGTATTCTTTTGATTGTTGCTGCTTCGGTTATTATAATTATTAGTATATCATCCTTCTTATCATTAAAATACGAAATGCTAATAATCGTTGCCTAGAAAATCTGCAGATTTGGTAGAAAAATATAATATTACTCAAATTTTGAAAACATTTTGTGAAGATCTAATGTAATTTCGTTTTTCGTAAGCTCTTCAATGGTTACCGGTATAAAAAAAGATGTATGTCTGTGTATGTGTGTGTGACGCCTTGTGGGTATAACAAGAAGGGCAGTAATTTAACCTTTCTTAGAGTCAGCTTCCCTGCTTCCGCACCTTCCAACGAAGATTCTTGTTCTTACGTCCGTATACGTACAGCTGTATGAGTTATACGCACTGAACAACCCCCTCGAAAACTAAGGAAACATCATCCCCGCGTGTGTACATGTCGTCCTTAGCACTCTTCACCGTTGTACTTCGCTCGTCGTTGTCTTATCGCAAAACTCACCCCTCCGAAGCGTCTTGTCGCTTCCCTCTTCTTCTCTTTTGCTCGCGTCAAAATCTCCGACCCCATCGTTCAACGTTGGTTTATTTAGACGCCACTGCGTTGATCCCTTGATTAAATACTTTTGCTCCATTTCTGCGCTATATTCTCTCTAGTCACAGGTTCTTGCAACTTGCAAACCTTCCCTTCATCTCCACCTCTCGAGGTGTCTTCTTCGTCGCTGAGCTCCTCGCGGACACTCGGATTCGACATTGCAAACTTTTTTGTTTCATCCAACTTCTTACGATCTCGCATACAGGAATTTTAGTTGATTCTAGAGTTTTCAGAATTCTTCTAAACCTCTCCTCGCGTTACTGACCTTATGCATTGTTATTGATTGTTCCGAGAATTTTTATCGTAGCGTCAAGCCATTCGAATTATAAGCATACACCCAGAAAAAAGATTTATTATAAATCAATAAAATTTATTTATTAATTAATAATTTTGAATAATCTTCTGGATTATTCAAAATAAATAGAAGTTTTGTTTGAACGTAACAAATATATCATTTATTTTTAAGAATATATTTATTCATTCTAAACAAATAAATTTATTTATTTTTAACAAATATATTTATTTATTCTGAACAAATACATTTATTTATTATTAACAAATAATTTTGAATAATCCGCGTTATTTAAAAAGAAGAAATATTTCATGGGATTCAATAAATAAGTATAGAATTCAAAGAAATGTATTGTAAACATACTCCTTTATTACTTCTTAATAAATTTTTTTTCTGGATATATAGAATTTCAGGTTTGACAATCCACTCGTGAGAATCGTTTCTCTACATCTCGCTAACGAGTTTCACGTAAGATTCACCAAAGACGCGCCTATCTGTCGAAAATCTATGTGACAAGAAGATCGGGACTCACGGTGAAGTGCTATTCGAAGAAGGGTGCGGATGGGTTAGTTTTGTTTCGTCTCTCCTCAACACGCGTCAAACAATCCGTGTTTAATTAATTCAACACACAGCCGCAATATCATGAGAAGGGCGCACATCCCTTTTCCTCCGATGTTGGCGCGAAAGACTCGCTCGGGATTTCGCAAACTGCGGGATATGAAGAGAAGGGCATAGTATATTTTCATGTCCATGCTGAAATAGCTCGAACCTCATTTCTTTACATGCGCGTACGGGAATCTCTGTGTACTCAAACTTTTCAGTATACAACTCAAATTTGTCTCGCCCCCTAAAACAAAATATTTCCTTAAATATAATAAAAAATATTTAAAAAAATTAATTAGCAAAAAGTTTTTCGACTAGTAATCCTTGATTTCGAAAGCAGCAATAAAAAAATACATTTTTTCGAGCACATCTCGAGAAATTCCTTTACGAGCCAATGTGTCCGGCAAAACTCAAATTTATCTGTTTCTGTCTGCTCGTCTCTCTCTCCCTCTCTCTCTCTCTTTCGTTCTTCCTATTATGGAAGCTAAGAGAAGAAAAAGAGGGATGGAAATTTGTGAGGAGTTGGTCTCTCTCGCTCGTTCACCCGACTCCACCTTATTACAATTAGCTTCCTTATATATCTAATTAGCAAGATTCTTGCTGCTCTCATGAACTCGTGGTTAAGGGGATGCGGAGCTTAGGGGAGTGTGATGCTGTGAAAGACGGCAGTTGACATCGGAGCTTTCTCCGTGCTCTTCTGTCTAATATAACTCTCCTGCTCTTTGCACTGTTCTGCTTTTGTCTTAGCGTGCGAACATCCACGGGCAAAAGGCTCCGAGAGTCTCTCATGACTCCGGATGAAATATCCTAACGGGGATATATACTCCGTTCGAGCTCTCGTTTACATGCACAACGTACGTAGCAATGCAAGAATAAAAAATCTCCTCAATTACAGAAAGAACCATTTTAAGCTTTGGTCTCTTGAGAAAAGCAAAAAAAAAATGATTGGCACTTTCTAGAACATCAGCCCTATCCAACGAAAACTCATTCGATCGGTTCGATGCACTGAAAATGAAATAAAATTGATCGGGAGTAAATAAAAATTTGTTAATTATTTATTTATTAGTTTAATAATAAATGCAGTCACCCTCAATCTGCGTGCAGTTTATAAATTGACAAACCCTTTTACCCGGACGACACACCGATATTACCGTCAACGTTACGATGCCAGAACCACAACCCTTAAACAACATCCTTTCGCGACTACATTTTGACTTTATCTCTGTACCGTTAATCTCCAAGGATCTCTCCCTCTTGAAAAAGACCCTCTCTCCGTAAAAAGGGTTAACTTTCTCAAGTACGATTAATAGCGACCAATGTCTGTTAATAATTAATTCCTTTATTTATATCATTCGTCCTTGGTCTCTGGAGGCCAAGGTTTTTATGTCCATTACTTTCGTAAAACTGTATGTGCGTCTCTTCGCTATTTTTTTTCGCTGTCGATTTTCCTGCCTTGAAAAAATTCAACACGAAAAAATACAATGTTCATGGAATCTCATGGATTTCGAAGCATGCGATACTCTTGGTATCGAAATCATCGAGATCGATTAGATCTCGCTCCACGAATGGAGTTGCACGAAAACCGAAACGAAGACCATCTCCATACGTAAATTTATTTGATCGCAAAGAAAGCCCGGCGCTCGTATGACGAGTTGAAATTCCTGTGAATCCCCGCGAGAAAGAAAAAAAGACCGAAGAGCGATGAAGAGAGAGGAGGAGAAAACTCACCCACATAGCTCGAGGCCCTGTGCATTTTTAATTTGACTAAAATAATTATACTTTGAAGAACGAGGCGAGGCAAGAGGCAACCGTATATAAAAAGAGATAGAGAAAGAGAGAAACAGAGATGGCCAAATTAGTAGACAGAGATAGAAAGAGAACGCTTTGACACGTAGCAAAGGCGAGACGACGCGGGCATGGCCGAGAAAAAAAAGGAATCGCTCGACCCGTTCGTATATCGCGCCTTTACCCCCACCATACGATGGAAAATATAATCCTGTACTCTACCATGCAATGTTCGCAGTATCTTTTTGCCCTCTCTATGCCTTGACCTCGCCATAGCTTCAGTTACCTCCCAAAGAAGTATAACGAATCATTATTGTTGTTGTTATTACAGAATAAACAACGAATTACAATAATTAGCCGAATGGACCTGGACTAATAACCATCACAAGCCAGTCTCGGGTATCCAGCTACGGTGCAAAAAAAAAATCCCTTTGAAATTTCTCCAAAAAAGTACGCTCAATAAAATATTAAAAACAACGAAATTTTCAAAGTTGTTAACAATTCACGCAAACGCCTATAACTTTTTTTTATTATTAAAACTTACAACACCGAGTACCGCTCGTTCTTTTCGTTTTTGAATTGCCTCAAATTCTTCATTCACGTGTTTTTCATTTGTCTGCATTTTTAAATTAATGGTAAAATTTAAAAAATGCACAGGGGACGAAAACTGGAAATTTCTTGCCAATTTCGTAATGAAATCTTTGTTTGGAATGTTATCCAGTCACATTGATTCGCGACAGGATACTGTCGACACCCGGAAGTCCTTGACTCCAGAAATCGCCAACGACCTGGACGAATCGATCACATGCAATCGAAAAGCTTTATTCAATAAAGTAAAAAAGTTTATCGGTACCAAACGCACCACGAATCATAAAAACATGAAAATATTGAAAACTGCTACGAATCTCACTCCGTAACATATGCAATTGGAACCAGTAGCTAATCCCTTAAGTTCACCTGGAAATATTACTTCCTCTCCTTGCTAAAAGCATTTTTCAATTTTTTTATAATCGCTTCGCCAACGTATAGAGAAATCAAGGGCAGAGCGCAAAACAGAGTTTTTCAAGAAATGTCATGACGTCCAATCAACAAGTCCAAGCACACTTAAAAAGGTTAGCAATCAAAAAACTGTACAATTCCCGGGACCTCGATCGATCGTGTGGGACGAGAGTGAAGGAGTCAGTAAAATAGAACATTCCGCGAAAGATATTTCTCGTCAAATTTCATGAGCGGTACAGTACGAATGTGTGGGTGTTACAAAATGAGATTGCACAGTGGTTGGATAAAGAACGGATGATGAAACGTTAGTTATTGGTCCGCATATCTCTGTCTCTTTTCAATCAATGTTACTTTTAAGCCATCCGGTGGACGATGGTACATTGGCAAAAACCTGCCAATGGCTGCATAGCTCGTGACTCTTTTGCACAAATACATGCACATCGTGTCTGTACATTTTTACATAGATGCATAAATACTTTAGTACAGATATATATTCCTTTAGATGGATGTGAGTGTGCGTGGGCTTCAGCGCGTTCACCCGTTACGTGTGCGCCGGTACTCCCGAGCTTAATTAAGATATGTATTTATTTTAATTCCTCTCGGACCATAGAGATGGTCCGAGGCTGGACGGTACAGCGAGGCTGGACCCGCCTGCCTCTGAGGATAACACGATTTGCTTACAGCCGCCAGCCAGCGTGCATCTCTCTTCCTCTCTTTTTCTTTCACTTTACCTCCCGTCGTCGTCGTCGCCGTCGTCTCCACCGTTGAGAGAGAGAGAGCGAGAGAGGAAGACGAGCGAAACGAAAGGCTCATCCTCCTTTTCGCTCGCGGACCATAGAGAGATCTGCATAGAGAGATTTTCAATTCAAGTAAGGAACGTCCTCGCACGTGTGCGAGAATGCTTGAGGTGGACCTCCCGTACATATAATGAAAAGGGAGAGAAAAACAGGGAAAAAAATGCAAGAGAGATAAAAAGGGAAGCGAAAATACGAGTAGAGGCGGGAAAGGCTCGCACTTGAGTGATATGGGAGTGAGCTACTTTTTTTTATGTCCGAGCAAACGTGCGTTCCGATGGCTCACCATTTTCTATAAATAACAACAACAAAAAAGTATTTCTTTTCTCCTGATATTCAATTATTTTTGTGCACACCGAAATTTAAGATTCGAAAATCAAATTTTGAATAAAACAATTCAGCATCCTTTCAATTTTGTTGTTCATATTTTTGTTTTTTTTTTTTTTGGTCATACCGAAAAAAAACCCAATAATGACTCTCAAAATTCAAGATTTATTAATTTTATCCTCAAAAGTCGAGAGATGCGAATGCAAAGGGCTCCTTGTACTGATAAAAGGATCGAGGATGAGATAAAAGTATGAACGAAGTGTGCATCCCAGGTCTAGCTGGTCTCTGTTCGTAGTAAACAAGTCGTGCGAATTTCCTTATTTGGGGTAGGAAATTTTCGCACGTTTTTCCTGTTCAAAACTGTTCTTGTTGTGAGAAACCGAGCGAACGCGAGATTCGAGGGATTTCTTTTTCCGGCTGGACCACTCGTGTGCAGAGAAATACTTGGAAAACGAAAATTTTTTATTCTACGTATACGAGGCTCTATAGATATATGTGTGCTCCGGTGTATATGTCGATACATGTATAGAGCGTGGATCGAGCGTACGTATATACATTTGTATGTAAAGCTTTTCTCAATGGTGCTTGAATATATTTGACAGCAGAAAGTGGAAGGAGCTCAAGCTTTTTCGTGGCCTCTATAATGTGGAGGATGCGGGCTACAAGAGCGAGAGAGAGAAAGGCGAAACGCACCGGTCCGCCACAAGGTATATTTCCTCCTTCCACATCGGTGCTCATTCTGTGCTTATCATGGTCGTGAGAATTATGTTTGGAAGAGGGCACTACTGCACATCGTACACATGAATGAAAGAAGTGGAAGAGGCGATGGTATCTTCGAGGAATAAGAAGGGCGGTGTTCTGTAGCACAGCAGGTAGGAGAGATATTCACTTGTGCTTTTGTTTCGAATCTCTTCATCGCAGCCACTCGTCGCGCGTCCGACCGCCTTTTTCATTTTCTCTCTCTCTCTCTCTCTCTCTCTCTCTCTTTCTCTTCGTATTCTCTTGGTTTTTCTCCCTTGAACGCTTTTCCGGTTTACATGCCACCAACAGAATTGCGCAACGCCAGCCCGAAAGCTCTGAATCCTTCTTTGCACGGGATGGCAAAGTTCATACGGGATATATAACCATAGTCTGCACTTTCGCGAAGGGGTTACACACCGAACCTCACGGCGAATACCACCATTTTCAGATACAAAACGAGAAAGATGAGAGGGTGAGAGCGATAGGGAGGAAGAAAAAGAGTGAGGGCATAAAGCAACTGGCGTACGAAATAAATCATGAAAAGACGCGAGAAAGGCAGGAGTTCTTCACTCTTCGCGAAAGAATTTAATTATACTCGAGAGACACGCGGAAAAGGCGCGGATTTACCTATGAAAGGGTGAAAGGAAAAGGAAAAAAGGTAAAAGATATGGAAGAGGAGAAAAAAAGGGAAAAGAAAAAATGAGTGTAACGTGAATGTGTATCATGAGAACGATGCACGAGGCTCTAAAGTGAAGGAATTCATTGGGGAGGGACGAATCTCCGTCTCGATTGGAGTGCGGCGTGGCAAGGGAACTGGAATTAATATCAAAAAGCTCGTACATTTCTCCTCTTTTTCTCTGCATATGCTCATACAGCATAAGTCGCTTCCTTTCTCACTGCTGTCTTAATTCGCGTACCCTTGAGGCAAGAGGTCATATTCAACGTACACCCTCCACCTCGATCTTAAGTATTCAAGAGATCATTCGATCAATACTATTCCCTCAAAACTCCAATCCCTGAATCAAGCAAATAATAATCCCATGCCCAGTAACACTTCGATAATTTCAGACTCCTCGATCGTTTATATGTCCAAAGTGTTCCAAAGTGAATAAAGCGAACGACGTCTTTGAGTATTTTTGCGTGTTTGATTCTTCGCATTCCCTACACGCGAAGTTCATCTCTGTGAATTAAAAAAAAAACTATCGCTTTTGGCCTGAAGCTTAGGAAAGATAAGCAATGTCGTGAGAGCTTCCCCATAGGCATCGCTTGCGATTCTATTTCCGAAAACGTGTTCGACTCATTTTAACTCGTCATCAAAAGCATACCTCCTCGTCGCAGTTGACGCTGAGCGCTCCCTTAAACCCTTTTCTCGTTCTCTACGGATGCTCTTTTCGCCCTATTCTCGCGGAAACTCCCCGTCCTGCTCTTCATTTGTTTCTCTTCCCTCCCTCTGTCTCGCCTGCAAAAGCTTTGCTGTTCACGCTGGCCTATAAATTAATAAAGTATTCTGAACTTTATTACAAGTTTAATGAAAATAATTATTAAATATTATGCGCTCGGCTCATAGTGTCAACGTGCCGGACCGTTTCAGCCCACGACGCAGACCCTCGAGTAGACATACATAACCCGCGTTGCACAGTACAGAGAATCAAGCTGCTGTGCTCGCGCTCTATGACTTTCTGGCACTCTGGCGTATACGCAGAGGAAACAACGACGAAGAAAGGGAGTAAAAGCACAAGGACGACTCGACCAACTCTTCTATTCGCCGCGACCTAACTTCTCTCACTCCTTCTCTTTTCTCCGGTGCTAGAGCCGCGGGGAGGATGAGGCGGTCGTGTCTCCGAAGAAATTAAAATATGGTCGGTCGTACGTTCTCATTGCGGCATAAAACCGTGACACGACTGACGAAACGGCTTTATCTCGTAGAATCCTGACGACTTACCAGATTCTTTCTCGCTCTCAGTCCTTCTCCCTCGCGTCCTTATCGCGCTCCTATCTTCCACTTCTTTTCATACTTTCTCTACAGTTAATCTACCTCCCGCTATTTTCCCCTTTTTCCTTTAATTAAAATCTATCACTGCGGAACCTCCTCCCTCGCTCTATTTTTCTCTTCTCCATAAATTGTAATTTATTATTAAGCGAATCCTTTGCCAGAACCGCGTTCAGCCGAAGCGCTGAAAAATTCGATTGGATCTTTCCAGATCACCAATCGACATTGGACGCTGCGAAACGCTCTTCAAGTTCAAAGAAATCCAAATTTTCACATGATCATACGTACCGTGGTCCCAACGGATACGAGAATTCTTTTGCAAAGTTGTCGACCATCGTTCGTTATCCTCGTGTTCGTAGCTCTGGACATGAGAAAAACGGAAAAGAAGGGTTTCCGCAGGCTAGAGTAAACTTCTCAATTGTCGCGTGCGGATGACGGCGTCGCCGTCGTCGTCGTCACCGTCATCGTAGAGGACGAGCGCAAGGCAAATGTGAAGCCATCTGGCGTACGCTCTACTCTGTTGATACGGGTAGATAATTAAAAAATTAACTTTGTACTTAGATGGTGTTGGCTGTTGGATAAAACTATACCTCAGTGGACTCTATACAGTCACGCGTGCCTTTGAGGCAATGACAGAGTAAGAGCGAGAGATGCAGTTAACGGAAAGTTGAAGTGAAAATTCGTGTTTTTGAGGTCGGCCAAAGCCGCGCGGTGTACAATGGCAGAGTCGTACGAACAAGCGAGGGGAAAGTGTTGGAGGTAGCAGTCACTGAGGCACCAAAACGGCAGAGCACAAAGCTGATGAGTCGGGGAAAAGGTCTAAAGTACTGTCTCCCTTTTTCGCATCTTCCTCTTGCACTCGTGCGGAGCTTTTTCACACACGTATATATATTTATGCACATACGTATACGGAACAGAATGAAGAGACCGGGCGGCACTCCGGGCTACCGGTAACACGCTCCTCCTAACCAAGGACGAGTATGCTTCATATAGCTCATACACTGCTAATGTCTATATATAATACGTAATACTCACCGTTCACCCTCGGGAGCTCAGCAAAGTCGAGCCAATGAGATTTCCAGCGTATAACTCATCCGCTTTGCGTTTACGTACGGCATGCATGAATCATGCCATTAAGAATTACACTTATGACGACTGACACGCCATATGGGAATGCATTTATCGTATAAAGATAAAGTGACTACTTTGCAATGAGATCTAATGACCTTTATATTAGTAGGAAAGATCAACGTACGGCAATGTCCATAAAAACAGAAAATACACGTTTTCCAAAGTATCATGAATTTAAAATGAATCACGTAATTCTTGACTCATCATCCCGAAGCTTTTAAATGAGTATATCAACGAAAGAACGTTGACAACTCTAAAAGTAACTTGAATCAGGCTCAACGCTCACGACTGATGAAAGCAAAGAATGGCATTGCATCTCTAAGGAACATGAAAAATGATGAGCGCACCTCCGAGAAAACTAGAAACAACGTGTCTCTCGTATAATCGCTACGAATGAGATTACGAGATTACGCGTGCACGGTTTCAAGCCAACATATATAATCCATTCGCGACCTCCCGACGAGTAGAAAGCTCCGTAAGAAGAAGAACAAGTTCCTGCAGGTCGTTGGTTATCCTTTCACTTCCGCGCGCCCTCGTGTGTAATACGTCCTTTATACTTATAACGAAGATGCGACAGAGGCTTTTAATAGTACTTTGGATTTTCTTGCCGCAATACAAGTGAGGAATAAGGTATGACACAGTTTCATCTACAACAGGGGGTAAGAGGAAATACATAATGGGATGAGTGACTTGAAATACAGCCAACGACGATGTATTTCTCGGCGTGAGAAGAGAGGGAGAAAAAGAAAGAAATTAGATAGAGGAGAAAAGAAAGTGTAACGAAAAGCAGTCGTAGAACAACTCCTTAACTTTTGGATACTGGAGAGGGAGGAGTCGCTGGTATATACACGAAGAGACGACCCTAGAGGAAGCAAGAGAGAGAGAGAGAGAGAGATGGAGGGAGAAAAAAAGCTGAAAGTACTGGTGCGAACAACTTGTGATATTTATTTAAATTAGTGAGCGTAGAAGGTAGTAGCGGATCTTCAGCATAACCTCTTTTCTCCTGCGCATTTTGGTACACATCGTCGCCACGGTTCTCCTTGTAGTCATCGTGATACTCGCTACTTCTGGAGGTTGCTCTCGTGCCACGAGGTTGAAGCTGCTCTTTCATAATGTTGTTTCATGTTTATAGCAGCGTGGGTCCGGACACGCGTTCACACAGCAGCAAAAGAAACTCCAGAGGCATCATCTCCCTCGACGCATCCGCGCGTCCTGCATTTATACATTTATATACACTCGACTGTCTCTATGATACCTGCGTTGCTTATAATGTCACCTTGCACAAATATACATACCCCGCGCGCGCCCTCGGATTTATTATGAACTCACACGTTGTAAGCATGTGATGGGGTACGAGTGTATGATGCATGTTGGAGAAAAGAGAGAATGTGGAGTAGTCCATGGATACGAGCACGAAGAATAAACGTTTGGGATGTGTGCATATGGAGGGTATAATATATAAACTGTATAGTGGAACGATGATGAGGAGTTAGGGGTGAGAGGTGGTTGTAGGGAGGCCACCAAAGTCACTGGCAGAAGAGCAACGGCGAGCTTCTGCACCGCATTGCGAGAGAAAGCCTCTTTTCCTATCCGCATTCTCCAGCAAGCCATCTACGGGCATCCCTCTTGGTTTCTTTATCGCACCGGTGTCTCTCCCTCTCGGCGTGTGGTGTCCTTCAGCTCCTCGCCCCGCGACAACCCTCTTACGTGACACTGACGTGGCTTCTACACTCCGCTTCTGTTTTTGCAACATGTTACGCCCGAGCGAAAAGGAATATAATGCTGAATGCAAAAGCATTTAGCATTTAGACACTCCCGTCTCTGGAAAGGATTACAGGAGCGTACGGGCATTGCGATTGTATATACGTTTTAACTCGCACTGTCGTTGCATATGAACAGGAGGGAGTTACTTCTGTTTTCTGGTTCCTGACTCTTAACGCAGTGAGCATCACCGACCCGTGTTACAACCCTGGAAACGACAAATTCTACACGTTTTTCAAAACTGTCAGGGCGAAGGTGCACGATGACAGCTTTGTGGACGAACCAGTTATCGCTTACCGGCTGCTTGCCCCATTGAAACGTTTCTGTGATGTACGTCACATTAAACTCCAATGCTATCCTCGGATACGTACAAATATATATAACAGAAGCCTGCATGCACGTTTTATTCGAGCATGTACGTTTAATCAAAGAGGTCCGGAATAATGACGTGAGCTAAGCAGGTACGTTGTCACGAGAGAAAACGTTCCTTTTTTCCCAATAGTCTTGAGGCTCTTCTGTGGATGCTGTTTATTTCAACTGATTATGATAAAAATCGTGGAAAGAAATCATACTCGCCGAGCATGCTGAACGCGGAACGCTGCAGACTCCTCAGACGGCCTGGCTGGGCACGAGGAGGAAGATCTTGTACGGAGACGCAGGGATGGGTTTTGTTAATACACGATCCTCGGTCCTGTGATAAAAGCTAGTAGCAAGTGAATTGTCTTAACACATAATTCACAGCTCGCCTATTCCATGTTACCAGATCATCGTGACCTTTGTCATGTCCATGGTGTCGTCATAACCTGCCATCGAGTGATAGAATGGCGTTATCAAGCTTCACCAAACCTCGCTGCATCCTTGTAAAATTCAGTGAAGTTTACTTGTAGCCGAATACTCATTTTGTTCGATTTCATTCGAATCGATACGATCCTCACTCGTCTCGGAACTTGCTCGTTCAAAATACACAAACGCATAACACTAGTTTCCATCAAGCGAATAAACCCTCCGCGTCTTGTTTTCATACCGATGACCCCAAAGTCATAGATTTTAGTTACACGTAAGATCCTAATCTCTGAAGTAACAAGAAATCGTACTCCCTTGACTATCGATATTCGTCTCCAGGAGATAAATAAGGGGTAAACTCGAGTGTGCTCGTGCAAGAGTCAGTGATGGCTTAGAGAGTCTCATCTCTGGGCAAAGTTTCCACAAGGACGATAGCCTGTCGTAGAACCGGAGGAGTGAGAGGGGAAGAGAGAAGGAGTGTTTTCTGACGTTAGTTTGCGTATAATAAGGTGTCGTCTTATCTAATAGGGTCGGAAAAGCAGGAGCAAGGCGAACGCCACCCACGAGAAGAGCTCCTGGAAGAGTGTATCGCCATGTATAATGGAAATTACGCGTTATTAACAAGCCTCGCAGGAGTACGGGAGCTGATGGTTGCCTCTTGTCTAATTAACTGAGTTTACCGCGACACCTGCCCCCGTATCATGGCATCTTCAAACCTCCCCCCCCCCCTCCATCTCTCTCTCGCTCGCTTTTCCGACTACCATCACTAGACACATTGCCAAGTCACACCATCTAAACCGGTAACTCAAGATTTACGCCAAAGAAACGGCGGCTCCTCAACCCCTGACTCTGTCCCAGTTGCGTTACTTCTACAGATGCCTAAGGGGTTGCTGTACGTCCAGAGGGTGGCGAATCCCCACCATCCCTTTCTATCCGTTCACTCGATATCTCGTACGTTCCCATACTTGCAAGCTTCCACCTCTAACCACCTGTTCTTGTTTTCAAGGTGGCCCGTCACTTCGGTTCTCACCATCACCTCCGATGTCCATAGAACCCGAAGACCTGCCAAGGAATCCGAGACCCTGCCCCACGCGTTCAACTCGTTCTTCATACCGATCGACGACAAACATATGCAGCGAAAACCCATGCAATCTACGATTGATAAAAGCTGATGAATCGTTGGAAAAAACATTTATATAGCAACTGCATCCACGAATCATGAATTGCCATGGATCTGCATTTGTTAATTACAAACTTTGAAGATTTAAGTATGAAATATGTTGGACCACGAGGGTGAGCAGATTTGTCATGCCCCTCTAACCAACCAACCAACTTCTAGCTAGCTCCTAGTGCATGTGGCTCGATTAATTGCTGTCCTTTTCTGAACACAATGCATTTTCGACGATAGCCGATAAATCAGTGACCGACGCTGATGCGATGTAACGTTACAAACAGGAGGAGAATCGAGCTATTCGCACAAGAGTCATGATCGGGCCATCCTCGCCTTCGACGAGGGATTCAACGCCTACAGGAAGCTCTAGAAAGTTAGAAACTGTGCTGTGCTGCACGTCCCTCGAGTACAAGGAGAAGCTGACTGAATCCCCATAGCGCATAGCCCCCGAGACCATCAGCCCCTCTGGTCACCCATGGCGAAGTTACCCTGACTCATTAAATACCGCGTGCCCTTATTGAGAGGGGCCGTGTCGAAAGAGACTACTAAAAATGCTCTTTATGTGTAGTCATATCTAGCTATGTATGTACCTCACGACAATATATATGCAGATACGTATTTTAAAACATCAATATTACCTATACATCGACGCTTCGTTAGTCACCCCTTGACGTTGTTTATAATGGTTTGGCTCTCGAATATACGAACCCAAATGCTTTTTTACGCTTCGATATATTGAGTTTCCTCTTGGCATTGGGTGTGTATCGTAGCATATACCGTATATCGTGTTACTTTCATCGAACAATAGCCTCTCGTTGAAAACCAACCCTAACGTGCTGCACCCACCCTTTTATGAATAACAGAAACATTACGTACGATCGATCGATCACTTCGACATAGTCGTTTTTTTTCTTCATGCGTACTATTTATAGCCATACTAAAATTTAACAGAGAAGCCGTTGTTTCATCGCCATTGAAGTTACTCCCGAAAGATCTCGGAGCCTTCGTCGTTAGTTAAATTGCAAATAATAATCGTCGACGCTGTTATCGCTTTGATGAAACTCACTCCCAGATAAAGTGAGTTATCGACCGGAATTATTTTCAATCGACCGGCAAAGCTACCGTTATCCCTGAATTTTTCTGTCCAATTAACCGGAACCTTTTTCGCATTTCTCCATATTATTCACGTTATGCCTAATCTTGCGGAAAAAAACGTCTAGTTCCAGCAGAAATTCGTCCGCTCGGCACACGCTGGAAATGAAGGAGTAAAAAAAAGAGGAATTTCGATACACGGATTTTTCGGTATGATCGAGTGACGTTCACTGGCTTAGACTCGATTAAAATTCCATCGAGGATTCATTTTAGTTACAACTTCAGCAATTCTCAGCTACACGAAGCCATTATTTGAAAAATCAATATGCCGTATTATAACAAATAGACAATTATCTCGAATTCTGAACCGATGGCACGAGAACAACCCTCCCACGAATACAAGGGGTAGTTTCCGCTACCCTCACTCGTGTTCCTCGGGATACTCGACTATTCATACGGGGCATGCATGTTCTCGCGGCTGGAAAGAAACTTTTTCTCTCCGGAGCCGTATCAGAGCCACTACGAACAAAACTCCCAACCTCGCGAGATCCAATATTTCGAACAATGAAATGGCAAAAAGTACGAGAGCACATTTATACGGAAAGTGTGCAGAAAGCTGGAAGGCGGGGTGTAGCGCCCGGGAAAATATACGAATTTATTTTCTATCGTTTTTTCTTGGTACGTTTGTATTCGGTAAATTGATTTTGCACCCCGTGTACCCAGGATATTCATATACCTAGACCCAGGCCCAAGTTTTCTTTTTTTTCCTCACATTTCGAACTATTTAGCCGTTCCTTATCAAATTTGCATGCACATTGTCTAACGTTTGGCTCGTCCGTACGACGCGATAGTTTGACTATCAGATTTTGGCAAAAGGTAGACTCGTGCCGATACAAACTTGCACATTGTATTTGCGGTTAATACACCGGGCCGCATTTATGCAGAATTGGAAGATCGAGTTTCGCAACCCTCCCTCGGGTGGCGGAGCCGGTGCTGCTGCGGAGGTTCAAGTGCGGTGTTCTGAGCGCAATGTCTATGTATATAAAGCTTGTTCGGTGCTCGGTCCTCGCGAACGCTTAAATGGGCGAAAACCGATCCCTAAAGCCCCCTCCCCTGGTCGCTTTTCCGTGCAATTGCCTCCTAATTATCGCCGTCAACTAATAACTCGCGTTAATTTCGGACGATTTAGTGCGCGAGACGCGTGCGCTTTGTGTACAGAGAACATAGTCGAAATGGAAGATCGGTATAGTCGTGTGGTGTATATACAACGTACGATCGTAATACCTACCGATACGTTGCCATCAGAAAGGGGCGAAGGAAACCCCCGTGCATGTGCGATATGTACATACATGTAGATCTGCATTGTGTATACACACGTATATCCGTATATTCCAGCTCGATAGAAAGAGGGCGAGAGAAATGGGAATGCATATACAGGGCTAGCTACCGAACCGCCAAAGTTTAAATTGAATTGGTTGGCATGGCGTTTCTACGCGCAGCAAGGAACTAGTTCGGTAAACTATGTATACGTGTCACACAGTTCACCAGATACGAATATCCAACGTATAGAATGGAAGTCGCTCCTTGCAGCATCCGAAGACTATTGACTGGAGAACGGTACTCTGCTCATGAGACAAAACCGGACGAAAGATACAGTCCAACTGCAGTAAGCATAAGAACGTCATACTCGCCGTAAACTCTTTCCTCTGTGAGACTTCGGGGCATCAAATCTCATTTACTTTGCAATATAATCAATTGGATGCATTAGAACGAAATTACAACAGGAGTCAATAGCCGGTAGTCGCGTTCTATGGAGTTTGCTTCCTCGTGAACCCTTTGAAGATGCTGGCCTTCCGGATCGATGACTCAGGATATTGGAAAAATAAAGGAATGGCGAATCTCCACTGAACCAATCGGAATCGAAAACTTTGTGACTCCTTTAGCAATAATAATTAATTAATTGATTACATACCTGCAAACTAATGAAGTTTTCAAGGAAGAATTTATATTTTCTGGCGATCAGAAACAGGGTCGAAAAAATTGAAACTTCCAACAGAGATAATTTCAATATTACGAGATGCACACTGTTCGCAGAGTAATATTGGAAATCTCAGTAATTGCATAAATTGATTATGCATCGTTTTACTTCGTGTGAGGAAACTTTCATTTGCAAGTAATCGGGTGAATGTTGTATTGACGCCAAGTTTTGGAAGCCAATGAGTGTACGCAACTCTCTGGGAGTAATGAGAAGTTGTGGGTCAATGTTGCGCAGGATTTAGGAGATTCTCGAGGCACTGTGGAGGAGAAAATCGAGAGAGAAGCGAGCGAGTATCGTCACGGGGTATCGGAGAATGTTTCTTGTTCGAAAGGGGATCGCTTCTGTTCTACGTGGCACTGTCTTATCGGGAATGTATAGTGTGTTGGTCAGGTCGTTAGCGAGTTGTCGAGATTAAATGCCTCCCAGAAAATTAGAAGCAGCGTGCCGGCACTAGTCTGATTAGCCGACTGGTCTGTGTACTTGCCTGAGTATCCGGACATACGATGCTCTAAAGGGACGCAAAGGTGAACGGGGGAGAAAACGACCGTGACGATCCGAGATCCATGGGAATTGGTGCATCGATTCTCGTGAAAATAGATCGAAGTTGAGGAGTTGGAGGAAGCAGGAAGCAACCCGGAAGTCAGGCACGTTGGCTGGTGTTTTCATTATCTGGAAGCTTTCGCCCTTGAGAGTCATTACTGAAATGACAGACGTGAACGTTTCGACGATTATCTTGACGATTTCAAGGGAGAATAATACGAGTTACTAGAAAAATTATATTCGTCGGTTATAATCGTGAATCTATGACTTTTCAAGGACAAATCGTTGTTCGGAATCAGCCTCCTGCTTCATATCGTTTATTCGTTATTGCTGGGTAATGTGATTACGTGCTTGATGGAAAATGATTATGAAACTAGGTACGAAAGGCGGGCAAGTACGTGACGCAAAGGCAAAGCCACATTGGAACATTGTGGATATGGTGAACGAGAGCGAGGATGAATCCGTTCGTCACAGAAGAAAGAAAGAGCTCTGTAACGTAGAGTTTCACATATTCACAGACGTATACTCATACGGATAACCGAGCGGCGTAGTCCAGGACAGGGTTGCCTGGCAACAAACGGGCAGTCGCGAATAAGAGAAAAAGAGAAGAAGAGAAACAGAAAGACAGAGAGAGAGAGAGAGAGAGAGAGAGAGAGAGAGAGAGAGAGAGAGAACTACTCCGCAAATATATATTATACGCGTTCGCTATCGAAGGGTGGTGAGGAACGTTTCTCATCTAAATGAAACACTGGACGTGCAAGCATGGAGGAGGCGGATAACCCTTTTGCTCAGCTCTCGTCGCCGCCGGTCTCTCGTCCTCTGAGGCAAATTTCTCGTTTTTGTTATTTTTTCTTCCTTTTTCCCCGCTGCTTTCCTTTCTCTTTTAATTTTTTATTTTTTACTCTTCCTCATCCGCTTTCTCTGCCTACCCTTCGAATGCAATTACCGTGCGTACCGACTACACAAAGAATGTAGCCAACTCATACGTGCCTCCTTCCCTGTGTCACGTTGTTACGCTCTCCTCCGTCGGCTTTTCATTGTTCCGCCTTTTCTCTCGGTCCCCATCTGAAAACTTTTTTCTCTTCTTCCATTTGTTGCTTGTTTCGTTTTATTATTATTTTCCCTCCCCCCTCCTCTTTTACCTTTCCTTTTATTTCTATTTATTACGATCCGAAGAAGATATTCCCGTACATAAATGCGGTACACTCGAACAATGAGATAGAAATTATTCTCTGCATTCATTTCTGTTACAAGGACGATTATGAATTTCCCATGTTATAAACAAGCCCAATGAGAAACAGAAGCTTTCCGTTCCGCTGCTCGGTTATTGAGAATCAAATTGCTTCACGTACAACAATAAATGGAAACGTCAAAACGACGAGTTACTCCAGTTGCAAATGAAAGTTTTTTAAATTCTTTAATCAGGGCAACAACAAACCGTCTACGCTGTATTTTTTTTTTTTTACCCAATCACCGACGGTATTTGTTGAAATTCACTTGCATCCTCTGTTTCTCCGCGTTTCCAAACACGTGAGTTGTTGATCCGGCAGCTCTCAAACGTTCGCGACAAGGACTCTTTTTTTCTCTCTTATCTCATGTAGTTTTTTTTCATATGCTGATATCGAAATTGTGGCAGAAGGGGAGAAGGACAAAACGAGGCGTTTATGTTGGTCTCGTACGAAATACACGAAGAATTGGGCTGGGTGCCCGGAAGGGTGGGACACGTGTGGTTCCCCATAAGGTTACTAGCCGAGAAACAGGAACGAATGTGGTAGTTCGCGTGGATGCGCCTTCCACAAAAGCGTTCAACGCACCGCAACCCATAGAGCTCACAAAAAGAGAAGGCAGCAGGGCAAGGGGGTAGTAAACAAGCGATATAACCAACGTCCTATCCAATATTGAGATTGGTGTATTCTGGAATATGCTAATACGATAATACATACGAATGTCCCCATAAACTATAGAATTTTCATAAAGAATATGCAAATGGTCTGATATCGAGTGTGCGATGCTACAGGCCTTTCTCGCGAGGTGGCGTTCGTTTTACCCAGCAGTAGAAAAAAGATAAAGAACAGTATACTGTTTTCGAGGGGATGCCACTTTCACAAGTGTTGTTATACCCCGACACGCTTTTCCTTATTCTTTTTTTTTTTTACTTCTTTCTATCGGGCAAAAAAAAAGATTGATACATCGCTGTAAAAATCTACATACGAATAAAAATTCTGTAATATTTGTCACTTTATTGACAAGACCACAATCTTCTGTATTCTCATGTGTTAGTTCGAGTCCAATATTTTAGGCCGGAGCGAGAATGAAAAATGAAATCCAGCAATGGATGAATTAATGTTTCTCGTGAAAAGAATCGATTCTGATTGACTTTGGGCGGCGCAGAACGTACGGCAAATCTCGCTTCTTACCAATATTCTAAATGTGAGAATTTCGATGAAGATTTTAGGCTGGAAATCCCGAAAACAAATCTACGCAGCAAGGTGGATATATCAATAAAAAATCAGTGCTTTAGGAAACCCGGGCTCTTGGGGGTTGCGTTGGATCATAGGTTGCGGCAGCTTTTGCCTGCTGGGCGTTCCAACCTTATTAAGAGAGACGGACGATCGACGCGGGGTCTGGATTGACCGTGGAACCCCTGCATGGAGTTGCGTGGCTTTTGGAAGCGAGAAGAAGGAAAAAACATGAAGCAGCTATCAAGCTCGCTGCGATATGGGTATAAAAGCGAAAAAATCCTGTGGTAATAGAATAACCGGCCTCGGAAGGCTCGTAAATGTATTCCCAGGACCGATAGCCATTTTTCTCGGTCAAGGGACGAATTGGCTAAACCGCACGCGTTTACCCGAAGACAGATAGTGGAAAATAACTTTGTGAGGTATAGGGGTTGTCAGGGAGAAAGAGAGAGAGAGAGAGAGAGGGAGCGAGAGCGATAGAGAGCGCGTATATATGCTGTCAGAGTGTGTGCCTATCGTTTTAGGGGAGTACCACGAAGCTCACCACGCAACGACTGCCCCTTTGCTCACTTTTTTTATTTCGCATTGTTCCTTTTTTCTCTTTTTTTGTTGGTCTGATCGGTAAACTGTAAAGCTTGCAAGCAGGGAACACAGGAACCTTGACTGCAATGCTCCCCCAGCATCCCTAAGGAATTACACCTTTCCTTTTTTATTATCAGCCTCTCCATTCATTCGTGAAATAAAAACGCGTTTTTGAACAGCTGACTGAATCCTCGCACACTTTGTTGCGAATTGTGTGGTAGCGCACAGATCATTTGGCGTTTCAATTGCTTCTGCAAACGGCAGACTCGGCAGTGACTTTAAGAAGCAAACGAACAAGACTTGGCAAATATCTTTCCATTATCGTACATGAATAAGTGCGTTGCCTCCTTTTTCTCTCTTTCTCACTTCTCTCCGGATATGGGATACGTCTGACATAAAGGATTTCCCAGTATCGTTTCTGTTATAGCTTGATACGTATTTGCAGAAAACCCAGTGGCACTTTGGTCCTTGGAGTCCCGATGGTCCGCTGTGGCGAAGGAAGATCCATCGGTCTCGTTTCCAAGCTCTTCGTTCGTATTATACGGAACGAGAAATACATACAAGCTTATACGAACGCGTTTATATGTAACGATACAATACCAAGGAGTATGGAGAGCGAAGATAGAGGAAGAGACCGCTCGAGGAACGATATATTCTCGAAGATTGTTTTCTCTCGTCAGGTAGCCACATACGTCACGTTGGACTCCCTCGAGAAGAGCCATACCTTTTGGAATATAACGGGCATAGATCACATCGAACCAACTCGCGGGTGTGCAGCCCCGAACTGTAAGGCCAACGGGGATTGACCGTTGGAGCACGGAGAGTAGGAGAGAGAAGAGCAGACCAAAGAGGATCAAGTTGGTGTGTTGGCTCTTCAAAACTGTATGTACGATTCTTGGTGGATCTGGATAGTGTGCGAGCTCTATATAGCATCTGCTGCGAATCAACTTCCGTCATTGCCCGCCATCCCAAAACTAATGCCGGACATTCCTCTTCGGTCTCTTCTGAACGAGTATTTCTCTCTTCCCTCATCGCTCTCTCATCCTTGGAAAACCTTTCCATGTGCGTATAGCTCGCAGCATCTCTTGAGACGTTGGACCACTTGGATGGATTCACTAACACTCGGGCAGCGGGGTAATGTTAGTACTAACCGTATCCCTAGTGACTTTGAAATTGCCAATGGAAGAAATGAGCAGTATGGATCATGGATAGCAGGGGAAGTAACCATCGTCCGTTTTGTCATCTCAGAGCTGCTGCTTCTGGCCCAATCACGACTTCTCTTCTTCCACCGTTGAACTACGCTTTGTTCTGCTACCTGTATCAGCCAGCGATTCCTCTAACGTTTCTCTGTGCCAAGTATCCCAGACGGACGCCATAATTGATTAACAGAAGTCGTACTGTAAATACGATAAACAAGGGTAGGTGCTTCGTGGTCGATATTTTGTCAGGAAGGCTTTACAAACACCTTTAAATAACACGAAGTGCGGACGGAATGAGAATGGTGATAAAACGAGAGAATAACAGAACCGTACGGGCCATGGATGCTGCATCGTTTGTTTTCTCATTTTTCTTTCGCTCTGGCCATATTGCTTCTTCTTTTTCGTTCTCTATTTATTTTTGTTATTTCTTCTTTTTTTGTATACACCGGCAAATGGAACGTGCGATAATTTATCGGTGGTATCAGTGAAACTGCGGAACGGATCCATATTCCAATTAAAGTTCATCCTCCCGGAACGTGGACGCGATGTGCATGAGATATTATCCATCTCTGTTTATCGCTCTGTCTCGCTTTTCCTCTCTATCTTTCCCTTTCTCTCGTGGTCCCATCGGCCGCTTTGGCTCTTTCTCTCCTCTTCTGCATTTGCTATCGTTCTCTGCACGTTCTGGTCCTGTATTTCTGCGCATACTTCGCTGCCAAGCTCACACAGCACGTTGCTCATTCTACCGAGCAACAGCAGCAGCACACTGGCCTTTTTTTGCGTTTTCCTTTCCAGTCCATTTCGCGCTGTAAACTCGAACTTTATAGCTTGTGCCGAAGCTATATAGCACGCAGTGTAGGACGTGAAACGTGCGGCTAGGGGATGAAGTGCCCGAGTGGTAAACGAGTGAGAGAGAAGTAGGCTACGGTCCTACCGGAGTTCATATATACGAAGCGCATCCCGATCCTCTCGCCAAGATATATGTGGAATCCAGACCATATTATTGCTGTCCCGTCGTCTCATCCTTCCCTTACATTTTTTTTCTCGGATATTGGACATTTAGCACCATTCATGGATGCTTTTTAAATCGACCTGGTCCCACTATTTTTTTCACCGAACGTCAGGACTTTTATTCTCCCCTAAACGATCGGCCAGAAAGTGATAATCTGGTGTTTTTGGTCAACTAGATCGTTAATAAAGTCGATTGTCACAAATTGCCTGTTGAAACAAGACTGCCTGCCTGTTGAGACAAGACATAGACTGCAGAATTCTGAACAAAGTTCAGCACTCAGCTTCCCTTTTTCTCATCCAAGCTCGAAGCTTGACTCACCGTTCAAGCATGTAACGACGCACTTAGAGTACGTGGCCTAATATCAAAAACAAATTTCCCTTTTAAGCGTTGCTCAGCCGTTCTAGGCGCGATGTGAGCACTCTCTCTCTCTCTCTCTCTCTCTTTCTCTCTCGCTTCTCTCTTTTGCCGCCCGTTCACCCGGTCCGTACAAAAATGAGGCATTACTTCGTTCATCTTGTACGAGTTTCACTAATGGCGTCGTTATTTTAAAATACCGCGATCATATTTTTTCCAAGAAGAGGTTTGGAAGCGCCTTGTTTCTCGAAGCCAGAGTCTCGCGTGGCAGCCGCGGCGATGGCTACCCCGTCCTTTTCCGAGTCTCCCTCACTCTCCTCTGCTCTTTTCCCTTTCTCACTATATCTGTTTCGCCGAGGGTATTATACTTTTACCAGCAAGAATATGCCAGCGAATCGAACTTAATCTACGCGCCGCTTTGTCCCATCGGACTCACCCCCCTCCTTCCCCTCCATACTTACCCTTACCACACGACCTACGAAATATATATATTTTTCCTCCTGCAAACTTTCCATTCCGTGTTTCTATCGTTTCGCGTTCACCCGTACCCACACCTCCCTCAAACGATCCCTCGATTCTAAATCATGTAAGGATTACGCCTGAGAAGAAAAGGAGGGGGTGGGGGGTGGAAAGAGAGAAGCCTCGTTCGCTTTATTTCCCGGTGGTACGTCCTATCGTTTTTCCTCTCTTCTTATTCGCCCATTTTTTCCTCTTCCTCTTTCAACCCCTGATATTTTGGGAACATTTAAATTCTTATACGCGAATAAATAGCAAAAATTTTACGCCCGATAAAGTATAGATTTTGCTGGCCCAAGAGCAAGCTTCAGAGTCTCTAAGAGAAAAAGAGATAAATAGAGGCCGCCTGCGGAGAACTCAAAGGAGCAAAAAAAGGGGATGATTCGCCCGAAGCGAGCTTACGGGGAAGGATACTGGTCATAAAATCATTGATATGAAAATATGGCCCTTCTCTCTTCTCCCTGCTTTTCCATCCTTGCGAATATATATGCACGTATGACCCCTTCTCGGTTTTAAGCACACCCCCCGTGTTGTCATCGTCTATAGTTTCCAAAAACAAACCCTTCTCCTTCCCAAGTAAAAAGAGAACAACGACTCGAACACCATTGAGAGTAGCTTCAATTCCACATGCCTCGGGACTCAAATATATTCTTGCTAATTACTCGTTTTTCACGAAACTTTGTGCCACCCCTTGCAGGGGAGACGATCGACGTTCAAAACTGTAAAAATTTTCATATTTTTCCAGAAAATATTGTATTATCCGGTGTTGAAAAAAATGGTACTACGCTGTGAACTAACAATTGAAAAAAAAAAATTCTTTAGACTGCTCGGGGTCTTTAATTAACAATTAACGAAATCTTTGACGATTCGAATTACTTTTCAATAACATTCATTAGCGAAGGATTAGTAAAGATCGTATTGCAACGAACCGGAGAATAAACTTTGGGAAAAAAAGGAAGTGGGATACATGACGACGAAGATCGAGCAGCAGCAGAGACGAAGGGTTGCCAGCGAGGCGACGCAGCCCTCACGCCACTCGACGTCTAATCCAATAATTTAATTTCAGGATCCTGGCTGAAGGGGATTTGAAGTATTAGCCATGGAATTTGTGTATCTTTGATTAGTATTCCGTTCGCGGGACATCCTCCTGTTGTATATACCCATTTATGTATTTTGCTCTATTTCACTCTGTGTGGCGTATACATTCGCTCTCGATCGTACTTTGAAATCCGAAAATAAATTCCTGCCGCTCGATCCCTTTATGTTTCGCTTCTGCTGGATGACACAAATGGCAGTTTGATTCGACGGACTTGGACAGAACTCAATCTGCATCCGATATCCACCGAAAATCATTTTTTTTTTTTTTTACGAATTGTTCAAACGAACTGAACCGAATACTTGCGAATTCAAAAATTGCGAATCGCCAAGGATTTTGTTTAATTCCTGTAAATTACATGGAGTGTTATTTTTCCGTTAATAATTATATGCCCACTCGTACTTCAACCCAATTTGATTGATGCAGCGTCAAGACTATTTACGAGCAATCAGTTGAGGTTACAGTTCGATCCAAAGACGCATAATTCAGCCCAAGATGTTGTTCCGCCACGCACAGAAGTTACACAAGAAAGTAGCAGGGAGAAAGGAGGAGCTCTGTGTGCCGATAGGATGAATCCGAGCGAACACGTTGAACATGGTGCGTATATATCGGAAAGGGAATAAGAGAACATTCCCATAAGGAAGAGGGTGAGTTTGGTTGAACTGGTGAGACGAAGCAGAAGGAAAGCAAAGACAACGAGAGACACGATGTTTAACCCTTTGGCTATTTAGCATTCCATCTTCGATTTCCGACAACTTTGCGATGGCTTCGCTGGAGCGTGAAAAACGCTCGACGCTCCTTTCAACTCCGACAGGAATTTCATCCCTCAGCTGCCAATTTCCCGGGCCGTCGTGCCAATTATAGTTCAAAAACGTGTGAAATAATGGAATAAGAAAAAAACGATTAAACCGTTAGGCCCGATTTCCACAGCGTGAAACGAAATGCTCGCACGCGATGAATCAAAATAAACTTTTGGTGGTACTTTTTATACTTACACACTGTAGGTCCATTGGACCGCAGACCTTTCGATTGCAATCGCATAAAATGGAAGCTGCATGGATGTGAAAAGAAAATGAAAAATAAATAAATTATTAAAAATGATGAATCGTTCGGAAAAGGAGAAACAGTTTCTCAAAGGAGATGCGAGTGACGAAGTGCTCTTGAGTACAGAATACAAAAAAGAAAAACGAATCGCAAAATCCCCGAGCATTAGTAACCACAGGACAATACTACGGGAGATTTTAAGATTCGGTTCATGCGATGCCGTTATTTTTGCTTTCGGAGATCCAGTCATGCGGATTGGCTTAAGTCTCAGAAGGGGAAGGAGTGAGTTTTGTAGTGTAGAGGGAGGTTTGTGAGAAGAGACGTTCGAGGGTTGAAGCAGGAGAGAGAGAATTTCGATTTCTCTCGACTCTGTCTGCGAGACGCCAGATCCGCGATGTTTACCCTGGTTTACGATTTGGTGTCTCGTTGTGTCCTTGGACGGTTTGCTAAGGGTGTTTGGGAGAATGAAGACGGGGATGAGGCTGGTGGTTGGGGATACGATTGTCTCTCGGAAAATAGCAACACGAGAGATTCTCGCGGTTAAGCAAGCGTGGACTTTACGAACGGATCACGTGGTCGGTCTCCGGCAAAGAAAATCTTCGCCCACCCCCGATCCGCGGGGGTTTCGAGGGGTGGGGAAAGCGGAAGGGAGTTGAGACTTTATACTTTAAACCCAACCTATAAATATCACGCTTCTTTGGATTTGGGGCTGGTTTCCGAAAGATTGGCTCGCGGTATCCTTCGTGGGAATCGCTCGTCGCTTTTCCCGTTCGATCTATATATAACAGGGGATAAAGAGACGAAGAGACGGAGGCGGAAAGCACGAGAGACCGATGAAGGGAAGCTTGAGACACGGAGTCGGTTATATATCGACTCCTATTAACCAAAAAGGCTCGATCTACGTTACACGTTTTCTTTTACTTATTGCACGTTACGCCTTTTTCCTTCGCACCCCTCCGAGTCTCGTACATGAAAACGCGAAAAAAACAAAAACCACCCCTTCAAAAAATGCTCGACGATACGTCATCCCTCGTTCTCCTTATTCATACACTTTTCGATACAACTTTCGTCCACGATACAGAATAATGTAAGCTCAGCTACAAATGACGATCACTCAAATTTCTAGCACAGCCGCGTCTGTAGATATTTTTTCCTACATTATCCTGTGAATCTCGATTCTTTCGAGAATTCAAATTTTCAGCATAAACGTCATGCAGTAAAATGAAAAACTGTTCAATAAGTTGCAACGTGTTTATTCCATCGTACATTCTTTCTCATCGATAAAAACGAAAGGTTGTTATAAAAATTCTAATAAAAGTAGTTTCTTTGATTGATTACTGCTTGTAAAAACTGGTTCGAGGCTCTTCCTCATTCTCAGTCGTTCTCGCCCCTTTTACATGATACATTTTCCACCCAGAATAGTGGAAGAATACGTCTCGTATCTTTTGTTTTCTCTCGCACGGATTTCCATGCTTTCTTTCACTCTTCTTCCATATATAACCCTCTCAGTTGATCTCTCTTGTTCCATAGATGCGAGGAATGTTTCTCTCGTTCCGACTGACGAACGTTCGTGTAGATATACGTGGGTGTTTGTTCGCAGCGCAGAGTCGTCCCGTTGTCGTTCTCGTCGCCACTTCCGGAATTGTTGTTCTTTTTACGGCCTCTCAGCACTCGGCAAGGCCCCTACGGTACAGATAATACCTGAGGGGCATACCAGGGGATAAAATTCTGCGCAATGCGGAGTCGAGTGAAGAAAGGGAAGAGCAAAGAAGAATGAAGTACAGGTGAAAACAAATGGCGAGCCAAGTGCGTGCGCGAGAAAGATAACCTGATCATTGCGAACATGTATCTGTATGTGTGCAATCGAGCAGGGTAGACAACAACGATAAAAGCAAAGTTTAAATAAATCGTACGTGACGGGACTGTCCAATTGTCTTCAGAACCTCTTCGAACTCTCTTTCAAGAGCACAGCGTTGGCTCTCGACTCTTGAATCCTCAGTATCACTTGATTTCGGAGGAAACTTTGGGTTCGCGATGCTTTCGTATATAGACGTGCTTCAGACCGTCACACACTAGTGCATACGAACAAGCTTCTCGATAACTGCATAGGGATGCGAAAATACAAAACCGAGAATTTCAATTTTTTTTCGTTACATTATCGTTCAAGCTTCTGCCAATAAAAGAAATGAATAACATTTTCGAGTGATTAATAAATTCAATCTTATCGGTAGGGGCCCGAAGGACATTAATCTATTTTTTTCAGAATAAAATTCCAATTTCATTCGGTTGACTTCGAACACAAATTTTCCATGCTGTAATACTGGAAAAACGACGTGAAATAAAAGAGCCAAAAAAAATCTATTTCATCATGTATTTTCGCGTTCTCGAGAGACGAGAAAAACATGCACAACGACACCTTGCTCCAACTCGTGTCGATACGTTACGTCAGAGGCGGTCCTTGCGTTTCCCAGTGGAGAGATGCGCAGCAGGTGAAGAACGGCTGGAAATCCCATTACAAACTATCCTCTCGCTAGCGAAGCCCTCTCGTCGTAGTTTACTTGTTTACTGGATACCGTCATGGTGTAGTGGGAAAATGGGATGAAATAGATCTCATCAAAATTTTTTTTTTTTGTTCGAAAAGTTGCAAAAGTCTGAATATTTTTTTACACGTGGGCTTGAATCATGAAAATCGTTTCAACGATTCAATATTTGTGACAGTGATTCATTTCTGAAATTTGTGCAATAGGCTGACATTTTGAAATGTTTTTTTTTTTTTTTTTTTTTTTTTTTTTAACCTTTCAACTGATATTTGCATTATTCCTTGTAATAATCAACGAGTTGAATTTTCTTTTTTGAAATTGTGTCATAAAAAATACTCGGCATTGATCTGATCAGGGGAAATACGTGCTTTCCTTAAGGTATGCCATTTTCAGGCTATTCATGTACATATAAATGAGAAAACGCCGATACGATCACAGTTGCTTTGTGTCATGTCGTTCTCCGCTCTTGAATTCGGTGACTACGAGACGAAGGCGAATTTCGCCCACAGAGAATCCAGCGCAAAACGAAAGATGAGAGAAGAGGGAACTGAAAGAGCAGCGACACCGCCTTGCTCGCGCTATCCCCGCACGCGCTTCTATCTCTCGCATGAATATGTAAATCCTTATTTTCGGATCGAGTGCACTCGCGACCAAAAACCAACCTGGAGAACCGAACGTCACGCCACGACCATACCACTTACTCTTTTTCTCTGTCTCTCTCTCTCTCTCTCTCTCCCTCCCTATTGCTCTTTTCATTTCCCGAAGGAATTGATTTATTAGCTACGTCGAAATAAATAAGCCACAGCAACTGCAATGGGTGAGAGTCTCGCAGAAAAGTATAGGGTGAAACGAAACTTTTATATGCATGTATATTCTTATACCCTCCAGAATAATTGTACAGTACGTGAAAAGAAAATCATACATCAAAAAAATACAATGACACCTACATCGTAGTCCGCACTCAATATATTCGTTAACGACTAAGCCTGGCTTCGCGATAATCTGATTTTTCGTAATTCACCATCCAAACAGTAAATAAGTTTGTCCTAGAATAGAGTTCAGTCGATCATCCGGTTCGTTGGTCATTAAATTAGACAAAATTTGTTTTCAATAAAAATTGAAAATATATTTTTTGTTTTTTATTTATTTATTTATTTATTCTTCAATTTTGAGAAAAGGAAAGACAATTATGAACGAGTTCACGATTTTATTTCGATGGTATTCGAATGACTGATATCCCTCGATGATTTTTGTTTATGTTAAACAAGTTTCTAGTTCGAATAGTAAATAGAGGCTCCGAGTCTCTTGAGGACTCTGAATATTTGTCATCGCCAAAATAAATTATAAACATGTCCTATGTATAATATTGTGAGGCATTCAAGATACTGAGAGTGGGAGAGAGGAAGAGATAGAAAGAGGATGGCATCGAAGCGTTATAGCCGAAGGATGCCCGCGGGTCTCCTCCGAGTGTACGTTGCTCTCGGAAGTTTTAATACCACTCTCGGGTCGAACACAGGACCGTACGATACAAGGATGTGGGAAGAAGAGAGATCACGATAAATCGCAACGGTATAGAGACGTTCGGAGAGCGAAGGATGCTCGAATATTTTGGATGATTGGTATTGTGTCAGGCTGTTTTTGATATATATATAAATATATCATACTCGAGAAACCAAAGAGTCGTCCTCGTCGTCGTCGCCGAAGCGAACGGGGTCCTATTCAAATATGAGGGAGTTGGCCATTAGAGTTATGTTAGAATATATTGATTATTGGGGAGGTAGAGGGAGAAAGGAGAGAGACGCGGATCGGGGGTGGCTGAGGATCAAAGTATAGAGGGGTTAGTAGTTATGACGCCACTGCCATACCAAACTAGTGTACGTATCGCCAGCCCATGAGGGTGAGAGAAGACTGAAGGGTGTAGTTTAGAGAATAAGGGTTGATATATCGTCTTTCTACTCTGTATTTCCAAACACTCAGATAACGAAAAGAGACAGAGATAGCAGAGCGACGACTGTCCTACATTACGAAGAGACAATTTGTTAATTACGACAATTGGCACGTTAAACTAATTGCAAAAAAAAAAAAAAAAAAATGTATGGGCGAATTTTAATCCATATTGTACAATTTTTCACTGTCACTCATTTTATTTCTCGTCCCCATAAATATGTGCCATTTCATATGGTTTTAGGATTATGTTTCGCTGACGCATTTTATCGTTGCCCATTTACAGTCAACGAATGAATATAATGGTGGAAATCAATTGATCATCCAGCCCCCTAATTTATTGAGTATATAAAAATGCTGTCGACGCAATATTCAACGTCGAGTTTCATGCATGAGTAAAACCGTTGCCATTTCTACTTCTGAGTATATTAGCAAAACTGGATGATCATTTGTAACGATGCAAATTGAATCGCGAGAGAAAATGGAAGATCGAGTTCATTTATTGTTACTTGTGCGTATAAAGGTGAACGATTCCAAAAAGCTCAGAAGATCCTGAATCAAAATGCAAAACGACAGAGAGAGAAATAACAAGCAGGTATAGTGAAGAGAATTACAATCGATGAAAGGGTTGAACGTCAAACCCCTTCGTGGTGCGAATCTTCGCTACTCACCCTGTGCTCACGTAACTCGTATTCCTCTTTCCAACCCTTGATTTCCCTCTGCAATACCCCTCCCTTCCTTTCCGTCACCCGATAGACCGCCATACGCCGAGGCATCCTCTTCACCCACACGGGCCGACCCCTTCCTTAGACCACCCTTCATCTCATCTCTCTCTCTCTCTCTCTCTCTCTCTCCCTCTCTCTCTCTCTATCCCTCTCTTTACAAGCTGTAACTCACTGCCACACGTAGGTAGCGCCCTTGCCGCGTACACATTTACATAAATTATTGATCTCTAAAACACCACCAACGCGCCGTCTGCAATGCCATTGCCACACCGCCAAAACCATTCCCGAGATCCCTTTTTGTTTCTGGCATAGATATAAAGATGTTTCTAAGTATGTGTGCGTGTGTAACGATATGTCTCTACATCATACATCTTCGGAATCATAAAAATCATTGATGCATTCTAGAATTCACGTTATTATCGTATTCGACTCAACGTCACCCACTCGACCCATTAATCCTTCAAATTCCTATGACAATATTATTGATTCCGCGAACGAACTAATAACCTAGTTCTGAGTACATTAAATTATTCAGTGTCACAACTGACTTTTTTTAATGGCATGATACCTGGGTTCCAAGAACACACACCCAGGAATGTCGGAAGAAAATATTTCTCATTAAAAATGTGATCGATTGATCGATTCCATCATTTGTTTGAATTTTTTTCGTTCAATCTGCCCAGCAACGTATTAATTAAATGTGGATGCAAAATTTGTACTACATTTTTACTCAAATTGGCACCAAGAAAACTAAAATATCGTTTCAGGATAAATCGACGATGGAAACTTTCCTCGTATCTGTGCAGAACGTGAATTTTCATAACAATGAAATAAAATAAAAGTTTCATGAGAAAAACACTTCGATTCCATTGCGTATAATGGTAATTTTTAAAATTTCATTGCGTAAACATTTTTGAACTACCAGTCGATAATGTAGGGAGAAATATTCAAGTCTGTACAATCAATATTGGTTATTTTATTCCCGTTGATATGTGAGAATGACAAGGAGATTCGAGCGTGATGTGACCCTGCGTTCAACATTCACCGCATCAGTTTCGCCGAGGGGGTTTAAGTCCATAGGAGGAAGAGTAAGAGGCTGAGAGGATATTAAAGAAAAGGTGGGGTACGCGATGGCGAAAATGGTGACGCTACGTCATTAAGCTACGCATTGTTCTCACAGAAGGCTGATTGTCTTGGTCGCTCGTTTCAGCCGTAGCCCAAGAGACAATTGTTCAATATTCCCATTGATCTGTGAGACGCTCCCTGCGGGGGTGGTTTTGTGTGACGCCGCCAACGCTTTTGCCCAACTAGTCAACGAGATGAGGAGCATGCACAGGAGGTGAAGAGTCATAGGGACCCATCGTCATCTCCCGTCACTTTTTCGCAATATATAACCCTCGTCTTTTGTCAATATTTCTATTTTTTTAATGATATGAGAGAAATTCACCTCCAGAGCTGCTGATGAAAGATAGAGAGAGAAATGGAACGTAAAACAGGGCAAAATTATTGTACGATCCGTTGAAATATATACATACAGGCAAATGATGTATAAAGAGCGAGAGAAAAATCGAGAAGGCTGCCAAAGCGTTTCGTTGTGTCCCTCGCACACTTTGCCACATCCCTCACGGTCTTTCTACCCGGTGCGATAATGAAAAGAACAAAAAGGATAAACGAAACTGAAGGAAAAAGTGTATACGTGCAGTCGCCCGTTCACTCGAGCGAAAAGGTTAAAAAAAAAACGAACTAACAAGAAAAAATCGAGAAAGCTCTGCACAGACGCAGGAAGAGAGCAAATCCGTGCGCCATTACTTCTCGACTGCGTATTATAATTTCTTTTATTTTTCAGTTTTTTTCTCCGTCATCGTATAACCTCTTGTTTTTTTTTTTTATTTTTGGTCTGTCTTTTCAAAAGTGCGCACGCTTCGGGGACGTGGAAAAGAGTCAGAGAGAGAGAGAGAGAGAGACAGAAACACAGGTTTTACGAAACACGGTCGTTTACAGAGAAAAAACTGCGTTAGCTCACGCTCTCGCGGCATCCTGTGATTGCGACAACTGTATAAACCGTTTCCGGTGTCGAACCTTTCGACGGAAAAATCGTGCTCAACGTGCACAAAGCTTGGTGTGCTTCGCAACCCTCTCTTTCCTTTGCTTTCTCTTCATACTCTCTTGCTCTTTTTCGTACTTATCTAACACGTATAACAAATATTGTTAAAAGAAAAAATTCACTCTTCGAACGCACTGTGCTTTTGCTGTTGTTTCCCTCGGAAGCTCGAAGGACGATTAAAGCGAGAAACCATCAGCAAAGCATCATTACGATTTTCACTCTTTTCCTCTCGCACTCGTCAATGCATTTTTCTCTCAATTTTTCGTTCAAATCTTATTGTTGTCCACACGCGATAAAAGTTGAACTATACCAAGAACAAAATGCCACTGCGTTACGGGAATAATCGGTTGAGGTAGTTTTGAGTTCCAAAGAAACTTCAGCACGTGATGTAAAAAAAAAAAAGTTGCATTATGATTTTTCATGGCAATAAACTTGTCCGAGCGATGGCCATCGATCTGGCCATTTTTAAAATGTTTTTGATTGGTGCAGATTATTCGATCATATGTCTCGAAGATTCTCGTAACATTTCTCGATTTATTGGGTGTAAATTATTTTTTATTTTCCCCATTGCCTCACGAGAGACGATGGCGAATTTTGCTTCGCAGTAGTAACGGCTCGTACGGGCAGACAAGCAAAGTTAGCGATGTTGATTGGACAGCAAAATGTCTATACAAAAAGAGAAATCGTAGGATGGAACGAACCACAGACGCAGAAGGTGCTGAGACCGTTGGGTCATAATTAACGGACATAAATTATCAATCCGTACATTGGTTAGCGCGGGCGTGCTGCACACTATGAGACAAACACATTAAATCGCACATTCATGCGATTCCTGCAATAGAGATGACGCTTATGGCTGCTGTGATCCGCGGTATGTACGTTAGCGCCTCGAGAGTTACGCTCATATGTGCAAATGTATATTCACATGGATACAAGGCACATACGGGCTATTCGACGTCGCATTGGCTAAATTTATTGCGACGTCATTAAAACTTCATTTTTCGACGATTTTTTCACTTTTCACTTTCATCAAAACATCTCACACTCTTTAATAGTTTTGGTATGATTTTCATGCTCCACAAAGTCTTGAGAAATGTACTAGAAAAATTTCGCCGGAGCGTCACGATCGATGGCTAACCAATCAGGAGGCGTAAGGTCCGCTGATTCAAGCATTAAAATTCATGAACGATGTCCATTTATGTGCAAGGATTCGATATGTTTAGGAGTGTGACGTTTGTGGCGGCGTGTCCACGAATAGCATGTGCGAAGGGTCGAAGGGCATCAGCGTATAGTCGGGCATCACGGAGAGTTGATAGTACGTACATTATGCCTACGTCCTGTGTAGCATAGCGAAGGATACCCAGGAGAATGGGAATGAAGAGGTGAATGCGTGGATGTGGAAAGTTGAGGGAGAAGAAGATATCAGAGAGAGAGAGAGAGAGAGAGGGAGCGAGAAAGGGTTTAACGTTGGCTTACACTCGGAGGTTGCTTCACGATCCGAAGTGATTGATATAGAGATGCAGTTGGTACCGCGAACGAACTCGTATGCCACGAGGATGAGCCAACTACGCTAGTGCTGACCTGTGACGTGCGTCTCATCGCGAGAGAAACCTATCCCACGGACCAACACGTCAAATCACTGAATATACATATATATCGGGTGTCTCAAAAAAAATATATATATATCAAACGTTTAGATCCAGAATAATAATTGAAAAATAATTTGAAATTTTTTCCATCCGACCAAGTTCTGACAAAGTATTTTGTTAATTAAAATCGGACGAATTTGGAGGTATTTGATTACAGAGATAGCTCGATATGTGAAACATACGAATTGTTGTCCCGTTCAGATTGACCTACGGATCGATGAGGTATTCGAAAAGTTTGCTGTACCGACACTTTTTGTCCCACGTGTGAGGCCGCTCAGCTAAGCTACAAATCAGAGACACCCCGTACATTCATACACGCAGACACTATTATGGACATCGCGTATCGTAGCCACAAAACAAAGTGACGCAACTCACGCTCACGCTGCTCGCTAAAACAGATGGCTTACGCCTTTATGTTTATTAACGATCGATCTATCTAGCCAATGGCAGAGAGTTTATAATGATCGTGTATTATACACACGAAGTTATAGGCCCTTCGCTATATGTATCTTTCTATGCTGTCCGCCGTTCTCGCGTGGTGTGGCTTCCACCCTTTACACTCGAGCAACGACAACCCCCACATCGCTGAGGGTGACGCAGCTAAAATCAACTCCACCTCTCGCTCACTCTCTCTCTCTCTCTCTCGGGTTTCGTTCTGTCGTCTCCGCAAACGTTCCAGAACACGCGTGTGCGTATACCACAGAAATATTATGCACTACCGGACACCAAGAGTACGCGGAACTAACTTATCATCACAATTCGGAGATTAACGGCGAGGTTCCGTAGAAACACTCTCCTGGAGAGCGAAGCGATTAATTTTCACTCGGCCGTTGATTCCAATTCCCAAAGGAAATAGAATCCTTTTTCTACATTTTTTTTTAGGAATGCTAAAGCAGCGATATCAGGAATTTGACCTCAGAGAATCTGAAGGTCTCGTGATAAGTTTTCGAATCAACGCGATTAAACAAATATCAAAATACACGAATAAGTAAATTCAAACTGTTGATTTTCAATTTTTCATTCAACAGTTAATCCTTTTTTATCCCTGCACCACGAAGCACGGTAATAAAAAATTCTACTAACATTATTGTTGCATTTTCAATGTTTGAGAGAATCTCAGAGGCTGGCACATGATAAAACAAAAGCTCTCGCTTATTACTCCCATACGTGTACGTTGGTAGCTGAGAAAGAGATAATGAGACGAAAAAGAAATAATCTCCTTGATGGAAAATGTAAAAGGTGAAAGGGCGACGGAGAAAGGTGAATGAGAGATAAAGAAGAAGAGAAAAAGGGCTCTCCAATGGAATAATCAATGGTATATATAGGGCTCGGTGGAGTTTTGGAAAGGAAAAGCTTCATATCGGAACGCAGAAGATAGGGAGGCTATGGAAGTATGAAGCGTGTACAAATACGTAAAAGTACCTTCAAACATACAGTCATATATAGAGACTAGAATAACAAAAATGGCTGCGACTGGCTGGCTTTAGGAGAAAGAAATTATCGGAGCTGGCCAGCTTAATGAGATACGAGAAGCCAGAGAAAGAAGAGAGGAAGAGGAAAAACGAGACGGCGTCGTGGTCGTATGAGTATAAATGAAGGAGGATGGGATGCTTCGGTGTGCGTCGGTGAGTGTGTGTGTTCCGGCGAGCGGAGAATATAGGACGAGAAAAAGATGGAGCGAGGGTGAGAGATCGAGGGAGGAAAAGCTCTCTTTCTCTCGCTCGTGGTTTTCTCTTTGGACGTTCCGACTTATGGCCGAAAAGTATAACCGCGCCCGGCATTGGCCAACGTTGCTTTTCGCGTATAGATAGAAAATGTTGGTCGTAGTGACCGCGTCGGAGTTTGAATCAAGAGTGGAATGGGGGTCGCTCGAGGGATCACAAGAGAAAGAGGAAATCGTGAGTGAGAAAGTCGAGCGCTCGTAAAGCAGATCCGATCCTCGATATTCGAGCTTGCCACTGTATGGTAAGAGAAAGATACCGTCCGGATATATACGTATAACGTAAAGATACGAGAAAGCACATGAGAAAGGGTGAAAATGTATACGTCCCTCATTTTACATTTTTTTTTCTTTTTCTTTCATTTCTCCGTGTGTCCTCCTCGTTCTATGGCGTTCTCCTGCCAATGTACGGACGAATGAACCGCTCACAAACCGTGGGAGAAAGAGAGATGAGAGCCGGAATTCGCGAGATCAGAGCGCTCACAGATCTACTCGCGAGAGCTTCCCAACGGTTTATACGCTTTAATTCCTTCGACGGCTTTAATTCTCATATTCGTATTCCGCGCCTCCTACCATCGCTTTTCTTCCTGAATTTCGCACTCGATGCTAGGCATTCTTTCGTATCTCCGACTCTTCCTTGTTTATATATCCTTGAGTACAAAATTATTATGGATCTTTGTGATTCTTGTGTGTATGTGCAGCGATGACTGCAATCGAATGTCTGTTTCGATTGATGATTTGCATTAAAATGACTATATCGTGATTTTCCATCGAACAAAGTGTCTGGAAACTTTCTCTGCAAATAATTTTCCATGGAATAAATATGAATGTTTATAGGAAATTATTAAAATTTAATTTTTAAATTAGCTCCGAGCATCTCGAGAAAGTTTGAATGACAAGTTGATAAAAACCGGCATTGCAAGTTTTGATTAGCGCTTGTTCACTGGAAATAAGTTGAAATACATTCAATGTTACGTCGCGAGCAAGACACACGGAAAATAAATGTGATTCTTGTAACAGTAAGTAATCGCATTGGTAGTTATGATAAAACTCGATAATGGAAAATTCGAGGTCGACCGCAATCTTCGAGGGTGTGCGAAAAGAGGGCGAAAAGCGGGGATGAAACTTCTCACAGTTATCGAGCGCGAGCGAGTGAAATAAAGGGAAAAGGAGAGAGGAGAGACCATAACGGTGAATACGAGGGTATATAGGGAAACGCGGGTACAGAGTTTATTCCGGAAATACGTCCCCAGGAGCCGCGAGAACGGAGAACTCGAAGGGATAAAGATATTCCGGCTTTTGCATGGATTAGTAATGAAAGCTCTCTCGGGATATGAAAGCTCTTTCGGTGAGGATGAGACGGTCACCACCCCTGCGTTACCTACAATTTTTTCTCCTCGTTTCCTTTACTTCACCTGTCGTCCGTCTTTTATTTTTCGTTTCTACTGATTCATTTATATTACACAATCACGACCGAGTGCGTTCGTACGAGCAAAGTATAAAGCTTGAATGTCATATGAAAAAAATTCCACTGATCGCAGTAACGAAGAAATATTAATCGATGCTGATTCGTCAATTTCCATTAAATCCCCATTCGCCTCACAATAATCAGGAAAATTGAAAAAGCAGTCACGAAAACAAAAATCATCAATTGGAATAGTCATGAATTATTTCGATTGGTTAATGAAAAACTCGATAACTTTGAAAAGCTTACACGATGATCGTAAAGAAGCATAGGGACAGGGTGTGGCCATGTACGAGAATGTGTATGCCTATAAAACGTACATTATGTAAAGGACACTGGAAAATAGTAGTGAGATTCAAAGCAGGACGATATACAACAAGACGTGGAAGAGCACGAGGCTCTCGTCAGGGAGAATGCGAGATAAACTCTGTAAAATATTAAATATCTACTCGAAGCATATATAATACATACACAGGCTCAGAAATACTATAAGGTATACATATGGGCGTGTATGATTCACACATAGGTCGATAAATGCTTGTGTACGTGGGCATATCCGCCAAAGTCGAGCCTGTATCGTTAGAGACGAGTCCAGTGTGGAAAGAGCAAAAGTATAAGAGGGGCATACGTGAGTGCGAAGAGAAAGGGTTGAAAGGAGGTTCGGGGGTTAAGGGGGATGATGCGCGCGCGGAGGAAGAAGGGTCGAAAGGATAACGAATATGACGTCAATTTTAAGGCAAAGAGGAAAGAGAAGCAATCAGCGAAGCTGGTACGGATCGACAACCCCTTTCCTCCCTCCAAAACCTTCTCGTATCTTCATCCCTTTCCCAACCTCTGGACAACGTGACCAAGCTCTTTCGTCCAGCCTCACTCTACTTATTTCGATGCTCGTACCATGGCCTTCGTACATCATATGTGTCCCTGTGTGCGTTTATGTATGTATACAGAGTAATCCAGCTGGACTTTGAACTTTGACGAGGGCTCTCTCGCTCTCTCTCTCTCTCTCTCTCTCTCTCTCTCTCTCTCTTGTATACCTATTCTGCTCTGACGCCTTTGCTAAATATCTCGTATGATGAGCGAAGGAAATCCGAGCACGGCTAATAAGAAATCTGTTAGCGTGGCGAATGCAACAAAAAATGTTTTAACGTTAACGAACAAAATAATACAATCTGCTAGTTATTAAACATATTTGCCAATCAATGCCTTCTCGTTTCTTTTCGTATACATTCGGAGATGATAATCCCAGTTGCTTCACTTATTTTCTTATCATTCCGCAGTTGCATGATCGATGAATATGGGGTCAAAAAAAAAACTTGATTTACATCAATTTGTTGAGACAAATGGTTGGTCCGTACATGTCAAACCACAGATCGAATGTAGGGGTGAAAATGATTTCATTGCAAAATCCTACAGATTTTAAAAGGACAATTATTTTCCAGGAGAATATGAAAAATTGGAGGAGCTTTTTGGAGCTACGGTGCTTCGTTTTGATTGTCGAGAAATCATTCCCCGCACAATCAGGAGATTTGTAAAAACTCGGAAGGATGACAAAAAAGCTGGGAGGAGGGTACAGTCGAGATGTAAATTGCTATAATCTCAGTGCGATAAATGCTAGGACATTGCTTCATATCGTACGTGCAATTGACATTGTCCACGTATATCCTTGTATGATCCATATATCTACGTGCAATGCACGAAAGGAGGGAAGCGTGTGGCAGGACAGGGAGAGGGACGAGAAGAGTGAAAAGGGTAGGAAACTCGAAGGTAAAACGGATATAGAAACGCCCGAGTGGTGCATTGGCGTTTCACTTCCATCTTCTCCTTCTCCTTCCTCTGCTCTCAGAGTCTCCGGAGCGAATGCTTCGAGCTACTCTTCACCCTCTCCCTCGATCGCACTCCCTCACGAGTTCCGTCGTCGCCTGGCTGACGGCAGCCTATTGTTTCAACGTATATTAGTCATTCGTGGCAGTATCGCATATATTTTCCATTCCCGAATCTCGTAGTAGCAGAGTTTTTGGGCGGAGGATAGAAGAAGAGAAAGAACCAAGTAAAAGGGTGAAAAGGAGTTACTCGTGGTTGCTGGTGGGGCTGGTGTGACCACCCCTTCGATACCCATTTCTTTCTACGTTCCTTCGTCTCACCCTCGAGAACGGCAATCCCTACTGCCAAGCCCCACGACCAATTCCATCCCACCGCCTTATTCAACCCCGCCATACTTTCACCCACGATTCGGGCGAGAAACGTACACACATACGTAGCCACACATAAAGACCGCGAGAATTTTATTCCCTTTGCGATATCTCCTCGGAATATAAATGCTTCCCGTATTCCCCACGATGCGGCGCCACCGGACAGACCATCCAATCGAGGAAGTAAACATTTTTCCTTGATTCTCCGCTATTTACAATATAAAACTTTACAATATAAAATGTTTTTGCAGAAGCTTCGATAAAAAATACAGTCAAACAAATTATTTATTAAGTCGATCGATCAGCCGTACGGTCAGTAAAAATCCTCCTACGCTTTTTTTTTCGGAATGGAATTTCAAGAAAAATATAATTCAAACGTTTTTATTTTTTTCACTAAGAACGAAATTGTGACTATCCTTTTTTCTAATCAACGGAATATCAAGCGCGTCCGAAAAAAACTTTTATATCCACTTCATGGTTATTCCTCGCGAATGTCACTTCAAAGTGTCTTGACGAAATAAGTCCAAAACCTACGGAGCTTTTTTTTATCAGTTTTTGGACATAAAAATTATCTTGACTCAGAATCCTTGTGGAATTTTCATTTCAACGAAATTAACCAATTGCATGGTTAAAAATATCGTGGTCGACAATTTGAAAAGCATTTTCTTACGAAAACCTCATCAGAGTTTGATTTTGAAAAAAAAAAAAAAAACTATAACAGTTCAAAATTTATTCTATACCCTCGAAAATGTTGTCGAGGAACAGAATTTCAATCAATCATACGGTATTGATAAAATATGAATAAACAAGCGAGTAACACATGAAATAATTCATCAAGCAATAATATAATTGGCAGAGATTCGCTTAAACTGTTATTCCTTTCCCGAAGCTATTTCTCTCCCTCGTTAACAATCCTCTTCGTACTTCTTCCACTCGGGAATCCTCGATCGGAGGTAACACTTAGCTCGATGCTAATGGGTTATGATTATAACGATTGTTACCCGGTCCCTCGCATTTGGACTTTCGTCTCTTTCTCTCTCGGTAAAGAGAAGAAAATTACACAATAATGCTGACATCACATGCGCTCTTCCTATTCTCCGCATACCCACATTCGTCCGAATTCATTTAACGTTCAGTCCCTATAAACTTTTACCACGTATGGGCTTTTCCAGCGAAAAAAAATCCTTTTCAAACTCAGACACTTGAGACAAAAATCCAAATTCCACCGTTTTTCTCACGAGAATAATGGAGACACGTACCGATTGCAACTGAAATAGTAAATTTTACAATTTTTCATGAAAATTACGATTTAGACGAGATTTTATTTTTTATAATTTCTATTTGAATGCGTTTTGTGATAATAATCTGCCAAAGGATCAAGAACCCTTACGCATTAAGTTTAGTGATTTTTATTTGTCACAAAAAAAATTCTGCCAGCGTATCCAACTTCCGTTATATTTATTTTTACATCTTTTTGTTACAAATTCTCAAACGCTGGCTGGGAGCCTGTTCAATTTTCTTCGGAACAGCCCATACACGTAGAAACCACAAGAAGGAGTGAACGAGACTTATGCATAGCATGGTCCATTCCGTTCAATTTCACGCGGGTGGAATTGAATTTTAAAGTAGGCAACTGACGGGCAGCAATTGGGGGAGGAAGAGGCCAAAAGGAGCCTGGAGCGTTCGACGCTGAATGTTACCACATGAATCTACTCTTGCGATAGACGATTTTATCAGTATATACGAAGGATTCATGAATTATTCGAACTCGCATCTCAATCTGAACGTACGAAATACAGAGATATAGATGGTCGTGAACGACGCAATTGTTCCTTGATCATTTATTTCTCAAGAAAATATTTTCTTCCGCTTAATTATCCAGAAATTAATTTCCGTATAATTTACTCACAATTAGAACACAATCGTCCAGAATTCCTTCAATCGTTTTTGCAGACCTCTGAAACCACTAAATCAGACGGCATTTTGCACTCGTAGACTATTCCACTTTTTTGCCTTCCGAGTTATGTCCTCCGAGACCTCGACTCACGAAACTCCGTTACTTCGTATTTACCGTACCGAAATATATCCAAAACGTATATAGAGAGACAATACAACTTGGAATACTAAATATTTCGAACGCCACAGTTTTGCCGTACATATATTTATATAGTTATGTATAAGCTGACGTTTATTTATCTTGGCACACCAACCAGTCCGCTAGGATCGACTGTTCTCATTATAATATGCGAGAAAGCTGAATTCATGTCAATAATAACTGTATCGTGACGAGGATATTGCAATACTTTTTTCGAGCGAAGACTTTCTTCAGGCAACACGTAATTATCAACCGGATATGAATGGCTCTTGGTCTGCCCGTTCCTACTCTCTCGGAACCTTTGACTCTGACTACGAGGAAGAGGTTTTAAGGCGCCACCACTATTGCTTCGGTGAACGAGTGGCACGCGAAATCTTACAGAAAAAAAATCAACTTTCTTCTTGCCAAGAGCATGCAGCACGCGCGCAGCTTTGTTTCCTCAGATTTTGTTGAATACAAATCACATGGATCGACCATAAAGAAGACACGTTTTTATAAGCTTCTCGCATTTTACGATTATTCAGCGTAATTTATGATTTTTTTTTTTCACCCTCTGTTGAGCTCATCATGGCGTTTTTATGTTTCGAGTTCCATAGGAAATTGGTGGAATAATTAAGAATATAAAAATAATGTTTCGTTCAATTTTTTTGCCAATCACTCTTTGGAATAATTAGCTTGATAGGTTGTGGGAGTTTATTATAATTTTCAAAATAATCGATTGACACGTGATTCCTTGAGAAATATGGGTCGGGCAAATTGTAGTCAAACATTGACGGTTCTGGACAGGAGTGCCGAAACACTGCTGTGTTGACAATCGACTTAAACATAGTGATAACAGGTTTGCCAGACGGCGCACCGTGTTGACACAAATGTAGCGAATCAATCGACTGTCGAAACACTGAACGGGCCATTCGGAGGGGCTTGGCAATCGTCAGAACAAACATCATCGATAGTCTCGCTCTACATTCAGTCGAGTCAATTCCGCGATATCACGAAAGAGAAAAACCAATACAGTGGTTAAAATACGAGGCACGCATTAAAATATGCTTCTACGTTCTGGAGTTCTTTTTGTAAATTTATTATCGACATTTGTAAACAACTTTCATAGAAATAATTGTAAATTTTTTTTTTAATCGATTTTAAAAAATGTTCCTTCGACAAAGAAAATCTCGCAAAGATCAAAAACGACTTGCGATTTTCCCGGAGAGCTCGATTCAAATTTTGAAAGATTAATTACGACGAAATGTTTCAGACACTCGGACAATCGATCGAAAAAACGTATATCGTGTGTAAAACAATTCAATCTGGATTGACGGAATGAGGGAGTAATTCATATTCTGATGTCAAACCGATTGTGTCCAGTAGAAAATTTCCCAGGAGTCGAGACGAGCCTCAGAATGAGATTAACCTTCGCTTTCTCGAAATGTCGTCATCCGGCTGAATCGGAAGATGATCAAGTGCTTCAGATACTTTTTCTTTCTCACCCTATCACGAAAAAACATCCACACGTATAAACACAATCGCAAATTTTCCCGTTACGAGCGGATATAATCGAGGCACAGATCATTCTTCGGAGCTCATTGAAAGATGATGCCATCACGCTATCCACCGATCAGGCATCAGAACTTTCCAAGGGTTCGTGGCATGCAGCCTCTCACGATGTTTTCTCATTCTCATCATTCCCATGATTTTCTCGATCCATACCTTAATATAATGAAATTTCTGTCTTATCATTGTTCGAAGAAAAGGGAATTTCTCAGATTGTTTTTTAAAAAATAATTACTTTTTTTTACTTGCGATCTGCTTTGTGGTTGTCTGTGAAGTTTAATCTGCACATTGCGCAAGATTCACGAGAATTCAATAAATCAATTTATCAATTTTGTCATATTTCTCATTAATATTCACCGATCTAATGATTTTATATGCATTTTGTCTTTAATGCGTCTAGACGGAATGTAGAGCGTGACAAAGTAAAAGAGAATGTGGACAAAAGAGGTTGCAGAGGGTATGGAAGAAGGAAGAGCTTGTGAATCCTGCATTTAGCGGCTTTCAGGTGGCTAAGGTTCGAGAGTTATGACATACGATACGAGACGCTATCGCAGGTATACAAGCCACCCTCGCGATAGTGCAACGAACCGCACGTTTGAATTACATATTTCTAAGGTCCGGCCGCAAACTCTCGTAAGGTATGAAAGGTTAGTACCAAATCTTGTTACCCCCAAAACTTACACAACGTTGGCCAACCGGCGAAACGTTAAGCTATGCCTGCACATTTGTCTTGAACTGGCGCGCATTTTCCCACAATTACCCAAGAGCAAAATACTCCATTGCTGCATCGTTCCCCTCTCTCATTACTTTGCCCTTGAGTCACGAGAGTGCTCAACGCTTAGGCTGCGTAGATAATTATCAAACGAACCATTAAATTATTTGTTTATTTATGAAATATTTTGATTAATATCGTAGCAAATAATTAATTAGTGCAGTTTCGTAAATGATTATTTTTCAGTTGATTAAATTGATGAATTGGTTAAAACGCTTGCCAATAGCAGGGGCAAATTCATATTTTTGGAACGAGGAAAGGCTGCACGACAAGGAGAATTTCGCGGTGAGATTTGCACCCACCAGTTTGAAAATAAAATAAAATCAGTTGGGAAGCAATTATTAATGGGTGGAACATGCAACGAGAACGGAACGAGCGATAACTTTTGGCTGTGCCCCGGTCTTTTAGCACGCAAATAAGCCATATTATACTTTTTCGTGCGAATTGTACACCCGCAACGTACTACGGACCGAGCTCTCTCCATTTCTGTCCGTGGACTTTATCGTCTGTCGGTATGCATTGCGAAAACTCGCGCGGCGAGCCATCCGCATTTATGCGGTTAGCAGTCCTCGTCGAACGCCATAAATGACAGTTTTAGCGAATTAATGACGACACCAAAAAAAGTATCACTAGAATCTTGGGTACTCCAGAGCGAAGGCAGTGACTTTGAGTCACGTGCTTACGCGCAAAACTGCTCCGAAAATATCAAGACACTGTCTGATCAGTAAAAGCCGTAACCCCTGCCAGACACCGCGTAGTATCTCGTATCAGGTAATTCCTGAGGAAACGTTTGAGATGACGGGAGTAGGAAAAGCTGGAGAAGAATAACTTCGAGAAAAAGAGAAGAGAAGCGATTTTCCATGGATTTGCCAAGCCGATTGTGCCGCACCTTCCGTTTGCCCCGCACGCGGTTTTATTTGTTCAACATCGACGAAGGGTGAAATCTGTTTCTTTACACAAGCGAAGAATATCAATTGTTAGAAATACAAAGGGTGAGAGTCCCCAGAAGAGTATCGTGCGAGAGAGAACGAGAGTGAAAGAGGGCCGTCTCGTCTCTTTCCTTGAGCTGGAGGGTAAGAAAAGGAAAGTATAGAAACGTTGGGAACAGGGTGAAAGCGCTGTCGACTAGACGGTGATTCTGGTGGCACACCCCTCTACAATCCAAATTCTTAAGAGAATTTAACCGTTTGAATAGCTCGCAAATCCATTGCAAATGTTTACACGAGATTTTCCTCGATACCCATTCCTCTCTTTCTCTCTCTCTCTCTCTCTCTCTTCCTCTCTCTCTCTGTCGCACTTCCTTAGAATTGTGGCTCCGTGTAGATCTGTCTTTTATCTTTTATTCTCTAGCGACCTTCCGTCACTCGAGATTATAATATACAGTGGCAAACCCCGAGAACAAACTGACTTTCACAACTGTAGATTTCTTACGAGAAAATAAATCCTTGAGCAAGGCAGCATCAATCTTTTCTGACTTATCGCGAAAATAACAACTTTCATCGCTAACAGAATCCTGAAAATCTGCCTGGAAATCAATGAAATGGTGAACAACTGAATAACGAAGAGGAACAATTTAAAAAATAGAAAAATTGATAAGCACTGCATGCTCTTGCATGCTGGACGTTTGCTTGTGACGATTGCTTGTTCGGAAACTACATGTGCGCTGACATCGGAGCTTACTTGAGAAGTGTAACAGCAGATGAGAGTGTCGCTTCGACAACTCTCAAAATTAGGTGTAAACCGGATGGTAAGATACGAGATTGGTTGCTCAAACGCGTGGAGCAAAGGATCGAGGAACATCAGGCATGAAGGAAATGAGGATCGAGGGACAGAGACCACAACGATCAGTAGTCCGCCCGTAGCAGTTCGTCTCCGGTTTACAGACGTATGTAAAGCACCCGACGAGAAACAACCTTAGCTCTGCGACCGCCTTGCAGAGCCTTGTTCTCCCTCTTCTTCCTCTCACCCTTGCTCCACCCCTGCCAGTTTTGCTTGCACACAGTGTAGATGGTGTACCATCTACAGAGGAGAACGAACCGCGTCTTTGGCCCGTCTCTTGGCTCCCTCTCGCTCAAGACAAACAGTGGCGGTGTCTTAACAAGTGGACCAAGCTGTGCCCAAGACAAAGGGTAATTGAGGGTAGGGATTAATACCCCTATACACCCAGAAATTCAGCCTGCTTGCCCAGTTTCCTTGCTACGAGAAAGCTATGTACGGTTCTTCGGCTGTTCCGGTGAACAGAACGATCCTTCCCTGTTTCTTCTCTCTTAAGGAAACTGGAGTGTGAGCGAGAGAGAGAGAAAGTGAGTCCAAGAAAGAGAGACGGAGGTTTGATGTAGACTAAACTACCGCATATTCCCTTTCTTGTGATTCAGCATACAAATCGTCCTACGAACGCTGCAGATGTATATGTGCAGCGAAAGAGACCTTTCTCCATCGTCCTTCGTTACACACTCACTCCTTGTTCTTCCAAATGTCTCTGTGGATTCGTCCGCTTATACGCAACGGTTATCCACTCCGAAATATCTTTCTGTTCTCTCATCTTCTGGAATTTCACTATGCGATTCTCTATACCGCGTTAATTCGAAACCCGCCAACCCTTTATATTCCCTCAACGACAATCGCCATCTTGATTCAGTCTCAGCGGCAGAAACGCTACGAACCGGAAGCATGACGTTCCAATATCGCGTTGCTGGTCGCCCGAGGGAACGCGATGAGGTCATCTTGCTAACTAAACAATCAAATATGGAGGAGCATGATATTGCGATCGAAAACGATACATGAACAACATGGAAAGCTCGCAGATTCCCATCGTTCCCCTGATCAATTCTCTCGAGGGGTCTTTGCCGCCGCCGATCGATTGATTAACTTTCCAGTAACTTCGATTATTACGGCAAGACCTGATGTACGAACCGGAAATGGCCTTACACTCGGGAACACGCGGACACGAAGGATCTACAAGAATCTATGGTATGTCAAGATACTCCCTTTAAATTCTGCAACCCCTAAATCCCGGAGCCAAGGGTCGAACAACTCCCGGCTGCTCAAAGTCTCAGCAAGACTAGACAAACTGTCCTTCTCCCGGACGACACGGACCGAAGGGACCAACAAGACAACACAAACGCTTGGGAAATGTTGCATTCGAAGAAATATCAAAGTTTGGAGAAACTCGCAAAGCGAATCTCGGCAGATCGCCAAGGGTGATTCTCCTTTGCATCGAAATTCACAGGGAAAGGGAGAATTACGTGGAGGCAGATCGAAGAGCGAGAGTCACGAGAACCGTAGGTTTTAAATTTCCCGTTTCAGCGTCTGCAGCGAGAAGTAAAATCTGCAATTGGCAAGCACGAAAAAAAGTCCCATAAATAAAAATCTCAGTCCTATACAAAAAAGCAACAATTTTATTCGTTTTTATTTCGATGAAAAGAAAATTTGAACCGAGCAAAAATTTTCAAACTTAACGACTGCTGGCTCGACTGCGTTTATGCAAGCACGAAACCTCCACTTGACAATCTGTGCAACGATGAATTTTGTGCGATTAATATTCACGTCGTGAGTGGACGATTAATCAAGTATTATCAATGCCACGAGACGATAAAGGGTGGCGGGGATCGTACGATCATAGATACAGAGAGCTAATCAATCCATGCGCTATCGGAGAAAAGAAAAGCGAGAAGGAGTAACCGGCGCCTCGGCTTCGACCCTTCGAGTGGTCGAGTGCCGCGGGGCATTCATCCCTCTTTCCGTGCACCTTTCCTTACCAGGATATTCTCATGTGTGTGCAGCAAAACATTACACGGTATAATGAAAACCTATATAACACGCGTGCGTGGCAGCCTGCGTGACTCGTAAGCACGCGATTACTTGTACACCGGTGCGAAATTCTTTCCTCGTCTTCCTCTCCTCGATCTTTTATTTTGTGCTCGTATATTGGTGGAAAAAAAACACGAGTGACTCGTTATTAATAAAATTTGCATTTACAAGCCAGAAAAGCTAACATTCGCTTGCATACATGTAAAAATATAAATAAAATCACGTGTGTGGCTAGTTTGACACCCCAGAATCTCGTTTCCTCGACCTTTAAATTAACAACCTTCCGCAGTAGAACAAAATAATTAAAAATAAGAATGAAAAATGCAAATAACTTGCAGCGTATTGCCAATCGTTCGGAGTTTCGACGCACGTGACTTTCATACATAACACATTTCATTCGCGATTAAAAATGTTTTCCATTTATTATCCGTTTGCTTTACTTCAACGTGACAATTTTGTCATGACACAACCTGCGAATATCCTCATTGATAATTAATAAATAAATAATTAATTATGTGACTTAATCCATCGGGATATTTAATTATCAGAGATGAAGTGACAGGATTGCGAGGACGTAGGGACCTCGTATCGGGCTTCGGATTACGCATTATATTATATTCCGGTGTATAACACTGTGGATCTCCAATGCTCGTGTTGCCTTATTACAAACGTATATACATATATTCATCGGCACGTCTATGTATAGCTGTACTGTCTCGTCTCTCCGAGAGGGCTGCCCCGAGACGTCTAGCATCTGATAAAAGCATGCGAGTAATTATTAATCATAGGCCCCGGACCAGTATACCGATCCATCCGAGTCTTATCGGGTCTACGTCAAGAGATTCGTGTATACGTCCATGTGACTCTGGCTCTCACACGAGTATGAATATTCGCAGCCTCGTTGATAGGCCCGGAAGCTTCTCTTTATGAATACATTCATCGCAAACACGCGAAAGGACGTAACTCACGCGTGATTCGAATTATCACGAGACCGTGAAGATTCATGAGTTTTCAATCAAAAAGTAGTTCATTTTGGATTTTTTTCGGTGAATATTCAATGGACGCTTGATAATTCAATCAACCGATGAGGAAAAACAACCACATGGGAGGAAAAGCAAATTTGAGGTCGCAGGGTAGTAAAGAAAATTACAGAGTTTCGAGACACTCGATGCGAAAAACATTTGCCCTGTTCTAGAGTGAGTAATTTACATTTTATCGAGTACGCGCTCTCTCGCGATGTCTGTTAATCGTACAAACAGGTGAATGATGGAAGTTATCGAGTATAATCGCAGTTTAAATTGAGCGAACGTGTAGGAAAAAATCTGTCTTCTCTCTCTTTGTCTTTCTCGTGCGGGTGTATATGTGCGTGTGTGTATGTATATTTACGTATGTGCCTTGATGAACACGAACAAGGGCCAGCAGGGGCCAATTAAGTAGCGTGCCGGTGTGTGCACGCGCCTTTAACAACCAGCTGTCGCTCGGTCTCAGGGTGATCGAACGATAGACCAAGAGCATAAAGTACGAAACGAGGGTCCGTGGCGAAGTGGATAGTACACTTTCAACTGGCTTTCCTTCCATCTCTCTTTCTCACTCTCTGACTCTCTTCCACATCGAGTAGTCCACGTCTTCCACCACCGACAACATTACCACTGGACTTTTCCACCCCCGCACTCGCTCTTTCTCTCCCGATACTTCGTGTACTCTTTCGTGGTAACGTGGTATAACGTTTTAGGGATAGTTTCTGCAGGACATTATTTTTCTACTCCGTCGCTCCTTATTTTGTCCTGAATCACTTAATTCTTTTCCAAACCCTTAAAAACAAGTTTTTACAACTTCGTTGAACATTTTTTCATCTCATTTTTATTAATCCACATAATTTATTACGGAAACGTTCAAACGAATGTAACTGCAGGTGAAGAGACAAATCTAAAGAGAGATCAAAGATTTTGGTCAAATGGAGAATCGTTATCGAAAGCAAACAGAGGTGGGAAAAAACGACGAAAAATAGTTGCGAGAGAGGTAAAAGCTCGTTATTGTAGGGACATATAATGTTCCAAAATCGATATGCACACGCGATATAAATATAATGCGCCTATCACTGACAGCCAATCGAGCCCAGTGGAGAAATATATACGTATACTTTTTTAATTTACTATGAAACAATAACAATGCCATTTCGTGACGTTTATCTCGATTTTATCCAATTTCAAACGTATTTGTTCTTGGTCGTTATTTCTCGTACTATCGGTCAGTGTTGCTCGAATAATTAATATTCATCGGTATATTTGCTCGGACTAAACCTTTCGTAGCAAAAATCAATAAAAAGATTCTGATTAAAAAACGCTTCGGGTTTCAGAATTTTTAAGACGAAATTAAAGTTTCGTCGATTATCGAATCGTCACTTCGATTCGCTGCACTATTTTAATTATTGGAGGCGAGCATTATCGGCGGTGACGCTCGCAATCGTTCGTGAAGGAACTTTTACTCCATTTGACACGAGCATCGCAAAGCCTGAGTCTCCTCAGCCAAAATTTGCTGTCAGGACCGTTTGAAAGATTTGGAAGAAGAAAGTAATGAAATTAACGAAGTTTTTCACTCGATTTTATTTTCGTTTAATATAATTTACTGATGAGTTTGAAAGAAAATCGTTCAATTCAACATAAACTCGCCTCTGCACGTTTCTACGTTCGATACGAGTTATACTTGTATCGTTGCTAAGCAATTATAACGACAAACACTGTCATATACAATGTCCACGATTTAATACCAGGGTTCGCGAACTCTTCTGTGTGTGATTGTTCGTCGTTCGTTCTCGTTCCACCGTCTCGATACTTAATCTTTCTCTTCGTTATCACGAGACACAGAATGAGAACAAAAAAAAAACAGAATCGTAAAATCGATGACATTCGTGATGGATTTTAATGGTTCTGTGAAGTTATATATGGAACGTTTGATAGAAGCACGAGATAGTCAATCACGTTAAAAACTTCTTTCTCTATGATTACTCCACTTATTCCTTTTTAATCTTCGTGCAAGACATTCTGATATATTTTTTTATCCAACGAGCTGTATTCCTCGAAATATCATGCTCCAATTTTGCAATTAGAACTGCAAAACAAGGAAAGCAGCACGAACGTCATACAAAGAATAAAATACTCATTTCTGTTTACTTCGTTATTAAAAAAAAAAATGCAACTGCATGCCCAAAAAGTGTGGAGTTGCTAAAAATCAATCATTGGCCACCAGCAAACATTTACTCGTGAATCAAACTACTTTGCAATAATGTTCCAGCAACAACGAATCGTCATGCCTCACACAAAGCTCATCCTTAACCCAGAAGCTGCTTTAATTGATACGAGAAACGAAGCAAATAAAAATTGTATCAAAGATATCGCAGAGCTGCTTGATGAGGAAGCAGCACAGAAAAGAAAACTTGATGTAACACGAATGGGGATGAATTCTATGACGGTGAGACGATGAGGACCTTTGAAAGGGGTGGCTCTCTGGCGTACAATCTCAGCGGTATCGGCCGGTCGGGAACCCTCAATACCCTCGATACAAAATTCTTTTCACTCACGTTGAATGGGGACTATAGGAAATACCGCGAGTCTCTTATACATACATGGACACAAATGTATATTATAAGGTCGGAAAAGGTATGATATACATAGATATATAAATTTGTCTGTGTGTGTGTGAAAGCGACCAAAGCCCTCGACGTTCACTCCGTCAGATTCAAAATGTCGGGATGGGGTGACTGTGTGTACACAGGCGCTTTCTAAATGTACGGAATATAGCGGACGTTCGGAGGAAGGCGCTTATAAGCCCGTGCTCCCCGTAATGAAACATAAATTATTCAATCGAAATCAGCCGACATGGACCACCTCTTCCTCCTCTCTCTCTCTCTCTCTCGCTCTGTCGATCTCGCTCTCTTAGGCTTTATATCTTTCTCTCTCGCTCTCTCTCCACCTCAATCTTCCATCTCTCTCGATCTGTACGAACGGCCGTTGCCTGAACGGCCGAGTGTTTTTGGCCAAACAGACCAAGAGGCTTTAACATGGATAGAGAAAGAGAGAGAGAGAGAGAGAGGGAATCTCTTTTCTTCCCTATCTTTGCGTAATACCCTCTGGTTCGTCAGACGGATTCCTGGCTTTAGACGATCCAAGAATCATCCCGAATCGAAATCCTTCGCGTAAAAATTATTTCTTACACTCGTGGACGAACGTTCGTTATATTTTAATTAATTCTATGAATTTTAATCAGTACTAATCAATCACACAAACGTTGAAACGTCGTCGGTGGCGATGGATTTTTTTACACGATCCTGAGCCAAGTATAACATTTTTTTTAAAAACAGTTCGTGGCAATTTTGCTCGTTGAAACATTCATGCGTAGAATTTTGTTCGAAGCAATGTGCATGAATCGAATGTAATCGAAAAATCGGGCAAAAACGTTTCACCCCACAATCTTCGATGAATTCTACTTTTAATATCAACGCTTCGTCACCCCTCGATCAGAACCCTCGAATTTCGAATCTATGAACAGGTGTAAGTGATCCAAGGCGCTTGTATATTCACGAGGAATGTCACAGAGTCTTATCTTACCTTTTAAAATGGTAGCAATCCGTCAGGAATGTGGCTCGTGTTTAAAAACGAACAGTGTCTCCAAAAGCCTTGTATGTGCGAAGTCGATCAGGCACTCGTTCATCATACAAAGACATCGCCTCGAGGATTAGAGTCGCACGTTAAAATGTCAGTACACTTCGTGGAAACGTCATAATTCCAGAACTTGGGTTCTCTGGAGAAATGCTCATGTTTTTTTTTTTTAAATTTATTACCAACGTTGCTGGAAATTGATGAAAAAAAAGTTCTGCAAATAATTCGGTCCCTTTCTAGTTCCGCACTACGGGGTCCAATAGACCCACGGCCCATTGTGGTGTGCGTCTAGAGTTGAAACAAAAATTGGCATAGCCATCGTGGATTTTTGGTATTTTATTGTAACATTGACTAAAAATTACCATAAAAAATTACAGATCCAGAAAATATTTAAATCCTGGAGTGAAAAACGTTGTAATCGCGACGAGGCCTCTCGATGCTTTGGTTCCGATGCAAGGACGTTGCACACTTGACTCGCACACCTGTTCCATGTGAATATTGAACTCCTGCATTTTTTTATTCTCGTCATTCTCGTCACAGCTACTCATCATAACCTCCAAGAAGTAGGAATCCTGGAAATCCAAGGCCTGGCTGGTCGTCAGATGTCAACAATTAATGTCAGTATTGGTTGACGATAGGTAAATATGTTGGTCCGAGCTCCGGCCATCCGGGCTCCAGTATGTAAAATATCGGCGATTTTTCCATGGGAAGAATTCTTTTGATCGCCTGTTTTAATTTCATCGTCGTCTAATGAGAGAAAAAAAAATGTTTCGTATTTTTTAGGAAATCAATGTCAAGCAAATGGCTCTGGTTCTCCATGGACAGCAACGATTCCGTCTCAACCATATTTTCTTATCGCAACTCTCTTCAGTTTGCTGATATTTTACGAGGATGTGTCGCTCGTTAAACAATTGAAAATCTTTTACTCGATTTTACTGTATCAGCAATTTGGAAGTTCAATTCTCACTGTGAGAGCGAATCAAATCAATAATCTTCGTGTAACGTGCGGAATCATAACGTCAGCTTACTCTCAAGAGAAAACTACCGAAGACAAGAAAGTAAAACCGAAACTTTTTTGTAGGAAATTGCACACTCGACAAAGTTCATGAAGTTTTTTCTTTACCTCGAACCTTCACGTCAGTATAAACAGCTGAGGAACGCGTATCTCCCAAATTCAATAATTAACAACTTATTCAGAAAAAGCTTAATCGAAAAATGTAACAAAATTTTACCGAATTGGCAATCGATCCCGAAACTTGAATTCATGAGAATGCTCAGCAACTATCGCACGACACTCGAAACAATATTCTTCAAAAAGCATGATACTCACTTTTGCGTCACAGGACACTGTAACGTCCCCTAAAACTTTGGTCTCTGCCACTTTCTTCGCCTGCAAATTTACCGATGCGGCGAGTGCATCGAGAGTCGACCCTGTATCGATTATTCGCTGTATGCACGGTATGCAGAATTAGTAAATTACATAATTCGTTCAAATTCGTAGATTTTGATCAATCACGATTGCATTACAACTATTTTATTATGTTATTTGATTTATTTTCCTACCAATATCAACTGGATCTTTTCCTCAACAGGAATGACTCTTGAAGAATACGCGTAAAGATTCGTTGCCGCTTGAAACGTTTCTCGTATGCCTTGGACACATTTATAGTTTAGATCTTCTGGGTTCTCCTGCTGTTTTTGATTCAGAGGAATGGCAACAGTTCTCTAGAAATATGGGAAATAATTTTCGTCATTGAAAAAACAGGTGACCACCTATATTTGGCGGTCACGTGAATGCATAATTATCAAAAAAAAAAATAGACAAGAGGTTCACAGAGTTTCTATCAAAAGATTCATCCCCTCAACGTAATGATTTTGTTACTAAGTTTTTTTTGTGTCAAAACAATCTTTATTGGTTCGCCAGCATTTCTGCTATGAATTCTTAACGTTTTCATCAAATTTGAGATAAAATTAAAGATCGAAGTTGCAATAAAAAAATAAAGAATAAACAATTGAAGAAAAAGTTACGAAATTATCAGATTGGTTGATTATTTTAAATCGCTAATCACTACTCACCGCAACGACAAGGGCACCAACGCACAAAACAACAATGAGGTGAGACATTTTAGTCAAGAGTTATTGCCGCGCAACAGCTCACTACAAAATTAATCGAGACAGCCTCACATATATTGAAAACTTAACAGACTATGCGATCAATTTAAAACTGCTATTTGATCAGCAGAGCAAATACACCTTACTCGGTTTTATCAAAATTTTCGGTAATGATGATATCGGATGATGTGAGTAGATAAATATTCAAACCTCGTAGATATTGGTTTGAAAATTTCTTAAGAAATCTCATTGTCGTAGAACTCGAACAATATTTCATTTGATTCCAGCTGCCCAAAGGAGCGAGTATTAAATGGTCATCGGGTCAACATGCGGTAGTAAATTTTCGTCTTATTGTTACTTCAGAAACAAGAAACTAATATATGTTTCGTGCCAATAATCGTATAGTCCCAACTTGCTTAAGCGTAACTTTTTGGATTTCGAAATAACTATAAACACGTGCCATTCCTTCGGGGTGACTCATTATTTATCCAATTTTCTACGCCGTCAGTTATTTTACACATTTTTAGCGAATGACAAATATTTTTTATCATGTTTAATGTGCTTTTCTTTTTTCTTTTTTCATTGAACAATTTTTTATTGCTCTAGATTCTCTTAGAAACGTAATTTACCAGTTTGCTGGCTTAGGAATATAATTTTTCATTGGCGCTGCTCAATATTTTTTGGTATTGCCAATACCACTGCCAAAAATATCAATTGTACTACAAATATTAACTTTCTATTTTTCACATTGACCAAGAAGAGCTCGACACTTTATACTCAACGAAATTCTTCCTTGTAATTTGTTTTTTTTTTATGTCACTCTTTAAGGTGCTATGAGAAGTCCTTTATACTTGATCGCAGCAATCCTAATTGTTCGGAATTATTTTGTAATGGGAACATCATGCCAATCGGATTTGTATTTTTTCTTTTTTTTTTCAGAAACTAAAATTCTTTTTGAATCAAATCATCATTTTTGGGGGTTAACATCATTTCGAAATAGTACACGGACAACATAGAATTTGTGTCTAATCAATTTTGTTATCTTTAAGTTGGTCGTTCGGCTCCAGAATCGAATGGAAAAATATTTCTCATCCAAATATTAACTTTAGAATCGAATAGAAAAAGAGATAACGAATTTTATTGTGTTGGTCAGATGTGGATGGGTCTGGAAATTTTGTTTCTGCAGTGCAGTATTCGGATCGTCTGCTCGATTCAAATTTTCTCTGATAATCGATTAAAGTTAAATCCAATATTTACAATGTTGTTTTTTAGAAAATATAGTATGGACTGTATTTTCAGTCTATGGCGAAACGTATATTGCGACAGGGATACGGGGTGGAGAGTTGAAATTCAAGAAAACTCGAAAATCGAGGGTTGCATTATTAAAGCACTTTCTCATTCCTTCGCGATCTTTTGGTGCTCTCTCGCACTTCATTTTATTCTCATCTCTCTTTGGCTCAATTTCACTTGGCATCTCTTTTCTTCCCCGAGTATTTGAAGCACTGTGTCACCTCGAGTATCTATACGCACGGCCCGCGAACGAAAGGCAATAGAGGGAGGGTTACACGTCAATATTTTATAATACGACGGGGTGAATTGGAAACTCTGGGAGTGAAAAAAAAAGGAAAATAAAGAAAAAAGGAAGATATTCGAGTTTTGAGGGGATGGTGTGTGGAGTCGGAGGAAATTGATAGGGCAAAAACTGGTGTACATGTCGAGGCACAAGCGATATGCCTAAGTACCTTATTTCGAGCCAACAGGGGAGCTGCTCTCTCCCTTCTCGTCCATACACACGCGTATACCGTGACTTTAGAACGTTTTCTTTTTTAATTTGATGCCAGTCAATAATTTAACGTGCTCTTCTTTGATTTACCGACGTTGCTCCACACCCCTCTCAAAATTCTCCGGCCTTTTTTTTTACTCCTTGTCCCTCCTCATCTTTCCTGTCATTTTCTTCAGCCATTGCTCTCTTCGTCTCTTCCACTGGTGCCTGTCATTGGAGAATAAAAAAAATCGTTTCCCCTCCATCCTTGCATTGTTTCTTCGCTATGAAATATCGAAGTTTCGATCAGACATGAAAACACTACGGGCTCATACTCAAGATATACATAAATTTAAACATCTCTCTTGCAGTCCCCAATTTCACGATAAACTCTCATCTCAATTTCCAAAACTTCGTCCTTTTCTTTTTTCTCTCTCGTTCGCTCTTTTGCTACTTTGGCATCATGGAAATCGAGGGATAAATGTAAATAAGCTCATGGTTGTGTGTGTGTGCTCGCATACCGGAAAAGAGAGAGGAAGAAAGAGAGACAGAGAGGAATTCGTACGAACTGTCAGACTTTGTACTGTTTCCTCGAAGCTTTTCTGCCTCGACATCGTACAGGGTGTTCCAATTTTTTCTCCGTCCTCGCGGTTTCCATATCGAGTCTATATGAAATGCACAATTTACTTGATCGTTGAACCGATGGCAAAAATTGAATTTCCGAAATTGGACGAACAACGTGTGCCTAGCAATTCGGAAAAAAAAAATAAACAAATTCCGTTACACGAAAAAATGACGAATGTCAAAAACTTAAAATTTGATTCAATTTTTACAGATTTTCAAATTTTTTGCATTCGCTGTACAGATCGCAGTGTAGAAAAATGAAAAATGAAACAACCACTAGACATGCGTGTGAATACCGCTGGCACGGGAGAGTTTGAGAGATATGAACGAAAAAATGTCATCGAAAGAGATCGCAGAATGTTTAGTGACGTATTTTTCCATATGATTGTAGGAGAAACCGAAATATGCACATAAAAGCCTTACAAAAGTTTTGCCGAATCGCTGAACCGTCGCGTCACAATCGGAAACGCATACGTATATGCGAACTACCGTATGGAAATAAGTATGAGACGAGAAACGTCGGAGCATCAGGATTTCGACCAACATACCCTATTGAATAACGTTTTTATATCGAATTCCACATCCTCATAGAACTCGAACCATCTTTCAAGAGAACAGTAGAACGTTGAGACAAAATCAACCCTCCCGTTTTATTGGAATGTCAGGAGAAGAGACGAGAATCTCTGGCTCGATGTCATCAGGAATTTAAATCTTCAGACAAAAAAAAAACACGTGTCCTAATAAAAAAATTTGTTCTCGGCAAATAAATTCCTTAAGACGAATTTTAACGAAGTTGTGTGTCATTAAATCAAAATGGAGACACTTTGCTGAAGCTTAACGAGTAACGATATTAAAACGAGAGGAAAATGACATTTGCAACATTTCTTGATATTCAGGAAAATAAATTAAATGCTACTGCTAATTAATCACGTAGATGGTCCTTTATCGAACTAACAAGGTGTCTGCCAAGCTTACATTTTGCTTGGCAAATCATCAAGGTATGAAATTTTCGATCCCGGCGCAAACGCCTTGAAAATTATAAAAACCACTCTCAAAAATTAATTGCAATGATTTCTAAACGTGTATGCGCTGAAAAAAGATCAAGTCAATACATAAAATACAATGCTGAAAAATCAAGTAGTGCACTAAAGTTGAGGATGAGCGACGTACGCGTCACACTGTTTAAGGGTGCAAAAAAGCTCGGTAAAAATATACAATCTCGTGCGATATTAGTGCTTGCGTTGACCGCTCTCGTGCTGGACGTGTGCGTACAGATCTTTTGCAAATTCCATTGATAAATCCGATGGCAGACGAAGATAGGTCACGAAACATGCGAATGCCTGGAAAATTCACTTTGCCTTCTTATGTATGAACGTGTATACTTATATTTTGTGGGAAATTCCCAAGGTATGACTTTCATACTTGAAAAAATTGATTTTATTTGTGGAACTTCCGATTGGGTTTTTATTGTTCAATAAATTGACGATTGTGGATTAAATTTAATACGATTTTTGTGTAATTAACCGTGACGCTGCATGTGTGAAAAATTTTTTAGGAGGTAAAAACTTGAGAACGATTCGTACTCCGAAAATGATCGTCTTTGAATTATTTTTTACTGAATCTACGACGACTAATTGATTTCTCGCTCTTTTGATTATTTTGAGTGAGGAAACACGAATTTTAAGAGAAACAGCCGATGCGAAATCGAAAGCGATTCATTTGCCCAAAATCGTGAATATTTTGATTTTGGCTCTGGAATAGATCGTCGTTGGTAATTTCTTAACGAATTAATTTGCATACGCCGCTACCCCTTTCTATCGGGAATCTGGCGAGCCATGTGATCAATTCCGGACGAAATTGTTCGGTCGATAAGGAGTGGGAGCCTTCGTCTATACCTTCATGCTCTGAGGAGGTACGTACGGGGTCGAAAGCTCCGCTGCAAACTGGAAGAAAGGGGTTGTCTCGATGATCGTGGCGACGGAGCATGGAACCCTTAGGTCGCTTACCGGCCCGTCTACACTACCGACGACGATCGAGTCTCGCACACGTATGAATTTTTCCAACATTATGGATTTTCGAACTAGTTTCCCGTTTATATTCCAATTAACTAGAAAATTTGTGAAAAACTATAAAATTACAAGTAAAATTTATACGTAACGGAAATACTCGCTCAAAAAAAAAAAATGTAAATTTTAATTATTCGTGTTCGACATTATGAAATTAAATTTTACGTCAACGGCTTTGGCGAAGCAGACCCCAAAAAACTGCAATAAAAAAATATTAACTTAAACAAAGTCATAAAGCACAATAATGACTGAATTGCAAAGTTGAAACTTTGTCGTGAATTATTGGGAAAGTTCGTGACCAAAGAAGTTAACTTTTTTTTATTTACAAAAAGCAACTCGATTTTACTTTTTTATTTGCATAAGCGATGTATCGTCGCGTCAGCGAACGCACAGAAGCGACGGTATTATATATTATGAATTTTGGAAATTTAACGCAATGATAGAGATGGAAAAAAACAGCGTTAGGTTATTTTCCGAAAGAAGGGAGATGGTTCGATGTATATAAATGGGGTGCGGAGCCCGTTTAGATGCCTCGGGGGGTTCGTTTTTCGTCGAAAGCGAGTGAGAGATGAATCGATCAATCGTCGCCAACATATTCCATTTGTTTCCGTCCGCGACAACCCACCTTATATACACTAGCATCTCTATTAATGCGTTTCGTATACCCTGGGCCAAAATACAGCCCTTGGGACTTTCTTGTATCCACATATGTATGTATGTGTTTGTTTGTATTCATTTATATGAAAAATCGTATATACGTCACGTGACGTGGCTCACGTCATGGCACGTACGACGCCAATATTCTTCGATCCAAGTCTCAACGGTCATTAGTCATTAGTTCCACACGAAACAAGAATATATACGAAAGAAATACAGATGTGCATCTCACGTGCTTGTTGCCTACTGTTGATTCCCTCGAATAATCTTCCCTCTCACGCTATTCTCTCATTCATCCTCAAACATACCATCAAAGAACTAGAGAGAGGATCGATATTGACATTTTCGATCCAATTAATATCGATGTCGTTGTCAAAGTTTTGCTTGGAGGTATAAACTAATAATGGAAAAATAAAAGATAACCACGACTGATGTAAACTCAGTGAGTGAAAAAAAAACGAAATTCTGAATTTCTGAGTAAATAATTATGAATTTTGAAAAAGCAACAAAGCTCTTGATTTCTTTGGATTAATTTTTGTAATTTTTACATCGAACGTGGAGCTCGTGAAGTTTTTGTTCACGATTTTTGTTCACGAAATTTGTCCAATTCGTACGATCGATCGTAACATTTATTTGGATTATTTAAAAATCTGAATTTATCATCAAATAATTATGAATTTTGAAAAAGTAGCAAAGCTTTTAATTTCTTTGAATTAATTATTGTCTGTAATTTTTAGATCAAACATGAAGCTTGTGCAGTCTTTGTTAACGATTGACGTTTGTCAAATTCGTACGATCAAATCGTAACATTAATTTTGAATATTCAGACCACGAGTGAAACTTTGAGGAATAAAAAAAAGTGTGGGCGAATGAAAGCAAGCATGTACACCTTTTGCGTATCGTTATCGTGTATCGCAATGTTCCTGCTTGGGGCATAGGCATGTATGCAAAGTCGGTTGTGTAATACATACACAGTGTTAAATTTCCAGCGTTTTTTGAAGCACCCTACAAGCTCATATGCATATACATTAAGCCATATGAGGTATTTCACGCCCAAGTGACTTTCTATGCCAACTAGAAGAAAAATAAAATGGTGCATTGTTAAAAAAGATGGTGTCGCAGATAAAAGATGCATTGGGAATTAAGACCTTACACTGAGCTAAGAATCAAAATGATAAATGTGTAATGCATGTTGAATAATAATTGAAAATTCATCCATGAAACGAAATGGACTGGAAAATTAACAGTTTTTTCCAGTCACTAACAAATCCCCACCCGGAAATCATTACTTTTCAATTTTATAGAACAAAATCGAACGAACGAAAACTCTGGGCTTTATGAATTTCGATTTTCTTCTAAAATACAAAAACAACTTCATTTTTTTCTTAACTATTTGTATGGCAACATGGTGATGACGAAAATGTGTAACTACGTAGCTCTCTGAATTAAAAATCGCACACAAAAGTGCAAGGTTTCTTCTTTCGAAAGAAAAAATATATTAAAATGATGTTTTCCTCATTATGGGTGCTTGTTTTATTTTCATTAATTAATGGTGAGAATCATATTTCGGTGGATTACACATAAAACGCCTTATTTCCAGTCCCATATATTTTTCTCATAATACTCGTGTGTGTGAGCTCTCATCTGCAGAGAAAGATGAGCCTTGGCTCTGTAGGTCCAGGCTCTGGTAATATATGTAAAATATTTTTAATTGTTGACGTTAAAATGTGTTCTCCAGGCTTGGAGCTGGCCTTCTTTTTTCAACTCTGTTTCGTACCTTGGCATTCTATCTTCCTCTCTATCTATATATTCCTCTCCTTGGATACTGAAGCAAACTGCCAGGGCTTCGTCGTTGCAAAATAACAATGTGTATCGTGCTCGGAACGTTTTTTTCTTTTTTTTCTGCCACCAACGACACCACGAAGCAAATCCTCATATATACATGTCCAGAAATATACACAAATATACTTTTTACGCAATCCTCTCGTTATTTATCTGCTTGGAAGAATCGCAAAACATAAATAAATACATTTTTTTTTTTTTAATTATTTGACGAAGTGAAGCGCAAAGATGTGGATTCAGCGGAAAAAGCTCCGGATTTATTTGAACTTAGGATTTCAGGGCGTGAAGATTTGCAGCAAAGATTTCAGCAAAAATCGTTTTCGTAGAGTTTCGAGTGCCGATGGGAAAAATATTGAATTCGGTTTGAAACAAATTGGAGCAGCTGATTGGCTGGGCAGACTTTGTCATGGAGTCTTTTCGTCTTGTTGTCACAAAATCGTTTGGGATTCATAAACTCTTCCGTCGCGTTATGCCAAATGAAAAAAAAAAAAAAAACGACGAACAAAGTTTCTCAATCGCCCGATAGCGCCCGAATCCTTTGAAGACAACATGCATATCGGATTTCTTTATATTTCTCGTTGACTTTTACGCGAAATCTTGACTCACTTTTCCGTTTTGCTTATTCACTACGAAATATACATAAATATATGAAGACTTTGCGGTTGCATTGCCAGATTCAGGGACAATAGGAACCATCGGAAGCCTCGACGTGAACAGTTCTCACACAAAACTTCCGTTCCAAATACGTCAACCGTGCAGAAACGGGTTCGCTTCGTCCGCTTTACTTTTATACTCCGAATCAGAATTTTTGCTTACAAAAAAAAACTTTGCGGCATTTTCTCCACCGAACTTTTCATCTTATGTAATTTCAGAATACATGCGCGGCCTCACTTTCATTTTTACGTTAAATACTATTGTAGAATAAAAACAACATCCATTCCCTTTGATCGATTCATTCTTCATTGTCGATACTCAATCATAAAAAAAAAAAAAAATTTACGAAGCTTTTTGCTCGACTTTCATTTTCAATGCCAGTGACTGCTCGTCCCCATGATTTGACTACAAATATCATTATTTTATATTTCTCTTATCAGATGAAAAGCACACCTTCGTTTTTTAACGAATTTCATGTCACGACGATAAATCGTGAGAGAGAAAAGAGACTTGCGTGCTTTGTAAATCTATGACGTGTGTTACGCCCAAATAATAAACCATATAGCACTATGGTGAGTATAAATTCACATATTCATGGATAAAAGTATTTATTTAATTCAATTAAGTGCTTTTTAACTGACGACGAGCGTCAGTATAATTTTTATAATAAATGCGGCACGAAAATATCAATATTCCATTCGAAAAATTGACCATAGCAGTAAAGATAGTGAGACTTATGCAACGAGCTTGGCAGAAATTTAAAAACCACACCCCACCCTTGACGATAAAAATGATCATACCGAGTGAAAGTTCGTTCTTTGTCAGCATATCCAAAAGCCCAATGATAAACTTCTACGCTGACTATAATAAAAGATTGTATCTCTTGTCAGAATCTCAGACATGTGGCGCTGGGCTCATATGATTTTTACAACGCCACGACCGATTGCGACTCTTTTACCCTAATTAGTCCAAGTCCTCGTACGCCGGAGCCTCACAGCACTCTGAAAATTCACGAGACAATTTTCTTTTTTTTTTCTCTCATTTATATTTTATTTTAATTCCCTTGGCCGTCGACAGAAACAAGATGGTTGTTCGTTAAAGTTTAAAAAGCGTATGATGGAGTGGGACTCTACGTTCGTCTCGATATGGCCTCGTGATACTTTAGTCTCACGCGATGTCTCTTACGAAATTTATTAAAAGACGTTTTCGAATAAAAGAATTAATCGCGATGGATCCATCGCTAAACAGCAACGTCGATGGAAAATCTAATAAAAAAAATCTACTTTTTTCGAGACCTCGAAAGCAAACAAACGAAATTAAAAAAATATCCGGCGAGGGTGACAATCGTAGCCACATCGATTTGACGGTAAACGTCTCTTTTATATAGTTTGAGCTTTCCCACTATTTTTCAGTGATCGAGCGATAATGCGTTGAGCGATCACGCTAAGGCGAATAACTGTCATGATTTTGAGGGTCAGTTTAATGTTTACCCTCGCAGCCCTTGTATTCGAATCTATTAATAATCCCAAAGACCACCCATCCATCTTTTATTAAGTCGAAATGTCATTGTGTAAAAATTGCAAATCTAGTTTCGGAAAATATGCCATTCCATTTCTCTAAACATTTTTCTAAACAAGAAAAAATTGCTTTCGTGTTTTCAGCTCGAACTAAATAACGAATGATTCGTTAAATGTTATCATTTCGCGTTCAATGGCGAAACGACGCATATGGCTGGGATCAGCTGATACGGAATTTTAAAATCTTTCGATTTGACTTTACAAAAAATGGCAATTGTTTTTTTTTTTTTCAGATCCAGGACCAAGCACCAGCACATTATCATCTGCTTTATACACAGTATAAATTTCCGTTGCGTCGGATCATCAACGATTTCGCTGTTTCGTTATAATTACGAGCGTTTTTTTCCAGAAAAATGACAGTTTTATCGGCGACCCCTGGTCGTTTCTTTTTCTCCCATTCGTTCGAACGCTACTTCGTTGTTATCTTGATATTTTTACGAAGGGTTTTTTCCATCGTTTTGGACGTTTCTTTCGTTTAATTTAAATGAGAAACGGACTAATGTGGTTTGGTGAACAAGAGAATGAGGGTAGAAAATATTCGTGGACGAGAGACAAGATATTTATATACATAGTTATGTATACATGATGTAACTTTTATACACGGTATATGTATGAGAAATAGAAGGGGGTGCTCTGAAGAGATGAGCTCGGAGCTTTCTGGGTTGGTTCGTAACGTAGAGGCGGATAGAACCACATTTTCATTAAGGCTGCTGATTTATCGGCATAGTTAGCCCCGTCGACCTGTTCCTTCCTCTCCTCTCCAGCCTTCTGAAGCAAGACGCCAAGGTTTTCATCCCTGTGCACCTACGCTACGCACCCTTCAGCCCTTGAAAAGCTTGTCTGTCTTTTCCCCTCGCTCCCTTATTTCTCCATTCAAAGGCTAACCTGCCACGTGGAAGAATAATCTTTGTCGCTACGAAGCGATACTTCAAGCACTTGCCAGGCCGGTTGATACCTTTTTCGACGTGCGTTGGTCACTTTTTTTAATGACGTTACATTGGCGATTTTTCCATTTATTCATTCCTGATTTGTCGAGTTCATGTGAATCCGTTCTGATGCTTAAAAAGACCCATTCGTCTTTTCCTTCAAATAAAAAATAACCTTCAGGCGTTTTTATAAATTACGATAATCGTTTATTAAATTGCAGGAATCTTTTATATCCAATACGAGCTATTCGTAGTCTTTGGCCTTCGAGAAAATGACTTTTCGTGAAAAAAAATAACCATCTATGAAAATTAGACCAGTCGTCTCAGAACCATACAATTTAGCACCAAAAGATTCAATCAAAATGCTATTTGAAACGACAAAAGTTTCGGTTCTATAAAAAAAAAAAATCAATCTTTTTTTTCCTCGTATAGCTTCATGTTTGGAGAAAATGGCTTCCAGCTTGACCAAACGTTGTCCAAACAGTTACAGATGAGTTTTTCAACGATACCTTAACATCGCAGTCTACCCTCAACTTGTCTATTGCGGATCCGCGCATACCAGCTATCCAATCTATCAGCCTTCCACGTTCGTACAGACTCAATTTATAAACAGTAGCATACGAGCAGGAGCTCCACTTGCCGGATGCTGTAGGCATTTTGTGCAGTACTACATAGGGCAAGGGCGAAGGAGCAGGTTTTCGCAAAGAAAAGATTCCCTCTCTTCACGAACATTTCTCCTAGAGGGAAGACGAATGGACGACATACGGTTCGAGTCAGCATCGGAAAAGCTCACGCTTCGCGATAAATCTCCTTGAAAATTTCACATGCAGCAACCAATTACCAACCGAGTCTTCGTCGACTAGGCATCGCAGTGGAATTAGAGGTGGCAAACAAAATATGCAAAGGACATCCGATATCTATAAAGAAAATGACCAATTTTTTTATTTTTGGATATTCGTGACGAGACAGGGCAAAGATGATTTTCTTGGTTATTAATGAACTAAGGGAATGAATTTTAGGATTAAGGTAAATCTGTAAATATTTACACGATATTCAGCAGCCGAACAGGGAAATATAATTTGGGCAGAAAATCCAATAAACTTGCAAATGATTAATCGCACAAGAAACGCACGATAGGCGAATATAAATATCCAAAACTCATGAGTTCCAGCCGCTTCTTGTGAGAGCAAGAAAGTTATAGGAGCATTGGGAATTGCCAGTTGATTATTAGCGAGATTAATACGTGTACAGAAAAGTGACTAAAATCGCGAAAGGGCAAGCTGTAAAAATGGGAAGATTGGATTGGGACGCGACGAAGGGTGGTTGTGCATTTTTTCGAACCCTAGAAAAATTCCTTCCCATGCGAATGGAATATTTCTCAAGCGTCTGAAGCTTAAAGATACGAAATTTTCATTTCCCAGAATAAAAAATGATCCAAAGGTTCGATTACATTCAAAATCTCGTTTCAAACAAATTTTTTAATGAAGCAAACTGAATGAATTCCAAGCAAACCCCATACGCTTTCTAAAGACACGTTGCATTCAAACGCGGTGTACACCATTGTTTCCTGGTGTTTGTCTCCCATCTTTTGGTAAAGGAATTAGCAAAGATATACATTGCTAAGAGGACGTTTATTAGGGACGAAGTGAATCTCCAGGAAAACCGATAAATTTCATCGCGAGTGTCTCTTACTTGTAATTAAAGGAGCAATTTAAACCGGCCATTAATGTCAACATTCCTAAACCGTTAGGCGTTTGGAAGGCACGCTTTATTTCAATATCTTAATACGTGTACGTGTCGATGGCCTAACGCCAAGACGATATGAACGATGGGTCATAATTATGGACACTTCCTACACATTACAAAAGGTTTTCTGATGCTATAGCTGCAGCAATTTCCTGCAGATTTTACTTCACATCATTTTTTTACAGTTTTTACTGTTTCACACTGTGAAAAATCGTTCAATGGGTCGCCACCCCTGGTTTTAGTATTAGACAATGAGAAAATATGCCATTTCCACTTTTCAGGGGATTGCAGATTGTTTACAACGTACACAAGAATTTTACTGTGCAAAAAACTATTCGATATTCCTCCCTGATTCCACTCTTGATGGTTTAGGACTTTTTCTGCTTCACAGTGTGAAAGTTCGTTCAATGGATCGATGCTACGCCACTGATGGTATTTGTTTGATGAAATATGGAAAAATTCTATTTTTATTTGAAATAATTGGATTTTTATCCATTTACGAACATACCCCCAGGTTTTATAGTAGGTAATGGTATTTATTACTTCTGCAGATTTTGTTCTGTGTCGTTTAGCACTTTTTACTGTTCCACAGTGTGAAAATTTGTTTAATGGTTCTGTACTCTGTCACTTATGGGATTAGTATGGTGTAATGAAGGTGTATGCAATATGCAATTTCAATGGGATGAAATGTGGATTGGTTCCCTCTCCGGATGGCATGGTTGTCAATGTCGATAACGTTTGTCTCAGTTATTTAAGAAAAAAGATGAATAAACAGTAACTGGAGGGACGATAAAAAGAATTTTTTCTTTAATTGAAACTTAAGGGTGGTTTCTGGAGAAAAAAAAAGTCTATCAAGTGTGGCAAAGCCTCGGTAACCAGGTAGCCTCCGTGGCGCAATTGGCTAGCGCGTTCGGCTGTTAACCGAAAGGTTGGTGGTTCGAGCCCACCCGGGGGCGTTTTTTTTTCATTTACGATCTTGTTTTGTCCCAGAAAATTTATTTCCATGTCTTTCCGAACGAGGCTTCGCAAACAGATTCGTCATTGAATCACGTCATTGGTTTGAAAATGCGATAAGAATGTTTGTGAGCTTGAAAGTCGAAGATTGAAAGTTTCAGTTTTTCGAGCGCAGTGCATCGTTTCAGAACATTTTTTTTAGCAGTTTTTAAAATTTTGTTTTCAACACGTGCATGTGTTTTTTTTCGTTATATCGAAAATCAACCCACGCTGCGATTTACTGCGCCGTAGGAGGCAAAAGAAATTCTGTGATTTTACTCCTACGTCAAAATATTAAAAAGTTTACAACAATTTTGATTTTTATAAAATATAAATATTATAAACGAAAAAAAACGTCAAGTAGGAAAATAAAAAAATGACTACGATTTTTTAATCGCACGTAAGAAGGCGCCGTGGCTTAGTTGGTTAAAGCGCCTGTCTAGTAAACAGGAGATCGAGGGTTCGAATCCCTCCGGGGCCTCGGGTTTGAGATTCGTACCTGACGAAGTCAATTCCGTTTTTTTTTCTTTCGAAGAATTTTTTGTTTTCGTATTTATCAACAAGCTCGAATTTGTTCCGAGACGATTGGAGTATTTTCCTGCGGATTGGAGTATTTATTTCGTTCGGTTTTATAGGAACAATCGATACGGAGTATCGATGTCAGAAATATCGACACTGCGTGGCTCGAACCGCACGAAGTTGGCAAGCCTGGGCGGACGCTCAGCTGTGCAGTCCCGTGGCGCGCTTCGTTGTTGTTTCTCTCGTTTCCCTCGCCGCGTGGATTATTCTTTTTACAAAAACGCGCAAAGTCAATTCTATTGTGAGAAATAACAAGCCGAGTGAACAATGGATTCGTGCACCGATCCGTTACATCTGAACGAGAACAATTTGTTCAAACATCTGAAAGATGGACTGCCAAAAAGTGCTAAAGAAACTCGTAACATTCTCGAAATTCGCGACGATGTGCTCTACGTATGGAACGCCGATGAGTGTTGTGTTCTCACTCTCAACATCGCAGCTACGTGCAGTAAACCCGGCGAGGCAATTGCCTATCAAGTAAGCACTGACAGATATTTACAATCGATCGAAAATACTTTGTGCCCGAAGGGAATTAGAGTCCATAACTTTCGCTCCACTACGCCCTTTACTTGCACATTTCTCAGCTTCATTTTGACACATTTTTCGACAATGTTGTTTATTTGCCCGCCATGGGACGCGTGCGTGTGTAACCTCGTGATACTTCCACACGTTCGATCGCTCAGTGCTATCACGCGCATGCGTCCAAATGTTTCCATCGAAGCTGACTCGCGTAATATTACGGCATCCAAGTTTTTGCATGTTTTTTTTTTTCTGCTATCGAAGAGTTTTGAAAATTGTCAGAATATAATGTCCTCGGTGCTTGAAGAACGATTATCGAAACGTCGATCTTTTAAGAGGGAATTAATAGATTTCCACAATAAAGTAAATTGCTTCCAATATTATTTTTCTCACATTTTCGATTCGCATTCGGACAAGTATATGTCTAGTTAGCTCGCAATTATTACGATACAGCGGGACGAAGGGACAGCTGTCATAAAATCTACACTGAAGGATTTTTCTTCGCACCCTTTTTTTTCTCTCTTTTTCTTTGATAGATCGCGGGACGAGAGACGAAAAGTCTCGGTCGGTAAAACAGCTCAAGGCTGTTACGAACGAGAGAGCTCGAGACATAACGCCCAAACGATTAAAATTGAATATAAAAAAAAAGATATACAACTCGTAAAAATCTTTCGTAAGCATTTTCGAAAAATAATTCAATCGTGCTTCTTGTTAGCGACCGAGTCTATTAGCTTCCGAATTAAATCTGTTAAAATGCGTTAATAATTTGTTCGGAATGGCGTCAGATTGACCATCGAATTGCACTGACGAAATCAACATATTATACAATTTTTCTCGAGCTGCACATAAACGAATTTTGATGTGGCTGCCGAGCAAGTAAATTCGTTAAACGCAATGTTCCTCCTCCTCGTGTTAGTTGGAATAAAAGAAATGCCGGAAGTCGGAGATGCCTCAACAAAACGCTGGACAATATTCGTCGAGGCCGCTTGAATTCCGATGGAATTCAATGTACGTAAAATTGACTTGGAGCTATATGTCGTGCAGGCCGTCCCTCCCCCGATCTTTTCGAGTAAAACTCACACTCTGCGGGAACACAAAATATACGTAGGTGGCTGGTAAGTGCAGGCGAGGAAGCCGCACTTGGAAAATGATTACGCGGTAAATGAAAGGGATGCTCGAGCGTGGGAGGGGGGGGGGGAGGAAGGGCACATAAAGGGTACATGTCCGAGAATCACACGGCATAAGAGAGAGGGCGAAAGAGATAGCAGAATGGAATTCAGAGAACCGCGGCGAGGACGGGTCAGAGAACGTTTCATTCGCGCCGGTGCTTTTATTTCATTTCAATGGCAATGCTCGCGTAGGATCAGCGAGTACATTAATGCCTCGACGCCCTTCCACTCCCCCTCTCCTCCTCCTCCTCCTCCTCCTCCACTGTCCTACCTCCCAACCCCCTTTTATGCTTCCCGAAAAGAGCGGTAAGGGGATAATTTATAGGAAATGGGTTGTTCGACGCTCCGGAGTAATTTAATTAAAATAAATGTCCGCGTGCCCTCTCCATATATAGTCCAGCCAGGAGGACTCTCATACCCTTATACCCTTTTGCTAGTTGCATGCTGACTTTTCTCTACCCCGCGCTATACTAGCCTGTGAATAAAATGCAAATTCAGACCCTTCCGACAATCTTCTCTATATCTGTATATTTTTATACATTACACATACATACTCAGTCGGTTTGTGAGCTTCTTCACTCAGATCAACGATGCAGACACACACACAAATATGAATATTTATGGTTTACAGAAATCTTGAGTTTCTCATCACACGTTTACGCATACGAGCTTTTTTTCACAAACTCAAACAATCCTGCGGTGGTCCCGAACGATAAAATGTTCCGGAATCCATGGACATAAATTGGAGTTTTTTTTACATGGTAAAAAAAAAACTAGATCAAGATTCTCAACTTTTAGCTTGGTGATGGACACTTGAACTTTTTGTTACGAGTCGAAATATTTTTTATTTTGATTGTGTATAAAAAGGAAATTCCATATTTCTGCAAAAAAAAAAGCAGAAAATTACACAGAAGTTTTGAATGCCTGGGACATGAGCGCTCGCGACAGCTGATCGGCAAACCTAATCGCAACTTTTAAGAACTCCCGATCGCACAATTTTCGCACAGTTTAGTACGAAAGTATCGAAAAGATTGATAAAATGTAAGCATTCGTTGATATGGAAAGTTTCTCGGGACCTGAATCGTACGCCCTTAAAGTCCTTCGAATTTTCCAACAAAAACAAAACTTCGATTGCAATTTCCAATGATTGACGATTTATCAATAAATATATACGAATATGCACCCTGAGAAAAGAAATTTGTTGATTCAACAAAGCCAGAGGGCGAACGAAATCCATTTTGTTCATTTGACAAAACAAGTTATTGCCTCAACTCTACATATATGCGCTCACCGCCTCATTACTTTTTTTTTCAATATGGCGGTTTTGTCAAATAAACAAAATGTTTTTTCAAATTCACAAAATGGATTTCATTCGCCCTGGCTTTGTTGAATCAAGAAATTTTTTTTCTCAGTGCAGGAATTGGCGGGCAATGTTCAGAGGAAAATTCACTTTGAGGAAATTCACTTGAATTGGTCCCAGTCCGAATGGTGCAGATCTTCGCTTCAAATCCCCGGGGAGCACGAGACAGAGAGTGATGTAGCTTAACGGATGTACTTCGCTCGCGAGGACGAACGATATTTATATATAAAGTCACAGACAGTCCTCGCGTTTTCCCGCTCTCCGTCTCTTTCTCTCTCTCTCTCTCTCTCTCTCTCTCTCTCTCTCTTACACATACTCGCCACTTTCCTTTTTGGACTTGATAATACGACTTCCGGCAAGGGCGTTAATACGCCTACGCAGAGACGAAGAGAAAAGCCCTATGAAGGAAAAGAGTGTAGGGAGGGGTGGTTCCCCGGTGCAACTGAAATATCAGTCGTAAATAATAAAAGTTAGCTTCGCGGTTCCTCTTGGTGCGAGAGTATAGGCGAGAGAAGTCCCTTCCCCTGGTCGGTACTCGCGCCGCGTGGACTTTAAACCGGAAGATAGGTGTCGCCGAGGACCGTGCCAGGGGCTAAGGGAGCAGGGTGTGCGGATGAGGGGAGGCTTCGGGAGAGATGGCCTCGCGTATATATACCGAACACTCTCGGTATGGTGTGGAACGATAGGGGGATCGGGGGGTGTAGAAGCGAGTACGGGAGACAAAGACGCGCCATTGTCAACCGCGACTACGCCATCGGAACTCGCCATCCGCCGCGGGAAACTTTGAATCATTTTTATTGCATAGAGTTATCTTTGTTACCAGCGGAACGAACGTCTAAACGCGTCGTCCTCTCGTTCTCGTCTCTTCTCCTCTCTTCGCGAACCCCGAAACCCTCCGCCCCTTATATCTCACTATAGAACCCGCCGCTGCGCTACCATGTACTAACACTACTACACTTTTTCAAATGGCCACAGGCTTTTGCAATCCTCCATCTCTCTCCCTCTCTCTCTCTCTCTCTCTCTCTCTTTCTCTCTCTCTCTCTCTCTGGCTGCTTTTCTTCTCTCTGTCGCCCCCTTTTTATCTTTCTGTCTTTTTACTTTCTATATCTTTTCTCACCCGAGAGATACGAGATAATACGAACGCGAAAACGTTCACACCCCTTTGACTACCCCCAAATGGAATAACTTCTTTAATTTGGAAATTTACCGCGTTTCCCGCCAACGACTACCACAAAGATGACGACCGAGAAAGAACGAGGTGAGGACTCCCTTGTCTACTCACCAATTCACGCGGTCATCATACCCGGCGAATGTTAGTCCAGAGTCTTTCAACTCTATTTCACTTGCTTCTTAATTCTCCCGGGAAAGTACACTTTATATCATTTGTTCTGCGGCATTACATCACTGCAGTCTTTGATCTCTTCAAAGTTTCCACAATGATTGCCACTTTCGGGATTACAGCGGAGCTAATCACTTTTGTGATAAAAATTCAACGGCTCTCGCATGCTTTCCCATTACAATTTACATGAAGAATAAATCTTCAATGTCGTCGGTCTTTTCTTATCGAAGATCCGGTGGAAATCAGAAAAGTCTGCCAGGGAATTAAGATCCAGTTTTGCGATGACAAAATCGACTTTACCACGAGTCTTAATATTTCTTCCCCATGCTTTTTATTCATAGGGTGCGATAAAAGTTCAATGGATGAGAATGGACAATAATAAGGGTGAAGATGTGAATTCAGCGAGCAAAGTGTCTCCGTGCTCTTCTCCATGCTGCAGGACTCTTAGCCATGTGTATGGAGAAAAGAAAAGAAAATATATGAAAAAGTCACACACGCTCGACACTTCATAAAAATTCCAACGATGTATACGGAATCGTGCTCAATAACCCGCGCCCAGAAAAATTTCTATGCGATGTACTTATTTATATTTTTTCCCCTTTCATTCGGTCGATTTCTATTCGACACTTATTTTTTATCGAGGAAAGAACGTAGGAGTGAAAAATTCTATTGCATGGAAATTCAACGATGAAAATTCGACCGCAAGAATTCTTATGGCAAGAAAATGCAGATGCGAATATTATCGCAGCAGAAGGAGCTCGATAAAAAATAGGGAAATTGTAGTTTCGAGCAGTTTTTATCGCAGGGAAATGAATCGTGTCATGTAAACATTCATAACTTTTTATAATGAAGAAATCCTTTGAAAAAGCTTTTCTCCCACGACCGAGGCTCCTCATATGCGCATATAAACTGGAGATGAAGGCAATCTACTCTGCTGGCCCAACCCCTTAACTAATAGCGCGAGAATAGTTCGTTCCAGTTGTCCAGCCGAAGGGTGCGCCTTATCTAAATTAAAACCGCGTTCTCTCTCTCTCTCTCTCGGTCTCTCCTATACGCAACGTAACGTGGCAGAGATCTTTAGCCCCCGGTCGAGTGTTGAAAAAACGGTGACGCGGTGGGATGCGAGTTGGAAGGGCACGGAGTAACTGAAACGAAGGAACAGAAAGTCGTGGGAGGGTCAGCGTCGCGAACGAAATAGAAAATTCCTCGTGGATATAGCCCGTGAGATTCCTGCATGGACTTTATACCGACGGCGGGATATGAGTTCCGTGATAGCATCGGATAATGAGTCCTCTCCCTCCACCACCAACGCTTCTTGCACGACGATAATTAAAAACTATTTTTTTTTCTTTCTACCTCCGACGTTCTCGAGTAATCGCGCCCGCAGCGTATGCACAAAGATTGACGTTGATCACTTGGGCGGTTCACGAAGAAACACGAGAAACGTTAAGGACGCAGAGAAAATCCTGGAAAATCCGAAGTAAATTAAATTAATGCCGATTTATTTGATGAGAGATCGAAATTAGCTCGAAGGCAAACGATTTTTACAAAAAATTCAATGGCGATACTATTTTATTAGATACACAGGACCACCCTCCAATCTCCCACCGGTTTCTCTTTGAATAAGGAATGTACAGATGATCAGGAACTTTGCAAAGACGATAATTGTTCGTTCCTCACGTACAACGATCGTAGAACAAGAATACGAAGATATAAGATTATGGCAATAGTCGTTTTCCTCGAGAGAATGGACGGAGCTCTCCTGTATCTCGCAAACGCACCGCGGAACCTTTTCACACGTAATATATATATGGGAAAAGCGAGAGAGAGACGACAGGAGGACTACTCGCATTGCCTATTGTCAAACTTGCCCGTTAAAATACACGAAACGCCCTCCTCTGGCATCCCCGAAGAAACAAACCTTACCCCGTAGATCTCAGGTTGTACGCCGGCAGGGCGAAGGCAATAATTTTCCAGTAATCGCCGTGACCAAATCTTAGTGGAGTCGAGAAATTTGTAAGGGCTGTGTTTGTTCCTTGGCATTATATTATTTGATATATACGTACATAATGTTTATTGCACTGCGTTCCGCATCGCACCAATTGTCTTGTGTTTTATGCCTGCAAGCAGAACTGTACTTAGCATTATTATAGACTTTAACGACTAGGGCTGATCCCAATTGTTTCTCGTGCTTGGTGACAAAATCACGAGCGATAACTCTCTGTAACTTGCATCTTCGTTTTTTCTAGCGAAATTACAACAAGATCATTTGATTCTGCGTAAAGACTCAGTTGGAATGTTCCAAATTCTCTCGATGAGCCTTTTGAGCTTCGACGAGAAATTCATAATTCCAGAATTGATTTTAATCCTGAACTTCGTCACTGATCGACTTTCCCCAATCTTGTTGATTCTTTCGACCGCTTCATGGATGAGTTTGCTTTACGTGTTTTTTAGTGACTTAGCGCACTTAGGGAATGAAGTTCCGATCATTCGGGTCCCACCGGGAGATTCGTAGCACCTTTTGGGAAAAACGGTATAATGCATTTATTTTAAGCAGCAGTCAGGTTATACTTTTCGTACATACGTAGCATGATTTATCAAGGAGAAGTTCTCTTCCGGTGATGTTGAATATAAGGGATTCGCTTGCGCCGGGGAAGTGGATGATGGGTCTCTTTCCACGAGGTTGGTAAGGAGCTCCGGACAGAACCAGGAGAGCTACTACGAGCTCAAGCTCGTGAAGCCAGTGCTGGGAGAAGAAGAAGCATTGTCAGCTCGAGGGTGGGCTTCCTTCGCGCCTGGGAGCTAATGCATTTCCTTTACAGTTTTAATGGGCATTCATAACTAAGTTTAATAACGCACCGGTAGGAGGGCAAAAGTCGTAGTGGTTGCATATCTAATAATTCCTTGAAGTATCCTCGCAACGCCAGGGCACTCTTCCCGACAAGAAAAGCACGCTTTCTCATCAGGAAGTGTGCTCGGAGCACGCCGGGGGTTCGCCAACGGTATATTCACATACATATCGAGTCAAGCTCTATATTCACCTCGGGATGTTGCGTCCATGGTCATGAGATGCGATGCGGAGCTTAAGAACCATAAACAGCCCGATACTCTACGATGTGATTAGTTCCAAGAGCCTTGAGACTGAACCACTGGAAATTGATTCGATCCAAGAGGGAATAATAGAGATGATGACAAAAATGCCCATTAGTTCGTCCAGGCTCGCAATTTACTTCACCGCATGTCCGTTGAGCCTGGAACTTTTAATTTCCTCCAAATTTCTAGCTTCCGCACAGGCTTTGAATTCTCGTATTCCTCGAGATGCTTCGTTCGTTGTATTGTCATGGTAATTTGTTAGAAACAAACATTACGAATGTAGGCGATGGGGGCGGTTGGAGGAATAAGACAAGAGGTTGCCTCAGCCGAAGAGGAACGCTTCGGGAGGAAGATCCGGATGAAAGTGCGTTCAGGATGGCGGAATCTTGCGAATGAGAGAGAAGAGAAAGCGGATGAAACGAAAGGCTTGAGACTCGGCGTTGTACCATAACGCCCCTGTTGGCAAGGGGGCAAGTTAAAGGCGCAAGATCTACCGTGTTTTGGACAGTGTCCATTGTCTCGAGGAATATTTATTGGTTAAGAACAGCGTCGTTCCTTCTCGGCGAATACCTCCCCGCCGCGTCTTAGCTCAGCTAAGAAGGGATTCTTGGACCAAGACTCCAGCGCTTATGCGGCGTTACGCGGGATTTATATCATCCAAGAAGCAAGCGCAACGTGCAAGACACCCGCCACCATGCAGACTGCAGCAGGGGATGAGGCTCGAGAGCCATCCTATTATGTACACGCGATGCTATCCCGAGACATGCCCCTCGTGAACCCTTCGCTCTTCCTCCACCTTATACCGGAAACTACTTCTGTATATATTCAACAACTTCTCATAACTACTTCTTCAGAAGTCCAGAATGCTCCCAAAAGTTGAGAAATTCAATTGCGACTTACCGGAAGAAAATTTAACACTAAGAACCGCCACCGGCTAAAAAGTTATCGCGATGCTTCACGTTGTATAATTGCAAAAATTATTACGAAGAATCTTCATCGCACTGTCTTTTCGCGGTTGGCTCTTTACACTCAAATCTAAGATGAATCGATTTATCGGCCTCGAAAAAGGCAAAGCTTCCTTCTGAAACTGACCCCAGAACCAATAACCAATTTTTTTTCACCTCATAATCGAAATTTCTTTCGTTTTATTGTGACTAACAGAAAGATACGTGGGAAATATAATTACGTGCAAGTTTGGTTGACAAAAACTCGTGGCTACATCGGCGACTTGAGGAAACTGACAAAAGGGTTTCGAAGTTAACATTTTGACATTTTTCTGGCTAAGGTCGATTCGAGGATTTACGTTGTGACGGAAAAATACACGTTAGTCGATGAGGTTTGCCACCGAGAGATAGTTTCATTGAAATGACGAGAAAAAACGTAGCGATAAATGAAAAGAATTTTAGCAGCGACTCGACTCGGAGGGAAATATCTCTGACGGGGATGATGGCTAAGGGCAGCAGCAAAAGAGATTCGGCAAGGTTTACGGCACGGTGAGATAATGCGCAATCATTTCGAAATGGAAATTAAAATCGGATGATGAATCCTAACGATGCCGTTTATTATTTTAATTTTCTGCGATGTTGGGCTTCCGCGCGGTATATTACTTTGGGTAAGGATACGATTTTCTTAGCGCTCTTTCGCCCGGCCGAATGCGAGAGGATAGCGGTATATTTTCTTGGGCGGTGATCTCGAAGCATTTCGCTGGCTATACACCGAACCCGGTAACTCGAGTTCGAGACACTAAATTACGTTCCTATTAGCCGTATAATTACAAGATGGTCCCAGTAATTTCCGTTTATTCCGAGTTTGCCTTTGGCTCGAACGGGCTTCTCACACTTTTTCTTCTCACCCTCCTCTCCATTCTCTCGACTCACGTTTTTTCCTGCGTTTTACCTCGCACCCACTAGCCTCGCGCGTACACCCCAGTTTTTTCCTTATTCCCGGTATTACATCATCAGCATCACGATCCCCGTGCCACGTCGTACATTTTTCTTGCGATACGAAAGATGTAATAATAAAAAAAGGAAATACGTCGGAAATATAGCAAAAGTGAGCCAATGATAATCGTCTCAAGGCATATACGAAGATTATTTTCCTACGCATTCTTTTATCTTCTTGCGTTAAACACACGAGCATTATTCTCGTAGAATAGAGAAAGCAAACGCGTGAGTGTGACGTGGGTAGATACACGTCGTACACGGAGCTTATACGAATTTATATATTTTCCAACGAGAATCGCGAGCGAGACGCTTAAAGTCCCTTTTACACTTTGTGCTCCTTTATTTTATTTTTATTTATTTTTACCTTTTCCCCCTCCACTCTTCCTCCACCGACTACATATTCTTTACAGAGCTCACTGATAGCTCTCCAGAGCTCTCCTAGCGATCTCTCGCTTTTTTCCAGTCCTCAGGCAGTTTATAATAATGTAACTGTAACTTTTTATGCCCCTCGTAACGCGAGGGATCGTTGAGGAACGACGCACGATACGTATCGTACGTTTACACATATATACGAGCTTCCCCATAAGTATACCGTATGCATTTATGCTTTTAATGGACGCCACACTGCAGAACGCTCCATCTCATCTGCGCGTCGAGTCCGTATCGAGTCCGAGTCGTATATCTCAGTGATTCCTGCATGGAAAAGCAGCTTTTCTTTTACGACATCGTGTGGGCATTTCTCTCACGAGTACGCTAACGAGAAAAAACGTAGATTTATCGATGCCGAAGAGATCTAGAAATCTCCAACTTTTATAAAACAACGCAGCCCTTCGGTATCTCGCTTAATCGTTCGGATTTCTGGTGCTTCGGAGAATCGGTTATAGCCGAAATGTCACTATGGCGCCGGATAACCAATTTCGTTGCGATTTTGTGCTTTTTTTATCGTAAAATGCTCGTCAATATTTTACTGTCGTATTGCTGAGCCTGTGATGGCGGGTCCGTAATTAATCAAATGGAATGAAACGTCTACGTGCGTGGAAATGCCAACATTTTTTCAACACTCGGATCCTGCGTAGGAAGATTTCAAAGCCTTCGTTCGGTGAGAAATAACATGCTGGCAAAAAGCATCGTTGAATTATTTTGCGACAAAGCTCAAGCCATTTTGTCGTTCGCACAAAAAATAAAAAAACTTTGAAAAATTCGTATTGTTGGGATGTGCGGAATATAGCGCGATATCCTTACACATTAACTTCATTAGCTAGAGGCTACACAACGACAAAGAATGAAATCGTGCAACATATTCGTTGGATTAGAATTTTCGTACTGAAAAGAGTTCCGATTCTGTGAAAAACTGCTTTTTATATATTTGGTTGAGTATTAGCGAAAATAGACTTTTGCCAACAAATCTTTTACGAGCAAAGCTCTTTCGAGCCAGAATTTCGTCCAGGTATAACGGACGCATATAGAAACACGAGAAAACGCGAGAGGGAACGAGCCAGAGCACGAAGGGTAAGGGAAAATAAGCCGTTGGAGCCGCAACGACGTTAATTAGATAGGTGAGTATTATTTTTATCCGCAGAGTCGGGCATAATTAAAGCCTCTCGAGTAGATAAATATATCAGAGACCGAGAGGTAAGCACCGCGAGGGGCTCGGCTACCTTGAGCTTTTGCTGTTTTGCTTCCCTTATGCTGTTATGTGTTGGTATACACATCCGCGGAGAATTCTTCATAAGCACACTCGGCTACTGCTCTTTTCCCTCCCGAGAGTCGTCTCTTCGTCTAGTGCATATAAGGTTTCGCCAAAAGTGACTCCTCAACCTAACAAATCAGTTATTGGCCACCTATGAATTCGAATCAAACGCTTTTATATATTTTCTTCCGTTTCGTGCCTATTTTTCTTTCAATATTCTAATAATTTCATGAAAATCGTGACGGGCGCGCTAAAAATGCGAGACACAATGAAACAAACAATTGAATCGTTTTTCAAACGTCCTCAAATCGTGGTTACGTACCAGCCATTCGGGAAAACATGAATTTGAAAATGTCTCATTTCTTATTTAACTTTGATATGCTTTCGAAAAATTACGTATTTTTTTATCGAACTATAAAATTCGCAGTCGCTAATAGGAATATTAAAAAAAAAAAAATTCAATCTTCTTTTTTAATCGAGAAACTGCCAAAAGCGGCGCATTGCTGCCAACGATTGTACCAGTTACACGAGCTGCAATACTTGACGCTCTTGTTTGCTTTTCTCGCGGAAAAAGCTCGCAGGAGCTCCGACAAATTCTCGCATCTACCGCGCCTCGACTCGTCGCGGCACCTTATAAAATAAAACGCAGGAGATACTCAAAAAAACGAAAGATAGAAAAAGAAAAAATGCCGTTAGCAAAACCGCCGTTTCGTTTTTCGAGTTAATTTGAATTTCGTAATTACCCCAAGTCTCTCCCGCTGTAGATCCGCGAGTACTTGGCCAAACTCTGGCTTTATGCTTAGTGTATACTTAGGAATTCGAATAGGTATGTACGAGAAAAAAAAACTACTTGGCCAAGATACACTCCTCGTTCTCCCTTTTTATGTGAGCCACGTTTTTTTATTTTTACTTAATTTACCTTCTCGTTGAGCACGCACTGCTCGCGTACCCATTGCTTTTCAGTTGCCAGCAGCAAAAAGAAATGCCTTGCTTATGAGGCAAATTATAAAATCGACTGAGACATACAAGAATTATTTATTCCAGCATCATGTTGTGCAGCGTGCTCCACCGTTCCCTAGACCGGAAGTTTTGATTATTATTAATTATCATAATTATGCATTGGCATTCCGCGCACATTTCCTTCAACGGTACTTTCCAGGCAACCCCAAAAAATCACTATTTCTGCAATCGATCATAAGGGCATTATTTCTTATTCGGAATTCGGTTTTCGAGCAATATTTTCCGAGTGGAATGAATTTCTGTTTTAGTGTTTTTATCTGATTTTTTTTCACGTATTTATTGAGTCCTTAAGAACACGTACAAATTTTTTCACGAAGGAAACGAATATGATGAACATTTCAAAACAGATTTTGAGCTTGCTTTGGCCTCTCTCAGGTTTCACAATATTTTTAAGAACTTTCATGGGATTTAGGACTAGAATCAGAGTTTCAGAAACCCAACTGGAAACTCATGTCCTTTGAAAGGAAGTTCTAGGCAACAATCCGCATGATGTTGAAGTTTGCATCGTTGCAATGCAACGAAATTCTGTTTTTTCTTCAGAAGAGCTCATAATTATTATTCAACATTTGGTCTGAAAAATAAAACGATCCTATCTCGCGACCTAAAAACTCAATCGACGCGAAAAATTGCCATGATTTTCAAAATCCAATAAATAATAAATACACAAAATATTTTTCGTTGAATCTCAACGTTGCAAACTTCCGAGTCATACAATCCACTCGTATTTACCAAAATTGCGTAATATCTCGAAGTCAGTAATTCATTGTTGTGTTTATATTCGAATTTTCTAAATGTGATAATACACCAAAAATGTGTGCGTCCCGATCTCAATTGGACTGAGAAAAATGGGGGATAGCTTGGGTGAAAGATGATGACAATAATTTAAAAAGGAAGATTAAAAAGTGAGAAAGAAAAACATCGAAATGCCGAGGCGTAAAATTTAATTCTCAAATGCTTTGGCAATCTCTTTTATTTCTACGCTTGGTAGGCGCACTTTTTCAATTCGTCTCATGAAATTTAACATCTTCATCAAGATTTAAGGTCGCGACACGGTATATATACTATGGCGATCTATCCCCCGTCACCGTGTACTCGAGGGGCTTTTATCGAGAAGCGAATGCAGAGAGGAAAGACTAAAGGGAAAAAATGGAGAGGAGAGACTGTGAGAGAGCGACCAATGGGGCGGTGGTGAGTGGTCCTAGTACGGTATGTATATTTGTGCCAAAGTTTTCAACGGGAGTGTCGTAATTACCAAGTATTTTTCACGTCGCTCGCCCACTACCAAAAATTCCCTCATCCGAAGAGCTGATTGATACTTTGTATTCAGCTCGAGGGCATCGCTTCTCACTCTCTCCGACTCTTTCTCTCGCTTTGCACTTTTTTTCCGCGTCATCCCCTGAAGGAAAAAAATTGAGGGTGCGTTAATTCGAGGAAAGACACGGTTGGCAAGAGTTTGAGACGTTGCGAGATGGGAAAATGAGGCGCGATGGCTCGTCCGACAGATCGAGAGGTTTTTGACAATGAAATCAAGTCATTCCGAACTTGACACCTCGTCGTTGTTATTTTATCTTGTCAATTAATTGCGCTCAAATTTCCTGCTCAGGTTCGTCTAATTACGAAATCTCTAAATAATTTTAAGATGATGCGTGATTTTTCGTTTATTGCTTGCTCAGTGTCACGGAAAATGTGATTGATACCAAAAAAATTGAAACTCGTTACATTACTGAATTTTTTAATCAGCAACCAGAAAAAATGGAAAAAAAACTTGATCGATTTATGACCTTTTAGATCTTTTTTCAAAAATTCATTAGTCAGCGCGTTGAAAATCTCGTTTGATGACTACGCGGTGACTAACTGCTTAGAGATGAACAGATATTTTGAAACTTCGGAGATTTTTCACAGTTAATAAAATTCTATACCAGCGTATCGTGTATATATCACGGTAATTTTTTTTTTTTCCTTGCTGAGCGGAAACGTTGTCAAGGATATTAAAGACCTATCACAGAGATGCTTAGGCACTCTGATTAAACTAAAAGAGAGGTCGTAGTGTGAACAACGAAGGAGATGGAAAAACAAGAAAGTGTGTGTATGTGTATATTGCAGGAGCGTGTGACGAGAAATTCGGATGGGGTGAGATGGTTTGTGTATCCAACGAGGCGAGAGAGAAAGACCCTTATAAACTCGAGCCCCATTTCACTCAAGGTTCATCTTTAATTTCTGCTCGTTTTTTAACTCCAGCTTTTTCTCTCTTTCCCGTTTTTCCTTGACACTTCTTTAAATTCTTGCAGCTCTCTCGTGCCCCTCCGGTAACAGCAACCGACGATTCGGTTGCTCCTCATTCTCCTCCGAACCTCCATCCACTCCGAGCTCCCTTTTCTCACTCCGGTTTTGTGATCTGTTCTTCCATTGGTCCGTTCGTCTTTTTTTTTTTTGACCTCGCACCTCGTACAAGTCCGAGAGAGATTCTCTTTTGCCTCCCAAAGTGGTAGGTACTGCTCGCTCATTTCTCCGGTTGTCTCACGGCGATTAACCAGAGCTGGAACGTCCCATGCCCAGCACCACCCTTACCTTCCTTATTCCTACCCTATCCACCTCTTCGTTGCCTCTTTCGCTTTCTTCGTCTTTGCCTCTGTGGTGTTGTCTTTTTTTAGCTTTTTCTTTCCTCCGGAACCTCCGCAAGGGCGACAAAGAGCCTCGTCTCGTCTTCTCCGCTGCGCGGGCAAAGTTCCTTCAGCTTCTTTCGCTGCCCTCTTGCCGGTAGTCACATCCTTAATATCGTCTTTTTAAGATTTTTTTAAGCGCCATTAGGGAAACTATATTGCCACTCGCCGACGTTCAGCTCTCAGTGTCTCTCTCTCTCTCTCTCGATCTCATGCTCTCCGGTGCTTTCTCACTTTCTCTTTTCTTCCTCTTCTTTATTCACACCCTGACATTACACGTCCTCTCTGTTCATTCCGTACGGGACGTGAGCAGTGGCAGGAGAGCCAGGAGAGCAAGTCGAGAACTCGCATATATCGTCTCTCTTTTCTTCGACCAGCCAGAGAGCTTACTATACGAACATCCAAAAAGCATACGCTCCCAACTCTCCATCGCTCCTTTTCTACTACTCCGCGATTCTTCGTTCCTTCCCTCGAATTGCGCAAATAAATTTTCTTTATTTTTACAACCGAACCGTGCCCCGTAAGAACGAGAACGACTGCCATCCCGTTCTTCTAGCCAACGAGTCACCCTCGGCCAATCGTCCCACCGTTTTCTCTCGCTCGCTTATCATTACCTTATTTTATTTTTAACTGTCGGCATCACTTTGTACTATACGCTCGCAATGACCTTTCGAAGTACGCAAAATTATGCGACGTAAAATGCTTCAGGTCGTCTTACGATTATCCAAAAAACGACGATCGACACAGTCGTTTTTAACTGAAAAATTTATACAAAATCGAAGGAAAAGTTTCGTTTGCATTATTTAACAAAAAATTACATTTTTTCTTGCTCCCGCGGCCTTTGAATAACTTTATCTTCCCATGGAAGCTCCATTTCTATTTTGACACTTTATTATCGAGTTCCCAAAAGCCTCTACTCTCTCGTGTCCCTCGCGACTAGTCCAAGAATATATAGAAGACTGGCCAACACGTCGTAACTCATAACTGACGGAAATAGGATCGTGCTGGCAATATGTTATTGAAATATCGCACCCTCGTGTGTATTTTATCGCCCAGGATATGTTTAGAGCATATATTCAACCTGCTTTTGATTCTCTACCTCGCATGATAGATTTATCCGCATTTTGAGAATTGGATATCGTCGATTTGGCGGAAAATCTTGTCGGAGCACAGATTCTACAGATTTTTAAATTAGATTACGCTCTCCGATTTTACCCTCGAGCTGTTCGGTGAGGAAACTCATGGGGCAGCCGGGCGAGCGAGGGCTCGATTTAGGATGTCGTTGCTTCGAGTCCGAAGGGAATATAAAAATGGACGCTGGTAAGAATTATGCCACACACGAGTAGAGGATGAGCGAGAGAGAACTATAATATGGAGAATAAATGGGAAAGTGAGGAACAACGTCTATAGTCGTAGAAATACACGTGGAAATAGCGAAGAAGTCGCGGCGCACGCCTTACGAAATAGCGCGGCATGGCTTTTCGCAATTAGACTTTTTAATTTTTATTAGCGACTCCGCGGTCGGCGGCCGCGCCTAAGCGTATGCATAATGTCATGAATATTTTCGTCGTAACTCTGGCAACTTGTCTCCCAAGGAATTAACCCTTAAATTAGCAGTTAGCCTCCGACGCGGTCTCAGACGCAAAGTCCCTGCGTCTCGGTAAATTAGAACCTCTCGTAGCTTCTCGTGCACCATAGGTAGGGCGACCAACGGAGAAATGAACGAGAGTGAGAAAAATGTTGAAAGAAGAAAGGACGAAAGCTTGCTTATTGTCTATATGTATACGGATCACTGAGTTGCTTTTCCCTCCGTGCACCTTGCTTGCAAAACTCTTTCCCATTTCAACCACCAACCCCTGATCCTTCGCATCCTCAAATCTGCCTCTTGCCCCGCTCGGAAACAAAAACTTTCCGTGGCCGTCCTTCACGCCGATCTTCCAACAGCTACAAAGAAGCTCCTCTACGCTTTTCTGCTCAAGGAAAACTTGGCGGAATCCTCTGAGGAATTATGACGTTAGCTAATTTTATGAATTATCTCAATTCCAGAATAACCGCGCCCATTCATTGACTTTTCATTGAATGTACTTGAACTTTCGAGCCAACCAAGTTGAATACAACATAAAAATTAATGGCTTCTCATCGAGACAGCCGAATGATTGCATCGTGAAAAAAAAAAATCTTTAATTCACTATCCGAGAATGATGGAAGAAATTTTGTAAACGATACTCATCAGCAACCTCTTTTCCTTCTTATGCTTTTTTACAGTCTAAATATCTAAAGTATCGAGTGAAATATCGAAGTATAAATCGACTGAGATTTTCAAACACAGTCGTAAAAAGTTGGATGATTTTTTCGGTTATTTTATTCCGTCGTTTGAACGTAATCGGGCTAGCGCGATATTCCTTGCTGATTGGTATACGAATGAAGGTTAAAAAGGAATGGAAGGATTGGTAGAGACTTCAATGCTGCATGCCGTGCGAATCGAACGCCTTCGGTTGGCTCCGTTTCCCTTGGAAACGGATTGGAATTTTCGTTTCGCATGGTATCAAAAGTGTTGGAGAAAAAAAACGTCCCGCTGAACTTTTGGTGGCAACTCGCGTGCTCTTCCACAGAATCCACAGCAAAAAAGTTTGTTCAAATTTATCATTCACTCTGTTTAAGCAACTGGAAAGCCCGGAGCAGTTTTTCAATAAAAATCTCAATTCGTTCGTAGGGAAAACCATTTGGAAAGAAATGGATCGAATTTTTTCACTGCGTGAGGTCTGAGCCGAAAAACCACAGCAAGATGCGGGGTTAGCTTATTTTACAAACGTGCTTCGGTGGGTGACCGGATGGCGAAGAAGCCAAGGATTTACGGTGAACATTGCGAATAAAAATATGACGGGCTCTGGGCAGTGCAGCGAGGAACTTATTAGAGTTATGCTTCCGCGGGTGGAGCTCAGGATTCCGGACGGTGGCCGAGTCAGGGATGGTGGTTATTTAAGCCGGTTTTCTAAGTGTGCATACTAAATATGATAATATTGCAATGGTGGGCGGGGGAAGGAAAGAAAAAAAAACAGATATATACGAAAAACGTCAGAGTGGTATTTAGCCTTCCGTAATTAGAGAATCGTGACTCGTTTGCAAAAGTTTCGTATTTTCGTCGGTTCGCATATGCGTGTAAAACGTAATATACACAGAGGCGTGCTCGCTTCTCATCTCGCGTCTTCTCTATACGTCGTCTCTTGTACCGGGAATATATTATGCGACACGAGAAGTGCTTTTGACTAATGCCGATGGACCCGACGTGACCTCTTCCATGTTTTTGTCGCCTTATTTAACGCACTTCCGCTCTTTCAAAACTTCTCATCCCGACTCTACCGGCTTGATTCGGTATCACCAAGATTTCTTTCAGTGCAAAAACCGCTGCATTATTGCAGTCTGACTAACATTTCTTGCTATTTTTTGGAACAATAGCCCAGGAACCTGCTTCGGAGCAACCATAAATTCATGGATATGTGGAAAATTGTTGATCGAGGTTAGAAAAACATTCCGACGTACGTGGACCACCTGCAGTCTTTTCTGCGATGACATCAACATTCAGCTGCGTCATTGGTGATTGCCATTTTGGTCGATCAAATAAAGTTGCAATTGTTTATCTGTATTTGCAGAGAATTAGAATTTTCTAATCCCTGATGCCTTGATCGAGCGAGTAAAAGAAAAAACATGCTCCGACGAGGTATGCCCTCGAGTAAGGGTGAGAAAATAGCAAAGTTCTTCTTCTCTGGTTCTCTCCTGTCAGAGCTAGCGGGCTGGCCAGACCGGCGCGATGGACTCGGTGGGTGGAACCAGTTCGAATTCCCGGGATGCACCATTTTCGCATGCCCAACCCCATCCGTGCAAAACCACCGCGCTACGTCTGATGATACTCCTTTACACACCCCACCCCGAACTTACCCTCTCCCATGTGCCCAGAAGCCAGGTGTATCGAGCCAACGTATAGACATTCACGAAGCTCCCAGCTCGACATTCAAACTATATGCACAGATTCCACGTTCATCCCCCGGCTGATTGCTGTGAAATCTCATCGGTGGGCCTTTAGGATGAAGAAAAAATTTGGGGCGAGTTCCTTATAACGCCATAATTAGACATTTTACAATAGATTCAATAGATTTGGGTACTCGAGACCCCCAAAAAGTACATCCATTGAAGGAAAAGACGATTCCTATTTATAGGGTGATGTGTCCATCTAGAATGTCAACTTTCTAACATCCAACTTCTGCTGATATCTTGAACGTCCCGGTGAAGTTTCGAGGAGTGAGACGTAAGAAAAAAGCGTGGAGCCATTCCCACTGCATATATTCGAAAAGGATGAACCAGCAAGGTGCACCGAAGTGGAAACGAGCGTCGAGCTATCAGTACGTACGGTGGTAAGAAGCGATATCTGGCTTTGTGAAACTGCGGTGTTTGCGGAGAAGGGGTGGTTGGTCGCCGAGGATAGGTACCCTTTTGGGAAAGTTGCTCCTGTAACGTTCCTAGTAGTTTCCATCCTCCTAACCACCCCTATAGTCTTCGCATTCTCCCTCCGGTCACCCTCATCCCTTTTCAGTTATGCTCCTGCCACTTGCTATATATTTCTAGCCATCCTGGCTTCTCCCTTCTTCTATTCCTCGGCGCGAACATCGCTACCGACACAGCCGTAATGATTTTGTTTTAAGGGCGTGTTTAATTATGAATCCGGATCCGGTGGAAGCTCCACCTCCACTAGAAAACGGCGAAACCACTAGCGGGAGTGACGCTTTCTCGCGTCATGCGGAGGAGGTGCGCCGATGTCTAAATCAGGGTGGTGGAAGACATTATTCCTATATAAATACTCCCACACTCGTAAATGTGTATGTACACAAATGTTATACAACGTACGATAAAAAGCGAGAGAAAAGAAGCATTCGCTATCATATTCCCTCGAAATTTCCCTTTCCCGTCACGCGGCCTCTTTGCTCCCACACGCTCTGGAAAAAGGACAGGGAGGAGGGTGTGGGAATACGATATGCTGATGGCGCTCCGTGTCCCTCCTAGATGGCCCTCTTTCGGTCTTAATTGCACCGTATATTATCCATGTGGTATTTCTAATTACTTATTTTTTCCTCGACCTCCTGACTTGCTGCGTCTCTCTCCACATATCTCTGCCTTCCCTACTCCGTTCGTTTCGCCGAGTCTAATATGTTTGACAGACTGCCTGGGAGCGTTTAATTGGTGCGTGATAATAAGATTCTAGGCTTATAAAATGTAGAATGTAGTGCGATAGAAATCGCTCCTTCTCGACATCTCCCTTTTCGAACGAGGCTCCTTCCGTGTATGGGGATGTTTCTCAAAATCGATATACATGGTTTGCATGAAATTACACGATGGATCTTTGGTTTCGAATTAATTGGTTTGGTACAAATAATTAGCGAGATATTGCCAACTTGTTACTGCGTCGTAAACATCCCTCTTTATACGCGACTTTTATGCAGAATTTAAATAGCGTTGAATTTTTTCAGTGAGTGCACCTCGTTTTGGTAGTTTATTTTCTTTTATGTATAAAAGTGCTTCGCTCTTGCAGGACACATGCGAAGGGCGTGCGCGCTCAAACGAGTGGATATTCTCTTTGACAATAATTCCCGTAATTTCTCAGTACAAAGCGCTTTTATCCAAGCTTAGCGTTGCGATATACGCGCAGTAAAGAGAAGACGAAGAATCAGCGAGCGATTCGTTTTGCTTCTATTTTCTTCCTCACTTCTTCCGTCATGTTGTTCATTTTTATCCGTTCCGTCCTTTACACCTTCTCTTTTCCGCTCTCCTGATATTCCTCGCTTTCTTTCTGTCTTTTCGCCGAGATTTTTCTTCCAAGCTGCTGCAAGTTAAATGTAGGGACTCCATTATATTTTCCTTCTCGAGACGCTCCGCGCTCTGCTCATCTCGTCGCGGTTGGTTGCTCGCGTCAGTGGGAACATATTCAATCTTTTTTTTTTCGGTAAATCGTATACCATTCGTTGTCGCGCTTCTGCAGCACATCAAGTACATTGCGACCATGTACCACAGGTATAACGAGAGCACAAGAATCTCAGGAGGTACTTAAAAAAAGAGAAACAAGAAAGAACTGCAACGGGGAGTGGTTCGTAAAGTTAAAAATCTTTCTTAACACAGCTCAGCGGAACTCTTTTCATTCTTTAAAAAACCAAGATGTAAGTGACAAGAATTTTACCTTCTCTGTTGAATGGAACGATTGACTCTACAAAGAAACCACCCACTGAAAAAATTTCATGATTATTTTCTATAGTAAATTATTTACAAGCCAAGATCAAAAGCTGCTCAATTATTTAAACCAACATTATTCACATCGAGCTCCACCACTTCCTTCAAATTCGTTCGCCTGTTTACTTGAAAGAAGCGCTCTCCTTCTCTCATTGCTCTTCCGTCGTTTGTTCTTCGTCGCACTCACCCTTTTATTTTCTATTCTTCCGGTGTACCATTGGTTTACGGATCAACGTTACGCTCTCGCTCTTTTGAGAAGCTTATGTTACAACCGCCTGTACAAACAATTTCGGTGTCGACCTTTCTCGTGTTGATAGCAGTGCGCAAACAACCTCTGGATATGCTCTTGCGGCTGACCGCGATCTTGCACTCGAATTAATTATATTTCCCTTACATTGTAACATCGGCTAGTTCTGGAGCAGTGTCTACGCGAGTGTCCGGAATAATGCGTCGTTACAACTTGTAGAAACATTGCTAGAGATCTGATCAAATGCCACACACCCTTATGCCACTGGATTCTATCTTTAGGCGACGATATTACCAGTTTCCTTGTCGTTGGCCTTGGAGCTTGTACCTGAACTTGAAAACACGATGGAGACTTGTAATTCGCTGGAATCGACCATCTCCGTGAATTAGGTATCCGTATTAGATGTTCGTTTCTAGTCGTAGTCACTCCTCAATTTTGCTATGAGATAGTGGAGGCGTCAGAATTAGTTCTCTGGGTGTAACTCGACCTCACGAATGCCCAGCACCCAAAAGGCACAATCCGCTGTGGCGATTCTTCCGGGAGCAAAGCCTACAATGAGTCTTGCTATTTACTCCATCTCCACTCGTCTTCTCTCTATGCTTATAGACGAAAGTGTACAACAGCCAAAATGGCTTTCTCATTCCATTCGACCTCAGCGTTGAACTGGTCATCCCTAGTCGCATATCCGCGACTCATTCACTATGTATACGTATACATATGCGCAGCCTCACTTTGTTTCAATTCCTCTCTGATGGTCGCATCACCACGACACAATTAAAATAGCTATGCTTACAAGCGGTTCTTCTACCTACGGGTATGAGGGACGTTGGCAGGCGAAAGAGCAAGAGAGACAAAGTTGGAGGATGCGAAAGGGGGTTGTGTGGCCAAGGGGTGAGTGCCTCGCGGACTTTGCTCTGTCTGTCTCACTCTTTTTCTCTCTCTCTTTCCCTGGTACCCCAGGGTACACCGCGAGGGTGCTGGTAAGTTCTTTCCGCTCGGCTGCAGGCAGAAAGGGAATTATTTTAATTGCGGACAGCCTCGCTTGGCTACCCCGCACGTTGGTCGACCCTACACCTTCCCTTGCTCTTGCTCGACGCATATCTTCTTTCTCTGTGTTTCTATCTCCTTTCCCAACACCATAAAACAGTCACATCGGAGATTCACATGTGTGTAGCCTTTACATTCTCCTTCTCCCATTGCGCGTCCTTATTTTGACCGCTCAATCCTGGTCTCAGTGCATTTCTCTCACAGTCAAGCAAAAAATCCATCGTTCTTCAAACCTTTCTTGCCCTCCAGCCACCCTAAAAAGGCAATTTCGCGACCTTCACTATCAAGTATTTCCCGACCAATGAAACGACGAGATTTTATCGCGAAAAATTTTACTTACTGGCTTGACAAATTTATGACCACCAGGCGTTTGTGTCCAGGCATAATCCGAATTCTACGTTTCCTGTAAAATCAACGCCGGATTTTAGTCGGGATCTGTTCTAACTTCTGAAACACTTACGTCAACGTATCCGAACTTTCAATTCGGACGACGAGGACAAAAGCGAAATGTCCGCTTTCCATATATATCGTTGGCCGCCCTGGGAGAGAGGGATTAACTTGGATGCCGAATTCTGCTTCCAATCAAATCACCTTCCGACGTGATGGCATAGACGACCCTTTTGAAATATCACAATCTATCTGAAGCAGCAGACATTTGGACCAAAATGTGGTTCAGAGCTTCTGGAAATAAAGAAGAATACAAACGGACCCAAAGCAGTCTTAAATTTTGGGAACTTCATGACTCCACCTCCCAAGGGACCATGGACCGAGTACAAACTCCGTGAACGTTACCATGTGGCAATTACATCGTGTATAAGTCAACGTATGTGTACGATATGAGAAAAGCATAGGGAAGAAAATATATAAGGAGACGACGCGAGGAGATACGAGTATGAGACCCAGCTCACTCGCAAACAAGCGGAATAATGGCCAAGATGTTGTCAGCAACACAATGTATCCCCTGCTCCAGGTCCTCCTACGCTCTCGATTGTCCTTACGTTGTAGTATCCTACCCTCAAAAGCAATGCAACATCTCCCCATTGTAGCTCCGAGGACACTAGTTGCCCGTCGTAAGGTAGTCATTCGGTATATGTATACATTTCAACGTGTATGTACTTCTCGGTCGTTTGACCGTTAGGGAAACGACACTTGAGCAATTAGAAGCGAGCTACCGAAGGGAATATCTGTCTCTGCGGAGGCTCGAATGGCTAGTAAAATGTACAATAGGTCCAGCTATTCGACCTAGAAGTTTCTAATGTTCATGGCATTTGATGGGTCTCGAACGTTCTCCCCCAAAGATTGGTTTCAGTTTCCAATTTACTCCACCAAATGGTCTACATTATTGACGACTTGATGGAGGAATCATGGATGGAAGTTTTTAGACCATGACTCTGGTGTGTATTAAAAAATTTCAACTAACGTGCCCGAAATCTTTGTAACTAAGTTTCACGACGTCATTATTTACGTCTCCATGATGGAAGTACTACGACGATTATTGTGAATGGTATGGAACCTAGTATCGACCGCAAGTGAACAGAAGTCTGCGGTAAAGAACAATGGACCGTTGAAAATCACAGCCATCACAAGTACCCACATGTATGTGCCATTGCAATTAAATAGTTTTATGTATAGACAGGCGTTCAAAGTACAATTGAAAGAATCTCAGCGGAAGTCGCGAGCGCAGTAGAAGCGTCGCTGGCTGGCATAGTCGAAATATGCGGGCCGAGAGTAGGCAAGTTGCAGTTTTCAAGAGGAGCAAGGGCTTCCGGCCTCGCGTGAAAGGAAGGCGCCTGGCCTCATTGTTAAACAGCTTTGCCACCGTACGATGACGCAATTATCCCTCTTTCCTCCTGCTCTCTCTCTCTCTCTCTCTCTCTCTCTCTCTCTCTCTCTCTCTCTCTCTCTCTCTCTCTCTCTCTCTCTCTCTCTCTCTGCCGTGTTTCTTTACCGTCCGTTACGAGAAAATAATTAATAACAATTAATCTCTTGTGTGGCGTACACGTTCTCTATACGCTTTGGGCACTCATACCAGATGAGCGAATTGTTAACGTAATACATGTAAACATAACTATGGGGCGTGCAACATTACGACGCGAGCTGTCGACCGTCTTCTCTGTGTGAGCGTCTAGTAATTATGCTAGGATTATAAAGGTCGAGGACCACCGAGAATCGTTGTCGCCGTCGTCGCCATCATCGTCGTGGATCGTATAGTACACCAACAGCAACAGTGGAACGGCGAGACTGAGCCGCTTCTCGTTGAGGGCTGTTCACTTGGCATTTACACCCTACCCTCTTCCCCATCAGGACCCACACTTTTTTCCTTGCCCTGTTACTCTTATTTCTGGCTCACTCTCTTCTTTCCTACCCCAGGTTGATGTCATGTGTGATTCGCTCAACTCTCTTACACTCAACACTCCTTTATTTCCTAATTCCAGACGCCAATCTCTATCGTGATATAACTGCTTTCGAAAATGATTCTCAAAATTATTTAGAATTATGAAAAATCCGATTGGATCCCGAAGAGCGCGCGGGTAGCCAATCGTTATCTTTGAAGACGGTTCAATAACCAGAGAAGTCTACGGGATTGTCTTTATTGTCCAAATAATGTTCCACGATGAAAACGTCTTTCTAATCGACTGGTGTATCCACTTGGTCGCAGAATTTCCATCATCCACAAATGCGTTTTCACTCATTTAGAGGAGGTGCCTGCGAACCTTTGGTCAAGTTACTTTCTCGACCAGACACTACTTGCCTTCAGCATTTGATTACCATTGGAGGTTTTTCTCCACTTCGTCAAGTGCAAATGAAAGTTTATCGGAATTCGAGGATTTGGAGGATTCGAATGCTTCCATTTAAATCGATGGTAGACACGTCATCCGAATTGGATGCCATCATTAAAAATGCAATGTTAAAAAGCTCCCCCAAAGGCTCCCTTTCCATCTATTTATTTCCTCCTTATTCTTCTTATCCCTTTAGCGACTTATTTATCCGGATAAATAATAGGAAGTAAAAACCCACTTTGGGGATAAAGTAGCTATAGGACTCCGATGTATATTTATAAGAGAGCAGAGAGACGCGCGAGCCCACCTAACAAATGTTCGCCACTCGATCTAAATTGAGTTAGGAGTTTCCTACCATTGGGCTCCGTCGCAATCCTCACCAGTCCTCCGGCTCTCCCAGTGACAATATACTCCACCTTTTCGTGCGTTGGTGGACCAGTCCGTCTATATACTTGAGTATATATCGTTTGGATAACTCTCAGGCCGATGAACTTCCGTGGCCCTTCGTCCCCAAACGAGAACGATATAGTCGTTCCCACCGGAAGCAAAAAAAAAAGAAATATCCAAGTCTTGAGACAACAGCGACATTGCTGCGCTTTTTTCGAAGGTGGCTTCCGCAGAATCCACCCCTGGTTCGTTCATTCGTTCTCCGAATCCGTAACTCAAACTGGATAGATTTTTCTTCACGGTCTTAATCTAAGCTTCGGCAATAAAGCGACAACGAGCAAGTCCGGAGTAACTTTATCTTTCTCCTCTAGATCCTCTTGCTGGCTTTACTTCGATGTTATTTTCTTACTATCCGCGTGATTGAAGAGACGATTATTGGACATTCGAGCCTCAAAAAACATTCAGGTATAAAAATGAGTTCGCATGACTGTCTTTCGTACCAAAAAAAACAGCCGTTAGCTTCCAATATGCTCCTGACATTTCGTCCTTTTCGTACTTTCATGTGATCAACAAATAATCCGTGAAGGCATTACGGAGACTCTTGAAAAATCACGAGTCCTGGAATCGACATCGTTTCTCACATCAAATTCACGGATCCGATAAACATAAACTCATCCTTGGATCACGTGATTCAATTAGCTGCAAGTACAAGCGATAAGTGTCTCGTCATGCTCTTCCTAAGACGACGCTTTAATTATTATGTGGTATATATTGTTTCCTGTATGTATATCCTCCGTCGAGTTAGCCTGGATGTCAGGCTTAGAGCTGTGTGCTTACTTATCATTGTCGCCAGTTGCTGCTCCGTTGTCGTGTGTCCCGAACATTCGTATGAAAGGTGAAATACATACTCCATTGTAATGTATCGTTGAGGTGGACTGGAAGGAATACTCTTATCCAAATAGATGCTTTCGCCGATGTCACTATTGCTGCTGAGCCTTCGAGCGTAATGCCTATTACGCCTGTCGACCCTTCACAAGGACCCCATTCGTGACGAGTCGACATACTCGCCGGTGATAAATGACAACAGTGACCATGTGTTTTCTCTCTATCCACTTTACTATCCATCTTTTCATTAGCTTCAACTGTTTCTCGTACATACGTTTGGCTTCCCCATGCCGTCACTACGGGTTATCATCGACTACTGGACCAAGAATCCAGTAGTTTTTCTTCCCTGGTTGGATGTCAACCAAAGTTTATGATTGCCGAGTGCATCTTCAGAATTCGACGTACAAATTTCACTGACGCTGATAATTAATGCATTACCATCACAAAACAACTTTATTTAAGATTCTTTCAAAATTTTGTATAAACGTTCCTGGCAACAAAACGGACAATTTTCTCCTCTGAAGAAAAATTTTCTGACGTTTAGAATTTGAAATATTTAATTTCCCATTTTTTATTTTTCCCATTTAAACACGTGTAAATTGAAGTCGAGTTCCTTTTGTTTTTTTCTTGCATCTTTTTAACGAAACGTGACTTCAATCTACACGCGTTTAGATGAGAAAAATAAAAAATTGAAAATAAAATATCTCAAATTCTAAAGGTCAGAAAATTTTTCTTCGGAGGAGAAAACTGTCAGTTTTGGTGCCAAGAACGTTTATACAAAATTTTGAAAGAATCCTAAATAAAGTCGTTTTTTGCTAGTAATAATACCTTAATTCATAGATCAATTGCTAAACCCCGCATCGATTGTTTCTCCCACATAAATATTAAGGTGACAAACAATCGTCCTGGAAATATCCACAGACTTCTGCTGCTGGGATTGCACAGATGGCATGAAAACCTTTTGGAAAAGAGAGGCAAAGATGAACGCAAGAAGATCGGAAGGTTACCGGAGAAGGTGGTTTTATCCGTAAGAAATAACATTGAGATTCCGCTCGTCTACGGAGTTGCTAACGATTCCGCACTGTGCTGTACGATGGCACGAGGCCTCGTGGAGAATGATGAGAGGGATGAAGAAGGGATGTGTATACATGGGAGAAGCCGAGGGACAAAGACAGATGGAAACAGAGCTAAGGAAGCATAGTGGTTTTATTATCTGGCTCTTGCCACAATTCTCTCCCCTGGATGTCACATCCTCAGGGAGAAAAGGACCTAACTAAAAGAATGTGGAATCGGGAGTTTCGTCAATTGCGCCCTTTTAATGGCTAACACCAAAAGCTACGTGTATACGAAGGCATTGGACTCTTCGTGAGAGTTTCCTCTTGCCTTCTCGCTTCTTCACTGCATGCTCGTTCGTATCCGACCTCTTAGCCAATATCCCACAATTAGCTTATCCTGTTAAACCCCGAGCCTCTTTCGTCGCTCCGCTGAATTCGTTAAAACTAACTATCCAACCCCTTGAACGCGGATGACTTCTACCTGCGGAATGGATACACGAACAACGCTTGTATGCAACAGCCTTTCAAGTGGATAGCCGGATGTGTACGCGTGTATATAGTTGCGGACGACACTTTGCGGTCTTGGTGCACTACCCTTTTTTCTCACTAAAAAGAAAACCAACTCTTCGCTGTCCCAGCTACTAGCTCGTTCTTAATCTCGGTTTATTCGAACGACCTAATGCTCCGAATTAGCATCCTCCTCAAAACTTACCCTTCACTTCTGAAACCTTTAAGGCAAAAAAAAAACCACCCAAACCCTAAACACTCGTTCACGGAGGGGAAAAAATATGGAAAAAGCGTCCGACTTTCTGCTACGCCTGAATGAATCGTTTTATCCAATTATCCAACATTATTACAGATTCTCGCTAAAGATACTTCACGACTAGACTAGAGAGAATCTCGCGGAAGTGTCTTGACGCCAAATTTGAAACGCCCAAGGCAAGTCGTGCCGCGTGTCTCTACTCGAAATTCGGCCCTTTTCCGTTACGCAGAGTTATACAGTAAAGTCTATCCGAAGCTTCCAAGCTTATAATTCCATCTCAGCGTGAGTGTATGTGTGTATAGTCGATCAGCAGGATTCTGATAGTGTGCCGGATCCACTGGGCCTGCTGCTGGGCTAATGGTACGTCTAAGCCTACGATTTTTCTCTTACGAATCCGACAGCTGATAATTCAAACGAGAAAGTAAATATATCAAGGGCTTCGAATACTTTTTTCTCCAATATATAAATTGCCTGCACAGACATATAGATGTCAGTTTAGTCCTGCTTCATATTTATGATTCCATATATCTATGGGGATGAAATACGTTACATTAATCCATGAAATATATGTATATCATCCGCACGATCATATCGAGCTCGTGAGGCAGGAATAATAATTGCCTTCTCACCCTGGCATTGAAATTCGAACGGATGAAGCACGAACTATGCAATAACGGGCGAGAAAGAGATCCGATGTTACTGAGCTGGGCTGGTTGGAGAGAGAAAACGTATCGATACTCAACAGGTGGATCGACGATAACGAATAACCTCGGGTTTCTCGATATCATTCAATCCGATATCCATTATCGAAATAACCAGCCCTCTCCACCTTAACCATAACTAGTTCAATTAGTTCGACGATTCCAAAACACTGTGCTGATAAATGCGGGGACTCATAAATACGTTGATTCCATCTAATTAAACTTCGTATGATTTCCTTCATTTTCCCATCTGAGTTGGTATTTGCATCGAAATAAAAAAACGCAATATTTTATGAAACCATGCATTCCGAATTGCAGATTTCTGCAGTTTTACACTTTTTGGAATATTTCCTGACGATTCTCGTTAAATTTAAAAACTCGAGGGTTAAAATTCCCAACACTTCGAGAACTCGCAAACAAACGAACGAATCGACCTGCTCTTAGGAACGAACAAATTACCAATGCAAACGGGAACGGACGAATTGTATTTGCAGGTTAAACTGATCGCTGAAAAAAATGCTGCTTGTGATTGAATCTCACGTCAATTGTTGATTCTGTTTTTGTCATTGAATCATTAAGGTCAGCATACACGATTATGATTACTTCTTGCCACAATCTCTTTACCTATTTTTTATTTCGGGACATATAATATTTAAAAAAATGCAATAATCATTCGTCGATCATTTCATCGATCGTTGTGATAGAAATACGGGACCATTGCGTCGATGCAAGGCAGACAAAGTTGTTCAAAATCTAACGATGCTAGACCCAGAAACATTGGTTTTTACAGTTGGTTTCCATGACAACGTCCATTGGTTATCGTTGATCACGTAACGTAACGGAAGCCCCGAATAGGTCACGAATCTTTCGAAAAAATATAGAACGCTGGATATGACGTGAATTGTCAAATACAACGGGGTTCGGTAATTCGCTTTGCTGGAATAATAGATCATAGGAGCATGAGCAGAAGGCAGAACGCGATATGTTGGGCGGTCACTCCACCCTCAGGAGGTCTCATGAAGCATTCCAGTCTCATTCTCCTCATCCCCGTAGGAGTTCTGCTCCCTCTTCTTCGGCGATACAATAAAACGCTCTGCTAAGATCGAGTTATCCTTTTACAACCTCGTATCAAACAAGCCGATTACCTCGCGCAGTCGTGCCACTTTCGGTTTTTCCTGAACGCGTCGAAATACAATGGGAATGCGATTTTTATATTTTTTTTTTTAGAGCTTTGTTTATTGAGCCATTCAAATCTGGTCGGAACAACCCTGAAAGTTATTGGTAAACATATTCATGTCATATGCTATAGAAACACCAATGCGGATTCATCGCTGACTGCCTGAAACAAGCGATGAAACGAGCAAGTCCGATCTAGTTATGATCCAGTTTCACGTACATATACATTTGCCTCTCAACCCATCAAATTCCTGAATAGCCTTCGTACGACCGCCAACAAAACCCCTCGGACTCCTTCGCTCGTGAATACCGATGGATAGCCACAGATACATCTATACGGAGCGTTGAACGAACCCCATCGTTCGAATGCAACAGGTGATGATCCTTTCCCGATATCGGACCGTTTCACTGGCCATTACCCCATGCCAGTCCGAACGATAGCCCCTCAACACAAACTCTTCACACGTACACACCGTAGTATTAGCACTTGCTTTTTTTTTTTTTTTACTTCATATCCTTCTTTTTCCATCCATTCTCTCTGTACTCTCGACTCTTCGTGGATGCCCTCATCCGTGCTTCTAATTTGCAAACAACGGGATTCCACGCTATTGCAACAAGCTTTCCGGATAATCCAATCACATTTTAATCAAGCCTGCATCCTCCTCTTCCCTCTCTTCCCCTTAGAGCTGATACCTCGGGAAAACACTGGATCCTAATGCTCTTCATTAACGATTATTCACCTGCTGGGTTTTGGGCTTCCCAATACGCCCCGAACGTCATCTCCAGTGTCTCTTAATGCATCCCGATTCATAAAGCTCAAAAAGTACTTTGGCTTTTCTCTGAGTATTTTCTCATCATCACAAAATTCCGCAATAAGAATTTTTGGCTTCTTTTTTGTGGATTCTTTACGACTTTCGTGACCTTGAACAAATCCGTAGACTCATTCCTCGTCTTCTGGCCAAAACATAACTCTTCGAATCCTGATCGAGTGGCCCAACGAATGAAAGTGAAGATGAAGGTTTTAATTTAAAGATGAAATAACGAGAGGAGGCTCGTGCCAGTGGGTTTTTCTATGGCTGAAAGAGACGATAGCTACGTTAGATTTTCCGACAGCAAGAAAATGGCGAGGAAAGAAAAAAAGAGATGGAATGATTTCTGTGGACGACGCTTTCGAGACTTTGCTCACCGAGAACTCGAACTCGTTCTTTCTCTTTCTTTTGCGTGATTTATGGTCGCGCCCTTGCCTGGTAAGACTACGCGAGAGGGAGGAACGATTGTGTGGACTTTAGGAGAGAATGGTTACGTCAATCACCCCTCATGTGTGTCTATCCGAATAAAAGGAGGAAGGGAGCAGGGATCTCGTCTGAATCGATGACGAATCCCTTGATTCGATTCATCAACTCGCTGTCCAGCTAAAATTAAATTCTTCCACAATCGTTTCTACAAGCCCCAAATATTTTCTGGACAATTCGTTTCGGCCACTATTGCTTGGCCGCTTCACAAATCTTCGTCATTTATTCTCCTCGTTTAGGTACATTCGAACAAACCGCAATGTTTGCGATTCTATTCACGTCCCAAATATAAAAAAAAAAAAATATCGCGTAAAATGTCACTAGAAACCTCCTCAATTAATCATCTCTCGATTATTTCCAATTGTATCACGTGTTACACGTAATTTCAATAAGGTCGAAGAATGCTTTCCATTATTGTTTGACGAATCGTTTTTATTTTGTTGCTTACGTAATTTCTTCGGAAAATCTTTCAGTTTCCTCTCATCGAGATCGTCAGAGGTTTTCGTATCATCTACTGACAATAAAATCTTCTAATAAATGCGACATTTATTCGAGTAACATATGAATCATAAGATATAAAACGCACTCATGGAATAACGACTTTGCCAGGCGAGGAAGCTCGAGTTCGAAGGTCGGATAATCTCTATCGAGACAATCGGGAGGTTTCTCGTTGAGCTCTCGGCCAAAAGCACTGATAGATCTGACTGGCTCGCGGCTAAGCTTGTCTCTGGCAGGGATACATGCTGGAAGATGTATAAAGAACAGAAGATTCATCGAGATAAAGTTTTGGAGAGCGAGAAAGAGACTCACAAAAAGAGAGAGAAATGTCCAGAATACCAGAGCTCGCGGGGGTGAACAAACGACATCAATATACAAGGCACGAAGTTTCGTCACGAGGATCACCCACATTTATATATACAGACAATTGTCTCTATATATACAGATATATTTTTATCCACATGGATAGAACGAAAGAGTGGATTTTGTCTTTTGCTTTTTACTGGCTCGTAAGGGAGGTGTCTGTGAGTATCCACCATATATCATACGTAATACTGGATCCGATTCTCATATCATGTGCTTATGTATCTACACGCGTGACCTGTAGTTCACGTACCTCATACAGATACCTCACGTGTATATTTACTAAGAGAATTAAAAACTCAAAAATTATCGCTACAGAATAAAAACAACGTATCAGTGAATTTTTACTGAGCAGAATATAAATCCCCATAAAAATAGAATCTAATTTCTTCTACATAAACTAAACTATATTTATATTTTCATGAAAATTTACATTCTGCCCACAGTAAAAACCGGTAATTTTCAATTTTTGATTCTCACCGAGTATTGGGAGCGATTTTATTCTCTCCTTATTAGAATTGAGGAGGGCGGCTACACACAAGAATGTTGGCATGTTAAAAGCATAGGAAAATTCGAAATGATTAGAATTTGATGAAATTTGGTGAGTATACAAATTTTTTAAGATTTTTTTTCTACATAGTTTTCGAGTAATTGATCACTAGAGCTTACATGCATAAGCATAGGATTCAGATATATATAGGTATATCTTTTGCATATTGTAAGCTCCAATTATTCGACAACTATGCAGACGAAAAATTTGAAAAAAATTGTGTCATCGTATTTGATGCTAAAGAATGTTATCGCCAAATTTTATCAAATTCTTATCATATCGTCGTATGTAGCCAACCTCTTTAATCTATTTTAATTAAATTTACGTAGAGCCGGAATGATTCTGGCGTATCGATAATGTATTTACTTTATCGCCGTAAAAAGTATATCGAAGAATTATTACAATGAGCACTTTATTTTATGGGAGATGAGTTTTTCGGTTTCTTTATTGATCCGGGCAGTGGGAGAGGCAATTTAAATTACAGTATCTATATCCGTTACGTGAATTATATTCTTGTTTTTCATCGGGGAGAAGAAAAAGTAGACGGAAAATTTGAGTCGACGTATATATCGGTGGCCAGAATGACAACGGCTTATCGAACACAAATTGGCGTGGAATGTACGCTTTCCAAGCTTTCTTCAACTCAATGCACGTAAGACGACCTCAAGGCACTTCCCCGTTTCATCGATAAGGGAATACGCCGTTAAGAAAAGTGCCGGGAAATTGATGCGCCAATTTAAATTGCCTCGTAAAATTCAGTAGGAAATTTCGAATATCCATGACTCGAGAAAATTCAATTACGTACCGTACGTACTGCGAGCATTGAACTTTTTTTAGTGGTTCCTCCCACAGACGGTCCTCCCGATTGCAATTCGATCGAAAAAAACTTGCTACGTCACATTTTTTTTTCTGCAATTACAAAAAGTTGGGAAATTAACAATATAAAATGGAAAATGTGAAAACTTGGTTTAAAAAAAAATTGTCTGAGGCTAAATTTGTAGGTTATTTGAGCTTTAATTTAAAAAAAAAAACTCATGAACGTCCGAAAACGTTGAAGGACAACGATAAGAATTTTTGGATGATTCTCGAAACCAGAAAAATACAATAACCAGCATTTCGAATAAAATTCCAATCAGAAATTGGCTCGTTTGACATGAAACCTCCCATACGTTTACCGAAGATTGAGATCATCTTTACTAAAACTGACATCGTAACGATGCAATCAATTTTTCTTTATTATCGTAATTTCGTGAAAATTCGGATCAACTCCTCCGAAGAAAATTCAGACTTGAATGTGTTTTTTCTTCTCTGCATCTTCGGCGTTCAGTGTTACGTTGAAAAGAGGAGTCGCATGAAAAAGAAGGGGATAGGGAGGAGAAAGACAGCTGAATATATCCCTCATTCGTCAGGCTGTCGCGAGCGGAGAAAAAGAAATTCACATCTCTCGGCGCGAACAAATGGTCCGGGCAATCGGAGAAACGCCGTTGAAATACCGAATCGGATTGTACGCTCGCATTATCATATTCACAATTTAGTCTTGGCTTTTCGTATATATACACCGTTATATATCTACCCCCGCAAAACTTACGTGCGTGCATATATCTATTTATTTGATATATAAATGCGAGGTTGTCCTTAGACGAGAATATGACACGAATACGAGGACAATGTATCACCGAGATTTGAGCACGAGCTCCGCTGCGATGTCAGATATCGCGCGAACCCACCGCCAGCAGTACTTTTCCTTCGTCCTCGCGATCGCATTTTCACAACGAAAAAGTCAGCTGCGAATATATTTAACTCAATTTATTTCTTCAACCCCTTCGAAGCCCAATTTTTTATTTCCCAACGAAAAAAAACGAGAAAAAAATCGCATGAGTCATCCCTCTTGAGAACTCATCCGCTGTAAATCATCATTGCGATATTTTTCGCTCCGATTTCACTCGATTTCAAGCTCCGGTTACATGCACCATTTTCGCTCAGTGCCAGTTTTGACGAAACGTCATCGAAATATGACGAAAAAATGATTATTCAACTGCAATGATACGTCGTTGCTTAAAAAAATTGACCGGTTTGTAAAAATCGTATTTACACGTTGAAAATAAGAAAAACTACACAAAATTCGTTATTTCGTAATTAGACACTCGCTCAAACGATTAACAGTTCCGAAATGTAAATTTTCATAGAAATTTCGTAAATTTTCAAACGTTGACCACGAGTTTTTGGAGAGCCTTTTTTTCGAGGTCTAGACTCGTACTAATGCAAAAACGCAAAATTGCTAATAAATGAAAGCCATTCGTAACAACCATGCGGTGCGGAGACTTTTCGAACGACGCTGCAACGTTTCTTCTAAATATATATCTACAGATTCATAAGTTCCCGATCGTTTTTGCCATCGCGGGTTATAAATTACCCATCGCCGAGTAGATTTCTTATTGTGTCGACGAGGAAGGCGAAAGCGCGGCGAGTGCATCTGAGGGTTCTGATCGGCCTTCTGTCTATAAGGCTATGGAAAGCTTTCTATACAGACAGATCGCAGGGCACAATATCCATTATATTATATCCGATGTCGCGGTCGTTAATCAAAGATATTCGTTCGGTGCGGAGCTCCCGATCAGTCGCAAGGGTCCTGGACGAAGTTTTCCTCCGATGGTAACTCTACATATACATTTTGTTTGGGTTCGCCGCGTTGTTCCCCATTCCCGCTGTGCATTACTCAATCATTTCTCGATCTATTTTTTCTCCTTGGATATTTTGACGATTAGGAGGCTTTAGGACAAAAAAATATACACCCCTCGAATCATTTATTCGAATGCCTAAAAAGCATGCCTCGAACTTATCCTTCGGCTTGAGAGGGAGCACATAATTAATTAACAGATATAAATACAATTCTGATGACGTAGATTTTTCGTCGTAACTAATTGTATAAATATATTTTAAATCTGGGAGCCACGCTCATCATATCCATCGCGTTTCTACGAGTGTCTGAGTATTGTGCATGTCCGTCAGTGTCATAGAACTCGTCTCCACATCGCTGAACGCTCGCGAGAAATCCGTGCGAAATTAAACGGATCCGAAAGCTTTACTTCTCCGGTATATACAGAGAGAGCAGGAGAAAGTCGTGAGAAGAAGAGAGAGCGAGAGAGAGCGAAAGGTGTGTATGCCCAACCCAGTTGCACAGAAACTTGCGAGATATTTTACAATTAAAGCAAAATCCATTAAGGCAGCAAACGCTATATACAGAGCTCTGTCCTTGCCTGTAATTCGTGAACGCGGTACACTCATACACGCTCACGCACACAATCAGCGTTCGCGTTAACCGCAAACATCGTCCATGCTCACGAAACTCCTAAAGGGAGAAAATGAAATTCAGACACGTGGAACTTCTCGCGTCGAGTTTACGATGCGAGAAGTATACGGGCGTGTGCACGTTAGAGGATAACACACAGCTCATGGGATAATGCGTCGCTGCCATATAAGTGTTGTGCTTTGCGCACTGGATGAGAACTACCACCCACTCCCCAAATCTTGGATTACTTCGAGGAACAACATTTTTATTATTTCTTTATGTTAGAATTTCATTGATGCTGCGAAAACGCTTGTTCGCTCCAAACTTTTCACCTCAATCTCAACTTCGCTCTGACTCGCGACTGAGTTTCGTCTTCCCTCGCATCGTATTAGCAAAATCTTTGTGTTTATTTCACAAACATTTTTAATTACAAGATTTTCCATCATTTCAATGCTTTCTGGACCCATTGGGTCATTTTGACCCAGTCGAATCACCGGCGTTCTTACATCAGCAATATTTTATCGAAGAATCGACAGCGTTTTTTGTCTCTTTGAAAAAATCTACTTGTGGAATTATCGTATTTCCAAATAATGTGATTATTCATTTTTTAAATGATATTTTTAATGAAATGAGAAGTTTGAATTAATTGAATTTGAATAACCTCGCAGATTTTCCACCTCGAACGTTGATCAAAGGTTCGAGAATCATTTAATGCTGAAAATTGACGGAGAAATCCTGATAAAAAAGAGTTGGAAATTTTAAGCAGCATATGCAGTGTCAGGAGAAAGAGCGAAACGGAGATTTTTCGATGAAACTTCTCTCACAATGGTCACAACTCCCCAGAACAAGGAAAAACAATAGAAACAAAAGTTTTTACGTGTATAAATGGAAATATCTGCGAGAGAGTAGTTTGGGGAAACGCGAGAAAGGTTTCTCCTCGGCCCAGGTGAATTTCCTGTTTCGCAGATGCGATTGTAGCCCGATAGGGAGATTTGTACCCGTGACCGCGAGCCGAGGGGTTGCGAAGGAAAGTGGCAGAGGAGCGTTGCGCGGATTTTCCGCTACACAAATATCTATATTTATAAAAAGTAAGAGCACACCCCTAAGATATGACATTTGTGCTGCGGTTTTAACTCCCGGTTGTACGTATAATTATAAAACTAACGAAGGATCGAGCACAAGAGAGAACCTCCGCGTCTCCGTTCTTTCATTACTTTTACAGCACACGGTGTAGTTCCTCGTTGGAGGTATTTCCTGGACTGTCTTTGCGTGTGCAAAACGGTGATTTCGTTTCGTCAGAACCCAAACGTAACGGGCCCAGCCCTCTTTCATACATTTCTTGCGATAAGTTTCCGAAACTTTGTCCGGTTCACCGGAAGTGCACGAAAAATCGTATACATTTGAGGAACTCTTCTTAATTAATGAAAAATTGACTCGATCTATCGATTTATCAAAGCGCTCTATCAAAGCGAAGTTTCTTGAACTCTCATCTCGAGGTCGTCCTGAAATATTTTGTTTGTATGCTCGAAAGAATAAGAGCTGGAAAATGTGATCAAAAAATTCTGATTAAAAGCGATCTACGTGTGCGGTATGTGGAATTAAGAGCAAGGGGACGAAAGGGAAAGAGAAGCAGCAGAGGCAATGGAAATTGCAGTGTTCCTTATTCCGGGTGTGCTGTAGTTACGAATAATAGGAGTTGCGGGATACGAGGAGGGAATCATATACAGAAGAGAGTCAAGCCGTATATGGTTCCGTTATGTATGTACGTAAGAGTCCGCGGGTTTTACCGAAGAGAAAGAAAGACAGAGGGAGAAAGAGAGAGAGAGAGAGAGGGGGGGGGGAGAATGACCAGAAACAGGAGCGGATTTTCCGAGTTTAAGAGCCCTGGCTTGCCAAGCGCCGCGCGGCTTCGAATAAAAGGGAAATGCATGGAAGGAAAGGTCTAATTTGTTCTCGTCGGCATGTGGAAAGAGAATGAGAGGCGAAATGGGGTGGTGGTCGTGGTGGGCGGGTTGCTCCGAGTTTCGCGGTCGGCGTAATTAATATTCATAAGCATCCAGAGAGGTCCCGAGGGCGGGGTCAACTTACATGTATCTTTTACCGCTGACCCCCGCGAGAGTGGCCAGAAGAGAGTACCGGAGAGCAGTCGGTACACTCTCTGTGCGTCCGCAGAAAACTCTCGTGCAATGCTCCTGGTCAGCTTGCTCCCTCGACTCCTCAACCTCGCCGTATACCCTATTCCGCGACACCCATTCCGCTCTCGCTCTATACCCATCCGCGCGATAACGCTCAGAAATTAAAATACTGACCACACCAGCCTTCCCAGGACTTCTACCCTTATTCTTCGGGGCTTTCGGATCTGCAAGCTGCCCCCTGAACTTTCAGGATTTCATCCAGTCTCGCGCCAGCGTTTTCTACTTCGGCCTATACGTGTGTTTCTTCATTTTCTCCCCTTCTTAGATTTATCTAAACAGAGTTATTTTTTATTTCCCACGCATTGCTGAACGACTACAGCAAAAAATTCTACCGTCGACGGGCTCTGCAGGTAAAATAATGCTCGAAGGGTAGAAACTGCAGAATTAAGAGATCGAAGCAAAACATTAAAGAATACCACGAAAACGCGTATCCACTAGATTGCGTTAATTGTCTCCCCGCCGTTGGCTAGCACTTTTTCGCCTCCTTTGCGGCGCTATCGTGCAGTAATGCCAGCCGCAGCTACTGCTCGGACCGCTAAAACCGCGCACGCTAAGTAAACGGTACATTTTGCGGAATTTTGCACACACTCTTTTTCTCAACATAAAATCTGTATACATGTATGTATATAATAATGTGTAATATTTATAATACATATTATATACATGTATAAGTTTGACTGCCGACTTAACTCAGCCTGGCAATAATAAAATGATATAGTGAGGCAAAATATGCATTTAAATTATCGCCCCGCGATAATAATTTGCATAGAGAACCACGACGGCACCTACGCCCCGACGCTTTTCTCGCGTTATTCTCTTACTCGCTCTCTCTCTCTCTCTCTTTCTACCCCTGTCTCTGTGTTTCGCTCCTCCTGTACCACTCTTCGATGCTTCGTTCGCTTAGTTTAGCCCCCGTTTAATTTAAATAATACTTCTCCGCGAGAGCGCGAACTACACCAGACAAGATATACATAAAATCGCCATAACATTGTAAATTATAACTGATACGCGGGGCTTATATCGCTCTTAGAGCTATGTCTATTTTTATATACATATATACATCCCGAGCTTCGGCAAACTCGCGAGAGAATTCGTCCGGATGATTATATGCCGAGGCTGGGCGACTCGGGGAGTGAAAAAGCTATACGCAGCAAGACTTTCCTTTTTTCACTTGGTTTTACCCTGATTAATGCTGAATTAGCTGTATATACACGATTCTGCTATTATTTCCTTCAAAACTTCGAGGTGGCAGATTTCTAAATTCACTTTTTTTACTGTTACTTCAAATTTTTATGTTTTGTTTTTTTTTTTCGTGGTTTTGTATCTTTTCGTCCTGAATTCAATATTCGGCATTTTTTGACACTAAACATTGCCGGAAGGAAGCGAAGATCCGACCATTCGAATCGACGCCCTCGAGCAACGAACATTGCTGGAATTTTGAATTTTTCCATTTACGTAATTCTGTTCTATAAAAATTCTGGACGATCATTGCTTGAAATTTGATTGCCCTGCTCCTTGGAAATCGATGTGGGAAACTGTCTCGGAAAGGAAATTGAACGTTGAATTCCCCATGGGAATATATGATCCATTTATAAAATGTATTTGTATGGTGAGGTATTTCCCTCTTGTAGTTCCATTCGTTCTGTTCTTTCGTTCGGTCGCCAGTCAGAGAGTCACGCAATTGCGCAAAGTATGCAGATCTAAGAATTCAAATGGGCGTCCCATAGAGCCCCGTAAAATTGCGGACAATCGCGCTCGTAAACCACTATATTAAAATTCTATATCGCTCCGTACACGCCCGGCTGTCCGTTGCGGTATTACCGAGCACCTCTACTGCACCATCACTGTACACCCCCAACCCCTTGACACTCTCATCCACCCCCATCTATATTTCCTTCTCACGAGACAAGCAGTTCATTCTCGTCCTTGTTCTCGATTCACATCCTCCCATCGCTATTTCTCTTTTCCTCTTTTCGATCTTTCGAGCGTTTCTCTCTGTGTGTGTTTCTGTGGATTGTGGAACGTTCGTATGCCCAACGGGACGTTCAACGACATTCTCGTACCACTGCATACGTCATAATGGCCGTATATATGAGTCGAAATGACTCGGACGTGCCAATGTGTGAATATTAATATATGCCTTTAATACTTGATAATACTTTGTCCTTCGTGACCTCCATTTACCTATATATACGGATTCATACCCTCGTTCCTGTGACCGAAAGCTTTCTCATCATCACATTTCCCTCGTATTGTACGAGCCTCTTGAAATAACCAATGTCGAGGCAGTTGTCAGCTCGTTCCATTTGAATCCATCATTTTCGGTGTATCGTTAAAAAAAAAAAATTAAAAAAAAATTAGAAGAGAAAACAGCTTGTGGAAAATAGCGAGAATTTTTTTCTTTACATATCGGAATGATAGAAATAAATTATATGACAATTTTTAATTATTGCCGAGAGAAAATCTTTGCGGTCCAGCATTTTAAATGGACAATACCTCGGAGCACGCCCATCAGAGATTCGCTCATATGGTTTTACGAGCCTAGCAGAAGAATGTGGGCGACCGAGCGCGCTTATCTCTTCGTATCCAAAAGTTCTCGTGCCAAAGCATTAAAAAATTGGGCGTGGTTTCGTCCATGGTATTCCGAGAATATTTCAAGATGAGGTAAATGCGAGCTACTCAAGTGCCGAATTACACTCCACACGCGATACGAATTAATTGAATTATTTCGAATTTATAAATAAATAAAAATAGAGTCCTACATCCTTTGCGAATCGACGTCGCGACAACTCGCCTCGTCATGACTCGCATGATTTATCACGCGTTATGATTTACTGAGTAATAATCGTAATTAATTCTCGTCTCCTCCGTGATAGTCCGGAGTTATAAAATCAACGTGTTCCGTTTCAATTCATCACACGACTCGTCACACGTCACGTATTTATCACCGATGGTTCACATAGATTTCAGGCTTTCTCGCTCTAACGCGTGCCTTTGAATAATTTCATTAATTGTACACATCTAATTAGGAATCTAGATCACTCGTTCCTCCCTCGAAAGCTTGGCTCTAGTATCTGTGTACGCATCCTTAGGCTGTGATATCAAGAGACGCGGCAGCGGCTCGACGCCGAGTATTAAAAAAAAATTAAAAAATAGTAAAAATACAGTAAAAATTTTATAACGTCACAGAAACTTTAAATCGTTTTTACGGGAAAACGGAGCGACAGAAAAATTTCATATTATATTTGAATTTTCTACGATTTTTTATCTTTTGAATGGTCCTTAGTGGAAGAGAATTCTTTCAGCCAATCCAGAGAAATCTAACATTGAAGATTTTGGTCGCGCGGGTTTTGGGTTTCTCTCTGTTTCTCCGAGTATCTATGATACAGGGAACGTGTTTCACTTCGTAACACGGTATAGTAAGCATTTATCAAAGCGCGAAAATTCTCGGCTCGTGCTTTACAAAATTATGTTCCCCGACCACGATCGAAAATTTGGAGCAAAAACGACGAATCGGAATTGATCAATCGCGAGAAAAATCAGCCAAGAAAATCCAGACGGAAGGTCAAAAAAAAATAAACGATTAAATTTTTCGTTAAGTTTTATCGGATAATGAGTTAATGAGCGATGTTAATGAATAAATTAAATGTCTTTGTTTCATTACTCTGGAGAAAATCTTGCAGCTATTAAGTGCCATCCCTGCGAACCCAAGTCTTGGCGAAATCTTAAGGTAAAACATATATTTATATATGTGCCAGTCTCTAAAGGGTTTTGGGGTCGAGCGTAGTGCGAGAGTGCCAGTTATTATGTGGCCCAGAACCGAAGAGAGGCTTTCTCACCACCGCGGCTGAATATATAGATAGATCTATATGCGCTAGGATGTAATGCGATATTAATGAACACCAAGAATTTCATTAAAGATTGTTTGTATATCAAACTGTCCACTAAATTATGTCCTATGACCCTTCCACAGGTTGCGAATTTGGCCGCGTGGAAATTATCGGCTCACCGTTGTTGGCTCTCGACCCGAAAACCCGAAATTCCGCACTTTCCTTCTTCGATACATACACGTACACGTACTCGTACGATGTTGACTTTCCAACGAGAAAATACACGTTGCCATGTAAACGATAATTCAAAGCTCGGAAAAAAAAATCCTTTTTTTTTAATTGTCCATCAAAAAGGAGATCGACGTTTCAATCGGTGGACCAACAAAAATAAACTTTGAGACAGTCTCTCAAAGCAAAAGGCCTGGAACACTGTGTGTACACGCGAGAGGCAAAAGAGCTAAAGAAAAACGAAGGACATGGTCGCAAAAGGGTGGAGAGAATACAGTTAATCGTTGGGAAGCTATATTAACATCGGTCTGGAATTTTCTCGCAGCGCCCTCATTTCGTTCAATGCAAATTTACACCCTACGACCAAAACCCTCTAATCCCACGTTAACGTAACTGCACTGGCTTGGCTGCACGTATAAATATGTACCAAAATACCAGTTCTGATGACTTTAAGATAGTACTGTCAGTTTTAGAATTAGTGTTCAGAATTTAATAAAATTTGGTACAGTAGAAAACGATCCAGTCAAATTTTTCAAGAGGCTACAGAGATCCAGAAAAAAAATATATTCGTATTGGTAATTTTATAAATTTAACATTGAGTCTTATGAGAAGTTTTCATTGTATTTTACAATGAATTCTTATCAATTATTAGGTGAAATCACAGTTTTCATTGTAAAATACAACGAAATGTATGAAATCGATGTGAAATTCATGAAATTACCAATGCGAATATATTTTTTCAGGTTCTCTGTAGGCTATTGAAAAAATTGACTAAATCTTTTTCTTGTCATAATCTACTGCCCAAATTTGGTGTACCAAATTTGATTAAATTCTGAACAGTAATTCTAAAACCGACCTTAATGTAATTTTGAGCCTCACGTTTCTGTGACATAATTAAGAATCACATAAACCAATGAAACGAACAAAAAACCATGGAAATCAAATTATTTAATAATTTTCTCAAGGACGTTGTGTCAGGATCGAAATTCTCAAATGGTTGTCTCTGGTCAATCTTTTCTGTCAATCTTCAGATATTAATATTTTCTTGATGTTTTTTTAGCAATTTGCTCGTTTCGATGGATCTCGAAGAAAAAGGATACACAGTTGATGTTTCGCCATATGAGAATACGTAATGAGGAAAACGTTGAGGAGAAAATCCAATGCAAAGGATGGGAGGGGTTGGTCGGTAATCACGTTTCTTCGAAAAGTTGGGTAATTTGGAAGCGTGCTTCCCGTTGTATATGCGATCGACGTCGTAATCGGCTTCGCGTTGCCAGAGTTCAGGAGACTGAGAGAGAAAGAGAAGGAGCGAGTATCCTGGCAGCCACTTGATTGTGTGTGCAAGCAAAACTATAGACACTTTATATCCTTTGGCCACTGTTCTCGTTGGGAACATTGCGAGGGCTTATTAGTTTGCAAACTCTCTCGAGCGTTCTCGCTTCCTAATATTAAGTTCAAATATACGAGAGAAAGGGAGACGCAACGGGAGCTTCAACTTATAGCAGAGTCGTTGGTGACACGAGACACGTATAAGTGCATCTATGATACAGCAAATGAGTATCTTCGTTCTCTTTTTTCCTTATTCATTAAACAGCGGTTGAAAGGTCTCTTAATATTTTTGGTGATTGTGTCGAATCTTCCACATAAAATCAGCTCCGAGTATCATCGTCTGTCGTTTCGGCATGAAAAATGGAAAATTTTCCAATGCTTAGGATCGCTCATTTAATTTTTTAACCCATGATTGTGTTCGAACGAAAATTTTGCATTTTTGCTGGACTCGTTGGTCGCTGGTTGAATTTTGATGAGCATCAGTAATTTGGAAACGATTCGAGGATCGAAAGATCGCTATATAAATCGAAAAAACTCTCGAAACGAACGAGCAACATGAAAAACTCGAGGGGTCTGTAAAATTATTTATTTTTTGTCAATCAGTACAATTGTTTCGTATAGTTATTGGAATTATTCCGCGATACTGCGCAACTCAAGTTCCTTTTGTTCTTTCCTAACGTTGTGCACTCGTTCTCGATAAATTTTCGGTCGCCCGCATCGAGCACGAGTTTTGATGCTTTGTCGTTCAGCTTTCGGACTGCTCGTGTCATTGCTTCGTTTTTTATTCACTTCTCGAGGAGGTACATCTCGTACAATTTGCGATGTTCATCCTTGTGAAAACTTGGCACGAAATTGACTCGAACTATCTCGGCAAATCCCTCGTCTGTCCTTGGGGCGACGTAGTTCTTTCTGTAAGGTTGTACATTGTTGAGGAAGAGAGTGCCGGACAACAGGCGGATGCACATGAGGAGCAGTAACTTCACAAATCTCGTGCAACGCCAAAGCAACGTTGAATTGGTGTAGCTAGACAACAGAATGTTCTTTAAACTGATACGAATCAAGACCCAGACCGACCGAACTTCGTTACGTTTTTTCATGGAAAACCTTGTGCATTTTCAACGACCGAAAACTTGCCCCGACCAGGAACGTCTTTGGTTTCCGTATCGACGATGAAACGTCTTCCAAATCCGATTAAAAATTGCACTGAATTATTTACAGCGAAAAATCAGACGCTATTTTCGTTTGTAAGAAAAATAATCAAACGTCCGCCTGCCACACGCAATTCTACGGACTCTTTCGCTACCCGAGTCTTTTAACGACCCTTTCGATTTTCTAATTATGGGAAAGCTCAAAAATATGGAATAACGAGCTGGAGATGCTTTTGAAACGCTGAGAAACGTTTACCGCTTAGAGTTTCCACGTTGGAATGCAACAAAGTTCTTTGTTTTCCTAACGGGGTCTCAACTTTGCATGCAGGAAGATTCTACGATAATTGCATAATTTTTTTTGCCACCTAAAAACTCAATCTACCAGAAAAATTGAATAATTTTTTGAATTCTAAAAATAAGTGAATTTTGATTTTTTAAATTTTCTTTTTCTCAAATTATAATTGCGATACTTACGAGTAAGAATTGATGATGACGTCACTGACGGTCATGTGGCTAGAATCCGTAAGTTCCCGAAACTGCGAAAAAACCAAAAGTTCACATTAAAATTTGAGAAAAAACGTTTATTCGTATGTTTTTTATTTTGATTTTTCAACTTTTTTTTTTTAACTCTACCCGGTTATTGTGTCTGGCGTGTTCCTTGTCCGTATTCATAACGAAACATCGAACTGGAACCCCGTGAACCTTCGCGGCATCGATGAACCTCTTTCTCGATGCTACATCGGGATTCGTGTTGTCGATTACCACGCTCTTTCCCTCGGATAATGCACTTTCCATCGCTGCGACACACTTTTGCCAACTTCCCAGTTTGTCTCGATTCACGTAATGATGATCCTTCAGATAGTTGCTTGCGAAATGCGTTTTGCCGCTGCCTGGACTGCCGACCATTATTATCACCTGTAAAGAATTATGACGAAACAAAAATGACGGTAAACATGAAATAATTCGTGGAAGAAAAAATGCTGCAAAGTTAAGCCCAAGAGAAAATTCACATTTTTTTTTATATTTTCCAAAATTTCATCTCCACGTCGATTTCTATAATTTTTAAAACTTCTAATTACCTCTTGCTTAGTGGGAGACAGTTTGGTACTCGATGGATCACAGATCGGTGTATTTTTACTGAATTTCTTTGGATTGAAATCCGGCAAAACGTACGTTGCTGGTTTATGTCCCAAAAAATGTTCTTCCGGTGTGTAGAAAGCGAGCTCCAGATTGAGGCTCATCAACCGGTCGGCCGAAGAGTGATCTTTCTTTTTCCCTGGTGCCCAATCTTTCGGCCTCCCAGCCGCGTCGCCAACAAAAAATGATTTCGACTTGTCCACCTTGACGCTGTCGTTTTTCTAAGACGATGAATTATTTCATTTTATTCCCGTGCCTCAATGACGATTTTTCAAGATTCTTATTCTTTATTTTTTGATCTCCGTAAAGTCTGAGTTGATCAAATTTTGGATAAAAACCGCACGTATGGCTCGATTGAAAATCCCGAAAAAAATATGCGCTCTGTAGCGATAAGTAGTTGGAAGAAATATTGCAATTTTTGAAAACGTTTAATTACGATTTTTTGGAGTTTAAAAATGACGTTACTGAGTGATAGAAAAGTTTAGATTTGTCCTTCAATAGTGGAAATACACTAGACACAGAGTTTTGCAAATAAAAAATGTTTTTTTTATACCTACATCGTTAAGCAATTTTTCCCACATGCCGGGGCGTGGCTTTCTGTACATATCTTTGCCAGCAGCTATGAAAACTTGCATAGGAACTCCCAGCCTTTTGACTATTCGTTCGATCTTGAGTTTGAAATCGCTCGGTTTGACCTTGCCCAAGAACATTCCACCCTGATTAGTGAATATCACGATTTTGTAACCTTCCGCGTGCAACTGTTTCAATTTTCCTGGCACTTCTGGAAATAATATTTGCCAGTCGTTATGGTCTTTGGGGAAAGCGTAACCCGATTGAGTCTTTATCAGAGTGTTGTCCATGTCGTAAGCTGCGATTTTGCTTCTACTTTCAACTCCGGCAGACGTGTAAATCATCAAAGTCCCTGATTCTTCCCAGGAGTCTTTGTCGGTCTTGTGAGACGACTCTGTGTTCGCGGACTGTTCCGTTGACTCAACCGTTTCGTCGGTGTCTCGAACATCCTTTTTAATTTCTTTAGGCATTTCTGTGGCGCTTAATTGATCAACGGAATCCTGATCCACTGCGTCTTCGAGTTTTGGCTCGTCCAGCTCCTTCGACAAATCTCTCCTTGCTTTTTTTTCGGACCGCTCGTTATCCTCGCTCTCAGAATCGGACAAAACCCTTTTTTTTCCGTCATTCTGTGAGTCGACCGGACACACAGGCGGCGGATTGAATTCTATGCAGTAAGGGTATTGGCCGTAAAGGAGTTCCAAACGGTCGCTGTGCTTGGCTACGAGCTTCACGCTTCGCTCTGTTTTGTAGCCGTTCAACCCGCAGGCTCGGCATCCCAGTTGCTGAACTATTACCGTTCCGCTCGCATAATTTGCCAACAGACGAACTATCGAAACGTAGAAACATGAAAACACAACTAATCGAGCCATTGATACGTGTCACGATCGTCGGTATTGCGACTTTTGTGTTTTTCAATTAATATTTTAAACGAATTGTGGAAATTGAGGTTACAGTAGCGAGATAAAATTTAAATTTAAATTTGAACATTTATATCGTTAGGATGCGAATTTTGATGAATATATAAATTAATTTCCCGAGGATATTTGGCGTTATTCTGGGTAATCTGATCAGTCGACCTTGAAATATTCGAAAGGTCTTTGTACGGAATTTTGTAGACGTCAAATTTCGAGGAATATTGTCGGCCAATGTTTTGAGGTTAGATTGAAAAAATACGAGATGACGTTTGATAGACGAACTGTCAAATTTCAGGAGCTCGAGAGTTGTAAAGATCGAAAATATTTTTAGTAGAATAATTGAAATCGAGTACTTGAATATCTGTTTAACAAGAACAACGCAATTCTGAAGTTCGTGACGAATTCCATGGTGGAAATGATAGGTGGCAAACTAACCTTGATTCCTCGAGCACTTTGGATTTGTAATTTTCGTTTCGGGACTTCTGCCAACTGTAACTGGCACTTGATCCGGCAAATAAATTGCCGGTAGTGATGTATCGTCACTGCATATGTAACAACTTTTAACTCCCGAACTCATTTCAAAGTTTCGCGCAAATTAAGTAACGCACGAAAAATAAAAGAGTTTCGCGATTGTAAGACTCGTGCTCCCCTCTCGCCCTCGTCACACTGTTCGCCTCACTGAACGAGAATATAAACTCGAAATAAAGCAAATAACGTTCGATCCATGAGATAACAATAGGGATAATGAAAATTCTTCAGAATTCCCCATGCCAAAAACCAAAGGTTAACCTCCAATACGAATACTCAAAAGGAAACCGTTTTAACGACCATATTGAGGACAAAAGTTTGCGAATGAATTATAGATTCACGTGATACAAACTCTCGTTATAACGCACTAGGAAAGTAGGTTTCTAATAACCAAAAAACTTTTTACCGATTCACACATTTATTTCCGGAATATCCCACAAGTCTGTCGTGATCGAAGACGCGCGGGTTTGCCTCTTATACTGCACATTTAACTGTTTTATTTTAAAACGACGTTATGTCAAACATAAACACCTTGGCATGGTTTCTACATATCGAATGGCAGTCCAAAATATTCCAAAATGAAAATCCACAACCGGAAGTCCTTTCATTATTTCGTACGAATGTTTAAAATTCAACAGCAAGAAAATAACTCCAGATTTTTTGAAAATCGAAGAACACAAAGAAATTAATTACCGAACTGTGTGCTTTTTTATTCACTGCATTAAATAATACGAAAATTATGAAAAAATCTGAAAAACGTGTTTTTTATTGAAGGAGATTTAGATATTCAAAAATTTCATTTTCCATGTTACATTATTCACCCAAATGTTATCGTTATTATTTTTCTCATCGACATTAAGGGATCACCACTGTGTAACATCCAAAAATAAACCTTTCTTTTTTAATTTACCACAGCAACGATCCCTCAATAGCGAGTGTTTCCGCTTCAAATGATCGAGAAATTGTTGAGTGCGTAAAAATTCAGCAATGAGAAAAAAAAAAGTTTAGTCTCTTTTCCATTTTCTATCGATTCGCCGAGTCCGAGGAATTGAGAAGCTGTAAAAATGTCGGACCGGCGTGTAAATAATAAATAAACTATTAAAAACGTGTACGGCTGTCGAGTCTGGGGCGAGAGGGTGGATTTAAAAATTCTTGACAAGGCTCAAGAAGTCTATCCGTCTGGTACTTTAGTCACGGGAAGAATGGTGGCGGGGCAGCGGGAATTGAGCGAGTGAAAATGGTAATGGTTCGCGTTTCATAGCCCGCGGCGATGTCTTGGATGATGAGCATATATAGAGCGATGCGGCAAAGGGAGGAGATGGTGTTGGTGGTGGCGGGACATAACGAGAAGAGAGTCGTTCGTTGGTCGGTTCGGGAGGGATGGATGTGTTCGCATTATACTCGCTCTGTTCTTTTTAATTTCTTCAAAGCATTCGCTCCGGCTTTGCGACGTCTAACAGGGGCTCTCGCACCCTCGAACACTCCTTCAACCTGCTCCTCGAAGCAGTCCCGACCCCTGTAGAGTCTCCGGATTAATAAGGCGTCGACAATGCGACGTCGTTTTTTTTTTGTCTCAGCTTAACATCTTTTTCACTCCGGAAAAACAGATGCAGACGATTTCATACAAAATGTGCTTAAAATCGTGAGGAAGCTGCGATCGAAATATGCGCGGAGAGTTCGTATAAACGACAAAAGAGAATAAACTTTTCTCTTGACAACTCTGCACGATCCGCTCGTCGTGTCGAGGTCCAAGACGAACTTTGCGACACCCTGCACATAGGAAAGTGTGAGAGCGTCTTGTTCTGATCGCTGCTGTCGCGTGGACGAGTCCACAGTGCGAGCAAACTTCTTTCTTGCCTCCTGCCCCTTCGCTCTCGAGGTGAGCGGCCTCTCTCGCCTCCTGCTGCTGTTAATAAATGTGTTTTCTCGACAGTGCGAGACGCTCGTCCTCTTTGTGCCTGCTTTTTCTTTTACCGAATCCCCGTACACACAGGCATTATGTACATCTTGTACGTACATCGCTTTTCTTAACACCCTGCTGCTTTTATACAGCGCGCATACACTCTTGACGTACCTCAGGGGAGTAGGTTTTAATGAGTGGGAACAACTTTTTAAACAGTCTCTTCGAATGTCTCTATATCCGCCCGCTCTTTCGTGCTCTTTCGCCATATCATCCCCCCCCCCCCATTTCTTTTGTCACCTGATAAGCTGCGTATTACTCAGTCAAACAAATACCTCAGTCATACTTTCTTTGTTCGGAGAATTACGAACCGCGAGTGATTTTCACGTTCGCACGGATATTCGTTGTTGCTTACACAACATTCGTAATCAATTTTTTCGGACATGAGACCCAAAGTGGCTCGACTAATTACCGCAACGTTCTTGCAAGCGTAAGATGCTCCTCGCACGCGATAATGGAGCTTAATCTACAGCTTTCTCTTCGTTTTTCGATGACGAAGAGAATGACGTACGATAAATGCGCTTTTGGTGAAAATTCGATGAGAAAAACTTTGCGGAATATGGGAAAATGTTTCGAGAAAGTAAATGTGACGATCGCGTTACGAAAAAAAATTCGTTTTCTTTTTGTAATTGATAGAAATATGAGGAAAAAAAGTCTCGGCCTCGTACGTGAATATAAAAATAAATAGATACGCAATTATGTGTAAGAAAATTTTATTTTCGCCGCTGCACGTTTCGCAGGCTACGACTTCGTGGTTTTTTAAAAAATTATACATCGCTGCCTGGAAAAAACAAAAAGCTTTGAATCGTTAATGAAAAATATTAAAAATAAATTTTATATCGAAAAATTTTTATATCGTTTGGTCTGAATAAAAAAAAAAACTGTTTCATTTACTGATGTACAGACGCTGCAGCCTACGGACCCACCGATAATGGAGATAACGAATCTGCTCGTCAACGAGACGGTGACGCAGCTCGCACTATGGGGTAATTTGGGAATCGTTCTTCTCGAGTTGCCGAGACGTTGGGGCAAGGACAATGCTTTTCAAGGAGGAAACGAAATCGTTTCGTGCATGTGAGTCAGAAATGTTCTCGATTTTATAAAAATTCAAACGTTCTATGACAATTCTTTGCAAAATTTTCTAGAAAAAAAAAAAAACGAGATTCACCATCAAAACTGCAACATTATTAATTGGTACTCGGTGGATTTTCCGAAACGTGAAAAAATGTTTAGTGAATAGCAACCTGAGCAAGAGCGAAACGGTTTATACAAATAAGGAAACATTTAGTTCCTCAATCTCTTCTCGTCATGCAGCGTTTGGCGCACCTTTGCCACCCCCTCGCGACTCTCTCTAATATCCGGTAATTAAACGGAGCTCTCTGTGAGATGACACTCGAGAGCTCTCCTTTAGCCTCGTTTCCTCCCCCCCCCCCCTTATCCTCCCGTGCTCCTTAACCATTCGCGTTTCCCTCTTATGGAATTAAGGTGGCTTTACTCGGTTAGTTTTCAAAAGTTCTCCGAGGTGCCTCGTGGCACACTTGCGACGTAACGGGGGGCCGGGGTACGCAACGCTGAATACTAACCGCCTCATCAACAACACATGCCACCCCCGCTGTATGTACCGCGAAGAAGCGCCTCTGCGTTGGAAACGCAGAGGCGCTCCTTCGACGACTGCTGTGACTTTCTCTACGTACACATCCGTCCTACGTGCCCAAAAACCGTCCCCGCGGACTCTTTCATCCCTTACACCGTGCCACCACCTCTTTCTCCCCCGCGATCCAATCTCACGGGTGATTATAACGTCGGGCAATTATAAAACCTCTATTATTAGAGATAAACGTCATATTGCGCGTGGGAGAGAACTAGACACCCTTCGTCTAAAGCCTCGGCAAGCTGCCTTGTCCTTTTACCCGCGCAAATATCCAACTCCGAATCCGCCGACGTAGAAGAGCCTCTCACCGCATCGAAATTACCCATTCCTCTCCCTCTCTCCTCTTACGTATCTTTCCTCGCGTCTAGTGAAGTTGAAACTTTGCTAAATTCGTTCAAGACCCCAACAACTTTGCGCAATCGTTGCCCACCACATTTTCCTGCAATACTCTTCATTTCGAATTCGCAATTGTATTTGTTTTCATATACTTTCGCCTTCCATATTCTCTCTATATTCCTCCAAATTTGTACATGTTTTTCACCCTTCGTAATATCCTCAGCCACTGCTTTCCAGCAAACGTTAACATTAACCTTTGCGATACCACAGAAATCTCGCGAATTCGCTCCTCGTGTTTCTAAATTAACCTCGATCGCACGTCGTTGAATTTCTCAACGTTACTTTGCTCTTTTCTACCAAAAAAAAAAAAATACAGTCATGACTGAGCCTTCCAAGTTTCATCAAACGCGAAGAAAACAGCATTTCCAAATATTCTTGATCGATATTGTAAAAATACCGAAGTTTTTGTGTCAAAAAGTTAAGGTTGCCTGTGGCATGGTAAAAATTGATGAGATCAATGGGCCAAATGATTATTTTTCTTGCCTATTTACCGGAAAAATAAAAATTAAGAAAAAAATATTTCTTGAATTTTTTAATTCGCTGTTTATTCATCCACAAGAGCCAAAAATCAGTTGGTTGGGCTCTAGTGTTTTTATGTTCACAATTTTCAAATTTTTCCACCTTTAGCAAAGCGTAACGTTGGAAGCTTCTTAATACATCCTCGGATCTGAGTCCACTCGCGAGTCAACTCTAACGAACTTTTAGTTAAAAAAAAAAAAAAGAGAACGAAGGAAAAGTAGAAACGAAACGAAACTCGAGGATTTAGAGAAGCAGAGTTTTTGTAATTATTAAGAGGCATTCTTTACCGGCGACTTACTTCATCATGTCTCTTTCTTTCTTTCTCTCCTGCAAACCCTACCAAGTGTTTCTTGGCTATCTAAATGGATGTGTGTGTGAGTTTGTACTATTCGTAGCATTATATCACCGACGTTAGTCGCGGACTACGGTGTAGGCAAATGTATAGCAAGCACGCGGGAGTCTCGACCAGTTTGTAAGCAAGTTGCGGTCATTAAAACGAATCTCTGGGATTTAATGTCTCCTCCACCTCGTTTCCCGCCTTACCGACTCGTATCGCATTCATACATACATATCTCTATGTATATGTTTTATATAGTATATAATATACGTACAAAACTGTGCCCTCTTGGGACGCTTAAAACTGAAGATCCTAAAGAAGCCCTTGCACAAGAAGAAAGGTGCGGGGGAAACTTTACGACACAGGCCAAACTGGGGTTATCGCGCTTTCAACTTCTTCCCCCCCCCCCCCCTGGCTGCACTTTCTTCTTTCCCATTTTTCTTCTCAATCCTCCTATTTTTTCGTTATTTCCTCTCACGCTCCACTTAATCTTGCTTCGTCATGACTTATCATTCGAGAACACGTTTCCAATAATGATCGCGATCTTTTCATTGTCCGGAAACGGCTCCGAGATCTCGAACAGTTCGGCAGCTCTCGTTGAGGGATAAATAATTATTCACTTGTTCGGCCCATTGAGCAATTACGTGTCGCGGCGTAAGAAAAATCCAAATTTTTTTCAACGCGACGCGTGTCCGAAAAATGCCGACGAATCGTAGAAATTTTGAATTCGGAATATCGAACGTAGGTCCGAAAATTATATTATTGACTTCGATCCTCGGACACCCGGTATTGAGGATATTATCAACGAGGTACCTGCTTATATTCGCTCGACTTGCAAGAGTTACCCTCCAGGCCGAAGAGCCTCTCGCCGCCTCGAGATTCTCGGATTAAGCAAATGGCGGCAATAATGGCGATTATTCGGATTATGATATCAGAGTGCGAAGTGGCTTCGTTCTTCGCACACTTATACCGCACCCCCGACGCCATCATCACCAAACGGCCGCTAACTGCAATGCTCTTGCTCCTCTCACCGCGTTCGCCAAATCCTGACTTCAAGACACCGGATTAAAACTATTACCGCGTGAACCACGTAACCTCCGCATCGTCTAGATAAATACACAGAATATACGATCGTATGCACTATTTGTAAAAAAAAAAAAAACATTTAGTCGAGAATCAAAACGTGTTGGCGAACGTTCTACTTATTGATGCATAAAAATGGCCACGAAATCCTATCGATTCGATCATCTGACAAATCATCTGCCGATCAAACTGACGCGTTACCATTTTTACCGATTTTTTTCATCGTTCTAATGAAATTTTTTTGGCTGAAATGAATTCTTGGCTGATGTACTAACCCTGTGAGGGATTTTGTGGGTTCAGCAGAGAAAGAAATTCATTAAAGTCGATCGAAGGCCGAAGCGATCGCGACGAGACGACACGAGTACGAAAAGAATTTACAAATTTGAAAATTCAAAATTATTGGGAGCGAGGCTCCGAAGATTCCTGGACCAATTATCATAATTGTAGTTCGAAAGTTGTTAAATTTCTAGTAGCAAAATTTCTACGATTAAAAAATCCTACTTCCCAGGCTCTCGTCGATAAAATAATGGTTGGCTTTTCGTACGAAACACTCGCCACACCAAAGAAAATTGTCGCGTGCTTCGGTTTTTATTTTGTTACCAAATCACACGACATCATAAAAATAGTAATTTGATTTTTTTATAATTGCATATTCGATCGAGAGTCTTTATAAAAATTTCATTTATATACACCGCAAAAGTGCGTGCACGTATGTGTACACAGAGTTATTCGCAAATACGTCTCGGAACATTTGTGAATTTGCAAACTGCTCGCATCGAGCATTCCCTCTCGAGTCGTAATATTCCATATTCCAAGAACTCGTGGGGAAGCTTGACGCGTAAATATATCTATATATTGTGGAGAGTACGTATTAATTCGACAACGAATTGCGAACCAACGCTCTGGGGAAGATCACTTCTCGTGGTTATTGTGTATCTGTATATATACGTGTATACGAATGTATGAAGAAAGAAGCCAACGTGCAGGTCGTTTCCGCCTGCTCGGTAAAAGGGAGGATGGGGTGGCACTCCTGGCTAATTATTGTTTTAAGGATTACCGTTATGCGTTTATTATGCGAACACCATCTGACTTTCGTAGCGCCACAGGATCCCATAACATTCGGTAGAATTCAGGGTTTGCGTGGAAAGCACGAAATCCACCCTGGAGTCGGCCTACGTTTATGAATAATTCTCACCTTTCGTCTCAGTTCTATTTTATATCTATACGGATGTCCGTATACATATTCGGCATTATCAGGACAACCAATGAGGCTCAAGCTTTTTCGTGAGTCTCCCGAAACATCCCATTGGGACGAAGAGCCCAACAAAATACTATTTTTTTCTGCATAAAAAATCTTTTCTCCGGTCTGTTAAAACTTTGCCATCGTGTCGTTCATTTAGGATGCTGTTACACGTAAAATCTCATTCATTTATCGCCTGACGACTAAGGCAGCCGATGGGATTACAAAGGAATTTTCTTTTCGGTACAAAGTTGCATGAAAATTTTATTTTTAATTGTACATAAAATTGTAAACAATCTCGAGTCTCCAAAAAAAACTAAATCAACAGCCAGACTGTGTGAAAAGTTGCTTTTGATAAAATGAAAATATACGTGACCACGTTGTAAAGTATGTGATGAAAAAAAAAGGGAACGGAATCGAGCATACGTACGCGATCACGAGTATTTCACAATATTTACAACGTCAACGGACACCGATCGCGGTTGCAAAAGCTCATTTTTGAATACTCGTTTTTTCTGTGTTTTTCTTTTTCCTTTTTTAATAATTGTTATTATTGTGGAAACTTATCATTGGGTAGCCGTCGTTTGAAAATGACACGCTGGCTGGTATTGTGTATGGAACAAATTCAACAAACGATATGGAATCGTGACCACCGACGTGCGATATCACCGTCGTCGCGTTCTCGTCTCGTCTCGTCTCGTCTCTCTCCTCCTCGTTTGCTGGCGCAGCTCGAATTTATGTTCGTTAAAATCGTCCACCAGGGGCGAAAAAACCACAAAACAGAAAAAGGAAAAAAAAATAATAATAATCCGTATGTACAAGCGGATGATAAAAATTGACCGGAGACTGGGCATACGAGAAAAAGCGTGAAATTTCGGCGGCAATAAATATTGTATAAAGAGTTAGTATACACGCTGGTATATTGTAAAACGGAAATTCCTCTTATCGCAGTAAACCGGAACATTTCGCTCTTAGGACGTGTGCTTATTCATTTTTTTTGTAAGCGTTAAAATAAGGGAGATTTTTTCAACTCTCCGGGCACTCATCATTTTTTCTTTAATATTTTATATAACTTTGATAAAAAAAATTCGAGTCGTCGTATATTTATTTTTACGAGCCACGGTGTTACGATTTTTTTTTTTTAATTTCACGATCTATCGAACTCCAAAGTTACGACACAATTTTTTCCCATTTTTCTAAATTCCTTTTCGATGTATTTGACATTGAACGAGAACCAAAACAAATTATCGAAACATTTCCAACGTTTTTTAACGACTGCAATATTTTGATATTTTCGTATTTTTATATATTTTAAGAGGATTTGCTGTTTATTGCAAAATGTCCCAGGCACGAGACTCGTATTTCACGTCACCCATATTCGTTCATATTCTCCGATCATCAGTTTGCCTTCGCCCTCGCCTCTCATTGGTCTGAAATCCATGCAGAACGTTTATTAAAAAGCCCCCAAAAAAATGATTCAACTTAATGGTTATACATATGTAATCCCGATGCAAAGCCACGGCTAATCTCGTAGGACCACACGGAGTTGACTCCTATATGATACTCCGTCGTGTGGCTCGTCTGGCAATCCATACACTCTCGCACCCCTTTCGCACCCTCTCACTCTCTACAGAAAGTCCTCGTCTCTCTTGCGTCCCTCCGTGCCTCTCTCTTCCCGTTCAAACACCCAAAACTTGCGACCCTGTTCAATTTTTTTTTTCCTCTCGCTCTCTCTAGACTTTTAACAAGCCATACGCGATTATCACCGATCAGCAGTCGTAAATTATTTTACTGGACCCGGAGCTTTGTCTCCTCTGCTCTTTTCTCTCGCTCCGAAATTTAAGCTGCGGTCGAGTTAAAAAACGCCGTGGAAAGATTTTTCCTACAGGTTGTTACGAATCGTCAACGAAGTCTCGTGAGCACGAAAAAACAAAGAACAGTATAGAAACGTCGATGAACAAACAAAGATCCCATTTTTCGATTTTTCACTGTTACGTCATTTGATACTTTTCAAATTCTCAGCAAAAAATTACGAAATAATTTTCGTTCTCTTGTATTTACGGAATGACGAGAAAATTCGATTTTTGAATTTTTAAAAAACGCTGCAGGGGTGAGAACGTTTCAAACGATAGTCTCCGGAATAAAATGTTTGAATGACAATGTTAAAAAAAAATTCCTGCGAATTAAGGGAAGATTGAAATTCAAACTTGTATAAATTATCATGCAAGTGAAGTTTCTAGTCGACGGAGATCTATTCGAGTCTCGACCAAGCCCGTTAATTCGAGGGACGTCTTAACGAGATAAATTAACGCAGTCCGTGTCTCGGTCCAGCATATACTTTGTAAACTAACAGACAGCGACGATGATATATCCATCTCACTTATTCTCTCTCTAGCTATATTTCTCATTTCGTTTTTTTCCTGTTGTTTTTGCTCTTGAAACAGTCTTTTCACTGTTAGTCGTCACTTCTCAATTCCGCCTACGTACAGGTGCATAATACGGAGTGGTTTTAGCCAGCAAGCACAACACGAGAATATCCGTAAGTCCGAAAGCGAGTGAAACGGAGAGAGAGAGAGAGAGAGAGAGAGAGGAAAGACTTCCTTCCCCGCGGGGACGAGAACTTGTAATCAAAGAATTTTGTCGACTCGTACTCTCGAGGACCGAGCGAGCCTCGAGGTAGCCCATGCTCGAGGAATATTTAAATACCCGAGACACGCGTACACCCACGTAACGAAATAAAAGCCCCAACGGCGAATGAGACATCTGTCGGTTCTTTTAATTACAACGGTACGTGTGCACTACCGCGTATATATTCGTCGTCTACTTTGCTGCTGCGCCTTCTCTAACTCTCTTCCCGATGCAACCCTACAATGCTAGTGGCCACGTTCGTCCACCATCCTTTTGTCCTGTTTGTCATTTTATTCTCGACCCTTTCGCGAGAAGCTCCTTTTCCTTCAGCATGTATATCTAATGAACGAAATGTTCTCTTCTAATTTCGTGCTAAAGTCTCTCGCTGTATTTTTTACAACCTGAGTCTTCGTATTAGCTGTCGGCGTCTTGGAACAAATTCATTTCATCGTTACGAAAAGAACGCTCGCGAAAGGATCTTTTTTCGAGGGACCAATCACACATTTTCCTCATTCGTCGTTCACAATCGTAAAAAGTCCTCTTCGTCGTGTTCCTATTATCAATATGGACAATAATTATTTTGTCAGGGCTCACCTGCACATATATTTCCATGGATATGGCTTTTGATGCATAGAGACTCACGGAGACTCGAACGCAATAGCGACGACACATCGGAGAGGGTTTCAACACACGGGACCAAGAATTAACGGTCTTAGTTGCCGTGCGGCACAAGTGCATGTGTATCCCCAGGGAGGAATGGCAAGAAGAAGAGGCTTCTCGTTCCCCTTAGCAGGGAAGAACGCGAAAAGTCCTCATCCTCCTCTCGTCCTCTTCCTCTCGGTAACGAGCCAGAGATCACGGAGCCACACACGCGAGTAAAACACCAACACAACAGACAAGGGGGAAAAGCTACGATGAAAGAGCAGAGAGTAGAGGCCAGGATGAATTACGAGGGAGGCGTCGGGCTATCAGTAAGAGAACCTCATTCCTTCCCTAACTCGCTCTCTCTCTCTCTCACACACACACACGCTTTGCCAAATGCTTGTTGGCGTGTGTATATTTTGCAAGCAACATCCCGATTTTATGGGGTCGACATTCGCAAGGGATGCGCAAACTTCCGTTTCTCTCGGAGGTCCTCGACGTCGTTACTCTTTCGCTACCTGCTGCTCTGCTACCCGCTCTCGAAAAAATAACTATAAACACGAAAGTTCATATGACAAACTGCTCTCAGCACAATAATCATTACGAGTCAAATATTCCTAATCCAGTCTCTTCCAATCACATCCAAATGCCGTTAACTATCGCATGCTCCAAATATCTTTGAGAATGGAAACAGCAGTTTCAATTTAAATAATTACAACGAGCAAACAGAAATTTTTCTTTCGAGGCAGTCATTTATAGTTCACAGGGCGAAAAAAACGTAAATTTAATGAATTTTTGTTCAAGTTGGAAAACAATTAATTTTCCTGAACCTTTCGGCATATTTCATGTCACGTGAGAAAATTTCATCGAAATATAGCAAAGAAAATCAAAATTCCGACGATCCTCCGACGAGGATTTTTGTCCACATAGCTTCACGAGCTTTTAATCACTCTTTTATCATATTTCGATGAAATTTCTTCACGTACCTTGCCACGTGCAAACATAAAGAAAGTTGAAGATTTTATTTTTGCTGCTAAAAATATTCTTAAAAATGAATTTGCTCAGCAATCGAAACTAAAAGGCTAATGTTCAATCAACGCTAATTAACGAGGCGAAAAATTCTTATGGCAAGTTATGTAAGAAAATATTATATTTACGTCAGTCACAGGTGGGCTAACGAGTTATGCCTAATCTATGCTTTGGATTATCATAATGGCCATCGTTATATCGTTCGAGATTTTTTTTCGACCCAGTGTGTCAACGGATGAAGAAAAAATCACGTTGTACGACGAAGAAAAAAAATTGTCTCGCGTAGCTCGTGGGTTAGGGTCTCGATTCTGGTTCCAACCACAATTTACGTTTTTTTACATTTTCCTCGCTCACTCTTTCTTCCTTCTTTTTATCTCGGCTCCCCACTCTTGCTTGTAATTTCACGGGGAAGTATTATATATTCTAAATAATGTAATATTACCTCGCAACACGGTGTGCTGCTTATCCCAAGAGCCTCCAACGAACCTCGAACTTTGGCAACTGTCGTCGTTCCTGGCCACGACAGACTGCGCGCTTTTCGTCTTGTACAAACATCCACGACGTGATAACGGAACAAAGTCGAGCACACGAAGAAGCTAAATGAGGCTCAAGTAATCATTTCAACGGTGTATACATATACAAACGTTTAAAAACGACATAAACTACAAATGGCGTTCCAACAAAGTCGAGAATCCTTCGCACGTATCCTCCACTTCAACTTCTCATTCACGTTTCGCCTTTTTTTCTTCAAACTTTGTACGTATCATTGTGTGTAGAGAAAAAATGCTCATTACGAGAAAGTTTTTCTCCGAGACTGTAAAATCTGCTATGATTCATTTTCATACATGCAATTTTTATTTTTTTAAGTCTCAAAATTCAAAATCTCATCAAAGGATCAAATTTTTTAGATTTGAGAAAATGAAAAGTGTCCTCTACTTTTTTTTCGAGCTGCACGTCGGGCCAGGATTCGGATAAATAATTGCCGAAAATAAATTTAGATCGATCGATTAATTTTTTATGAACGACGACAAGATTGGTTTTCTCGAAAGACTCGTTTTGCGCCAGTTTCGAGATGCACAAATTCGTAGAGCTCTTGGTAAAGCAACAGGAGAATGATCGCGAAGAACGAGGGTACAAAAGTCGTAAAAATGTTAACGGCGTTGCGGTGAAGAGGGGAAAGCGATTATCCCTGACGCCACGGAACATTTAACCCGAGGAAAGTAATATTTCTAATTAGCTTCGACCGCAATAGCTCCTTTTTTTCTCAGCGTGACCACACATAATACACCTTCGTCACCCGTGAGCCCTTTCGTGTCTCCTGCGCGGGTGTTTCTTTCGCGAGAATTCCACATTTCAACAAAGCAAAAAGAAAAAATAATAGGAAGAGGTCGGAAAATTCATTGTTTTGAATTGTCAAAAATAAAACCAAAGTTCATTGGCTTTCGTTGTAACAATACTTCCCTATTTTTCTCCCGCTCCCTTTTTTCATGACTTTTGTCACGAATTGGCGAGGCCTGCTGCCTATGCTTGTATCCCAAAGACAGTTGCAGAGAAAACGCTCCAGATTTCGGCGTTTTGACAAGAGCTTTCGAATCGTATTTCCTTCTAAATGAAAAACCTGCGGATTTCCAATTTCCTTTGCTCGACTCACCTGACTAAATTCATAAATACAAAGGAGCTCTCCGGGGGATCAACGAAGAGAAGATTAACATTGATAACTCGATTACTGAACTGTTTTCATTTTTACAGCTTATCAAAATAATTATCGAAAAGCGAAATTGTGCCACTGAAGAAATATTAAAGAAAAATTCATTTTCGCTACATTCTGGACACGCCAAATTGCGCATTATTTGACTTGGGAACGTATTGGTTTTCCGGACACTTTGTATATGGAATCCAGGTGCAATATCCTCGCACAAAATACGGAGAGTCCCTCGTGCTACCCGAAATGTGCGTGCTGCATACATTTTTATCAATTATTAAGAAGCCGCGGTGCGGGATGAAGCAAATTTGGCTCGTTTTGCTTGGATCCCTCTGTACGGTTCGCATCGTGCAACGCATAGGGTTTGTCGCGAGTATATTCAGTGCCGGCTAGTCACAACGTACGATATTTCATACGAGCGTATACATAGGCATTAATAACTTCCGCGAGTTAACCATTCTCGTCGTGTGTGGACCACGCCCGCGGGAACCTCGCACTGTTCTCGACACTCGGACTCTTTATATCCATCCATATCACCGCATGCTCACTTTTTTTCTGCCAACTTGCAACCCTCCTCGTTCGGTCTGTTTAAATTATATATTCGTGTATACCGACCGAAAGAAAAATCACTGCAGCGTGAAAAAAAGGAAAAAATTTAGACACGTGTGCAATATGTAAACTCCGAAGGACCCTCCGCTACGTAATCATTTTTTTTTCTTCATTTCTCTTATTTTCTGCTTTTCTGCTTCTCGCAGGAGTCACAATTTGAACGCGTGCAGCTCGCAACTCTCGTCCACCGAGGTACGACGCGTCAGATGGCATCCAGGCTCCACCAACGATTCTCATCTCTTGGTCCTCACATCCGAAAATGCTTTTCAGTGAGTCCTAACAATTTTTTTTTATAAAAATGGACAAATGAATCTCAATTATTCCAAAAGAATTAAAAAAAAAAAAACAATTTTTTTTTGTAAATGAAAATTCCAAATAACGATAAAAATGATTTTCGTCGCTGCATTTGAAAAATCAGAGTTTCCGTATTGATGCTTTTCATGAGTACAAATTGTTCAGGCTTTACGAGTGCGAATTGGGAAATTCGCCGAAACTCATGAGAACGTGGAAAGTTGGTCCAACGCCTTTGGGTTCGCCCTCGAAATACATTCCCAACATAGAGTCGCTCGGTGAAACTGCAGTAGATTTTGATTTCGCAACTCCAACATTAAAAAGTGACAACGACGATCGAGACAGGGCCAGTAAAACTTGCGATTGGAATCAAATCGATTGGCCTATTTGCGTGCTGTGCGGAGATGGCGAAGTCTTGCTCGTCGTTGGAAACATTTTGTCCGGCAAGTGAGTAAAATTTGACGAGACGAAAACAAATAAAAACATTTTGGTTCTCGTGTTTTTTAACGTTAATCACAATCTCATGACAGCCATTTGAAGCCAGTCGTTTTGGGATCTCTTACGATGTATCCACCTGCCGATGATAATTATGGCATTGATTCGTGCTCCATAATGTGCATACAAACTACACCTCCGATAGTCGTAATCGCAACTTGCACTGGAAAAATTTATCACGCTGTATTATTGAAAGATTCGTTCCTTTCCGAAGAAACCGAAACACAGGTATGAAAAAGTTTTCAATTTTTATTGAGAAAATTTTTTTTAAACAAATAAAAAAAATCTGAGATTATTTTAAAAAATTCTCTAAAATAGCACGAAAAAAAAACTATGCATTTGCGATGTTACAATCTATTTTTTTAATGAAAAAAAAATGATGACAATTCGTTCGAATCTGCGGGTTTTAAAGCCGCAAAAATCATTGCATTGTTTCGGTGGCATTTAAAGTTGTAAAAGTCGAAAGTCTCGTTTAATGGATTTTCAAAACAATGGCTTTCCAGACGAGATCGGTGTACGGGTCTACGTACAGCCTCCACACACCAGCGGATGCACTTTTCGTGGTCGAATGTGTCGAATTGGAACTCGGTCTTTTATACTCCGAAGAGGACAAAAAGTACAGTTGTCCAATTCACTTGCACAATGACAAAGGCAACAAATCCAGGTTCGTCGATGAAAAAATTCAAGAAAAGCCCATTTTTTGAAGAAAAAATTGTGCCTTTCGTGCTTAAATTTTTCTCTTTTTCATTTTTTAATACTTGCAGGTATTTCTGCTCACACAACGCTGGCATCCACGCCATAACATTACCAATGGTGTCGCAGTTCGACGAGTACGTTGGAGCAAAAGACGGTTCGTGAATTTCCAAAAAAAAATTTCATCTTCTGCTCGCAAAGTCACAATTATACCTCACGATGTCAACTCCGTTTATCATTTTTTTTTTTTTCCCCCAGACGAAGCTGATGTACATTTGCCAACTTTTCTGAATCCTTCGAACTCTCAATATCTCGTATGCACCCGCACAAAGCACACGGTCACTGAGGAAGCGACCCCAGTTTTTGGTTTTGGGCTGTTGCAACAACCGTGTCCAGTTTTAATCGCGTTGCTCCATACCGGAGTAGTGATCGATCTCTCCGTAGTGGATCTTGATTATTTACCACGTATTGATGCACCAAAGCCGATGGTTAGCCCGAGCAAAAAGGTGAGAAAAACTTTGACCTTGACCAGAAAGTATCTTGAAGAAAATAACTTTGTTAAGCAATCGTTTCGACCATAACAACTTGAATAAATATTCGAAAACACTGCATCCAAACAAATGAAGAAAATACGAGCCACAGGCGCAAAACCTCGAGCTTAAAGATTCTAAAAAAAAAATAAACGAAAGTGAATGAAAAAACAAACAACTGGAAGAATACGATTGCAAGAAAATAGTCCAGATTTTTTACAGTGTACGAAAACTACCGAAAAAATACTTTCGTAAAAGAATTGTTTGGATTTTGCTGCATTATTTTATTTGATTTATCGAGTCGTTTTGATTGAAATCGTAAAAAATGAAATTTTCTTAATAAAAATGCAAGACAACGAAATCTTCGTGAAAATAATCGACTTGATTTATTTTTCATTGTTGCGAAAAGATAACGAGAGAACCGTTCGACACTTACATCCGAAATCTCCTGAAGCACGATTCTACGTCGCAGCCAATAACAAAATTGGGAATTCGATCGAAACTCACTGCTCAGGAATGCCTCGAGGTATCGTCGAAACGGAGTTTATTTTTAAATATCGTCAGAATTGAAAAAAAAAAACATTGCCTTAACCATCACGATTTTTTGTGTCACAGCTTCTCTTCCGAGCTACTTACGTTTTTCGTGATCAACATTTCGCACGCCTCGACAAAGTTCGTGGAGAAATAGAGAAGAAGGTACGAGCCCTTAAGGCATTGAAAAATCATCAATTGAGGGAACTTGGCACGTTGATGGAAACGAGAAACGAACTGCAAGAAATGGCGGAATATTTGGCTGAACGTTACGAAGACATTAAGGACACTCAGGTCGAACTGGCAGCGAGGTAAAATTTTCGGAATCCTGTTTAAATAAAAAACAATTCAATGAATCCCATCGAAACTTTATTTTTTTTTTATAAAGTCCACTTTTTTAAAATTCCTAATTCCACAATAATTATCAACACAAAATAAAAGGCAAGATTGCAGCAAAAAAAAAAAATGAGTTTGTGAAATTTTTTTAAAATTCAATCAGCAATTCAACATTTGTATTTTTTATAGAGCGAAGGAAGTATTGAAACTGGTGAATTACAAAGAACCTTCGATGTCGAGTTCCGAACGAGCCGAAGCAGCTGAATTGAAAAATATGGACGACAAAGTATTGGAGCTAGTAGTACGAATCGGTCAATTGAAGAAAAAAGCTGAAAGTCAATCGCAACATTTCGAAATGTTCGAGAGGACCGAGAAGCAGAAGGAATTGGTTTTCAGCAGCAAGCAAGAAGAAGCCATCAAGACAAATTTGAGAAAAATGTATGTGAAAATTAGGTTAAGAAGCGACATTGAAGTTCGTGTTGACTTTTGCTTCCGAGATGTATAAAAAATTATTTGTTACAGGGGCAAAGATATAAGCGAGCTGATTTCTCAAGTCAAATTGCTCGAAGAAGATGTGGACGTCTGAAGAGATCACCGACCAGACGTAAAACGTTCAAAATTCAGTTTGACAAGAATTTAAAAAAACGATTTTTCCATTACCACTTTTTTCCAATGATTTTTTATTCATAATTCCAAGTCGAATAAAATGAGATTTTTTTTATCGAAAAATACTTCGCAAGATCAAGGATATTCCATCACTTTTCCAGTGGAAAAACTCTTCGTGCATGCGATATTAATTATTGATTATCAAGTAATTTACAATAGTAATTAGAGGCCCGAGACAAGGCTTCATCCCCCGAGTAATAAGGATCATAATCCAGATGAATCGAAGCTCTCGTACGATCGTACAGGATCAATGAGCCCATATAAGCAACAACACTCCTCGGTGATATCTGTAACTATTTCACATCACAATCTCAATGATCTTGAAAAAAAAAACCATCACAAGAGTCAAAAACGAGTGGATGGAATAATTGAAAGGTGAATCAATTTAATAAACGACTGGAATCAATGAATATGCCTGAGTGTTTGAATGAATGAATGGAATGAATAGAATAACGAGTGGAATGAATAAAATGGACGAATGGAAAGAACGAATTAATGAATGGAATGAATTTTTAGATGGATCAGTAAAATAAATGAATGGAATGAATTAATGGACTGGGTGGATGGAATAATGAATGAAAAAAAAATTATGGCAATAAAAATCGTGGTGAATCATCAATAAAATTGAACTGAAAAAATAGTTATGGAATTTACTGGTAATTCACTAAATAATCCTGGACAGAATTGCGCAGCTATTTCGACGATCCAACCACAAAAGTAAGAAATGAACGTAGGGATGTTCCAAGTTGACGGGGTCACACAATTTTTACTATCTTTCGACATTTTTTGACAAAAACGCAAGACGTCAATAATCGGGGTATCATCGGTGATGGTAATAGGAAGACCGGCCACTGAATCAGGACTCTTTCTCAGTGTATTTTTCGCACAAATGAAAGCCCATGCCGCATTACCTTTTGGGAAGAAAAAATAGGATAGTAATCAAGAAAATAACGAATGAATGTTTCTCATCCGAGGGATACGTACCTACGTACGTGATTTGCTGCTTTCCACCAACACCTGCTAAACGCAATAGAGAATTTCCCCGATTTTTTCCAACTTTGAGAAATTTTCCGATGAATTTTTCATCACCCTCGCCATAGAGGAACGAAGGTCTCAATGAGAGCGTATGAAACGTGCCTTTCCCTATTTTTACAAATTAAAATGAAAATTTCCATCTTTTTTCAATTGCTGCTATCAATCTCCTGAATTTTCTACAAGATTTTGTTAACAAATCATTTTAATTTAGAAAGACAAAGTTCCATTCAATTTTCTTCGAAATTTGAAACTGAAAAAAAATCATCACTGTATGTTTTAATATTTTTACTAAATACCGTTTGCCAGAGCTTTTCCATTGGCTTGTAAAACCAATTTTTCAGCTTGGAGTTTCGAAGCCGCGTATTCTCCAAAAATCAATTTATCTCCATTTTCGGGTGTACCAGATGTCGTTTCGTTGGCATAAATAACGATAGAAATAACTCCACCCTTCCCATAAGATTGCAGCGTGACTTCGGTCGTGCTACAATAAATAAAATTTTTCACACCTTCCTCGATGCACAGTTTCACCAAATTTTCCGTAGCCAATACGTTGTTTTCACGAAGAGCATCTTTGGGCGGTGGAAAGTCGTAAGCCACGAGAGCTGCACAGTGAAGAACAACGTCTACGTCTTTAAGGACCGAACGACAGGACTCCATGTCGATCAAGTCTCTGCAATAGAATTTCGTTCGTTTTGGATCTTCGATCCTCTCTCCATCGCCTGGTAGCTTATCCAGTTCGCGTATTTCTTTCACAGTCTCATCCATTCGCAAATGCTTGACGACGTGTCGACCCAAAAAACCTCGAGCACCTAAGAGGAAAATCAAAGTCATTGACACTATTTTGTTCGAAAACAATAAAAACCATCAATTTTGCAATTTTAGGGGAAAGAAAAAATAACGAAATTCTATACGGTGAAGTCACAAACCTGTGACAAGCACAACTTCGCCTCGACACGACTCCATCGCGACTGGAACCGATCGTTCACCTCGAAATTCGCAAATGTGACAAATTCGTATTTCCGCATTTTATTTATGAAGAAGGAATTCGCTGACTCACTTTTACGATAAAATAAGAAGATCCACGTAGCAACAATGTTTTTTTTTTTTTAATAAACTGACCACAGTACAAAATTCTACAGTTAAGCATTGAACTTTTTTCACGAACCCACGGATCGAAGATTTTTTTTTTTTTTTACCTCGAGAATTAATTTTCTTCCTCTGCATTGTTCTGTTTCAGTTTGAAAGAACCGCGCTACTTCGCTTAGGCGTCAATGCATGTTGAGATGCAATTAAAAAAAAAATTCGCTTCGGTTTTTTTACTTACAAGGAGAAAATTCATTCCGATTAATTTTCTCGAAATGCGACACCGAAAAGAACGTTGCGTATCACTTGACAACCACAGCGTTTCTTTTTATTCAAAGTTAGTTCTTTATTTTATTTTAAAAATCCGTTCTCGGCGAATTATTTTACAAAAATAATCGTTCTCATTCGTAAATCCGTGTGTTTACACTTTATCATACAATGTAAATGTCTTTCTTCATTCTGTTTGTTGAAATGAGCGACTCAGAAAAATGAGAAACAAGGAACTTGTGAAAAATTGAGGTACAGACTTATTTTTTTGCAATGCACTGAAAAAGTATAACTTACAAGGCAAAATCAACATTTCGAAATGCTTATCGCAATGGCTGAATTTTCACAGTTTTAAAAAAATGTCGATGCACAAGAAAAATGAGCTAATGATGTTTTCTCTTGCTGCATCCAACGGACAATACATTTTTCTACCAGCAAACAGTTACAAAAATTTTTATTCTGCTCTTCAGACCTTAATGCAAAATTATTCGTAACAGGTTTCGGGAACACAAAAATCCAATAATTTACCGACTGCACGATACCAAATTTGTGACTTTTTTTGCTTGAGCGTTTTTTTAAGTATTCGTTACTATGAACTTGTGGTTACAGTTATTGAATAATCTTTGATTTGACGAAGCAGTAAAGATATTTGACCAAATCTGGTCTGAAGGTTTACTCGAAGTATTTTAGCCCCGAGTATACTCGGAAGATTGAAAAATGACTGCAGCACATTCGTTAAATTCTTGATTAAGTGTATTCCGGAAAAATCTCTATCAAACAGCCGCCCGCGGAATGCTCAGGTTTCTAGGGAAATCCTGAGATTGTCAGAGCGACAAGAAACAAGCTTTGACGATTATTATTTTTACGTTCGACGAAACTCGCTCGTGATTCATTATTTTTTCTTTCTTTTTCCTCTCGCGACGTTTATTTTGTAAAATACGATAAATTGAGAACCGACGATCGTGATGGATGCAAAGGAATTTTAAAATGACTTGCATTATAGCAATGAGGTTCACTCGACAGTATAAAAAAGTTGATGAGAAAAATTGAAGTTTATTTTCGGAGCGAATCTGAGGTGAAATAATATCAAATGTTAATACGTCGCAAATTCATTAATTCATCGTTATTTTCCACAGCAAAAAGATAAAAGAAAAAAGTCGAGCTTGGAGCAAATAATAGATCGAAAAATCAAGTTTCCGTGTATCATAAATTGCTCAGCTCAATGTTGTTGAACTTTCTCGCCATCAGGTGAATTTTGAGTTTGTTACGAACGTCAAGCTCGTATTATGCAACGCTAATGCCCGCAGTTTGTAAGTAATTCCTAAGATGAATGGCATTTGGTTCTGGAATCTGACCGAGGAGACCGGGAAGTTGACCAGGTGGCAATCTGCCCAGACCTTGAGCCAGATGCAAACGTACATCGCCGATGGCTGAAAAAAAATCAAAATATTCATAGAATTGAATGAAAATTTACAGAAATTTGAATTATTTCCAGTTTCTCGTACAATCGTCTCGTCATTGCTTACAATGTCATCAGACGTGCGTGCATTTTTCAGCGATCGAAAATATTTTATAAAAAGGAAAAAAAATCTTTAAAAAATAGAAACAAATGTTGAATAAAAAAAATCATTTCAACATTTTTTCATGTGTAAATGAACTGATCATCGGATTTCATTAACAATGCAAAAAACAAAACATAAAAATTGACACTTAAAAGGTCCCGTATGGATTGAATGAGTTTACCTTCGAGAGGATCTTTCTTAGGGTTTCTAGCGCATATCAATTGACTGTAAGCCGCTTGATAGCCGGAGGAGTCGTCGACATCTGGGAACAAACCGTCTTCCGGTAAGATAGTCTCATCGCGTGGTAATTCGAAGAATTCGACCAACGTAGCCAAAAGTCGTGGGTAAAAAACGTTGTAAGGACTTTCCACCATAGCCGGACAGTCTATCAACAAATTGGACATTCCCACTGCGGCAACTTTGCGCTCGATTTCTCCTGAAACTTTCTGCAAATCTGCCAATATGACACGCTCGACAACCATGCCAAACATCCTGCGAATCGCACGAAAAAAAACCGCAGTCAGCATTGTACAGAACGATGTTGAAATATTCGATAAAAAACGAGACCAATTTTTTACTCACTGAGGCTGAATCTCGTCGACTATTGTCACGAGACTCGATGCTCCGTATCTCATGACGTAGTAGGCGAAAAATACTATAAGACCTTTCACAAACTTGGTCGTTTTCGTTGATGATAACCTTTGGAATAGTAACACGAAGACCTGCTTCATGGATGGATGCAAAACGTTTCTGAAATCAAGAATTTACATCGCGTGATCGTCGGCCATTTTACGTAACGATCATTGAGAAACTTCGTACGTTTCGAAAGATCGCGATTGATAAAGAACAAAATTCGTTGTTCAAAAACTATCATTGACATCTTTGAGAACTTTCAGACAAAAAAATCGTTCATGTTGGTGAATTTTTCGACGAAAAATGAACAAAACAAAGTCGCTACTTGACTTACGGTGGAAAATGTTCAATGATGCTCTGTATCAACAGGAATCCCTCGTGATCGTTGGCTTTCGAGGCGATGAGTTTTTGGAAAACGCCCAACAAACCGCTCGTCTTGTCTTGAGCAATGATTTGGTGAGACCCGTGGCTGACGAAGGCTTGCAGCAGTCGATTCAGGGGATGAATATTTGCTTGACGTTCGAAGAGAACAGGAGCGAGTAAACAAGGAAAGAGAGCCATGTATGGTTCCGGAACGTCCGGGCCAGTTTGGAGTTCAAGAAGCAAAGCCAGAATTTGGAACACGTACGGGATGAACTCTGTGAAAATGTATAAAAATTTCTCCGTAATTCATCGAGACCAAAGCAAAAACGTTATTTTTTGAAAAATCGTCAACTCTCTGACCTTGAACGTCCTGCTGTAAGATGACTTGGAAAATCGGGAACAGAGCTTGCTCGAAAGAGGCAACAGCCGCAGGATTAGTTTTGCAAACGATTCTAATCGACAAGCTCAAAGTTTCGAAAAGATAATGATTGAAATTTGGTCTACTGGGATTTCTCGAGACAATTGTTAATTTCTCGGTCAATTTTGGCAGCAGATCTCCGAGATACGGGACGACGCTGTCTTTCAAAGTACCGAAACTTCGCATTATCCCTTTCATCGCATATTCGTTTTCCTCGGAACCAGGCATTTCGAGAATTGCGAATAATCCTTTCAGTAAATCTGCAGCCAACAGCGTGAGCTCCTCGCCCTTGACCCTGTGTAAATAAAAACCAAATTGTACAAATGTTACAGGCTTTTTTCTACACAACAACGACTTGCTAATCTCTCGCAAAAATAAACTTACATCGGCACGTTATTGGAATCCTTCAATGCGAGAATTTTCTCGATCGCACATGCTGCGTAACTGTGCACCACCGTACTTGTCGCTGACAAATGTCTAATGAGGTGAGGAATACTTCCAACGACCAATTCCCGCGGCAACACCGATCTGAACGACATTACGAACTTGATGGAATCCGCTTTCAGAACAGGAAATTCGTTGACTGGAAACAGAGAGAAAATTCATTCCTCGAACACAACATTTCAGAGCATATTTCATTGGCAAACAAAAAGTGAAGAAAAAGGTCGATCAGGAATCTCGAATCGAATATTAATGAAAAAATAACATTGACGGAAGGTCCGGGGTCAAGATTTTCATAAAAAACTCGATTTATTTCGTTGCAACTACAAACCATCAGGCTTTACGAGCTCCGGCTCAATATGCTGGACAGCGAATGTCGGAAGTGAGACAAATTCGTTGCTTTGTGTGACACCGTGTTTCTGCGTTTGACCTTTGCTCGCGCTGCTCGTCACGAGATATATCGCGGCGTCCTTTTTCCGCCAGTTTTCCGCTGGCTTGGCTGCGTACTCGGACAATCTCAACTGAAATAAAATAATAAAAAAACAATATAGTAAGGAAAATTCTTCGAGTCCATAAAATGCGATCTACGCTCCGAAAATCTTAGAAAACGTCACAGCGATTTTTACGTAAACCGACAAATGCACGAATCAAATGTAGCGACGTAAAATTTATTCACAGCGTGGCAGTGTGGGAAATTAAGAATCGACGGGAATATTCGTCCAGAAATTAAGGGCCCGTGACAAGGCAACGGACATGAGTCAGAGCTCGTTAGATTTGTTGTCACATCTTTGAGATCGAGAAGCTCAAAATGGCACTCGAGCGGTCATTCAAATCGTGAGAGTATAATTTTTTTCGTCCGTGATGTCACGAGCTGAAGCGATCCAAGTTTTTTTTCTACGTAAGAATTCTGACGGTTTCGAGGTGAACAACAGTTTTATGGTGTCTAAAAAATTACCATGACGTAGTGACCGAGAATATCCATTATCTTGGCTCCGAAATATTTGGCCAGAACTTTGACGAGATCGCAAGCAGCTCTGCGTCTGGTATCAACATCACTGCCTTCGATATCGCGTCTAATATATTCTTCCGGGTTGTCCTCGAATAATTCGTTGTCGGATTCTAAAAACAAAAAATCAAAGTTACGCTTTTTCGAAAAATTCGAATATTGTCATTCTTTTTGAGCGAGGAAGCTGATTTAGAGAAGATAAAAAAACAGTTGATGAAACATTTGATTTGAGTTTCGGGTCAAATTGACCCAGTGTATCGAGGCACTTGTCAAATTACAGATTCTTCGAAAATCCTCAAATTTTTTATTTGTTCGATATTTTATTTGTTTTTCAGGATTTCGTACCTCGAAATTCGACGTTGGGAGTGATGAGATTGTCACAAATACTTCGCAGCGTTTCTGGTTTTTCAAACAAATGGCGATATTGATCGCGGTCGGCGACCGTCACCAAAAATTGCAGCGCGTTGGACACCAGCTGCAAAGTTAATTAAAATTTTTCTAGTCAAATTACAATTTACGTACAAATTAGTAGAGAGGCTGAAATTTTATGCTTACAGCATCGAACTTGGGTTGTTGATTGGTTCCGTTTAGCAGAGCCCAAATAGCTTCTAGAAATTGTGGCACGTATTTCCGAAACTCTTCGTCATATTTCTGAGCATAGAGAACAATGTTGTCGCATACTTGAGACTTGAGCTGTTCGATGATTCCAGGTTCTTCGTCGTCCTGCGAAAAAGACAAATAAAAACAATTAATCACCGTTGGTTTACCTCATTTTCATAAATTGCTAACAAGAACTTGTTAAAAAATTAAATCTTCTTTGACATTAATAAAATATCTCACCGTCGTGCGTAAAGCCGGAACTTCCGCTGTAAGTAGCGTGTGGAAATTGGTCATCCATACGTCCATGTTGTCTTCAAAAAATTCTGGCAAATCCTACGAACGTTCGAACAATATTAAAAAATAAATAAAAAATTAACGTAGAAAAAAGCCACGAGTTTTATAATTGCCAGAGTACTCACTTGGAAATTGAGGGAGTAAAACACTTTGCAAAGTATGACAAGAGAATTGTAAATAACTTTGAGAGCTTCGGGGTTGTTGGCGTGAACTTGAGTGAGATTCATGGTCGCCTGTGAACAAGGAATTCAATTTAATTCATTCACATTCGTTTTTAACGAGCAGCCACAGACGGAAAATCAAGAAAGATTCTTTTACCAAGAAGAGATCGGTCAGAGGTTTGGCAAACTTGTCCAAAACAAATTTTATTTCTGTCCATAAAATCTGGCTTTTGAACTCGTAGCGATATCTCTTGAAGAGCGAGTGCGCCGTGTGCAAGACCCCGTTGATAACATGAAAATCTCCGGTGTTGAACTTTTCCACCATTTGATCGATCAAGTCCGGCCATTTTGTGGGAAAATCGTGTTTCCCGATGATAGACACAGCGTCCGACAGTTGCTTCTGTATCGAATCCGGCGAGTGCAGCATCAGATTGACGATTAACTTTTTTATAGCGTCTCGATCCGCCGCATGAATTCGATCCACGCCATCTTCGTCCTGCAGAGGGAGAACAAGCAAAAATGATATTTACCGTGCCCTTACGGTGATCTAAGGAAGTTGATAGAAGAAAAAAAATTCTCCCCTCGTCTCTGGGAAAAGAGACGCAAAACTTATATTTCGTTTTTTCCGCATAAAACGCGTAGCAGGATTTTTTTCGCGCGATATTTCTGGACTACGGCATCCATGCAACTTACCACTTTCCAATTTCTCTTAATATAATTTTTAAAAGCGATGGCTCCTGCTATTCTTATCGTTATGTCGATCTCAACTTTCTCCACCAGATGCAACAATATCGCCGGGTAATTCTGGTTCACTTCGATCGACTCCAAAAACTTTTCGGCTGGAAAAAACCGTTTTGTTATTTCTAAGGTTTTCAGGGCATAGAATAATTTCTTTTCTGTGCGTGGATATTTGTTCAGTTTTTGTATTTAATATGGCGTGAAACTATTGCCAATTTTGAATGGACGGTAAAAGACTATTTTACATTGAAACAAAAATTTAAAACGAAGAAAAATTCATAAAGCCGCGCGGCAAAAATAAAGCAATTTTGTGAAAATGGCAAAATTCATCATTTAATTTAACCCGAAAATCTATGAATTAGTCATTTTTGTAGAATCTTGAAAAAACAATGAAGTGATGCGCACAGCAAAAACAATGAAAAAAAATTGCACAAGTTTCAATATTTGCCGTGAAAATTTGGGCGGCAATCGATCTATTTTGTTGGCGCAAAAAAAATGTTCTGTAAAGTTTGCAATGCGATTATTTTGAGATTTGAAAAAGTAAGAGCATTCGGCTTATGTGATGAATCGTAACGTACGGAATTTTTGAAAAATCCTGCGATTTTCGGCATAGCGTTACGCAGCAAATGAAGAAAAGATGATTTTGTTTTTTAGGTTAAACTCACCCGGTCGCCTGACATCTACAGCAGGATTGAGGGTTGCTTTGAGATATTCGCTAAGCGTAACCAAATTATCACCCTCAAGCTCCATATTGGATTAATGATAATATAAAAACACCAACGACAATCACGTGAAATGTTGAGCTCGAGGAAGAAATTAATTGCTGTCGTCTTTTTGTGTATAGCCGAACGGAATTCTTGTACACCAGCGGGATAGCCGGCTTCTGTGAATTGAATTTTACGATTCCCAATAACCCGCCGCGCCACCGCGACTGTACTAACCAAACTGAAGGCGTAAAAAGGTAAAATTACGGTAAACGCACGACACGGTAAAGTTACCTTAATAAAAACAACGTAAACGAACACACCGTAACAACACCGGAAAACGTCGTAAACATAGGTATGAAAAGTGTAATGGGCTTGTCCGTTTACTTGACCAAGTAATTACGATCATTTGCTTTACATGACTCAGCATGTTAAAATATTCAATTGTCGTATAATAAGTTGTAATCAAATTTTTATATTAAACGGCGACAACATCGCGACTTGTTCGAAATTTCAAGATCAACTTCACGCTTCGTTTCCTGCACGAGATAAAACTTTTTCGTATTCCGAACGTTTTTGCAAACGGTGGGTAACCAACCCTAAAGGTAATCGGTCAGTCGGTAAAAATTCCGTTCGACGTAAATTTCCCAGAGGCTTCCCAATAATGCATATTGCAGAAAAAATAAAAATCATAACACGAAGTTCTCGTTTATCATAAGAGAATTAGAAAAACTTTTATTTGAAACCGAATAAAGATTTTTTATTGTGAACAAAAAAATGGAACGATACATTTTATACAGTTCGTGATACACATGAGTATTGAAAACGCACAATTCATTTTTATTGCTTATTCGACGTTTTATTCTGAAGATACGCGATCTCGTCGACCTTTTGCTTGACCTTCAACTTTAAAACTTCGATATTTTCTTCAGCTGATTTAGTAGCACGAAGTAAAGCTGATTTCTGAGATCTAAATCGATTAGAAAGAAAAATTGACGATAATTACAACAAAACAGTAAAATAAAAAATACACGAAATATCGTGAGTATAATTGAACGTGAAATAAAATAATTTACATTGCTTTCTTGGCGTTATTCAATTCCGTTAAGAGCATTGCTCGTTCATTTGTACTCGAGCCATCCAATCCATATTTGATTTTCAGAGCCTCCATGTCTTTTTCGATATTGTCGATCTTGTTCCGAATGATTTTGAAATTACGACGATATCCTTCAATATCTTGCATCAAACAATTTGAACTCTATATTGCCAAAATAAACAGAAAAATCGTGACTCTCAACAGATCGATCATTTTCGACATTCGACCATTTTTTCTCTGCGCGCCAAAAAATTCTCAAAAATCCATTTTTTCACTCTCGATACGAGATGACCGTCTTAACACTAGAACTATAAATCTCCTCTAAGTGGATCTTGGGTCAATTTGATCCAAAGAGTTTTTCAAATCTTTGTATTCCGGCAAATATGCGTTGTTTGTTTTTTTATAGAGACATTTTTTTTTGTAGTAAATTATCCATATTTTATGGCCCTAAATTAATTTTTTGACGAAAACGAAAATCAAATGCCAAAATATTCGTTTGCGATTAAGTTGCCAAATTTTAGTGAGAAAATCCAAAGTTTCGTAAATTTATTTGCCACTTACGTATTCAAGGTGGGCGTTGGTGAATAAGTTTGAATACTTTTGTCTTTCTTCTTCGAAATCTTTCCTAAAACGAGTATCGTTGATATAATTTCGCCGAGTTCATCATTTACAAAGTAATTCTTTTAAATGAAATCATCGAAGTTCTTCGATGACAATCTTACGAATTGTCGTTCGAAAAACAGCGAGATTTTCGAATAAAAAAAAATATTAGGGTCCCTGAGACCCTGTGTGGGCAGGGTGAGCCGTGAAACTCCATTTTCGATTATTGGTGTTGTTATTGTTTTGTTATATTTACCAGAACTCTGCAGCCTCCTCTTTGTTTCGTGACTTATAAGTTTCAAGGTCGTTGAGAGATTTGTGGCTCTCTTCGGATTTGGTGACAACTTGACTTTGGAGGTGATCAATTTCGTCCTGCAATTTCTTCACTTCGAGCTCCAATTTGGAATTGCGTCTGCCCAAAGCTGCATTTCTTATTCTCCATTTTCGTTTAGCCTCTTGGGCAGCTTCGAGATTTTCTTTCAATTTAGAATCCTGTCGAAAAAAATGATGCGAAGAATTGAAACGAGAGTGTCGATCACGATCTTGGAAAATTCGTGGGTTTTTCCGCTTCCGTACCTCCTGCATCAACGCGTCGAGTGCTGCTCTCGTTGTATTTTGATTTCGGTTGTCCTCTGGATTGTTATCGGTATTTTCACGCTCCGCGACTTTCGAACTGCGATTCTCTGTCGGTTCCTCCATTACCGAAGTGTTCGAGTTCGCGACTTTGAAAAAAAACGTCACGTTTTCGATTCAACGAACTTCGCAGGCTAGCGAAAATGCAAACAAATGTGTTCGTCGCTCGGTCAATCTGACCACAACTATTCAACTCCGCAAGTTTCGTTTACTTTGAACATTTTTCTATGCGCCTGTCCCTCTTAAAATGTTGACAACATAGAGCCGAATCTTTCTTTCCGACTGATCGGTGGCGCCGCTCAATGGATATCGTTGATTTTTATTACCATTGAACTTCACCTTTTTTTCTTTCCCTACGCTTCTGGTTTTTTGTTGTGTTGATTTCCAAACATCGCTTTATTCGTATCGGAAGCGACAAGCTAATGTTCGCCGCATCGTAAACTTTTTACGATTGCTCGTATTTTGTAAATGGGATACTTCGAGTAATTATGTTAATTGTGTCTGTACGTATTTCTGTATGGGAGTCATTTTTGAGAACTCGGAAGTTCATTCGTACGTGCGAAGCCTGTACGAAACCGAGCGGAATAAACACTTGGGCGAAAAAAAAAGGTTAACGTCCGTTCAAATAAACCCTTTCCGTAAGCAAACAAAAGATGCAGCATGTGACGACTGAAAATTACCGCGCGATCGATTTTCGTGCTTCTCCGAATCTTGGGTTATTCACGTCGATTCCATTGTTTTTTTTTTTTAATTTTTATTTTTTTCCACTCATTCGGCGAATAATTTTTTTTTATACGTTCTTTTCTCAGCCCAAGTTTCTCATCTCGGATGTTCGCGTCTTACGTAATCGGAGATTGTACAGAATAAAAATATTGAAAAACGTCCTGATGAATTATATTTTATTGATTGCTGTAAAACTCGAATACTGCGAATTGACTTTGGGCAATCGATGAAATGACCTTGAAGGCTGCGCCCCATACATACACATATATATATTTTTTTTTCGTTTAATCGTCACGGTTTTTCGATATAAAAATAGAGGAAATTTTCAGCACTCGATATTGACCCTTCAGGAATTTATTTTCAACGAGCACTCGAAGCCACGCGTACCAACGACGAATAGACCGAGTAAGAATATTTTTATTCAACACGTGCAAGCTTGGCTGGAAAAATGTCGGATTATGCGATATTTCGACTTGACTGTACCGCTAGCTTGTGCCTTTCGAATTTTCGAGTATTTTCGCACTCATTTGCAACATTGCAAAACGATTTTTTCATCACGAACGAAAACAATGATTATACTCATGTAAAATGTAGCGTGGGTGACGATCCTCGGAACCAAACTGTAAAGATAGAATTTCGTAATACCGGGAAAGTTGCGTATTTCATAAGAAATTTCTCTAATCGTTGAAAATAAACAAATTCGCTCTCGAGCCGCTCATGGATGCGTGAGAGATTTCTGTAAATTGACTCGCCGCGTGGGCTCGAACTTTTGTTTTATTCCAATCGCTCGAATATATAGTGCCGGAAATTTGAAGTTTAGAAAATTCGGGGTGCGTTAGTGACCGATCCGATCGATACCCTTGAGGGAAAAATCGTAATAGAAAACACGTGCGGAGGTTCCGGGGAAAATCTAAAGTTCAAAAATAACCGTCACACCTGAAATCGCGATGCAAATCATACGGCTATTGTACCATATCTGTCAAACAAACGATGGATACAGAGAAGCATGAAGGTGGTTGCGGGTACGAATATGAAAATTTTCTTATAGCCTCCAGACGATATCTGAGAGCCTGCGGCGGTGTATTTGCGTCATCGATTGCAAGGGAACGCGCATAAAACAACAAACGATCGTAAATGAGTGACTCCTGGCGGAGACTCCGAGAATTGCGAGTCCCAAAGCGTCGTTTAGACACAAGAATAACGCTCACTCAACGCTCAAATGTGCACACATTTGCATATATATTTTAACAACAGAAATATAAATGACGGTTATTATTGAATAAATGATAATCCAAGCATCCGAAAATAGATCGGTTCATAAGGGAAGTATTAAAAACCCCGGCAGCGATAAACTCCGACTAGCTCGAATAATAAGGTTACCTTCACTTGAGAACATAAATAAATCGAGCCTCAAAAAGAATTTCACAAAACATTTTATTCAAAAATTTCTATTTTATCGAGGAAAAAAAAAACAGAATTTCTAAAATTATTATTAAAATCTCGAGTTTTCAATAAAAATACAATCCCGTCACGATTCTTAATCTTGAGGAGAATAGAAACGAGAGTTTGTCTCTGGCAAATGCCAAAGCGTTTCGAAAGTTTTGAAGGAAGATTAGGATGTGGCCAACAGACGTGCTGGAGGAGCGTCTGGGCCAGGCGTGGAGTTCCGGTAGCGGAGAAGGAGAAAAAAAGCGTAAGGAAAGGGGGGATAAGGGAGAATAGCCCATCAGGGTGCGTGGGCTTTCCTCTTATGTGGTTATCCGCGTACGTGGGCCTTGTCGTTTGTGTATATGACCATCAGTAGCGTATATAGACATAGATATAAAAATACACAACGTGTTTTTCTGTTCGTGCGGCACGGCAAGGCTCTATCGCGTGTCGCCTGTGCCTCAAGCCATTAGCTCAAGCGCGAGTGGCATCGTTTTTCAGTCAGTCGTCGTGCGTATCTCGTGCGGCTAGCACATAAGCGAACACGTCACAGAATCGCGCTTACATCGTCACTCCCGGTTTTCCGTCTTCTTGTTATTTTTTTAACCTTAAACAACAAGTACGTCGATTTATTGTTAAAACTACTTCGAACAGTGACCACAGTGTTTCACACTTTTACTATTTATTCCGAACTTTTAAAAGTGCGTCATAAAAACATCGGAGACAAATTTTTCTCGAGCCGGTGTATAGAAGGACAAAACTTGAACTATTCGTTACCGCGAAAATACATGCGCGTGTTTACATTCGTTCTTCGACTCTTTAACGGTGAGTCTTCGATGTTTTCCAATCACAGTTCGATTTTTAATCAATTATAATACTTCGAGTGGCGATATTCTAACATTGTCCCTCCGTTGACACACTGGGTCATTATGACCCGGTACAATTTTTGGCCTCAATTAAGTTTTCCCAGGACTTTCGTTTTTGCGAGATCTCGTCGAGCGACCATTTTTTTCGAAACATAGCATGAAAAATCGAAAGAAATTATATTTTTGAAAATAAAATTCTCTTTTTCCAAGAGTCAAAGTTTTCAATAATTTTTTTAAACATTCCAAACTCACGTTTTCCGAATTTTTACGACGCCATACCCATTGAGAAATGCTCGAAATTTAGTTCCGATTCTTTCGACATAATTCGAACGATCGGCTGCTGCTGACAGGCGGACGAAGTTGGCTCTGGCTCGAATTGACCCAGTGTGTCAAAATCAAACGTGTCAACCTACACAATTCCGGAAATTTATAACACTAGAAATATCCTCAATACACTTTTTTAAAAATATCATAAAAATACAACTTTCGAACATTAATTCGACGCAGTAAAAAAAAAAAAAAACAGAAATAATTTGTTTTTTTTCGGTTTAAGGACATTGACCATTTTTTCGTTCCGGAAATTCTTTTCATATTCAAAAACACTTTCGATTCTCATACGATAACGTAGAAAAATGAACGTGGATGAATAAGAACCGAATTCGAGAGACACCGTGTCAATGCAACTTCGATGAGTCAATGCCTTTGATCGTTTGCAAGTCTAAAATATACGAATAATAATATTCCCCATGAATAAATTTATTGCTTCGATGTATCGACAACTACAAATCGAGTTTCGTAAGTTTTTATTTAAAAATTTGACACTTTAAATTTCAAGGTCATCGTCGATCTATATGTACACGGTTTATAATTCGATTTCGTAGTAAAAAAGGACGAAAAATTTGACAAATCCATGGGAATATTTTTCCATAATTCATGTTGCGTTTATACAGAAACAAGTTTTTTTCGCTCACAGACACAAACTCACACACGGATACAGTCTTAACGTTTCATTTTTATTTTTTTTTTATTGCGGTGTCGAATCATTTTTTATTCGCGACTGCGCAACCATTGGAAAAGGTTAGGTTTCATCGTTCGTCTGAGGTCGTATATGCGTCACATTGTTTAGTGACATCTATCGCGTCAGTTAGCCCAAAAGATAAAGGACAAAAATCAAGGTTTCAGTTTCTTCTCTATATACATACGACGAAAATCACGCTTCGCGCTCAACAAAATCATCTTTGAGAGAAAAATCAATTTAGGTCTCTTCTTTCACTTCCCTGCAAAATTCATTCACTCGCTATGAATTAATTAATAAACAAACAAATGAATAAATAAATAAGTAAATTAATGAATAAATAAATAAATAAATAAATAAATATATAAATACATAATTAAATAAACAATTAAATAAATGAACCAATGGATAAATAAATATACGAATAAATAAATGATTAATTAAATAAATAATTAAGTAAATAAATAAATAAATGTCGAAATTACAAGATTGTGGATAGGAGCATCAAACAATGCCCAATTTCAAAAGGAATCGAGAACAGATTAATAGGAAGAAAAAAAATGGAAAAATAGCCAAACGATACACTTTTTTCCTTGGTGAAAATATCCGTGCACGAATAATCGCGTTTGGGTGCGACATCGGAAAAGTTTAACGAAAGACAAACACTGGGATGATACAAAACCATTAAATGCTCTTGTCCCCAGCTGCCCTTAACTTTTTCTCAAATCGATCCTGACACAACATCCGGAAAAAAATGAGCCAGTTCTATAGGAAGAATGACGCACAACGACATATAAATTGCAACGACGATCGTTCGTTCCGTTCATGGGGAAATCCGTCGAATAATTTTGAATCCTAACAAAGACCGCAAATTTCCAGTAAATTTGTGTGATTGCTTCGTCCCTATCTTATCTGCATTCTTATCAGAGCGAACAATCTTCGTCACTCTTTTTACTAAATGTGGACGACGCGTGTTTCAATGTGTAGTTAATTTTTACGTATAGACGTTTTGTTTATTATCGTCAACATTCGTATCTTCTATAGCGATAATGATCGTCTATACCGGCAGTTATTCTAGAAAATGAAAACGAGTCCAGGCTCGAGACTTTTCGATCGATTTTTTTCGCGTTCAGCATCGAAACGTTTTGTGGGTCAGTCACGTCGTTAAAAATTGTATTAATCGCGATGCATTTGCACAGTTGAATTTTCCCCAAAACCAACAGCGTCTCGTCAATAATAATTCGCTCGGAAAAAGCCTCGAAAAAATAGCCGCGTTTAAACATTTTTTTTTTTTCTAAATTTATAACGAGTCTTTTGTGGACCGTTCGTCTTTGAAGTTTACTCGCTCGTTTCAACATTTGAGTCTATGTCAGTTCAAATATTTGCCGAGGCATTTGCGCGTGTCCGTGACAGCGTTGATTTATTGTTGAATTGTTTGTTGCGTCAATAAAAATTAATTCTCGATGAAGAGTCAACGATTATGCCATTGCGATCGGTATTTATTTATTTTTTTATTGTTTCGTTTGAGAGACTCGACGAAACGAACATTCCGAGGATATAAAAATGGCAAAGCTGTAAAAAAAAAAGGGACCCGCATATTCACGAGGCTCGTCGGCGCGAATCAACTTCGGAGAAGCAAAATAATGACGCGAATTATCGTTTTAATCTTAATTGAGCGACTACGACTGACTCTACCGCAGCAAGAAATTCCCTCCGGACCTTATTGCGTGAAAAATAAAAAAACATGGGGGACTTCATTCAATTTCCGGAAGAATTTGCCAAAATTGGCGCCGGAACGACGACGACTAATTTATCTGTCGCAATGAAATGTGTACGTTGCACAAAGAATCTCACGCGTTTGACAGAACCTTTACTACCAACTTGTCCACGTATCCACTGCCGGCAAACTGTGGGGCGTGGACCACAGGATGTAACGCGTAAACTCACGCAAATAATGCCCTTCTCGCTCGTAAGCACTCGATGGATATGCCTCACGCCATTTTACACTCTTTTTCACCTAAACGTCTCAATCTCAAATAGTATCAACAGCAAATAGAATCATTCGTTTGAAACTGGAATCTGAAAACCAGATTTTGTTGGAAAAGGTCGATATTTTCGTTGAAAACGTTCATTTCAACATTTTTCTTTAAAAAAAAAAACCAAATGTTTTGGCATCTCAATAATATGGATTCGACAGTGTCAAAAATGTCAGAATTCTTGTCATTTGCATCGTTCATGTTGTTGGCAATCTCTAGAGACACCAAACATGGTTTTGGAATTATGAAATTTTGGTTGTTATCGAAAAACAGTTTTCCTGGAAAAATATTTTGGAAAATATTGACCGTTTCTCGACAAAATTGGTTTTTCAGTCGTTGGTTCCATAAAAATGTGAAGCCAATAAAAAAAAAAAGAGTTTTCGTAAATATTTGAATATTCAATTATTTTTCAGGATTAAAATGGTTGACAAAATTTTAATTTGGAAGAATAATTCAATGACGATTCGGAACAAGGTTCTAGCATTTGAATTCTATTCAGGGGTCAAATGTTAAACGGTCCAATGTCGTGGGAGCTGAATAACTATTCGAAGAATTAATATTTCATCTTCTTGACGTAGAAAATCATTTTCGTTGAGTACATTTTTATTTTTGACTTTATTTTTATGAAGCTACTTGGTTTTATGAAAGGAAAACGGCGCGAAATATGCTCGGCTTGGAAATAATTCTCTTCGCTATGAAACAGGACGGACAGCTGATAAAAGTGACCACGGTTCGTTCTACCGCTTTCTTTTTATCCTGTAACTTGCCACACTCGTAGAGGATATGACAACGCGTTTAATACAATTTGCCGCGTTTATTCGTTTCATTTCAATTCACAACGTATTCGTCAGCATCGTTATCGATCAAGATTTTCCTTAACAAAATGTTAAACTTTTTAAAAAATGTTTCCGCGAATATTGGCGAAAATTAAGATCGACCAATGTCTCGTTATTTTTACGATATCATTCGATCGATTACGGAGAATCGATCTGAATAAGTAACGAAGAAGCGTGACAATGACGACGATTTGATTCTCGCTATTTTCCCCGCGACATTCTTTCCACATCTTTGCTTCGTGATCCTCGATAAACGAATCTCGTTATTTATCGTCACCAAGAACTCCGACAATCACTTTCATTGAACGAATCGAAAGCTTCATTCGCAAAGAACCGGAAATTGAATTATCGTTGTTTTCATCGAAATCACGAAGCACTGTCCTCGTTTCGCTGGAAAATTTGGATTAATCGATAAAGACCGTCTGGAAAATCATTTCTTTCGAGTCAAGACCGTTTGGCAGGCGCTATTCCCATAAATACCATCGTGATCAACCATATGGGTAATGAGAGATTTCGGCTTTTCTTGTACTTATTATTCGCTCGTTTATTTAATTTTTTCTGTGAGCGAGCTAAAAAATACGAGATGGAAGAAATAATGTATTAAGGACAAGTCAGAGGGTGCGGTTCTGGTGTATAATGTACTGTAAACACAACGACACACCCTTAAAGGTACGACCTACGCGCTAGCCACCCACATTGGCAGTGTAGTTACAAAAGTTGCTATACGAACTCCTCCGTCTCTTCTGTATGTAATAAAGTATTATTCGTAAACGTTGCTAGTTTGTGCAGAGTCCCTCGTCCGCTGTTTCCGTATCGAGAGACTCTTTGTGCACGCGGTGTCCCAAACGTTAAAACTTTCCATTTCCGAGAGCAGAGACAAGTTCCAAAATTGTTGAGACGCTCTATCGGTTGATCAGTCGTCAAAACTCTTGCTGGCCATTTTTTTTCGATGCAATTAAGTTCCAAAGATTCGAGTTACACGATCGACTCTTTTTTACTGGAAAACGAAGCTTCGTTTTCATTTTTCTATGAAAGTAAATCGACGAGAAACTACAAAAAAAAAAAATATGTTTGAATTCCCCGAAAAATAGCCTCGTAATTTTTTCCCGACGATCGAATTATCTCGAGGAGCTCGGGCACGACTTTCGCGACTCCCTGTACATCGTCTAAGTTAGTGAGAGTTCAATGCAACGTCGCATTTTTGTCATTTCGAGAAAAAAAAACTCCAGCTCGCAGAGGCGTGGGGCAGTAAAGTATCTTCTCATTGATATCTCCGGCACTTCCGGTCTTGATTTATTCCATACGTTACCTCATGCAGAAAGTTCAAACTGTTTTCATACTTATTTACAAATTCATGCAGTTCGCTGTACGTTACAATTCGAAGATTATTTTTGTGTGATTTTCACTTCCCGATTATTTTTATATCCTTGCTACTCGATATTTCCGAAAATATGAACAAGGAGGAACGGTTTTTCGATTTTACTACAAATTTTTGTTATTTTAACAGCATGTTTGATTCTGTGATGACAAAAATTTCTTAATTACTCGCGCAAACATGCGTCAAATTAGTTCAGAAATTAAAATACACAAAATGGCCTCGTTAAAGCGTCCTTAAGGATGGGAAGCGAAGATTGGAAGGATAAGAATAAAATAAAGTCGTTAAGTAGTCATTTAGAGAGACTTTTGAATTCTTTTTCAATTAGAAACAATTATAAGAATTCAAGATTCTCAACTTTCAACCTTCGGTCGAATGATAAGCTCTGAGTATTTTTCTTAATTTTATTGCTGTTGTTATAATCGAATGACGATACGAAATAGACGCAGGACAATTATACCACAGCGAGGAAATGACCTTGTCAGGCATGGACGAAATATTTGATCCATCGTCGGTTTCAAGTAGCAAACTCATCCACACGAACGTCTAAACGCACATTATGTCTATCGAATAACGAAGCTCGAAGTAATAAGCACCTGCGACGTATCCTAAGAATTACAGGAATGTCAACATCGCCATTCCAACGTTAATCATCCAAGTATTTACTGACATAATCACCAATTTCGTAAACTCGGATTCACCGTCGTGATAGACGAAAAAGTGCTAAACGTTAAAGAATTTACAAGAATTTTCACGTCACTTTATCAATGACAATTATTATCAAATAATCCATGTGTCAGTAGGTCAAAGATCCACCAAAAGATCGGAGGAAAATTCGAAGCTCGACGTCGAATAAAAACGACAAATTTCTGAATTATATTTCGTGATCGAAAAATCACGTCAATTCTCGAATTTAGTCGCGAATTTCTAGAGAGAACGAGGTTCGGTGGATCGTCTTTGCCGAACGATAATCATGCCCAAAGCTCGAGATCTCCGTCAATTTTTCTTGCTGGGAGAGCGACGAGTGAAGAAATATTAAAGAAAATTGAAATAATCGACGTTCCCTAACGATTTCCTCAGATTCTTCGTTCTGTCAGAAAACTATTAGATAATTATACGATTTCGTATATGGGGTCGGAATGAATACGCCGTGTGTATAGCCGTAATGAGATTTACGATGTTCCCAAGAAGAAGCATCTGTAAAGAGGCTCGTTGTTTCCATCAGATTCAAAGACTCGTTGGTCGAATTTCAAAGGGTCTTGAAAAAAGGGTTTCACACACTCGTATCATTCATTTTTAAAGTTTGAAACGCGATAACGAGGCAAGGAGGTGGACTAGAAACGATCGACTGACGCAGCAATAAAGAAAAGCTTGATAGCGAGCGTATCGCATTGCTACGATGATGTCATTGCGATTCTCTCGACCAAGATGCATCGGATTTCCGTGTGCATCAACGCGCGTCCAAGAAACGATCGACAAATAAAATGAAACGTTAATTAAAATGAGAAAACTCTTTTCGCTACGATGTTTGTTTGAAAAAACGCATTCCAATTTAAATTAAGCATTTTTAAGATAAACAAACTCGTGCCAAAACCAGTGAAATTTTCTGGAGCTTTTGGAACAACGTCTTAATTTTAATTTTTAATTTTAATAAGCGTTGCATCATTGCATTTGAATGAATAATTTTTGACAATTAGCCAAGAATCTTATCGACGTATACCCAAGCCTTAAAGCCAGAGGGAAGGGACATTCGAGTGTTAATGACCCCGAGATACTAGTGCCTCGAGTATGTGGGTGGTTGGATGGACGACGCCGGTTTGACTCGCGCTCGTCACACAAATTAGGAAACGCATAACTCTCGCTTTCGCTACATCATATCTTTCTTGCTTTCTCTCGCTTTTTCTACTTCGTATACGCGTGTTTTAATTAAACAATTGCTCGAATGGAGAATTACATGAGAAATAACATCATTTATATCGTAAGGTACACGTATACGTGAGTCAAGCCACGCACCATCACGAAAGTGTGTGTCGGGGGCGTGTGTAGTAACAATTTTTTCCATCTGCCGAGTTACGAGTCAAAAAATATTATTCTTGGCTCTCCTTTCCCCATCATTGCATCGAGAAAAATAAAAAAATTACAAAAAACAGAAAAAAAAATTCACTTGAACGAAAAAAATATTAAAACTAATCATTTTTCTATTTTTTTTTTTCCTGCAATTTTAATTTCTTCGCTCAGACTCTGGTTAATTTTCAAAACTCGAGATTTCTCATGCACTTGAGTCTCGACTGATTAAAAAACGACGAAATCGTTGCGAACCAATTTCAACGAAATGCCAACGTCGTTGAATATTCAGTAAAAGTTTAAACTCGACATTTCGGACTCCCGCTATATACTTGGAGCTTCCACGACTTATCCATTGTCGTAAAACCTCACCCTCTCGTAAACAGATCCATGTACGAAATACATGTATAGCAAAGGCGCATGTTCCATGCAGCATCGACACATGCAATGACTAAAGTACTAATTAGCTCGACCCTCCGCGTGACCCTTGCCGGTCGAGCAGTCTCATTCATAACTCCAACTGCCATCTTATCTATCTTAGATCCTCGTAACCATAAAATCATTTTTTCGTTCGGTTTCTCGCTCGCGTTACAATAAACTCTGCTATATTAGATTTCAGTCGCGTTTCTATAATTTCCGAAATACAAACGACTCTTCCCGGAGTTTCCTCCATTGGAAAACATTAAAATCTAAATTTTTTCAAGGAGTTGAACTTTTTTGTTTTGAGAATAATTCAGAACAAAAATGGTGGAAAAAAAAGTTTGAAGACGATGGGGGCCTTGGAAATTGATTCTAAGGAAGTCGCGGTATGGAAAGCGTCAACTTTTTTATTTCATGGATTATTCGAGACGATAAAAATAATAGTGGAAAAAAATTGTATCGTTTTTTTTTTCACCTCTTCGTCATAACGTATCCACGTACGAAACGGATATGAAGATAGGAAAAGAAATAGACACACAGACACACATGCAATAATGACAGTGAACGCGTGTCTCGCGGTTTACCAGTTTCGCTTGTTGGAGCTTCGTATCATCATCTACGAGCACGTGCCATCCAGCATCACGAAGCTTTCTCTCCTTGAATTCACTTGGATGATCCAATCGTCACGAACAGTAGAATCGCCTTGATTGCAAGGAGAGAATCAATTTTTATTTTTCTCGCAACTTGTGACTCAATTTTTCAATAAAAATGACAAATTCTTCGTCAACGGTTCGAGCAGTTTAACGAGTTGTTTGATTTATTGGCGCGGTCTTCAAATTATTCTTTCGACGTTTCCGAAAAGAGAAGAAGAAAAAACCTTTTTTTTTTGTACTGCAGTTTTTATTTTTGGATTTACCTCGAATAGTTGATTTCTCATTGATCAAAATTTCTGACAAAATCCAATGCAACTGAGTCGCAACAATTAACTCGGTGAAAATTGTAAAAACTGTAATGCGAAATCAGTCAAGGCTTCGTTTAAAAAAAAACGATAACGCACGTATTCGTTGGTAAGATCTCGCAACTCGACTCGTCGCGGCAGAGTATCGTTAGAGACAGTGGAAAAAAAAAAAATACGTACTCCTTGTTACGCTCATCGTCGAACGTTGCCAAGTGATGACGATAATTCGCAAGGACTCTCGATCTAGTCTCGTGTATATACACATTGCACATATGTACAAATACGAACAGGATAGACGTGGCCACAGAAATAAACGACCTTAATTTAATTTCCATTAAAATCGAGGTCAGAGCATTTTTTTCCAAAAACTGCCATCGCAATCGATGAATTTTGAAAATCACGTACGATTACAACCCAAAACCCAAAATGGAATCTCGATTCGTCCGACAATAAATTGCGGATTATTGGAAAAATTGTTTCAATCGAGGCGAATGAATTTTTTTTGCAAAATTGTTTTTTTTTCGGCCTTTTAATTAATTTTCGATCATCGGAAAATTAGTCACTGGAAAAAGATGCTAATTTGTCATTTTTTTCCATCGCGTCAAACTCTAATTCTGTTTTCTTGCTTCGAAATATTTGACTGTTCTAGGCACACGCCGAGAATCGTTTATAGAACGATCCCATTATCAGCAGAAAACACTATTTTTCACCCACGCTCTGCGGACGAATGCTTGCCATATCGAAATGGATACAATATACAACGTTAATTCATTATCATTCCTTATCGATTCTCCTTTTCTTTTTCTGGACGATTCATCCTAATGTATAAACGCTTATCACTGTGTCATGTGATTTATTAAATTTAAATTTTCTGCCATCGCGAACGACACTATAGCTATTCCCGCAGGTTTGACCGCAGTGAGAATTATAATAATCAGGTTTCCGGTCAAAGTTTTCTAAATAACCGCGCCCGAGAGACACGAAATATGACGAATTTTCAAATTTTTCATTATCTCACAAAAAGGGTGCAAATTCGCCAAAATATGAAAATTCGCAATTTTTGATTGACGATTGTGTGGAAAAAAAATGAATCCGAATGTTGGAAAGTCTGCAGCTTATTCTCATTCGTGCAGTGAAAGATTCATCAAAGTCCATTCAGTGATTTTTGTGAAAAAAGTAGCCAAACACATTTTTAGAAAAAAGATTTTTAATCTACAGAAATTTGATCAATTTCTTGTTATTTTTTTAGGCCATCGAACGATGTAGTTTGGATACAGCGGAAAAGACTAAAAGTACGACATGTGAATTCATCATTTCTGAGACAAACGACTATATATATCGATCGTATATATAAGCCAACGATAAAGCAATAAACGTTTTTTATCGAACGACCTGGTGATCGAACGGGAGGACCAGATTGAATAACGCAAACACTGCCAAACAACGAAGAGCTCTCAAAGCTCTAAATCAAGTCTCATGTGTGTGGGAAACGGAAAGAAAGGTACATTTCTTCGTATTCACAAATTTAAAAAACCTAAAAACCAGTAATTTCGCCAAATGAGCCACAACAATCGTTTAGTTTCAAAACAAACAAAAATCGGTATATTAACTTTTTTTAAATTCACATTTTTATGCCTTTTTGTGCTCGAATCTTGACTGACGTTCGAATCATTTAAAAAATGTATCTCCGGAAGTCCTGAGAGAATTTAAAAAAGAGAAAATAAAATCGATATTTCTCTTTTTTTCGAATTCATTTTTTTATGCATATTCGTCATGGAATTTCGGTTGAAAATTGAATTTAAAAAAGATTTTGTCTATGGTATGTTCACCTTTTATCGAATACAATTTTTTTGACTATTCGTGCTCGAATTTTCGTTGACCTTTGGATTATAAAAAAAAAAAGTTTTCCTATGGTGAGCATAAAAGAAAATTTTCAGTATGGTAAACGTTCAAAGCAGCGATCCAAAATGAGTGAAAAGTATGCGCTCTGGCTTTATATTGTGATGATGAAAATGCAGCTATTCGAATCGTGCCTTCATTGTTATGCGATACAGGGAGATCGACTTCGACCAGCAACTACCATCGGTAGGCCTTGGTTCGTCGTTATGTCAATGATCGTTGTCCTCTTATAGCAGTAGTCGCCGGATGCGATTACCGACTCCTTTTTAGCCCAAAGAAAACGACACGAAAGAGAATACAGACATTGGGCTCAAATTGTCCAAACGAAATTTATATTTGGATATCCGTTTTTGCCAAATTTATATTCTCTACGATTCATCAAATAAATCAATTTTTGTTCAATTCGAATTACGGATATCCGGACGAATCGAAATTCAATGTCAACGTGTAGTAAAAAAAAAAAAAAAAAAAAAACTCAACGTTACATTCAAAATATTCATTTCACACGAATTGTTGTAAAAAATGAAAATAATGATCAAAAATTTAGAATAATATTTAAAAAAAAAAGCATTAAAACCAAGAAAGTGTTTTTTTTCTATTTTTTCCTGCAGATTAATGATTTTTGTTCAATGTCGTATCAATGCATTTAGTTGCAGAACAAGACAATATGACGTCTCGGATCAGACCGTTAAAGATCACTGCTGTCGGTGATGGTATGGTCGGAAAGACTTGCATGCTCATCACGTACGCATCCAACAAATTTCCAGTCGAATACGTACCAACCGTGTAAGTATCATTATCCCATGAGAAAATAAAACGACCCACATAAATTTTAACTGTTTTTTTTTTCGTGGGAACGAAATTTTTATCAATTCTATTTTTGTGTTGGTACGAAAAAACGAAATTTCGTGTTGAGAACTTCGTATTTTTCTTATCGTTAGGAAGCTCAATGCATTGCAAAAGCTTCGGAGTCAAAAATGTATTTTAAAAAAAAACATAAAATGAGAAAGTGAATTGGAAAAAAAAATTAGTCGTTTCCCAAAATTATACAATTGAAAAGAAAAAACCAAAATTTTGCAGAACATTTAATTCGTCGTTCGAAAAAACAGATCCATCATAATTTCACGTTTTTTTTTTCTCCTGTAATCAGATTCGACAACTATGCGGGCATAATATGGGTCGATGGTCAACAATTTAATTTGACTCTATGGGACACAGCTGGACAAGAAGATTACGAAAGACTCAGACCGCTCTCGTACCCGAATGTAAGTTCCAAATCTTTTTATGTGAAATTTAAACAAAAACAAATAAGAAGCAACAACAAAAAAGGATTTAAAAAACATTTGCTAAGATTATTTTTACGATTTTTTCGAACTCTCACATTTTTTGCAGACGGATTGCTTCCTGCTGTGCTTCTCGGTGAATTCTAGAAGCTCGTACGAGAACGTTGCCAGTAAATGGCATCCGGAAATTAAGTTTCACTGTCCGAACGTGCCGATAGTCCTTGTTGGTAAGATTCCCAAGATTATGCTTACAAAACAATTCGACGAAAAAGCCAAAGAAGAATTTTCAATATTTCTCTTAACCGCGATTGAAAATTCGACTCAACAACTTTTAAAACATTTCTTTCCGATCTTTCAAAATTATTCCATCATTTGTCGCAGTTTTTTTCACTCGCTTTGTCATGAAAAATTGCAAAATCACGAAGAATATGAAATTTTCAAATGCTTCCTATATTGAAAGCGTGTAATCGTAAAAATTTGTATAACACGTTGAACTTTTTTGTTCCCATTCAAAGGTACGAAGGGAGATTTGAGAAGCGACGAGAGTGCGGACGTAATAACATTGCGCGATTGCAAAAAAATGCGGGACAAAATTCGAGCCTCAAAGTACGTCGAGTGTTCGGCGATGAAGCAAGAAGGTCTTGAGGAAGTTTTCGTCGAGGCGATAAGAGCGGTTCTGAAGAAGCCATCGTCGAGAAAGTTGTGCTGCATTCTATGATAAGAAAGTTTCCACGATATTATTTCATCATTTTTATTTCCATTTTTAATTTCAGTGCGAAAGTAAAGAGAAGTGAACGTTGATCGAATTATTCGAGAGCATTTTGTAACCAAAGACTTGTCGCGTAGTTCTTTTCAATAACGAGTATTTCTGTACATATTAAATATTCTTTTTACGTGTTATTCATATTTTAGTATATTATACTCGCCTGCCTTTCATTTTATACGAAAAATGCGGACTAAGCATTAGAAAAAGCGTGTAAAACGAGTCAGGCGTATAAAAATCAATAATTGAAATAAAAAGGACGATTTTCGAGGTCCTTCACGATCCGTGAGTGATCTTCATAACTTAAGTTCTAGGGTTAATGGAAAAATTAATAAATAAATGATTATTTAAATGTTTCTGGATATTCCAACTAGTTTATTCTTAATGAACGTTTCGTATATTCAGTCATCGACGTAAATCTTCCGTACAATATACGAGCAATACGCGGCGCCTTACAAATCATTCGTACCAAAATCCGTGCATTCGAATTTGCACTTTTCCTTAGTTCGTACACATTTCCTCTCATTTTTTTTTCCTTTTCGTAATTCATTCGTTTAACCGCGTAATGCCTCTTATACAAACGAAATATATCGAGTTATCGCGCTGTTAGAAAATATCCTTGGATATTCAAGTGTGGATCATCATTCAAATGTTAACAAACGGTTGGCAATTTTTGTTGAATACGAGTAAATAAACGTACTTAGGTAAACCGCTCTTATATCTTAAGTGATAAGGAGAGTTTAACGCTCAACTCCTGTACAACGCACGAATGTCTGATTCATCAAAACAATAATTATAGTCATTGAAATTATAGTCGAGTTAACGATAAACATCGCGATTCACATCGCGAAAGCACTAGCGTCGAGGGGTTGCACTTTTTGCTGAATTATCTTCCCGTATCCACCTCGGCCGCTGTCAAAATCGGATCGGTATTCGTCTCTTACCTGAAAAACAAAAAACAAACATGCAATTTTTCATGCAAATTTTGTCGGGCTAACCATGAAGCTAACGATTTCCGGTCAAACCTCAAAATCTCAAAAATTCCGTACGGTTCACTTTTTCCGTATGGAAAAATCACTGCAGCTTCGACGTAATTTCAAAAAACTGGTAACGTACTTGATAAAAGTCTCGTCAGAATATTTTCAGATTTCTCGAAAAAAAAACTCAAATTCCACAGGCAAATTTTGAGTTTTACTTCAAAACCAGATTGTTGCAAGTTCTTTAATATTTCCATGCATCTTGATAAATTCATTTTTGGTACAAAAACTCGTGGGAAAAAATGCTACAAAATTAACGGACACGTGGGTCTTACAGACCCAGTGTAATCGTTAGTTACTATTCTGCAGCATGTAATATTTTGTCACATAGACGGGGCCGTCCCGTTGAATAAAATGTACGCTTGAGAATTTTTACTTCATCGAATTTCACAAGAACGCATTATAAGCGTTGGAAGCTTTTTCTGGAGATTTGTGGAACGCAAAGAAGCAAAAAAATTCTTGATTATTTAATGGATAGAGAGATTGCAGATTTAGTTGAAAAACGGATGAGTCTTACTTGACCGCCGGTTTTTCCACGTCCATATTGTCTGCCCTCGATGAAGCCAGCGTCCCAATCGGTTCTGATTATTCTATCGTCGAGACGAGTACCATTGACATAACGCATACAGTTTTCTCCGTCAGCCCTCTGGTAATACTCGACGAAACAAAAACCGCAAGGAGTTTTTTTGTACTTGTCCAATCCCATGATAATTCTTTTGATGTCACCGCATTTCGAAAATAATTCGTAAATTTGTTCTTCCGTCGTGTAAAAAGAGAGATTCCCGATGTAGAGTGTCGTCGAATTTCGCAAAAGTCTATCTTGCTCGGCACGGGAACCCTGTTGTTGAGATACGTTGGATAAAAGAAAAATTTTCCTTGTAAACAACGCATGCCAAACACAGAATTATGAGATCGAAGGCTTTTTGAGGTTAAACTGTCTCTACTAACCTTAAAATGTTGATCGCGATAGGAGCTCAATTCGACCGAAGGCGACGTAACCGTTGCACACATTTTGTGAGTATCGCACAATATTCTTCAGTATGTAATACAAATAATAAAAAAAAGTTAAGTATCACGGAGCGTAAACAAATATTAATATGTGCCGATGCTTGGAATCAGAGAAGATTTTTGATTACTTCCAATATGGAGACCATGGAAACTGAATTACTGAGAGTCAGAAACAGCGAACAATCCAGAACAACAGACAATCACAACGAAGTAGAATGACCGACTGATGTTAAAACTACTCTCTGCTGACCAGCTGACCGCTGACGAGCGACTCGCCAACCGCTGACACGGCCGCTGTGATGAAAATACCGAGAACGAGAGCCACGGATTCCCATGTCAAAGTTTTATCTGCGACATTGGCCTGATGGTTTGTTTGGATAATCGCGTACACTACCAAATGAATTCAATGTGATACCGCACGCCACAAAACGACGACGCCAGTGATTTGTGATAGAAAAATACGTTTTTTCCGATGGTCAATCGCAAGATGGGGAATCACAAGTGTCAGTACAACAGAGCTCCCGAACTTTTTCGGTTGCTGTGAGAAACTAACAGATGGCGCCACGAAATAATTTCGACAATACGAGGAGCAGGGATCAAAAAACAACAATTTTGCTACAGAAAAACAAAAGAATGTTATTTTTAATTTCTTAACAGTTTGGATTCGATGGGACTTTTTTTTTATATGCATTCTGTTATTTAAAAAAAAAATGAGCATTCATTTATAAATTTCTAGAAATTTTTCACCGCCACGGGCCTCGGTAGCGCAGATGGCAGCGCGTAAGTCTCATAATCTTAAGGTCGTGAGTTCGATCCTCACCCGGGGCATTATTTTTTTTAATTTTAGGTGAAAATTTTGTTTTACCTATCTCTGTCTCTATGTATATATAAATCTCTACCGCAAAATTGTTTTTGTGCTCTTATTACTCAAAAATCACTGAATCAATTTTGATGAATCTTTTGCATTCCTATAATTTATTTGTTTCGAAAACCCGAACGAAAAAGTCACATTTTTCGACATATTTTCAACCTTCAAAGTTTACTAGTAGTTTCAAAATGTTGATAAATAAAAAAGCTCTGATTAGCAATTCAAAGGCAATTCGAAAACGAAGGTAATGAGCGGTAGCTAAGGTCTCAGTTTGGGACGTAGAGTTTCGTAGAGTCAAAGTTCGAAGATTTCAAAATTCAGTGGACCACAGAACACCTAGTTGGCGATAAGGAGTGTGCTGGCTTTTTTTTTTTCTTCGAAGGAATTGTGGAAAATCTTACATGAAACACAGGGGCTTGGCACTACACAAATCTGTGGGATTTTTATCCACTAAAAATTACAGACACGCGTAAAGTTAAAAAATTTAATCTCGATCCTTTCAACAATAATCCTAGCCACGGTCTTGGGCTCCGTAATTAAAGAAAATGCTTAACCGGGTGAATGAACATTATTCGGACTCAAGTTTTCCACAGTAAATTGAAAGACTTTGCGAATAATAACGAGAGCCGGATAAAAGGAGTATCCGAGGTATCAAAGTTCCGTGCAGATGGAGAATAATTGAAAAGAAAGGAAGAGATGGGCGTTCCTCTTAATTGCTTAGAAAAGCGCGAGTAATTGCTGGTGGAAACAGGATTGAGATTGCAATAGGAAAAAGAAGAAAGAGATCGAGATGAAAATGTGCGTCCGTAATGGCGAAAAGAAGAAATAAAGAAATTGGATGGACAAGACAGCAGAGAGATGATTTCGTAATGGTAGATGCAGGAGCTTAAAGCAGTAAAAGTAAAGAGCCAGAAGTAAAGAGAGGTTTGGGGATTATAACGGTGAAGCACGATTCTCTCTGTCGGGGTGAAGAAGTGGCGCGAAGCCGCTCAGCGAGCTGTGCAGACTTGAATGAGATAAAAGTAAGATATCTATAGCTTCCTCACACACTATTATATATTCATGTGTCTCTTTGCATACACACTTACACACACATACAGAAAAGTATATGTACAACCTTTTCGGCATGATAAAGCAGAGGCGGAGAGAAGCAAAGGGGCGAGTGTAACGAAGCTCCGACTTTTTAATTGGAATATATTCAGAAAGCGGAACGCCTTTTCATAGCGAGAAGCTGATGCTCTGAATGCGCTCCGGATAAACTCAACGCTCAACGCTCATCCCTTGTATCTCTCAACGCACACCCACACACACTTTTGACATGATACTGCTTTTTTTTTTTTTTCATTGTGTACACGAAAATATGCTTGAAACATTCTGTAACCAATTGGTGAGAAGTATCCGTCAGTATCGTGAATATACGTTTTTTTATGAACCAACGTCGATGAACAAAAAAACCATTTGGATCCATAGAACGCGTAAAAAAACGAATCGTATGGGCAAGCGATGTTTTTGAAAATTGTTTAACATTGCCTCTGTTCCTTAGTTTTATTAGTTCGATAACACGAAGCTCTCGTGTTTTGTAGAAATTGTTAATCGCAAGCGACAGCTCTAGAGATTATTTCGAGGATCTCGGTGGATATCCCATGGGCGAAAAGCTCATGGGCTTTCGTGTAGCTTTCTTATTGGCTTGTTAACTTGCAAATTTGTGGTATCGCTAAAGGGCCAACAAGAACTATTCAAAACTCGTTTTAACTTCTCCGTAGCGATGTAGCAGTCCGCGAGAGCGGACGGACTCAAAGTTTACCCTTGCTTCTCGATCGAGGGAGATACTTCCATTTACATAATTCACCCTTCGCGCACAGATTTCCTTGCACTTTTTACTCTCTTTTTTTCTCTCACTACGCCTTTCGGAATATCGTCTGTTTAACCCAGATTCTTTAGCGCAAATGGGATAATAATAATATTTGGATATATTGAAACTTTTTTCATTTTTCTCTTTCGTCGGTGTTGCGGGAACCCCGACGACTGTTTCCAATCGTAAATTTTGCTGACAATTCGGTTAGAAACCAAATATACTGCCAAAATAACGAAAATTTTGAAATTATCAAAAAATATTTAGTTTACCGTGTTCAACAAAATATCGACCATTTTTAACAAAATTTCATTTCCAGTGTAAAACAATAATCATCACTCTCGCGACTTCAACTCTCTATCAGGCGCGAATTAATCAAAATCTGTTTTTTTTTTCCTCCTGCGGAATTATCCGAAAAAGACCATGTGCATCGTCCTGCATTTTCATGCATCTTCCTGCATTTTCCATCTCAACAGTTAACATTTTTCGTTTTAACAAAACGAAAGATGCTTGAGGTGCTGGATAAAGTTTTCTCTTATCCGCCCGCAGTGCTGTGTATGCCGACGCCATTTTGGCTCTTATCTGAAGTGGCTTGCCGCACACAGGGATTGACGAAAAATTGGAAAACTTTTGTCGAAATACCTGAGATCTTGTACATAAAATGTGAAGTATGTAAAGAACAATATATATATAGTTAAAATAGCAGCGATGGTTGGCAAGGATATAACGACGTGTTTTCTTCGTCGCTGTTTGGAGTGGTTCGTTTCGTTCGCATAGATTCACAGCGTCCGCTCTAAGGACTGGCGGTCGCAAAACTTTTCTGGCAACTCTGCGCGCTCTCGGCAAAGGGCAAAGAGGGGTAGTTTTTCGAAAAAAATTAGGAATGCCTTGCGGGACACAAGGTGTGCTTTCTGTAGTACTTTGCAAAGATATACACACGATCACGTCGCGCCCGGGGAACCTTTTCGGGATGATAAGTGTTTCGGGGGTACGTGAGAGTCAAGCATCAGCGATGTGTGCGTGTGTATATATGAATCGAGCGATGGGATGCATGAGGACAGAGGAGGGAAATGCGGTATCTCGTTGTAACGTGGATTCTTTATACGAGAAGCGCGTGCCCAAGTGCCAAAAGCGACTTACGCACGTATATATCGTTCAAATATTCATCCGCATGTATATAACGTAAATAAACGTGAATAACGCATCAGCGAGGGGTTACAGGGAGGCCCCATCAAAAAAGGGTGTGCGCGGGCCAGCATGTGGTCACAATAGTGCACACGCGTCGCTACCGATCGAGCGTATGCTATGTGTGTACACACATACGTAAGGGAGGAACCACTTGAGCATGTGAACTCACCGATTGAGCTTTTTCTTCGTGCAAGATTGGAATTCGTGTCTCGCGTGATTTTTTAACTTTCGGCTAGTCAGCTTCGACCTTTTCTTTCTCACATATCCTCCTGCTGGGCGCACTTACTTTTATAATTGACTGAGCTGTTACAAAGGGATGCGAAGAATTTATCGAACGAAGAAGTAAATTGTCGAGTCGTGAAAAAAAATCTTTCCAATGAATAATCGACAGCCAAAAAGGTTCCAGGTCCATGTGCAGCTTCTGTGATCGCTCCTGAAAGTTCCGGAACTCCCGCATGTACAAAGATCCGTATCTGGATAGATGAACGTTTTGCAATGAATCGACGGGTGAAGCGGTCATGCATGGTGAAGCGGTTTCACACATAGAATAGCGACCAGGGCTCGATACACGAACAAATGCATTTTTATGGATTTTAAGAAAAAAAAAATTCACTCATTTTACTCGTAGTTGGAGATTTGCCACTGCGATCGTTTAGCGACAAGATGCGACGAAATCGTTCGATATTTTTCTCCGGTCTGTATCCACGAATATAGAACGAATTGAAAAAAAAAAAATCTGTGACGAATTAGATGAATTTTTATAATTATGAAAACATCCAATTAACGTTTCACGTCTAACTGCTTGCCTAGCCGCGATCTCACGATCCTAGAGTGCCGAAAAAAAAAACGTTGAAACGTTGCAATATTCAGTGTTGAATTTCGCAACGATACAAAGAGGTCTGGACCCTTTCGATTCCGTGCAATTGGCCAGCTCCCGTTGAATTTGGCAAAAGGCACACTTCGCTCGATTCCACAAGTGGCCCACTCGGCCATAGTATCGGTTTCGACCAATTAAGCACTCTGGATCAAGCTTGACCATCGTCGTTTCTCAAGGAAAACATTATTGGTACGCGTGCCACCGAATAATCCCTCGGAACCACCGTCACGTTCTCGTTCCTGCGTAAAAAATTGCATGCAACGTAATAAACATGAAGAGTTCCACTTGTATCGGTTGCCCACGCGTTTACACGCTTCGTTATATTTCCAATCATCTTTTATAATAACTGAATTATCTACAAGTTCATCGTTGCATTCTCGAGTCGACGTGAGAGCTCGTAAATTAACGAGAAATATAATTCATTAAATATAGATGGAAATTGCACGTTTCTGTCTTAATAATAATAACAAATGTTAATAATAATGTAAATGATAGTAATAATATCGATAATAATACTGACAATGACGACGTGGAAGATTTTTTCCAATTTGCAATTGGCAATTGCTTCTGACAATTGCCAATTTCTTTTTCGATAATAATAAACGAACGAATGGTTGTTTCGTACTTTGTAATTATTCAGAAACAACATATCACACTACGTACTTGTCGTTATTTGTATTATGTATAATATATATATGCATATGTTTAATTACAATATTTACAGACGAAAAATGTCCTCGTTGATACGTTCGAAAAGTGTGTTGACTAAAGAAATCACTCGGAAAGATTGCATCCGCAGTTAAAGAGGGTGCAACGATCGTCGAATCGTGGATACGGAATGGGTTAGAGGGGGCAACCGTGAACGTACGTGACATTGCGGAAAAGAGCCGCCGCGGTCGAGAGAAACGCGGCGGTAGATGCCGACGTCGAAGCCGGAGGCTGCGGAGGTTGCTGCTGATGATTCGTCGTTCCGGTTTGAGTGTAAGCACCCGGGCAATAAGCGTCTATGCTACCGTGATGAAGACCAACGCCTCGTACCAAAAGCTCCTTTTCCACTGTTGCCTGATGACGCAGCTGTTCCAGGCGGAGCTGATTCTGACGTTTCCACTTTGTTCTGCAAAATTGTTTTCGTACGCGTATCGTCAGCGAGAATCTTTTGTTTTTCCGATATAATTTTTTTCCAAATGAAATACGAACCGGAAAATATTGCGGAGGTTTTAGTTTCGAGTTCACAAAATCGTTATAGATTTTGTTCAAATTTCGTACTCTCTGGCGTTTCGTTTACGCGGCAGACGAAAATTTTGTGTTTGAGAAGAAAACTCACCTTCTGTTTTGGTACCAAGTCTTTACTTGTGTCTCGGACAACGACAGCGCGTCCGCAACGTCGCTACGATCGGCCACGCTCAGATATTTTTGGCAACGAAATTTTCTCTCGAGATAGGCTAACTGGGCATGGGTGAATGCGGTTCGTCTTCTGCGTGGCTTTCGGCCACTCGGAGTACCCGAACCGTTAACAGCGCAAGACGATTTACCCGAAGTCGCTGGGCCCGGTGAAGAGGATAGAATGGGCGTTGGACTGCCCAGTCGAGTGCAAGGACTGCTGCCAGGATCTATCGTGTCTTCGGAATCCGAATGGAGGGCCGAATCGTCCTCCGAGTCGTCTAAATATAATTACGCACATTTTTTAAATTACTCCGAAATAGGAAAATGATGAATGTTGGATTTTCGTGAAATCTTTTCGTGAAACCAGGAAAACTTTTTGAGAAAAACGCTTTTTAAGCCTTCTGCAGCAGCCCTCTCTTAAATGTGGATTGTACTAACACCATTGATACGAATCTCTGACGAGTCGGGGAAAATCTGATTTACGCCTGATAATTCGTTCAGGCATTTTTATTGTTTTTAAAATAAATGTCGCCGAGCACGTCCATGACGTCATAGAGAAATGATTTTTCGATATCTGAGCTGAAGAAAACTTTATGCTGCTCGAGGATTGCTAATAATACAATCGAGGCGATGCAAAGTAACACAAGCTTTGAAAAAACTTGCACATTTCTCAATCGAATATTTTGGAGCTTCAAGTATCGCTATATTCATCGAACCAATTAATTTTTTTACTTATCGTAATCAATTTCCTTCTCATATCAAAAGTCTCTTTTCAAAATAGCAGAAATGTTTTTAAAAATCGTGTTTTCAGAGAATGGATTATCGAGCGATGAATACGTGGGAATTGAGTTTCTGTGAATTGTTAATTAAACGAATTGTTCCTTGACGATGAAAAAATAAACGCATCAATTTTGTTTTCATTTGTTTTATTTTAAAAAACTATTCCTAAAAACTCTGAGCTAATTGTGTAAAGAAATGATTTACTGAGAAGATGAATAATACCCAAACGAGTCTGTCACTAGACGCAAAATCCAATAAACGCACACGCTCTGAATCGAAGATTCGAGTCCATTGAAATTATTTTCGGAAAAGTGGATTTAGCTCATTGGCATGTTCGAGGGCGTAGGAGAAAAAATAGGGGATAAATAAACGATTGCGATATAACGAGATCGGTACTACGTGACGCATTCAGCGATTCAATCGATTTGGGGAAATCACGACGGGACATACAAATCGAGTATTTAGTCGTACCACGAAAAATACACTGTTTAAGGGGCAATCGAGCAAGGACTGTCAGTCATGGGGTTTTTCACTAGAATCCATGTGTTCGCCGCCCTTAAGTATGCAAGCTGTCGATTTCTAGGGATCGGTTAATTCTCACGGGGTGTGTACAAAAATCTGGAGTAAGAGAGAGAGAGAGAAGAAACGCGTTAACGAGTACTAACGAGCCTGTCCGCACCTCGAACCATCTGTACGAGATACGGTTTAGGATTCTCGAGTGTACAAATTCTTAATGGAAGGGGCCCACCCTCGGACAACTCGAAATACTTCCCGGGGATACCGAGACAGAGAAACCCAATGGAATATAATGGGCGAAGCACCGCGGGGTGCGCGGAGTAACGAGGAACACCCGACGAAGGGCACGCGACGTATCGTTCCCTCAAAAAATATGAAGTCCTTTGCTCCGATATACACGTTCTTCTTCCTCTTGTATCACGATGTTTGATATGCAATAAAAATTCAACGCGACCCCCCGTTTCTCCTATTTCATCAATATTCATTGAGAAGCCTATAACCATAACGGGAGTACGTCGCCATATAAAACAGGTCCTTGGATCTCTCGACACGTAACGCGCACCAGTTAGTTCTTTTTATTCCGCAATTATCGTTTTTGCATTGTATCACAGATTTCGTGTTGAAAACAGAATCCAGGAAGCTTTACGAAAGTGCTCTTTATTTCTTTCGTTGATCCGCCACGATACAACTATCGCGATCGATCCACGGATGGCCAAATATTTATTTTCGACTTTCGAAATGATTTACATTTTTCCAATTAAAAAAAAAAAACGAGCCTGGTGGATCGCTGTAAGAAAATTTAAAGTTAACGACCGTTTTGGACGTAGTTTCGAACGTAATGACTCCGCAAACGCTTAACGATGGGTCATTCGTATTCGGGTCAAGTCGTGGACCATATTTTTCATGAAATTGTTATTAAATTTTTTTTTCGAGTGGGAAAAATTATTACCGGTTAGTTAACGCTTGAAAAAAGGCGCATGAATTTTTTCAGATTTTTCTAAAAGTTAAAAAACTGTGAAAAGAGCGAAAGAAACGAACGACCCTTAATCGTTAGCTCACGAGCACTAAAGAAAAGGCACTGTAGTTAAGTTTTGTGTACGATATTTGCAGTTAAGTTATGAAGTGTATGGCAAACCATCAGGATTGTTAGAATCGATTCGCGTTATGTTCAGGTTGTGTTTTGCGTTGCGGAGGGAACCTTCGTCACCGTGTGCTGAGAACCCAGATTTGTTGGATGATCATGTAATTGTCGTCGAAAGATCGAAACTCTTGTTGGATCAACGAAATGTGCGGGTCCCAAATCATTTTTTTTTTTCAATGCAAAAAACGTTTGACTGTGGTAATCGCACAACTAGATAAACGGAATGCCGCTTACTATGGACGACGCTACTTATTGCTGAACTAGCGAATTTCACTTTTTGCTGCAAATTTGGTTTCTCAGTGCGTCGGGAGGCTGCGATTCGATTCTCTATAAATTGACGAAAAAAAATTGGAAATAATTTGCAGTTTTGACAAAGCAGGCGTCGCAATTTATTTATCGTTCAGACGAGCCATCAAAATTTATACTTTTTGGGGAGAAAAACTGACTTTCAGTTGAAGACTGACGACGGAATTGGTTCCGCGGGAAAATTTTAGAGACGAATTCGTTTTCGCCCGTCGGAAATAATGATCGATACGACTTTTTGGTAATTATGTAGTTTGGTTACTTTTGCAAAAAATGGGGGAATGTTTTTTTTTTTAGCTGCTTAAATTGGTTGCCAATAACGATATTCCGTCGGGGGAGGCTGAAATTTCCCATAAACCCCATGAGTTTGGGGTCTTCAAGTTCTCATAAATATTTGATATTATCGAGATTGATCGATTTTCGTTTCGCTTCTATACTACGGAACATAATAACAGTGACAGTAGTGTGGGGAAGGGCAGTTGTGACTTCCGAAATCAAAACAAATGAAATTATTCGATAGTAGATTCATTGTTACCGTATTCTCCTTATTCGTACTTTTGAGGAAACACGTAGCTAGTCCACGAAAACAATGTGTGTGTGTGTGTGCGCGCGCGCGCGCGTGTGTGTGTGTGTGCCCCCCCCCCCCCCTCCCACCGTGAACGTCAAAATATTCGAAATTTTCTCAAATATTTATGAGAACCTCAAGACCCCATAACTCATGGTGTTTATGGGAAATTTCAACCTCCCCCGATGGAATATCACTTATTATGACGCAATGAAGGACTTGACGGAATTTTACCATCATTTTTCGCAAAAGTAATCAAACTGCATAATTACCAAAATGATCGATACGACTTTTTCACCCAATTTTGATTATTAAATGATTTTTACAAAAAAAAAAGGCGAATGGTCGAATATTCAACTCTGCCACATTTTCGACAAGAAAGCCGTAGGGTGTTTTTTTTTTGTTTGTATATCAGTGAATTGTATGTGTACCTTGGACTCGATCGGCAAGTACATCGCCCAGGAGATCGCGAATGAGAAACGATTTGTGTTCCTGCATCATCTCCAACTCGTGTTCGTCAATAAATTGTAAGTCCAATAAACGTGGATTCCTGGTTGGATGATGCGTAGATGATTTTTTTCCACACTTCGTCGCAACGTTTACATTTGTGTGCGGAGACAAGTCGACACACTAAATTCTAATGAGAGTTTCGTGTTAATTACGATTCGAGGATTACCGAGCAACTCGTTCCGTTTTATAATTGGTAAATCGATTGAAATGTTTGTGAAATCATCCGCCAAGGCGCACCGTTATCGCGTCAATTGATTTATTGGATGGTCCCATAACCGAGTTAAGTGTGATCGCGATGAGATTCATGCTAGCGTCAGGACGCCCGGCGCCGTTCTGCCAAGACGCGGAGTAAACCGCGTGACCAGTTTCGCGATTTTTCGTCACTGGGTTGTCGATACGGAACGGTGGCGAGAAACACAGAGATCACATGAAAATATAGGAATACAGGGAAACACGCACACACGTGTTGACTCGCTTTACACATTACATGAGGAGGGTTTGTATAGAATGAGCGTGGGGGCTGTTTGTATACACACGAGTAATACAGGGCACGAGGCATCCCCTATATTTCCCCCCTCGAATTAATCCGTCCGTTTATTTTGAACGTCGTTCGTTAATACGAGCGCGCCCGATTTCGCGCAGCCATTTTGGGGGTGGAGGCGCGCACGAGGAGCAAAGAGACGTCGGTCCCGATTGGACAAAGCAGAGGCTGTGCGCTCCTCGAGATGAATATCTCGGGGGTTGAACGTTGTTGCCATTGGTCGAGACCGAGTGTATTTTCCTTTAGCGCATGGGGGTTGGTCCCGCAGCTTCGCTCATTCTCCCTCAGCATCCCCTGCATTTTATGCTTCGCAACTCTGCTATTTCTCCTTCCCAATAGAAACAAGTGGAAAAAGCGAAAACGAGAGAGAGAGAGAGACCGAGGGAATGCGCGAAAAAATGTGAGAAAGAGTGAAAAATTCGCGGCAAAGAGACGAAATCTCATCGTTGAGGGAATGAAAATTGACTCGCGTCTTGTCGCGCAAAAGTACACCGCAGAATGGATCCTCCCCGCAATGACTTTCAGACACACGTGAATTCCCTTAACATGAGGAGATGAAAAAGCATAAAAGAATTATGGAACATGAAGGAGAATAAGAAATCAGAAAAAATAATAAAAATAGCGATGGAAAAGTTTGAAAAGAATAAGATATAATGGAGCTATTTACAATTTTTGCAAAAGCGTTCGCAATTGATGCATTTTCAACTCCATTGGTTCTCGTTGGGCAGTCTTTCCTCTGAAAAATAAACATACAAGATTTCGTCGAATGTACTTTAAGCGCGGTGAGCGGAACACCCCCACAGAAAAATGGAATTTTTATCTTTTCAAATCTCACAGATTTTATCATCCTGATAAGATTTTCAATTTTACGATTCAAAGAATTAGAAATCCTACTTTCTTTGGAAGGCTGTTCCACTTGTCCCCCCGCTGCCCTATATTCTTTCGTGTTTTATTATTGGGAGAAAAGAATTTGGAGCAATTCAGTTTAATTATAAGTTAATAAACGAAACGTCTTTGTCGGAGCAATTCAGTCATTTTCCAACGCAACGAAAAAGTTCCCGAAAAGTTCAATTCCAAAGCAGATGTTCCATGGACCACATCTCAATTCAACTTGCACCGTAGTTTATGTAAATCGGGACAATATGCGCCAACACACCCAGTCAGAAGTTTTGTGTCATAGAGATGAATATGTAAAGGAGAAACAAGAAGTAAAGATATCAGCAATTAAGGGTGAGGTGTCTTCATCAAGCGTAGGTTATTAGAGAACAGTTTTAATTTGGCACGTTCGATTATACATTTTCGTGCATAGCATCATGTTAATTCCATCCCTGATATGAAGGGGCTTCGTGTTTTGACTTCTTTGTCTTCAGGTGGCGAGAATAATATCGTACGGAAAGGGAAACGTGGTGTTGCATAAAATTGGGAAAATGGCGCGTGCGTGAGTATCACGGGGTGCGCTAAAATGTGGAGTGTTTCTCATGAATGTCATTTTTTTAATGGCGCGTCTGTTCCAGAATCGGTTGTTTCAAGTCACTCCCCTGCGACAATAATGTATAAATTTATATTCTCAGAGAAAGAAAGCGTCGCGCATTCCGAGGGACGCGCGACCCCGATCGTTCCTTCCTTTTTCAAATTCATTATAAAATCATGATATGCATGCAGCGAATTAATTCAAGGGGCGGCAAAGCGGCTTAGGCAATCTTCTCCGAATAAAGGGAAAAAAGCCCAAGTCCTTGGGATACATATATCTTTTCAATGTGATGTCTGAGTCGAGACTAAAGAATAATCAACAATTTTCTAGCGAGCAGAAACGTGATACGAGACGATGCCCTTTTGAATAAATTCCTGTCCTTTTCATCATTCCTGCCCATTAAAAGGCAGAGTTTCTCACCGAGGAATTCTACTCTGTTTTTCATCTTTCCTCTCTCGCTCTGTTTCCTTGACTTAATGGTTTTCGGTTTTACATTTTTTATCCTTCTTCTCGCGTGGCAAGAGAGTAGACAATGTTTTTTTTTTCTCAAACTAAAATAAAAAGCCCTGCTGCTCTTTCACAAAACTTGGCACATTTTAATTTTCACTCAGCAACTAAATGAATTTATTTATTCATCCTGTTGCAATATGTACATCGTTTCTTACCAACAGTAATTGTTCATTATTCGTTTGTGTGCTAAATTCTGAGGAGATCAACTTGGAGTCAAAAAAAAATGTTTCAATTCCTTAGGAATTATTTGTTTATTATGTTGATTAACAAAAAATCATGAAAATCTTTACAGTCGAGGGCAAAATGATGAAAGGGAGACGGAGATATTTCAGAGACGTCCCTGGCATCCTGCTGGCGGAATGCCAGAACATATTTCCGGATTATTCCACCAGATGGCGAAAATTAATGTGTTTCTCGAGAATGGTTGTTTCTGGTGTCAGTTCCTATATATACCTGAGCTCTTGAAAATCATTCTGTACTTGCTTCGGCAGTACATATACTAAAATTGGAACGATACAGAGAAGATTAGCATGGCCCCTGCGCAAGGATGACACGCAAAATCGTGAAGCGTTCCACATTTTTTGGCTCCCCAATGATTAAGGGATCATCACTGTTTATTGGGTCGCAGGATAACAGAATCTCGCGATCCCTTGGCAACTCATACACGCGATCCTGACAAATGTCGCATCGATAACAAATTGTTTTTTTTTTTTTTTCCAGTACCGTCTACGCTGTACGGATAAAGTGAAAATAAAATACGCCAAAATGTTTCGCTTGAACGACCCCTTAATAAATTTTCCTTCCACATTTCGCAGGAACTTGTTATTTTCGTTGTTTAAAAATGTTTTTTACTTCTTTTTGTCCCACATGCTGAGGTCGATCATTTTTTTGTGCTCAATGATTGAGTCTGTAAATTTGTATAAACAAATTATTCATGTACTTTCTTCCGATTTTTCTTTCATAACGAAATGGAAATAATTTGAAGTTTGTCTGGTGATTGAGATGAAAAATATAATTGCTGGGACCGACAGGAATCAGGGATTGCGAAAAACTCCGACCCTCGGGCATGCCTCGAACCGTCCTTACCCTCGAAAATCTTCGTCGTACCAAATCTCACTTTGCCTCGACTTTCGATTATCTACCAATTCAGTTTTATTCGGCCATTAGGTGGGAATCTAGAGGGACGAATAATATATTTATTACGAGATGAGTGATACATACATCGCAATGCTATTTTGGTGCGAAGGATACAGTAAAGATCACAGCAAATTGCCGATAATGATTGCACCCCTGAGTCCTGCAATGGGGTGACGATTTTGAGGGCACATTTTCGACGGATAGAGAACGAGAATTTTCTTGCCAGCCCTCGACCCTATTTCCCTTAATTTACCTTCATTCAAGACTCGTATGAACAGATGCAATGATCGTTATCAAATTGACATCCATGTGTATGTGTTTGGTTTGTGGGAGAATGAGGAGGGGGGGGGGGGGGGGGGGCTAAAAAATCGTACTACAGAATAGAAAGACTGAAAATAAAGTGATGAAAGGGCTGCAATTCGAGGTTGAAGTAAAATTGATTTCAATGTATAGAAGTTCCAAATTTTATTGGCGTTCGCAAACTCCCCGAAATTTTGTTCGTTTCGCGTGTTAAAATTTGATACAAATTACTCAAAAGCCGTGAATTAAGTGTTCATCAAAAAATGGAATATTAAAAAAAAAAAAAAAAAGGTTTTCAAGTATCACGAAATTATTGCTGCAGCAAATACCGCGATTTTTTAGTTCTACGTAGTCGCTGGGAAGTGCGTGAAAGTCAAAAGGATAAATAAATAAATAAACAGTCATTATTTTTTAGAAAAACATGGACCATCGAATTTCCTTGGTGTTTACTTGAAAAATTATTTTCTATTCACCAACCGTGATAATAAGAATTGTAAATTTTTCACAATTTTTCTTACAACAGTTTTTGCTTGAAAAAATCATGAAACTATCAATTTTTAACGTCCACAGATTACAACATTTTTAATAGCAAAAGATTTCGTGAGTTATAATGTGCGAAAAAAAAATACTTCCCGTGACAATCAGATTTCTCGGTACCGGAAAGTAATTACTTCTCAAAATTAACTGCAAGCAACTCATGCAAGAGGAAAAAATATATTCGCCCCGAATCCCATATATAGATCGTAAAAATATCATTTGTTTTTTGTCATTGAATTTCAGTTTTCCTGATTGTCTTTCCTTTGTCCGATTGTTTCAATTTCAATGGATTGATAACTACGGATAATAGAAACAATCGGGGATTGACCGAGGAAAGAATACGTTCACTTTTAAATTAGTGATCTTGTCGGTGTGTGCGTGTATTTGTGTGTGTATATGAATCGGGGCTGCACGCTGGAGCGGTTTAGAACAGAGTGCATTTGACTGCGATGTACCGAGAGAAGGGATCAAACTACAATTAGAAGAGGCAAGAGAACGAGAGAAAGAGAGTGGGAGATTGCGAGGAAGGGGTGGTCGGAGATCCTTAACAATCGTGGAAACGTAAAAATCCATTGAGGCTCGCCCGTGCGTGTGAATATAACTGCCGTTGAATATCGCTCGAATGAACGGAAAGCGAGAAAGGAATTGAAGAGAAAGTAAAAAATAAAAAAAATGTAGCATCATTCGGGCACATCCATGAATGTAATCCGCGACTGAATCCAAAGGCTGAATCGCAACGTCTGGTATTATTAAAAACAAAATAAAATACAAACATTCATTCTTCTGCTTCTCTTTTTGAGCTCGTTGCAACTTCGTTTCACCTTTTACTTTTTCTTTCTATAGCGATATTTTTTCACCTCGTCTACTCCGATTCACCTTTTTTCGCGCGACTTTGTACCATTGAGCGAGGAGAGCGCACTCAACATTTGTCACCTAGTGAAGTTGTGTTTTGTTGAACAAAAAATGTACGAATATAAATATGGAGGGGAATGGGGATGGCTCGAAAGTTCTCATCCACTTGGAAGTATAAATGTATGCGAAAAGTTGTTTTACAACAATTTTTAACGCAGATTGCATCGAAGGAATGATTTTTTTCGATTCACACTAATTGTCGTTGCTAATTCATCATTAATCAAGATATTGTGATAAATGTTGTCAATCGTTTTGTCGAATTTTTCACTCAATTCATAATTCTGAAGGTCCGTGAATTAAAATCACTCGAAATCGTGCAGTTGAATTTACCGAATCAAGGATAAAGAACTCTGGATAATTTTCACTCAAAAATGCCAGTAGAAAAATCAAGGGTTGATTACTAAATTAAAAATTTGACCCTCATTGCCTCAGATTCCCTTCAATCTCGTTTCACATTAATTTGCCACTTGTTTTTGAGTTTTCGAACGATACGAATATTCGTATGTATTATGCACTAGCGCTGTATAATGGCGAGAGAGATAAACAAAAGCTCGAAAGAGTTTGGAAAATTGTAGGAACGAGGATTTGGCGTAGTTCGGACCATTTCTATCAGCAAACTTGCTCTACGAGAGTTAAACAGAGCGAGCTCGAGATTCCGTTATTGCATTCACGTTGAATGCACTTTCAGAGCTTCCACTCCGCTTTTCACTCCGTCCCCGCACCTCGCTCCATTTTCCTCTACTCCTTCCATTTCCACTTGCCCCTCTTTTTCGCGTTTTTCAACCCGGAATCACCGCATCCGGTTCTCATAGACATCGAGCTTTCATGGATCCCCGCAAACCAACTTCTTCAACTCTTTGCAAGCCCCCGGAAACCTCGAGGCTTGCTCTATATATTGGGTCACATTGCCAACTTTTTTTTCATAGCCTTCATGGAAGCAACATCCGTAAATACATATGCGGGATGTTCCGAGGGATTTTCCAATCGAGCCGAAATCCTGTCAAAATCCATTCGAACTTGGTGGTTAATTAAGAGAGTGTGTATAATATTCCCGCAGGTCATAGAACGAGTTTAAAACATAAAAAATCTTCCATTTCCAGCCCTCGTATCATTCGAGGATTTACTGTCGTGAAAAAAAAATAGAATTGTTGACAGAAAGTTAAAGAAACGGATGGAGAAAAACAACCGGAAAACAGGAGGAGGTCCCGAACGAAATTATCAAGAGCCGAAGGAATAACACAAATTTTTTTCCCTCTTGAAAAAACTATAAAAAAAACGTGTATGTACTACATGCTCGTACATTTCCTATCAATATCTACGCATATATATTTATTGGTGGGATGACCCAGTGGAGCATTTTCCTCCTACTGGACAAACGAAAGCGCCTGTCAAGAACGAACGGCATTGTATTTTTTTCTTCGACAAGAGAACGGGCCCGAGACACCCTCGAAGAAGGACTATGGCGATGGTTATGAGGAAAAAGAGTGCTTGAACACGGACGTTGGTCAGGCTTCGTGGGGCTCCAATTACGAGGCAGAAAAGCCTCGATCTCTGTGTTATATAAAAATATTGGTCCTACGTATTTGTGTCTATGAAAAGCATGCCACCGACTACGACTTGTTCACATACTTCAAGTGAGAACATCTTGTTTTTCTATAGGACGTCTCGAAAGCAGAGCTCACGCTTAAAGTCACATCGCAAAATTGTAAAAAAAAATTTTTGTTTTTTCGAGATAAAAACAATCTCGTATATGCTGCTAAGGAATAATTGGGCTCACAAGCAAAATATTCATTTTTATTTTTTCACAATGAGGCCAAAAATATCGCGAGATTAAACTACAACCAAATCGATTCACAACCAACTGAAAACACAAACATTCACACAAAAACTCTCGTTGCTATTTTACTTTGAATATTCGCTCTACTGTTGGTGAAAAAAATGTGATTATGGAGCGTAAATGACGGAAAAACGAACACTCCATTTATCGGAGAAAGCTGTAAAAACACGAACTCAGTTTTATCAAATTAACTCGCATTATGGTGTCCCTTCAATCATGGGATCTCGGTGCTTTGATTAAATGATATCCCTGAATCTCTTTTGATGTAATAATGGTCGACCAATCACAGAGCTATTAATGCCACAGAAAGAGGCTTGATTGGGTGGTTTGTTCGAGTCATTAAAGAACATTATTCATTAAAAACATTGAATGTTTTAAAATTGATTGTAATTCATGTCCGCCAATTACTGCTAAAAATGATGAAAGATCCAAAATTCCTCATAATGTAAATTTAAACTCTAAAATCTTTCTCATTCGATTGCAACCAGATGGATCGAGTTTTGCCATAATCCTCGTAGTTTCCTCGAGCGAAACTTTGTCAGAATTTCTACGTAGGAACGTACTAAATCGTGGTAACCAAGAATAAATATTGGGAGGATAAATATTAATAGGAAAAATCAATGAAACACGTAGAAGATGAAGCATCTGCTGAATGTGGTCTAATTGATGATAATAACAAAAATGTTGGATACTTGAATGAAGCTCGAGTGTCCCCCAACGTATACGTGCAATTACACGCTTTTCAATATTTCCCCATGCAAAGCCATGTAGTAGTAATAAGGAGAAATGCGAGGTAGATTACTGATAAGCCGTCCCCTTGGTCTCGACATGTAAACCCTCGCCCCGGCAAAGCAGAAAGGAAAATTAACGGGTCAGTTCTGGACGAGGATATCAATTGATAAACGAAATGGCAGAATTCACCATGAGTAGAAGAGACATTTCGCAATGTTCCATCAAGATTACGTTTATATAGAGAAAAGTGAGAGGACGGTAGTTATGTATGCGGAAATAGAGCAGGAAGTACAATCAGTGGTATAAACCTGGAGAGCAAAAGACGTATGAGGTTTGGTATAGGAAAATAGCAGGGAATAAGGGATGCCAGGAGAGATCTGTACTTCTCGGTTCCGGTTCAGGATGGTTTTGGTAGAGAGGCAGTGATACAGCTTGTTTACCACAAGCGACAGTTGATTTGACAAAGCAGCGAGTCCATTTATGCGAGAGTGAATATTACAGAGCGGTCTTGGATGGTTCTGTGTATTCAGCGTCGTGAGAGAGCGAGAAAGACTCGAGAAGGGTGGCTTGTTATCCGCTCATTGAAGTTAACCACGGGGCTAAGTGTGCGCTCGGGGTGAGATGGCTGAAGGGGGGAGGGGGGGATTGGCAAGAGTTTGATGCGATGGGAGAGAGGAAGGAGGGAGAGCGAGAGAGTGATAGCGAAGCGGGAAAGTGGATGAGGGGTCGTAGGAAAGGTACGAGCGAAAAGGGAACCAAGGTGGAACGCCAGCATCGTGGTTTTAGTGTCAGAGTTGTGGTCGACGATTTCTCCCTCTGCGCTTTTCCTCTCTCGCTCTTGGCATCACCGCGTCTCGTGCGGCTCTGCTAGGGGATGATATTTCACCGAGAGGGGGCAGCTTTAGCGATGTTACGAAGAGGGAGATGGAGATAGAATCTGAGTACCGCACAAGCAGTGAAACATTTCAGCCAATGGCAAGCCGGATCGTTGCCGGGGCAACTGCAAAGCTCTTTACCCACAACCCTCCTCTCGCGCATAATATATATAATATACTGGCTTGTTGGTAGATCATTCGAGCGAGATTGAAAAGTTAGCGCTGGGTATCGCAAGCCCAACCACCCCGGAACGATCTCTTCCTCCTCCTCCTCCTCCTCTTCCTCCTCCTCCTCTTGCCAGAAGGGTGGGTCGATGCAGGGGGTGATGTGAAAACGATGAGCGTACTTGACTTCCAACGAGTTGAGGGGTCTAGCGAGAGAGACAGAGAGAGAGAGAGAGAGGGAGGGAGAGAGAGAGAGGAAGCAAGAGATGAAGGGATGCTTCGTCAATTCAACCCCCTGAGGGTATGATATCCTCTCCATTTATTAGTATAGATATACCATGAAAGACAGTAAAGCTTGATGGCTAATAGTGAGCGTTACGTCTCTATATACAAAATGTTTTGACGATTATTCGTTTTCTGTATAGCATCGGATTTCAATACTTTGTCCATATAATGTTTACCAAGCTGATTCCACTAATTATTACACTTTTCAAATTATTCACAAAGTCTGGAGTAGAGTTCATAGTTTTTATTACTACTATTTACAAAGTCAATCCAGAATGGTAATCATTCATCCTTATGGTCATTTATATTTCAACACCAATGAAGATGATTGAAACTTGCCCCAAATTCTAACGACCAATTAACAAGTGCAGGAGTGCAACTGCAAGAGAATTCTTTTTCGTTCACGACTCATCAAGATAATTCGTAAATGTAACATTTTTACGTCACTATATAATTATTTCGTACACACATTTATTTATACAAAATTTTTTTTCACACACACAGTTTACAGAAACATTTTTTTAATGAAAAAAAAAAAAAAATATTTCTGTGAACTGGTCACTGTATCAATTTCTTGATGCCTATTGCTGGAAGTTTTTATTTTCGTAATCGACTGCCCCCATCAACCCTGATTATCAGGAGTCTTAATTTTTGGCACTGTGAAATTTGTATCATTCTAGCTGAGAGGTAACATTTTGTGCAGGTACTTAATGCACCTTCCCTTTTTTTTGTTCGACCACTAAGAGATAATGAATGTAAATTTATATATATATATATATATATATATGCCAGCCTTGATGCTTAGCAAACACGATGGCTCGCTCTTGCCGGAGCCGAGGCCACTCTGTGTGTTTTGACACGTGGATAATTAAATTCAGTGCAGAATGCAGATGCACACACAGGGCTCTAGATTTTGCACGTATACGTTGCAGTCTAGAACGTAACAGAATTCACGAATTTTGCACGGAAAGCCAGTGAGATTGGTGTGTGAAAAAAAAACGGATATATAGAAAAGTGCAGCGAGTATCTGTGTCAGTTGATGAAAAAAAATGAGGACGCAGCAAGCCCGAGCTGCATTCGTACATGCGAACGCGAATGAAAGTCAAAGAGGGAAAAAAAAACGATTGGTGGAGGAAAAGAGTGTATAGACGACGTGCAAGAAATATTGTGTGCCGCGGGCATATACGAGGCTAAGCGAGGTGCGAGAAATGCAGGATAATGACTACTTTTTTATGCCATAATAACGCAGTAATTAATTAAAAATGTCGAAGCCACATGAGGATGAGTGACACTCGAGAAAATTGAGAAACCAAGCTTTCTGCTCGTTAACTTTGACGAATTAGCGATCCGCGCTATCAGACAAGGCCGCTTTTTATTTTTACTCGAAACTTATTTTTTTTTTGTTCATACGCATAATTACTAATAATGTGCTAAATAATTCTGTAAGAAATTATTGAATTGGAACTCGAATTATTTTTATACGAGCCACAAAGATGTAAGATCGCAATTGGAGGGATAAAAAGTTACACGCGCCATTGTCCATGAAAAAAACTGGAAGGGCGATTAAAAATAATATTACGCGAGCTCGGTTAAAGTACAAAGGATTGTAGAAGGAACGAGATGGAAGATTCGCCAATGGCGAGGGCGCAAACGAGTGTCTCCTGAAGGAACGCGTCAAGAGATCGTGTTAGCTTTTCTCTCACAGCCTGCATAGTTATCTCGATAATTTGTAGACACACACTTCGTTACTTGTTACTAGGGTAACCGGGAGTATGGAATATGTATATTTTACGTTGAAGGACTGCAGTTCTCAAAACGTCGCTGTACGATGCAGGAAAACAATGGGAAGGGTCGCTCTTTTGTTTGGGAAGAGCTCACCACGTTTCCTTTCTCGTTCTCTCGGACTGGCTGCATTGTTAAGGCTATTGTTTCCGGTAACTCTTTCGCGGTAACGAGGGAGAGATGAACCTCAATTAGAATATGGTTTGAGGACTTAAACGCCAGAGGCTGACGAGTTTAAAGGGCCAGGGATGAGCATACCGTCGCACCTTTCTCATAGAATAACGACACGTTCTGTAACATGTGTCTTGATAAAGTCCACGCGTTTTTATACTTCTCCGCCATCAAATTTCTTTACCCTGATCCTTTCACTCTAAATTCAGTATCGTCGTCAAACTGAGACTTGTTTTTCGAGGACGTAAATTTCTACTCGAAAGCATTGAAGCCTCGAGCAAATTTACACTCTGCTCTCTTTCAGACCCAAGTTCGGAAGCTTCGCTGCTTGTGCATGAAAAAACAGAATGACATTTCTATCACGATGATGATAATGATGCTGGATTAGAAATTAAATCCTTTGTCGTGGAGGACAAGCAGATGGTGAACTGTGAAAGTGATAAAACGAGTGAATAGTCGACCGGGGTCTGCGACCACATCGGCCATCTGTCAGTGAAAGTGTGCGAACCAGACAGAAATCTATTGCCGAAAATTGAGTGAGTCTCTGCTCTGCTGCAGTAGGTTCGGTGGCTCGTGTGCCCTTGAATGGTAACTTACCGACACTGAGAAAACTCATCCCTTGAAATTATGCCTGGAGATCGAATCGATGATCTTAGAAACGAAGGATTCCAGAATCATGAGTAGAACTTTTGAAAAGACACGGTGTAATGGGAAAAAATGAAAAATACTCCAATTCCTAGCGAACGAACGAAAGATATGAAGAGTCGATTGCGTGGTGAGAAAAAAATGGAGTATCAGCGCAAGCGTCCTTGATGCGTTTTCATATCCTGAGGCAAAGACCAATGTCCTTCTTCTGTTATCCTGTTGTCGTACCGTTTGAATCTTCTTCCAGCGATTCCTCGAACAAATGTTAGGGACATTATTCGTAACGAGAATCCGGACATTTCTCTCTCATGGTCATTTAAGCTCGAGCAAACGAGGAAAATTGTTCGTTAATGGAGCCAATCCGCTGGTATAAAGCAAACACGAATGTGCTAGAAAATGGATACCCATCAGTGCTTCGAGGCGATTGCGCGAACGTCGGGAGGATTCTACAAGGGTCAGGAGTCAATGATGAAAAAAGCTTGAACAGTGTTCTTGCAGCCCTGCGAACGATCGCGAGAGCGGTTGACCATCCTTCTCATCCCCTTGTCACGAGAAGCTTCTCCAACAAATAACCAAGCAAGAGAAAACAAAGAGCAACAAAATGGGAAGTGAGCAGGACAAACGTCCAATTGGGATAGACGGACAGACGGCAAGAGCGATAAAGGGTGGCATGAGGCAACAGGAAAGGCGAGATAAATGAGCGGAAATATTGTAAACTTGGCTCCACGATGCTCATGGTATCCTGATCGAAAAACAAGTTCGTGCTTTGAAGCTCGAATTGGAACTAATCCTGTTACCACCTCATCAGCCTGTCACGCCAATTTAACATTCTGTATACATTTCACCACGAATTACCATGATCCAAACTCCAAATCTTCTCGGGATACGCTCACCATGAAGTTAATCAAATTATATACTCACAATTCGTTTGATAAACAATAAAAGTGAGAATAAAAAAAAACATTGTACAAATTTCGAACAGGAGTGCATAGTCGACGCTATTCGCACAGAGTCATATATATAAATATATATCTATACCTCCCCCACATATATATGGCGAAGGCCATGTGGATTCATGCCCTGGCGATTGTTCGACGTCGATTTACAAACAGAATATAAACTTCCTCCTAAAAACGAAGAAAATATTTCTCGATGGATTAATTAAGAAACAACGTTGGACTGCAATTTTTACAAAATTCATCTAAACTTCAAAGTTCGTAATAAACCTGCTCGTAAGAATGACGTAGCCACGTTTTGACGTAGCGAGGCATCACGTTTGAAAACTAAGTTTTGTGTTTCTGTTGAACAAATCCGTCAAAGTTATTTTGAAGTGACATTGGCATGGATGAGAGTGTGAAAAATTTTCCTAATTTGCTTCTGTATCTGGCGCTGCAGACTCGTTTCCCATGCCTTGTAGGTTTCAGCAATCGATCGCTTTTCAGTTCATTTGATTACCAAGAAGCATCATGTCTCAACGACAAGAATCAAAGAAAAAAGTTGGGACGAGCCCAGGTAAACACTTTCCATATCCCTTGGAATATCTTCATAGGATTTCTGCATAAGTTGTCGATTTTAGCGTCGATCGTCGCACGAAATTTTAGAGATTACTCGCGATTAGGTTTTTGACAAAAGTTCAATATGGCACCATCAGATGAATCACGAGTTCGTGCAAGAATTCTTGGCATGCTGCTTGCTAATTTTTTTTCTTCGTAAATAATTTCGAATAGAATAAACTTTTTGCAGCGACCAGCCAACCATTGGAGCCCAACACTCCGCGAAGAAAATGTTTTTTTTTTCATGGGATATCATTGCCTCGTAAATAACCTCAAGTTTTATTCGTCACATCGCAAGCTTTTTTGCAAATTTTCCTGCGGCAGTTAATCGATAGATTTACTGGGATTTTCGAGTGAGACACCGCAAGGAATCTTCATTCAGAATGGAGTAACGAAGCTCAGCAAAAGTGTACGATCGTTAAATTTCTGTTATCCTGTCGCGTCGAAAGCTCACCCCTTTTCTCCAGGGCTGAAGGATCTACGGAGGCACTGTTCGCGCGCTTCTCGCGTAGGACGGAGCTTACAAATTCCTCCAGCACGAAATCGCTCCAGGGCGTTATGGAGTCCTGATAGTGGGAATGCTTCTGGCGCCACTCTCGGTTGACGAGAGTGTGACGTTGACGTTGATCCAGAACTATCCCGTCAACATCTTCTCTCCCATTCCATTTTTCAAAGTTACCAAAAGCTTCGAGAGCATCAGGTATTTTATGAAGAGACGAGATTATTGAGTAGATGAAAAAAGCACGAGAAATTTAGTGTTTGATCGAGAAAAAATCGACCCTGTATGCGGTCCTGGTTACCAGAATATTTTCCATTCTAAAGCCGTCCGCGGGAAACTGAACACATCGATTCATCGCGATCACACGTACACTTGGATACAGAGGCACCGTGAAACGTAATGGTCCCCGTACTCGAGGAAAAAAATCGTATGTTCCAACGTTATGAGGTCCTGGTGTTGGGAATATTTCTAGGGTGTAAATACACAACGGGAATAAGGACTGAACGTGGCATTTTCTTCGTAAAACAAAGTCTTCGACTAAGAATCTTGATAAATGGCTTTGCGTAAAGGTCGATGACATTGGGAGCTCATCTGATGCAGCCTCCGAGGAGATTCACACCGGTGATCCAATCGCTGTAGCACTCAACCAAGAAATCATCGAAACCAAACAGACCAAAAGACACGTGTGTACTGTCTGTGCTGGTTAGTTCTTGATGCTTCGGTGGTATAACGTAAGACAAAGTGTTTCTCCCTTGAAACGCATACTTATCGCCCTCGGGAGGACCAGGCATTCAGAGTGTAACAGCAGGATTCTCGGTCTCGAGGGGGAAGCTCGAACAAAAGCTCTCGTGCTGGGAGAGAAATCGATCGAGAATTGTGAGCAGCCATTTGCTATGGTTGAACAATAGCCTCTGGCTCTGGACGAGGGGAATGAGCCAAGAATTTATAAAAAAAAAAAAAAATACAATCACATAAAATCCGAAATTATATAAAGTTGATTTAAATCCACGTTGTCCAAGCCACGACGTTAATTGATTAATTAACTAATTAAAGTTGACAAAATTTATTTCTTCATAACAATTTTGAATGTAAATTCTGTCCCAACGTTTCGAATCGATGTTCACAAATTCGCACAGGATCCAGTTCACAAGAGACAAATATACGAGCGACCCCACTGACTTTGAACGATCCTCAAGTTCCGAACCATGCCCCACATGGCCGAACATGTCTTTGCCCAACCAGGAACATAACGCAGCCTCGTCGATCAGGTTACTATGAATTCCAAGGTACAGGTTCGACGGAAGACTGAGTGAGCAAAGAGCCAAGAATTTGTCAAACGGGCTATGGACACCAGCGCTTCCTTCGGGATGCTGGAGTCCTGGCAAGACTTTGAGATGTTCCACGTGTTGGTTCAACCCATTCTAGACTGGAACGCTGCACCGAAATACTGGAATGGCTACTGCGATCTCTTGGTATGCGTAGCCTTACGCGTTCAGCTTGAATAATCACGTAGACATATATGACCAAGGACATCTGTAGTCATTGAGCACGTACAGTTAGAGGCACATCGTGTACCTTCTAACTGTCCCCTCCTAGTCTCTAGAATCCTGATATGAGACTTCCTGTTTTTACCCGGTGTCTTTGCCACACATTCTGGTGCAAACAATCTTCATATACTTGTGAATTGGTCCAGGAACCAAGGAAAGAAAAAATGAAAATATTTTCTTATCAAGATTTTCAATTACGTTAATCCTGCCAGACTTTTTCCAGATAACGTGGAGTGGATCTCGAGCCATTCGATCAATAGAAAGCGAAAAGTAATAGTTAGGCCTGCTTGTTATCATTTTTGTAATTATTTCATCGATTTCTTCAGAATTGCAACGAATCGTTGGTGCAAAATTTACAAAACTGTGTCTCTCGTACAAAAGTTTATAAGAATAGTTATGATTGAAGAAATAATATTTTAAGTTTCTCTGAATTACTGCAAGATGTGAAATTATTATTGCTAATTGTTTAAAAAATTGTGGAAAAAATGATGATCGCCAATTCGATTGTCGGTTGGAGAGAAATTGACATTTTCTCACAACTCATGGGATCCTGATGTCCAAGAAACCATGTACGTCTTAGAGTGTTTCGTAGGATGAAAACGAGAAGCCTGAATTCCTGTTAAGTGGAGGGTGAATCTTCGGGGTTGGTAGGAAGGACGAAAACGCCCTTCCCCCAGGGATGAACCGAGGCAGCCCCTTGTAGATTCGTGGATGACTTCAGCAGAGGGTTGAGTTCTGGTCCTTTTGCGCAGGACCAGTTGCGACCTATCCTGCCACAGCGTGCCACGAAACCTTCTTCGTTTCATGTGTCCTCGATCCGGAAATATGCTTCGCGTTTGAGGCAATTAAGTGCATTAGCGTAGGCGAGAATATTCGCCGCTATACTCAAACCATGATAAATTCCTCTCTCCTCTATCCCTCGTGCCGCGATGGCAAACTCTTCAAAAATATGTATCACGACAAAACCAACTTTCATCTCAGACAAAAATATATATTTTTCCACAAAAAGTTTACCAACTGTTGTCCTGAGTGTCTGTCCATTTCATGTATACGATCCCAGGAAAAACAAATATACATAAAATAAATAAATAATACAAACAGAAACATTTCATTAGATTCATCTCCGAACGAACATTTCCCAATTTGCCTATTACTTGCGCGTGCTACTGGCCATTCGAAATGTTTAAATAAATACCAAATCGAGACTCTCACTTTTTAAACAAAAATTGCTAGTACGAAGTATTCAGAAACCAAACAACCCGAGCAACGTAAATCTTTGCAAATTCCAGACAATTGTAATGTTTGGAATCATCACCTGCTACGAAGAGTTTGTAAAAGTTTGTATAAATCAAAATATAATTAAGTTGTGCTCACATATGAACGTATATAAATTTGCATACAATGGAAATATATTTATACACACATTCAGAGCTCGTAGATGTGGAATACACGTGGACGAAATATATATATAATAATATATATATAAATATACAATAAATTTGAGAAATGGGGATCGCAGTAAACACCAAGGGGTTGAAATTGAGGGAGGATATAGTTGTGTTCTCAACTTCCATAGCACGTATGTTTCCCGAGTTGTTCCAACCCCGTAAAAGCTCGATGTATCGCTTGCACCGCGTGGAGGAAACCACCCCCGACTGTATTGGGGTTGATCGTACAGCCAATTCCGTGGATTGTTTGTTTATACATCGTCCGTCTACTTTGATACGCGCTATTCTTGTAAACGTATGTTTCGATATTTTTTTTTTTTTGCAGGAGAAAAGCTTACTCGCGATTCTCCAGCGAGATATTTGTGCTGGAGGTGACGCTTCGTATGCTGGGATCTACGCATGATTTTCTCTACAACAGGTCACGTAATGTGACGTTGCGACAACGAGATGCTTCGTTTGCCAGGATAGCAGGAATCATGAGGAGGTCTGAGCTATTCGACCCCAGCAACCCCTCAAACCTCACGCCTCTCTCACCCTTCAGCCACTGGATCGAGGGGAACTTTTAGGGGTTGGGCTACGCAACCTCTGAACATAGATTTACTGATTGTGCCTTTCGAGGGATAGAGAAGTGCTTGAAATTATTTAGATCGTTAACTCGGGGAGATTTATTCCAATGAGAAACAATTAATTTGGTTTATTTGTATGTGGAATCAATGTGGAGACTCGTGTTAGGGTCTCGTGGCCAAAAATCCACTCAACGACCGATTTTGACTCATTTTTACAGCACAAAATAAAATACGATCCGAGAAACTTGAGGTTCTCAAAGAACCATGGAGAATATTTAAAAAAATGATAAAAGGGATTCAGTCGCACGAATCTCATCGAAGATCCGATGGTCAGGCTCATCGTCAGGTTCGAATTCAATGGGCTCGAGTTTATTTGGTGATTTTGGTATTCGGGGTGGGGCAGACGGAGCGGAGCTCATCAGACACGCTTCTATTCTCTCTCTGAGGATTCTTTCTTCCACATTTCCGTCTATCATCGTCCCGGACTCCCCGACATAAGCTTTAAGCCGGGAAATATTTTTCGCATATTCTTCGATCTACAAAGACGAAAAGCTCGCTATTAGAAAAATATTCCTCGAATCGTTTCGTTTCGTGCGATTTTTTGGGAGATTTCGTATTCGCTATTCCTTCACCTCGCTCCCGACCACGCCTTTATCTTCAGTAATAAATAATTCTCGATCCTGTAAATAATCATCGTTGCCTGTCGTCACGTCGATGCGACCACCTTTTATTCTTTTTCGTAACGTCGTTTCACCCACGTCCACGAAAATAACCCTGTCCATTGCAGCAACGCGTTAACGTCAATTCAATGATTTGACAAACATGTTTTTCCTAATGTGAAAATCTGCATTTTTAGCTGATTTATTCGAGCATTTTGGCGAACCTGTTCGGCGGTGTTTCCGAGGCATCCAAAAAGTGGAAATCTTCAACCGTTATTGGATAACCCGTAAGGACCCAACCTCGTTTGGTACATTCTTGACCGCGGAGATACTTCTAAAAATTGAAATCGATCGGCGATGATAAAAAATCGGAATTACGATCGACAGAGTCATTTTTCGATCCAGTTGTTATTTTTATTTGATGGGTTGTGGGTTTATGGATTCCTACTGTATATTTTGACGCCAAAATTGAGCTAGACCAATAAAATCGTAAAATGAGCGACGGAGGGAATGCTACGAGGGTCAAATTGACCCCGAGCAGAAACCTGCAGTGACCGCGGGAGTGGCTACTAAATTTTTTGCTAAATAATTGCGATGTGATTGTACCTCGACGACGCGAATTCTGGTGTCAGGTTTGGGCCTCTTGCCCCATCGATATTCGATCAATCTGAGCGCCTTCCCGAAAGCGTTTTCCTGCAGACGCGTTTGTTGCAGGATTTCATCGAAATCGACTGGAAAATGAATCATTTTTTCTCAAAAAGAATTTTCTTACGGACGTTGTATGACGACGGTCAAATCTAAATTTTTGTTTTCAGTTTTTTTACATTCAAAATGGTTTGCGAGCCTCAGTTCATTAGAAAACGTTGTTTGACAAATTGACAAAAGAACAACATACTCTAAATTCAAAATTGTCCGAGGTGTTTTTTATATAATAAACAAAATTTCGAAAAAAATTTACGATCGATTTTTTTGAAAAACTAAATAAAGTTTCTTCGATGTTACATAAAAGTGTATGCAAAGTTTTAAGAGGCTTCACCATTTAGAAATCGAAATATTTAATGTTGAAAATTGGAATTTTTAACACACGCTCTTATGAGAAACTACTAAAAATTGTGATTTTCATAAATAAATATCTCGACTTCTACATGCTGGAACCTTTTAAAATTGCGCGAGCTATTCTCTTTGTGTGCTGCCAATTTAAAAGAATTCTATCGATAAAAATTTTTGCATACAACGTCCTTAACTTCCGGTAGAGATTTTTTTTTCTATTTTTGCAGCTTTATTGAAATTATTCGTTTTTGGTTTACCGTGAACCAACTTGAATCGCTGCGAGAGATAATTAGCCACACTACGAGAGCCCGAACCTCGGGGGCCGATCAGAACAACGCGAAAAACACAAGGCGCGCCGCAATGTTTCTTTTTCTTGGCCATTGCTGCACAAGCCTCGGCAAGAGCGTCCATGTCTCTGCCGCCGGTTTCCACTTTCTAGAACGTTTTGATAGGCACAAAATAATGTTTCTGGATGAACCTGTTCATTCGACCCTGCAAATTTCGTGTTCATGTTTTTACATACGATCAATAAGTTCTTGTACAACTCGCTCAGGCCGAGACAAGGATTCACACTATCGAAGCTTTCCGGCTCTTTACACGGACGCTTAGGCAAGCTCACGATTTCCAGGACGTGCGTTGGTATTATTCCAGCACGTTGAATCGCTCGACCTTCTCGTCTCGTTCTTGGCAAACCTTTTCAAGATTTTTTTTTTCTTAGTAAATAAATTTAGTAACGACGTGCATGCAACTACGATTGTGGAAATCTGGAAATTCGATATTTGAGTCAAATCTGATGAGTCGAAGTTGCGAGGCCCTTTCTCTCTTCCCTCTTTCGCCTGCTGTACCTTCTCATTTTCATGAGGACTTACGTGAGGCAAGCAAACGATCGAGTACGATAATTCAAAGACTAACGTGTCGTCACTTTCGTAATAAATTCATTTCCGGTTACCGCAGCGATCGATGAGCAAAATTTGTTCAAATTTTCCGATTCCCGATCGCATGAAAATTCGGGATTTTTTATTTTTCGTAATTCTACGATTTAACATTGTTTTCTCCGCGATTTACTTAGTGGAAGGAATTCTAGACTCACCAACTAAAATCCAGCCGGTGTAATCGAACGCGATTTCCTTTAAAATGACTCTCAAGTTTTTAACGATGTCTTTATCGGTGAGATTTTCTTCTTCGATTCCGGGCGAAACTTTATGAACGTCTGTAAGCGTTATGAGCTTCAAGCCCAATTTTTTCTGTAGAGTATTCGCCAAATCGAGAATTTTCGAATATGGTTCGCCGAAAAGTATAAGTCGCGGGAGATCACGTTTTTTTGACGCTAGTCTCAAACTCTGTTTCAAGTAAAGAATGGGATCCGAGGGCTGCTGAATTACCAGTCCCGTGGCGAGCTCCTGGAGCCAAAAAATTATCACGAACACTTTTTTTCTCAATTTTCTGACTGTAGACACATTTTTATTCGTTTCCGTATTTCAAGGTCAAGAGTCGTTTCGACTAGGCCACCGTGGGTGCGAGAGAGATGGCTGTGAATCTCGAACGCAAAATTTTTCCAAAATGGTCGTCCGATCCGTACAAATACAGTCGTAGCTCAGCTTCTTTGCCGGTCGGACGTCTGGAGAAATGTCACTTTCGATAATAAACTTCGTCTCAATAATGGAATTGTCTTTGATATCGAAATCGAATAAATTTTTCGCATCCACCTGCTCTCCGATACTTAATTAACAACACCAATTTGATTTCTTCATATTCAGCGAGAAATAAACACATCGGGAGATCGTTTACCCTTTCATGCTACGATTTTATGATTTTTATAAAAAGTACGAAATATTGGAAGACGAACTTGAAACAACTCGTAGATTCTGTGCTTCTCCATGTACGGCAGAAATCTGGGAGGTATTCCGAGAGGTTTTTTCGTCGCATCTACAGGCCCCAGCATTATTAATTCACACTGCACTTGGAACTTGTAAAACGTCAGAAAGTACGATAATAACCTGTCAAACAAAACTGGCACTAGGAAGAGTTCGTTTTGCATTGGAAACACGCAACACGCTCGTTTTGTTATTGTTTTGAGAAGCTCTGAACGCCATCTACAACCAAGCTATTCGCTGTGTGCACACTCAACACTCTCACCAACGTGAGAATGTGTAGTCGTGTATATGCATACTGGTGGCGACGCCAATAGTATGGAAAGGCATTTTTCCTGGTAAAATTGTATGTATGTACACGACTACGCATTCTCACATTGGTGAGAGTGTAGTACGGTGCACGGTCCCAATACGCGTTGTCTCACAGAATATCCTCCAAACTTTCTGCAGAACAATATTCAGAAATTGTCAGGAAACATTTTTACTACGAAGCAATTACTGCAACCTTTCCAAAAATCACTGTGCCTTGCATTAAATTTAACCTGAACTCTCACGTGCAAATAAAATATTCAAACGAGGTTCGTGATTCGATCGTCTTCGAGGAACCTTCGATCTTCCGGGCGTGCCGTCACTTCGACCAAGTCCGTCTTTCGTTTATTCATTCTTTACTTCTCCAATATCCTACAGGACCGTATCAGCACTTATGATTTTTTTTTTTAATATTCACAGGCCCACTTCTTAAGGTGAAGGAGCAGTCGCTTTCTCGCCACGTGAGTGCGAGAGAGATAGCTGCAATTTTCGAAATTGAATATTTTCGATAGGGTTTCACCAATTAAAAAAAGCCCCTGTCAGCGTATTTTTGCCATCGTCCCGCGTCGGCTGACAGAGCCTTTTTCTGATTAATCAAACGACAACGGAGAATTTTCATTTCGAAAATTCGAGGTGACTGCTCCATCACCTTAACGCTACATTTTAGTTGATGCTATAAATTCAAACAAAACGGGGTTCCCGCCGTTGAAAAAATTGACCACATTACGGTGAACAGCTTAGAATTTTCATCGCTGGCGGCGCTGCGATCGGTCTAAAAATCTTGAGGATTTTTTTTTCTTATGCATACTTTATGAGTGATCTTGTGGTTCAGGAAATTTGGAAACCGAATAGAATAATAAAACGATTTGCGGTCATTTTTTGCCAACGTGTTAGTCTTGATTTCGATATTTTGCTCTTTTGAGGTGTCCGAGATGGTTTACGCATTTGCGAGAGTCCCTATTTTACCGACGCGTCGATCTGTTCTCAACGCAGCTACGCTCAGTTGGTAAGGAATCACAACCTTGATAATTTTTCAAAATGTCTCCTTTTTTTCGCTCTGCAATATATTTCAGTTACGGTTTCTTTTCGAAAAACCGAAGGAACGAGCTCCTCGTTTGTTGAAAAACGAATTTTAACACACCGCACATTTTTTAGAACGCCTCATAGACAATATTTTTTTACATATTTTGATAACGATTTATCAACTGAGTATTTTATTTCGCGAATTTTTTACACCCGAAGAAAAATCGTTGATCGTTGCAAATGTAATCGAGATTGAAAGAAGGTTACGAAATAAAAGTGGCAATTTCTACAAATTGTTGATGAATCAAACCACGTTTAATTATTGTGCCCATTGTTTTTTCTCTTGCGACGCACTTATAGACTCATGCAACTATGATATATAAACGTAGGTTACTCTGGTCATCGATAAAAATGTTTGGAAATGGAAAGTAGCATTTTGTGGTTGCTCTTGTTTTGTTTTCTTTGTTTTGTTTGCTTTTTTTCTATCAATTTTTCCTTATTGCATTCGCAGGTACTGTTTCGAGGTCCCGTGCCTTTCATTCATCCTAAATCTACGCCTTAATTCAATGCATTCTTAGTCTCATGATTATCTCGAGGGAGCGAGTACGATCTCACGCGTTCTCGAGATCAAGTAATATCGTATCAAGTGCCAAGACTAAATAATATTATTACTCGATACGATATATGCGAGCGCTTATTCAAAGTCCTTCGACGATTGTACTATCGGCATTAAGGTGATCTGTCAGTTGCGCGAGAGCGAGAGAGACAACAGATCCATATTTTATTTCAAAAACCCGTATCTGAACAAGAAATGACTCAAATTTTTCTCAAACGGTCAAGCCTCTCCGAATAAAAGGTGGATCATGATTTTTATTTGCCGTACAACTGACAGATCCACTTGAGGGCTCGCACAAACGCCAGCTTCAAAAACATAAACAACTGGTCGTACTAAAATATTTTCTACAATGTAAAACATGAATTTCGGAACTTGTACGAGCGTAAGTTGGAAAAATTTAATTTTCAAACAATATTAAATACTTCACTTTAGATTTTATTTAATTATTTACGTGTTCGTCTTATTTTTATTATTCGTCTTAGATTTAAAAAAGGCTGGCAATCAGGTTTTAGAGGTTTTTTTTTTGACATTAAAAAAGAAAAGTGAAAGTTGGAAAACAAAGTCGTGGAATGATTCCGAAAAAAAGACTTTGCTGGAGGATACAATCTTCTGGTGAAAAATGATGAAAAATTAGTTGAACGGGTGAATGGAAAATGGCAAGTATGATTCCTGATGAAAATGGAGGCGATGCAGGATTCTCTGCCAATAGCGAACCGATGGGTCGAAGAACTTTTTGGAAAACCCACACAGTAGAGTCTATGGGGTAAATATAAACCTTGATTGCAAAAACGATTGTAAATAGGGTTTTCGCCAGAGTGCACTGATGGACAGCTTCTCTATAATATATTTGTTGTGTGAAACATAGCGTGGGTCGTTGAGACCGATACTTTGACAACAAGTAAAATTTTCAGTTGGTTTCTTCCACTATTTCAATGCACCATCGGAATAATTGAAAGGAAGAAGAAGAAAAAAAATTGGTAGTCTTTTTCAATGTTTGTTTTGGCGGTATCATTTAAGAGAAAATAGTGTCTTACTTTTCTCTCGATGCTTCCAATTTGGCTACGATAGAAATGCATGATTTTTTGTGCACTGAGTGAGGTTTGTGGAAAAATTGGGTCGGAGATTGCGCGGAAAATCCGACGATATTGGCCCACACACAACACACAGAGATCCAAAAGATGCATCGGGGATGAATAATCGTGTGGACATTCATCGCGATCGTGGAGCTGTTTCAGCTCGACGACACGTTTTTTGTATTTTTCGTAATCATCTGTCGGTTATATTGGTACGGGGCTAAATTATGACGTCATCGTCTTCGGTAAGATCTACGAGAGCATCGGCCGGGTCTTTGGTAAGATCTATTACGTCGAACGACATTCCACTGTTTTTCAATTTTTTCCTCATTGGTTCAGTCCGATCCGCCAATCGTTCGTCCGTTATTTCAACCGACACCGCGACCTTCTCTTCCAGCTCCTTTATTCGTTGTCGAAGAGAAATTTTCTCGATTTCGCTACACGCGAGATCTTGCTCCAATTGGCTAAAAAATTCAAACAAAATCTAATCAATATCGAACTCGTCTAACGAGAGCAAATTACGTTTTCTGATCGGGTCATTTGGCCTCTTTATAGTTTTGGGTCTGTGAGACCCGAAGGAATGTTTCCCAGTAAAAAAAAATGTATTACGCTAATCGTTATTTCTAGAAAGGTAAGGATGGCAAACGATAACGAACGGAAGTCGTTCGGGTCTCACAGACCCAGTGTGTACAGCTAGGCAGATAAAAATGTTAAAAATTCTAGTCCAAGGATCAGCGCTACTTCATCGTCCACGAATACGTCAAGCTCACCGTTTCCTTGAAGGTTGTTCTGCTGAGAAAATACGATCCTCTGAATCTATTTCGAGCTCTTCTTCGAGTCTCGCGACCGTTCGTTCCAAATCGTAGCGATTGGTGGTGCTGCTCATCAACTCGCTGGAGAAATAGATCATCGTGAATATGAAAATAAAGTTAAATCGTTAACTCTTGTTCTCTTGTTTTTGAGAACTCTTGACGAACATGAAAAAACGTATGCAGGCTCTTAACAGAAAATATGTTGTCAATGTACCTCTGCGAATCCGATATCATTTTTAAAATCGCTTCGTGATCTCCTATGCCACGAAACATGCTTGAAATTTTTTTCCAACATTCTTCCGCGACGGTCTGTGAGCTGGAGACGAATTGAACAATAAATTATTCTCTTAATTATGATGTAATCACGTGACGATAACGAGGATGGTTAACAAACTTATCCCATGGATTTGTGCCAAAAAAAACTGTGCCAAACCTCTTCATGTCGTTTAGTTCTTTCGTCAGCCGAGACACTTCCTTTTTCGAAATATCGTGCTCCGCCATTTCCACTTGGGCATGATTCTTCCAGAGACTGTTGTGTTCCCTCGCGATCCAAAGATCCGCTTCCAGTCTTCTTAATTCGCTCTCCTTGGATTTTAGCACCGTCGACAATTTTGTGTTGTTCGAATTACTTTCAATTATTTCAATTTCTTTAATGAGCAGCTCGTGATTAAGACCCGCTATTTTGGACTGCAGCGAAGATATGACATTGTCGTTGCTCGTATAATGCAAGTAAATTCTACCAATTTTACTCTCCGCAACTTTTTGCCGGCATTCTGGACACGTTTCTGACCTGTTTTGGTAACAAAAGAAATTTTTACCGCGTCAGTTAATTTTTTCAATTATTCATTCGAAAATAACGATAGTTTGTTCATTCAATTTGACTGCAACATTGCTGTTGCAATTGTTGTTATGGGGGAAGAGAAAATTTTCCTCAGGCAAATAAGGGGGCAGGACAGTCCCATTAAGAGTAAAAATACTTCGAGATTTTACAGTGGACATGCTGGACAATAATTGTCTAGAAGTCGGGAGTCGACTCTTGCTCGAGTGACATAAAGACAAAATATTACGATTTAAAAATCCGAATTTGACCCTTTATGTAAATGAACCTTTGTTTTCCATGGGTCCTGCTCTCGGCGATCTAAAGCTTTTCGCTAGACCAGTCCATACTCGCGGCATCCTAACCTCACTTCTTCACGTCATTGACAGGTTATAGATCCATGGAATATCCCCAGCGAAACAAATTTCATCAATCATTTCTACTTTAAACGCTTGTACCTTGAAAAAAGTTTGGCATTGAGGCATAATTGTTTTTTAACAATACTTGTACAATTCCTGCTTATCATTCAGCAGTTTTTTTTTATCTCGTCCTCTTTTTAATATCAACGGGAAATGTGATATCGACCACGTCCTATGGAGCGTGTTTCAAATGCTTTTTTTCAAGAACAAATATTCGAATAACGTTTATAGCAAATTTTCTATTTTTCAATGCATATATACGTTCGAAAAAAATTGAAAGATTTTTACTTTTTGTATTATGAATCATCGATTAATTTCTTATAACGATTTTTAAAAAATAATAAATTGCTTATAACGTTTTTCAAGTCTGACAAGCCCCAGTATATAGGACACGATTATCCCAAAATAACAACTCGAAAAAAAAGAAGTTTGCCATAAAAATTAGCCGCATGATCGAATTAGTCATTGCAAACATAGGTTATGTTGGGTATTCGTCATACGACGCATTTTTCGATCGGAAATACCTACTCGATGAATAATATCCACGATTATGATATGGAATTTCTTCTATCGCTCGTGACGTCGCATATTTCGAGCAGCTTTATGTCGTCGAACGAATTGTCGATCGGAGTGCATTTTGTTTGCCAAAATTAACAAAATATCTGATTTTTTTTGTTTTTGTTTTTTTTTCAGCATAAAAAAAAATAGCTTAACGAAAGTATGCAATGATTTCAAAGCTCGCTTCAGTATAATTCATCGACTTTCAACATTTGACACAACTCGACATGATTTTACAAAGCTACAAAAATGACTCATGAGATTTTGAGAGCATAACCTTCAAAAAATGGAGAAACGTCGTTTGCTCCGTTTGAAAAATTGAATAAAAAAAATATTGTGGTCATCCCGTTTCAAAGGTGCACACTCGATACCGTAATTGAGAAATTGCTACGAGTATTGGGATCTTGAGAAAAGAAGAAAAAGAAATCATGGCTCTCGTCTCAAATAGAAAACTGTGTGAAAAACCATCGCTTGATGGGATCGTGGCATTATCGAGTTTTTTCACGTTTCTCCGAGCTTCCGTCGTTGTTGATAGTCAAAATACGTGATTCGCTCGTAAATAAGGGATATGTGTAAAATTTGTGAATTAGGGTCTGTGAATGTGTTGGAATAGAGCTCGACCAATCGGCGAACGATACATTCTTTGCGACAATCGCTCCAAAGCACTTCTGGCGTTCTAGCTTAGAAGCATCTGTCTCTCTATCTCTCTTTCTCTCTCTCTCTCTCTCTCTCTCTCTCTCTCTCTCTCTCTCTCTCTCTCTCTCTCTCTCTCTCTCTCTCTCTCTCTCTCTCTCTCTCTCTCGGCCATACACAAAACGACTGCCCGATTTTCGGTAGAGATTTCCAAACAAAGGCCCACTGAATTCTTTTTCCCCATTCCCTTTGGAGGTTTTCCAATGAGGAATGCAAACGAAACATTATCGAAGGACATGTTTTATTCTTTTTTCTTACCTCTCGAACCATTTGGACAGACAGATTTGATGAAAAACATGCCCGCATGGTGTGTGATGTATAGTTTCGGAGGATTGTAAATGTTCGCAGCAGATGGCACACTCAATGCTCATCGTGTCGGAACTCGAAATATACGAACTTATTTCATACGCTCGCAATCGCCCTTTTTAAGGCGATAAATATAAAAGCGAGAAAACGAAACAAAAAACAGACGCTTAAGAATTTAATATTTCCGGTCGAACGATGCACTTATTTGGTTGAACGAAGGGGAGCGGGTTACACGGAATTTAGCATGTAGTTCTTCACCACCCGCTGTTTCGTATTTGTTTGATATTTACTATCGTCTTCTTAACGAGTACGAGGAGAAGCACACAGACGCGAGGGACTCACTGAACACGCATTCACAGGAATACTCTGCTCCGAGAACAGAGAGCTTATCGGTGTGTTCTCTTTAGCCGGAACATTCACTATATCGCCACCTCGCGGTCTTCATTATTCGATGAAAATGATTAATAAAGACGAATTAACGAGAGTGTGCCCATACTCCCGTTAATATTGCACAATAATTTTGTGAACAAAATAGATATCAAGCGAGCACAGATACGACCGATTCGACGACGCGTTCGTCCATTTTGGGCATGGTAAACCGTTTCTCTGTGTGACAAAATGCTTTTTAGATGAACATAGTTACTCCAACCACTCGCGAGGGCACCACGGTCGCACTTTCACAGCTGATCCTCGGTGCGTCAGCTGATCTCGAGCAGACGACAGGTTCAATCGCATCGTTGTATCTCAAATTTTCGTAAATAGACTCAAACGTGTATTGACTGTAGATTACACACGAAAAACCAAGTTAGCCGTAGTTGTTTATGACTCGGATCGTTCATGTTTCGTAAGACGACGTTCAATGATCGATAAAGAGCCAAATTTCGCCGGAGTGAAATCTTATTCACGCATTCAACATGGACCTTGGATTTTGCGGAAAAAAGACAGGAAAAGGGAGAAAAAAAATGACTCGGATGAATCATGACAGATTTTCAGAGAATCGCGTTTAAGATAAAATTGAATGGCGATACGATAAACGTAACATTTGCGCGTGAGGCAGATTGCCGTGTTCGGTCTCTCTCGCACTTATGAGGGCGATCTCCCCTTCGATGTCCAGTTGGATCGGTATCAAAAATGCACTCAACTATTTGCACCTGGACGAGATGAACGAAAAGAGTAGAAATCTTTTTTATGTGCGTTTTCTCTGAATAATAATGATCAACTAATGTTTCGAACACTTTGCAGCAGAAAGATCGATTATAAATATCTCCCGAAAATCTCGAAAAATGTAGATTCTTTGGGACGCTCGACGTACGAGAGAGTTTGATTAAAAAAATCGCCATAAATCAAGCTCCCATTTTCAATTTTCCCCGTTTGTTCTAAAACTTAGAAACTTTATTACCGCTGGATACGAAAGTGAGGAGGAAAAAATGTATACGATGTTTTTGGGCACTGGTTTATTCATCAGTTTAATTGCAATTATTTATAGATAGTAAGAAAGCAACGAAATATGTGGGTCGAGTATATTTTCGTTGCTAGTTCGCGTGTCAGGGGTCGAGGTTACTCAACGGACTCTTTTTCAACGATACGTCAGATATATATTTAAAACGTAGGATCATACATCCTCTTCGTACATTTCTTCGTTTTTTTTTTCTCCGCTATTCTACGTATAAATAGTGTGGAATTGTTTTGTTTTCACTGTCAGGCATATACGAAGAAATATTTTTCTAATATATCGATAACGATGAAAAGGGCTCATTTATTTTTTGGGACTCGTCTCGCAGTGATGCGCAAATGAAATTCCAACAAAGCATCCAAATTATTTATCCCCAGTGTGTATTTTTATTCTTCCCTTTGTCTTTCTCCTTATAGTGCCTATTATGATTATTAATACGAGCACAACTGCTTAATTCAACTTGAATGAATAATTGAATGAATTGATTAAATTTATTTGAATTCGAGGAAAGTAACCCTCAACAAGAATTACAATAAATGGATATGGATTTACAGATTTGATTAACATTATTTTCAACATTGATGCAAATGCGTGTTCCTTCGTTATTGATCTTTCTCTCTGTTGTTGATTAACTTGACCACGTGCAACTATAATAACAAGATCCATTTATACATCACTAGATACTAGAAGAACACATTTTTATTTCAATATTATTGAAAAAATAAAACGTCGTAATAATACAAATTTGCTGTAAATGGTTAAGGTAATGAATTCTTCGTGGAAATTTAGTTACAGTGATGGTAAAAGTACCGGCAGGACCTGGCCAATATTTCGAGTGTATCGTTGATCATTCGTGTGTTTTTTATTGATTGATTTTTGAGAAGGCTCGGAGGTGAGCGCGGATCGTGTGAAAGGAAAAACGTTGCTCGACGCGTATCATAAATAAATATATCGACGTGAATCTTTGACTGAACGCAATAGCGTCCATTATTGTTATTTTTCTGCCAGGAAGGTCAGATGCGGTCCTGGGCGATAGTCAACCGTTTTCTAGTCTTTTTTCCAGAGCGTGATCGTCTAGAACGAAGGGAATAAATTTAAAAAACTGCAACGTCACCGGGACCGGAAATGACTACGAAGGCAGAGAGATCTGTCGCTCTGCAGGCATTTTCCACGAAAAGAGTATTATCTGCACAGTTATAAATTCACTTACGCCAACGCCCGTTGCTCTGTCTGCGCGTTTGAGAAAAAAGTACATATGCCTCGATTATTTATCGTCCGATTTACGCCCTTGCATCCTAATTCCATTTCTATGCTTTTCCTTTAATTCTTTCGTTTTTCTACCAAGGCTTTGCACTCTCCAATTTGCCAACTCGTACGAACGCACTTTATTCGACGAGAATCGTACGTCAGCGAGTCGTTTTAGTTCTGATTCTTCATTACCTATCAAATTTAACTATCAATGATATTTTATTTGTTCCAGCCGTTCATGATCACTTGCTCGGTCATGAGTTACTCTTGTTGCGCATAAATTTGCTTGCGGATGGGCATATATTTTCATAGCGATGATTTTACTGCAATAAATGAGGAAAGTCTTTGAAATTTGTAACGAGCTGCCATGTTCACAATATTTGTATAAAGAAGAGCGAAGCATGAGCGTTCAACCTCGACTGGTCGACGTGGAATAGTAAAAATCCAAAAATCATACCCAAGCGATCTAAATTTTTGAGAAAAATAACTTTTATCCATTTCCCTTTATTCCGACACACTGTTCATGAGTTATTCGTTAACGAGTGATAGCTAATTATGTGTCCTTTGCCCGTACCAATGATTAATTAATATTCCATCGACGGAGTATAGAAAAGAAACAAATGGACAAAAATGTTCTTCTCCCAACTTGAAACTTTCGATCTTGAGTGCAAAAATGTCCACAAACAGCTTGTTGCGTGTAAGTGATGCAATAGGAATTCGATAATTAATACAGTTTCAAAAGTAGCGATTCATTCACATCCTCGTGATTGGATTCGGTTTGCCTTTCGTTATGAAAATCACTAGCGCACATGATAATCGTGACGCTGTAGAAATGGATATCGTTCGGTTTCCGACCTCGCGACAGTCCGTGAGCTAGCGTCGTAATTCCGAAAGCTCATGGGAGCAAAATTCCCAAAATTATAAAGGAAATGCCTGTAAGATTATTCATGGAGTATGCTCGCCACCATGAGCCGAATTCTGGAAGGGTGGGAAGCGTTTGTAACGAGAAACTTATGAGAGGCAAGCTTCGTGTGTAACGGAGCGATATAAACTCCGAAAGTGCTACGGCCCTTGGTAACAATAGTGAGAAATCAAGACGAACCGGAAGAACATTATTCCTCGAAATTCGGAAAGAAAATGGCGACGGTATGACCTCTGTTCGTGTCTCGGAGGTCACGCACTCGACCAATAATTATCCATAACCATTTAATTTTCGATTTTATCCAAATTTCAAAAGTTCATGGAAAAAAGGATAAGAAAACCCCTTAGACATGACAATGAAACTCAAGCAATATCTCACCCTCAAAACTTAAATAAAACAATGGTCAGTTGGAATTTAAAAACCGCCCTGCACAGCCTGTTTTTCTAGGATTACGAATATCGTCTGGAATATTTTCAATGATAAACTGAATCCGAATGGTTCATCCTTACCGCGCTAATGTCGAATAAGTCGAGGAGACTCATGTAACGCAGCTCGGAATTTTATTTTAATTCCACGTTCCGTTCCTCGAAAGCGAATGAAAGATGGAGCTCATTCTGACTGATAATAAGGCTATCGATGATCTTTCAATAAAAGAATGTTCACTCTTCACTCGATGCTGTCATCAAAAACTACGTAAACCATGGGCTTACGAGGGCGTATTAAAATTAAAAGTCTAATGCGTTGCAGTACTGTACAATACAAGATTGTGACAAATGTTCATCGTTTCTCTCATTACAGCATAAATATATATGTATATATATATTTATATTCATAAATATGAATAATATTTATAATATGTAAATATGTATATATATTTACATATATTTATGATATATAGATATATATTTATGTATAGAGTACATAATTGGAAATATCGAGCAACTTTAGGTTCGTCAAGAGGGTGCCAAGAGAACGTCGCTCATTTTTTCCCCAAACACGTGATTTTATCTTAGATTTGTGACGAGTCACGGTCCAGCAATAATGAGCGAATAAAAAGGTGATCCGAGTGGGACTCGATCCCGGGACCCGCGGAGTCGGAGTCCGGTGCGCTAACCACTGCGCTAGGGCCACCTCTATTCTTTCCATTATTGCCAGACCGTCACAGATTTATGAACAAAAGAAGAAAAATACTTGACAATTTGTACATATCTAACAACATATTCGACGTTGTATACGAGGCTTCAATCTTATGATTTTTGTTCTACGCGTGATTTTCAAGTATCACGTTTCTTTCTCATTCGCTTTTGTTTGTCTCAGTGTCTGTTTTTTTTTTCTATTGTTGTTTTTCGATTTTCGTTTTCATGAACCGCATACCAAGTGCTGTTTTCTGTTATGTTTTTTCTTGTTTTTCTTAATGATCGGATGTCATTCGTGGTTTTTGATAACAGGGGACAGTGCTCGACTTTTATGCTGCTGCAGCTGCTGCTCCCGTTGGCGACGTACTCGTTGCAGGTTTTTCTCTTCTCCTCGCATGGATCGGTGCTTGATTTCGCTCCAAACCCGACTACCATTTGGTTGGACCTGCCGCTGTTGATCCGACGTTCGTGCCTATGAAAGGATTTGTGACTATCGCCACGTCAAATTATTTCATTACTCGGTGTTCGGCTAATCGCTTGGCTTTTCAAACAATAATAATTCATATGGTTGCACGATATTCTTCGAGCGATAAGCGTCGACAGGAACGGATACTTGACTTTCTTTTCCATTAATCTTTCTCAATCACAACATTTCTGGCTTTTAGATTCGGGCTCGGGTTAATTAGACTAATTTACATTATTTTCATTTCGAACAATTAATTTTTTAGCATCTCATCCATTTTTTAAATGTTGAAATTGTGTAAATTATTGGCAGCAGAGTGTGTAATCGAGTTTCAGAAGCGTGAAAATTAAAACATTCGGCTAATCGTAAGTTTGAAGGAAAATAAATAATAAATCAGGGACGTTATGGGTTTGGAAAATATAAATTATTATTGCGAGGGCACAAAATAAAAAGAAACCAAACTCGTGTTTTTGCGATGACTGCCGTCTGGCCGGCCTTAAACTCCACCATCGGAAGATCGGCCATTTGAAGCTCGTTTCCAGTCAGAATAAAAATAAAAGCTCGATAAAGCTTCAGGCTCCAAAGTACGGCTATTACTCCTCTTACCGTCCTTGAAACTCGTTAATATCGAGACTACTCACAAACTGGTCAAAGGCCAATCTAAAATGTTTCGTTATTAAAATACTTACGTATGAATTAATTATAACAATTAAGATAGTTGTCTCGCCACATTTATGTATGCGAATTTGGCTGTAACTCGTCCGAGCGTCCTAACAGTGTTCCATCAAATTCATTAACCCTTCCGCAATTACTGACCCGGATAGAGGCACGACCCCGATACGAGTATGAAGAGAAAAAATGTTCGGTTTCGAACTCATGAGAAAAAAAACGGAATCCTCCTGATCCAAACTTTCGGGCGGGACAACTACCTTAACCCGTAATTCCGAGAGACGAAAAGTCTATTGTTTAATTGAAAATAAAAGCTCCACCTACTTCCAAGTCGTTGAATAGCGAACCAAGAAATAAAAGCACTAAGAAATATTGTAAAAATTTGACGAATTGGATGGACACACGGAAAATCGAGACTTTCTAACTGGACAACTCGAAGTTCTCGTAATTCTTACAATTACAGAGGCAAACTGCAGAGATTCGGTTTGTTTTTTAACGCCGTTAATGACTTGTGTGGAAACGCAATTTCAGTTGGAAATAAAAGGCACGATTCAATTTACTATTAATTTCATTATCCAGCCAGTTTGTTTGGGTCCAAAAAAATTGTGGACTGAATGAGAGTTTCGAGAAATGTTCGGCAACAAAAAAATTGAGCAACCTTTCTGCGTGAAACAGTTTATAGATAATGAAATAATTCTCACGTGTTAGGAAAAGTGTAGAAAGCCGGTTAAAAATTATTTTTTAGCTGTGACTACTAAGCGAACGAGTTTTAAAGAGGCGTCCGATAAAATGACACGAAAAAATAAATGAAAGAATGGCATTTTTTTTATCAGAGGCGCTTTTTTTCAACTCTTGTCATTCACGTTTTACATAGTAAGACTACGTGGGAGGGTAAACGTGAATTCTAATACAAGCGACTATTATCTCAAACGAGGAATAACGTAGCGGAAAATAACATTTAGTTTAAAAAAATAAACCTACGCGATACAATTTTGAGAATTCCACGACACACAGTTCTCGTTTCTGTTTTGTTATTGTAATTGATTTGAAAAATGGCGTTGACTGAATTATCGAGTCTGACTGTTTCAGCAAAACTCGCGATACTTCGCAACATCAAAGCTTATCGTGTCGATGCTTCTTTCTCTTTTGGCTCTTCTCTCAAGTGAGTTTTCATTGATAAGTTCTGTATGCTTTTTTTTAGACAGTTACTGATTGACCAAGAGAGTATGAAGTCAAGAATTTGTTTTTTTTTTTTTCGTTTGTTTATAATTACGATCTTGGTTTACCTTCGCCATACAAGGGACGTTCGGCCCCACTCGTCAAGTTGGTGCCCTCATTCGGGACCGTACTTTGCGAAGGAGGTGGAGGCATCGCGAATACGGTCGTGCCGGCAGCGCCCTGAGAAGCTCCACCCTGCGGCTGCGCAGTGACCGCTTCTTCTTCGCTCTCATCCTCCTTTAAAAATGTAGATTTTCATTAGAACTTGAAAACAATGTGCAGGCAATAATATTGCCAAATTCTGAAAGGTCAACAGTCTTTAGCCATTTTTCTCTGTTAGTCATCGTTGATGAGATATTTATTGATTAGTGACGACTAACCGGAAGTTCAGACAAGCCAAAGGAAGCGTGCTCACACTGTCGGTCACTTTTTCATTCACATTTTATTAACGGGTTTTAGAAAAAGGAGAAAAATGGATACAGACTTTTTTTTAGCAGTATGGCAATATAAAATAATTATGAAATTAAAACTTGACGAATGCTCTTAAGTATAGACTCGAGATACTGATCAAACGTCAGATCAATTGTTAATAACTAAAATTGAAGGATGTGCGTTCTTTGAACGCATGGACTGTCGAAACTGTTAGAGATAGAGCAAAAGTTCATAGCACCAAATTTGTACAGAATTCAATTTCCTGCAAAAAAGCTTCAGGCAACTTTTTTCTATGCCCAGTAGTTTGGTCCTGACAACAGACTGAAAGGATACTTTCAAGCTCAATTTTTTTCCAGTTCTTCAATCGATCCATTGTAGCGGCTAAAGTAATGAAGGTAGAAACGAGTCACCTAAAGCTTTTTTGTAGAATGTGTTGTGCTCTACAACTTTGGTCCTTTCGACTTTTGGCCTATCTCCAACAGTTTCGACAGTATATATCATAAAAGAACACGTTGCCACCGACTGCAGTAATTAGTAACTCGTGAGAAGGGAACTTCCTTTAAAAAAAAAAAACCTTACACGACTTCTCACTCGATATTATTATGTTCTAGATCGAAGCTTTTAACGCCGAGTCACCGTCGCTCCTACTAATTTTTGAGGAGGATCCAAAGTTTCAATAAACCCCAATCAATATAAATTGCTCCGTTATGAAATGTTCATATTTTTTATTTGAAAAAATGTATGGTCCATAAAATTCACGACGATATGACAGTTTTAATAGGAATGCGTTCGTACGGCCTACAAGATTCAGAACATTTTGCCCTTCGAATACGTTGTCATGGATCGTTTCTCCACCGACATTCTTCGTAGGGTTAAAATTCGTCCAACCAATAATCGAGTTTTTTTTTTCATACGTAAGGATTATTACTTGAAAATAATTAGCAGAATCAATATATTTTGAATTCATAAACGCAAAAAGTGTGTTAGAAGCCAAAAATTTACCATAAATCTTCGATCATTTCGACGACGTCTTTCGATGTCTTTCAAGAGGCCGATAATAATGGCATGATCTTTTGATCGAGTAACGATTTGTGAACGTGAATAAAATGGTGCTGTGTGCAAACGTGCGACTACAAAGCTCAAATCTTTTCAAATGTGCAACACAATAATTCGTATAACGATTCAGATAAACACATAAAAAGAACAATTATTTGCGTTTTACAAAAATCATTAAAAAAACTGAGTCGGTCGAGCACACTTCGAATCTAACGAAAAATGAAACAGCCTCTTCGATTAGAATGACGTGAAGCACGATTGTGAAAAATTATAAGTAGATTTTGAATACAATGTTCGATTAGTCAGAGCAATTAATTTTCATAAAAATATGAATGAACCAGCAAAATAAAAATTGATAGAAAGCAGTTGGTGGAAAGTGCGGAATGATTACGTGTGAACTCACCTTATTCAAACCTCGGGGTTGTGTCGTCACAACATCGCCATCAGGATTCTGGTCCCGCTATAATACAACAATAACGTAAACAAAATTGCTAACCTACATGCGGTAATAAATGAGACTTCGATCATGCATGGTAGTGAAAATGATGTTGTCTGCATTGAACAAAATTTTTCTACCATCCCTCATGTTTTTTTTTTTTCCAATTAAATCAAATTTTCTGCAGGACAACAGATTGACTCTTTGTTTTCCCGTTCATTCAACTTTTCCCCGTTAATATTTCTACTCGTCGTGAAGCACGATTGACTGTTTAGCGACTCGGAAATATTACTACGCTAAAAACATTGCTTTGGGCAACTGCCTCCTGACTATTCGGATTGGAGTCGAAATCTTTCGGAGTAGCGATGTTTTTAAATAGTAACAATTACCATGAAACAGTTATTTCGACGTCACCCTGAGTAGAGATACAAAATGTGAAGCTGAGACAGAAAATTTTCGAATGTTGAACGAAGTCGTTTCTTAGTCATCGAAATGGAGAATTTTTTTGTACTGCCAAATTTGTCCCTCGTGATAATAATCGTTTGTTGTCATTCCATGATTAAAGGTCATGATGTAAAGGAACGATGTAGCAATTGAAAATAAATCCTAAAGTGCTACTACAATTGCAAACTTTTTACGAGATGAGACTGATGAGAAAATTAGAAGAAAAAAAAACTTTTTAATGATTTTCGATGTTTTACCGATGGCATGTTTGCATAACAACATTTGCGTGGTACAACGAGTGACGTTTTTATATCGATCTCGAATATGGACGTGTGCTCACATGCATGCGTTTGTACATGAACGTTTATCGATGTAAACCCGATGAAGCGAAACTTTTTATTCAAGGCTCTTGAACATTTTTCAAAAGCCTGTTTTTCGGAGTTAAATTTCATCAAGAAATTCGTCGAGAAAACATCGTTGACGACGTTTTTCACCCCTAAATTCCGTTCATCCGAGTTTGGATGTTCCATAAACCATTGCCACACACTTTGGATAGGTTTTTGGACGAAACTCAGTAATCGTTTACTTTTTGGAGTACTCCACATTTCGAGAATGTCTCGCGCAAACTTTTATAACGGTTTTTCAATATCATCCCTGAGCCATGGTCGAACCTCCGTTTCCTCGGTATCGGGTTTTCCATCGTCCTTTGCCTGCTTTTACTATTTTATTTTGCAACTCAAAATTTTTTCATTAATTCAGAAATTAATGGAGAAATTAAAGGATCGATGGAAATTCTCACTAACACGCAACTTTTTCCTAATCGTAGATCAACACAGAAGAAAATTCTCAGAAATATTCGAAAAATTGTCCGGTGGAGTTTTTAAAAATTCCACAGTTCTTGCAGATTTAAGATTTAAAAATTGATGAGCGTTTTGAACCGAGAATTTTCGTGAATCCTTAAAATATGTTTTTCCCAGTATACGTTTTGCCTGCCTTAAGGGTACGTGCGGTCCGGACTACCTCATCGTTATCGACCGTCGTCGGAGGGTCGATTATGATAATTCGATAGCTAAGTAATGATGCAAAGTGTTTCAGACGTGTTGCAGTGAAGATGCCTAAAGAAACTCATGCACATCGCATTGGCAAGGAAGCATTACCTCAGGGTCTATAACCACTGCGATGATTGACCGGAAATGGATGGAATAACGTCCACCAATTTCCACGGGGTCCATAGGAAGAAAACTCTGACTGCCGAGCGACAAAACGAGAATAAAAATAAATATTCAAAGAAATCTACCAGCAAAACAAGAAACAAACGCAAATTTCCAACGAGCGTGCTCCGAATGCACGAAAACAAAGGAATACACGAGTGCGTTAAAAATTGTTTGTAATCGTGTTACAAATGCTTTGCAGTCCCGCGATGATAATATTACGATTGAAAATCGCTTCGATGTCTCATTCCATCTTAATAAACAATCATAATGATAATGACAATAATAATACGATTCATTATCACTTGACTGCCTCGTTACGAAATGACAAACTGAAAATTGAAACTGTGCTCACATTCCATCGAGTGAAAGTCGATTTCTTCACGTTTCCCTATTTTGCTCGACCAATTGCTCGTGCCGCTGATTACTATTGGATATTAAAGTCGAAAGAGTCGACGTGTCAACTGGTTATGTGAACAAACAGTCACAATCTACAAAAAAAAAAAAAGGAAGAGCTCTTTCTACTTTGGGGTCGCTCGTCTTTAACATTTTTTTTGGGAGTTTTTAGGATCCTAGAGATCCTAGAGTGTGCCCACGGCTTATTCTGTGCTGTCAACTGAAAATCGTAGTTGGAGTTGGCCCATTGAATTTTTTGATAATTTATCAACCCCATGTCCAATAAACATGTTCGCATCATTTTTTTATTCGATAATCGGAGCAGCGATTCCCTCGGAATGTATTGTCGAGTGATTTGATGAATTTTTTATATTTTCATTGGAGTTTTGTTGCTCGGCGTTTTGGTTCAGACGTTTCGTCGTTTCAACGTTCAAAAAATCGTTCAACTCAAGTTTTTGAAAGTGCTTTTTTGTTTTTCATCTTTTTTGACTTTCAAGAAGGTCTTGGTTGTAGAACAATGACGCGGCGTTCGCCAAAAGTTTTTATAGCTCGAACACGACTGTTTGTTACGTTTTTTGCGAACGAATTGCATTAACGAAAAAATAATCCGGAGCCTCTGGTCGTTGAGGGTGTAATCGTCTTTTCGTTAAGTTCAAACACTCGGGAGCGCATGCGTACGTTCGATCCTGTCAAAGTCATTCATCGTTTTCTACAAACGTTCCAATCCATTCAGGGTTAAAATATCAGAATTTCCAATAATATTCAATTGACAAAAAAGCGTTTACAGCAACAGTGAAAGGAGAAAACTGTATTCGTTGCGTTACTTTTTCACAAATTATTCCTCACTCAAAATGAGCAATCGGGAGATTTATTTTCCGCGGATTTTCACTTTGTCCTTTTGTTTACTCCTTTTTTTTTGTTCGTGCACATTATTTCGACGTTTAAAGTTCATGAATTTATTTTCAAATTGGAATTTTTAGTTTCTCGTCGTTTTTTATACAATGAGAATTTTTCTAAATTTTGTTCGGACGCTCAATTGGCCTGTTGATCCTTGGGATTTGATCCAAGCTTGCGAAAATATTTAATGACGATTTTCTCGGATATTCTGAGCCATATAAAGTGCAAAAATGCAAGTATCATTCGCAAGTGTCAACTGTCATTTGCACTGTAACTTTTGCGAGAAACATTGAAACGAAAATGAGAAGAAACAAAACGCTATTCATAATCCAGTTAGATTTACTCACCGAGTCGCAGAATAGCTGCTTCTATCGAATCACAGTGTCGCTCGGTCTACTGCTAATCCTTTCTACACTTAATACGCAAAGCACAAAACCCTTTCGGGTTGGATCGAACAGAAAATACAGCGAACGTTCACATAACTACGAGTTAAATAAAAAGAGCATATTTGTGGCTGTGAATTCTGAGGATCTTTGATACAGTCACGAGTCAAGCAACACCCAAAAAAAAATCAAACGAGAATTTACAACAATAATAATTGCAATAGGAATTCAACGGTCCAATCTCTACTGCTTTTCTCCGAAGACTCGTCAGTTATTTAATGAAACTTACCTTTGCTCAGAAATCGTGAGCCCAATACGAAATATTCGAATTCGAACTAACGGAAAATCGATTTATTTCATTTTCGAGCCATGACCCACGGTGGCAGAAAATACCGGTCGTTCGCGACTTTTGAATGAACGTGAAAAGTGATTTCTGAGTAATCGCGGCTCGATTTTGATTCGTGATAAAAATTTTATAGCATTGCATCAATCTGCAGGTCCCGGAAAGCGTTCCCTTCGTTTTCAACATTCGTAGGACCTTCGTTCAACGTTTAATAATAATTTACAACTTTACAGTCAATAATTATCTTTTTTTTCGTCCTCCATTTCGAGTCAGAGGCGCGAACCTTTTTCGAGGTTTTTGCGGGAGATAAAAGCAAAAGGAAAATGGGCACGAGGACTCGATGCATGTGCACTTGATGCTCCAAGCATAAGTGCACGTTTGCCTGACAAGTCATTGGTTTCCGCATATCCACACGCATTGAAAAGCTCGTTATGCATGCAGCCTACACACATGCTCCATTAGTGGAGGGGAGTTTACTGTAGAGGAAAACTCACTCGGCCAAGCTTTCGAGAATATTTTTATCGAGAGTTCCGGAAGGAAACTCCTTACTCGGATTTCCTCTGGTGAACGTTTGTAGAGACGATATTTTATAAATTAAAACGAACTTACTCGGTGCACCGAGGAATGAGTCGCGTATGGCGTTCTGTGTGCGCGACTTGCTCCCACGAAATTCAAAATTTGAGAATCCACAATAAATTGTTTCTTTATTTTCATAAAAAAAAATCTTCGGCACGTAAAATTTGGAAAAAGTTTCATGAAAAAGTAAGAGATTCGAGTATATCTTGAAAGGAGAAGATAAAAAATAATTCAAAAATCGTCTTCGCCTTGTGAAAAAAACGCCAAATTCGAATATTCCGAGAGTCCGGCGGAGCCGTTTCCGCGTCTCTCGATCAGTGGCATCTGACCAATTAACAAAAAACGACTCTTCATTTTTTTCACACTCGTCAATGTCCCAGAAAGTATTGAAAACCAGAAAACCCGATGGTGACGGGCCAACGTAAATCCCACAATGGCTCAAAGGATTGATCTCATGATTTCTTGATCGAAGAAAAATCGTCGAATCTCGAGTGCGTATCCTCGACGTGATTCGGCTGATTTAAACACTTATCTTTTTACACAAAAATAAAAATAAGTGATAACTTTATCTTTCTCTAAACCGCTCCGAGGCTCCTTCAAGCTTCGGGCGGGAACCTAACGACACCCTGTATGCCGGACTCAGTGCACCCCTAAATATCGAGATGATTGCGTATAAACGATGCGCGTATTCCCTAAAATAGAGGACCTCGCAAACAGGGCGTTTCGTCTCGAAAAAAAAACTCTACACAACGCGCAACTCCATTCCATATAACCTACAAAAAACAACATATCCGACTTTTCTTATCGTTAAGAAGGATCACGCGTATCTGATGCCAAACGAAAATTCCAACTTTAAGGGTTAAAATTTTCAGGATATAACATAGAAAAATATATCGCACAGTTTTGATTAGAATTATTTTCAAATCCACCGTCTAGTTGTCGAGGTAACAATAGAAAAGTCACATTTTTCGTCCCTTTGCAATTATTCGTATTTTTTCAAGATTTTTCAAGATTATTTTCATAGAAACCAACGCTGTCTTTACTGTTGTTACGGTTTAAATTTATTCAAACGTATTTCAGAATTAACGAGCAATAGCGACATAAACAATTCAAGCTTTGACAACGCCGCATGGACCAGCTGGTTGGAAATGACGTTTTTGGAAGATTTTTACTAGGCAAAACGCCAACTAAGCCCAATAAATAATTTGCGTATAATTTCAATAATGAAAAAACGAAAATGTAATAATTTCTTTGATAGTCAAAAATGCAAAAAAAAGTTCGGTTGCTTTTTTGACTCACAAGTAACACGTGATCCTTCTTAAGCGACAAGGACAGAGTTTCTGGATTAATGTCTAAAGGCAATGGACTCTATAGTCCTGAGAGAAGGAAAAATGCGAATCTTTCTCCTCGACCTTTGGAACGGATCGAAGTTTCAGCTGTTGCGGCATTTTAAATCTTCACTCTGACGTCCCCCATAAACTTTGGCAGCCTCGGGACACGGTTATCGTCGTCATCGTTCCGATTAGCGGTTAGAATTATTTTTCACTTCGATTTTCTCGATTTTTTAAACGTAAATCTCGAGATTTTCGTCGCTGGTTTTTCTACCGATGCGTTTATCGCTTTTCGGTAATTTTTGAAACTTTGAATTTGCAGTCATCAGTTTCGTGGATAAGTTTTTGCTCTTGTAGGCATTGCATTGGCACTACCTTAAAGTTATTAATTGACCAATTCATTAGAAACGCACTGGTCTCTGTTTCTGAATTCTTAAAAAAATTTTTTTTGGTCCTTACTCTCAATACCCCATAACAATTCGAGGGACAAAGATCTACGAGGTCTTTGGAAAATCTTACCTGTAAATTGTGGTAGAGTCCGCTATCCTCCGGTCGATTTTGCTTCAATTTGCCGCAACACCAATTACAGCAGCAGCAACAACAGCAGCAGCAATAGCAGCCGGTCAGGAATGCACAAACTAGGAAGATCGCCTGGGAATGAAAAAAAATTTCATAAGTTTACGTTTGCAATGTGCTCGATAAAAATAGTGCATTCGATTTTTAAACGCGAAGCAGAGAATAACGTCGGAATTTGTTTTGTAACGACGGCACAATATCTTTTTTATTTTCAGTAATATTGCCTGAAATTCTGGCGCGAATTTATATGACACGATAAAAATTAGTGCAACTTCTTCCAAGCGCCTTTTTTTTAATTTAAACGAGATCGGAATCGAGAAAATCAGAATCTGCTCAGGTTTAAAGTTAATGTGGGTCTTTTAGGGCACGAGGAAAATTTTCAAATCGAATTTCTCCGGAATTAGAAAAGGGAGGACCGTGGTTTTTTTTTTTTTTAATATAAATTACTAAATAAGTGATTGGATCATAAAAAAGGATATTCGAAATGTATTTCAAATTTTTTCCAGATTTTTTCGACCATTTTTCCGCAGAACAAAATTTTAGCATTTAAGACTCGCAGTAATAACATTTTGGGGCGTCACAATTTGATAGAACAGACGGAGGTTCAATAAGTACATTATTTAATACTTTTGTCATCAGTTGAGCTTATTTATCTGATCTTTGTGAATTAGACGCGGATAACAATACTCGTTTCGCTAACACGTTGGCGTGGCATATTTCGTAGATAAGATATTTTTATTTTATTTCTGTGTACCAGTTCGTTTTTATCAGAGCACGATAATCGAATTGCGTATTGTGACGTTCGGCAAGCCCTGTGGATGCTAATTCTCTTTTTTCCTTGTTATTTCAATCTCAGTTTCCGGGGACTTGACTTTTTTAAATTCTGTGCTTTGCCGCCATTTCTTGGTAATTATTAACAATTCTCCTTTCATTAAAATCGTAAAAATTATTGAATAAGTTGAATTTTTACAAAAGACGACAACCCAATTTTACTTATTCTTAAGTTTTTTTTTTTTTTTGCAAATTCGTGAAAGTTTCATAAAACGTTAGAAAAACTTTGAAGACGAAAAGAAGAAAAGACAAAATGTTGGGCCTAAATGAAACTTTACCTTGCACCAGCCTGATGTGACGACAAAGTAGGCATTGACATTTTCCTCGCCAAAGTGGTCCGCTACGTACAGACCGAGCGATCCATAATTGTCATAAATGTTGCGCTTAGTTATGTCCATTAGTATCGAATGTGCATGATTTATTTCCTTAAACTGTGGATACAAAGATACAATGAAAATCATGTTTACCGAGTACCAGAAAAATGTATAAAACATTCTCGAATAGAAAATGTATTGACGAAAATCTAGTTTTACCCTATCAGCTGCTTCCGGGTTGTCGGGATTTTTGTCCGGATGGAACTTCAATGCCAATCTTCTGTAAGTCTTCTTTATATCTTCGGAAGTTGCTGTTTTTGGAATTTCCAGGACTTGGTACAGCGAGTCTCCCGACGTTCTACAATCGAGAGGGCAATTGTTTACTACCGTGACAACATAATTACAATTTATCAACGCTCAAATCTGTAACTTTGTCGATAACCACAGAGTAGCGCCTGCGAAGGAGGCGGCAAGATCAATTTGTTTTTTCAACTACTTTGTGTTTTTATACATTTATTTACGTTTATATTTTATTTGCAGGGATAATATTGAGTCGCGTGTTCATTTTTGGATGTGCCGGAATAAAGAGAAACGTTGAAAAAGCAACTCGCGTTAATTTTTCATTTATTTTGCCCCTTTGCAGATTGCGACGTTTGTGGTAGTTCATATTTGCAAAAAATTATAGTGTTCCTAAAGAATTCTGGGCTGAAATTTATTTTCCCCCGACGTCCCCTTCAAAATACTCTGCCGATCTGTTGAAAGATTTTTTTGAAACTCCTTCTTTTGCGAAAAACAATTTTTCCATGCGTCGTACTCTCCGTCCTGGGGAGTTTGAAGGAACGGTATAAATTAATCTTTATTATAACAAGCGGGGAACGTTTTATGGTGAAAAGAATATAGAGATAATTAGTTGGCGGACTGCGGGGCTTATGACCAAAAGAATTGCTTGTGGGAGTCTAGGTTAACGTGCATTGCAGTTGAAATGACAATAACGCCGAATAAATACTCGATTCTTATTTTTTCTTCAATTTCTCGGCTACAAATAGGAATTCAGAAAAAAACTCCTCGATTATCGAGGTCAGCTCGAAATCTTTATTTACTATTACCGAATCCGCGACCGTTTTTTTTTGGGAAAAACATCGAAATGTCATTGTTAACTATTTTTACCATTAAAATAGCGAAGTATGTAATAAAAAACATTCCAGTCGACATTCCGAAATTATTTTGCAAGGACATCAGAATTCGGGACCTTTTGTCTCCTACATTTGGCTCTGTGACATTTTGTAACTCGATTGTACAAAACACCGTATATTTTTATTCGACGATTAACCTGTATCTCCGTAACGGACAAACGATCATTTGAAATTGGAGATTGTAGCAGTGCAACGATTGATTTCCGGAAGTCAAAATTTCGGAATATTTCGTACATAACCTTGCCCGTTGCTGTATGAAAAAATCAGCGAGTACATGGTCATATCTATATATATCTCTATATATAGTTAAAAAAATATATATGCACACAAGTCTACGAGTGTTCGAGCCGTTTAAACGGAATGCAACGTTCAAAGAAGGTCGAAATATTCGTGTTCGAAAAAATAGAGGGCATTAAACGATAAATCGAATTACGCAGTTTAATTGAATAATAAATATAAAGGGAAGGTGAAGGGTGGATGAGATGAGAGCCGGCATGGTGCCGAATGTTCGTTGCGGCGATCGTAGCCATTCTAACGTGCTAAAACATGATCCGAAAAAAGAAAACTGCTTGGTACGATCCGTCAAATGGTCCGCGTTGGACTTGACGTTTCGTAGAGCAATGATTCATTTCTTATCGCCAAAACAAAATTAGCGCTGACAGTGCTGATTAACCTGAGAGCGAAGGCTCGATAGTATTTCGCCGCATTATATTTTTCGGAGCGACGAAAAGGGCTCGATGTTTACTCGCGAGAATGCACCGACGCCCAAAGGACGTCTCGGAAAAATTCAATAACGCGCGAAACGCGTCGAGTTATCATTATTTTGACCAACGATCAGAAATAAATAAGGCGGTGTTGCGGAAACCTCAAGCCGATGAAAATCATTCGTTGGATTTGTATAACACGCGGCTCCTACGCGTATATAATACTTTTAAATATCTCGCCCACCCGAAACTATTAATCAAGTACTTACGACATTTTTCTTCGATCCATGACGTTATTTGTTTGTCGAGGAGGTGCTGGACGAAAATTGAACGGGGCTCGAGAAAAGCCACCGTTTGAACGCTCCGCACTAACGTGTCAAAGTAAAATTTACAGCAGCGGCAGTTGCGCGATTATCGCAACGATATTTCACTTACGCGACGATACGAACATTATTTCACCGTTTTAATGGAATTGACGATATCAAAATAAGCTTACGCACAACCCACAACCTTCTTTACGCTCGTGCACTATACTCCTCCTTCAAAGTCGACCCGTGATCGTACTCCTCGTCGTCGTCGTCGTCGTTGTCGTTGTTGCTGCTGCTGCTGCGCGATTCTTTCCTATCCTTGGCCTCGCACTCTACGTATGAGTACGAATATCCCACCACCATTATATACACACCGAGGACACGAGAATCGATTCAATATTTTAGTTCATTATGTCGACGTAACTTGGCGCTGTCGCTTGCGGCGACTATGCGATAAACATGCACGCGAGCTGTCTTCAACTTTCGAAACATGCATACGATTCGAACAACGGAATTCTATCATAATACTTACCGTTATCAATCGTTCAACTGTTAAAAAAATGCATCCTACCAAATGAAAAATATACGCAACACGTCGTTATATTGGAAACGAAAATTCTCCCAAATTCTGATGCTCTATTTCGAGCAGAATTCTGTAAACGCTCACAAAATATACATGACCATCCTATTCGATGTTTTTACGTTTAAACCTAAATTATAAACATCGCGGCTCTCACTAATTCGTCCAAATAACAAACATACGGAAAATTGCATCAGAATTGCAAAGAATAAGCAGTTTGTATGTGTTCTGAAAATTGGGTTTCGTTTTCGATATACGCATCCATCCGACGACGATGAAGAGGTCGAATGCTGAATATTCTTTTATTTAATGTTGGTTTTCTTTTTTTTCTGATTTTCAGAATCTTGTCAAAGTTTCGCCCTCACCCTTCACCCCTGGTTTTTAAAACGTTTGTTTTCAAATAACCGTTTATTATTAAAGAGTGAGTAAAAAACAAAAAAGTGCAAAATCGGCGATAAGGTCAACACCAGTCTGCGGCATCCCAGGAGCAACGTTCGAAAATGTAAACTTCGTTTCCTGCTGCTCGAAATACGAGCCGGAAAGTCCGATGACTTTTTTCACAGGGCTCCCTCCAAATGAGATATTAATAATTAAGGGAAAACACCACCGAAGCATCTAGAATCAAGCGATTTCCGTACGAAAAAAAAAAAACGAAAAAAAAAACGATGTATACTGTTTTATTAATTATTAAATATGATAATTAACGATTAAATATTCAACCAACATTTCCAGTCACTTCTGGTAACGAACTTCGTGCTCGACGAGAGAAAGGCACGAAACGATGCGGTTTAAAATCCGAAAAGTTGCAAAATCTTCAACGTTGAATCAACGACGATAAATCAGAGATTTCTTAGCGAAAAATACACGATCTTGAAAAAATTGGACTAATGACTTCCGTTGCGTTGATGGGAATGAGTTGACGAGAAATTTCGATGCGCCTGCGCTGTGCATTACCCAAGAAACGACATAAGATTCCTCTCGCAATTTGCGAGTCGATTTTTCCAGCGACATGAAAAAGAATCGTGAGCTTGAAACGAGCTCGCGACGGAAAAATAACGGAAAAGAATAAATATAAATAGCGTGTATTGAAAAATAAAATCGGTCGAATAATTTTTCAATATTCTTCGTAGTTGAGATTCTTTAGTGCAATATTTAATAACAATAACAATTATAATTACGAGCAATAAAATGATTTTCGCACTTTTTTTGCTCTCCTGCGTTCTCTCAGCCCTCGCCTTATTCTTTTTGACAAGAAGTGTCGTTTGATATCTTCTTCTTTTATATTACAGTGGTAATTATTTATTGGAAACGCGAGCCACTCGATTGTCTTGACGATTTCCGTGGCTTTGCGATATTACACATTATCCCATTCGCATATTTTTCGATTCCGTGCCCAGTCTTTCTTTGTTTTTCGCTTCGTTGCTTTCTTTCGTTTTTGGACTCTCAATTCGATCAACTATTTCCACGATTTTCTCGCACGAGTCTGCCTATTGCGAGAATTTTCGAGTTGACATTTTTTCAACTTTTCTCCTTTGCCAGCAAATTTGCCTTTGAAACTTTGGACTCGGTGCACCGATCCACTCCTTCGTTTCAACACATGTCACCCGTTCTTTCGAGTTTCCTTGGATTCCCAGATTTCTAATCGTCCAATACGTGGAAAATCAACTCCAAAACCGTGTTCGTATCCTGACTGATCTGAGCTGCTTTGTGCAGAACTTGAATCAACTCGTTGTCCAAACTGTTCATATAAATCGGCGGTAGTCGCGTTCCTTCGCTTCCGGCTTCGTAACCCACCTGTAAAAGTCCATAGCGAATTAATACTCCATGGAAATATCTCGCAGGGAGAAAACAATTTCATTGATTTTCACGTTCGATGGATTGACCGATGCATTTTTTAAATTTTTTCGTTGAAAAACAAGAAAATCACGAATAATCAAAGTAAATAAAGAAAATAATACAAATCGGTACTAAATTCTTGTATAAAGTTGCGTTTCAGATAAAAAGTTGCATTGAAAAAACGGATTGTGGAGTTAATTATTCAAAAAATTATCAACATTCAAAAAGTGTGAGAAAAGAAATTGAAAAATTTATTTTCTGTTCTACATAACGTTTCACGGCCAAAATGTTCCCTCAATAATATTCTTCAACATTTATAGTGTCATCAGCTCGGTGACTTCGAGTGAGGAGGAAAAATAATTGAAAAAGAGTCGGAAAAAGTGGATCCACCGAACTGATTTAATTACCGAAAATCGTGGCCACAGAATTTCGCTGAGCAACGAAATAGAGACGGTGACCACAAAGAAAGCTCATTTTTAAAAAATATTTATTTCTAACTCACATTGTCCGGATGTATCGTTGTCCTGACCCCAATTTTAGTCAAGCCCGCAGTCGCCAAGAGATCGAGTAATTTGACAAATGCAGCGCACGTTGCTCGAGCAATATTTTCAGATAATTTGTTTATGTCGACAGGATCGTGAACTCCTGCAGGATGATCGTCCGACTGAAATGATCAAATCTACATTAAGGACGAACAGTCAAACCCAAATTTTTAACCGAAAAGATTCAATTTTTTTAGGAAAATTCAAAAATTCATGAATCTGAGAAAATGTTTGGTCGCTTTCTTACGTCAAGTGTACGATTCCGAACTAGTCGGTAGTTACGAAAGAATGAAATCATTTTCTTAAGAATGTGCATGTTCAATATTGAAAAATTTCAATTTCGACAAATTGCCTGAAACTTTTCCAATCCGATCGCACGAACGGTGTAAAAAAATGTAACTTTCGCAATTCGGAATTAGGAATTATGTCGTCCAGTACTTAGAACTGCCTTAAAAATGAAAAAAAATTGTACGAGGAGGCAAAGGCTTATTGAAGTGTACCAAAAATATGAATCAGCGTCTTTGTCCCGTAATTTCGATTTTAATTGAATAAATTGAATGAATTCACCTCAATATCTTAGAAATTTGGGACGAATTAATAAAAAGTGATTTACCTTAATGATAAACACTTCGGTCCATCGAATAAACCTGCTTGTGCCCATATAATCCGTGCCATTGTGAACCCGTATCGAAGGGATGCCGTCCATCGGTTTACCATCAATGGGACTTTTGACCCTAAAGAAATAAAAATTATATTCCACTTCCATTTTATCGTCGTAGATGAAAAGGAAAGTTCTAAAAAATTTAATAAATAAATAAATTAAAAAACGGATAGACCAGTGGACATCGTCTCCATATTGTCTGAGTGGAAATATTTAATCTTGAATATTCCAGAGTCTAATTTTTGAAATCCTCAGCAACAAGCCAAGTTTTTGTTGATTTTAGAAATTAATAAAAAGCCTGTCGACAACGAACCCTAAATTAAATTGTACATCATTGTCGACCCATTTGATGTTGACGGTTTCGTCGGGCTCGGGAGCTCCCTGGAGTCCACAACCGATCGAAAAATCTTGCATATTTTTCAGAGCTGCTTTCAAAGCCTCCATTTTCTCAGGCATTATTTGGACCATCAAACCGTCCTCGACGATGCTAGATTTGGCTGATAGTCCCATAGACGATTTCAACGCTCCGTTTATGACGACGAAACTTGCGCCCGTGACTGCAAAGTAAAAAATTAACACATCGAAACAATAATAACAAAAATAAAACTGCTGGGTGCACTATTTTTTATGGTGATGCGATTTTTAACTCAACGACTTGGTAACTTTCAGTTTTGCTTTGTTACTGAATTTTGCGTTAAACTTTCTTGACTACTTTTTCCACTTTTTCAACAATGGCTCATGGAAATTATAGAAATATCGTGAAATGTGTGGCCAACTACTAAAAACCATGCTTCTCTAAGAGCTGTAGGAAAAAATGTTTCCAATCGTTGTTTCCAATGCAGGTGAGTGGCCCTTGGAATAAAATATCGATAGGAAAAGAGCCAACTTACCTTTTCGCGGTTTATTGTGAATGTTGATAGCCTGAGTTTGATAACTGCTCTCGTCGCCGGTGTTCGTTTGTATACAAACGAGATGCGAGTCGGCTTGGCTACTGAAATTCGATGCGAACGCGAGAACGTGATCGTTGGAATTGTTGAGCCCCTTGATCACTTGGTCGTAGCGATTTTTTGGAAAAAGCACATCGGTCGTACGATCTTGCATGTGAATGGTCAAGCCTCGTACGCCCGGCAACGTGTAGGCAAAATTACGGAAATCAGCCAAAACTTTCATTATCGTGTGACCGATTTCAAAGTACACGGCGTCGCGGAATCGGACTGAGACCAGCGGACACGGATAATAGCGATACTCGGCACCGAGGCGTAACATCAGCCGAAGCGGAAAAACTTTTGCCCACGGAGTTTCCCATCTGCGAAAAAAAACGAATTCACATTTTTTTTTTTTTTTTTTCAAATTCAGCGTTTTTTCGTCGCCGATATATTTTCGAGCATAACTGAGTCGCCGATTCGTGAGTAATGATGGTTTACTGATTCAATGGAAAAATTGATTTACCTGTGAACAAGAAGGCCGACGAGAAAAGGCGCCGGAGGAAGAATGATTTTCTGTAAACACTGAAAGCTTTGTCGAATAAATAAAAATCCTGCGTGTTCACGAGATCCCAAAAAACGTCCACCTTGGTGTATCGAGACTCCCAACTCTGTTATCGTATTTCCTTCAAAATATAATTCAATATTTACCCATTTATTTCAATCATTTTTAATTTTTCCATTGTCTTTCTTTCGGGGACTTGGAAAAAACTGCATGGGGATTCCTCACCTTTGATCGCCTCCAAATAAATTTGATTTATATGAATTAGGAGATCCTTTGGAATTTGAGTTTCGTCAGGCAACGTTTCCACCAGGAAAATTATTTCATCTTGACCTACACACGCCAAACCTCGCGACGTAACGTTCCAACAAATTCTGTTGACACAACAATTGACTGAAAACAGAAAATACAAATTCGACACGTCAAAAAATGAAAAATATCGATAATATCCAATTTCCAATAATCAGATTATCTTAATTGACACTTGGAGCATGCTCACAATTAAGTTAACTTGCTCCATCCCTCCAAGGCAAAACATGAGCCAAACTCGAGCTTCCGCTGATTTGAAAATCAATTTCGAGAATAGAAATGATTTTAAGAAAAAATAGATATCCAAGAACAAATTTTAATAATTTGCAAAACATTCGAAAAAGTCAGACTCGTTCTTCATCGCGCTCACGTAAATGGCAAACGCGTAATTTAATAATTTGAGGGAAAAAATGGAGCTCCCATTAAAGTTTGACTGCCCTGCGTGTCGGTGGATGGTTAATGCATGAAAATATTTATGTACAAAATAGCACACTTACGATTCGTAATTTTCACGTAAGCGTAGAGATTTCGATTGATAGCAAACATGACCGGTGGTTCGCATTCAGCTTTCAATGATTTGTACAATTCGGTGGACTGTTCGCATTCGTGATAAGAAATTTCTGTAAAAAAACCATTACATTGAGTTCGATTGACGATGTTTTTTGTTTGTTGCATCTTTTGGAAAAGTTTAAATTTCTCACCGCCTTTGTGAATGGTGACCGTCGGTGGTAGGGCGTTATGATCCTGGGGAATATAAGAATTCGTGTTCGGATCCATCGGCGGCATATTCTGTCGTTTGCCTGTTCCTGTCGCCTGCATTTGCGGAGCGGTAGTCGTTCGTTTTCCTATTTTTCGATACGGTGGCTTCAGGTCCCAGGAGGTGTCGAGTTCTGTCAGGTCACAGCCAGGCCTTATTCCTGTGTTTTATACGTAGAGGTGGGTGAAAACAAAACAAACGGGAAAAGGGGGTCAAGGGTAACGAGGCAGCCTGCAGATTCGAATAAAAACCAAGCCAGCTGGCCTCGCATGCAAAAATAAGTTGGTCGAAAAGAAAAAATAAACTTTTTGGATCTTTCGAAGGAAATATAGGAAAATTGGGATCGATCGAATGAGGCATTCCTTCCGCAGTATCGTCCTCCATTTTTTGTTTTTATTAAAATAACCAAAAGGTCTAAATCTAAATTATTTTGAGTTTTCCCAATATTCTATCGAATCACGACGTTACGTACTTTTTCCCTCGTTATAAAATAATGATCCGTCGAGTCCGATCAACAGCCAAAATAATTCAATTAAATTGGAAATTACGAAACTTTCAAAATAATTCAAATTTCAATCTTTCATTCACGAGGATCTAGTGAAAATTCAATTGCTTTGTAAATATTTAATATGGCGACTCACCATCGCTGAACATGACGGACTTTTGGCCCTCGGGACGTTGCTTCGAACTGCCCTCGCGTTTTAAAACACCCACGGGAACCATCACTGTCGGAGGCGGTGGCAAGCCCCCAGCTAACTGTTGCAAAGGCGGTATTGTTGAACAGTACTCCATCGGATTATTTGGATTAGGCTGTTTCCCCTATAAACCATTTGTCCGATACTCCCAACTCTGGCTACTCAAACTTTATTTTCTTCCTCAAACCATTTAAAACGGATTGAGAAATACTGGCACTCGTGCTTTTGACTCGTTATCTAATTTAATGGAAATCTTCGGACCGTTACCGGGGAGTAAAAAAAAATAATGAAAAACAATATTTCATCTATTTTTCATTCATACGATCTTCTGACTTTTGAATAAATATTGAAACTTTCAAATATCACTCGCAAAAACCATGCACGAGGCTTTCTTGTCAAATTCCATTAACGTTCTCCAAAGTAAAAATTCTACAGGACTGTCAACTTGAAACTGTACGGGGAAACAAAAGATTCGGAAACGTTGAGCATACGTGGGATTGATTTTTATCGAGGACTACGATTTTAAAAACCCCAAATTTGTTAGTGTTTCTTATTATTGTTTGCAGGGATTCGGGCTACGAATACAATGGATTAGTATTTTTATGCAGCAGCGGCAATCCAAAATGTACCTGAGACGAACTAATATTGCTGGGAGAATTGTCGGCGCAGGTTGTTGAACAATCACCGCTTTCGGGGTCTCGTTCCGCTGCACGTGAAAAATATCTTCAGGTTAGTTTACACAGGAAAAACGAATCTTTGACAATATCCAAACGTCATTCGTCCTTTTGTTTTCTTATTAGAACATTTATTAACGTTGATAACTTTCTGCCAAAATTCACAGCGTCTCTCAGCGTCAAAATTTTTCGTTAAACGTCACGTTTTTCAAGTTTTTTCAATTCGTTCCAAATCAAAATCTCAACGACAATAGCCTCTCGCCTTCTTCGAAGAATAAATCGTTCGGAATTCGCTTTTGCAAACAGATTGCACGTGATAATAAAAAATTAAAATTCAAAGATTTTTAACGAATGCAAATGAAAATAAGAAAATGCGTGCACGCGTGAAACTCCGAAATGACAAATTAATTGCATGGAAGGAGGAACGAATGTGGAAAGGTTTCGAAACAAAAAAATCGAAGGTACTTAACCTTTTGTAAGTAATTGATAGCACGGAGAGCAAACACGAGAATCGATGTTGCCTTGATACTGAAGTCTGTACTTCATGCTGCAACACTTGTTGCACAAAACCTGAAACCAAGAGATTCATTTCATGGACTCAGACGCGGAGTGCTATTGATTGAAAAAGTTTTTCTTGTTGGAATATTTTTCTTTGTACCTTGCCACAAGCACGACAATGATGACGACGTTTGATGACGGTGAACTTGACGTCACAGAGCATACAATTAGGTGCTTCGTTATCAGGAATCCAAAATGGTGGCTGTTTTCCTAACACTGTGGTAGATTCGAAGGAGCCACTCTCTGAAAAATCCTGCGAGTTGTCTGCGTGCTGTTGTGAAGTTTCAATTTCGGGTTCCAACAATTCATGATCCCCTGTGAAAATATGTAAATTAAATACTTGGGAATTTACTGAAAAATATTCAGCACTGCGTTAACAGAAAGTTGTCAATATTTTTGGTAGATTTGAAAATAATCAGCACCGGAAAAGGCTGGGATTTCAAGGAATCTTTTTGATATTTATAGAAGCCTGAATTCGAGAAAAACAATAAAATCCTTTAAACGGACGATTTGGTTGCAAATAGAGGTAAAAAAATAAAAATACGATGACGCTTTTGTTTGGTTTAAGAAAAAAACGACCAAGTCTGTGAAGCCATTGCATCGCACAAGGCTGAGCTTAGAATTGCATGACTCAAGACTTTATACCCCATGGAGAATTGACCCAAATTTGAGTATTACAAAAATGTGTGTAACTTTGGAAATAACTTTTGAAAATATTGGGATAACTCATCAACAAAATTAATGAGTTCAGCCAACAGTTTAAACCGCATAATTAAATCAAGAATTTCGAGTGTCAAATTTCTACAAGAAGTTTGAACGAACGAGTTCGTGAACCTCCCGAGTTTCACGGGCAATTGATTTTAATTTTCCATTAACATGGAAATTTCGTAAAAGTGAGATTAAGGCGATTTATCGGTTAGTCACATTGCGCGCGAGTGCGTAACAGCTGGCAAAAACAAACGAAATGTTTTCAATTTTTATTCGTCATAATCTTTCATTAAAAAGTGTCAACGGATCAAATTTTTCTGATACGAATGTTTTGATTCCAGATCATCGAAATGTTGGGGCCGACTGTTCGAAAAATATATGTTCTGATTTTTTTTTTATACGAGAACGAAACTGATGAAAAATTAAAAAAAATAGTATTTGTTTTTTTGCAGGCCAACGGTACGTTTTGGTGAATTGAGTGAAGGAATTACCTGTCGTCGCATTATCAGGCATGGTGACCGTAGAAACGATGTCGAGGGTTTGAGGACGGAAAACTTTGTCCTCGTGATCACTTCCTTCATCTTGAGCGAATCCTTCGCCGTTGTCCTCAGCATTATTCGAAGATCCGGTTGGTACCTCGGAGATTCCTTTGTCATCGCTCGAATTGAAAGAGTCTTCGTTGATGTTGGAATTGATATTATTTTCTGGGACTACGGAACTTTCGGAATATTTTGAGTCGGGAATAATTATTTTAGTTTTTTCGACGTCTGCCACGGTTCCGTCGTCGCCTTCGGTGTTCTCGGATTTAACGATCGCGTTGTCGGCAATACTGCTTTCGGATTGAGTTATCCCTGATGATAAATCTTTGGCAGTGCTCGCAGGAGCACAATTGACGGAGAAATCGTCGCTCCATTCGGCCTCGATGAATTCCTGACTGTCCGTACGCGTACGACATTCCAGGGTTTCGGAATTGAGCTCCTCGCGGGGTTCAACGGTTTTATTGCTCGTCTCCTCGGCGTCCTTTCCGTCGATAATTCTGCCCTCGGAAGCGACTTTCCCGCTCGACTCTTCCTGAGCTTTTTTGTCTAAAAAATCATTGTATCTCGGATCGCTGTCGCTCGACGAGGCCTGCTGCTTGCTGTAATCAATGACAGGAAACTTTTTGGCTTTTTCCTGGAGTTTTTCCTCGGACAATGCTGGCAAGAGACCAATGGTTACGGCCTCGAAGATCGGCGCTTCGTGCGCGTCCTCATCCTCACTCGGAAGCTTTCTCGATGTTTTCATCACTCTCCTTAACAAAGCATCTTCACGGGGTGGCTCGTAAGTCGGTGGCGCTACATTTTCGTACATCGCTTTACCCTCGTTCGCCCGTTCCTCAGCTTCCAGCTCGGCTAGATATTTGTTTAACTCTTCTTCCGAAAGATCGTCTATCGTGGTGCCGAATCCGATCGGTTGTGCTTCCTTCGTCGCTACGGTTGACTTGATGATTCCTTGGAATCCCGGAACGGCTCCTCGAGCACCAGGAGCGATGGGTTTCTTCGTTTCTGTGGGGATGAGCGATTCTCTGGCTTCGCAAATGCGCTCGTAGCCAGCGGCCTCATCCGTCTCCTTCGGCTTTTCCTCCAAGACCACATTCTCGTAGAGTCTTTTCGAATCTTGTCTCTCGGCTGATCTGAATGCATTCTCTGGATTGGAAATCGCGATTGCCTCGATTCCACCGATCTCGCGTTTATCCACCGGTACCTTGATGTTTTCATAGACGTGTTCATTTTCCCTCACAGCCGCATGGACTTCAGGCTCAGATTTCATTTCCGTTCTCGTCGGAGCCGGCAATCTTGCCTCAGCCCCTAAACTCGTGTTTTTTCTTCTTGTTCCGCAAGCAATTCCGATCTCCGCGTCGATGCTGAGCACATGTTCGGCCTGCTGGCAATCGCTTGTCGTTCTTTCGAACTTCGAAATGCTTCCGAACTGTTTTTTGCTCGTGCTCGCTGGACTTTCCTCAGGTTTGTTTATCGGAGCGACACTCGCGTCCAAACGTACCGGCACCAAAATGTTTTGGTACTTCGGAGGAGCTTGACTCGGCTTATCCAAACTGAAAGTTTTTTCGGCGACACCTTCTCCGGGAAGGCTACCTGCCCAGCTGGAATCTTGGCCCGTTGCTTCCTCGTTTCTCACCATCGTTTTGATTCTGCTCTCTGATCTCGAAGAACTCGCTTCGCCCGATGAGACACTGTTCTCTTTTTCCTCTAGATTCCCACTCGGAGCGTTTATGTACTCGTTCAAACTGCTAAAAACGTTGCTCACGCTGGGCCTGATGTTCGGCTGGTTTAATTTCTTGTCGTAACTATTGTGATTTTTGGAAGCGCCCGAGCCACTATCGTTCTGTTGCTTTTGTACGAATTTCTGCGATATGTCGTTGCGAATGGTCAACGACACAGGCTCGCCGTCTCGAAAATTCGTGTAACGCTTTTCTTGGACTTTCTCGTCACTCCCTTTTCCACGGCTGTAAAAATCATTCACCGAATCCGCACTCTCCCGTTTTCCACCCATTTTTCTTATGTCCAACGTTTCTTCTATACGAGTCGTTTCTACGTTCGATACCTTCTCCTCCGCTCTGTGAGCTCCCGGTGCTCTCGACGGCGAACCTGCATTGTCGTACGTCGATGTGGATTGTAGAAAATTTGACGAACCTTCCGAAATTGGCTTAGTCCGAGACTGCGTCCACAGATTCTCTGCGTCGAGACTCAGAGCTACTTGCTCCGCACGATCTGCGAGCCAAACAGTATTTTCAGAGCCGATTCTCAAAAGCATGCAACATTTGCAAAATAACAAGGGACAAAAAAAATTCATTGAGATTTTCAATTTTTTTTTCTATTCATTTGTTAACAACAAAATGCAAATGCTTAAAATTTCTTTGCACCATTTTAATGGAATAATAATCCTGGGGAATTTCACTTGCAAAAAGGATTCAAAATCTTCCGAAAATACTTTGAGTTATTTTTCCGTTTCAACGCAAAAGTTTATGAACTTCGTAATCCGGTTGTTTATGATAAAAAAACGTCATACTTTGTTTACTGTGGTTTATGATGGAAATCCGAAAAATACCAAGCCCGATATCCTTCAAAAAAATTTGGCCAGGCTGAGAGACGTCAAAATTGTCAAAAGTGACAGCGATAAAAAAGTCTTGATCAGTTATTTCGAAAAATATAATGTTTTTGTTGGGGAAAATCATTGAACAGTATACAAAAAATAGTACGAGTAGTAGTAGACGAAAGTAAATGATTTTGTACAATACCTTCATTGAATTCAAATTCGTCGAGGACTTTATCCAAATCCACAGCAAACTTCTCCATAGCTTTCGAATTTTTATGCGAAAGAATTTAAGAGGCTAATTGGAGTGTGCCCTTTTTTGAAAAGTACAAGTTGCAACATCGAAAGTTTCGTAAAAAACTCGTGCAGGAACTGCTTTAAACCGTTGACGTTTTAAGAGTTAAGCGTAGAATTGAAGGGAGTTGTTATTAAAAAGCATGATCTTCGATCCCCGGATGAGCGCAATCACAAGGATAATTATCGAAGTGAAAATAAAAACTTTTGTCGAGAAATTCCACTTGTTTCGCGATCACGAAGAACAACAAAAAAAATGGCTCAACTTGTCGCACAGTTTCACATGTTAAATGTCGAATAAATAAGCATCACAAGGTTTTAAAATCACAGAAACGTCATTTTTAAGTGTTTTTTTTTATTTTTATGTTTGCAAAGCGTTCACGTTGGGAAAATGAACACTGTCTCGCCGATATGCCGACGTAGTAATGACTCAAATATATATATACTTGCACGAAACGACTGCTCGTAAACGGGTTTCACATTGCGCGCATTATCGTCCACCCATGTTGACAATAATGGCATTTATCAAACAAAGTATAATTTTGCGTTCATTGCACGATTAAAACGTTTGTCCTTTCTCGAACTATGTACCCGCACAAGATTTTTTTTTTTTCAATCACTGTATCAATCGATCTGCAATTTATCCAATGTCGACTATCTGGCAGAAGTAACCAGAGCAGTGTATATTTTTCGATCGACTTACGATGCACTCCAGTCGGTCGTGTTGGTCGTATGACTGATGACTGCACCCTAAATATCGGTACAAGCCGACATTTTAATAGCAGGATACTAAAAGGCTGATTCGTATACGAACGACAGTGGGGCCCGTTGCACGCTTCATGCGCGGAACGCATGAAGTTCAGAGCTTCACGCAACTTCCGCTACGCGGCTACAAGCAGTCGTTCAATTCTCGTAAGAGGTCAAATAGGCTACGTGTCCTCGTGAAGAGTTCTAGTCGTGATAGCGTTTCTGAAAAAATTTTGACGCTCCATTTTCGGAAAAAAATGAATAAAAAGTTTCAACCACGTAATGCCGGATTCCCATGACGCTTTTCCGTTGATCTGGAGATTCTAAGTGATGGAGAAAGTCTCCCTGCGTGTCCTCGTGAAGAGTTCTAGTCGTTTGGGTTTCTGGAAAAATTTTTATCCACCCTTTTCGGAAAAATAAAAATAAAAACTTTCAATCCCGAAGCTGTGGCTCTGAGACGAGTTTCCGTAGATCTGGCAATTCCCAGTGATAAAGGAAGTCTCCCTGCGTGTCCTCGTGAAGAGTTCTACTCGTTTGGGTTTCTGGAAAAATTTTTATCCACCCTTTTCGGAAAAATAAAAATAAAAACTTTCAATCCCGAAGCTGTGGCTCTGAGACGAGTTTCCGTAGATCTGGCAATTCCCAGTGATAAAGGAAGTCTCCCTGCGTGTCCTCGTGAAGAGTTCTAGTCGTTTGCGTTTCTGGAAAAATTTTTACCGACCCTTTTCGGAAAAATAAAAATAAAAACTTTCAATCCCGAAGCTGTGGCTCTGAGACGAGTTTCCGTAGATCTGGCAATTCCCAGTGATAAAGGAAGTCTCCCTGCGTGTCCTCGTGAAGAGTTCTAGTCGTTTGCGTTTCTGGAAAAATTTTTACCGACCCTTTTCGGAAAAATAAAAATAAAAACTTTCAATCCCGAAGCTGTGGCTCTGAGACGAGTTTCCGTAGATCTGGCAATTCCCAGTGATAAAGGAAGTCTCCCTGCGTGTCCTCGTGAAGAGTTCTAGTCGTTTGCGTTTCTGGAAAAATTTTTACAAACCCTTGTCGGAAAAATAAAAATAAAAACTTTCAATCCCGAAGCTGTGGCTCTGAGACGAGTTTTCGTAGATCTGGCAATTCCCAGTGATAAAGGAAGTCTCCCTGCGTGTGCTCGTGAAGAGTTCTAGTCGTTTGGGTTTCTGGAAAAATTTTTACAAACCCTTGTCGGAAAAATAAAAATAAAAAGTTTCAATCCCGAAGCTGTGGCTCTGAGACGAGTTTTCGTAGATCTGGCAATTCCCAGTGTAATTGTCAGCCTCGGCTTCGCCTCTGCCGACAATTACATGTGATCTGAGGCTTTACTTTTTCCTGCCCGAGGTGTGTAATATACTATTAAAATTGATTTTTTCGAAAAAATCGTTTACCGCTGAACGATTTAATTGCGCCACTATTAACCACTGAACGACCCCCAAGAAATTTGTAAAAAAAAAAATTAACATTGTCTACTCGAGGGAGCTATCTCAGTGTAGCTCAACTTCGCCGAAATGCTGTGATCGATGAAGGTGAAAAAAAATTATTCTCGTCCAGAAAAAATGGCAAAATTGAGCCCAAGTTTGTTTTTTTAATTGCCGCGGCTAGCGGACATTTCAAAAATTTCAACATCGAAATTTACAAAGTATCTTAAACTTCTCATTCCAAAATAGTTCAGGAAAAAATAGCACAAAACAACAGTTGACGCATTCATTTTCGTGTTTTTCCGTCCCAGAAACCTGTTGGATACAAAAGCAGACCGAAGAATGCTTAACATAATTACATCAAGACCCGGCGTCCCTGTATTATAGATCCTGAAATTTATTAGCGTCGATAGGAGCATACTGAAGTAAAAAGACAAAAATCAAGGTTTTGGAGTTATAAAAAAATTACGATCTAAGAGCCATGATTCCCAGCGATCCCAGCGAATTTCCATTCAAGTTGTTCCGGAGTCATATTCGATAAAACGATTATATCACACATACATGAATATATGTCCCAATTTTCGAAACAGTTTTCAAGCTTTTTACATAAAACATTGCCAAGCACATCACGAGAAATTGTTTCCGTCTCCTTCCATTAATAAGTATTCCGCATTATACAAAAACGTATGTTTTTTTTCTTCCAAAATCGGAACTTGGTGTACGAGGCCAATACAAAATCCTGAATAAAATTCAGGCATCGTTTATCCTTTTTTTTCAACGTTGAGACTTTGAAAACTAGAGGATCGCTACGCAGCGATCGTATGAATTGTTTTGTTCCACTCGACATCTCGAAGCAACGAATGGATTCGAAGAACTCTCCGTTTTCAAAATTATCCTATAATAGTTTAATTCCATTTGTTGAATAATCGTCTATCAAGATGAATGTCATTGGAATTTTTTCTTGCATTCTAGATCCAGTGCTCAATTATATATTTGTATAAAAAACAAAGAAAAAGAAAAATACCCACGACCCAATAAATAAGCGAATAGCTCGTGAACTTTGACGATCACAAATATCGTTTGAAACTGTTGATTAACGTACGGGAATATTACAATATGGTGCTCGTTAGAAAAATATAGTATTCACGTTTATCTTCCTTTTTTTGTTCAACATCAGATTCCGAAAGTTTTCTGAATAATCACTTTTCTCGTTTGATATAAATTAAGTGGTTTTGCGAATAGCGAGAAGAAGAAAAAAAAACATGATTCGACCGACTTGTCGTATTTTAAAAATAAGGGATTAAAGTTTTTCCTCTACGGAATTTTGTACTACAAGAAAATATTTTTAGACGCACACACCAATATGTGCGTGTATTATTATCAACTATGATTACCGAAAGAATATTTCTCGCGGAATAATTTGGCCTGTCAACGTATCGAACGAATTCTGCACTTTTTGTTCAGAGTTATTAATATGAGAGGCCAAAAATCTTGTAGGAAAAGAATGAGCTATTTTCGTATCATCTTAAGTTCGAATCACGCGTTGTCGAAGAGAAATGAGACCCGGGGTCGCAACTAAACGTCGCTTTTTGAAGGGGACGAGAAAATATTACAAAAAGGGAAGCATCAGAGACAATCTTTAGCGGATTCATCGTCGGTATATAATCCCGGGAAAGAATGTGTTTGCGGATCGTTCGGCGCAGTTGAATTGGCATGCGTAATTGTGTGGCCAAAGCTATTAGCGCAACTGCTGAAATTTTTCGCTAGATCGCCCATCTCCATGTCCTGCTGAGTGTCCAAATGACATGCCAGTTTTTCCGATGGCTTTGGAAAAAGACTGTCACCGCCGACGCTATTTTTTGAAAGCGATGCCAACGACGTTGCGGTCGAAGTTGTCATTAGATTTCTCGATTTTTCCAAGTCCAAATAATAGTCCTGAGGGAGAAAAGAATCGTTTGAAAATAGAACGAACTCGAACGTGCGAATGAAAAGAAGCTCGAGAAAATTTCATTTTGTGAACATACTTTTTCCGCGGTTATCGGGCCTGGCATTGCTGCTTGAGGTGGTCCACACGTTTGGTTACTGTGGGCCAATGCGATTAGAGCCTTTTGACTTTCCCTAGCGTCGACGAGGAATATACTTTCTTTTACTTCCTTCGCGTTGTATTCATCGATTCTGTAATCATTTTTGCATCGTTAACAAAACTTTAAATTAACTTAATTTATTAATTCATATTTTATATTTTTACATAATTTATAATTGATTCATTATAAAGTAATTAATTAACTTAATAAACTAAATTAAAGTAAAAAGTCAACAAAAGGTAAAAACATATGTTCAGTGAGAAAAAAATTGTTTTTACAAAGAGACGACTCACTTGTCATAAATAACGGCGTGAAGACCCAATTTTTTAAGATGCTGAATCGTCGCCTTGTCGTTATTATCATCACCCCAGCAGAATATAATAAGACCTGCATCTCTAACAATTTTCACCTGAGAAGGATCCCTGAGTATGTCCTCAGTATGGACATTAATACCTAATATATCAGCGGCTATTGCGTGTTTCATAGCCATTGGTATCGTTTGACACCGTGGATCGTGATAAGTTGGATATTTCGCTGTAACACCTTGGGTTAGAAATACCACCGGATATTTGTTTTGCTTTAGACGGATCATTATACAAATGTCCGGATTGAACGACGAAAATACGATTTTCCTATCCCCACCGTATTCCAGAGTTACTTTAAGGATTATATCGAGATACGTGTTGAGATCGAAGGGATGATTCAGTTCGAAAGTTCCGTCCTGTTGAAAAATGAAGAAAAAAAGGTGAAATTATTCATTAGATCCTTTTCAGTATTTTTCAAACAATTTTCATGACACGAAATAAAAAATACTGAAAAGCGAATCGTCATCGATTATGACGAATGTTGAAAAATTCACACAAAATTATGACGATTTGAAAAAGCGAAAATGTGCTCACTTTTAGTTGCATGTTCCATTTGATTTCGATGTTGCATCCAACATGAGTTTCAAGTTCTTGCAGGACGGTTTGAAGAGTAGGAAAAGGCTGGTGATCCTCCAAGTCTTCGTCGAAGAACCTCGGATTCTTTTCTTTGGCCTCAGCCAAGTGATAAACCTGAAAATTGTGTATATTTCCCTTTAATATTCCGGAGAAACGGAAGGATTCGCAGATTGCATCGACTGGCTACTGCAGTCGATTTGAATGAGAAAAAATTCGCTGACGCAGAGAATGCATAGTTCTAAGTCGTGGGGGAGAGAAGGGCAGCTCGAGTACTTGTTATCGTTGTTGGTAACATGCCTTTGCTAACTTGGGTGCATGTCGTGGATGTTGGTGATCTAACAAGCGATTCCGACGTTTTGATGAATTTTCAAGTATTATTTACACAGTTTATTGGATGTTCGATGTCGTTTTATCCGGATTTTTATTTTTGACGAGTGAATATCCCACAAAGAGCTTGGAACATGATCGATGCAATGATCTTTGGCCGGAAAGTTTGAATGTAAAAGAGAAAGCGAAGCGTAGCTCAATGAGATGTTTCCTTTGCTTTTTTTTTTAAATAATTTTTCCTCATGCAGAAGTACGTCCGGCAAGGACTTATTGATTTTGACGAGACAAGGCAAGTTAGTCTGCACAAGCGATACGAAAGCTCACCGATTGTTTACCCCTTTGTTCATCTTTATCAATGTAATACAGCACTTTACCCATAGAGTCCTCAGGGTAACAAAAATCCTGTCAAATTTAAACAGAAAACCGAAAATTCCATCTCAACGTCAACGAAGAAGAGTGAACAAACAAAAACGACGCGATGTGCATTTCTCGAAACCTAAATACGGATCCAATTTGCCCAGAGTTTCGGGTCTATTCGGTTAGTGCTTGCGGGTTTAAAAAATTATAAAAAAATATGCACGATTATCAGAGATTTCACAGAGCATTAAAAGAAAATATAAAAAAATAAACAACGGACGAAGCAACATAGAGATTCGTACAATTTATCGGAGAAAAAATACTGAAAGAAATATTCACGATTAAATATCACAATCATTTTTCTCTCATCACTGAGCAAACTAAAAATTGTGAGTCCCATGTGAAAATGCTCTGGCCGTGTTGCCTCTAGAATTTTGTTCATTACCCAAAAATCATTTCGGTTGAAATATTTTTTATTCAGATAAATCTAATTTCATTAAATTTCACAGACTTTTTCTTGGTCGATTAGTCGTGAAAATAATTGTACTCACTTTGAGCAAATGTAATTGTTCCAAGGTGAGATCCTTAACCGGTATTTCAAGCATATCCATCGCGTCTATTTGCTTTTTTCTTTTGAGGGAAATCGAGACGTGGAAGTCGTGGTAAATAACTGGGATCATGTCTTTTGAGAGTTGTACGTCAAATTCGACCATGTCTGCGCCATGATGAGAAGCAGTTTTCAACGAAGCTATCGTGTTTTCTCGAACATTGGCACAACTGTAATTCATAACATTTGAATGTAAATTATGTTTGTGCTTACAACCGGTTTTCGCTAGTTTTTCTTATGAAATTATTCTCAAATGCTTTGTCGACTTTTCTGCGTAAAATCTACCAAAGTTTTAATAATTTCATCATTTTTTTTCAAAGAGTCAAAAACATTGCGAATTTCTTACTTTTTCATTTCAAACTTGAAAGAAGTACCGAGTCCACGATGACCAACGTCCAGGCCCGACCATCTCTGTTCCCAATGTTTTGCGTACGAAATGCTCATGTCCCATGGGTAATCCGGTATGGGTTTTATAGTGATATATTCAACAGTGAGTTGGCCTGAAAGCAGTTGGTAAAAAAATTAGAAAGTCCTTGAACTTTGCTTTCGATCGAGAATTAATTTATCGGAAAAAAAATGATTTAATTGATGGAAAAAATCTTTTACCGATGGGTCTGTGTTTCGTGCTCGTTATTGGCACTGTAAGCATTCCAACACTACCCTGAAGTGTGCTTGGCAAGATGTAGCTGAATCCAATGTGGCTCGGGGGTGATTCACCGGGGAAGCTTCTCGAGCTGTACACGTAGAAGTCTACGAGATAAGCCTGAAAATAACCAAATTTTCAAACACTCGGAATAATGAATGTTTCGTCACAACAGCAATATTTCCAAGAGTGCATTCTCAGTTTATCCGCAGTCCCTTAAAAATTCGTGTCAACCAATAACTCGAGATTATTCCCAAGTCGCAAGGATTCTGCTAAATAAATGGTAATTTCTTTCAATCAAAATAGAACGTTGCAACCGAGCTGCAAATAATTTTTTCAATTTGCGAATGTTGGTGTGAAAGAGCCAATCGGTAAAAATATTTTTCCACATACTCCACGAGAATTCTATACGAAAGAAAATGAAGAATAAATCAGAAAAATGGATTATGTGTAAAATGCTGTTATCGCTGCTGGAAGGAGTGACGTTTGCAGCACCTGCTGATTATCCAATTAGAAAGAGGGAGCTCGAGGCTTGATTTCATTGATTTAAAATAAAACGTGTAACAGAGAGAAAAAAAACAAATAAACTACAAAAAATGCTGACACTTTTTCGGTAGTTATGCTTTTTAAAGAATTTCCGTTAATTCTTCCAGACTCTCATACTGTTTGAATTATTGAAAAAGACGAAACTTATCAGGCAAAAAGGAAAATTGCATCCATCGCCCTCAAACTCCTTCTTGGAATAAAGTTCAAATTTCGATAAATAATCGCCACACTTGCGATGTACTGGCAAAATTGAAGGGATTCATTCCGACGAGCTTTTGGCCACGTGGTAGTCTCACCCGAAGCTAGAAAGTAATTTTTATGCGTGTACATGTGTGTGTCTGTATGTGTGTGTGTGTGTGTGTGCTTCATTAATTTTCTTTCGACAATACACTCTATGAAGGATATTTTAGGATTGATGAGAACCTCACCATTTTCGATGTACACAGAGATGTATAAGAGACGTGACATTGCTGATAACGTAATTTTTTGCGTTTCCTTTGGTTTTTTTGCATCATAGGAGAATTAGGGGATAGCGAGGTAGGGACTCGAATGATTCATATGGAATGACGTTAGCTTTACTGAGTCCATGGAAATCGATCAAATAAAAAATTTCTATGGAATCATCGACAATATGTACGAAATGGTTGTTGACTTTTCTTTTCCGATTCCCACAGCAAAATCTCAAAATGGCATATTCGACGGCAACATCAAATTTGAAGAAAATTGAAAAAGATTCATCGATTTTCAAGGGAAATCTTTCTGGAGGTTGATTCGAGGAATGAATGCTCCGAAATTAGTGTTTTTCCCTCTGATTTCGATAACGTTAAAAAATTTGGAAGCAATCTGACGGAGGAAACGAGGATTTGGTCGCAGGGACATTAACGAGCACCAAACCCAGCGAATCTCTGTGCATTTGTCTGTGTGACAACGGATGTTAAGTGGAATGTCAGCTGCTGTTTATAAGCATCGACTTAGTTTTTAGCGAGATGAATTTGGTTTAAAACATTCTGCATCGTCGATTTTTTGTGTCATTTTTTTTCGAATTCGTCGGCGAGACGTCTTCGTTGTGCTTCACATGCTCCAGTCATCGACGATGAAGGGCTCGCATCAAAGGGTCTTCGTTACACCATCGGTTATCTCCACCTTCGTCATTTAGCTGCTGGACAAGTTTATTCATACTTTATCAACTGTTGAATAAAAACCTTTGGGATTTTTGTTTATTTACATGAGGCTGGCCAGCTTAGTCTTCGTCTACTGAAAGCTCACATTGCATGGTTAATTCATATTTTTCGTCCTCTCTCCACAACCTTTTACAATTTTCCTTCTCGATTTTCTTTTTATTCTTTTCGAATGTTCGATTCTCATACTCACGATCGTGTCTGGATACCGTACGGCGACGTTGAAGACGACAAACTCATCTTCTTGATAAGCACGGCCAAATTGTTCTTGATACTTGAAAGAAGTCTCCTCGTCGGTCATCGCCTGTGAAGTCATTAAGTTTGTAAAGCGTTACACCCAATACGAGGGAAATTTAATCCTTCGAGTGCACATTGGGTCAATATGACCCAAGGCGTTTTTCAAATCGTTGTATTCCGTTAAATGTGCATTTTTTATTTTTTGTAGTAAATTATTCATATTTTGTGGCCCTAAATTTATTTTTTAACAAAAATGAAAATCGAATGCCAAACAATCGGCGACGGAAAATTGTTGGGGTCAAAATGACCCAGTATGCATTCGCAGGGTTAAATATTTAGAAATAAAAACCGTAGTTTCATTTCTTCCTGTTTTTCCAATTTTTTCTCCTTTTTGAAATTAATCTGAATTGTTTGCTCAACGAAAAAGTTCTCGCTAAAGAGATTCTTACTTTTTGAGGATTCCAGCTGAAAAAGTAACGTTCAATATTGAGGTTGAATATTCGATTAACTTACAGCAATTTCGGTAACGTTGAAGGGCGGCTGCTCAACGATATCTTGAGTATCCATCGAAAGGCTATCATCCACGCATTCACCCCCAAATTGTGGCATTTCCATAGAATTATGCCTGACTAGATTCACGGGAGTCATCTGTAACGCGTTGAAATTAAAAATATCAAGTTGGCAGGAAACTAAAGCGTTTTGAACTGAATGTAAAAGAAATCATCTGCCTCGCCTGACCCAGTTATTTATTGTGCAAAATAAATACAACTATTTTTCAAATTCCTTTCGGAAAACATTCCAAGATCCTCGATTTCTGCGTTGTAAAATTTCCAAAGAATTGTTTGCGGAAAATTCATGTTTTTACTGATTTTATGGCAACGAGAACGAGATTGAGACTTTTTCGAGTCAACTCGGGGGTTTGAGGTGCAATTGAGATTCTTAAAATGCAATTAGAAACGTTGGCTTTGTTGGAATATTGTTGAAGGGAGGAATGTACATACTTTTATGAAAAGATCCCGATTCTGTAATCGATTTTTCCAAATCTTGATGGGACTGTTGAACAGTTTGAATTGTATAACGGTTTCATCCGTTAACCAGCCTCTTTCGACTTTGCAGTAGCCGTTATGGTATCCAAATCGATCAGGGTCAGGAATCGATTCCGAAAAATTGCTCGGAGCTGGAAAATCATGAAGAAAAATGTAATTAAGTTAAAAAATAGTGAGAATTTCATGGAAATATCGTTTGGGACAAAATTGAAATGATCTTTAAAACTCACTGTTTTTTTTAATGAGCCGAGGTGTCATGTGAGTCTCCCATTTCCGAATGATTAGAGTTTTGGCTGAATTTTTCGTGCCGTTTGACTCGCAAACGACGGCAATGAAATATCGAAATGTGACGTCCACATCGATTGGCAAGGAAATTGTTCGTGAGAAAATTCGTCCTCCTCTGAAACGTTTACACTTCAGCATGTAGTGGATTTCGGGATTTCTAATTTGGGGAAAAGGAAATTATACTTTTTTTTAGTCTCAGGATTTTGGAGTCTTCATCCGTTTCAACTTAATATTTGGATTCAGGAATGGGAGCTTTTTTTTTGGGAGCCGAATAGGATGCAATTCCCTGTTGAAGTGTTTTTGTGAATCGTTAAAATCGGTAAATACTGGAAAAAAACCGTTCTTTTTTTGCCGATTCTCTATTCTAACTGTGTTTACAGCCGTATCGAAGATATAAAAACAACAGGTGAGTCGTCAAACCAAAAAAAGGTCAATACTTACTCAGTCTCTTCGTCAAGGAGCCTATCGGAAGCTGCGTCTTGTCCATCGTCGTTGAACAGCGCATCTCCGCAATTGTTCCCGTCGAACAACATTGAGGTAGGATTTCGACGTTCCTGAGGTAACTGTATCGCCTGGTTATGATTCCAGGCGCCGAGGTCTGGCAAATTGCCGACAACATAGACGCAATCATTTTTTTCTAAGCCGGGAACCTTGAGAATTTGAAAAATTATCAAATGAGCATGAATCCTCAATGAATAATCAAATTTCAACTTATTTGCCGGAAGAAACGATCGAAATCTGCTTTACCTGGACCCTGAATAGCCATTCCCTCTTGGTACCCTTCATCGTGTAGTTCTGATCGTAAGCCACGCCGCTTGAAATATTCTTGATCGGCTTCTCCAATACTGTTGTAGTCCGCTCGACTTTAGACTCTAAAACCCAAATTTGCCGCGTTTTTTAATTAATCGTTCATGTTTCTGCCTTTTCATTCACAATTTGTAAAAAATCAGTTGACGTGTGTTTAAATATTTTACGATTTTTACAAATTTTTACGATTTTTATGGCCAATGTGACGTTTACAAGAAAAAGAGGTTAGAATCCACAATGGCAATAGTGATAGGCTTTATGGATTTGGAGGAGTCGGTTACATCATTTCATAATAGCCAGAGAGTGGCAACAGCAGACCTGAATCAATTGTGTCAAAATGAGAAAAAAAGGAACTATATTTATCGAAAAGAATGATGACATATGTAAAAAAAATACTGTGCAAAAAATACGATTTTTAATAATAAAGTGAAATTTCGTTATTTAATTCACGAATTGATCGAAAATTTGTGGCGAAATATCGTCTGATTGCGAAGAGGCATAACCCTAGGCGTTGGGACGGGAAAAAAAAGTAGTCATGCGTGATCACGAAGTCATTGACACAAAAAAAAAAAGTTGAAGTGAAAAGAGGCAAATTGACCTTGCGAGCGTTTCTGCATGATTATATTTATCATGTGACAAAAATTTGTTAGTTCCTGTCTGTCTGGCTCGAGTGCAGTTCACAAAAACCTACGACGCCAAACACAAAAGCTTTTTATTCGAGGCATGGACGTTCGTAAAATAACAGAAAAAAGTCGAATGACAGATTTGTCTGGTTTGCGAACTCACTGGTTTACTTGCGAGAAGAAAATGTTTGAGCACTCTCTGCGTCGTTTTGTTTCGCGATATCCACAAGAAAATCCCTGTTCCGTTATTACAACGAAATAATTGATATTAACTTTTTGTTTTCTCGTTAAATCGCGCAACGACGCCTCAAGCTGTTATTTTATAAGGGTGTGCTGCGTGGGATCGAGACCCTTCTTTGAATTTGACACGATTTTAATCAATGACATATTCGAACACAAAAATTTAACTCTCGCGACGAAACCCCAGCGAAACAAAGTGTGCGCAATGCTGTTGTGAACTGTTTAGTGTTTAGTTGCTGGCTGGCTTGGATCTTTCACACACTCGCGGTCTCGTGCGTAGTGTGCACTCTCGCTCCCCACTCTTGTTTTTCAACACCCTGAACGGTGACCGTACCAAGAGCCCTACCATTTGGCAACGTAGGATGTAGATTCCAACTGCAACTTGCTTCACAGCGGATACTACGTATTTTACGAATGCCTGGAACTGACACAGCTGCGAATATGACTTCAAATGGCTTTTTGCAAAAAAATCATTACATATTGAATTTTCGAGTCGTAATGATTTGAGCGTAAGTGATATACATTTTTTAAATTCAAGGTTAAATTCGGCTGGTTTGGAGTTCGCTAATTTATTGCGAATAAACATACAAGTGGGGTTCGCACTGGGGACGAGAGTGTCAGAAACGTAATACCGGAAGTGGGGAATTGGTCAACGTGGCTCGGAAACGAATTGAAACGTTATCAAAAGTATATTTCAATTGCAGCTCGCTTTAAAATAATATTGAGTTCATAAATTTTGACTGGGCACTTCGTAAATACAATTTCAAAATGCATAATCGAATACGCTAAACCCATAATTTACTGCATTTAGTCAAACGAGTGCTGATCAAGGAAAAACGATTCCATTGATTTGACAGTTGTTTTTATATTTTTTATTCATTCGATGACTATAAACTTCGACTCCCACAACTGTCTTTAATTTCAATGAATCTGTCCGAGAGAATTACATTCAAACAAAGAATAAAAAACGGGCGAAAATTGTTACGAGTATTTATAATTATTTCTCGATCGAGTATTGATTATTATTCGTCGTTCGACGAGTCTCCTCCTTGTTTGTAGACAAAGCCTCAAGCATAATATGTAGAATCGACATAAAAGTGATGCAGGCGACGAGGATTTCGCAAGACAAACACGAGTAAATATTCGACGAGCGATCGGTGAAAGGAAAGGCTGCAAAAATTACACGACAATACAGTTTTCGATCGTTCCAATGCACAACGTGCATTACATCGTTTTTAATCGAATCGCGCTTAGACGGAGTTTTGCTTTCACTATTTATTATTTTTTTTTTCGTTTGTCCTCTAGCGTTCGAAAGATACGTCACGTTTTTGTAAGTCATGCGATGGACTTTGAACCGTTTCTACAGCTGAGCTTACTGATACGGTAACAAACGATTTTTTCGGAAAACAGAGTCGTATCTTTGATTGGAATATAAACATTCGATAATCGTTTTCGATCGAGTTAGCGATGTTTCGTTGCAAGTTATTTAACGCACATGTCTAATCGTAAGAATACGTGTTCATTATCTCTGAAAACTTGAATGCCTGCCACGTGTGGCAAAAAATATGACGATGACGCAATTTTATTTTATGCAGGAAAAACGAGAGCCACGGAAAACATCGAGGAAAATTAGTTGAACCGTCAAATTTCGATTTTATGAGAAAAAATAATGTTTTCTGTTTTTTGTCGTAGGAAAAGTAACTTGCTCCAGATTCTCAAAATATCTACACATAAGAGTTGATAAAAAAAGAACTTCTTCGCTAAATTGCCTAGTGTCGAAACGAGTTTGTGACACCGCTGTGAAATGTCGTACGGACATTTGTGCCCTCTGGTGCCTAAATTCAGTGTCAAATCTATTTACTAAATACGATGATTGACCTAGCTATCCTTTCAAAGTCACACTATCAACGAGATCTTTCTCAATTATTTCTAAACACCACCCAACGTTAAACGATAAGGAAAGGAGGGGAAATCCGTCAAATACATTTCCTGTCAATCTCGCACAGTTAATTGAAACAAATAAAAAAAATAATCCACCAAATGTGTGTGCGTGATTATATAAAACTTTCCGAAAATTCCTCTTCCTGCTGAATTTCTAAAACGTCGAAATCGTAAAAAAAAAAGTGTGAGAACTGCGTTTTTGTTTTGCCGTAATTAGTTGTTATTCCGAAGAATTTGTAATCAACAAGGAAAACGTTAATTTCCCAGAATATAATTTGAAAAATGTTTAATTCGAATTGATAATTTTTTCCTCACTCAAAAGAGATACGAAAAATGTGAAAAAAGGAGGGAAGCTGCTATAAATGTGTTGGCCGAAGTTCAATGACTAGTACAATCAGCTGATTTCCCACGAGTTGGCCAGAACGCCAAGTTTTGCCTCGAACGTCACACGTTTGCAGAATACGTTATAGATCTTATCGCAGTCTGTGTCCTTGCACAGCTGTCAAGTCAGAATATAGCTACATCGGAAATAAAGGGAAAATAAATAAATCGAAAGCAAAATTTCTTTTCATTCGTTTCGTGCGTCATTTTCCAGGCAATTTTTCTTTATCGGACAAATAGTTGCTGCGGCCCTCGTCGTTATCGCGTATTGTCACATGTTTCATTATAATTCTCATTATTGTCGACGCCATTTATTTGTTTTCTGATTTATTATTACGAAATAATACAATTTTGGATCAATTGGAATGTCAATTCTAAGAAACTATCGAAACTATTTAAAACGGTATTTCACAAACTTTTCGTGACCTTGAATAATTTTGTCGCATTCAAATTTCGAAACCTGTAACCGAACTGTTTTTTTTTTCTGGCTTTTCCCGGCCGTTTGAGAGTTATTTTCCTGAAAAATCTTTGTTGTTGCTATTGACACGCAAAGAAACTGTATCTGGCTGGGCTTCAAATTTCGAGCTAAATATCATAAAATTTTGAAAATTCTGTGCCCGGAACGTCATTTCTCGTGAATGGAATGGCAAAAAGTTTAAAAAGTGCCTTTGAAAGTTTACGACACGTTTTAAAAATTCTGTATTTTTGTTTCGAAGAGCCGTCGCTAAAAAAATAAGCGTTATTGTTCGCGTGTGTACCTACTCGAGCAATGAATTGTATAGAATTTATAGCAATTATGACACAAAGGTTGTGTATAAATACGATTACATTGAGCGCATGTGCTTATAAATGCTTTATCGAGACTGAAGTGCGGCAACGGAGTGAACGTAACATTGAAACTCTACTTCCGTCAGATATAAACAGTCGAGAACCGAGTAGTATGACCTTCAGCGATTGTTGACAATCCGTAGAGCGCAGCAACGCCGAACGATGTCAAGAAGATCGAAATAGGTATAAAAGTGCAATCGCATTTTAAAACAAATCAGCCTTTTGACTCTCCAATAAAATCGAATGCTTCTGCGAGACTTTTTCTTCGCATATCTAGTCTGCGAGGTCGTGATTTTCTTTCGCGACGTGATTTATTGTTTTCAATGTGAACGCAACCACGTGATTCCGCTCGATATATTGCAGGGAAGGTTAGGTTGCATTCCGTTGCTCATTTTTAAACCGCTGTTCGGAGGAAAATTAACCCTTCAAGTGCACACATTCTATAAGTGCATATTGGGTGACCTGAGCTTTTTTGTTTTTTTTTTTTTTCGAGATGGGTTTTGTAGTAAATTTGTCCATAACTTACGTATCCCGAAATAAGTGTCAAAAATTTTTCTATAGAAATGACGCTACGCGCTCGACGAAAAGCTCAATTGGTGCATTTGTTGGTAAGTTAAAGAACGTTTAAAATTTTCGGTCCTCCAGGCCATGTGCAAAGGACTGAGATGCCAAAAAGACGACAATCGCAATTTGCAAGATAATTTCACAATTCTAGGTCAGCACATCGATCGAGATAAACGGCGAAATGTTTAGCAAGGAAATATATAATGACTTTTCATTCTAGTTTGTAGAGTAAAAACGAAAATCGAAGGCTACTCACCCTTTTACCGAGTCTTCCGAGACCCGAGGCGTCATGCGACACAAAAAGAAACGAACGCAGTCGTAGCGTGGGGACAGATAAACAAATAAATACGTTATCCGTACGCAAGCATTTGCGAACTGGTTGAAAAATAATTCAAAATCATTTGTAACTCCACTCGGCACTTCGTGGGGCAAAAAATCTCGGCCAACTTTTCACGATTCTTCACGATTACGGTGCAGTAGAAAAATATACATCAACCGAGCACTTGTTGCTGATAGCACGATACTAAACAACTGAACATCGAGGCAGTCACATTGACGTTTTATGACAAAAATCTTGGCGAAAAAGCACTTCAAGTCTTGCACACTGCAAACTGAATGGACGAACGCGTACGAATAATCGTAAATTTGTTTTCGTCGCTCGGGAGACTTTGAAAGCGAACGAAGCTCGAGAAAAACGAAGTAGACACTACGCGTGTTATCGCGCGAAGTGATATTTTTTCGTTGACGTCTGCTCTGCACAGCCAAGAACGCACCGACTACCGCCTCGTTAGGTTCGAGCGAGCCAACAAGTGCCCTTGTATGTGTGTGTTTTTGTAATCCCCCACTCCGACTCTTCGTTGTGTCCATTCCGAGAAAATGGGGAACGCGGAAAGCAGTTGTCTTCGATTGTCCTTTCCTTAAATTTGTAGTGATTACGAACTTTAGTTGAGACGATCGAATTTCGATTTTCCATGTGTCGACACGGTTCGTGAGATAATGTCGAAAAAGAAAGTCACGAAAAATGGGCGGGATATTAAAATATTTTTGGGCTGAGTGTTGTGCCCGCGAAATGGATAGCCAATCGAGGGTAAGTTGCGACTCGACGCCACCAAGCGGACATTTTGAGTTTCGATCAGTTGATGCCGGTTGAGCGTCCCTACACGACACGTTTTTCGCGGTACCGCGTTGTTTATCGCGGTGAAAATGTTGCGTGTTTACTGTGAAAGCTTTTGCGACTTGTTTACGAATAGAAAACAAATACGATGTCTGTTCATGATGTTTTTTCAAGAATTCAATCGATATAGAGCGTCGTTCATCTGATGAATACGGGATTGAACGAAAAATGGAAAATCTTTTGAAAGATTTTCAAACGGAACAATAGAAAAAAATCTCATTTTACGTCGAAGGGAATAAATGGCGTCACCTCTTGTTTCGGAAGTCGCATCTGTGGGTGTCGTGTCCTTTCCAAAGGTAGGAAATGATTTTTCAGAAACTTGCCGTAATCATCGATATTGTCGTTACGTCGTCAACAATACTGAAAAATATCGACATTACTTTGCGGCTAAACATTCCAAATTGTTCTATCTTTTTCGATTTTCGATTACAAATTTTATTCGGATAGGCTTGATTCCGAGAAAAGAATACGTTTTCTCCGAAAACAAGGAGTAGGCCAGCTTTTCCGCGAAGTATCGCGAGTTTCCGAGAAATGCACGCGGGCATCGAGCACGCAACCAACCCTTCGCCTCAAGGACACGAACGCACATTCAAACCATTTCCGCTGCTCTATAGATCTTATTACTTTAAAAACAATATTTCGTTTCGTTGCTGCAAAAAAATGATTTATTAGTTGAACAGATTTATGACCAGGGTTATGGAAAATTTCTTTTTCTTTCTATTCTCTGTATCTTGGAATCGTATTTCTCTTCGTGTATTCGTTCTTCCGAACATCGAGTACATTAACGCTAAGCGTAAACAAAGAATATCGCGATTAATTGCGAGATAACGTTATCGCATTCGAGTTGTATGCAAAAATGAAACGATCAGATAGTTGCTGCGGCGTCGAGAGAAAATCGGAGCTGAGAAATTTCCATCGAAGTAATAGAAACGAAAGATGACCTTGAAAATAACCTTTCGATAAATAGTAAGAAAAATCGTAATTTTCGTGAAAGTTTCTGTTAAAGTAAAAAGCACTGGAATTACAAAATTCGTCAGTTTATTAAACATAATTTATACAAATGCAATGAGCATTAAAAAACGATCGGTACAAAATTATTCCAACGAACTTTCGCGTTCGCTCGAACGTGCTCACTCGAATATATATTTAATTTATCTGTTCGATTATTTATACAAATTATTGTCAAAACTTTGGTTGCTGCTGTGGCTTCCAAATTTGTCAGGTACAGTTTGAACGAAGATTTGAGGCAATATTCGTCACGCTTTGCCGCGGTCTTGATACATTTTTATTCACAAATATATGAAACGATAGGGATTCCATCGAATAGAATTCCTTTAATTTTTTCTTCATCTCAGATCTTTTCTGATATTATGGGAGGAACATTGCAATCGTGCAATGTTACGGTGGGTCGTTAACCATTGAGACAACATCGTTACTAAGTAAAATTCGAACGCCCTGTAACTCTCTCATTATTCAAATATTTGTAGGCACGATTTTGCTGTCAAATCGCACGGAAAATATTCATCACTCGAATATCTTCTTCCGAATAGATCGAATAATTAATAAAAAACAAAAATCTTAGAATTTTAAATGATTCCATACGAGTTTTCAGAATTTTTCTTGAAAAAGAAATGCTCGATAATTTGAACGATGAAACATCGTTTTTTAATCTATGAAATTTTGGTAGCTTTCAAAATGTATTTACAGTTTTTGATTGTTGACAAAAGGAATCAAGTCTGTGCGTAGTGGAGACTCGTTGAGTCGGAAAGAAGTGCAAAATATTTACATTCAAGATTTCGAGAAAAATGGTTTTTTTTTTCGTGGGAGAAAGAATGAATGCCCTTGAACCGGTGTATGACCTTGGAAAATGTGATCACAATTCTGTAGTGGCGACTCCCCAGTATTGCTGCATTCTCGACGCGTCCTGTTCCAAGGAATCGAGGCCCGCTCTTTCCTGAATGACAGCAAAGTCGTACTCGAGATTGTAGGGCATGAGTCTTTGCAAACTTCCAAAGTAAGCAGCGTTTGGTCCGCCGTTTAGAAATCTTCGTCCACTACCGAAACGCATCATCGGGGCTCTTGGCAAAACCGGATTGAACGATCTCGCGCTGCCAAATCGTTTCGACAAGAATGGCAGATTCGCTGCCAATTGGGGCGTCGATCTCGACTGCCCTCGTCGCAGTGGAACGCGCGCGAGTGTGTCGAGCTCTTTGTCGAACAATAATTGCGTGTTTTGTTCGAGCATGTATTCCCAACATCGAAACTGTTCCTCGCTCAAGGGGCCTCCGGAACGTTCGGAAACTGCGTCCTCTGGCGACGTGAGACCGTTGACAAATTTCCTCCCACCAGTTTCTTGGATCATGACGCCTTGACGATTCTTTGTTGCTGCTCTCGAAGCCGCGCTTCCCAACCATCCTCGTCCCGATGGATGACGAATCTTAAACGTACTGTCGCTCGTCTGATCCGATTGCCCACTCGGCGAACTTCGGTCGTCGTTGTACGGCGGACTTGTGTTTTCTGTGTGTTGGCCATTTTTAAAAAATCGTCCTGAACCGTGACGACTATTTCCGCCTCTGGAAAAATAAAAATACAAAAAATTGCATTTTCGGTTATGCAAACGGTTTTTCGGAAACCGCAACGGAGTTGAATTCTTCGAATTATGATTCGATAAATACTATAAACAAAATGAGCAAATCTTATAAAAGTCAAGCTCGAAAAATGAGTGTCGCTGCCGGTCCCCTGGACCCGGTTGTGTCTAACTGCGGTCAACGATATCGGCAAAAATGAAATATGATAAAAATGATAACGAATCGGATTTCAAATTTCTTGACAGTCCATTAACCTTTCGAGTGCACACATCCTATAAGTGGATATGGGGTCAATTTGACCCAAGGCATTTTTCAAACCGTTGTATTCCGGTAAATATGCATTTTTTGTTTTTCTTTTGTAGATACATTTTTTTTTGTAGTAAATTATCCAGATTTTGTGGCTCTAACTCTTTATTTTTGACGTAAACGAAAATTGAATGCCAAAAAAAATTCGTTGCCATTAAATACCAAAGAATCGGTGACAGAAAATGGTTGGGGTCAAAACGACCCAGTATGCACTCAAAAGGTTAACTATTATGCGTCAACGATTCGATCGAATGAATAGTTTTTTTTTTGTCTACATCTGGGAATCGCCAGGAAGGCATTGGAAATATGACAGACGTAGTTCCGTCGAGCGTAAAGTGGTTGTGAGTTCGAAACGCAATAAAGGCGATCGAGAGATCGCGAGAAACTTGAATAATTTCCTTTGCAACTGATTCCGTGATTATGATTTAAAAATCCATGAACCCAGCCTAAGAATTAGGCCAGGTAAGTCAAAAATTGTTAGCACAGAGCAAAAGTTCTGTGCGTGGAAAGTCAAAGGATCAAGGCTCGAGGGTCGACCGCTAGACCTTCGGACCTTGAGCTTGATCGATCCGCAAACACACTAATCGGTGTTTCTTTGGTACCGAGATTTACGATGAGATTTCATTTTATAAACATCGAAAAGGTGGGTCGATTAGGAGTTTCCGATAAGACCGAGGACACCTGACGGATTCCCAGGGAATCGGTCGCGCGACGTCGAACTATATTTACGTTTGCTGGACCTCGGGCTCATTCGTAACATTGTGTATGAACTTCGTGAACACAAATTAAGGCGATGCCGGAATGTTATGACTTCGTTTAGGAAAAAAATGTTTTGCTTACACAAGCGCCGCGCAGTTTCAACTCAACGATTGTACGTTCAACGCAGCTCGACACATTGCAAGTTGCAAACGAGTGGGAAAACTATTTCAACGGGAATTCGGATGGTTTTTTATTATTTTTTGATAATAATTATGAAGCCCAGCTTCGAAGCTGGGCTTTGCAAAAATTAGCCCCAATTTATAGACAATGGGGTGGGAAACGTGATGCGATAGAACAAGGTCCACCACCGTTTACCGTAAGTCTGTATGTGTTTTTTCTTATGTCGAGTACGTCGATCGAGCTAAATAAATAAACGCTCGAGAGACTCTTCGAATACGAGTTCATAACGATCGTGCGGCGTCTGGCGAGTTTTTCGAGAACTAACGAAACAAAAGCCTACCGCGCATTGCATTGTGGGCACTGGCTGTGAGTGGGGACGGACTTTATTCATTGTTTCGTAACTTTTGAACATGTGCATCGATCGAGATTTAATTGTAGTGAAATCGAAACGCCAGATTACAACCAATGTGGAAAAAAATAGTTTGTTCGAAAGTTGTTACTTGATTAGGAGAAAATTGCGAGCAGGACGAGGCTCGCGTGGTTTTAGTTTTGAAAAAACGATTCGAACCTGTTGACGATGTTCTTGAGGACGCCGTTGAGATAGTAACCTTCGTTGACGTGACAGCAGCACGGAGCAGGAGGCTTGTGAGGATTTGGTTGTAAGCAGCAAGGGCACGAGCAGCTGCCTTCGCCCTGGCCGCGGTTTTTAGTGACGGCGTGACGTAGTTCGCGCATTAGTTGGTCAAGGTCACCGGGTCCGGGTCCGGTAAGCCTAAGAACAATAACGCTGATATTGTCCTCTGCTCCGTAGGCTTGGGCCAAGTCCTGGAGTCTTTTCGCAGCGAGAACCGGACTCGCTTCGGCTCTTGCTTCTCTGACGGCTTCCTGGATGCTCAAAACTTCCCACAATCGACGATTCGCGATTATGATGAATTCGTCGTCGTCCTCGAGGTTGACTTCCTCGACGGTTGGGTCGGGAACAACGAGGGGAAACATGGCAGCATTGCCGAGCTGATTTTTAATCAAAACGTTTTTTCTCGTTGGAGCAAGGACCAACGGACCTGCCGCTCGACACAGAACCGCTTTCGCTTCCCCCGAAGCTGCCACTTTTAAACTGTACTTTCTCGATGCCCTTGGATAACCTTGGATCGATGGTATTCTTGTCAAGTGCACGAGTGTCGCGTCTATTCCGTATTTTTGACCGTTCTCCTTCAGCTCTCGATGAGCCGATAACAACGTGTACTTCAGATAATCTTTCGATGTTTCTCGTATCGTACGTTCTTCCAACAACAAACGCGGTATCATTTCTTGCAATGCCCCTGGCGCTTCTTGATTCGTTCCACCGTCGAATATCCCGAAAAGACCCTCCACGTTGCAAAACGTTGGCATCCGCAACTGCGACACGTACAATCTGCCGAAAGCCACAATTTTCAATCATTTTTCAACTCGATCTTCACGCTATTTTTTTCGTTCGATGAATGTTTCATCGTTAGAGTTGTCGAGCTTTTCAATTCGTTTTCTTATCGAAATCGACTGCCTAATTTTTCGGAAATTCAATCGATAATAAACATGATGGCGACTTCTGGTTGTTTATTAATTTTTTATAAAAGAGAAGCTTCAAGAAAATTTAATCGGTGGAATGCATTGATTTATCATTCGATTCGATATCGACGTAGTTTTTGGCGCCAATTTTTTTTCTTTTTATTTTCCAAGAAATCGTTTTTTTTTGTTTTCTATCGAAATTTCTTTCATTTTATAGAATTTTGCTCATTGAATATCCATGAAAAATCACTTTGTCCTACGGCGTTTTTTTTCTTATGAAAAAAACGGAGAGAACTGCGTGCAATTGGAAAATTGTGAGTCTCAGAGTTTCGAACGAGTGCATAATCGAAAGGCTCAGTTTTGCGTGATCTCAAAAAAATAAAAAAAGCGTCGTTACAGAAGATAATCGAGGAATGACTTTGAATTTTGATGAAAAATTTGATTTTTCGATTTTAATTCGCTCCCTGAAGATGCGCAGAAATAAAAATAAGTTGATGATTATTTTTACGTTTCTCTGCTGCCAGCAGTTTCGGAAAAACCCAATCTCCACGGCTGGTCCGGTCCCTTTTCCGATCTGACTATTTCTTGCTGATGCGGATGCGAAGGCAGACTCGCTCTGTTCTGACCAGAAACATCGACCAGCGATACCGGTCGTTGCGATCGATAGACTTGAAATTGTCTCGGATCTACGTGCAGTCTAGTGTTGCATGAAATGTCAAGAAACTGTAGCTGGGGAGGCACCAAACTTGCCAGATTTATGCGGTCCAGTTGATTGTGTGCCAGATCCAAAACCTTTTCCAAATTTCATGTCATTAATTAATTCTTGAAAACATACGAATTTTTTCGCAGAAAAAAAATTTTTAAATTCTATTCCTGAATGAAAATTTATAGGTCGTTGGTGCTTACCATTAATGACTTAGATTTGTTGAAGGTCGGACATGTCAACAGTCGATTTGAATGAACTCTGAGGACCCGCAAATGTTGCAAATTTGCAACATTGTCGGGAAGATACTGCAGGCGATTTCCTGACATGACTAATTCTTCGAGATCCGACCACGAGGCGATACAACTGAAACAAAAATCCGAGATAAATCGACAGGCTCGCGGAATTTCAAAAATATATTTTAAAAATTTGCGCAAGTTGGAGCGTCGACACTATTCTTTTGAAAATTTCAAAATGCCGTAGAATTCGTATTTTTCTAGCAATTCTAACAAAATTACCAGAGAATCAAGAGATTGTACAGATTCACATCTGTGCAAATGGGAGCCCTGTAGCTCGCACCGTTCTCGAGTTGTGAACGTTTGAATTTTAGAGTGCCAAAACATACACACGCACACACATCCGGACATTTTTTCTAAACATGATTTTTCCATGTTTTGGGACATTCTAATGTATTACTATGTCAAAACGACTTTATTTAGGATTTTTTCAAAATTTAGTATAAACGTTCTTGGCACCGAAACTAACAATTTTTTCCTCTGAAGAAAAATTTTCCGACGTTTACAATTCGAGATATTTAATTTCCAATTTTTTATTTTTCCCATCTAAACGCAAAAAGGGAAAGAAACGCAACTTCAAGTTACACGCGTTTAGATGGGAAAAATAAAAAATTGGGAATTAAATATCTCGAACTCTAAACGTCAGAAAAATTTTTTTCAGAGGAGAAAATTGTTAGTTTTGGTGCCAAGGACGTTTATACTAAATTTTGAAAGAACCCTGAATAAAGTCATTTCGTGATAGTAATACCTTAAGCACATTAACATTGAAAACTAAAAAAAAAAAATTTTCACCGTCACATAGTTTCCTTTATGATGAAGCAAAAACAACAATTTCGTAATGAAAGGATTTTTTTTTCACTGAATTTTGTTGGAAAATGTAGATTCGATTATTTTGTCGTCAATGAAGGAATTACAGTGCTCTTTACCTTTCTGGCAACGTGTCCAAAACGTTGTAGGCCAAATGCAATACCCTGAGAGCCGGTAGTTTCGCGAGAGCATCGAGAGCCGTGTCGGTCAAACAATTTCCAGTTAAATAAAGTTTTTCGAGGGAATGACAACTCGAACGATTTTTAGAAGCCACGTCATTGTAGGGAAGCTCCGATAATCGATTGTTCGAGAGATTCAAAACTTTCAATCTGAAAATAGAAAGGCATGATCAATTTAGTTGCATTATTCAGAGTCAATTTTTATATTTTTTATTTAAAGAGGCAACAGACGTCGCCCTTACCGTTCTGTATTCGCGAAAAAGCTCGTCGGCAATGCAGTGAGTGCGTTACCCTGGAGAGTGAGATGAACGATGTTCAGGGGATTTCGCGGGGGTGGAAGCGCCTGTAATCTGTTGTGGGGAAGGTGAAGGACCTCCAGCCTCGACGGTTGAGAAAGCAGGCGGTCCGGAAGTGCGGTAAGGGCATTGTGCGAGGCAAAAAGGGCTCGCAGTACCGGCAAATCCGGTGTCCATTCTGGCAGAGTTTCCAAAGAATTGCTGCAGCAATTAATTTCATAAATATCAACGAGACAACTGACACGCGGAATCAACGACAAAACTTTAACAATTTTTCTACATCCGGTTCTCTGCGATTTCGTTATAATTACAATCTATTAAGATTCACTCACTAGGAAACGTCCAGATGCTCGAGATTCATCGGGACTGGTTCGATAATCAATTTTTTCAGCTCTGCAATTAAACATTTTTCTCATTAACTCTTCGTCATTAGCTCACAACTAAATAATTCTTCATTTTTGTCCCATTTCTGGATGAAACTTTGAAAATTAATCGAAGATGGTTGGTCGCTGAAACTTTTGTTGAATCGGTTCGTTTTTCCCAAGTTCCAAGAGTTTATATTCCCAAAAAAAAGAAATGACAGTTCACTCGAATTTGTTTTTTATAAATGAAAAATTGTCAATTTTTTATTACAAGTCAGAAAATTGAAATTATTATTCAAATCGATCTCACACGTGATGCGAACGAGGATCGTTGATAGATTTTTTTATGAAGAAGAAAAAAATTGTTCATTGGATGTGTCACTCACTGTTATTGCCGGCTATAAGCGAAATGAGATGTCGACCGCACAAAGTCAATTCCGTTAGCGCGTTCCGAGCACATCGGGCACTCTGCAATCCCTGCAGTGCACTGACGTCCAATTTCTCAATACTGTTTTCGCTCACGTCAAGATGAGTGAGATTCTGCTTGACACCAAACAAACAATAAATCGCGTGTCGAACATTAAAAAACAAGGCTAACCCAACGAAATAGAAAAAATATATTATCATTTTTGTTTTTAACGATTCGATTGTTTTTCCCAAACTTTTAGCATTTCAAACTTACACCATAATTGCCGAGTATTATGCTGCCTTTCAGCTGATTATTTCGCAGATTTACTTTGTGCAAGTTGTTCTGAGTGTTCTTGTCTTCTTTGCAGTTTTTCCCATGATCGATTTTCGGGAGAACGTCCTGGAATTTAAAGACAATGTTTACTTGTTGACTCGTTAAATAAAACTTTCGATCAATTGGCAGAAAAATTAGCGAGCATTCTGACTCGGCGCGGCCATGAATAATTTTATCGACAGTCGCAGCAAAAATGATGAGCAAATCATCGTAATTCCTTGTCGTATTGTCTGAGAGACACGCTGAAAGAAAAATTTTGTTGGAAAAGGCTGATATTTTGTTCGATACGTTCGACCAAACGCTTTTTTTTTTTTTTTGCATAATCCCAAAAATTGTGTCATTGCGGCAAGAAATATTCTAGAAAGTCTCTTCGGAAGCAAATTTTTGTCGATCCGATCGTAAAGTTTGCTGAAAATTTCGTTAAAAACCAAATATACTGCCAACGTAACGAAAATTTTTCAAATTATCCAAAAATATTTAGTTTACCGTGTTCAACAAAATATCGACGATTTTTAACAAAATTTCGTTTCCAGTGCACGTACGTAGAAAAAAGTGACGTTAGTTATTTTTCATAATGTTATAGAAATTAAGTAAAATTTTTAATTGCTGGTTCGACATCGAAATAGACACGATGTCAATAGGGAAATTGGAAAAACAGGGAAACAGGCGAGATATGATTTTTGGTCCGTGTGACGAGTTTGGTTTTCAATGAAAATCTTCTGATCCTAATAAAAATGATGAATTTGACTTTTAATTCGAATTCGTGGATGAATTTTCGTCGTACATCGCGTCGCGATAGACTTTTTTTATTTTCTGATGATAAATCGTAGTGAATAATTGACTCACCGTCAAAGCGAGAGCTCGCATATTGAGAAACAACGGAAGTGTCGTTATCAGGTTATCCGCAAGCGAGAGAATTTTCAAATTTTGCAAGCGTCCCACTGCTTCTGAAACTCTCTCGATGACATTACGATCCAAGATTAATTCTGCGAGGCTGTAAAAAGAGAAAAAAAAAACGTTGTTTCATCGATTTTCCTTTTGTGTCGTTTTTTCCGCGAGCTCCTTTCAAATTAATCAAGTATAATTTAAAAAAAAAAAAGGTGCACAAAACTTCATCACAAAATCCAATTTCGAGACGTGAATTACGAAAAAAAAAATGAGCATCCGATTCGCGCTAACGAAATTGACTTCGTTACGTGTTCGACATGCCGATTGCGATGTTACACACTCCCTCATTTATTTTCCCTACGAGCTGAGAACTCGTATATACGAAATACGAAACCAGTCAAGCTAGGAGGTTTGGAAAGGCTCGAGACTCACCCACCGGATGTACCAGTCCCGTGAAAGCTTCGAATTAAAGTGAAAATCACTATTCTGCAGTCGCTTTTATTGTTTCTTATACATTTTCGATATAAACTTTGTACAATCGTCATGATTTTAATAATCGGCAAATTTTCCTTCATCGTCGAAACAAAATTTGCCCGTAATTCTCGGTGTATTTACGCGAATCGTACATTTTTATGGGTTTTTCGAATTTCTATTAAATTTATTGTCCACATTCGCAAACAAAATACGCTGCCGATATTTTTTCGAGATTAACCCTAGAGTGGTAATCTAGGGTCAAAAACGACCCCAGGCGCCTTCTCTCGTGTTTTATCGTTTTACCCCATTTTTAACTAATTTTTTGACTTTGAGCGAAATTGCCCCAGGCTCACGTTATCCTGCATTAAAAAACGAAAAGAATGAGCCCAAGTTGAACCCTTTTCGTTAAATTTTGCCGAAGTTATGAATTTTTCAAAATTGGGGTCATTTGTGACCCCAGGTTACCGGAAATACAAAAAATCTCCAAATATTCACCTTTTGTAGTTCCGCAAGTATCGTTGTTTTTTTTTTTTTTTTCTCGAGCTTAGACACTTTTTTGTAATTCCAAATCGTTCATTTTTGGATTTTGGGAAAAATGATTTCCCACGCGCATTGAAATCGACGGATTTATTGGTTTGGGTTTAAAAATGACAATGGGACCTTTATCGTTTTGCTTGGAGGCTCGAAGAAGAGACTCGGACGGAAACCGTCAAAGGAAATCGCGGGAGCGTGGCAATGACTCGAGCAGTCCGGTGCGGTGCACTCGTCGAGATTCGCGCCGAACAACTGAGTCTCGTGCTCGAAGACTCGAGGTACTCTCCGAATATTACGAGACTCGGTCACTATGGAACAAGCGGAAGAAATGAGTTTCTCGTATATTCCATGCACGTCCTATCCCTTCCTTCATATTACACTCAACCGCCTATACCGAATGGCTGACCATTCTGACGCAACACAAAAGAAATTACCGTCTGTATAACCACCAGAAGTTCAGAAACCACACGAAACATGTAACAATTTCAATCTGCCAATAATATCCTTCGCATTTATTTTCGCAACGATATTCCGAGAGCAGCGAGGTTGCGGAAATCCTCATCCAAAAAAAAAAAATAAAAAATACAAATAAAAAATGAAAAGTTTCGCTCGATAGCAAAAAAAGTTCGTAATTTTCTTTTTCTTTTATAAATAAAACACGAAATTGGTACATTTTTAGAAATGTCGTGCCTCAATCTCTTTTGATCGAATGTGTCATTAATTAATGTACGAATTACGTGAAGTTACACAATTTTTCGGAGGGACTGAAAAAACAAGAAAATCGTGTGGCACCGTTGGGGAAAAAAATGTTGTGCATCAATTGTTTGCCGAGTTTTATGCACTGTAGAGCTTGTTATAAATTATTTGAGAAAATGCGGACAAAGTATTGATGAAACGTTCGCTATTGTTTCGAAACATGCGACACTTTTGAAAAACTAGGATAAACTTTATTTGACCATGGGGAGGAGGGTAGCTCGCAAGTGTCTCGCAAAATGAATTTGGCAGGTCCATTCGACATAAAATACATTATTCCTCTTGCCTGGAATCCACTGTATGGTTCGCGGTGAATTATTAATTCCATTTGTTTCAATAGCAACCCAAATTTGTCGCAATTTTCGCAATGAATGCAGAATCTTAAATATTCATTCGGCGTGTTCAATTGCGAAAAAAAACTGCGATGAAAAATTCAACTGGTGAGTAAAGAAAATGTTCGATGCGAACTTACACAATAAAATTTTCCACACGCGTTCTTCTCATTGTTTCAATCGATTGTTGAATTTTGATTATTTTTAATTTCGTCGAGTTGACGTTCGAGTTTACGGTCGATCGGTCAAATTGTTTCCAATTATAAATGTAATTCGATAGGAAGAAAAATCGTGACGTGACAGCGTTTCGTTAATGAGGAATTTTCTTTTCAAGTTTTGCCAGTAGAAATATGATTCGAGCCTTCCTAGTCGTGGAAAGGTTTCTTGGTGGGTTCAAGTCCGCTGATCCCGAACTCTGTTCTCTACGCTCCGGTAAACGTGTGCGCGGTCGAGAGGTGAGATGCGATACTCTCTTTTACCGCAAACGAGACTTTTCTTTGACGAAGAAATTTCGAACGTTGTGTGCCGCGTTCCTCGGACCGTGGATGTTCATATTTCTTGCAAAATTTAGCAAATGAGTCAGTGTTGACAAGAAATTGATACGACGATGCTTTTCGTTCCGCAATCATTTCGATGTGAACGGAAATTAGTTGAAAACCGTGACGTAGGAAACACCCCCCGGCAATGGCAAATCATTGCAAGAAATCGTTATGCGTAGAGAAAAAATTTCTTGCATACAGTCTCAGCAAAAAATTGCGTCGGATCAAAATCCATTTAGTTTTTTTTTTATCCCCCGATATGGTGCATTCAATAAAATATTCACCGCTAAATGCAAAAGCTTGGATTTGAAACGAATCATAAAAAAAGATCAAGAACAAATTTCACGTCGAACGAAAAATGGAAAAAAAATGTTTTTACACTTTTTTGTCGTCCATTTTTTTCTCAGATCGTAATGAATGTTGTTATTTTCACTCGGTTAATTTTTATGGATATCGATATTTTTCGATCGTTTCATTTCTTTTAAAAAAACGATCGCATTTACGATGGACAATGATTGTTAGCTATTGTCTGTCTGCAAAGCATAAAGTACGGTTCATAAACTTCCTTTCCGTTTTAATGATAGAAAAGTCATACGAGAGTGAAACCGATAATAACAGTGACAGGGAAAGGAGAACATTAATATTATTTCCGCCATAACAAAAAGCTGGACAATGCCACAATTTTTCATTTTATGCAGTACTTTGGAGTAAAAAAATAGTTGAAATAAAAGTGAAGGATGTTTTTTGCGATTTAATTAAAAATATTTTGACGAAACGGAAAGATTTCGGTTCGTGGCTGGCGCGTTTTGCTTTCATGTACGCGATACGCTATTTCTCAACTGCGTTTTACCTGCTTCCATGGATTTATGGATACGGTATGAAATTACTTGCGAAAACCGCGATGCTCGAGCACGAGCTTCGATCCTCGAAACATTGAAGAAATATACAAGCATTAGCGTGTGGGGATTGTTATAAACATACCGAATAGAAAGTCTCGACTGTGATAATTCAACGAACAAGTTTCTGTACTTTACGCCCTTTTTCTTTCACCAAGTCGATGCATGTTAAACATATGGGTGCCTAATGTTCGCTCAACCCACGATAATGTGCACTAGTGCGTGGATTCCGGTGGCCTTTATATGTCTGTGGCATATACAGTAAAAACTTCTTTACGTGTTACTCGTTCTCCTACTTTAACGTGAATTCATTCCGTTTATTTCAATCTCATCATCTCCGTATTATTATTAATATTTCCATAATCACGATATTTCAATGATTTTTATTCATATAACGAACGAAATTCTCTTCCTCATAAATTTTCTGACTCTCGATACTCTCGAAAATTCCCCAGAACATAATTGACCGGAAATCTGTCCGTCGAGATCGTGAAAAAATCGATTTTTTTACAAGAAATCTTTTTTTTTTCGTATTTTTCCCAAAATGTCTACCATTTTATAGAATTTTGATAATCCACCAAGAATCACTTCGTCATACGGCGTTTTCTTTCGTATGGAAAAAAACGGAGAGAACAGCCTGCAATTCGAAAATTTCGAGTCTCAGAATTTTTAACAATTGGGCAATCAAAATGCTCAGGTTTCCATGAGTTTTGAAAAGCTGCACACCGCGACTTTTCTTTGTTCTCGAGCTACTATACCGCTTGACCTGTAACTATACTCGATGTCTTGTGGATTTAGGTTATTTTTTTTTTTTTAATCCGTGATGAGTATGGAGGTCAAATGGGTAAGTAACCCGCGGAATTTCTGATATACGAAGTAGCATGGAGAAGTGGACACGGTGTACGCGAGAAGCTTCGGTTTTTCATTGGTCGGTTGCTCGAGACTCGCACTCTCGGTGTTCACACCGTAGTTCCTTCTTAAAGTCACATATACATATGCGTATAAATCGTAGAGTCTTGCCAGGTATTGAAGGAAGATGGTTATACAGATCCTTATGGAACGAGCCGCATTGACTGTTCGCCAAAGTTTTGGAAACTTAGTTTTGGAAGGTAATCCCTGCTTTGGGGCGTTTTCGTAATTAAGACGAGGACCCTTCAGGAATGAAGAGACTTTTAGCGACAAGGGTTTTACGACGATGAATCACGAACAACGATTCCATATAATATGGATTCTACGAGAAAACTTTTAGCCACTTTTTTAACTTGGTTACTCGGTTAAAGTTTAAGGGCTTGAGTGCGAGAGAAAATGATCAAGTTATTGCATCGATTACGCGAGCTTTAAGGACTTTGTTTTTCAAGAAAAAACGTGATTGATGATTAATCGTTGCGATTGAGAACGAGAATTCAGACTTGAGCATTTTTATTTCGTTCGACAGTTCCTTAAAAATCGTCCATTCGCGGGGTGCTCCTTAAGCTCGAGGTCAACAGGTTCTCATTCATCGGCTTGTCCTCGTTCGACTTTTACTTTTGTGCTGTTGAGTTTGGTATGGCGATGTAATTGAGTTGTAATCTTTTTGTTTCGGTAGCAAGTTTCCGAACAAATTTAACATGTGTGGACTCTTGCGACGATGAATGTAAAGTTTGAAAATAAATTTGCATACGACTGGCGAGAACCGGGGAGCATACAATCTCCAAGTTTGCGGGCAAAAGTATCGGAAGAGAAGCGTCACAGGACAATATAATATCGCAATCTTGAAATTTCAGCGTGTATATAAGAAAACGTCGTCACGTTCATAGAACCGGAACGAAATGGTTGTAAGGTCTGGATATGAGAAAAGTTTCTTTACTTCTCTTTCATTGCAAGAAGTAGAAATCAAGTTATCAAACATTTTCCAGAACTATAAATACGATACAGTAGCGAATGAGAAATGTGGAGTGTTGGTCCTCGGTTGTATGCCAAAGGCCTCGTGTCACATGCAATGCGAAATGCATTGACACAGAAACTCACAATAAACTTGATTATTGACAGAAATGAAACTATAAAGAAACTTTTTTCGCACGATATCCTTAAAATATTGACTCGAGTCAGTTAAACAGGAACGGACTATTTTCAAATTTTTGAAATTATTAACAAACTTGGCTAGAAATTAAAAAAAAGACTGCTCAGCAGTAAATTGTTGAATTATTCGCAGATCGGATTCGGTCACAGGAAAGTCTTTGGTCTATTAATTAAAGAACGCGTGTCCTTCAGGCTCAATAACCCATTTTCCGGTAACCTGGGGTCATAAATGGCCCCAATTTTGAAAAATTCATATCTCCGGTAAAATTTAACGCAAAGGGCTCATTCTTTTCGTTTTTTAATGCAGGATCACCCGAGCCCTGGGCAATTTTGCTTCAAGTTCAAAATTAGTCAAAAATGTGGTAAAACGATAAAAATCGGGAGAAGGATGGGAAAAATGGGTCGTTTTTGACCCCAGGCAACTTTGAGGCTTCCAGGCTTCCAGGTTTCAAAACCATTCCGACTCTGTCGAGTTGGTACTGAAATTGAACTGGGTTCTTCCCAAAAGTTGCATAAGTTTGATGCAATCGTTGATCGAATGGCCGATGCGGATAAAAAATGAGAATCAATGTCAGTTTTAATCCCAACACCCGGGCCATCGTGAACTCACGTTTGAGATATTCGAAGAAATAAATAAAATATGTTAATTATTTGAATAGAAGGAAAAGAATCGTTCTAATTGCATGCATGAATAATTTCAATTGGATGTTTGAGCATAGATTTTCATTTTGTAGATTTAGAATTAATGTGTTCAGTCGTCTTGTGCAAATGGATATTGAAAGGGCAAGTTTTCATTATTAAACGAGACTTCTCGGTTACCAGCAGCTTTGATTTATCTACGGAGTTATCCCGAGAAGATATATTTCACTGGTTGATAATAGATATAGATAAATAGACGAGCTACACGGCGCAGATAACGTGGAACACAGACATATTCATAAAGCCGAGTATACACACACGGGGGATAGTAGCGCGATTTTATCCCGTGTGCATTACGGCAATGCGGATGAGCGAATGCTATCGCTGCAATAATTCATCGCCTACCTTATTCCTGCTAATCACGCCTGCTCCGAATTAACGCGCCTCTGCTATTTGACGTTGCGACTCACTAACCATTCGGGTCAATTTTAATTATCACCATTACGTTTTTTCTACCCTTTAATTTACTCGCCAAATATAATTTCGGATAAATATTTTTCCGATACATTTTCTCGTGTACACTGCATGGACTTTCTTGGCAAGCGTCTACGTCGTGTCTCGTTGAATTATTATCGAACTCTGGTGGCTATCGAGCGGTCATCCAACCGAATACTAGCCTCGGCGAAACCTTCGCCGGGCTTGGAATATCGCCAGAGCCACACATCGACCTCACACTTCCTTTTTCGCCATTCCAGTTCGTTAATTAATTCGGACAATCTTTCAGTGATATTAGAAATCGGACGTATCGGAGAGTTTCAGACGCGCTTTATCAATCTACAGACTCTGACGAAGCGTGTAATGCGTCCCATTAAAATAAATTTAATTGTACGTCTCATCTCGTTATGCACAATTACTATTAATTAATTCGCAGCTACCAAAAGGTCCGCGGGATACCACTGTGTTTCGGATAATATGCAAACTCGATTTTCCGCTAGGAATCATTGCTGTATGTTCGCTATAATTCTATTGGCCATTCTACCGTGCATCTGTTAATAACAATTGAATAAACAATGTACAATGGATATTTGTTTTTTTTTTTTTTTTTTTACTGGCAATTTATTGCGATTTCATGCGAGCTCTTCGTCATTCGTAATAGTAAAGATTTCGTTGCTTGATCGTTTCATTGAAATTCGTGACAATTTGCCTGCTGCGTCAAGATCGTTGCTCAATTTTCGGAAATATTGACAACGCGATGCTAAACTCCACTGTTTAGGAATTACTGTACATTTTTTTTCCGATTGTTCGAGGACAATTTTGATTCGAGCCTCATGCGCGAATACAAGATTGTCGAAAGCTCGTACGTCACGGAAAACTATCTACGTATTTTTAGTTCGAATCGGAATCTTTACTCTTTCCAAGTTTTCGGTAAATTTACTAGAGGAAAGAAATCTCCTGTGGAAACTTTTAATGGGAACGGGTCCTGGCGAAAAGAAACTTTGCTCTGGGTACTGGCGTACGACCATTTAAAAAAAAACTTACACACACGAACCGGAACTATCGACTATAAACTCACTTGACTAGTCGATGAATTTCGGCAGGCACTTCCGCGATTTTATTGTCCGATAAGTCCAGTGTGGTCAGTAATCCAACTTGGAAAATTTCTCTCGGCACAGACTTCAAACCGTTGCCTCCCAGTCGCACTTTTCGAAGACGAGGAAATCTATTCGACATAAAAACCAACAAAATGATTTTGAAAGTTAAAAAAACGTGTGAACAGTGTTGATTTTTTTAAATCTCAACCCTGCGAGTGCATACTGGGTCGTTGTGACTCAATATGCGAATCTTTTGGCATTTGATTATCGTTTTCGGTAAAAAATAAATTCCGGACCATAAAAAACGTCTCTACAAAATAAAAAATGCATATTTAACGGAATACAACGATTTGAAAAACTTCTTGGGTCAAATTGACCCGAAATGCACTTATAGGAGGTATGCATTCGAAGGGTTAAGTATTTTTATTCGGATTCGAGCGAAAAACTCTCGTTCCAAATGGTCTTTGAGCAATTCGTAAGATTCAGAGTGAACCTGCCTTCGGAATCCGAGCAATATCGAGAATAATTCGGATTTCCTGCTTTGGAATGAACTTTTTTCACTTCGTTCGTTTTTTCGTAGGAAAATAATCTTGATAATTCATATAGCGACCTTTCTAAAGTGGTCAAGTTAGTATCATCGTTGTTGAGCTGATTTCCGGCGAGCGAAATTTCCTCAATAGCTGGAAAAGCCAATATGCTGTCAGGGATTCTCATCAATCCAGTTTTGCTGAGATCGAGCTGTTTGGGAGACTCTGACGTTTGAGTAGCCTAGAGAACAAAAAAAATAGAAAAATTATTATCACGACCTTAAGAAAGGTTTTTCGAAGAATTCGGGGCAAGTAATTAGAATGTTAATGTGTCAATTGCGTTCACCTCATTTTCCAACGAATCAGTGTCCATCGTATCTTTGCTGACGATAAATTTCCTCATAATTAACTTTTCCAAGCTCTACAATTTCCCACAAAAGTTCACACACTGCTTCGATGTATTGTTTTTGCGTTTGAAAAAAAAATAATTGTTCATACATGCTCCACAACTTTTCGTCATTCTCATTCGATCATTAAGTTCGATTAATTAATTGTTTTATATCGCGTGCAATCAACTCAAATACCACGCGATTAGTTGGCGTCTGTGTAAGAGAAAAGCAACGTTATTTTCTCGTTTAATCGATCGGGGAAATTCGTCAAGAAAACGTTAGCCACGCACACACCCTAGGAAACTAACTTTATACGTGCGAACAATTTTTCTCGTATAATCCTCTATATTTTTCTTGCGCCCCTTGAGCCGGCCGAAGGACCAAAACGTATTTCCGACTTGGAGCTTATCGTTGTGTTATATACACAAGCTTAATGGCGATAAAGTGTTCACTAAGAACGAGCGAGCGAAAAACTTATTGTTGCTCCTTTGCCACGGAGCTTAAATTTTGTGATATTGTTACGAGTTTATTTTCGGCGGAATTTTCTATCCTTATATTTTTGAGTTTACTTCGTCGCAATAATAATGATCTCGATTGTATCGCTTTCCCATAGAAGCAGAGATAAGAATTTTTGGCTTGACAAGGATGGGAACAAGAAATTTTTAGTCACATTTGACATTATTCCAGAAGTCGCGATTGCAAATATTTCCAATAGGATAAAACGTGAACGTGACAAAATATTTAGAGCTCGTATCGACAACACATTTTATCATTATCCACGAGTGCTGATTTCCAATTAAATCGATTTATGGTCTTCTCCATACCGAGCCTTGTTTTATATTCATTAAAAGCTTCTCCCGTGGTTTCTGTTGCAAGGATTAATGATTGGCACGATTACCAAGACGAAGTCGCGAAGTTGTGTTGATATTTTGTATCGAAGAACGAGGCAGTAAATAATAAACTGTTAATTGCATGAATATTGGGCAATTATCCACTTTGTATATTTTTCCTGGATTCATTCGTCAACGGTGTCGATTCTCGTTGGACGTGTAGATGCAACGTTATTGATTGAACGTTTATTCGTAACGTCATTGCTTCGTATTTTTGTCTCTAGTTCTCGATTTAAACATTTGGAAGTGCGAAATTGCTGCTTCGTACGTTCGTTCGTGTGCTCGTTACGAAATCGTTGTGCGATGCATTCCACGAATTTTTTTCTATAGCGCGTCATTTGTACACATTTATGAAGGAGGAGACTTTATTAAGCGAGGAGATGATACGGGAAGGGCAACATCGAAGCGGGATAGACGAGCGGTGGAGATTTCATGGGTACGAGGTTTTGGAGTAGTTTTCAGTGATACCACGTGACGTAGTATCGGGCGGGAAAAAGAAGATAACTCGGAAACTTAGTAACGTAACGCTCCGGAACGAGGTCTACTACCTTATCCTAGATACACACGTACATACGCACGTACGTGAGCTAGAAAACTCAGTGAGCGTGGCTAGTGTGCAAAGGGACTTCACAGCGCAGATATACGAGCAACAATAAATTGTATCACCGTCTCAAAGTTTTCAGGAGCAGGCCAAGAGGGAGCGTTCTCATCCTTACTCCTTTTTTTCCTCTCCTTCTCTTTTGGTATTAGTATTCGCGTGAGATACGTGAGACTCGATACTGTAATAAAAGCGATACGACACGTCGAGATATATTTATATATCTTTAGTTCATTTAATCGAATCTTCCGTTGGAAGTTCAGCCTCGTGGTTGATTATTGTTGAGGGACAGAGGCTTCAAAGTTGTAATTTGTCAATTTTTTATTCGAAATTTCGTCCGCACGTGTCTGGTTGCTTCTTTCGAACTTTAATGAATCTTGGAAATAAATGGAAAAATCCACCGGAAAATGAGATAAATTCCTTTGCACGATTCACTCGGGATCATCGATGGATCATACACAGATATATGCAGGAAATAAGGGAACGCGATAACGAGTAAGTTTTTTTCGTTTTTATACGGAAGACTTGTCAATCGACATTTCCGTGAAAGGGAAACGAAGAATATTGCGAAACGAATGAGTTTCTATGTAACCGAACAATTCGTATCTCTTTATCTACTGGTTCGTTTAAAACAGGAAGGGAAAATAGCAACTCTCGGGTCGTCTCGCTTTAACCATCTGTCACACGCTTCGCTAACGAAATTTCAATCCAACCTACAGATATAGTCGCGTGAATATTTTTGTTATATATCCGCGATACTGATAACGACGCTAAATATATTCGAGACCAAGAGAGAGAGAGAGAGAGAGAGAGAGAATTCGAGATGCTGAATTCGATTTTAATGGGGACAATCTAACAATCTTTCCAGGACGTTGGTGGATCGGATTGTCCAGGAAACAAATGAGTTTTCTATTTAAAGTGGTATAAAGGAAGTGTACAGTGAAAGCATTCAGATTCTGCTGAAAGATCTTCTCGATCGTCTCGCCGTGATATCGACGAAGAAACGAATGTCTTATTTGCTTTATGGTGCACCATCCAATTAGGAACACGTGAACTTGAATATATGGTGAAAAATGTTAATTCCCATGGAAAAGCTCATCGCCAATTGACTCGTTTCACAAATTTTTTTTTTTTTGAAAATGGAAAAAATCTGTGAAATAAGTGGTTTTTCCAGTTTCGGGACATTGAATTTTATGCTGGAATCCATTATTTTTATTGTCGAAACAGATACGGTGGAAGAATTGTTGCTTTTAAGGATTTATTGTTTCTAGGGAGTTTTCGAGTGGAGAATTAATGCACGACAGGCTCAGTTACAAAAGTTTTTCCATAGTCAACTTTTCTTTCATCCTCGACTTATTTCCCGGGTTTATATTCTTCGGATATTTTGATGGCAATGTCCATCCTGCTGTCTTTTCTCTTTCCTTTAACTTTTTCGACACTTTGCGGGCCTCCTTTTCACCACACGCTCGTTTTTTTTCTTTCCTTCGAAACAAGTTTCAACTCTATCGAGGATTTAGACGGGATGAAATTTATTTTAGTTGCTTTTGATAACGTTCTCTGAGCCATTGAGACTTTTTCTCATCGCGGTGGAAGCGGAGGAAAGGGACCATCCCCACAAACTGATGACAACATTGAATTATTCTCAAATAATCCATCCATTCAAGGACCCTCGTGCAGAAAATTGAGATTTGATTAACTTTCTTTCTCCATATGTCACCACTCATTCATTTACATGTAAAAATAAATATTTGTTTCTCACATTTACGTCGTTAATTACGACGCAAATTAATTCAGCTATAAATTTGCTTCACTTCATTTTTTTACTTGTAATCGAGATCGTAATCACTGAAAATTGGCCCATTTTGGACACTGGTCCAGACTTTTTCGTCTCTTGGATCGTATCGTCGAGATGAATGTGAATAAACTTTTAAAAAATGTATTTGTGAAAAAGTTTGCGTATTTTCACGAGAAACTGATTCACCACTCCGCTGTCAACCGATGCACAAGGTTAAGATTTTATTGTCACTAAAAAAATGTATAATTAATGAGTAAAAATAAGAAATTTTCGAAAGACGTAATAGTTTTTTTTTTTTAAATATCGCACGAGTCTTTGGAAAAATATGGCAACGGGTGCTGGTCGTCGGTTACTGAGCATTGTGTAAGATCACTGCGTGCTCTTCTCCACATCAACCGTAAGACTTACGGAGAATATGAGCATCGGACTTGGGAAGGGGAAGATGGAGTTTGTCGCGTGCCTGAGTCGTGGAACGCAAGCCGGAAGACACGCTTCGCGTGCTTACCATTGCGCAATTTTTCCCTTTTTTAATCCCTCTGTCTTGTTCTGTCTCAAACGCACGGAGAGTGTTATTTTGAGGTCTCGCACGATTCTCAGCTGGAAAGTCGCATTCAACTTTCTCACTTCCTTAACAATTGCTGTCTCGACGCAGATAACAAGCGCATTTCAACAAATGTACTCTCGTTATTTGTTGTTTCTACTAATCATACGATCCTCTTTATCTTTCGGTCTCTTTCGACTTCTCGTAATTCGCGTAATGGAGGCAGTTGGCACGGTGTTGCTTGTTTCTTCCTCTTTACTCCACGTATTTTTTTAATTGCATGCCCATGGACGAAATATGATTTTTCAAACGTCCAGGCACGCGTTTGACTCACTGCCACAGGATAAACGGTCGAGAAAATATTTTGAATAACGCTTTTGAGAATTTTCGAGTCCCTCGGGAAACTTGGGAAAGTAAAAAAAAAAATATTAAACGAGTTTGCTTTTCTGAGTGGCACTTAAATGGAATGAAAAAAAAAGTAAAAAATTACGTCACATAATTATGGGAATGAAAATCTCTCCGTTTATGAAAAGTCACGATGATAAAGACATGATTGAAAATAATTACTGCGTTGCCGTAAGCCTTCAAATTAACGAGCTCGACGAAAAGAAGAGCGCGAGAGAGAGAGAGGGCGAGAGCCTGTTAATATTAGCTAACGGTTTCGATACTTGAAAGCGTCAAACTCGAGCGAGTCCGTGTACAGAGATAGCAGTACTCACAGCAAACATACAACGCCAAGCACTCTTTCCATTTATTATTGTGATGATTATGATTTTGGTTGATCCGCAAAGACGACTCTCATAATGGCCAATTTGCGAATCAATTTCGCGTGCTCCGTTACGCTATTTCGCGAAAGAAAGAAAACTCGCGATCTTTACGCGGCTCTACTGGGTTGTGCTGTTGAGCAGCTTAATTTTCATATCTAAATACGTTATCTATGTTAACGATGTGTGCACACTAGCGTCAGAAAGTTCAACAACATTGTAGGATTGTCTCGACGATCGCATGCTCACGATTCAGAGTTCAAATATTTAATTTCGATAAATTGTGAAAATTCAAAAACGTAATTCCAGTCGAAAAGTCTTTTCGTTTCCTACGTATAACTAAACCATTGAAATCGTATTTAAAAAAATTCTTTTGAGCTCCCGTGCAAAGAAATTCATTATCAAGCTTTTCGCTATTCGTATAAGAAAAGCGCAGAGAGACATACCGTTGGAAAACGGCATAATCGAAACGTCGTTGAAACGAGGAAAGGGATATATGGATAAGATCGTCTGGCTCACAGTTAGATCTTTCGGGCTGAATTTGCATCGCAAAATAGAAGCTGCATAGCAAGAGAATATATAAGGTCGTAAGATGGGAGAAAAGAGGCAACTCTGGTTTCTTCTCTCTGTTCTTCTGTCCTCTCGATTCCTCTTCTTCATGAGCCCAGAGTCACGAAAAGCTCATCCGACATCCCCAGAGAGAAGACTCTGACGCAGAGATGACTGCTCGTTGAATTCCGCTCTGTTTCAATGCTTGCCGAAAGGCTCGAGCTCCGGAATGAATACATTTCCAATAACCTTCTAGAAATGTTTTAAAGAGCAGGGATAATAATTGCTCGATGATTCCGAGTCCCTTGTGCGTGTGTGCGGAAGTGAACGAAAAATTCTATAACACTGTGGCTTTATGCTGTGCTTTGATTCTGTCAAAAATTTGTATCGATCTCTTGGAATGATTTATCGATCTTTTTGTTTTATTACTTAATGGTTGGCCCCTATAGTGACATTTATAGGGAATATATTTTAGTGTTGAAATCTTGGTGATCTTCGTATATATTTTCGATATAATATCCTCTCACAGAGAGTTGTAACACGGTAGACTGTTAATGTCGATCGGAGGGATAGCCATTAAGCGATAACGAAAAACAGAGACAGATAGGCGTGAGAATGGGAGAGAGCGGAGTGTGTACTGTGTAGAATGGTCCAGAGTTGAATCAGCGTTTGAATCGCAGCAGCAGGGTGAGAGAGGATCATCCGATAAGAATCAAACACGCGGGAGAAACTCTCGATCGAGCTTTATTTGAGCTTCACTGTGAATCGAGCAGGTTTAACTGCTTCTTTTTCGATGTATATATATGTGGAACATCCACATATATACAAGCTCATATTACACGGGGAGAGGAGGATATGTTAATCTAGTGGATGGTGATTCAGATGATATCTGTAGTACGTTTTAATAGTTGTAATATCGTACGAAATCCTTTTTATTTATATTCGAAAAAATATAATCTTTTATTTCGTGGATTAATCAGAAGAGATAAAAAAATATTAAAAGCCCTTTTTCTCGTCGGATATCACGACGCACGAAAATTTATGGCTGCATGTTTTATTCGCAGCGAGTAATATTCTTGATAGTATCGTGTCATGGAGCGAAACGACTTTATCGAGGTTCAGAGTTATATTGAAATTTGGATATTCGATTGATTTAAATGCTTTGCAAAATGGTGAATATATTTTTATTCGATTTTGTATATTAATGCTATTCCCTGACGAGATTAGATTCATTTTCCGACTTCGAGGAAATTTTATATTCTTTGCTATTCTCCGAAGACATCGCGTGAGCCTGTTGGAGTTTTCTCTGGAGAGAAGAAGGGATCGCGGTGTGCTGAAATGTTTGATATATCGAATTCAACGACGATTGCCATTTGAATAATGCGACTGCGGGGTGACGTGGCGAAGAATAAACTCTTGTTCCTCAGGGCACTTTTGTATTTTTATCTTCTGTCTTGTTCTCTCGTTCTTTGTACACGTTGCCAAAGGCCTCGAGCTACAAATATATCGCAGGCAGAACAGTCGAATGTGCATTTCGGATTTATAATTTTTATGGCCATTAAGGTAAAAGGCTCATGGCAAGTTTTTTTGAGCTCCTGCGGGTCATACATTTTTTGTTTGTATTTGGATCGTGCTTCGGAGTAACAAAACCCAATGCTAATTTAATTATTTCTCGTTGAATTGCAGGAAATTTAAATACACTGAGTTTCATTCGTGTCAACGTACAGATTTTGGGAACGAAATATTCTTCAATTAGCAGAGCGCGTACACAAACATTTCCGGCTTTTTTAAATCATGTAATATTCTTTTTTTAAACCCTCGGGCCAACTGCACCAATTTGTTTCTCTATACTCGTTACATTCGATGAAAATATTTAGTCAATCGTTCAAAGGCTGCAAAAATAGTTTTCACTTTATTAACCTTTTGCTGCCACGCTCGCTATTGCCTCTTCGTTGACAAACTGGGTCAAATTGACCCGCAACATTGTTCAGTTGGTTTTCATTGAACATTACTGCAATAAGGAAAAAATGAGTCTGGGTCAATTTGACCCAGAGTGTCTAGGAAGGGTTCAATGAGTAAAAATTGCTTGCAATCCTCTCTCAACCGTTTTGGGACAGAAAATCGTTGGGACAGAGATCGTTGGTTATTCGATTTTGAGATCGTGGGCGATAAGAATTTTTCGGTAGGACGCTCACGGTCTCTTTTATGTAATATTTCGAGTGTGGCAGATAAAATGTTCCTTTGATTGGTGATCGTGAGATTGTACGACTGATTTACGATCATTGCCTCCAACGGAATTTCTGTGACCGTGAAAACGAAAGAGACAGAAAAAGAAATGACAAATTGTGTCACGAATCTACCGCTGACTTTTATTCGACGTGAATAAGCTTCTGGTCTCATGCATATGATATTTTACGTACGCTATTTGAATATCCGTACAAGAAAGTTAGCAGAGATAGTGAAAAAGCAGTCGAGCCACGAACTCACATTTCGCGTAAGGAGCTTCCCATCAGTTGCGTTATAAAGTTTGCGAAACTTCAACACTTATACACAGAAAACTTATTTACCGACCACGTAAACCGACCTTTCCATACATTTTTTTATACACTCGACGATGATGAGAAGAACGTTGTTTCTCGCTTCAGTTTATTGCTGTCAGGGGTCACCACTTGGAGTTTCAATTATGAATCCGATCGTCTATATAATTTGAAGTATCGAAAAAAATTATTCGACAAGAACGACTTTGCTTTAAATGATTTATTTCGATGGAAAACCAATGCTCAGTGCGATCGAGCGTTGAAAAATAATCGCAATTATTTCATCAACTCGATTTCTCATCAGTGGCAACGAAATATTTTTAAGATCGCAAGTTAAGACGGACATATTTCGTTTTTATAGGCGAACTCGCTCGCAATACTTTCGTATTAAAAGTTATTCATGCAAGGTCTGAGAGAGTTGAGCTTCATAATTAACCTCGTGGGATAAAGGGTTTTCCTTCGGAGGCAGAGCTATACAGCTATGCCGAGAAGAGGAAAGCGAGAAAGGCTTTTGAATGAACGATGTTTCATAGCTCGACGATGCCTAGGTACCACGAACCTCTTACAATTATGACTACCTCTTTGGACCCACCTCAAAGTGTCCTTAAAGCCGAGAGACTAAAAAGCTCATGGTTGAAAAGCACGATCGTGATTTCCGCTTTGCTGTGGCTCTCAACGTCCGACCCGATGGCGTTTTGATATCACAACACGAATGCTAATATATATGTTTCCATCAAATTATTCAGGCACGCCTCAAGTGGCATTTCGAACGAATTTACGTAGAATATTTTTCTTGCGCAGTAATAAATTGTTGAAAAAAATAATTCCCTCAATCCCAAAAAACACAATAGCCCGAGGAAATACTATTCGAATGCATTTATATAACGTTCGAGCTGTTGCTGCATCCAACATATTTGTTCTCTACTACGAACCGAGGGCACCCTCGATCATTGGAATGTTAAAAATCCGCGCGGAATTAGCACACCGACTGTTCGATGTTGCTTCTTCTTTTTCTTCGGCCAATCCAACCTTTCCATATCTCTGTGTAACTACAGCATAGATACATATTTGTATTGGATTCGCATACGTGACGCGATGCACGTATCTCGAGCATCATTGTTGGTCCGAGAGTTCTAGTTGCAATATTTTTCGTGTGCATCGCTGTAACACCACGAGGAGTATAAAAATGAACAAGAGAGAGGTCTCTCGAATATATACGAGTGATATTTTCATGGTTGATGATACGCTCGGACGGGCGCGGCCAATCAAATTTTTTATTACGATTTTTCGACCTGGTGCATCGATAAAAAAATGTAAAAGCAACGATGTAGCTTGATTTTTTTTTCCCACCAATCCATCATTCTCTCCAACGACTTTTTGGCTTTTTATTATCGAGTTTCGATAACTTTGTGATTCGAGCACCCAATGCTTTCGTATCGTATAAAGATTTTCATGGCTTTATGCATATTGGATATTCGATGTGGATGTTGAGTAATTAAATATTCTGAATACGATGGGATCGTTCGACTAGATGCAGAAGAGGAATCAATTATTTGCGTTTAACAAAATATCGAGTTTCAACGGTTTCTCTCCACGATTCATGGAACGTTGTGGCTACAGCTTCGCGATTGTTCTTCAAGAAATTAAATCAATCATCTTAGAGTTCTCAGAAAAATTAAACGAGGCTTCTTTCTGATCGATGGCTCCATTTTTTTCTGGCCGTGTTTCCAAACGAAAAATAGTTTCGAAGTCACGTGAGAAAATTTCAACGTGCTCAGTATAAAGGAAAGTAGACCAAAAGTGGAAAACTGAAATTGAAAGGGTTATAGGACTTCCTCTCTGTTATTGCGAACCCGTACAATTCGCTTGCAGTTTTAATGAGAAAATCTCCGTGCTAGTACATTACTGGAGGCAGGGTACAGAGCGCATGTGAACGAGATACAACAGGGCTTGTATTAACTTTTAAAACATATAATTAAATCCCAAATTCGAGGTGATTGCGCGGATAAACTTTAACATTTTCGAGGACCACCCCAGGCGATCTCTCGACGCTGCTATTCTCTTCTCCCTGTTTCTCTTCCCCCTGCCTATTTCCACTATACACCGAGAGACCCCTCTATTCATTCGGGAACAAGACTCATTACAATCTCAGAACTTGGTAACGCCCAACGATGGCTAACATCAAATTTCGGAATATACCGTGAGCAAATTTATTCCAAATATCAATCCCATACATATTTTTATTTGCATTGAAACGATTGAAAAGATTTAAAAAACGTGTGTGATGAAAAGGGGAATGGAAAGTTTTTCTGCTATAATTAGTGGTTTTTTTTTTTTTTTAATCCGTTGTTACGTTAAGTGTAACGACTTTTCGTGACATTCCCTGTATCCAATGACTTATACACGCTTTTATTTCGAGTTATAAAGAGATTGTGGAGAAGGTGGACGGGAGAAAGAATTTAAAAAAAAAAAAAAAACGATTGGCGAATAATTTCGCGGGTTTTCCGATTTGTTTCGCAAATTGTGTACGATCACGATCCGGATAAGCGCACTGCTAAATATTCATCATCAGTGTGTCGAGGTAAAGGGAAAGAGAGAGACCGAAAGAGACTATAAAAGCAAGAGTAAGAGAAAGACACAAAGTTGGAGCAATAGAGAAATAGGGATGCTTTATAAATCGCATACAATCGAATATGCGTTTATTCACCCGTTCTGAATAATTCAATGGCCAAATCGATGTGAGAGTTCTCGTCACGATCCTGCAAAATTCAGGGCTTACGACTATCGCAAACTAGATGTGTAATTTATTTCGTCATTTACATACAAATACACACGTGACAGAAACTCACACACACATGTACACGTATTCATAAAACCTTTCACGTTGGCAGCCTGTTATTTGGCTATTGATTTCAAGGAGAAATGTAAATTGACAAGAGATCGAATACCAAAAATACCCAAACGAAAAAGACCAAAAAGTTCTAAATCTGCATCGCCGTTGATAATGAATTGTCAATTTTGAATAAACCCAGATCGCTGTGGGTAAAAGTCGTGACAATACGTTCTTTCCTCTAGTTCAGCAGAAAGTGCGTTAATTTTGTTGGAAACAGTCAGGACGAACGTGTCGATCAAGTCGCGCACGCGATGGTGTTTGCATGAAATGATCGATAAATAAATGTGTTTGCTTGAAATGCTGCAGGCGAATTAGCCAAACTTTGATGATGATGTAAACTTGGAGCTTGTGTGTATATAGATATTAATAAGGGCATGATAAACGAGTCCGAGGGAAAGGGGATGAACTAGTGCTCGTAAATCATTGCCCGGATCGTTTGATAACAGCAATATAGCTATTAATTTCGACTGAAACCACAGCTCGACCACCTGCGATCCTCGTTTATGAAATTGGCATCTCGCATTTCTCTCTCTCTCTCTCTCTCTCTCTGTATATCTCTCAATCACCGGTTAGTACTTTGAAAATTTGTCTAGCATGCCTGATGAAGGAATATTCCACATCTTTGGTCAGCATTCTCCAAACGTTGGACTGAACAATAAATAGTTTTTCGACAAATAAAGTCTCTTGGGTCGTATTTAGGAAAAAAAAGTTGAAAGAAATATATTTCGTGGTGGAAAATGCTGCAGGTTGAATAAAAACGTTGGGTAGTAAATAGGAGACCAACCTCAGAATTTTTAATCCTCGGGTATACTTTTAATCGCCTTTTTATTAGCATTTAAAAAAGAATTTTTAATCGCTCAATTTCGTGTTATGAATTCATACGACTTTTCCTGCTGAAGCATGCCGCGGAAATATTCGGTTTTTGTTTTTCGTGCCGAACGGTGAAGGGCTACGAGTTTCCGAGTATTCACAACGGTAAAAAGTCAGTACATGTAAAGTAGCACTGCGCGTCGTGAAGTTAAAATATAAAAGTGTATCCTCCTCGGTATACCGACGAGTATTTGTACAGAGTTGAAAACTCGAGTCAAAGTTGCTGTGATATTTCAAGTACTTAGGTGAGTATCCTCTTCCAAGGGGGGAAGTATCTTTTTGAAGGGCTGCTTCTCTAGCAAGTCGGCACATTGCGCGGAGTGCGAAAAAGGAATGCTGCAAAGACTCTTTCAATCTCTGGTATAATGTTGACAAGAATTTACATGGGAAATATATGCGCGTGACGTTATCGTTTACTCTTATTTTCCTAAAATCTCAATTTTTATTTGAAATTCAACGATCGCTCTCTGTTTCGTAAATCGACTCCAATTGAATTAGATCGCGATTTTTTTTCGTACGCAATGAATACTTTTGAGGAATACAAAAATTATGCAGAATGAAATAATTGGACATCGCGGATATTCGCGATAACGATCGAGGCATTTTTATTAAGATGGATGTGCGTGTTTTTATTCATTCGAGTGAATCCTTTGATTTGCACTGAGATAATTGTATTTTTGTTTAAATATAAACGTCAAAAAGAAATATGAGTATTTGTACATTCGCGAGATGAAAGATGGGGAAAGAAAAATAATATCTCGGAACGTTTTCCGCCCGAGGTAACATTGTCGAATACAAATTAGTTTTTAGAGTCTCATTAATTATGCGTCGGGTAGCGTGGAGAATTCGCCTCCGCTTTTCCCCTCGCTACTATCGTTTGTTTCATTTTTTCGTAAGTGTGACGAGAATTTAAATGTCTGTATTTTGAGTGTAACGCAAATATAGTTTTTCTGTTAACATCAAGAACGTAATTCGTCGTTATCGTGGAAGCCAAAGATCGAAGGGATGCTATTTCGTGACGTGCATAATGCAAGTGTTATTAATTAACCAAGCGCTCCCGCTAGACGGAGTTTTCCGAGGTGCGGCAACAGCTGATGTTCAACCGGAAACCTCCGATGTTTTGTAATGGAAAAATCGCAAAACCTAGGTCGTTCCCACGCTATGTGTTTACGACTTCCACATGGTGTGTTTTAGCCCCTATAACATGTGTGGTGACTGTCGCACACCGGTGGTTTCGTTGCTTGAATTCATTACTCGGATGTCGTCGATAAAAGCCTCGTAAATCATAAATCGATGCGGTCGAGCTTGTGGTTTTGTCATAAAAAGATCCTCCACACTAACACAACGAATTGACTCGAAACACAAAACCTATTTTAGCCTGAAAATTTGACGTTTTCTCGTTCAGTATGCTCGGGAACTTTTTGTTTGTTTTTTCTCTCGGATCAGCTGACTGGTCAAACAGCTAACCAATCCGTATAATTACAATCTGCCAATAATTGCCAATATTTCGTAGGAAACTCAATTATCGTTTAGGTGCATATCGTTTTAATAATACGCAAGTTAATTAAATGTCAAAATTGCATTTCTCTATGTTTACGTTCGTAGTGCATGAAAATTAATCTCGCGCTTATTCCATAGCTCTGTGGTAAAACGTATATAGGCTATTCCAAATCGAAATATCGTCAAGCTATCTGTCTCATGTGCAACAATGCTGTAACACTCATGTGCTCGCAACTACTCCAACACCTGTTCCCTCGTCGTTCAGTTTCGAAGCCCTTAATATATAATTTAATTAATATACTGCAAAACAGGAGTTTGCCAATGCATGTTTGTACTCATTTGCATCGGCTCGAAACTTGCAACAATATTACAAATTTAATGTTGAGGAATCTACATGGAACAGAGAACGCAATACCAAAAATTATTATGGCATCCCAGTGCCCTGCTCGTATCTCCTCGTCTCTACAAAGATTTTCACCGAAAATATGCACGTTAGCTTTTATTTGAACTAACTTAAAACCCGTTTCGTGTGCTGGGCCAAAGTCTAAAAACCACGATCGCTAGTACGGTAGGTTAACGCTTCCATGAGGCAGTAAAATTTACACTTTAGAATAATTATTCGAGGTGGAACGTCTCTGAGGAACAATAATATATTGTAAATACGAATATTCAAATACTGCGAGATAGAGACAGTGGCGGATTCCTGGCAGTACAGAGTTAACAAGTACAATTCGAATTCTGCACAATCCAACACACTATGTGCATAGACTCGCCCTCCTTGAGGACAAACATAGAAATCGCATTTCCTGCTGCGCGTGAATGCTTTTCTGAGCATCGTCGAAGTGCCTCGATGCGAGTTTCTAGCACTTTTCAACGTTTCTCTCACGTACATTTATTTTCGCTTTCATTCTCATACACGTTGAAATATAAACTGAAGAAACTCTTTCTCGAATTCTTTTCGATCCAGCGAATTTTTCTACAAACCACAGATTCACGGTGACTGCGGTTTTTATTCGGCAATTAATAAATTATCGCTATTTCTCATTTTTTGCTCATTTTTATCGATCAAATCGAGAATCCGCGTTCTTGATAAAAGTCGGAAAACATCGAGACCAATGAAACGGTGGTTTCTTGTTGTTTGTGAGAAATATTTCGCGTTACTGATGCTAAAGGGCCATCGGATACCAAAGATGCAATAAATTTCAGTCATTGTTCAAGGATTTCTTGTTCGGCGTTAATTTCTCAGGCTGATCGAGCACACTCTTCGAGACAGAAGTGCTTTTTTCTTGAGCTCTCAGTGTTTTTCCTTTAATGTCTAGGAGGACGTCCTATTGGTAACCTCAATCTGTATCCCGTGACTAGCGTCTTTGGGGGATTTCATTGTTTTTATCCTCCTGACGAAAGAAACGATCTCTAAAGCGTCTCTCAGCACGTCCTTGTGAATGACGTTGCTCGCTTAGCGCGACGTGACAGCGAGCCATCTCTTCTCTCTCTTCCTTCTTTCTCGAGAAGAATAAAAAGAAATTACGATGAAAGGAGAAAAGTGACGCAAATGTGGAGTGAGGACTCCGGTGATTAGAGATACCGACATAAAAGCGATGATCCTTTCACCAGTTTAATCGTACAATTCCGCCGATTGATCAAGAGTCAATGCTGATTTGCACGAAAGACTAAAAGAAATTTTATCGTCCAATTCTCATCCGAAGAATTATTGGAGCTTTTCAAGTCAAAGATTCAACGATTTTCAATGAAAAATTCTACTCATCAAATTCTTAATAAGATCTCGCCGTTATCGGTTTTTCTTGTCAGTCATTTTCTCCTTTCTCTCGTCTCTTTTTCACCTTTTTTCAAAGTCCGATCGATTCTTAAGAAAATAACAATAATTAAATAATTTTTAGACGAGAGTTTTAATCATTCAACTTTTCGAAAATTGCGTTCTACGTTTTTCCACATTTATTTGGACACATGTGTAAGTTTTCGATGAATAAGTAATCTCCAGCCGAAATGTACTGGTAAATTACGTTCATGTCTATATTTACGATTGCATAGGGAAATGGAAGAAGACATTCGTATGGCTAGAGTGCGACCAACTGTAGCAAATGCGTTCAAATATTAACCAGAGCGTTTTTGTCTATACATTTTACAAATATTTGAAATCGTCGTCCCGGACCCTTTGAACCGGTTTTAGAGAACCTTGAGAGTAATGAAATCGTTTCTAAACTGCGCTGCTGTTTTGTCTTTGTCTGTTCAGAGCTGATGGCAGTTGGCACAGTGCATTTGTCCCGACCCTCATGAGCTTTTCGAGATTACGTGTCTCTCTTTTTTATTCTCTCTCTCTCTCTCTCCCTCTCTCCCACCTTTGACGAATAAAAATTTAAACGATTTTCCTCATTCCAGAGTCTACAGAAACTTTCTGCATTAAGGGATGGATGGGATTTGAAAATTCTGTTTTAGAAGGACGCTTTAAAAAGACCGATAATGAGAATAAAATAGTTTAAAACGATGAGCGAAAAATCAATCTCGAGTCAATGGCGCTTTACCACACTGAAAATGAAATTTTGTTAAAAATGGTCGATATTTTGTTGAACACTAAATATTTTTAGATAATTTCAAAATTTTTTGATAATCTCAAAATTGGAACGACAAAAATTTGCTTCCGAAGAGACTTTCTACAATATTTCTTGCTGCGATGACACAATTTTTGGGATTATTCAAAAAAAACGTTTAGTCGAACGTATCGAACAAAATATCGATCTTTTCCAACAAAATTCTGTTTTCAGTGCAGGATTCCGGCAGTGCCGGAATCTCGTTGTTTGTGCATTTCTTTCTTACCTTCTTAAGCCACCCACGCCACAAATCACGATCCCACGGGTGTTGAAAGCCGAGATAAAGGTGCCTGGTATCTTGGTGATGCTGCTCGTCCTCAAATTCTCGATCCTGCTGATGTTGCCGTTGAGCGTTGCTTACTCGTGGAAAGCCTGTTACACGTAGTACAAGCTTACCAAGACGCGATGGTGCGTAACATACAGCACCACCTACTCCACCCAGCTCTATCCATTCTGGTCGTGAATCCGGACAACCTGAACAATGCACGACAAATTAATCAATCCTCACAAATCCATACCACAAATCTCACAAGGATAAACAGAAAAAAAACTGCAGTCCAGCTATTCGTTGGCTTGCAGATCAACAAGAAGCCGTTGGATGGTATTTAGACTTTGGAGTAAGTATTATTGCAGTTGCCATTTGATATCAAACGTCATTTCATCACAGTGGATCTTATTATCGGCTAGGCCTTGGCTCCGATCCATTGCAACGGATAATTCGATTTTGGTCACGATCTCTCGACTCCATCGTATTGAGTGTTCACTAGAGATACTACCAAGAACCCTTATAATTAAATCATGTCCGGCAGTCTGTCAGAGCACCTTAGCTTGTGAGGCGAGAAAATTGAACATGCAAATGCTTCGGCTAATTCCAAGAATTATAGACACGACATGAAAAACAATTTAAAAAAAGAAAGACGAATAAGCTGTTTGCGTAATCTTAAGATTAGCGTCGTTTGGGATTCTGTGTAAACGATTTTCCATTAAATCTGCTGGCCTGTGTAAACCTGCCATCTTCGTTCTCCGTAAAATGAGAAATACCCAGTCAGCAGTATTTCTAATTTGAATCATTATGACAAGGAAATCAATTATTCAAAATTCATCTTGAACGCAACGATTGATAAATGAAGTATTTCCTGTTTGATCTTATACGAACGGAAATATCGTTTGGAAATTTGTAAAAAAGCGAAACATATGAAGCGAATGATGTTTTTCATATTTCCGTTCGGAATAAAGTCGATGAAAGTCTCGTGCGTGCTCGATGAAGGCAATAAAATGAAAATGCTCGAGTAAATTGAAGCGAAGGGTGGATGACTGGGTTATGCGAAAGGCATATTGCAAAACATTTTTTCCCACCCTCGTCCGTACATCCTTGAGAGAGGTATATTTACTATCAGGGCTAAATAAGTTTTCCCATAACAATGAAGTCAAGAGGTACTTTCGCCGGATGCGTGCGACTGTACTTGACATTGCGAAGGAGAGAGAATCGCGAAAGAGATCATTCGGGAAATGCTGCGTTGTGTGGCAGCTGCCTTCGAGTGGGAACCTCGAATAGTTCAATGAAGACGTACGTGGAATATCAACGAACGCTGCTATGAGAATACATATCGACGTTTCCTCGGCTCCTACATATTTCAAGTTATTCAGAATGATAAAAGTTGAAAATGATCAAATAAAATGTAGAAATGCCAATTTAATTAAGTTTCGAAGAATGAATTATGCAGCGGAAATATGGCATTTACGTTACGAATACAAATGAGCAATTGAAATGATCAGCTCATTATGTTCTCCGGTTACATTTTTATAACGAGATGACGAAGCTTATTCGTCGATTGTAATTATTTGAAAATACACCGCGTTAATCAAAATTCTTTAGTTCGTCTGTTATTCAAAAATACGAAAAAAAGGATTGAACGTTTCCATCGACGTTGAGTCAGTGAAAAAAAAACCATCAAGAATTCTTAGCTAAGGAAACAAAGTTTTCGAAAGTTAGTAACTTTTTCACTTCCTTCAGGTTTCCAAGCCCGAGACTCTTCATCACGAGGTTTCCTTCGGTTCTTCCACGATACGTGTCTTACTATTGAGTATATCAAGCCTGTTATATACATGTCTGAATATCTTGAAGCTTGAGGAAGATCGAAAAACTTGATTCTACTAAAAGAACTCGCAAATCAGTAATTTTGTGGCATTATCGGAATTTCAACGAAGACTTTTCGTGATCTGATACGAACAACTTGATAATAAAGGATTAGATTCAAAGTTCAAAGTTAGAAAGTGTGTTTTATTGCATTTCTCTATTATCGTTGTAAACTTTCTCATTCGCCGGTACAAAATCGTCGGATGTCATTATCGATCGAATTATTGGCGAAACTGAATGATTCGAAGTTTTTTCAAGACCATTCGTTCGATGGTTTAAATTTGATCAACTATTTAAATCTTCGATGACGATCAGAACCCCTAACTTTTGTTATAAATCTTGGAATAAAAATAAAATTCCGATATTTGTGCGTTTCCTTCGGCATTTCTTTACTCTCGACCAATTGAAGCTGCGAAAGTCAACCGGAAGTTGGCCGAGAGGTAAAAATGGCCGTTGTGACTTTTCCGACTTGAAAAGAGCTACCGCGAAGTATTAGAGAACCGAGGGATATCCAAGCATTCCACGAATCCGAGGGCAGCGATATAGTCCTTCGAGGGATCAGTGTTCAGAGCAATTAAAACTTTTCGAACTTGTTCATTATCGGAGGGCGTCTTTCCCTTTTTTCCACCGACCGTTCACAGTTTGCCCACCTTTTCTTTTTTCATTGCTTTTTCTATTTCCCTTGGATTCTTTCTTGGCTCGGAGTTATTGAGTCTTTTTCAAATTTTCTTAATCTTCGCGAAATTAACACAAAGCTTCGACCTTCTACAGCTTTGTGGATTCATTTATTCCTTATTTATTCAACCGTTATTGATCTTTTTCTTAATGAGCAATTTCGATCATTACCTCCAATTGCGATTGAATCTCGCAACGATATTTGCATCAGAATTCTTATTCAACCATTTCCTCGATTTCTGCAGACTCTGAGCTTTCGAATTTTTAGGGCAAATAAATCTTAACAATTTCTCGTCGAACATGGACCAGAATTTGCGATCCCGTTTTTCAATGGAATTGAAAATTCGAGAAACCGATAAAAATCATTCAAAATTTGAAGAAGCATGTAACAATCGAATGTTTGATGGAAAAAAGGTGGTTCCTTTGCTTCCGGAACTTTTACCAAATACTTGAAAGAGCGAAGAGTAAACCTCGATTCGGGAAAGTGCATTACACAGGGTTTACTTCCCTTTGAAGATATCTGTTTCTAAGCTTGGGAATAATAATTGAAATCCGTAGTTATACGTTTGGAAAAATACGTAATACAAAGAGCGAAAGGGAAAAAGTGAAGTAAACGTTTGAAGAGTGTACAGGATGAATCCTTTGCTCGAAAATTTTCGTGAACAGAGAGAAAGTGAGTGAGTTTGCTTGGAGGAAATCGCGGAGAGCCCTCTTCTCTCTCTCTCTCTCTCTCTCTCTCTCTCTCTCTCTCTCTCTCTCTCTCTCTCGCTGTCTTTCTTCGTCGGTTGCGATGGAAAGCGTTTGACTTGGCTGCTGTGTATAACGATCCACCTATCACGCCTCCGGCTCCATAGCGGATGAAAGCGATGGAAAACTCTCGGATGCAGCACAGCCGGGACCTTTCAATCCTGGTAATGGTTTGCTCCTATCCTTCATCATCCAAACCTTCGTTTATGCTCCTCACACCTATAGCGTCTTTGCATCGCGGTCAATGCTCCAAACCCTTGCCCCTCACTCCTCGGCCCTTTTTCAGCTGTTTTTACTTCCTGGCAATTCGTTACTTTGCCAAACCGTCACAAACGAACTGATCGTTAAACTCTTCTCTAATCGATCTTGACTGATTATATTAGAAACTGCCCAAATTTGTCGATCATGAAAAAAAACATCGGCAAACGTACAACAATAAAAAAAAAAGAAAAAATTTAGATAAAAAATGATTGTCCAAGGTTACGAATGACGTTGAAAAAAATTTCTCTCGTCAAAGATTTTTCATGAATTTTCATGACGTCCCACGCAGACGCGAAAAAACAATTTGGACTGCACTTGTTGCGAATGGTAAAGATTTCCGAATAAACTCTAAAAACCCCTTTGTCCTTCATTGTTCAGATTTCTATGAAAATAATCCTGGAGTCCTCTACATAAATATATATTTTTGACGATGAAAAGGAACCCCGAAGAAATAAAACGACGCATCCTGCGTCAGCTTACATTTCGAATCGCCCGGTTCGCATTGCTCGTTTGCTTAAACCGAGTCGCATATACAAAAGAAAAAGAAATATATTTATGCGAGCTTTCGTGAAGCATTTTTTCGTTCCAAGGATCCTGTCGTCGAAAAATCCTAAAAAACACACTTTCAGCGACCCTCGAAGAGAGTTATTTTTTTCGTATTTTGGAAAAAGGCGGCTCAGCCAGTGTGATGTGAATAAAAATGAAAATGCGATCGTTACGGATTTTTACAGAGACCCTTCTCCTTCTCTCGAGGCCGCACGTTTTTCGGAATGAAAATAAACGTACAAAACTTTGAGGAGAAAAACAGAAGATTTCGTAATAAACGTTTTTTACACGCCTTTCGCTTTTACGACACTAAGGGGTTGATATATTTATAAATCTGAAAATATTAAGGCATGTGGAGCGATGAAAAACAATTGACCGTCTCGGGGGTTTTTTTTTTTACTCTCAAAATATTTGTGTCACTCGAATTCCGATAGGCCGAAGTGATTTCGATCGTTTGCATCGTACCGAACCGGACCACGGTCGCGTAAATTCTTTTTAACGGTATTTATCGACGGAACGATGCTTTGACGTGCTCGGAGTGAACAAACGGAGAATTTCACGAGTGGTCAATAATTTTACAGCGTTAAGTGCGCCTAACGTCTGGTTTAATGGTGAAATACGAACAAACTTGAGAAACGACGTTCACGATATTGTTTCCAAGTGATCCCCCATGAATTATGTGCACGCAAAGATACCAGTTGTACTTGGTTTCCTACATAGAGAATGACGAGAAAACTGTCGGTGGTATTTTCGAATAGCAACCCGTTGCGAGCTTGATAAAGCTGCTCCGGTCTGAGAAAATCCTCTCCGTATTCGAGGAACCTTCTCATTTTCTCCAAATTCTACATTCCATGGTGGATATATGTTTTAACAGCGAGAAAATGTTGTTCCCAGATCCCCCTATTATATTGTGAATCAACGAGAGATGCGAAGATAAATGTAGGGGCTCAGACAGAATCCTTTCTCTTGCTCAAAAGCTCAAGCGCGTAAAAACCAAATGGATGATGAAGGAAATGTTGAAAATAACATTTTAGTTGAATTAATTCAGCAGCAATCTCGAATAATGAAAACCCTTCGAATATACCTCCATTTCAGGCCAGTGAAACATTGTCCCAGCGTTTTTATCGACAGTAACAACTCCATCTGTGCAACCTTTATCAACGTAATTTCCCTCGGTCTGCATGAATATCGATCGGTCCGTGTTGGCTGATGATGGAAAACTTGCACTGCGCACGGTTTTGTATCTACAAGTGCGATGCGGCGTCGGTGTCGCTACCGTTACGAAAACAGAGGTCCAAAATATTTTCGGCTCAAAAACTACACGAATTATCTATCTGTTACTTTGTTTTTTAATTACTGAAGTTTTAATTATTCATTTTCATAAAGATCTTGAGAAAATATCGCTAGAATAATTCAAGAAGGAGCGGGGGAGGGTTGAGGGACGATAAAACAAGGGAGGAGTGGCTTTAGTATCTTGTCGGTACTGTTAAACTCGTAATGCACGGTATACACGGGCCAAGGGGTGTATACGAGAAAATAAACGTTCTTTTTTCTCATCGGCGTTTAGAACGACTTTTTCTTATTTCTTTACTTCAGGCTGTTTTGTTGTGTTTTGTTACTCGAGCAAAAGAGCTTCTCGGGCTGTCGTTTATTTCGCAATCCCTTCCTCTTTTTTTTTGTACTTTCCGTTTCATCATTTACCTTCTTTTTTTTTTCGGCGCGCACTCACACGCTTACAATGTGGCATTGGAGGAAAAAAAAATTGGCAGACTACTTACTGGGATAGAGAAAAAGCCTCGATCCGATGACAGCTAACGAACGCCGCTTCCATTGTGGAAAAACAAGTCCCTTCAGCACGAGGGCGTTACCGCAACGACTGTACCCTGTCAGATCTGGTTGGGGTGCTGTTGGACCTAACAAAAAAAAATCAGATAAAAAATATTGCATTCGCAATGTATTATCTCTCCGACACGAGTTGTACCGGTTTTTTTTTTAAATCGTTGCCGCTGGTCATAGTTTATCCAACGGTTCACATCCCACAGAATAATATTTGCTCGTCTTGTTTTTTCAGCATCTGTTACACTTTGAATTCATTTTGAAAAACTGGCCTCCAGGCTGCTTGGATACGACAATGAACATCCCAAAGGTTTTACATCTTCCCCTGACGCGCGTTACTCGTCGTATAATAAGTTTCGATCCGATCGATAAATTGATCGATTATATTTTCGATACTATGATAAAGTTCGGTGGTTTTCGATGTATAGAAATTCGGGATGAGTGTCGAATGTCAGGACGATGTGAGGATCGCAAAATCGTGACTCCAGAGCTTAGTTATTATTATCACATACATTTGGGTGAATGTATATAGAGATGTGGATATTAGGCAAGTCTATCTAGACCTAAGCGAGGAACCCTAGCTTTCAGAGAGTCATTAGTCATGGTAATAATCCATTAAGCAATTAACCGTGGTCAACTTAAGGCCTCGTTTATCATGCACAACAAGACGAACGGCATTGGGGTGTCCACATTTCCCTTAGCCAATCTTACTACCCTTCGCAGCTTGCAAATACACGTGTACACAAGTGCATAGATGTAGATACCGCGTTTACATGCCATGGAACTTCCACGCTCTTGATAAATGGATTCGGAGACGGACACGTTGAATTATTTCCAAACTTCATAACAGTCTTGTAACGAGTTCTTGTGATACATCTTCCGACAACATTCAAATAATTTTAACTTTTCGTGACATATTTGATTTGCAGTTCATTATCCATGCAAAACTTTGAGCGAACAGTCGCTACTTCGAAAACGTATTAACATTGATACGCGGTGAGTGATTTCGTGATGTGTAACGTCATTCGGTCATTTACACTCCAATTAATCACTCCGTTTTGCAATTATCTTTCGTGGTTCTATGCCTCATGGTTATGGAGAGTTATTTAAAATGAAAAAAAAAAGTGGTGAAAAATTGAGAATCGCAAAGAGAAATTTGAACTGGACAGAATTTTATTATCTTTAACGTATCGGCACGTGGTTTCAAATTGACATTCTGCGGTAACTCACTCGAGGCTGCTATGGTGTAATCGGATCGCTGCGATAAATATCGAGAGGTGTGTGACAGAAGCGCGTATATAAACGTCCATCACTATAGACGAATGGCTCGATAGCCAACATGGCGATTCGATCAAGTATCATCGAACACTAGTGATATGAGATATTTCTCACTATCGTTTGTGATTGATGCTCCGGGAAGCAATGATGTTTCCGATTAATTGTTACACATTAGGAAATTATCGAATCGAGTATGTGCACGACAATCCGTTGTGACGATTAATTAACGCTTGTAAACTTGACAAATGTGACGACGATGGGCTGCTGCATTTTCATTTGACGAATCAAATTTTTTCAAATTAGAAACTTCAGGAAAAGAATTTTCAGAACTATCGATACGCTCGACGACCGAATCTTATTTTGTTCGAAATATAAAAACAATGATAATCGTGAAATTGGTTCGTTGAATCGTTCGTGGACAACGCTGTTGTTCAATAACCAATTTGTGAAAGCGAGCAAATGTTGAATTAATTCAAAACTGAAGCAAAGTTAAGCGAGAGGATGAAAAAAACTTAGTAAATATAGAATTTGTACAGCGGATAAAGTTTTTGAGAAAAAGCAGTGGAACGGGAGAATCGCGGCGCCGCAGGCACTCTACAGAGTGAGCAAATGCTTCATCATTTTGGCCCAATCAAGCGATTGCTCCGATGGAGCTTCTGTCTCTCGGTCCATTCATCGTTTGTTCACGAAAATTTGCCTAGAATTCAACTCTGCCTTTGCCTCTCTGCGTACACACACAGTCGCTTCCTCTCCACCTCTCTCTCTTTGCTGATATGTTTCTGCATTGCGAGGAATAACATTGTCTAGCGTTTCTCTACTGTCTTCATGTCAAATTGGCAAAGTTTTTGAAAGGATTATATTATCCGGTGCGTGCGATAACAATTTTAAAAACAAATCCATGCTCGTTCAACTTGAAAGCCTCAAAGCTTTTTCTTTTATTGAAAAATGGATGGAAGGCCATTGGAAAGAATCGTTTCGTTCGGCTAATGGATTTCCATTAAGTGTTGAATTTTGTTTTTACATTTCAGATCCTCCGGCTCTTTGTCACTTTCGACTGGCTTCAGAAACTAGTAAGAATTTATATACACAAGTAATAATTATATTTATTTTTATATTGCATGAAATTCTACGATTTCTACGTTTTAAAGGGCTTCCACGTATTACGTGGAACTTTTCAGCGTCATTTCTGCATTTTGTGGGTTTCCCTCGATTGTACTGTTTCATTCAACTAAAGGAAGAAGCAAGGCTTTTGATTAAAGTAAATTATTGTCTCGATGAGCAGGAATCTCTGAGAAAAATGACACGGAATACAGGGTTTTGATCGTGTGTTGTCAGGTCGCACATTGCACACTAACGTGTGTAGAATAGAGCTGAAGTGCTTTTGGATTGGCTTCTAAGTTGGGAGACAAAACTTGCTGAATGTTTCTGACTTGGCTTGATCCAACACTGTCTCTCTCTCTCTCGTTCGCGGCTACATGCGATACTGTGTGAGAATTCCTTTGTGGTCTTGTCATACGATCTTGCTACGGGGAAGGTTGAATTTCAATCGTAGTGGAGCAAGAAAGTTTTCACGAACAGACCGGAAGTACACAAGACGAACGCGGTTACTTCGTTTCCAAGATCGTGGTGGCTGGCACATTCTCGTATAGTTGCTTGCGGAAGAGTGATATCCCTTTACTTTGTCATTTGTACTTAACTTGATCCTCGACGAATGCACGAAAATCCGGACAATTTGCTTTCCTGATTACATGTTATATCGTTCCGAGGAAAGTTCGTTGTTCCAATTTGTGATTAATGGTAGAGGAGACTTGCAAAGATACGCTGGTTAGAGGATCCGTCAGCACGAAGAAAATCGTTTTTGTAAGACTTCCTTATTCAGCTAATATGACAATTCCAATTAGTCCATTACTGTTGCGTTTAAACATCTGGTTCGTATAGTTTTCATAAAAATTCGGATTCGGCAACAAATCCTCGAGCGAGAAATTTCAAGCTAACTGCTGAGCACGTAATTAAAAATGCACACCTCGAAGGGTTGTTTATTGTTGCCATCGTTGACGCCCCGAAATATTAAAAGCTTTATTATTACGCGCGTGTAACAAGTTTCTATGGACTGACCGAAATAATGAAGTTTGTAAAAAGTTTGCCACCGATAAAACTTGGAATAGAGTGTTCGCGCCGAACAAAATGCACGCGACGTGACTTAGCAAACTCGTGGAAGAGAGGCAAAAGGGTGGTAACTTATATACCAAGTAAATAGAGAGAATGAAAGAGATCGTGCATTAAAGAAGTATAATAACGGAGAAAGAGATGGTTGTAATAATGGCGGTTATTGGCGGCAAAGTTAGTACGAGAAAATACCGAGCCGAGACGGTCTCGTTGGCACGTAAGAAGTGTGTAGTAAACGAAGGGGGTGGTCTGAAAAGCGTTAACTATAGCAGTGCCGAGCCATGACGAAGTTGGCTGGACCGGATAGCGCGTTAGTTTATTTTTTTTTTTTTTTTTATCTTTTTTCTTTACGATATTGGTCTCCTCGTTCTGTGCCGGAGCTCACGTAGTGGTGCACGGAGCTTTATCGCGATATCAACTTACGACCTTCGCTCTCTCTCACTCTTCTTCTTTTTGCTCTCATATATTTTTTTCGTTGGAGCTACTACGCTCGAGCGGCCAGCAACCATATTTAACCATAATAACCGCTAACGACCGCGCCTAGAAATTTCCCCTCCGGAAGTTCCGGAACGACGAGCAGCGCCATCTTTGCCGCGCTTCTCCCACCACCGCCAAAAGCCCTTTTGACCTTCTCCTTAGAGCACACGTTCCTCATCAGCTCTCTTTCTCTGGATACCTCATCTTATGGATTCAGGTCCACCGCACCAGACCAAACGGCATAACGGCCCACTAAGCCCAAACGTTAAACGCCGATTACGACCAACCGCGAACTCTCTCCTCTCGCTCTCTTCCACGATCATTCCCTTCCTTCGGTTAAGTTGGCTCCCGAAGCTCTCGCCAATTTGGACCATCAAGAGACTACACAGCGAACCAGCAACCACGAAACTTTTATATACGCTGGTCTCGATATCAGAACCATCGAACCTACCAATTTGTGATTATCATTCGTTTAATTCTAATTTCTTCTTCTAATTTCGTTCGAATATGGCTCTGGCTAAATAATTATCAGATTTCGAACGTTTTCCGCCCAATTACCATAGCTTTGTGCATGCACCGATGCTCGCCTCGCTCTTTATCATGGCTGCATGTGCCAATTTTCAAATTCCCCAATTGAAATCGTGCAGCGGAATGTATTTTCACCACGTAATTGATAACATGCCATAAAAAGATGCTCTAAATTTGCAAAGCATTTCGATCGACAGGTCATGTCAAAGTTTGCCAGAAATATCCTTGTCGCTAGTTCTGTCACAACTGCAGGATTCATCCGATGATTTATCTCGGACGCTGTGTTTTGATCAACAGAGAATTATCGTCGATGAATTTCCGCGATCCTTTTGATGCAGAGTGTGAAATTTTCAAAAATTCGTACAGCTATATGAATTTTGGAATTTTTGCGGTTCTGTTAACGAGCTCAACAGCAAAAGGGAATTTTCTTCATTATTTCATAATGATTTCCATGAATCGACGGGAATATGGAAATAGATACAGATTTGAGTGTTACGTGTGCGTAAAGGTATGTATGTAAATTGTACAAAAGATAGTTTGTCTGACTGATTCTGACACGAAATCACGAGAGACAATGCACATCCTATTTCCGGTTTGTGGCCCATTCAACGAGATTGACGTGTTCCATCCTCTTTCTCCGTGGACTGCTGGTGCTTTCATTCTAAGCACGAGCTCTGTGAATCGCCTCACGAATCTCGCACAAAGCGAGACAGAGAGAGTGAGAAAGCAGGAGCGCGAAGAGTAGAGAAGAGAAGTAAATGGAGAGATGGAGAACAGGGCGTTGTTAGTGGATAGGGACGTAATATTGGACCAGTCTAGGTAGAGGCCACACTGTACCATTAATGGATCACGAGTATCCGCAGGACGGCTACACGCATTTCTCCTGACCAATCGATCTATATATGCAAACATTGTTAATGTACCGGAACTGGAATACGTCGATGAGAAAGCAATCCGTCCGTGAATTTACTCTTGTGTACGATCAAATCCAATTTTCATCGGATCTCGAAATACGAAAGTGGACAACACGCCGAGTGTAACGGACCAAATGACGAATATCCTTTAAAATTATCAATTCCATTTGAGCTCGAGTTTTTTTTTTTTTTCATTCCGTTGTCTCTCGGTCCGAGCTAATTTGTTTATTTAATCAATTTATTGCAATGCTTGCTTGATTCAATAATAACGCTTAACTGCAGAAAGGCAATGGTTATCGGTGTTTTTCAATTTTGTAGGAGAATTTCGATCGTTGTTTCCAATGATCTCGACTTATTCGAGTCTTCCGTACTCAGCTCTCGCGATCACCTCGCTCCTTTATGCCCCTGCATATCGCTTAAATTGAATCAGTGAATTAAGTGGAATGAGTTTTCTTATCATCGCCAACTGAAGCGCGTCTGGGCACGATCTCTATGAGAGAAAAATCCTCGGGGGTGATATTGCGATCGATGCATACGCATCAATATGCAAACGGTCCAAAAGTGTGCGACGGTGTTTGTGTCCGAACGTTTTTTCCTTTCCGCTATCAAAATTCGCGAGGGCATAATACTCTCGTTATTGGCAAGTGAGCAATCCAACGCTCGATGCAGCAGTTGCACACGGTTTGTCTGTGTGCGTTGGTGTTTACGTTCTTGATGCGCTGGAAGAGCGGGCCCCTATCGCGCTTCATAGGGCTTTGGGGATCGCGGAAAACAAATCCAGCTAATGAAAAAACTTGTTCGTCGATATCGCGTAGTGCTAACTTTTGTATCACTCGTCATTGTCTGCTATTTTCATGATTGATTTTTTTATCAGCATCGTAAATACGGACATTCTCGTTAATTAATCCAACGATTTTCATGTTTTTATTCTTTTTCGCTCTTCTTCATTATTTCCCTACAATTCTGAACGTGCGTAGTCTTTCCAATTCCATGCATGCATAACAACTGTATTATTAGAGGAAACCCTGTATTTTTCATGGATTCGTTAAAACCTCGGAGCAGAGATATTCCATTGTTCCAATATCTTTTGGCGTTTTATCCAACAAATGGATCGCTAGCTCTCGCTCGTGCTCCATTTTGATCGACGTTTCCCTCGACCCATCCGACCTGTTTGTCGTTAATAACTTTTCAAGTGTGCGAACCACACGTTGGCTGAATTTCATTCACAAATTTTTCATGTAAACTTCTTGTCAGTCACGATCATTACGATCGTGAATTACAACGAATGGAAAAAATCGGTATTTGCGTCTGGTCACCGCGTTGGAAAAGTCTTTAGAAAACCGAAAAACTAATTTCATTTCGGCGGCACTGCTTAGTGTTAGGTTGTTTGCAGGATCTATGTAAATTGTTCAATGAGCGTGTCCAGGGGCTACGCGAGAGTATCACGTGGGCTGAAAATGATTTCAATTATTGCGATGAAGCTGTAAATATATTCAGTATAGTCAATAATATTGTTCACGGTACTCGCGTTACTCGAATGAACAACACGTTTCACAATACACCGGATAATCTCCGATGGAGCGAAATTGTTGATGTGTTCGTGTGTCGCCCTGTACACGCCCCTTTTTGCCATCGGCTAAAATTGAAATCGTGACAAACGCGGTAGCCTCCGCCGAAATATTGCGACAAAACGATAAACGCGGCTAGCCTTCCATTGGCAAAGTGCATAAATTTTGCCAACGCTGTTGTTAGAGAAATTTCCTATTGCGATAATGGATACATCTGGATATTTGTGAGCTGAACCATTCGAGACCATTTCACTCATCCTAACTTTTCGCATGCGACGCAATTCCATAGGTTCCGGTGTTTTGTCGAGTGTAACAGGCGTTTCGAAAAAACTTCGCAGGCATTTTTATCCGGAAAGGCCAGAAAGGTTTTCCAATATTTTTGTTTCAACGATTTCCAAAGGGAATCGTGAAAGCTCTGTGAAGATGAAATTTTTGACACACTTACCAACGTGAAATGCAATCAGATGACGAAGTTCAGGATCGACACCGAGTCTCGTCCTTCTCGAGACTTCGTCGTAACCCAATTGCTTGAGAAATTCGTCTTGATGTTCCAATGGCCGTTCATGGGGCGACAATCTCCTTCCTGGCTCGCCACCATACTGGAAATATACAAAAAAACGTCACGTTGATTTATCGGTTCCATTGAGAAGGTTAAAATATTTTCTCAAATTCGTCAGTTTTTGATTTTGCCAATCGGTTGTTTTTTCTCGCGTTTTCGCCACGTGCATTAAATTTGACGATCTCGCTGGACAGCGATTGTGCATACTTTCGCATGCTACAAAAAATTATTTTCCATTGAGGATGGTAAAAAAAAAAAAGATCGTTATTTCACCAGGAAAAAATGGCTGAGTTATGCATTTGAAGAATGGCCATGCGAAAAGCAACTTTGGTTCTCGTTACACGTACAAGATCGATCCGATGATAAAACTGTGTCGGTTATTCCCTTCCTCAACGACTCGCAAAAAATGCGACGAGGATTACGAGATCTCTCGTGACGAGAGCATGGCATAAAATGTGTGCAGGAAACGTCAGCGATTTCAAGATTTATACTTCCGAAATATTCGTGACAAAAATAATAATAAGAGAGTCTACGGATCGAGAAAAATTTGCATCATGCATTCAATTATTATGCCAACAAGAAATAAACAATTGAAGAATTATTATCGTGCGAGCTTGCAGAGGAATCGAAGGTGAAAAAAAAAAAACAATTGATCCGTCAAATGTGATAGCAATCGCGATTTCCAAGAGTCCTGCGATGACATAGAACAATTGATTATGTTTTAGGAAACGAGGGAAAACTTTTATCGAAGAAAATAATGTTCCACTCTTCTTTCGAGTTAGAGGACGAGAATAGCAACTGCTGATAGTAATCTTCTCATAAAACGAGCTTAGCTCACGAGAACCTTACGAAGTTTTGCGACCCTGTTGGATTCTCGTCAAGCCGTTATCCCCATTTTCACTGACGAATCGATCTCCTGTTCCACGATCGAACGTTCCAGATAAAAAATAGATAAGCATTCTATTCAGGAAAAGCTCCAGCAAATCAGTATAAATTGTCGAGAAAAAGGTCCGCGATTGCCGATAAAAAAAAAGCTTCAGAATTTTTGTAATTCTGCTGTAACTCAAAAATCCAGCAGTACCTCCTGAAAGTGTTATAAAGGATTGATGATGTGCTGCAAATGAAGCAATTTTTCATGAAAATTCGGACGTTACGTAATTTCTCTCAGCGACGATTCTGTGGAGAGTTGAAAAATGAGCAGAAGTTTCGATTATTCTTCGGTCCGCACTCTCCGTGGTGTTTGCCATTAGTAATATTTATTCCATTTCGACAAAAATTCTGCCACAGGAAATTTGTCGACATTAGCTGCCATGATTACTACGAAATACACGAACTACGTTTTTTTTTCGCCTGGGACAAAACGGGGGAATTAAAAATGTGAAGAACAGCTCGTGAAAAAATCCCGGATTTCAACAATTTTTTGCCGGAGCGCATGGTTTTTTATTTACCCTTCGGAACGACGTTACGTTACATTTACATTTTCATTTACATTTTGAATTCTCGACCGTCCTTATGGGAAAACGTAAAAACTCTGTCATTCATTGCACAGCAGCTAATTTTCATGTTTTTTTTTGTCCACGATTTTGTGCACGCAGGAATAGGGGAAAAATTACCGAGTTTGTAATATCGTTCTATATTTTTCCATTTCACGGCGGGATCGGATCGCCGTTTTTTTTTGGTGACATTATTTCTCGTCACGTTTGCGTAACATTTGTAATTTTTTTTTTGCATACGAATGCACCCAAATTTATTTTTGCATAATATTGATAATGAAAATGTAAATCCTGTGGAGAGTGAATTATTTTTCTGTTCGTAACGAAGTCATAACGATCGTTATGACTTTGTAATGATCGTACGACGAAAAATATCGCGTATCGGAAAAATTCTCTTGATTAAACCCGAAAAGATAGAAATTACGAGAACCAATGTACAAGTTGAGATGAGAATCGGTTAAGAAATGTCGAAAATGTGAAAACTAGTAATCTATTGGCCGTCATGGGAAAAAGAGATTGAAGTCGAAGTGTGCTGGAGAGAATCACGAGCGGAGAGCTCATCTGGATTTTCCATCGCGATTCTTGCGTGTCCTCGTTTCCGCCATCGTTCTCGTTATCTTCGACGTTACGTTCGTGTGTGTCCATCCGTATTACGGATCGACGAACCGCGTACCGAGCATTCCCCTGAGCTTTTCCAACGGTTAGAACTTCCGATATTTTCGAGCGGTACTCATGCACACACGAGTTCTGACTTACACCTACGTATCGATAAAACCATTCTGTATATTACGAGAAGCTTTCCCAATCGCTTTCGTTCATTTTTTGTCCACCGGTATTTCGATCGTGATGCATAAAAAAAAAAAATGTCTGTTTGTATCGGTATTTCATGGCACATTCTCGCATTCAATTTGTTCAATTACTTTGTAAATATTTTACAAGTGGACACAAAAAAGCTTTTTGTCTGTTTGCTGCTCAGCTCGATTCAATTTTGTATGGTGACCTATAAAAAGCGATCGCATATTTAAATGTCAAAAGTAGCCGAATGTTTATTTCGAATATTCGAAAAGAGTCTCTGTCTGGAATGCTATCACTCAAACGCTTTGTCGTTTTTTTTTGTTACGCAATCGAATGGTTTGCGATAAAACGGTTTTGCGTCGGTTGACAAATTTTTTCGGTGAATCGAACTTTCGGTACGGAATTCGAACAAATTGGCTGTCTTCTCGTCTCGTTCTAGCTCTTGCCTTTTATCCATAGGGGATTTCCACGTATTCCCCTTTCATCTCCGTCCCATTTTATTCTCCTCCACGTAATTAACAAAACTCATTATAAGCTTCCATCCCAGTTTCAACGACGAGGAATACCCCTGGGAAACGAAAATCCGCGGATTACCTTCGTTCTTCGATGTTTACATCTGCACATACACAATTTAAACCACGTCCGATCGAGCACGCGATGTTCACGTGGACATATAGATCATCCCGTTTTATGTTCCGCGCAAAAGTTTCATCTCCGCTAATCATTTTTTAATTAACTGCTCCACAGTAATGTCAATGACATAATAAATTCCTGCACGTCACGCCGTTCCTTTTTGAATTGCAAATTCGTCAATTTTTACTTTAAATTCTTCCAAAATATAAATTTTAATCACGTTTTTGGAAAAAGCTTGCCATTAGCAGCACTTTCTGTTCATTTACAGAAGGCCATTACCAATTTTTATTTTTTTATTCTTCAGCAGCAGGAAAATAGAGATTTTGTGAAGCACAATAATTTTCGTGAATTTCAGAAAAGTCGCTTCCGACGAATTTCGAATAATAAATGCCGAGTAATGTATTTTTTTCAGCGCAACTGTTTGTTACTCCATGTTGAAAACTGTCACGTCGTGTACTTGGATAAGTTGACATGTATACGAACGTAGCTGGAATAGGCGTGACGCAAAAACGACTGTGAAACAAAAAGAGATCGTCACTCGACTCTTGTCGTTCCTCCTGACGAGTTTTCCTGTTTCCCGCATTTCGTATTAGGAACCGGATCGTGAATAATTCCAAGCTTCCGCGACAGTGTCCATGTGTGTATTTTTTTTGACATTGTACGATTTTTGTAGGGGAACGCCGCATGATTTTACGATCGCTCAGGAAGCATTAGAGTCACTAATCAATGATTCAGCGTTCTATTTGATAATTGCAGGTTTTTATTGACTCGGTTAACGGTATCCGAATGAATAGCCTTCAAAATTGGACGAAATGGACGAATATTCATACCGAACCCATTGTGATATCGTGTCGTTAAAAAAACGACTAGGAATTCCTTTTTTCCCCACTTTTTTCAACAATATTTTTGACTCCACTTTTAACACCCTCTCCGTTGCTCATCGAAGTGTAATCCAATTCGTTTAATCACCGGGCTCGCACCAGAGACTTGATCCGAGAGAAAAGCATTTCTCGAAGAATGGAAAATTCAACCGTTGAAACGGAGGAAAGTGAGAGGATTTTTTGCCCCTGGTAAAGAGCTTAAAAATATCCAATTAGGCTTAACCACACTTGCTGCAGAACTGGAAAGAGCAGTCGGTACTCACTCGCAACTCACGCGGTCGTTCGACCTATTTTTCAGTCAACTATCCGCTCGATTCACGAGTAAGCCTTCGCTTTGCCACGAGATTGAGTTTGAAGGGTTACGCTGACAAATGTGAAGCAACTAAGCACAAGAGGCAAAGAGATTTCCCGTTGGGAAAAGGAACAGTGAAAAGATGGGAACATCGGAGAGTGAAATTGTGGGCGAACCCCAAGAAACTCCCAACCATAAGGTCCTAATAGCAATAGCAACTGAAACCACCTTTTTATGGTAGATCCACTTTTCTCCCTCGAGCACTTTGCCTCGTCATACAACGATTAACTACTCGTGAATCATTATTCACTTCTGAAAGTTGGTCAATGATACAAAACTTTTTTTCCGAGTGCTATTTTATTTTTTTAATGGAACGCAACAATTTTCCTTCCAAGCCACACAAAGTTTCGTCAAGAATTTTATGGCCCGAATGATTTTTGAAAAAGAATTTGTAACAAACGTATAATAAACATAAACGATACGATGAATATTTTCCTCACGACACTGCCATTTAAACAAAGGCTATGGATGGACGAGAATGGTTACTGAATCGTAATCATTATTGAGTTCTCTTTTCGAACGATCGCTGCGACGGGTCAATCAGTCGAAATTCCATTTCAGATTCTTCATCCACTTAATTAAGCTCATTAGTATGTCTGTATATAAAAATTGATATCTTTCCTCGTTGCCATCGAACTATTGTATAATCGATTCCCAATAATTTTGTCGTCAGACTGAAGCAAATTTTTCACAATGGGTGTGATTTTCAAACGATGCGTTTGCCGTTTCGACGTTGAATTAGGATTCCAGCTGATTTCTCCATAAACTTTGAACTCGGTCAGTTGATGAGGAACATGCGGAGCAGGCCGTCAAAATATAATTGTTGGAGAAACGTGTCAATTTGCGAAGTTGTATGCGAGCGCTGAGGAACTCCACTGTATAAATCTGTGCCATCAGGTGGACCGAAAATAGTTTATGATATGACGTCGGACGAACAGTATCGTTATCGTTATTATTGGAAGTCTAAGAGCAGCGGAAAATTCAATTATGGTTGGTTGTTGTGATGTAATGTGTCAGAGTCAGGGAGAACATGACGCGAGGGTCAAGCATGGTTGGTACTTGAAATAACAAAAAGTTTTGAATGAGTTTTTCTGTTTGAATTTTCAGTTTTTTCGTGTTTTGTCTGACAAGTGTTTTACGAGAGCGAAAATTAAAAGATTTTTCGTGTAAAGAAGATGAGGTCGTCTGATATCGAACGTTCGTTTAATGTCCGTAAAATCCCGGTAAGAACGCACTGTTCTTCGGTGCATTTACTCAAGGTGGCACAACGCTATCTCCGTGAAATGTGCTCTGACGTTTACAAATAGAAGAAAAGACCAGAAGAGAAGTTTGAGAGTCGCGATGAGGGTTTAACCCTCTGTTGAGCGACACATTTGTTTCACAGGGAATGTCAATATCACCGTAAGGCGACGTGTTCCTACAGGGGACGAACGTCACTGCTGCGCTTTCGTAATCATACGAATTTCTCCGGTTTATTTTTCCATCGTATTTCTCGCATAGCATTCTGCGGGGTCTGCGCGATCCGCCGTTTCTATGCATTGCAGTTTTGCATTGTGGCAAAAGGTTAATATTTCCGGATGCGACTGTCGTTTCATAGTTTCGATAATTAATACAAACCACTTGGTTCCCAAATGATTCCAAATCCGTAAATCTTCACGCCATCGATATTTTCTTCAAGTTATCTCGTCAAGTGCCTTGCATTGTCATCGCAATGTGTTGTCCTTTGATGCATAAGAAACAGATAGAAATGCGAATGAAATATTAAATCGTCTAGACTTGTGCTCTTATTTTCGTTTGAAGGAAAACGTCACTGTAATGCGGCAACACTGATCTAAATGCCACATTCCAAACGGTTATAATGTTCTCTTCGACTATTTTCTCTTTTCCGGAGCAACTTGTGTGGCTTTAATGTTTTACGTGCAAGGCTGGAGGAGCACGTGCTACCGTCAAAGAGACGTTCTGCGTTACAGCATGCATGTGGTCAGAAAGTCTAGTGGAATTTTTCACGATGCACCTGTCACGGAACGAAAACACACGCCCGGTAAAGGCAGGTGGTTTGCTCTCGGCTATTTACCACCATATACACACTTGCCGCTAGCTGTCAGTCCGACACACTCCAAAAAAGAATTTCCAATAACGGTTTTCTCGAGATCTCGAACTGACTGCATGAGCTGATCACATTACGCTTCCATATTTCATAACTTGGAAAGAGCATCGTACTTGTTTTTAAGTATGTATCGGTGGCTTCCAATCAGCAGATTAAAAATAACATTCTGTTGTGTTTTTTCGTGAAGTTTTTTAACTCGAGAGTCTAGTCCAGCGACTCTACGATTATTTATGGATTGCCTGTATTCTAGGTCGTCTTATTAGAAGAAAATTTACTCGTTCATTGATTTTCTTTTTTTATAGTAATTTCTGGTCCTTAAGCAGTTTTCACGATCTCGTTTTTTTTCCATTCTTCCTCAGCGTCTCCCCTTGCTCGTTTCTCTCATTTTTACCCCTCGCTGATTTTCACTGTTCAAAACCTTCGAAATATCTTCTTGAGACGTGGCTTCGATATGTAATCTCTGGGGATGCGATGATCCTCGAATCGTCCCACCACTACCACCAACTTTGGAAGAAAATGGAGTGTGAGAAGATTGACGATCGCGACGAGATCGATTGAGGAATCTGACGAGGCTTTGAATCGAGCTTTTTGAATGGCATCGTTCTGAAAGCTTTCTTTTTCTTCATTCACGCGCGTCTCGCCTCATACGTTTTTTTTTCTCATTTCCTTCGAATTCTATTCTCCGGGAACGTTCGATCGTTCAACGTTCTGAGGCAGGAATCGTAAAGAAATGAAAATATTAATGTCCGTTATTATTTTCATCTCCATTCCGAAGGTTTGACACATTTTTTGAAAACCTGATAATCGACACCGTTTGATTAATTACTCCCACGTCGCGATTTACTTGACCTACAAAATCGCGTTGTTTCTCATTCTTCGTCTCTCTCCCTCTTCATACTTTTTCCTTTTCCCTGTTTCTATTATTTCACCTAGTAAAAATGTTTGAAACTCGATTCTGTGTTTACACTGTCATGTCCCTCGAGTACGGTATCCAAACTTTTGATCGAAGTGTTGAAAACTGTGTGCAGGAAACGAGCATCGTTGCACTCATCCCTCATCCTTTTTATTATTTTTTTCTTACAAACATTCGAGCAACCATAGTCTCTTGCTCTTGAGCTACCGATATTTTATGTAAAGTATCTTCAGTGGATTTCATAAGATCGCTCAATCCTGCTCGAGTTACCATAAATTTTCCTTCCGAAGGCCATTTTTTATCTCGAGTTCCACAGTCGAATAATTTCTTTATAGCACAGTGTGACCTAAACCCGCACTTTACGCACGCTTTTCCGTGACTTAAACAGCTCTTTTTTGCATGATGCGTAAATGAAAGAACTAACTTCACAGATGCCTGATAAACAAGAGAAAATACGTTAAAATGTCAAAATTTACTTCAAAATTTATAGCAGACAAATGTCAAAACAAGGGTAGGTTAGCATTTCGCCTAAAAACAGTTTCATGCTGTCGAATAAGTGACAACGGAAATATAGACGAAATGCTAGCCTACAGTCGGTAATTAGTGAATTACGATGTTTTTTCGAAAATTTACAGCTCTGAGAGTAATTTGGGCGAAAGTGAAATTACCGAAATTGCTTCGAATGCCATAAAAGACATAGCAAAACGTGCTTCTCTCAATTCGTTGCTTAATTATTCGAAAAAATTAGGAACAGTGGCATAGAACCCCTTCAATAAATCGCGTTAAGAAAGTAAATCAAATCCTTTTTGCGAAAAAGTAATCTTAGCAATACACAAGAAATATATTTCCAAAGTTTTAAGAATCTGTTAAGTGCAATTTCACATAATTTATCCAAATAAGTTTTCAAGTACATTATTAAATACTTGAATATGAATTGATTGGACAAATGATATTACTCTGATAGGCCAGTTATTGAATTGATTTTTCACTCTGATGTATCAGTTTTTGAATTGATTTATTACTCTGATGTGTCAGTTTTTGAATTGATTTTTTATTCTGATGTACCAGTTTTTGAATGGATTTTTTTTAGTGTTTGTCTTGCAGCTTGTATTGGGATTCTTTGTGAATGCAATACATTGATTTTACTTTTAAAACTCTAATTTCATCCAGCGGGGGGGGCTGCGCCCCCCCCGAACCCCCCCTGCTCCCCCCCCCGCCCGCGCCGGTCCAGGGCGGGTTTATGTCACACTTGCTATAAAATAGTATACGATACTTGTGACCTAAGTTGTCTATTAATGCACGGCGTTTAGCACCCTCGCTGCGCTCGGGCGCTAACTTCACGCCGTGCAATAATAGGCTACTTAGGTCACACGTATCGTAATATACTATTTCAACCTCAACGCAGTCACTCAATTTTTATCACCTAGAAATTACAAAATAGAAAGCTCGTTTAATTAACGAAAGAAAATTTGTTAAAGACATTTCTCGAACCTAGAGCTTTCGAAGAGAGACTTCGGAAGGATCAGTGAATACTAGGAACTGTCAAACAAAAAATAGAAAAGAAAATCCTCTCATTGCCCTGGGATACGAAAGAGAAAACCGAACTGCCTCAGCACATAGATTTGCGAGCTCGAGTTGTTGTGGAGTTCGACACAAGTCCATTATCGTTGGCAATAAGTAGAGATAAATTTCGTAGAGGAAAATTGTTGACACTGTCGATTTGGTTTTATTTTTTAGTTCCTTTTGCTCGCAAGCATTTTTTGTTTGTTTATTTTTTCGACCTTTGCACTTTCCTCAGACTCATCGTTCCTCTCTTTGATCTCCCACTCGATCGCATCTACACACACACATACGTTTATTCGAGACCAACTTTTCCTCAGAATCCCTAAGGAGATGGCTGCGAATTTCCTTTTACGTAATCCGCTCCGAGATCTCTCTCTATTCTTTACTCCTTCATCTGCCTTGCTTTCCCTTCTATATTTTGATAATCGGGTTAAAGGTAACCGCCGCCTCGTTTCCCCCTCGCTCGCTCCCGTTTCTTACTTTCATGATTTCGCAACCGCGTAGACTCTCCACGTATGGGTTGCTGCACTTGTCGTCGATCAATAAAAATAAAACGTGGCCCACTTGCAGTAGAAGGATCCACGACTGGCTTTGCAGAATTGTTCAAAGGGGCGTGCTTCGAAAATCATACGTGAAAATTTTTTTTTTGTTGTTAGATCGTAATTGTTAGATTCCGCGTAGAATCTTCCATTCAAAAGTATCGTCGCTGCTTCCATTTCGCTCTCCCGTTGCATCGACTCGACTTCGATACTACGTAATTGCGAAGAAAAACACGCGCACTCATTTGTACGGTCACCTGTGGAAAAGCAACTTGGACTTTTCCGAAAGTTCATTTCGATCCTCCTTTTGCGTCATTGGAAGATTTTTTTGTTTTTTGTTTTTTTTTTTCATTGTATAAACTGTACTGATTGCTCAGACATTATTCGATCGTGAAACCCATTCAGATGACAGTTCGCCCAATATAAAGATTCTGATAATCAGGCTCATTAGCAGAGAATCAGCTCATAAAATTATTTTTTTTTTTTTTCATTCAATCCACACGAGAAAAAGCTCTCGCCACTATCCTGGTTTTTACTTTGCAATCAAAATCGATTCGTGCAAATGTTAACAATTGAATGCTGTTGCTCTAGTCTCTCTTCCCATAGTCTGCTTATTGTTAAACATTCATCGACGCTGTCTGCATAATCGTGAAAGTGATTGATAAATCATAAGAAATGTCTCGAGTCCAGAGCCGTAAAGTAATTTAGTGAATAATTGATTTAAATGCTGTGCTCATGAAAAAGTTAGTGGCGTAAAGAGCTTAACAGGGACTTGGGCGGACGTGATTAATTTTGAATGCAATTCGAAATGGCGGGTTATCGCGGTGCTGTTGAACAAAAACTGCGATGAGTAAAATGTATTTCATCGATATGATTACATTGCACAGTTGTGACGAGACTAACGCGAAGCTCCATATTGAATGGTTGGCGTACGGAGGGGAATAATGTTTGTTAATTTTCGTTTACCTGAATAAAAATCGACAATTCCTCTCCTAGGAGCATGTCTCTGCAGACATCGTTTGCAGTGGTATCGAGCGTAAGATAGACAAGGCTGCTCTCAATTCCCGTGTGTATTCTGACCCAACCGTTACCAGTTCCAACATCGATCCCGACTCCAGAGTCCCACGAGGAATTAAATGTTTCCTGGTGACACGTGTTCTCGGCATTAACGGTCGTACCATTCTTCGTCTTGGATGGGCTCGTGCTTTGAATCGAATCCGTACTGAAGCTCTCGGTACTATCGTCACGCGGCTCGATCTCATCCACCTCCGTCATCTTGTCATTCTCATTCTCCGTCTCATTGTCGAATCTGCCGATAGTCTCGTTCAGGTTGTCGAGGATCTCTTTTTCTAGAATTTCTTGTCTTTGAGACTCCATCAATTCTAGTTGATTTAAAAATTTTACACTTCCGAAGCTCGTAACTTTCTCCGACTTGGTATCTTGGCAGTTCTCAGACGCTGAGTTACGTTCAGCATCCGTGGTATCGTCTTTATTCAATGAAGTATCGAGTTGTCTCATTTCTTCCACGTCAACGATCGTCTTTGTACTACAAAAGTATTCAGGCTCGGGATACAATTTGGAATTTTCCAAACAAACAACTGTTTCGTCTTTGGTTTTTTTATAATCCTTGGTGACTCGCGTCCTTTGGGAATCATCCTTTTTAGTTTGATAATTCCGATGAGTCGAAATGATCCCTCCACTCATTTCCACGTTCGAGCTACCGGTCTCTTCGAACTTGGAGCAAAGCGCCTTAATTGGCGTTTCGCCTTGTATCCCCGAAGGAATTTTCGCTTCACCGTGAAATTCTGGCTTAACCGCGAGACTGAAGTTCTCGTTCGAGTTGCCCGGAGGCTTCTTCGTTGGCTTTGACGATCCGGAACCTGCCCCCAAGTTTCTCAATGCCCGGGATACACTGGACTTGGACTTATTTTGAAAGCTTTCCAGCTTTCCTTGAGTCGAACGAATCACTCGGTCGCCAAGCTGCAAATCCTTCGTGTCATCGATCTTGTCTGATTTTTCCACTAGCTTACACGCGCCCTGAATCAATCGTCCAGGCTGGTGAACATCTTGACGCGTTGATTGCGACGATTTGCTTTTCTTCTTGGACGTAATTTCTGAATAAATGTGTTCCTTGTTGTCGTAAGCTCCCTTTAAATCTGACAGTACCGATCGGACTTTTCCACGATCTTTTTTTCGTAAAGTGCATTTCGGAGTCTCTTTCATCTCGGACGTGGTGATTTTGCCACAAGGCCTCTTGGATTTGTGCTGAAAGCGCTCGTAATTAGCGAGAATCTTCTGGTTAAGCTCGTGAATCAATTCCAGTCTTTTGGTGATCGAATCGTTATTTTTCTCAGACTTATCTTTGGACATGTCCCATCGTCTTCTCGCACTGGTGCCCGTTAGATCATTGCGATCGTTTGTCAAGCACGTCTTTGACGACTTTGTCGTTATTTGATTCGACTGGCGAGACTTTTTTTTCCTCAACATCGTACATTCCCCTGGCACTCCGATCTCGTATTTCGAATCGCTTTTTATTACATTCCCTTTATCCTTGGACCGTTCACAAAAAACGTCGACGTTCAAAGTTCTCGTTGTCGCGATCTTGGACTGTTTCTCACCGGCAGTGAATCCCGAAACATTCATCAATTCCAAAACTCGTTTCGAACTGTTTTCCAACTTTTCCTTTGATTTTAAATGTTTCGGATCCGGTTGAATGGGCTTTGGTGTACACTTGGAAGCTTCCGATGATTTATCAGCTTTTTGCCGATCGCTGAATCCGATTCCTCGCTTGGGATCCGGCCTTATTTCGATTCCCGTACTCGACCCACTGCTCAGACTTATTCTCTCATTTACCTCCCAATTCATACTCGTTTCCACTATTTTTTCGTTGAACGAACAACTCGCGTCGTTTTTTTTCGTTGACGCCCTCGTGGTCGAATTTTCAAGTTCAGAGGATCTCGCGAGTCCTCGAGTCGATGATAAGCGTCTCGATCTTCGTAGTTTCGAAGGGACGTTCGGGAACATCGGTGAGTTCATTGTGCCCGTTACCACCATCGCTGTTACCAACGTCTTATCTCTTTGGTGAATAACGAAGTGAATCTGCAACAAAAACGAGACTTTGCATTAACGAAAATGAAATAATTCACTTCCATTCGTTTACACACTTGCATTGTTTTCAACTCTATATTCACCGTGTGAAAAAACTCAGTTTTCAAGGCGACAACGGTTTGAGAGAAGTGTCGGATCAAGACGATCGATTCACGCAGGAAAAATTATCATTCCGCTCGCATACGCTGCTTAATCCAAGAATCTTATCCCTGTATTCTCTCCCCACCAAACTTCCTGCCCACGCTTTTTCAGTAGTTATATATTTAGCAGTCGTGCAAACATTATAAGAGAGTGTTGAGGAATCGCGAAGGCTACACGCATGGAATCTCGTATTTCTTGCTTCACTGAACGAGAGATGGAAAATAGACAGGTAGGAAAGACACGAAAGATACACGTTGGCAAAATCCAAGATGGGCATTAAAACTGAAGAAAATTTGCATCTTCGTAATTTCAACATTGTCCTATTTATTCAGACGTAATATATTTGCAAATAATTTCGATGAACTACATGTGTCAGTCTGAGAAAAAAGGTGATGGAAATAGTTCAAAAAAATGTACCAAATCTCGTTCTTGTGGATGTTCGCTATTTTCGGGTTCCAGAATTTCTCATTCCCTCAAAAATTACGACAATTTATTACCGCATATAATGTGCTTGAAATTTTTTATGATTGTCCCTTTTGAATTGTTCGAATGGCTTTTTAAAGGGACTTTGCGTAACATTATGCTCCAAATAACCGAATCAGGTGAAGTCAAGCGAACTACAATCATACGATGGCATTTTTAATGCCCCTGGAGTGACGTCTCACGATCCTATAATTTCTTCGTAGAACTAATTTAATTTCTTGTAATTGTGTCGGATGAAAATTCTAAAAAAAATTTCTCGACATATATCTACACTTTGATATTCCAGTAAAGTTTACGACGATTTTAATTCTTCGCAGTTGAGAAACGAGTTTTCTTAAAATTGTCAGAGAATTTTTGCACTCTTGAATAAAAAATAAATCGCAAGAAAAGGTCCTCGAGTCTTTCAGAAGGAATGCAAAATTGGATGTTCGGAAGAAGGTATTTGGGGGTGTCATTCTCCTATATCTGTCGTTACACGTCCCGCCGATATAAATATCACGAATGAAGCGATAAATTTCAATGGTATCCGTGGGGGGATCTCGCTGGATGGATGGATGGTGAACGAACGCGACGTGACCCGGAAACTCGATTTTTTCGAAATTTCCCTCCCTCTTGATCAGGGTTTGCATGTGCATGTTCCATATGTATCATGTACTTTTTTCACTCTGCCACGTTTTCACATATGTTTTATTCCAAAATCATTTTTCTCGATCGGCTGCAGTCACGTCCTGTCGTTTGTCACGATAGGAAAAATCTACATATGAACAACGTTCCTAACTTCTTGAGATTTCTTTTTTTAATCCTATTTTCACGGATTCATTTTCGATGTTACAAACAAGATGCCAAACGAGAGATCCATGAGTCTCGGGTTCTTTTTCAACAAGTGAAAAATGCTGAAAATAATTGAGGAAACAATACGAATGAAAAATATGTTTTCCAAATAAATTCTCTGAGCGTGTGGGCAGTTTATAGGAATTTATAACTATTCATAGTTATTCTGGACTGTTTTCACGATTCGTTGGAATTTTTAATCAATGCTCTCTTCATTAGTTCGTTTTTCATGCAAATTTTTACGAGTATTGAGTTTCTGACTACGGTAACAAAATGCTTGAAATTGGAATGGTAATAATATATCGAAACTGAAAATTTTGAAAACTGAAAATGAGCGAAGCAGAAACAGCGGAATGATACTCGTGACGTATTCACAAGATGTTATAGAGAAAGAGAATGAAAGTAAAATCGTGAAAGGCTCAAGGCCGCGAGCTCAACGAGAGAGCAACAGTAACGATCGGCGAATTTATAACGATGCAGAATTGCGGAAATCCTTCACGACCGGAAGTGCCTTGGCTCTTTCTCAAAAGATCTTTTATATGCGTATGCGCATTTTCTTTAGATTTTCTAATTTTTCAACAAAAGTTGATCCTGCAAATGTCGGTACGTAATGTGGCCGTTTGTTGGAAAGTAGTACAGATCGTCGAGAAGTGCTCAAATAATAAAAACGTATGAACAAGTCGTTTGAAAGATTCATTAAAGCTGAAAATCATTTTCCATCCTAATATTTATTTCGCATTCCGTTGCTGTTTGATGTTAATTTTGTCATGTGTACACCGCGCGAAGGCTTTCGTGAAAATAAGCCAGGAAAGTTACGATAAACGCTCCAAACGTCATTAAAGAACTTTTTGCAGCTAAAACCGCAAATACACGATAATTACTTTGATTGCGCAATTTTTGAACGTACATACGAACATGCTATACATTTATGGTCGACATTATATAAAAATTTGTAAATATGTAGCGTTTTGGTGAACATTCATTTATATCGCTAGACCGTGAGGGATGCAAAGTGGTTTTTAAAGAGTATGACGGTGTGTACTTGAGCTTTCATCGCGATATATTCGCTCGGATGAATCTCGGTCGTGCGTAACCGCCAAACTCTCAGCCTTCCAAATATAAATACATACATTCTGTCAATGACAAAAAATGTAGGTGAAAATTTCTACGTTGTGATCAAACGGTCGCAGCCTACTTAACAATTGTTTATAAAAAAAAATCTCGCTCATATTTCACAGTTGCCTGCGTGCGAGCTTATTTTCTTTAATCAGTACTTTCAATACTTCGATGTCTATCAACGATTCTAATTAGTACATAAAACACACTCGACAACACCAGCAGGTTTTATGGATCTTGATCATTGTAAGAAAGTTACAATATTTTTTAGTTAACCAACCTTACGTTTTCAAAGATTCTCTGGCTCAATTATCCATTGTAAAATCCTTTCAAAATTCGATATTCGACTGGCAGTGAAGTAAAAAAAACAACACTTGAACACTTCACTGTAAACTGCACTTGGCAGAGGAATATCACAAAAAATATACGTCACATTTTGACTCGAAACTACACTCACGACGAAAAGAAGTGATGTTTCAAGATTTGAGTTAAAAAAAAGTGCATTTCGAATTGTACTTCAACTTTTTCGAAACGAAATGGAAAACAAATGTCACACCGACACTATAAAAACTGTCATTCCGAAATTAGGTTCGTCGTTTAAACATCGTACTGTTTGTAAATAAATATTTAGGAAGAACTAGCGGTTGGTGATCGAAACGAATCGAGCGAGAAATTAATCGGTGAATAAAACGGAGCTGTATCGAGCTCGATAGGTCGTGGAGTATTTTCGCACACGTGAGGCACACACGCGGTATCCATCACCTAGTACCGACTGGCTGTCCAAGTGCTCGCTCTCGAGCAACACTCCCGTACTAGTAAAAGTAACAAACACATGGACACCCGAGGCGGACAGTTGGTCGAGAGAATATGAGACTTGCCACCTGTGCTATTCCTTCTACCTGTTGGTTGGGCTCGTCGACAAGGGAGCGAGCGAGCGCGATATAAAAAAGAGGGAGAAATAAAAACTCACACATGTTGGAAAGAGAGAAAAAACCTTGCGGTGTGTTTCTTTCTTTCGCTCGAGCACATTTTCTCGTGATGCACGTGGGGACCACGAGCATTTGGTAAAAACTGTACGTTACAGAATGGTAAAGTGGAGGAAAACGTGTGACCAATGGTAGAGACAGAGGGAAAGACTGTATGGAATTTTCAAAAGTACGACATGAGCAAGAGAAATTAATTCTCTTGGCAGGTGATCCAATTTTCTCCAAGGTCAGAAGCAGCCCAACCATCGCGAGTATTCAACCAGCTGAGAATTCTCCAACAGTCACGTGAAAACATTTTCGATACTATTTCTAAAAAACTCTTCACCTGAGAATTTTGTACAATCGAGTATTTTTAATGACCTTGGAAAGTCTGAAATTAAATCTGAAAGAAATCGTTGGCTGAACCGTTACAAAGTCTGGACGAGACGCTAAAATCGGGGAGAAAGGGTTATAGTCTGCGAAGCAGACGTTCGCCTTGTTATATCAACGTATACAGGTGAACATGATCCACATTTGAGAACGCTACAGACTCGAGGGACACCTGAAAGTATTATTCAGTATTACGGAGAGAGGGGGCTGGCGTTGAGGGGAACAGGATCCTCGAACCCTTGGCTATAGAGGAGTGGGGGAAGGATGCACTTCCGTCCTACCAAACACTTTCTGTATGGATGCACCGGTTAATGACGTGAACATGGGGCATGGCCGATGAGCTGCATGGACTCTGCACACACGAATGTATCGATACCATCGCGTTTTTTGACTTTGGAAAATAACCAAGTACCGTCACTAAAAACGTACAATGATCGACCATTAGGAGAGTCAGTTTAATTCCCCAATAGATCAGGAACATTGAACTTGAAAAACAGTCAGAACTATATAAAGTTGTTTCACGTTCTCCCTCGTGATAGTTTGCTCAATTGGGGCTAAGCCACGGATTTCCGAGTCAAAAAATGGTAGGGTTGTTGGTTGGGCAACGAGGCTTCGTGTATCTCTCGATAATTATCGAGACGTTTTACGTTAAACCCTTCGAGTGCATACTTCCTATAAGTGCACATTGGGTCAATCTGACCCAAGGCGTTTGTCAAATCGTTGTGTTCCCGTAAATATACATTTTTCTTTTTTTTTTGAGTAAATTATTCAAAGTGTACGGTCCCAATTTTATTTTTCCAAGAAATCGAAAATTGAATACTAAAAAATTCGTTGCCATTAAAATGCCAAACAATCGGTGACAGAACACTGTTGGGGTCAAAACGACCCAGAATGCACTCGAAGAGTTAAATCAACTCGGCCTGATCTTGTTTGTAATGAAAACGATTATGGTTCGTTGAACGAGATTTCCTCTTCAAGTCAAGAAGATGAAAAATCAATAAGTCATCGGCTGAAAGCAATGAGTCGAGATGCTGAACGAATAAAAAGAATCCAAAACGTTCACTCCAATAATTAATTGACATACCGATATATTGAAAACGAAAATCCCTGGAGCGAAATCCATTTCTCATGTCGAAAGAAACGAAGATTCGAGAACGACGAACTGAAAAATCATGTCATCCAAAAGTACAAAACATGCAGCTATGAAATATTCAATAAGAATTATAAAGAGGCTTTTGGCGATACAATATTTCTGATGGAATCGCTTAGATTATATTCGCAGAACGCGCTTTCTCCTCGTGTATCGATCGTAAACTTGATTCGATTATTCTTTGTCCTCCGGAATATTCACACGTTCGAAATCCTTTTATTCGTCTACCGTTGTCGAAGCAGCGAACAAAAATGTGTTTTTTAAAACGCAGTTGCGGCCTGGAGCTGGATTTGTGCGCAGCTCTTTTCAATGCTATGGCCCTCACCACTTCCGGTATCTCTTGGTAGGGAATCCCTCGATGACTCCTCCCATCGTTTCGTTGTATTATATACTTTACTGAATACTTTATGTTGCTATATATATAGTATTTAGTACGTATATACATTCAGTGATAAACGTTGGTATATTCAACCTACGTCTACACAGAATACGCGTAAATTTTTGTATGTATACACGATGTACATGAACCTTATACATCGTTCATACATTATACCCTACAGCAGGGAGAATGAAACGGTTCTGGGTTTTAACAATTCCGCTTGCGAGCAGCGCGTAATATCTCTCTTTCTCTCTCCGCTTTGTCTATCATTTCGTTTCCCTCGTTGAACGAGACTGTTAAATTGCGATTGGTCGAGCAACCGTTTCATTCGCGCGAGAGGTGACTTGGTCCCACAGCGCAGTTTAGACTCGAGCTTGAACCACCGAACCGTATACTTTTGACAGTCCGCTGTCGTTTGGAGAAATGTCGCATATACGACCTGCGGCCTATATATATATATATTGCGCGTGCTCATAGTTCGGGAAACCTCAATTTGAGCCACACCGAATAACGTCTCACACGCAGATCGATCGTTGCGTTTCTTTCACTGTCTTTTTTCCCCTGTCGAAAAAATGGTATTTTTTGGAATTAATGAAAATATTACTGTTGGATGATTATTTTTTAAATGAAATTGTGTGATACGTCGTGGGTGTTCGATCACTTGATTGAAACGCTGATTGCAATTGACACGAGAAGAATCGAAACCGTTGTGCGAATCGATTAATCTATCGCTCGCTCAAACACCGAGACGAATTGTTGCGCTGCGTATACGTTCGAGGGAATGGATGGTCGCAAAAAATTGGTTATTTATTAAAGTCAAAACGAAGTCACGTCTGTTTGCGTTCCATCGCAGGGTCTGCGATAAAACTCGCCTGAAAATACATGGCTGGTGATTTTTTATTTTATTTTTCCACTGTACGAGCCGATGTAGGGAAAGGTACATACGTGAAATCGTCAAGAAAGCCTCGAATGAGAAAGCACCAGCAACGAGATGTAACCAACACACCCTGGGTGTCGTAGAAAAAATTGAGAGCCACGAAAGAGAAGTCACGTATTGAATAATTAATCGACAAACTTGCCTTCGCGTCCTCTTTATCTTTCGCGAGCTCTGCCGAGCTTTTCGATCTCTAGGAACTAAGTTACACGATATACATAACTTCCTGCACACTCCAGTCAATCTTTCATCTTTTTCCTGTACTTCGATCGATTACAAGATTCAACAAATCTCATTCTTCGCTTTTTCTCCATAACGAATGGCAGAGTCCTCTTTACACTAATTTGTATGATGAACGAAAAGTTTTTTCCTTTAGTCGAAACCCATTTTTTTCGGGCTGTGAAAAATGCATTTTCCATTGCCATGGAAAAACGTGGGTTATGGAGCAGCAGAGTTAATACTGATGGTCGAACGTTCGCTTTCGACATTTACACGTTACGAAAGCTCGAACTTCGAAGCCTTGAAGAATTCAATTAAAATAATGAAGAAAAAGAAAGACTTTTTGTTTATATTTCTTTTCATTATTTCAGCCAACGCACGCAAACTCGTGTTCTCTCGTTCTTTCATCAGTTCTATACCTTTCGCTCATATAATACGAAGCGCCGGACTCCTCTCTTTTGTAATTATTCAAAAACGTCGAGTTTCGGTTGGCCCTGCATGTTCTCATACTTCCGGTCTGTGTGCGTGTGCTCCGTGTACTCTCATTTTTCTGCTACCAAAGAGGGAGTACGCCCAGCAGTGAATTCATTTTTTTTACCCTCCGCGCTTGGAAGTTCCGGTCTGCTGACAACGAGAACCGTACCCGACATTCCGCTTCAAATCTTAAGAAAATCCGAATTCACAAGTGGGTCATTATAATTTGAAAGGAAACATTTCAATGCTCACAGCAGCTCGTCCTCCACCAAGCAAAAATTTCATTTATTTCAAACAAGTAAAACGTACTTTTTGCTTATTCAATTTCATTAATCACGAAAACCCTGAGATTAATGAATTTTTTTTCAACCGCTATTAACTTTGTTATATAAAGAACGGAATGCGTTGCCTTTTCGATTCGAGCGAGTTTGAAGCGCAATCTCATGTCAGAAAAATGTTCGGTTGACGGAATTTTTCCGTCCTCTTCAATTTTCCCGAATTATTTCACACTCCGCCAGTTGCTAATTAATTTTTTCGAAGATGGAAAAACACTAATTCCGTGAATAAAACCCGCGCATTAATAGGCAGACAAACGACGAGCTTACGAGGCGATTGCATCAAGTCATTCACCATAAACACACTCATTCATGGATCGAGACAGACATTGTACAAAGTTGTTTGTACAAAAGTCTATTTTTGTGTTCTCGAGTAATGTTATGGATTTGTACATCCATGTATATAAATACATGCCAACGGGAGGTACGGCTTTTATTATGCGGACAACGTGGTGTTTCCTTCTGGGTATTACCATCGTTGTTGATGCTGCTCAAGAAGCGGACGAAAGAAGGAAAACGACGCACGTGGAATACTCAACATACGGCAATCCAGAATATATATAGATGGATATGTGGATGTGGGTACAGGAGTATTTACAAATGAGTCAAAAGACCGTTTCGCAAAAGTGCTTTGAACCATTGGCCGTTTTTTTCGAAAATATGTCAATAAAAAATGGAAAATATTTATATATTTCGTTTACTTCCGGTAAAGAGATCGAGAACAAGATTTCCGCCTTTCGTCAGTGCATGTTTTTCGTTTTCGTGCCTTTGACATATCGTGCGGAGAGCCTTGATCGAATTAAACTTTTATTTTTGACGCAGTAACGTTTGAAACATTCTTATCCCCTGATTAGTGTCTTTGTGGTTGTTCAATATGGCGAAACTCCATAGCGTATACCGGTGGAGCTTCTGGTTTTCCTCTCGTTAAGGAAAGATGAGATAGGGAATCCTCTTGCACGGATCGATACTTACATATGCGTTGTGTGTGTGTGTGTGCTCTTGTGTATGGTGCAGAGATCACACCTGCGAATTCGTGTAGAAATGCGGGAAGGAAAGCCATGCCGAATGCTTTGTAATTGTTGGGAAACCCGAAACTCGGCTTACCGTCTGTTTCTCCGTAATTTTCAAGCTCACATTCGCTATAGGCCACAATTCTACGCGAATCGACGAGAAATTATTGCACAACAATTATCGCAGTTGAATAAAAAATGACAAATATTGTCTTCTCGACGTTTGACATGTTTCGGTACACAAACAGATTTGTCGCGAGATCTCGAAATGTTAAAAAAAACAACGAATGTGCTTGTCGCAACCCTTGAACCACCCTGGAGAATAGTTTTGTCTCGTGCAGGTTCCTTATTAAGGTCATCTGCGTGTAGAGGTTACAAATTACAATGGGGAAATACACAAACGTACGGGAGTCGCTGAGCACAGAGAACTCGAGGAAAAAAGTCCGGATTATACGGATTCGTTAGAGGAAAGAGTTTCTAGAGGAAGTTCACATTTTTTCGCAATGAATCCTTTTGTAGAAAAAGAGATAACACATGGAATGTGATCAAGGATTTTCAATCTGGCAGAAATTGCAGTTTTGTCAATTTTCTGGCGTTTTATTTATTCGCTTCAACGTGAAATTGCAAAACACAATCGAGAAATGAGGAAACTCCATACGAGCAAACGACCGAAACGGTTGGAAAAACTGCGTTTGTGAGAAAACGTCGATCCTATTGTCCAAAGCGATTTAAGCCAAAGTCTCAGTCAGCCCTTGACATTAAATAATGTTTTTTTTTCTCTTTGTTCACCCCTCAGCCCCGTAGTTACCGATGCCCACTTCCTTTGGAATCCCCGAAGAGTTAACCAGCCATATTCGCTCCCCTGGCGTGCCTGAAGGGTGGAAAAAATCTTGGAATCACTTCCCATGTCCAAAAAAAGCCATAAGGTGCCTGCTTCTGACTTCTCGACCGAAACCAACGCGATAAAACTCCCACCCTCCGCATCTTGACAAACCTCGCATTGCCAGCTGACCCTTTTAGTTTTTCCTTCGACACGATGCGACGCAATTGACATAACTGTTTTAAAACAATCTTCACTATTTAATAAATTAATTTAAAGAATGCACTCATTACTGAGTTCAAAACTTAAAATTAGCAATGAGGATTTTCAATAATTTTTCCATTAAAGTAATAAAAGCTTCTCCGACGGTTCAGATTAAAACATCACTTTCTTTTTTCTCAAAAAAGAAAAATACACACTGTGGTGATATAAGATTTTCATGAAAAATTCTACAGACTGACTAAAAACAGAATTTTTCACAAAAAACGTGTAGAAAAAACGGATGATATTTCGTCAATTTTGTTCGTGAGCATGGAAATTATATGTCGGTTCTACCCTCGCGAGTCAGGGTTTAAAGAAAAAAAGAAGAAATTGTAAAACTCAATTAGAAAAAGAGAAACAACGAGGATGCCGGAAGAAGACAGAAATAAAATTCAATAACACCCTCGTGCTTCGTTACTTTCGTCTGTCTAGTGTTCAGTTGCTCCATTTTTTTTTTTACGATGTGTGCAAAAAAAAATCGTCGAGGGAAGGTCGAAGGCCTCCGCGGACTCGGCTTTCCTAGTAACTGCTGAGTCAATGTCTCATCGTATTTGCTGGATCTGGCAATTTTTCTATAAAATTCGGACTAGCGACCCTCAGTCATTTTATTCTGCGATTGAAATTGATAAATGCTTATGACTTGATTCCGACGCACCGATCAGAGCGATCGCGGTGGATCAAGAAAGGATCATGATCGATTTTTGTTTTGATGCAAAAAAAATATTGCATCAATTTTCCCCTGCGACCGGGCAGATATTTTCGGTGATTTTCTCGATCGAGAAAAAAAGAACGGTTGTTCAAACAATGGCAATGTTTGCATTCGAGAAAGTCTGACTCAATCGGAAGCTTGCGAAGGATCAACAAACAGACATGGGAGAGTTGAAGGATTGTCGTATCTTCTGCTTTGCTGAAGAAACGATTGCAAGTGGACGAAGGGAATGACCACTCGACGAGAATAAATTCGAGACGAATGTTTACTTTTGAAGCAGTGCTCAGGGAGTTACAGGGCACGATAGTGGATGCGAGATGCAAGTGGCTAGAGAAAGCTCTCGCTTTTCAAGGAAAGTCAATGACCGCTTAAGACGTTTTCTATCTGTACATGTCTTCGTGTAGATACTCTCCGAGTAAATATGAACCGTTCTCTGCAGGCATCGGAGATGCTGGGATGACTAAATGGGAAAACTGTTTTTCAGTCGTCGGAGCAGAGTTCAATTTAGCAAAAAAAATTTCGATATTATATGGAGATGAAGTTTCTTCGTATTTGAACGTAATCAAGAAATAGCTCTTTGCGACAAACCTTGATGGGGGTAGTTCCAGCTTAAGAGAGAATCAAAGAATGCCAAACAAAAAAAAACACGATAAGCCAGACTACAACGTAATCACGCACTCGCGACTCTCTTGGAATTGATCGAGCTCCGTCGTTGTGATTTGGCGAACATCGGCCACAAAAACCACGACCGAGACTCGTCCTTGTTGAGAGTTTTACTTGGCTTTCTCGAGGACTTGAAGCAACTAACGACGGGGATTAGAAGGAGATGGAAAGACGGGATTTTAGAACCATTTCTCGATTTCCTCGTCACGTTTCGTTGTTACAAAACTAGCGTGTGTGTGTGTCTTTCTTCTGGTTCACAAAATTCTTTATAATTTCACTTTCTACACTTCGCTTACTGACTGGAAAAAACAATCCGTTCTGTTATTTTTCGATGGGACTACATGAGCGATCCTGTTCCCGAGATACGTGCACCGAATCCAATTTTTCGCAATTTAGATCGATGGCATGATGCAAGAAAAAAAAGAACACACGTGTTTAATTGGAGAGAGGGAATAGAACAGTCAATCGACATGCCTCCAGAATTTCATCGTTATTCTTCTAAATTGGTATTTTTTCTCTTCGTGTTTTCTATTACGCGTTTCCCGTTATAAAAATAGTGTAAATAAAAGAAAATACCCGAAAGGTTCGTTGCCATGGTTTGCTATTCGAAAGCTGTCACATTATTTCTCCAAATTTATTTAAATATCGCGAATCATCACAATCTTTGCATTAACTCGATAATAAAGTACTAACCAAACATTTTACCCATGAAATTTCTCGTTTAATAACAATTCGCTTACGCACAAAAATCATCAAGGTTTTTCACCTCGAGAACAACGAACCGATTCTGGAAAATTCGCGTTGGCCACGAAATCGTGTATCCCTCGGTTTTGTAATCGAGCGCTCGGCAGGAGTGTAATCAAAGATTTTTAATGAAAAATGTAGAGCCAAAGGCGTACAGAGCTTCTACTATTGTGGCATCAAAAATTGGGAATGAAAACTTTCCACACGGTTCGATCCCGACGCGTAGAAAGCCATGCAGAGAACTAGCAAAAGAGGAAAAACACTTTTTTTTTTTTTACCAACCGAACAGTGAACTCACGTAATCATTTTGTGTACCGGCCCGCGCGGAATTGAGTCTTAATCGAATGTTTCAAAAATAAATAAATTGCGAGTTTGTGATCAACGGGATGTGGAGTCCGTCGTGCCTGGTTCGTAAAAATATAGAAAACAAACGAGTTATCAGATAATGTACCGTTGCATGATAATCGTCCTGACGTAAACCTGGGCTTAGGATATCGTTTGTTACTATAGCTCTCCGATGGAGCGAGAAAGCATTGATTTTAGTGAATTGATTCAAACGGATGGCTCGATGACTTCTGCCAGCCACATAGACGCCAGAATTTTCTTCGATTTTTTGCTTTTTCCGTAGATGAACAGACACGAGTTGGTGCTGAGCTGCGTAACTGATCGATCGGTAGGTACATCTCTGTTTCATTGCCATGAGGTAGATACTTGCGAGTGTCTAGTAGAGCACGATATGAATCGAGTAAGAAAAAACAAGAAAAAAGCAAGCGGAATAATTGAAAACTGGACGTAAAACTCTTACCCCCTCAGATTTTTATTTACCGAACTCTGGATGCCGCTTGCTTCAGCCTCTCGTTCATACATTCCACTCTCCTGTAAACCTTTGCTCAAAAAAGCTTCCAACGAGACAAAAAAATAGCCATGGGTTTTCCCTCAAAGAACACATAAGCTCATGCTTTGATGGGTCGAAGCTCTGATTGAAATGCAAGAACTTTTACCGGCTACTCGTCCAATTGTCAATGCATTACATATTTGCGACTATATGACGAAAAACAGAACATCGTCACACTCTTTGAGGCTTCAAAATCTACCGGATATTTATTTGACTCGAATTTTTTTTTTGGTTGCAATTTTCTACTTGGGAATGAGAGAAGAACATTCATAGAATGCCCATCAGTTTGTGCGTATATTGAGACTGAAAATATATCGTGAAATGCCCGAAAATAGAGACGGAGAAAATTGGAACTGTCCTTCAATCTGGGACGTTGTCAATTTTCGTAGCTTCAGGTCGATATTTTATACAGTTGAGATATTTGAAGAGCTTTTCTGCGTCAGAAAATGTTGAGTTTCCACGATTATTCGTATTCTTCTCAGGGAGCCGTGACATTTCTACAAAAATGCATTTGGTCTTGATTTTCTTGGTCGGAACAAAGATCCAGGGAGCATATAGATATATGGTCGGTTCAAAATGTGTCCTATTTACAGTTCGGTGTCGAAGTAATTGCTGTGGCTTGAATAAAGCGTATAGTCGCAAGAATATAAAAAAAGAAACTTCTTTTTATGACGGACTGAAAGAAACTGTCTTTTCTTGCTGGCTGATGGTCGCGTCAGCTCGAATGTTCCAGAGCGGCAGCGTTCATAAACACAAAAGAAAAGCATCGGGTGGAAGAGATGAGAGGGTTTTTTTTTCTTGGGAGGTTACTTTTGCACGGGGTAGCAACCGACGATGGGATGTCCCGATCTGAGACACATCTGTGATATCTTTTCCCGAGACTTTTAAGATACGTCGGAGCAAACGCAACGAGCAACTCTGTCATGAAATTTTCCAAACTGGTATGTGTACGAGAATATATCGATATTTGAATTCCTGAATGACGTACACACGTTCCGCTTCTCCCAATACACGATACGTCCTTCCGACGTCAACAGTTATCGATGAGAATGAAAACTTCAACACAGAATATTACTGAATCTTGAAAGGGAATTGAGGATTGTTCGATTGCGAAATTCTGGAGAGGAAATTCCTTTTTCATTTATTTTCCCTTCTACGAGGCAGCATCAAGGAAAGATATTCGCGAATACATGCTGGTATTTCTGGTTCCGGTGGATGTCGTCCAATTAACCGCAACGTCGTCTTGTCAATGGTTTTTTCGAGAGACTAATAATTACGGAATGAGTGCTTTTCGAATTACTCGGTGTTCTTTGCCCTGAATATCATAACGGCCATATTCAGTGCAGCCCGTACAAATAAATTCATAAGAGAGATATGAATTCCAAATGCAAATGACACATCAACTTAGTGACACGTTATTCTGGACATTGTGTTTCCGCTCCATTTACATCGAACGAGGACGAGACAACACACTGCCAAAGTCCATGCGTCCATCGTTTGCTCCCTTTTAGGATTCGCTCGGTCACTTATATTCCTCGCTCGTCGTATCTTCATGCGATAGACACACTCGCACTTCGATTCCTTACACGGACTCGGGACAATGACAGTACTTGCACGTTTGTTGCTCGTCAAATTGAGCCCGTTTTTTCTTTATCGTGAACGGGCACCAGTCCTTTTGATTCTTCAAGGAAAGATAAACTCAGTATTTCGCTTCCTTAGTACCTGATGCTTCTGGGTTAGGATTTCACATAAAAATCATCGTGATTTTTTTTATAGCGATGGCTGACGAGATTTTCATCGCTCAGCTTTAGATTTGTGCGTTTTTTCCTCAGTGTATTTCATTATTTTGGTCAACATTCACGAAATGTATTTAGTGATGGAAATATTGAATCGAATTTTGAGAGTAATCAATCTGCTATGAAGCAGCATTGATCTTAATAAACCACGAGTCAAAAGAAAATTAATCATTACCTTCAACTGCAATGTACAACTTTTGTTTTTGTAATGAAATTGGATTGCTTGAAACGTTGAAACGAGCACACGTGGAAATGGTATCATAAAGCAGCCACATGAACGATTCTGACGGGAACAATTCAGCTCTCGGTGTATGTTGCTTATACGATGATTAGAATTGGTTTTGGGTAATTTCCTAAGGGTTGCTTGTGGCTTCCATAGTGATGCCAAGTACAAGTTTGAAAACGCTTTGAGAACTTCGACATTAGCGTGAAAGCGAAACACACAGACACAAGGCTTTTCTCTTATGCGGCAACAGTCGACTTTGAGGTTTACGCAAAACTCCTCGCAAACTCTCGTTACCTCTCTCCAGCAAGAAGACCCTTCGCTAGCAAGTACAGTGTTAATAATTTCATATTGTTGTCCTCACACTCAATAATTCACCAGTGGGTGTCCATGAGATTATTCCCAAACTTTTTAATATCATTTTTTCAAATGTTTTGACGAAAGAAAAGAAGCGCCGTGACGCGTTCCTTTTATTGTGCGAATTTCTCATTAATTTCTTTGGTTTAATCGTCCGGGGGACCGATTGGATTGCGCTCGTGAGTTCTATCATCAATTTATAATCTGATCCTGAGTGCTCCAATAAAGTATATATGCCAGGAAATCAAACTCATACTCAGTCAGTGGAATTACGAAGGAACCAAGATTGTGGATGGTACTTCGCGGTCCTCGAGACGTTTTAACCGAGAAAGGATCGGAGGAAAAAGAGAAAAAAATCTCATGGCTCGCGGAGCATTCTCAAGTATGTGCTGAGCTCTTCCACACTTTAAAATTTAATTACACGAAAGCGATATTTTATTACGGTACATGCTCGGGGAATCCTGCAAAGACTTTTCGCCCAGGGCCAGATTTTGTAGCTTCTTGAGAAATAGAGAGAAACATTCTCGGAGATATTTGCTTATTAGTTCCACTGGAGCCTTATCTCATTAGATAAGAAATGCAGCCTCAAGTTTGACCTCGAAGAACTTGAAATACTTTCTTTTTTGTTTTTACCACATTGAGAGCCAATTTTCGTGGGTTTCTGTTGTTTTTCTATTTAAATAATAAATCGTGTTGATTCGAATCTTCAGTAATTCCGGTAAATGGGCCGCATTAGGGGGCTATGAATTTTCTTGAATCTTGAAAGTTCATATTATTTCGGAGTTTACCAGATTGCGAAGTTGAGTGTATTTATAGTAAATGTGGCGAAGGATGTACACAAACTCTGTGGTATTCTCGAACGTATATACCGTCTTGGTAAGAAGGAACCATGGGACCCTTGGGTACACCGTCCTTGGGCCACACGTCCAAGAGATATTCGGTTGTCTAAATTGGACCGACTATATAACTCCGCAAAGGCAAGCAGGCGACTCTTCGCCACCGTGTGTTTGTAAGCGCTCGAGCCTCCCGAGCACTTTCTTGAATTAAAATTCCAATCTGTTTCATTCTACTTTATCGCATACCTAATTTCTCTGTATACCGGAGAAAATCTTCTCGGAGAGTTAAATCGCGAATTTAACTGCAAGAGCAGTGAATGGAAATGGAATTGCATTTTTCCTCGAAAAATAATGAAAACGCGTAGATGAGGAATAAAAATTGTGCAATACCACGAATTATTTTATTCCATATAATTATTCTATTTTTGCGAAGAACTCGTAGTTTTCAAAGCTGCTCCAAAAACTTGCCTATTCGGGCAACGAAAATAGGATCTCGATCGATTTTCCGAAATCTGTGTTGCATCGTCATTTTCCAAGTCTAATCGAGGTTACACACCAAACCGCCATCGAACTCGTGTCTGACTAAAAAGCGAGCTCTTCTACTCGAACAAAAGGCGCGCTTGCTACATTCGAGCGGCTTTTTGCTGCTGCAACGTATATACTTCAAGCTTTGTAGGTACGAGTTAAGGTTTGAGATCGCGGACGAGGTGATTAAACTCTCTGAGCTTCAGCACTGCAAAGATTTATGGGGAGAAAAAGTTCATAAGCTATTTTTCATTGAAACAATGTACGATTATTATTTTCTAATTACGGCCGCGTTAACGTCTTTCAGTCTCGATCAATCACGCCCGAAATTTGAGGATGAGCCTCTATGGTTATGACTTGTTGATTGTACTCATTCATTCCAGTACAAAAACAACATTTGCAATTTTTGCAATTTGTAAAATAGTATAAAAATAAATCGCTCGTGTGCCGTTTTTTTGTTTTTTTTTTTTCATTGTTACGAAATACTATCTATCACTCCCGTTACCAGTACATACAGAGCTGATAATTTACTGGATCAACTTGGTGGAAGTAGCGCGAATAGTTACACGCGATTCGAGGCTAACGTGCCGTTTCTAATCATTCCCGTACCCGTCTACACCCGGGTTCATGGATTCGCCTCTATCCTCAGCAGTCTAATTACTATTCCGATATATAGCATATAGAAGCAAATGCATCGGGACCGTTTGGAACATTTCCAAGACCAGAGTGCCCAAGTTAAACCGCAGAACATGTGATTGCTTATACATATATACCGTAAAAACCACAGAAGGTTGCGAGGATGAAGTAAAAACATGGCAAGAATATAATCGTATTACCCAGAGTTAACAGAGGAACATAATTATTTTTTCTCGTCTTTCATCTCCTTCCTTCCATCTGGAGAATTGTCTCGCAAACTTGCTCTCATTCTTTTTGTTATTTGACTTTCTCTCGATCGATAAATATAAACCCTTGGATTTTTGTGACTCGACAAAGTTTCGTATCGACTTGTTTGTTCAACGGGTATCGGTACGAACAATACGGAAAACAATGCTGGTTTTCCGTTGGGAATCCGAAGTCAATATTTATCGTTGCGGAATGTTGGGATGGTAAAGCTTTGAATTTCTTCCATGCTCGCGGGACATTCGATCAACACCCCCCCCCCCCCCCCCCCCCCTGGCTTACAGCGCACTTAATTTATCGGCTTATTTCGGTATCCCCTGTACGAGGGTCGCAAAGTCACGCGAGTCGTTGACATTTGACGTTTAAACTTACGCCAGTGAATCGAGTCATTGACAGATATGCATGTAGGCGCTTGAGACTGGGTTGCATAACTTTCCCGTTGTTTTTCATCGGATTGTCAAGCTTCAAGGTCATTGAGAAAAAAGAGGAAAAATAAATATTCGATAAACTTTTTGAATGAAAGAAGAAAATGAGTGAATTTATGGTTTTTTCTTTCATTTTGAATGTATTTGTGAATTTTAGCTCATTCGCCACCGCACATTATAGAAGGATTCGCTATAGCACTTGATATTTTATGCGCACCGATGCTCATTCTCTCACCGTCAGTTTCCTCGAGAGCTTTTCCAACTAGGTTGCCAAAACATGCTCAAATCTTCGTCGAGTGCCAACTTTTTCTCGCTCCCCATTATTATTTTGTTGTTGTTGTTTTTTCGTTTTCCTGTTCCAATTCGCTTTCGTTTTTCTAGCCCGTATTGCATAGGTATATGAATAAATCGAGACAGAGGTGAGACGCAGTCTCGGCAGGGCTTAACGGATCGAAGCGTAACCCGTGGTTACTTCACTATCGATAAAAAAGCTTGTCCCTTCCATGGGATGTTCGTGTCACGTGGAATTATCGGAAAAACTGTGAAATATCGTGAAATCATATATATCCGTCGCAATTTCACCCAATGTGTCATTGTAAAGTGCATTTGCGTCAAAGACTGGCCACGTACTTTTTATTGGATAAAAAGTATGATTTATGACGGAACTGATCAAATTTTATTTCGTATTTGGGTCGTGGTCGTGGATCGACCAAATATTGAGCAATTGGCAAGTTCGGATTCATTGCCATCGTCGAGTTTTCCCATATCGTCTCGGTAAAGCTACTTTTTCGAGACGTATATTTCGCAACGAGTATTCAGGATTCTAGGAATTTGCATAAAGACATTGATATACATTTCTTCCTTTGCCTCCGAATTGCTAAACTTGTCGCCGTTTATATCTCCAGCTGAGCAATAATAATAACAACGATACGACTCTGATGCGTGAGAAAGTCTCGTCTTTCATCCGCGACATCGCATTTGCAGGGTTTCGCTACTGACACGGATAGTGATTTTCTGCACTCTATCGCTTAAGATTCGCTGGGAATATTCTGAATCTGCATACCATTTTGTCATATAGTATTCGCGAGTAGAGTTTATACTCGAACGCGACTAAGAACGAAGAAACTCGAGTGTACGCGCCGACATATTTCCACAGGCACATTTCATCGTTGAATAAATTCGAATAAGTTTTATCCTTCGTTGCACTTTCGTCTTTTGATCCTTCACGAGCAATCTGGAGTCCGAGTCATTAGAATTTTCATTAAGAAGGATGGAAAATTCGAATGAAAGATTATTTAAAAATAACGAAAAATAAGACGCATCGCTAGACAAAACTAACACGAGCAAATAAAATGAGAATCGTGTAAGACAGGAAGACAGAGGGTTGTTCAACTAGCTGACTCGTGAACACTCGAATAGCATCGCGTAGAATAGCTCAGTAGTTCAGGCAGAGTGCATATAGACGGCGTGACAAATGCGGTAATCTAAGTCCGCCCATTTCTCGAAGCGAATGGCGAATGACTCCTTGACCTAGCTGGTGCAATCCCGCATCTGAGAAGAGACAAAAAGACAAATAGCATACGCTTGTGTCTTGAGTATTTCGTAGCAACGTTAAATCGGTATAACTCTTTTCTTATCTCGAGCCTTATCCAACTGCGAGAAAACACATCCTTGCATAAAAAACAAACAGTATTCACAGGCATGATCTTTCGATTTAATAGTTTTTATCATTATTTCGTAAACAATAAAGTTTCGCACAAACCATGATAATGAAAAATCGAGGAGGATCATAATATCGATTAAGGTCACAAAACGACTTTATTTAGGGTTCTTTCAAAATTTTGTATAAACGTTCTTGGCACCAAAACTAACAGTTTTCTCCTGTGAAGAAAATTTTTCTGACGTTTACAATTTGAGATATTTAATTTCCCATTTTTTATTTTTTCCATCTAGACGCGTGTAAATTGATACGGTCGTTTTGTGATAGTAATACCTTAAGGCAATTTTAGGATAATTAAAATTTGTAAAATCACGAATTTTCGTTGTATCGAAATTTTTCACGAATCGATTTATGCGGATTATGTTTTTACATCATAATTTCGATAATTCAGTTTTTTTTTTTTTATAAAGTTTTTTGAAATTCTGTGGACGACCGAGAGATGCAATATTCAACGGTTTGTATATACGTATACATTCGGTCACTTGATTTCCCAAGGGCACATTCCACCTTTGTGAGTTATCACGCAGTGATGTGGTGCGTGTTATGTTGTCTAGTTCCTTTTTCTTTATTTCTGAGGCCTTGACTTAGAGTTTACTTCATATATTTACCCTGAGCTTTAATGCGCGTCAAGAGTACTTCCGGTCGCGCGATCCAAAAGCCCCATAACTGTTAGGGGCAGGGCACGTTTTTCCTTATTACATTTTCCCCATGGCCTTTGGCCTGCCCCTCCGAGCCTTTTGATAATCAATGTTGGATGTTTTATCGACTTTTTCTTGTTCGAAAAATAAAAATTAAAACACAGACTCTTACACGCTGGAGGATGAGCTAGAAATTGCGCGAAACGGACAAGAACCGCGAGCATTGATGACCCCAGTCTCGTAAAGCTCAATTGGTTTTATGAGCACTTGCTCCAAATGAGGAAAACACGATCGCTCTGAGCTTTTTACGCAAGGTTTAAAGTTTAAAGGGTAGTTCCAGCATGTAGTCGAACAAATTAAAAAAAAAAAAAATACCTCGATCGGCTTTTTTAGTACTTTATAACGATTTAATTCATTTCTTGTTAAATCAATTGATTTTAATGATGAATAAAAAAAATTACAGACGTAAGCAACGTTCTAAAGTTTTTAACACTTTTTGACAATTTTTCTTCGCCGGACAATCGTTCGGTAAAATCTCGCGAGTTATGATCGGCGAAATCTATAAATATTTTTTTTCTCAAACCCTGGTTTCGTTTTAACGATTCTTTAAAAGATTGAAAAAAAATAAAAGAATTGAGTTTTTCGGAGTTTTTTTTTTCATGAGTCAGTTCGTAGAATATTTTGCTGCGTGGGCCATCTCTGCATGCACGTGAGCTAGAGTTAAGTTAGCTTTTCAACGTCCAAAGAAAAGGAAGGAAGGTTTTCACGGCCGATTTCACTTTATGGCGGAATTTGCTCGTGCCAACTTTGACGTAATTTGCGCTGGTTGACGGGAACGCATTCAATGTGACGGTTAAATGGCTGGAGTCATAAAATTTATCGTCAACTGGAAAATTAAATGATGAAAGTTAAATCTCTCGGACGGTCCATCGTTGCTTCGCAGCAGGGGATCACAAAATTTCATTTTTTTAAATATCTTCAAGGTCGTTTCGGGATCCCAATATTTTTAACAGTCACTAGTTGAAAAAAAAAAAAAAAACAAGAAATTATTTGAAAATAACGTGTTTCGCGATAAATTGATGCGTTTATGAAAAAGAGGGAAATCATGGAAATATTTGGGGCTTCGTCAGTTTGCTCCGAGATTCCAGCCTCCCCAAGGGCCACCGCAAAAGCTCGTATTTGTCTAGAGAGCAGAAAGTGTTGTTTCTACGCGCTTGCACGTGGCACGCTTCTCTGTATGTTTGCACATGTGCGCCCACTCGTCCGGCAGCATAAATACGTTGGTCCAAGACTAACGGGGGATAATTGGAAATTATTGGACTAGCCGTGGAACCATTTACCTTCGTTTGCCACGGTTAATACTGAAACATTTTGCCCCGATGTAACACACGCATGAGCCTCACCGACGAGCTCTTCCCTTCATTTCTATATACGCATTAATTTTCTTAATACACAATGCGAAAATCTCATTTTTACACTGGTCGACAGACCACAGCAAAACGTGACTGTAGAGGGAGCCACGGAACTACGTAGCTCGCGAAATATTCGTAACCCTACTTGAGGAAATACTTGAATAAACTCTCCTCGATGAATAAACGTTCATCGTCTCATAAACGATTTTTTACGAAAAAGAAAGAATTTTTGAAATAGTTTCTTTTGTTAATAACGAAACAAGACGATTACTTGTTTCCGGGAGTCACACATCGTGGAAATCCTGTTGGAGGTCGCGTGGAAAATCACATATTTGCAGCGGAAAAACGGTCAGAATGTTCATCGGGTATGACTGAATAATCTGAAAGAAAACGAATACTTCGAGCAGTGCATTATGGGCAAAATAACGGGAGCTTGGATCGCGTAAATTGGCCGAGAGTTTGGGAAATTTGAGCGTCTCCCGAGGCTGGTTGATTCCATGTTATAGCCACAAGTTGTTTTCGTTGGCACGTTGAGAGGGGTATCAACTAAATTCTTTACAAAGTAGCTTGGAGATCTCTTGCGTAAGGTCGGCTAGGATATGTCTTTGATCCAACATAGCAGAGAATGTAGTTCATCCATATCGGCGCTCGCAGTACACTCCATAAAGCAGCAAGTGTACTGCAGCAAGAACGTTGTTTGCCGAGCATTCTTGTTGGTACACTCGATAAACTGCTCTCGCCGTGAAACTAATACAAATACATACTCGCATATACACTCGCGAATATTTGTGTGCGCGTGGTCTTTTGATCGTCTACTGGGGAATTGAAATTCTTTAATTTACCGCAAAAATGGGGCAGTTTCGGTCACGCAGAGTTTCCTCGTTCATACGATCTAGCGATTATTTTATTGATTATCAATTATTTAAATAATCATGTGGAAAAACCGGTGGATTAGTTTCACGCTCGTTTATTGATAAGCGTTTTGTGTTTTGCCGCGTGAAAACTGGACAATGGTGTGCGTATTGCGCCGAAAATTTCACGGGATACGCCGTCCGCTCTCGGAACGCGCGGTTTTGCGCGGGACTTCCCCGCACTCCGGCTCCGGCGTCAAGCACTATTTACTTTAGTTTCTATACATCGCTATCTAAGCGATAAAGCTTATCAGCTTCGATCACAAAGATAACACGCGTTATAATGATGAGTGTAGAGTTTTCCGACAGACGCGCGCCAATGTTCTACAATATTTTTACAATCTATTTTGGCGCGTGACCACCTGTGCCGGCTAGCACGTGCAAAAATCTAGGTTATGTTTCCGAGCCAAGCTGTGTTATTAACAATGTGAAAAGCAATGTGATAAAAAACGTATAATTAATGTTAAATATATCAAAGAATCTATAAGTTTTTATAAACCAAACGACGCATCATGCCGAACGAACCAGCCGATTGGTCCATTATCCAATCGCAATACGGCGCGGACGTAGTCCGGTAATGTTTTTCCTTTCTTCTTTTTATTCACGTATTATCATCGAATTCGCTATCACGGCATTACAAATCTTCATGTATTTCTACAGATATTTTAAACATCATAATGTTCAGCCTGCAAAAACAGCTTTCGATGTTTATAAAATACCTCACGTCACGATTCTCCAACAATGTTCCAAAATCGCGACAACTCTACGCGACAAATTGGCAAAAGAGCCATCAACGAAAAAAAGGAAAATTCGAAACTCGCCAGACTCGATGATTGAGTACAATTGTTACGATATACCAGGTCAAAATGAGTTTTTATCGTGTTTTCAAGCCGCGCGGTCGACTGCTGTTTTCCTTTAAATTTTTAACTCTGACGATGGCTTGTCATTACAGACCAAGTCAAGAGAATCGTCAACGTCGATGCGCAGAAATGTCGTCTCAGGAAGGACGTATCTCTGAGTCGAATAACAAATCCACCCGTTGACGTGAATTTGCTCATTCGTCTCGATACGCTGTACAAGCAACCCAACAGAATGCCGCTGTTGTCTTTTTCACTTTCTAAAAATCTCTACTCCTCATGGGATTGCGAAAAAGTCTTCCATTGTATCATGCAAACTTACACAGGACGCCAAAAAGCCATTAACTACGACGCTTGCCTCAAAGAGATAAAAACAGTTTTGGAGAAATTTGAAAAAAAACACAAAAAATTCAAATACTCGACGTGCCTGGAAACTACAATGAAAACAAAGAATCCCTCCGACGACCATGCTCCTCATGTTTCTATTCAACAGCTGCAACAATTCTTTTACGTCGTATCTGTTCGTGTCATTCCGGTAGAACTTTTTGGCAACAACGCTAATCTGAAGAAACTCAGACGCGGATTGAGAAAATATTTTCTCTCCTCGTGGGGAGAAGAGGTTCCACTCAAAAGTTTTGTAATGAGCATGGATGTGAGTTTCACGTTTTTTACATTTTGGCAATTTTTGTTTCGTTGACCATGTTAAAATCATATTTTTTTTATCATTTGCTAAATGTGTTGCCAATTTTTGTTTGCGAGCTCAAGAATTTTAATTGCTACAAGTTTTGCCATTGAGAAATCATTCGTTTCAAATAAATCTTCTGAATTCCAGATTTCATGCATTACTTGGCTGAAAGGAATACCGGATGCAGGAACAAAGTGGTTGATAATTGCAAAATTAGCGAGATGGCTCTTCGAAGTGTATTTCTTGGCAATACTGAGAAAGATCTTCAGAGTCGTGAAAGATTTGTACAGTGAGAAAAAGATTTTTCTCAGTTCTCTGAGATGGAACAAGTGGAAGTATTATTATCTCAAAACTCAGGAGAGGAAAAAGACGTTAGTGAAAAAAAGTTCTCTGCCGAATTTCCCAGAAAGCAATGTCGTACCATCGAGAACAACCAAGTTGTATCCAAAGGCAAATGGTATCCGTTGCATTTACCTGTTTCGGTGAGAATTTTCCTTTCCTTTCATCCAAAGGACCGTTCGAATTTACCGAAAATAAAAAAAAGTTGTTTCTCTCGACGTTTAGATTAAAACCCGAGATTCGCAGTGACGTGACCATGATGAAGATATTGCTCCAACAATTATACAGACTGAGGTACGATTCGGTAACGATTAAAGAATTGTATCCCTCGTGGTTGAGGTTTGGCAAGGAGAGACAGAAAAATCCTGATCATCCGTTTTACCTCGTTTCTTCGGACATCGTGGACGCTTATGGCTCAGTTATTCAAAGTAATTTTTTTCAATCCCCGTTAATAATCGTACAATTTTTCATCGGATTTGTTTGATTTTATGATTTCATTGCCTTTCGATAATATTTGAAGATTGACTGGAAATTGAGGAGTCACGGAAAAAAAAAACAGCCGACGTTTTTATTAAAAGATGATTTTGAAATTATTTCTTGTCTTTTTTGTTTTATTTTACAGCAAAATTGTACGATATTTTGCATGGGATGATAAGCGAAATCCCTGGAGACAAGATTTGTTTGGAATGGTTGGCGATTCTAAAACCGAACAACACGTGGAAAAAAAACAGCGTCGAATACAGTCCATGGTTCAGTAGCTGTGCATCGCTGCCTCGAATTCCTGCTCATTCATTGGTCACACTAGCAAAGGACCAAGACCACAGACCAAAGTTCATAGCCAAAAATCTCATTTGCTCGACCCTGAAAGCATTTATTTTGGAGCAAACGGTTAGTATGAAAACTTTTCAAAGTTTTCATTGGCTCCAAATGTTTTTTTGTTTTTTTTTTTATCGATATAAAGCGAAATTGTGCGAATGCTATTAGAGTTGACGTCGTTGGAATGCAATCAAAAATGTCTTTCATTTCCCAATTTATTGATTTCTCGGAAAATTCGTTATAATTTTCACAGCTGAACGGTTCGAAATAAGTTCAGCACTGTCTTATTCACAAAAATGAAAAAAAAAACGAGGAATTTTGTTGCAATTCAACGACGTAAACGTCGAGGTCGTTTTGTACGAATGAAAATCTAATAAAATGGCTTTGGAAGGTTTGGTACAGAGGTACGGAATACGTTCTCAAAAGAGGTCTTCCTCAAGGATTTCCCTTGTCGTCTATATTATCGGAAATTTATTACGCCCACATGACGAAAGAAGCGTTTGGAATTTTCAAGAAATCTGGAATGCTAGCGAGATACGTTGATGATTTCTTGTACATCACGGATAAAAAAAAAGTGGCGAAACAGTAAGTAATCCTTTCAGACGAAAAATTTCATCCCCAATTACAACAATTTTTTAAATTGTAATTTTTGGACTTTTGTGTCTTCAGGTTTATGGACCAAATAAGAAAAGGGGTTCCCGAATATCATTGTCGTTTCAAAACCTCAAAAACACAAACTAATGTGAAATCACGACGTTGGAAATCGACCGAGTGCGTTGAGTATCTCGGACATCGTATTAATTCTGCGACATTGGAAGTCGCTCCAGTTTATGGCGATTTGGAATTTCGTCATTTCAAGTCGATGCAGTGCATCAAGTACAAAAACGAGAGACAGTAAGTTTAGTGGATTTTCTCTTCAATTTTTTTTCTTCATATTTTTCCAGATCGTTCATCCGATCGGAATATAAAAGTTTTAGCCCCCACAGAGAAACAGGCCAAATGACCGGAAACGTTCGCATTCCGATGAGACGAAGGGCTGGAAAAATTTAAACTTCCAAATTTGCAGTAAATTTTTTTGACCATTGTTTTTCTTTGCCTACAGAACGTTCGTCATACGATTGAAAAATTTCTCAGCTTTAAAATTGTCCCACATTGTATTGGACACGAACATCAATAGCTCCGAAGTGATTCTCGCGACTGCTCGATCGGCGGCTTACACAATGGCATCACGTTGCGTGATTCTCATATCGAAGGTGTACCCAAAATGCGAACCGTATTCCTCAGAAATCTGGGAAGAAATACGAATCGCTGTAAAGATCGTGGAGCGAATGTTCGCGAGCCATTTATGCAGACACAGTAAGTGATTCCTCGGGGCAGCGAATCGTAATGACAATTTATAGAAAATTATTCTCAAAGTTCGACTCTGAATTGACAGGAAGCAAGCAGCGGGCGACGGTAATGAGAAACATCAAAATTACCATTTGGAAATCGTTCTACAGAGCTTTCGCTAAGAGGCAAAATTTGCGTCGATGTTTCGGCGAGTCTATTCGACGCATGATTAAAAATCGATGGGCCATTTGAGCAGCAAAAAGTTCATCTACGAGTGAGTTTTATGACCTTTACGTTTTCCCAATTATTCATTCTCCCTGCGTGGGGACCTTTCAGGTTTTCACGAAAACGTCCCATCCTCTTAAGGCGATCTATCAGTGTGTGAGTGCAAGAGAGATCGCGAAAAAACAGATTCACCATTTTCCTGGTATTCCTGATATTTTGAGATCAAAGAAAACCTTTTACTTTAGTTTCTGGCGAACGAAAATCAAACCGTTGCTTATGATTTTATTGAAATATTAAGTCCCCGAGGATTAAACGCGAAGCAGGATTCAGCCTGACCCTGCGACAGATCGATCCCTTTTCCCCCGCGTTACGCTTCCTATTGTCGTTCCTCTGATACCCTGCAGAGTGTTACCTTATGGAATTTGCACGAGGGCCGAAAGAAACAGTAGAAAATGCCTTCATACACAGACAGCCATATTTTTCGTGAATTTCGCATCACCAGAAATTGAAAAAAAGATAAAAATCTTCACTTTGGTGGCCACTGAATTAATTCTCGAGGATTCGACCAAAAAAAAAAAAAACAATGATCTCTTTAATCGTGACGTTAAATATTCGCCCGAGTTGTTAGAATTCACGCGTTCCAGTTGATGCGTTTGAAGATTGGCTTTCTCTTTGGATTCCAATGAATCAACGCGATTGTTTTTGTTGTTTGTCTCCTTCTGCATTAATTCCATTCTTTGTAGCCAGTCGGGTATACGCCGTTAAGCACATTGCTTCGATAACTTTGCTACTAGATCAAAGACCCTAATTAAGAGGTTTAATTCTAACGTATGAGTGCGCGGATTCCCATTGGCTTGTGATCACTGATGTGCGATCCATTCGCGATTAACAGTTAATGCGAGTCTCATACGAGAGAACGCTTTGACGTACGTTTGCGGTTCTCATAGCCAACGATTCGAGCATCTTTGACAACGTGAAGCTCACCCGAGACGATGTCTGTACATCCGCATCGGTGATAAAGGTCGTTCGATGATCCATAACGCCAAACACGTTTTTTAACGACTTCGTCCCAACTTTTATTTCCAAAACCGTTATCGTTAGAAGTTGAAGTAGAGAAAAAACTTCGAAGACACAGGCTCGATTCGTGAATAGAAAATGGCGAGAACTCTGCACGAATAAATTGGGTTGCAGGATTCGAAACGTACCAAGAGCATAAAATCCACCATCTAATTTTATAATTCAATTTTCACATGCATCTTTTTTTAACTGGAACAAAAAGCTGTGTTGAAAAATCTATTCAAACGAGTTTGTAATTGGATTTCTACGGAGGAAAATGACTCTCTGGTTGCTGCAAACTGAAAAAGTCTTTTCTGGCAAACTTTAATTATAAGTTAATTGTATAACAGGTGTCACAGCCACTGTGGCGATGGAAAAAAATGAAAAAAAGAAAAAGATTGTTCTGTATTCCGATTGCCGTAAATACGCTTCCAAGTTTACTTAATATATTTATCCACACACGTATATTTATATACGTTTTTTAACATACATTTTCTGGAAAGTTTAGCAAACTGGGGTAAAGGACGTTGTAGGAGTGCACAGACAAAACTACTCGCGAAATACGAAGAAAGAGAGAAAGAAGTAATTTAATATTCCATGAAAATACGAATGAAATTATTCTACGCTTCCGTAACGAGCCATGTAATTAGCTAGTTGTGCAAATTGCCCCGCACCACTTTGGACCATCTCGACCTCTGTATACCCAACCGTTGTCCATCTACCTTCATATTTTTTTGTTTTTTTTTGTTTTTTTTTTTTTTCCTGTGTTTATGCAAGCTCTCGTAGCTCTGACGGAATGATAATGTATCAGCGGTGACTAGACAACGGTCACGAACTATTTTTGTTTCTAACTGGGTGTGACTTGTTTTTTAACTTACTGGAAGGTCAAAGAAACCTTTGAGCAGTTCGTTCATTCGTTTTGGTCCCGTCTTTTCACAATTCATCTTTTGGATTTTTTTTTTTTTTTTCGAAAATTCAATTATTCGCTCGGGAAAATTCATAATTTTTAACGGAATTTGCAACTCTGTCGTTACGAATTAATCTACAGCTTTTTTTCTGCTATTAAAATTGTTGCTTGAACGTGCAAGTTCATTAAATTCTCAGTCGCTAATGGAGCTTGCGTGTAACTCCTTTGTAAGCTGGATTAGAAGGATTAATTTTTCTTTTGCAGGTTGTGCTTTGAGCTCGTGACGAAGCAGTGTGCAACTCAAGGCAATTCGTGCGTTAAGTACTAGCTATACGCATGTCAAACGATCGAAAAGCATACATGTGACGTCCTTTGTGGCTTTGGCTCAACATTTTCGAGATAGGTGACACAAGCAACTTTGGCGTCGACCGCACATTAAACATCGACTGGTTTCGAACGTAGTTCACACGCCAGCAAAGTTTCATTACCTTCGTGAACACGTCAACGCGTTGGACACGCCTATGTCATTAAAAAAATATTTAATTTTGTTTTTGTTGACGCGATTCAAAAGCTTTTTTTCCTCGTTACGTTTCTCAACTTTTTCATAAGTGCATTCCCGTTCATCACTAGAATTTTTTTTCAATCTTTACTTTATTATTTGGCTTGGGCACTCGAGAATCGTGTGACTCGGTCCTGCGGTTTCATAGAGAAAAAGAATCACGAGAACAGCAATAAATAAATATTCTCGAAAAGCTTTATCAAAGCCCGAAGGGAAGGAGTTTTGAGTTTTGGAATTAAAATGCAAAATCGTTTGGTTGTAACACGCATAGTACCTAGTAGAGGATTTATCTGCAGTCGCTCAAGAGTTGTACGATGCGGTGAAGTTCTACAAAGAACAAAAAGCTCCATGGGCGCTCTCTTGGGATCCATGTAGCAGCATATACGACCGTTACCCGCGACATCGACACGAACCCTTCTCCCCAAAGGTCTTTTCATGCCGGAAGGCTCTCACTTCGTAATTCCATGGACATTAAATCGAGGATTACGCAAATAATTATTTACATTATGCATCAAGTTAACTCATTCATTAAGCTGTAACTTTGGGTCAAGTTTACTTCACGTTTTAACTAATATCATAAAAAATATAAATAAAAACACGACGTGAGCGAAAAGTTTTCGAGCTAGAAATTGGAAGCCGTAAAAATAGGGTTTTTAAGCTGGTTAGTCGCAGGGTCGATAAAAATCCTCTTGCGAGTTCAGAGACGTGGAGAAGTTTGAGAAAAACGTTTATCTGCTTTTCCCTTATTTCTCGCGCATTCAAAAATAACGAATGACGATACGAGTGACAAAGTTTCGAGAATATCGACCAAGAAAAATACTTTATTACGAAATTTATAATAGTGCCATAACGAAGATTATAAATTCGGGGCTAATAGAAGCACCAAGTTGGAAATTTGTTCCAAGAACTACTGCTAATTCCAAAGTGGCCAGAAACTTTCCAACCAACCAGACATAAGCACGATTACGTGATTACAGTCTCTTGTGCGTTAATTCTTGGCTAACAACATCAGGCGCAGCATATGGAACTTTCCACTCTGAACTAGAATCTTTTTTTTTCAAAACTCATCAATTTTTTGTGCTTTCCTTAAGGACATTCGACAATATGATAAGAATTTAATAAAATTTGGTGATAACATTCTTTAGCATTAAATGACACAATTTTTTTCAAATTTTTCGTCTACATAGTTGTCGAATAATTGGAGTTTACAATATGCAAAAGATATACCTATATATATCTGAATCTTATGCTTATGCATGTAAACTCTAGTGTTCAAAAACTCGAAAACTATGAAGAAGAAAAATGTTAAAAAATGTGTATATTCATATTTAATACTAAAGAATATACTCACCAAATTTCATTAAATTCTAAAAATTTTGAATTTTTTTATGCTTTCAATCTGACAACATTGTTGCGTGTAGCCATCCTCCTTAAAATCAAACTACAAAAAAAAAAAAACGATTTGAATTAATGTTTTAATTCTTAAAGTTTATCGGGCAGTGATGCAGCGTATCGCATTTTTGGAAACGAGACGTTTATTTTTATCCGGGGAATAATTACTGGCAGAGACGAGGATGGTGTAGATGACAAACAGTACGAGGTTGAAACGAGAGTGCAACATCGTGGACACATATTACGGAGTACGTTGGTTCCGGTGACACGGTTTTTCAAGCCGAAACTTTTAATATTCCCGGAGAGTTGAATGACGAGGGAAGCGAAAAAGAGAGAAAAAGGGGGAACGAGAAATAATGGGAACGGTTAGAAAAAGGCAGAAGAAAAATATGAGTAGAAAATATGTGTATAGGAAAGTGTATGGTAATGCTACTAAATATTGAAAATTGCGAGGCTCGTTATAAGCCGGAACGCTTTCTCTCTCCAGCAGCAGCCCCAACCATGTGTAATAAGAAACTCCGGTTTTCATCCCTTCCTCTACGAGTTCAGTAGTAGAGCTTTTTTGGTCTCGGCTTCAACTCTTTGCTATATCTCATCTTTCTGCTTTCTCGCTCTGGTTCTCTCAGGCTCGGTGTCCTTCCTCTTTTCCTCTCCCACGGAACCGTTTATTTTCAGCTGTTTCGCATGAGCTCACGGTGCAAAAGCAACCAACGTCGTATCTTGAAGCTAGTTTAGCATTTTTATCATACTTGTTTATTCAGAGTTCCACTGGCTATATATAAACATACTACTTCCGGCGTGCCTATCTCTTCTTTCCTTTATAATAAATACATGCGTGTATAATTATATAGATGCAAACGGACGATAGGTAGCTTCCATTTTTTCACCTTGCTGAACCTGGATTTTTTTTCTTTCGCTTCTTCGCATATCGCCCACACGCACAAGAGTGGAAAAACGTCACAGTACGTGAAGATATTACGAGCGTTTCTCGGATTATTTTTGTTCAATTATTCATCAGACGGTTAAAATTATTTTAACAGATAATAAGAAATCTTTTTATTGGACGTTGAAGAGTTTTTTTTTTCTCCATATTCTTTCTATTTATTCTCATCGTTTTTTTAGAGTCCATCGGGCTACAAAATAGCCGGTTAATTCAATTGGATATTCGGTCGATAAATCAAGAACTAAATTTTCTTTTTATCCACGTTGATAATAATTATGAATTTAAAAAAAATCTACTAGTCGTAAAACGTATTCTTGCTTCGCCAGCCAAAAATTCGGGACATCTAATGGCCATGTTTTTCTCTTGTTCCCTTCTATATATACTTCTGTATTGTTGACCCCTTTAAACTCATAGAATGCCTAGAACTATATGAGAACCAGAACTATACGTCTCGTTGAATTCTCGCTGCTCGAGCTCTAGCACAAATTTTAACTCTTACCCCGGATATTACTACCTCATAACTTTTCGATGAAAGCGAGGACAGCTCGACGGAATATTCGATATAGACAGCGGCATCGTGTATAAGCCTGTAAGCTCGAAGCTCTGACATCGTGGAAACTTATTGTTCCAACCAACCACAGCATTTATAATCGAATTTCAATGACGCAACCAAAATGCTTGCTATACTATTTTCTGGTTAGTTTACAAATTGATCGAATCAAATTGGCCTCATTGGATGATTTATAAGAATCAGTGCAACTTGACGAATTTAATTTTTAACGAAAATCGTATTCAGCGTCGAATTTGTTATTCTAGGACCGATAGCAATGTTTGAATCCCAAGATTTACAATGTCCAACTGCCGGCATTAAAAATGTTGTTAATTATGAAAAATACGAATCCAAAATCCATTTAACCCGGAATTACAAGTTTCGAGATCGTCCAAACAGCGTCACAGCATTGCAAGGCATCTCCGTATGAATTCGTAATGTGATACACATTTCAGTGAAGATATACTCACCGGAGTGGAGAAGGTAGCGTTGGAAGGAAACGTACTCCGAATCGAGCAAGTTCCAAACAGATCCTCGTCCCTCACCCTTTCCTCCTTCCGGTATACGTAACCAGGCTGGTTACATGCGTACATAATGTACTTGTGAAGTTGCAGGTAAATTCTCGATGGCGAGGGACTGCACCCGAGAGCTACGACGATCCCCCTCGAGGACTGGGGCAACAAAGTTTCAGTAAAGATCAGCCATCGACTGCTCAGTGGCGTGGTGGAAAAAGAAATAATAAAAAAATCGAATATGCCAATTCACGTCAGTTTTCATACAAATGAAAAAAAAAAAACTAATTTTCCATCTTTGCTACATTTTCAGTTTGCAAAATATTCAATTTCCCACACGGAAAATCGTTAATTAGTTCAGACTTCTCACAAGATGTGAGTTTTTTATTCGGGCTACTACACGTGAAAGTTCAGAGGTCAAAATCTTTCGACGAATTAACAGACGTTCCAGAAGGACTTCTGAGAGACATAACGACTTAACAAGGTCGACGGGCTCGAAAAGGTGCCCCTACGAATAATCGCCACTGACACTGAACTCGGTTCTGCTTTAGTCAGCAACTGCGAACGAACTAGCCACTGAGTAACTCACCTCGTCGTACAATGCACGACCGTAGCACTCGATGGACGAGCAAGTATTGTAGCGAAGTCCAGAAATAGCGAAATCTTGAGAATTCCTCGCAAAAAGTTCGTTAAAAAAAAAGCACACACGTAGGTGAACAAGAAAAAAAAAATTCTCCACGATTTTCAGGATATCCAAAATGTGATATTCGCACCGTTTCGAATTGCCAAGTTTTGAAGTCCTGACCCAACAAAATTGCCGAATGAAAAATACGTGAATTTCAACACGAATCAACCGATTTCATGCGATGGGGAATAAAGAAAATGCGATAAGGAAAAATATGATTTATAACGTTTTATTACATATCATAGCTTATTACGTCCTTACATTATTCACTCTTTTCGCGATGAATTATTTGTGCGATTAACTGAAACGAGTGAATATCGCTACATATGATACACTCCTACGTTTGTTTCATCGTCACCATACACATCGCCATGCCACGGTACAAGATTCTCTATACGAATATTAATTCCTCGATCATCCAAATCTATAGATTTTCACATTTTTAATTTATGAGATTTTCCAACATTAACAGAAAGATGTAAAATCGGTTAAAAAATAAACATTTCGTATTTTACGATCAAACGTCCAATGACAAAATCACACAGTTTCGTGACAAGACAATCGAGTTAGAAAAATAATTGTTTTATTTTTTTTTTTTATTTTGTTATTCACGTGATTCTGGAGAGTCTGAACGGAAAAAATATGCGAAATTCACTTTTAATGAAAATTTCATTTTCTTGAGAATTCAAGAAATTATTTTTGCGAGCCTTGACAACTGCATCCAAAGGGTTTAGGGTGTAACAGCGGATTTAGGGAGACGATTTATTTCTCAAAGATTCATTCGACTTATCAATGATCTACTTACGAACAAATATTAACACGAATTATGAATTAATACGCTAATACATTATCGATTGATTCTCTCGCACTTACTTCAGTGTTACAGGCTGTTTACTTTTCAATTTTTTACTCTGACAAGTAAGCAACAAACGGTAAGAAAAATTTTTGACAAAAAAGACTTGGAAGTGGGTTCAGCTTTGTAGAACTCGTTGCTACGGCCAATTTACCTTTCTCTCGTAGATTTGTACAAAGCTGAAGGTTTGTTAAATGTCGTCGCACGGAATAGCGATCCTGGAAGTTGTCGGAAATGGAACTTTCGGTCAAGTACAACCTTTTCGACGTCTTGAAATATCTAGTTAAAGTTTTCGTGGGGAAAAAGTGACTCGAAATCCGTAGACGTCAGGGTTCATGCTCTGAAGAATTTTCCTGAGATTTTCGAACCAAAAACTTGGAAATGTTCGTACTTCAGTTGTTGCTTACTCGGTTTCCCAAACTCCCAGTCGCTCACGCTGCTTCGAAACGGCAGATTTTTGTTCATTGGGTTGTGATCATTGCTGCTTTGGAAATGCTGAGTTTATTTTCACGATTCGTAGGTTTTTTGATGATTGTTGGAAATTCTAAAGTTCATTGACAAGCAATGACCGTTTCACGTCAACGAGCGTGGCCTGGTGGGCGTTGGGACTGTTCGTAGTCCCTTAACATCTCTTTGTGTGTTTCCTTCGTCACTGATATCAACCTACACCTCGATAATCCTATGGGTTCATAATATTAAACTATTTACACAGCATGCATAAATATATAGACAGCTTATCGTTTACGAATATCAAAAAACTTCGGAGCCAGTTGAAGGGGGAAGGGTTTCAGGTCGCAGACCATTTTCTTCAGCGTCCAAGACTGCGTTATCCTTAACTTTTTACGTGTACGAAAGTGTGTCACACATTCTGTAGATAAATTGAAGATCCTCGAAAGCAAAGGATGTTGATAACGGAGCTCTGAATATTTGATTCGTAAACATCTGTGAGGGGAATTCGGAGCTCGAGTTTGACAACAGCTCTCGAGCTCGGAATATCTGCCCCAGGATTCTCCAAGCTTTCCGTAATTTTCTCTCACGATGGTGTTCGTTCTGGACACTTTCGTTATGAGCTCGTAGTTGAAACGTCGTTGCACGAGAATTTCTCATCTTTCGAAAAATTGACAAGTTTCTCATGCGTACTTGAAGGCTTTTAATAAATTTGATTAATTTCCAAACAAGATACAGTGGATTGGACAGAAGGAAAGTGATTCGTTGCAGCTTCAACGTTCTGAAGAAGGCCTGAAAAGATTTGTGATTTTTCCGAAAGAATGCCAATGGCGTTTTGGTTCTGTTAATACAAACTTCCGAATTATTTCTCTCCGTTCGCTTTCGTGGTTATCGTCGTTTTTCAAATTGCCTCTAGGGACCATTTCTCGAAACGTCATCTATTTAAAGTTTATCACACTCACGATTTTTCCCGTTCATTCAAACAAACACCGCTTCCTCTTGCATATTCTCCTTTCTCCCTCCCTCACCCTTGCTCCCTTCGGGCCTTTGCCTCGAGCTTCACGTCCGAACGAACGAATGTGTTACAAAGAAGCTCAAACGATCTTGTCTCGGCATCTGCAGGTTGCCCGACAAAACTGTCGTCTCTCACGTCCCTGCTCAGTGTCGCTCTGGCAAAGCCATGATGGCCATGTGTCGTAAAGTTGGCGACAGTTGGCCCAGAGATCGGCCCACGGACAGGCGTTCTTGCAGAGTTTACCCAGACGACAATGGCCCTCGCAGCTGCTGCACGTAGGTCCTGCCACGTACGGCGTGCTCAACTTCTCGATATGATTGCCACTGCGAACAAGCAAACCAATCGAAAAACAAACCGAGATCAATAATCTGTCTAAATTTTTCGAGTTTTTCTTTTCAATATCGTTTGTGGTCGAGAAATTCGACAAAAAGTTGTATCAAGAAAACCCAACGTAACGCATTGAATCACGAAGTAAAATAATTAGCTCATTCATTTGGGTAAATAACCCAGGAGAGCGGGAGATTGGCGTAAACGACTGCTGGAGGTAAAATTAGGTTTTTGTTGAAATGAAAAGCAGCCCTGTTTGAACTTGGAGCTGAATAATTGGATTTTGTGGATTATTCGCTGGGTCTCGTGTTTCAAAATGTGAATTCGAGGCTCGAAAAGACGATCGAGTTGTCGAGTGAGTTCATCAAGCATCAATGCTATTCAATGGAACAATAAGTACGAAACTGTAGTATCGCGCAAACAAATTGAGTTCGTAACCTATTTTTGAATGCGAGACGATGTTGGAGTATGTTGCCGGGATTTCAAGAATCTTTATTACGTTTAATATTTGTAGCTGCCTATCTCTCCGAGTTTGATTCTTCGAAAGCAGATTTTTTATCTCGGAGTACATTACGCTCGGTATATCTGAAACCATCGCTCGAGTGTTGTGCAATGGCAAACATGTTAATTGGAGAGTTCCCGATCGCTGGATGACCACGCGGTAAAATTTCCTAGTGCCCTATCTCGATTGTATGCTCTTCATTAACGAAAGCCATTCCCCAACCGCACTCGACCATTCTCCTATACTTTTGCCCCGAATACATTCATCTCTTTTTTTTTTTTGCAATCCTCGATCATATGCCTGAAGGATCCATTCTATTGCCGAAGGATTTGGTGGTTTCTGTCGTTTTTTGTTCAGAATTGTTGGAATGGGCGGGCTCTTCGTCGAGGGAGGGAGCGAATGGGAATAAGTACGGGATTGCAGCAGTGACGTGATGGGAACTGAAACTCTCAAATGCGTGCAATGATCCAATGATTTTTCTACGATTCTCCAGAGGAACGAAAAGTAACCTTGACCCTTCGAAATTCGTCGCGAACTCGAAGACTCGCGTCTTACTATTGTCACGCGAGCATTTGTCAGACGCCATAAGAGAGTATGAACGTGGAAAACTTGGGGTGTGAGCCACACACGTCTTTCTCATTAATCACGCAGGGAGCTGTGTACACATTACATACATCACCGTCAAGTTTGACGTGGGTCTCAAAGCGCCAACGGTATCTTTGTGCTTATACCCCCTGCGATCAGATCGCCAAGGTGGCAATAAGGATCGCTGGGGATCCTGAGGAGCGTGTTCGCTGGGTACTAAGGGGTTGTTGATCCACACACCGCCCGTGCTTTCAGGGTCGTCCAAGAGATTTACGAGACCACCCAACCAGATTTTATCAGCGCAACCTTCTCGTTCCAACTTGCCGCGAGATATATGTGAAACAAAATTCTATTCCGAGTGAAAAATGATTTTGGGGAAAAATCCTCGCAAGAAGTCATCGATCCCTTGAGCTTTTTCTTTCCGTACACAATCTGAGGTGCGGCTTCCTTTATTTACGTTTTTAAATAAGAAGACAGATTATTATTGAAAAGTTAATTCGTTAACCAGCTGTGGAAACAACTTAATAAGCATCAAAGTTGTTGCTTAAAATATTAAGAGTTTGCCAATTTTCCGAGCTAACCAGGATCTTAAGGATGTTGAGTCCCAAATCGCAAATGATGAGAAAATTCTGAAAAATTGGTGTGTTTTTGTATGAAGTATTCTTGAGAGATCGTGTAAAAATTTCACGACCATTAGAAAGCTCGTTATTGAACAATTAACATTAATAAATTAAATGTAGTCAAATGTAGTCTTATGGAAACTGGTACAACTTTGCGAAAAGTTTTTTTTTTTTTGACCTCTCAATTTTTAAATATCTACAATATACTGACAGCAAGGGAAACAAAGCGAAGTTTATTGATAAATATTTTTTTCTATTTGTTTAAAAAATTGTTCTTAACAAAATGTTTATTTTTTGATAACGGGCTTCCTAATCGTCGTGAAATTTTTACACAACCTCTTAAATACTTCATACAAAAACATAATAAATTTTTTTAATTTTCTCATCATTTTTCATTTTTACCCTTAACGTAGTTGAAGTAATGATGATAGAATTTTTCAAATTTGGTATGTTTTTACGCGAAGTATTCAAGAGGTCGTGTACAAATTTTACGACGACTAAGAAGCTAGATTTATTGGACAATTAACATGAAGAATTTTCATTAAATAACGTTTGATCAGAAGATGAATCTATTAACATGAATCTGCTCCGTGGCATATTATTCGGAAAACTGTTAATTTATCTTTCGATTAATCGGTTTTTGTCGTTAAGCCAAATTCTATATTAACTATTCATTCGTCAGTTATATACCTACATTACGGGTCGATTTTTTGTGCACTATCTCCGCACGGAACACATATCTCATACAAAACGTGCAAGAGGTTAGCGTTGACCCTCTATTCGAGAAAAGCTTTTGTCTTTCGAGAACCGATATTTTGCCCTACCTGCCATTACTTATCTTTATAGGTTTATGAATATAGATATAGAAACGTATGTGTACACGCTCCGCTGGTTCCGAAGGGTGACTGTGGTCCCCGGCCACAGAGTTCCAACGTGTGGCTTTCGTTCTCTCTTTTAGCATGTACCCCCCGATATAACCCGTCTCTCAAGCTCCAACTTCCAAGTGATATATCTCCTAGACTCGTATAGTATACGCCGAGCGCGTGTACCGTCCTCACTAGTGCTGCAGCTCTGGTAAAAAGCGTGAATTACGTCGACCCTGTGAATTTATTCGAACCGGTACGCGTTCACCATCTCTGCTTTTCCCTCCCTCTCCTTTTTTTCTCACTTGCTTTTTTCCATGTGCCATTTTTTCTCTCCTCTCTCAGTGTTTCTAGGATTATGCAGAGGCTGCCAAGCGTACTAGTTTTATCTGCATCCCAACCTAACCACGTAAAATTCCCGAGCCACACTCTCATCTCACAAAGAAACGGATTTATTCGCCTGTACACATTCGTCTGGTATCAGCAGGAAACACGAGTGTGTGCTCGTTCGAGAGGAAGTGTCAAATTGCTAAATTATTCCTTTCGCAGCCTTTGCGAACTATGGCAATTCACTGAATTTTCCTCCAATAACAGGGACGCCAGAAATATTTTCGACTCAATTTCAATTTTATAGGATTTGAAATAATATTTATGGAACACATGAATAGCCAACTATGTTCCTTCGTCACGAAGCTTTGAAAATTTCTGTTCTCTGGTACTCAATATTTTGTCAATAACCTCGCGAAAAAATCGACGTTCAACTCTATAAATTCGACATTTATAAACGTCAAGTTCGATGAATCTCCCTTCTTTTTTTTTTTCTTTTCCAATAGCCGGGTTGAGAAAACTTTTAACGGATTCAAATAGAATTCTTCAAGATGTTACTTCGCGAAACGATCCGAGGTTTTACCTCAACGTCGATAGGAACGCTAAATTATTCAATTATCGAACTAGTCAGTTTGGTGGGAAAACCCTCGTAAAAGCTTTCGCCTATCTCGGGGGATTGGGGCTCGTAAGACTGGAAGAGAATCATCGGTATTCCGATACAATTTGACTGAAACTCCGGAAAGATGGTCGATTTAGTGAACTTCCGTCGGTAGGGATAGATTTGATAATAAAATGCCACGAATCGTTCTCCTTGAAGCTTCACTGACGTTCATTCAATCATTCTATTAAGAAGAACGTTTTTCCGAATATCTACTTGCTTCCCAATGTAGAGCATCCGGCACGAGTCACCGTCGAATCTTTCCTGATGCAAAAAGTTAAAGATTTTTCAATAATTTCGATATTTAACTTTCTGAAACATTGAGTCTTTAAAACTTTACAATCACATCTCCATATCTGTATGGTCGTTCTTCTTTGGATTCTCAACTCAACTCGACTTGGTTAGCCAAGCATTGTGCAACCGACACGCCATGTATATACAATGGGGAATTTTCCCCATCAAGAGCATAACGAGTAATTACGATTTAAATGGTCCCAAGTGGTTAAAACAGATGCTCGAATGGTTGGGAGAGATGGGAATCTAGCGCAATTCAGTTTAGCAAGGTGTGCCAATGGTACTTACGCGGGACAGTAGTTGCACACGTAGCTGAAATAAGGTCGGCCACGTGGTCCTCTCGTACCGTTGCACTTTGCCCAACCGCAACCAACGCGATGAGTTGACGCCCAAACCATTTGCGTATAATGGCCGACCTTGCTCAGGTCGTTCTTTGCTCGTGGTCCATACTTGAAGAGCTGATTCTCCAGATACCATGCTTTTATGGCGAAGAACCTGGAACACGTCGAATGGGGAAATATTCAGGTTGAGATTCCGTTTTATTGAAAAATATATTTGTCATTGCTAGACGATGAGGAAGGAATCTTTTTCATAGCTCATTGGAAAAAGCCACAACGCCGAATAAATTCCATGGGGCCTGCTTGAAATTTTTCAATATTTCGCTTACGAGATCGTAGGAGAATTTTCTCACATTCGTTATACACGGTTCCGAAGCCGGCGTGCCAGGAAATCGAACCCTCCACCTGCTTGTTTCTACCCATTAAAATTTAGATATAGTCATTTTGAAAAAAGAAAAAAGCCTCAAATGTTGATTCGATACGGATAATCGGAAAACACAGTGATTGTCGATTTGAAGGAGCCAACAGGTGGCTCATCTGGCGAGTGCCGGTGTATATGCTAGGAACGACAAAAGCTGTGGGTGAAACTGTTGCGGAGTTATACATTGAGCACAGTTGAACGTAGTATATAAGAGTGGGTCTGAGGTCGAATGATTCTTGCAGGACAGCAGCAGGAGAAGGAAAGGATGAGGCGAGTTGCATATTCGCCAAGATACAGAAATGTTGCAAAGGAGGAAAAGTTTTTGAGCAGGCTAGAGTGCAGGGAGTTTGGTCGCGGAAAAATGCTGACGCATACGCGACGTAGATGTAGAAACGAGCAAGATTTCTTCGGACTCGCCTCGCAGATTTCAACCGTTTGCCCGTCCGCTTTGCCATGGCTATAAAATTAAATGAGCCTCAATAGAGCGTGTGCATTCGAAAGCGTGTTCCAAGCGATACGGGTCTGCCAAATCGCGGAACGCTGGTACGCGGTCTTCAGGAGATATCCTCTGGCTGCTCGGTTTTACTTGTGAGAATCTCTCAGAGATTGGATCGAGCAGAAAATCGTAGGACACGGGTCGAGCGTGGGCGTTCCAGTGGCACGATGTTGCAATTTCCTGCAACGCTTCTATACCAACCGAGACGAGGATTCGAAAACGCTACTCGATGCTTATATACATATACATCATGTGTACAACGAACTGGGCCACTTTCCTAAACCATCGTCTCCTTTCCCGGATACCTAAAATTTCGAATTCGACTCAACCGCCTGTTCGTTCGTTTTCTCTGTCATTTATGATTCGATATTTTTTCGTTAAAACGAAAGAAAAATCAGCTGACCATTGCTGATGTTTCGTAGAAAGTTATTTTTTGATCAAAGGAGAAAGTCCGGAAAGTTTTGACATTTCTTAAGGATGTTGAGTCCCAAATCGCAAATGATAAGAAAATTCAGAAAATTTGGTATGCTTTGGTATGAAGTATTTAAGAGATCGTGTAAAAATTTCACGACAATTAAGAAGCTCGTTATTGAACAATTAACGTTAATAAATTAAATTTAGTCAAATGTAGTCTCATGGAAACTGTTATAACTTTGCGATAAGTTTTTTTTTTGACCTCTCAATTTTTAAATATCTATAATATACTGACAGCAAGGGAAACAAAGCGAAGTTTATTGATAAATATTTTTTTCTATTTGTTTAAAAAATTGTTCTTAACAAAATGGTAATTTTTTAATAACGAGCTTCCTAATCGACGTGAAATTTTTACACGACCTCTTAAATACTTCATACGAAAACATACTAAATTTTCAGAATTTTCTTATCATTTTTTATTTCAATTCTTAAAGTGGTTAAAGTGATGATAGAATTTTGAAAATTTGGTATGTTTTTACATGAAGTATCCAGGAGGTCGTATACAAATTTCACGTCGATTGAGAAGCTATTAATTGAACAATTAACATTAACAAGTTTCAAAGGTACTCAACATCCTTTTCCAGATCGCGTTGGTTGTGCAATATATAATCGATCCTGCTATTGACAAGACGTTTAAGCACTGCATGAATAATTAAGGAGTAACAACTTCGCAATTCGCAAGGTAACCGAAGTTCTTATTGAAGGTGTTTCGTAAATAATCTTCTGCACTTGAAAACATGGTTTACTTTATTTTGCCACGAAACGAAACGGACGAACGGAAGAGGATTAAGAAAATGAGGCACGGTGAGTGCTTACGAAACGAAAAAGAAAGCGCAGACGTGGAGCTTTAGAAGATGGGCGAGTTACGTCTTTATGCATTTTTTACAGCACACCTTGCTCGTCTACTCCGCGTGCTAAGTGGTTCGGTAACTCAACGTTGGCGTGAAAATCGTAGCTTCGAGATTTATAATGGTTCTCAGAAAAAAATAGCTCTCTGAGAAATGTCAGAAACAGGGAGAAGATTAAGACGAAAAAAGTTGCAAGTGCCTCGAAAAATTCGCCAACAACAGCAGCAGGATTAAACGCGATGAGGTGATAAGCAAACTGGAGTAGTTACTGCAGAAGTGGAATAATGAATGAATCAAGTTCATTGTGTACTTTCTTCTTGAACGTTCTGTTTGCTTGTTTCGCTATGAATTTAGTTTGGAGCTGAGAAAACTGCAAAACGAATTAAAAATTCAGCTTAAATATTATATTAATAATAATAATTAATTAATTAATAATAAATAATAATAATAACAATAAAATAAATATTAAATATTATAAATATTAAATATATTGGAAACGGAAACAAAAATACGGGTAACGTTTTTTCTACGGCGCTGGTTGGTTGTTGTTTCCTCAGGTAATTATAAAAATGTTGAAATTGGCAACACTTTTGCTGAATTATCGGTGAAAAATTTGGTAATAAACTGCGAAATAGAATTTTTCGACTTACCAGGGAACTTGAGCGGTTGATATGAAAATATTTTGACCACAACTTCCGAATGCATCGATGTGTCGTCCAGTGGTGTTGTCGTGGGTCAGAGCGTAACAAGCATCGGCCCATCGCTGGGCTGCCTTCGCAGCTCCATTGTGCCACTTCTGTAACATGAAACATGACAAATCGATGGATCTCGAGTTTAAAGGCATTTCGGGTTTAACATTCGATGCTCGAACATGTCGTATCGTAAAGTTTTCGATTGGAGGGTGTGGAGGCTGGTAAAACATAGTATGTGAGGGTTATAGACTTCATGGTCGTCGCTCTCGATAGACCTCTTTTGTCCTACTCGTGATTTTGTCGATCTTACACCGGATAATTCCGTGCGCAAAGTGCTAATAAAATCCTGATTGCCCTTTTGCAGCTAGAAGCACACGATGATAATCTCGATAGGGCTTTTCGACCTTTAATCACCTCTCGTCATGATCACCAAAGCTACTTCACCGGATGAAAGTCTGCGTGAGGAGCTCGTTGCACTATTTATTGTGATTTATTGTCTGTAACGTTAATGGCTGGAGGAATAAACCCTGAAATACTATGTATTGAAAAAGTAGGTTGCAAAATAAAAATTGTAACTTGTAAGTTTCTGCATTTCCAATAAATTCCGATTATCCTTGCCAAATTCAATAGCAATTTTCCTTATCTCTTTGCCTATTCGTGTAGAAAATATCGGCTCAATAGCTCGTAATCCACCGAGCTTTCAGCCAACACTGGCTTTTTTCCAATATATTAAAAATCGATAGGATGTGAAGGAATTCTTTTTGGTCGATTTAAATGACCCGAAAAGTCTGACAATTAGATTTTGATATACAGTGCGGAGATGCATGCATGAATACATCCGAGTAATTTGATTTCCGTATGAAAACTCGAGCTTCGCTTATATCGCTATTCAAATATTTTTTGTTGCGTCTCATGCTCTCAAAGAGTGGCAACCTAACGGTTCTACGAAATTCAAAATGAAATTCGCTTGACTTGTAGCAAAAATCTCGCGCTTACTGGGAAAGGAGTGACTGGGAGGCAGAGACCAGAAAGCAAGAAAAATGAGGCGGTATGTATATATAACTCGAGAGTATATTGGGCGAATACGATATTACGAATGAATGCTCTTCGGAACGTTCCATTTCCATATTGTAAGAATCGAGAATCGAGAATGTTCGATAGGAAAATAGGAAAAAGCTGAAGAATCCTAAAAAATGATAATCTATTTGTAATCGAAATTTGTTGCATTTTGATAATACGAAAAAAAGCACCAATGACGAGCGAGTTTTGTTCCTTCGAAAATTTCATTCTCTTGATATGTCCGAAAGGTCTTATGAAAGGATAAGCAAGTAATTTATATCGTAATAAATTATTAATTACGTTGGAAACAATTAGGCAGATGATTCGCGTGATCGTGATTATCCAAGTAAATGCTTCCTTCCTAAACCCACAGCACTAAGCACCATGTTATAGGAACGCGAGAAGTTGACCGATATTTTTCCGGTCGTTTATCCGTAAAAGTAATGGAGCTGTTAGTCAGCTCCTGGCAATAACGATGCACTATAGCTCATGTACTAACGACCCTCTAGGCTACACGAAAAGCAAGAGGAGATTCTCTGCGGGGAGCTGAGCTTGCAAAATCCGTGCAATCACTCGATCAATTCAAAGGGGTCATCAACGAGATAGATGAAATTTATACGCTCAAATCTATATCCCTTCATTTATAAATGTTTTTCCTCCTGCCGGGCGATTGGCAAAATTTGTCGTTTGCATTTATAAATATTAAGAACGTTGTATGCAAAATTTTCTTTCGATAGAATTCCTTTAAATTTGCACCACACGAAGAGAATAGTGATATCTAGTAGCTCGCGCAATTTTAAGAGCATTCACCATGAGATAGTCGAGATATTTATTTATAAAAATCACTATTTTCAGTAGTTTCTCATAAGAACGTGTATTGACCCTAGGACCCTACACTATGTGTTTTAAAACAAATCCCCTGCACTGGGGTTACGGGCACCCCAACACTTTGAATCGATGCAGTTGACTCGCTATTTGTCCTAGAGAGCTTTGTTTTTTTTTTTTTCAATTGATCGTTCGAATTCTAAAAAATAAAATGAAATATTGAGAAATAGTGTAATATTCATTTTTCACGGTGAAAAATGCAATTAAAAAAAAATTAAAAATTAAAAACAACAAGGTTAAAAGTTGCAATTTGCAACATTAAATATTTCGATTTCCAAATGGTGAAGCCTCTTAAAACTTTGCATACGCTTTTATGTAACATCGAAGAAGCTTCATTAAGTTTTTCAAAAAAATCGGTCGTAACATTGTATCGAAATTTTTTTAATTATATAACAAATACAGATTACCTCGGACAATTTGGATTTGGAGTATGCTGTTCTTTAGTCAATTTGTAACAACTTTTTTTTAATGAACTTGGGCTCGCAAACCTTTTTGTATGTAAAAAAAAAAAAACTGAAAAAAAATTTAGATTTGATTGTCGCCATACAACGTCCTTAATGATGAAAAGCTTCATTAGATATTTACCTACTGCGAGAATTATATGACCATAAGATTTTGAGTAAAAAATTATATTTTCTCGAAGATGTTTCGTGGAAATATTTTCACGCTTTACAAATCTGGTTTCGAATAAAATGAAATGAATGCAAGATGCGAAGATTGTTTGGATATTTCTGGCTCTAATTTTTTTTTCTGGCGGAGCAATAAAAGCGAGTCTGGAGAATTGAAAACATGAAGAAGAGTGTTCACCGAAGCTAAGAGGACGCTTCTCGATTTTACATTCCCGTACAGAAAATGAAAGGGGCGAGAGAGAATAAAATGAAAACAAAAGGGAAACTATAGGATAGTGGGCGGACTGAAGAGCACAGCAGGAGAGAGATCTCGCTTGGGGAGAAATCAAGTTGGAGAGAGAGAAAACGAGATCACCGCAAGAGCTTCGACCGACAAGCGAACCCTCTTAATTGCTCATCCTGGTGAGGGTGGTCTAGCGACTGGCTGGGTTTGAACTTGCACCGGGACGCGACTGAACCGAACAACTCTCTCGCCCTTCGTTTCTCTTAGACAGTGAACGTACGAGAGGTGAAACGATTACGTGGTCAGCCACTGATGCTTTTCTCCAGGGGAAGTTTCGCCCCCTCGTACATTCAACCTGCTCCTCCTACTCTTCCTCCTCCTCCCGTTCTTCTTACAAAGAATGCTTTGAAAACATTCTTCAAACATATTCAGTGCCGAAAAAAGGAAAACGATGACACGAAAGGCATTTTTTCTCGTGTTTAAAAAAGTGGAAGCATCTCGAGAAAAGAATGTTTCTGTTTAAAAATAAAAGACGAGCCATGAGCAGAACGTTGCTGGCAAGGAATTTTTTATTCGCACGGACAACCTTGAAATGAAGCCTCACACAAATACGAAAAAATGCCATGGACATTTCAGGGTAACGACTTATCATTTTTATCCATCGAAATACCAGTTCTGATAATCGATTCAAATATTTCTCAACGCACGTCAATTTATATAATGAAACATTCCGCAGCCTACAGTAAGTCGTTCTTCTCCCTTTTTTGTATTGTTATTTCCACGTTTTCCAAAGAAGCCTCAACCCTTAACGATAAAGCCATCTAAATGGTGAAACCTTCTCATTTTTATCGATAAGAAAAAATCACTCGAACAAGAAAACAGCTTACCATAACGAGCATGTTGGCTGCCGTTGGAGTTACTCGAGTTCGAAAAAAGTTGTGGTAAATAACGATCTTTCTCTGAACTTTTTTGTTACTCGGCGTTAATACCCTCGTGGGAATCCTGTCGCCATACAGGCGCGGCACTGTAAACATATAAAAATTCACATTTTAGCTTTTCTGCTTTTGTACCACTTCCATTATTCCATTTTTCGTGCGAGTTACAATTTTTCTCGTTTTCAACATTTTCATTACTTTCTTTTTAATTATATTACTACTCGTATTTTTTCAAAAATATTTCACCCCCTTAGTAAATGGTATTACGATTTTTATAAAGGCACGAATCGTCTTGTCGCTATTTGCATTTCATTGTTATTGAAAATTTAACGGTTAAAGCCGCAATTGAAAGTTTGAGACTCTTCAATGTGATTACGGGCGATCAATCGAGTTTGAGAAATTTGGGGAAGTAATTAATTTTCGTTTTCAATTTATTTAGTAACTTGATAACGTTATCCTGGAAGCTGTAGCTCGTTTGGTCTTTCGGTGATAGGATTTTGTGTCAAATCCATGTTGACACATAAGTACGCAGGTATATTGCCTCGTGTGAGAACGAAATCCTCGAGCCGGTGAGACACGAAATTCGCGAAAAGATATCTTGCGGGTTAGATCTCTCACGTCGTCGTCTCGTCTTCGACCTCGTCGCGATGGTTTTCTTGGACGAAAAGCGAGAAAAGAAATTTCGAAGCTTTTCTTCAGAGGGTTGAGCCTCGTCTACCGCGAAACTCCGAGTCGTATTCGATATACATTCACCGTCGCGCATTCATAGTATGCGATAAGACCGTCTTTGTACCACGAGAGCTATCGGTATCTCATCCTTCTTCTTTCGTCCTTTACGAAGCACGCTAGAAGAATCTATTTTACATCTTTTATGTCGCGGAGATTGATAACGCGCCAAATTCCGTTATTCGATCTGTTCGGCTCGAAAAAAAAAAAATATTACGTGGTAGCGACCATATTGGGAGAGTGGAAGAGAGCATTCGCATTTTCTGTGCCACGCAGCTTTACGTTATCGATATACCTCACATTTTATTTGATATTGCTAAAAAGTTGTTAATTCTATGCTAAGTTGTTAATTGTGTTAGTAAAAGATACTCTACTGGGCTTACTGCGATCCGCCTGCCATGGAACTGCTGCTGGCAGAACGGTGGCGAAGACGATCCATATCCATAGGCACCGCATCATTATTATTATTCTCTTTACGTCAACTGTAACATAATAAAAATAACGATAATTAAAATCCATTATCTCTCGGTGAACATTGATAGTTGAGACTTTTGTTAATATATGAACGTAAATCAATATACGTCGAGCCGTTTTGTCGAGAACACCCAGAAACTTGGAAAGGAAATAGTTCATCTTTGTTCATATTTTTTCTCCTTCCTGCCTTTTCGTTGCAGAAAAGTTGATTTTTATTTTTTCCGTTCGTTGCTAGCTCGGCCATTCACGCATTGCAATAGTCAACGTGATAATCCTTCTATCTATATGACGATCCGACACTCTATGAACCGTATGCAGCGTGTAATCGTTGAAACCTGAGCTACAAGTGTATCCAGGATATATATGGAGTTCGGACGGGAATAAATCTGTATATCGTTTGCTGCTCGAGCATTTTTCATTCTTTCTCTCTTTCTCTATCTATTTCTCGTTTCGAGAAAACTTTTACGATGCATACGTATCTCACGCGGAACGTCTTCCCGAAGCGTCCATGCGAAACTTTATATCCCTGAATTTCATGCACTCGGAAAAAGTTTAGAATAAAAAAGAACGATTTTAAGAAGAAGATAGATCGACGGAGGAAGGAGGAGACAAGAATTCGAGAGAGTGAGAAGAAATCAAGTTCGATCGGTGAAGAATATCTCTTCCTTTGCGACTAAGCTTTTTCTCGACCCCTGCAGTTTGAAAAATAGTAAATTACTCCAACGCCAGGGTGACGTGCGGAGATAAGTTTGTAGTCGAACTTTATAAGAGAGGAGCTTATTCGTGTGTCAATGAAAATTGTTAAAAATCAGAATAAAATGCACGACGAAAATCGTAACAGGAGCAGGCCGAAGCCTAAAGAATTATCATTCGAGGCACGAAAAAAAAACCATCAAAAATCTTCCCAAAGACCATCAATTTTTCATGAAAAACCTTAACAGATTTTTTTCATCTCTTTATCGTTCGAACTCCGCAATTTTTTCAAATCTGCTGCCACAACTTCCGACAGAATTTGCTTTCTCACAAAAAAAAAAAAAACGATTCTGAGGGTTTGTAGGGTCGTGTCTTTTCACGAGTAAGTATTTTTCGGACGTTTCGATGATACCCAAAAGATTTCAGAGGATACAGCAACAGCCGGTGCCGTGTCTTCCCTTCCAATAGCACGTTTTTTTTCCCCTTCAGGACGCAGACTTCGTCGTCCCAGTTTGGAGCGACCCGTATCCGCACAGAACGTTTTCCAATATACATCGGCAAGAGGACGAAAACGTCTGCCGTTGAAACCGATACGAATTGTGCGCGAGGATGTCTCTCGCCATATTGTAACACGTTTCTTCAACCGCAATAATGGACCCCATTATTTTCTCTGTACACATATCGATATGTGTCACCGGATACGTGCAACGAATATCCTCCAATTTTTTCCGAGTTTAGCTCAAAAGATTTACGTATCTTCCGAGACGGAAGTTGAACATGTTTTCCATCAATCTCCATCTTAAATAATACAATTTCCACATTTCCCAGAGAGGAACAATAAACTTTGTCGAATAGGATATTCGTTGAGGAAATAATTGAAAAATTCTATCCATTGCTGGATCAGAAAAAGATTCCAGTTCGAAATTTGTTATATTTTCGGTTTTATGGAAAGAAAAACGAGGAGGAGGCTATGCACGCGGAAGTTTTAGGACAATAAACGAACCATGGCATTGATAAGGCAAGACCACAATTTATTCGGTCCATGTTATAGATCCGTAAGGTTTGGGAAACTTTTCGCAAGTTATTACAACCACTGTAGGTGGATATTGCTGGACGAGCTATAATACCTCGAGAGTTGTGCTACCGGAAAATTATATTCGAAAGATTAATGCTCGGTGTTCCGTCGAGTAGCGAGTTTAATCTCTGTACCGAGTCAACTCGAATGGGAAATGAATATCCTCGGCTTTGCTGTTGGGCCATACATATGTAAACGAGAAAGTGAGACTAGGAATGGGCGAAGAGAAACAAGAAGATGAAAATAAGAGTAATTGAGAAAATAGTCCTTGGAAACTAAGATAAATTGGACAGTGATGCTGTGCTCTTGACTTTTTTCTCTTCGTGTCAATCCGTGAGGGTGAACGAGATTCGTGCCTCGAAGAAAATGTCAATGTACAAAGTGGAATGAGCACCTTCTTCGTTCAATTGGAAATTCATTTAAATTAGCGAGAAAGACGTCGTCGAGACTTGAATCTTTTTCAAAGTGTTCTTTGTCGAAAAGTTCGGAAAATTGAAATGAATTGAAAATTGAAAATTGAAATTGAATTGATTGGAAATAATTAAAATTCATTGATAGTATTACACATCGAGGTGGCACACGACGAGCACAAAAGATTTTATATAAAATAACAATCACCTCAAAATTCTTAGGAAAATGTTCCACACTTCGAGTTTTCTTAATTAATTTTAATTGGAGAATTTCTTTTCTTTTTCTTTTATACGTCTGCGTGGCAAACTTTGTGCCCAACGTTTGAAGAAGTCACGAGTAAGAACACGTAACACATATAATCTCTTATATAGAGTTTTGGTGAAGGGTCATTCTGCCCTGACGCTGTACTTTAATCCATTTAACTCAGTTTGCACTTGGGGAATATTTCGTACAGCCACGACGGGACGAGCACAGTGACTTGGCTATATGAGTAAAATTTTCATACGACCCTCTGAAGCCGCAAGAGTGGAAAGCTCTCGCAAACGACGAGCACTGGATAATACCATAGTTCTTACGTAACCGTCTAATTATCGGTAATTACTTCCTGCTAATAATCGTTAGAGGCGGCGCGATAACGATTTTTCGCCGAGCGCTCAACCTTGTGCTTTTTGTCCTTTTCTTCACTGTTTTTTTTTTCCCCTATTACCGCGACGATTTTTACCTAAGAAGGACGCGAGACTCTCTAATTACGCCAAGGATATTCGCGAGTTTTCGTTATAACGATGTACAAAAAATATAATCGTTACGTCTGAATAGCACAAATGTATTTGCCCCTTTTTCACTTTAGATGTAAAGCTAATTAGTCCGAGCCTAATTAACCGAGATTAGTTAGGGACAAATAATTAAAAGGAATGAGTAGTTTCGTGCTTTCAGAAAGCAAATAGGATTCCCATTGTTGATCTCAACGACGAACCGAATTAATTTGCTCCGCGCCTTTCATATCGGTAGAAATGTAAATAGTCGAAATGATTTATTGTTAAATTGTAATCCTTGGACAGTGTCGATTGTTCTCGTGCTTACACTTCGGTTGCGAAAACTTTGAACAAACACGTAACGAATGCGCCGGATAAATTTTCTTGCCAAAGATCCACGCTCTCCACGGCACACGTTAATCAAAGGTGAGAGATCGGAAAGTGGCGACACATCAATGATGAATTAGACCAGGTTCAGATCTCTCTGTCTCTTTTACTCTTCCTTTCTCTCTCGCTCTCTCTCTGTCTCTGTCTCTCTCTCGCTTCTGTGTCCCTATTTGAATTCGATTGCACCTGGACAGCTCGTAGTGATGCCCTCGTATTTCAATCGTACAGCATGTATCGCGAGTAAACTCAATGCGGAGATTCGCACAACTGTGAATCCGGAGGTAGGTTTACATATTGGCGAGAATGCCACCCAAGTGAATAGTACAAATGAAGACAGATTACGTTAACGCCCAGTTCGCGATTTGCCTTTCAATTTATCGAACGAGTCTCGGTGCTGTATCGCTATTCTATTTTCGTGCTACAGAGTATACACACATAAAAGCCTTTCAATTTGTACAAACTGAAAGATCGATGAATTTACACACATCCCCCAATGTCCATGGATATATTGACGTCGTAAGAAACTTTTTTGATCAAGAGAAATGTGAAAATAAACTCGGACAAAAATATCTAGAAATCTCTTTCGATCAGTGCCGCATTAAAAAATGATTAACTGCTGGCGTGTCACGCGCAAACACGATTATTGTCGAGTATTTTTGGAACAGGCAAATTTGGATTGACGTTTCGATATTAACGAATGAATGATTTCTTCGCCAATCGCAGAAAAGTACAACTTTTGCGAGACTCGAATCTTTGTGATATTTCCATTACGAGACACCGGAATGTAGATTAAGAAATAATATTTAAATCTAGAAATTTTCAAATGATACTTAATTCACAGTTGCACCATTCGCAGGATATTTCTTTCCTTATTCTTCTTATGAATTCTTTTGTCGTAAAACTTTCCATGCATTTATTTGTATTCATAGCATCGTTTTCGTACGTCCCAGTTTCTTGTCACGAATCGCGCAAACATTAACTATTCACGAATACTTATATCTATATGTATATATATATTTACATATAAACAGGTATATAATGTGCCGGAATGGCGCAGTCGAAGGTCTACGTCCCCCTGTTTTCGTAAGGGCGCATTGAAAGAACTTTCGCAAAGTTTTTGTATATTTACATATAGTCAACTTTCAGCTTGAATGATTGCGAGTTTCTCTCCGTGTTTTAAAGAAATAAACATCTTTTCCAAAACAATGGCATCGTCGATCAGAAAATTGTCTCGGCACAATTATTTGATCAAAAGATCCGCAACTGCTTGTGCATTTTGAAAATAGATTTTCTTTATACCAGCATGAAAAATTGACGAGCGGCACGGATATTTCTCATGAAATTGAAAGTCGAACGAAGATAGAAAAACATCGATAACTAATAAATTTTTAATGTTTTAAAAACGAGCCCAGTACGTAGTCAATGTTGTGGTTGCTAATAAAAGCTCGAACCTGTCCGGGGACAGTAGATAAGTAACGTTATGGTCCGCCACTAGTAGAGAAAGTACGCGCTTAGTGCGACGTACCCGATAAAGATGTTTCATAGCTTTGCACCTCATGTAAAAATTAGACTTAGTAAACCTGTAAAAATTCGCGGATATTGCATGTTTCCAGATGCAGATTCTTGCGAAAGAGATATTTTGAATCTAAAGACACGAGGTAAAAATTTTAATACATGAAAAGACGATTTTCTTTTTTTAAATCGTGCCATTCGTTTAGTTTCAAAGTCTCGGCTGGATCGTTCATTTCCTGGCCACAGGAAAAGTTCTAAGGTTTCCGAATTAAAAAAAAATACTAATTGGACAAATTTTCTTTTCCACTGTTTTTCATGGTTTTTTATTTTATAAAAAACATTTTCGATCCATTCATTTAGTTTAATAGCAGAATTTTTACATCATTATTGGCTGGACTTTTTTTCAACTGCTGCTCAGTTCCTTGGCTCTGCATATCCTTTTTATTAGCATTTTGTCTCCATCTCCGTCTTTTCAGCATGACAAGTCATGCGGACATCCAATCAAATATGCACCCCTGATTTCGAGCCCGTCATGTCGACCAACGAAGCTCAACATTCCGTGAGATCACGAAGCATTTCTGACCCTGTCCGACGTTCGACCATATTCCGAAACTCCGGAATAACAAGGAACTGAGGAGCTAGAGTTGTTGATATCTACTGGGGTCGTAGCATTGATGATCCTGTGGCGAATCACCATGTGGGAGTTTTTTTTCTCTTTCGCAAAAGATTTTCTTCTCGACTCAATATCTTCGACTTCTACTCTTCATTCCGGAGCACAAATTGAAAACATCCATCAGAGCCAGCGACGATGGCTGAGGATTTGTCTCCTACCTACTTTGCTCGAGTCTGGGTTCCGAGTGAATCCGAGCAAGAAGCTTTCCTCTTCTCTAAATCAACAAAAACTCTATCTGGCATTGAAAGTCAAAATTCGGAGTCTAATGAATTCTCTACGTTTTAGACAGGCAGTAAAAAAATAAGGCTGAATTTTTATATTTTTTATTTTTCATTTTTGAGACCCAGGGAATTGAAGTTTTTACGAAACTGTAATTTATTTGAAATTAGATGATCCAGTAGTGGGAATGATTATATCATCAAAATTTATTGCAATCGTGGCCAAAATTTCGACTCCAGTAACGCACATCAAAAAGTAATGATGCCAATGTCACGACAATCGAATTATCCCGAACGATACAATGTCACATGATTTGTTATGAGAAAATAATAAAATATTGCTAATACGGAGCAACATCGCGATGCTATAATATCGTGTGCGACGCACACGAGGCACTGGAGATTTTTCCGAAATTTATTTACAGAGTTTACCGATGGGAATTTTGCCTGAATCGATTCCGTTCGTTCATGCTCATACGTGCGTCAATATGGTCTGTACAATTGGAACTTGATTCGACACACGATAGACTGTGTATTTATAAACAAACTGATTCGATCACAAGCTGGAATCCTTATATTGGACATGCAAATATTCTGTTATTTTGTTGAACCAATGATTCCACTGTGCAGGCAAATTCGACGACTGTTTGTCGAATCATCGAAAATACGTAGGATATTGATCCCTGGTTACGAGAGAACGTTCTGTGCACATATGAACGCAAATTACACAAAAAATCCCTACAACCGTGTATATCCTCGAACTTTTGTAACTTGACGTAAAATATTCGCCAGCATTATAAATATTCAGGGAAAGAAACTTCTTCGTATTTTGTCCAGTGTCTTCCATCAAATCACATCCATTTCCCAACGTCCGTGAGCGATCTAAACAGCCTCGAGGTTCGTTGTCTTACTGTCCAGTATATACAAGACAAGACAACGACGCAACGAGAACTGCTGCGGATATGCCTTTTCAAAGCTTCTTTAAAGAAATCCGGAGTTTCTCGAAGCGAAGTTTTCCATCCTCGTTATTTTGATAACCTCCTACTTACGTTCTGCGGTTATTTCAACTCTCCATAAAAAGCTTCGTTGCTCTGTGGATGATTTGACGGAGTTCCACAGTCTATATTTACAAAATGAACGACGATTCAACTTTCAAAAGTGCCAATAGATCGAAACGTCCTGAAAATGATTCTACTTCATGGGACAGAAATAATGGTCAATTGGGAAATAAATGCATCGAAATGTATATAAATAAAATGTGTGATGGGGAAACCATGTCCTGAATGACAACCTGTCAAAGTCACGAGCAAACTTTTTGCACCGGACTCTCTCGTTCCTCTGAACATTCGAATGTTGTCACTGTGTTTGTAATTTAATTTAGACCGTTTAAATCTGGCCACGATGCCTGAATTCGATGCACGAAAAGAACGAAAATATCGCAATCACCTAGAAATTTAGTTAAATCGTCACGAGGATCTAGTTTATGCATTAGATCTTCGAAAATGAATAATGAGTACATGGTAAGGGACTCTGGCCATATTTTCTTCTTTGCTAGTCGGTTTTCGATAGCGGTGCTAGGAAAGCATCAACTTTGCATAACAAATTGCTCGCTGCTTTGCCTTCATCCGCATGAACTTTGCAACGACGATTTTGGCTCGTAAACTTTTGACTTACCATATTCCACACGTATGTGTATGCTTCTAAACCCACGACTTAGAGTCGGCAAGAGCCGTTCGCCTTCCTTTCGTTCCATTTTGCGAAATTCGACTCATTCTCTGTTCTATTTCTTATATTCGTATATATACATATATACGGCCTTCGATGGGAAGAAATCCAAGCTTCTACTTCTAGACTTTACACTATCGATATCGAGGATCGGAAAGCTCTCGTCCAACTATATATCCAAGTTGATACCTAATACCTACGACACCAAAACCACCCCTGGGACGCGATACGCCCGCATCTCGATGAATATGCATGAGAGAGGTTCTAGGCCGGGGTAACGCCTTGCGGAACTCCAACCACCACCAAATACCGATACTCGCAAGCTACACGTGATGTTCCACCGTTGGGGCTGTTGTTACGGTCGTTCCGCATATACCTTCGAAATTTACAGCTTTGGTGGAGATCGCCTATATACGCATGTTAGGTCCGGACGTCACCCGAGAATAATTGTCGGTATTCATTGCATACTAGTGTCGTTTTCGTATTAACCGGATACATTTACCTGTTATATTGAACTTCCGACGATAAACGATCTTTTTTTATTTGCCTACTATTATACTACTAAATCTCGATGAGTACAAAGAGATAAGTGACTTTGTTTGTGTCAACAGAATCATGCAAATAAATTCCAATTTCAATTATTGCTCGAGTTTTGTTTAGATAACTGTTGAAACAGTTTATCTAATGGGAAAATATTGAGAGCCGAGTAAACTATTCAGCGACGTATCGACTATTTCAACATCTACAGGCAAACTCTGCAGGCCCACTCTGTAGGTGGTGTAGAAGTTCAGGCAACATTTTCGTTCGGACTTTGAACAAACAAATCGCTTTATAGGCCATTTTAGGGCGAAAGTTCTCAAACGGAGCGAGTCATTTCGCACATTTGTACATCGTCGGAGTTTGCTTATTAAGGTTAAGGTGTTATCGAGATTCTATTGAACTGTCTCGTGAATGAACGATACGGGAGTTTAGCTGAATTATTCTCTCTGTGCGGAGCTTCGCTCTTTGTTCAGCCGCAAATAATTTTCAGCTTAAAGCTGAAGAACAGTTTAACGAAGAAAATAGCTAGCGAAAGTGCACCTTGGGCGAATGGGGCTTGAAACCGTTTTTCGGACTTGTAACTTATGAGAACGAAAGTGCAGATGAATGAAGCCGTGGAAACGCCAACGAAGAATAACAACAACAACAAGAGGAGCTAATTCCATTAGATCCGCGAGATTCAAAAACCTTTGGGATTTGTGTGTACTGACCGTAAAATCGGTAGCGCCCGATTTCACGGTATCCATAACTTTCGCTCTTGTAGAAAAATGGTATCGGAGGGAATGAGGGAGAAAAAAAAATACTGTACTCGTTCTCCAGGTACGGAGTTGCCTCTCAACCGAGCACGCGTAACTTAACAAGTTCCTATGAATCACCATTAAAATGCAGACTGCACAAGCTCTACGTGTAAATTGCACATTTAAGAATATCTATGTATATATTTTTTGCAAGATTGAACCACGTCGCCGGAATATCTATTTTTTTATGCAGGCCAAACATATTTTGCAGCACGAGATGAAAGATTTTTTTTATACAAATTTTCTAGTCGTAAACCGAGTCGATAGACAATAAGAGGATGAAATAGTGTGCGCAAGTAAAGGATATCATTGGAATTAAAAATCAGTCAGAAGCGAATGACATTTTTGTAAATCGTGCATACATGGACATCAGCAGTTTGCAGATTAAATAAGAAAAAAAAAACTCGGAGCAAATTATGAAAACGACGTTTAACAATGTTTGCTCCGTGGAACGCTAAAATATCGACCGATTCGAAGGATACTTTTCATACACTCGAAAATACTCGAGAGATATAAATTTGTAAAGTGGATGAAAAATGCAGCCATATCGATTCCTCAATATTTTTCTGTACTTTATATTTGTGATGCGTATGTTGGTTCGCGTTTAAAATAAACTATCGTTCGTATTTGGTTCGTTTTCTCGTCGCTAGTGTTGTTATTATTATTATTATTATTATTTTCATTATGATTTCCTATCATATGACGAGTGCAAACAGGAAATATCGGATTTTTCGACATACAGAACGGGAATGTGTTCAAGTATCACTGAATATAACTGTGTGACGATATTTTCGAGCACATGAGCAGGGCGAAGGAAATTCAACACTTCACACTCGTTTCCCACATATTCAGTGAGTTCTTCGACCTCAAGTGCGGAATAGAATCGTGCGAGGAGTTTATACTTGTATATTTGTAAGGATACAGCAACGGAAGATGCATTCTCAATCATCCAGTAAAATCCATACTCGGGTGCCACGTTTTCATACCAATCTCCCAACAATATATTACAGAGTATCCATATACCATGTATGCAGCATCCGTTCGCGCCTTATACAACACACCCAGTGGAACAACGTACGAAATGATATATGCAGTCAGAAATAGAGAGTATAAAGAAAAGGAATAGCAGTTTTTCAAAATGTCATGCTCGACAACGTCTTCGATTTATATTGACAATTGCTGATTTATTCAATTTACAGAACGAAGCTTCAAACTGCTGGACTCTTTATCGAATTCATGACGTTCTTAATTGAGAATATTTTAATTAATGAATTTTCTGACATTCTCTGAGTATTCACTGTGCATTTTTTCAGAACGCAATTATTTTGTGCTAACTCACGCCGAAAAATAATAGAGTGACATGTAAAGTATGAACGAAATGTTTTGATTCGAAGGAGAATCGATCGTATGGACGTTCGAGTCGTTTCAGAGACGCGTAGGTCAGATTTACTACGTTATTATTAGTCCGGGCAACTCCCCATGTATCTTCGAAACGGAGGAATTAACGTAGCTAGTGATAACAAACGTGGCAGAGCAATAATTTTACGTGCGACAGGAGGTAACATGGTCATGTAACCAGGATCACCCTGATACGTGTATCAACGTATATTATGATGAAAGCATTGAATGGGTGTACGAGACCTTCCCACGACGATATTGCTTCGGACGGCTGTCGATGCTGTTACAAATTGTTCGTCCCAATACGGTAATTTCTCCAATTCAGACTGGATGCAGGGTCAATATCGATGTGATAAATGCACAGGTCGAATTTGCTATGAATGCAACGATTGGTTCGAGAGACAGCCATGATATTTTTGGTTTGCATATGCTGGATGAGCTGGTGAATGAAGCTCGAGAACAGCTCATAAATATTTCGCTCATAAGGAATAACGAAGTAAAATCTGGAGAGTAGCAGAGTAATTTTGTGCTAACTCCAATTGTGCATCAATAGAGAATAATGAAAAGCGTAATGGGCACAAAACGAAATATGAGGAGGTAAAAATAATGGCTGGAAATGCAAAACTCAATGGCATAACAAGCACTGGTTAACGAGCAACGTGTTTCCACTCGCGGAGATTTCGTGTCAGGCCCAGAAAGTGATTACCGTGAACGACCGCAAAAAAGGTGCTTTCCAGCACCGGGTAATAGCAAGAAAGAGAATAAGGAAACAAAGGAGAGATGCAGGGCTTGCCAAATAGATAAGTGGAAAAGTGGCAGGCAAAAATATGTGCCCCGCTGGTGCATGCGTTTATCACGAGCACACTTTCCATGCTTCGCCATAGAGCTGAAAAATTTCCTGCCTCGGTCTTAATCTAAGATGCAATCAGTCTCCTTACATCTGCGTTTATCTTAACTCTGCTGTTACAGTTCTACCGAACCATCCAGGGAGCTTATACGGAAAGTGCAAAATAATAGCTGAATTGCTCGATCTCTAAGAAAAATGCCTCATTAGATCCACGATGTGAGTTCCTCAGTTGAAAGCGACAATTGCAAACTCTGATCGTATTCGTAGACCCAAAACATTTACAAATAATAGTTGCAGCGACGGATGCAAAATAGAGGTACGAAAATCAACGACGTCCAATGTCACCATCATCATTGAGTTATTAAGCTTTATTTTTTAGTTCAACTACTGGGAAAAAAAGCTAAAAAAATGAGGACAAAAGAACAATAGAAAATAAATTATAACGAAGTACAAAATCCTGTCACGTTCGTAGCATTCTCTCCCTAGACTGAAATTAACAATAGAAACTGGATTGCAGGTAACTAGATACAGCCTCGACTTCAATAACCCTAATTTTTCCAGTTCGTCAGAACGTGCCATCGCTTGGGATCGTGCTCGAAAACAATGGGCATGGTACGAACAACGAGATAAAACAAAGTGCAAAAATGAACCTGTTGATAGCAGACTAGGACTTATTGCATACTTGCGGAATTTTACACGTTCTCGTCAACATTTGCATGTGTTAATAAAGCCTCGCTTCTGCATATACAAACAAGCTCGATATCCTGGGATCTGTATCGTCTTATGGGGTTCCACACTGTCTCACATAAATGCATGCGTATGCGATACACATAGAAAGAGAAATGTGATGAAAATGAAGTATTCAATTGGTCGGGATAGTCGCACCATTAATTTGTTCGGATCGAGTCCCAGGATTTGGTGCTTCGGAAAATGGTGTTAACGGAAAGGTACGTGTGGGAAGCGAATAGGTTCGATATAGGAAATGGGTCGAAGGAGAACTGCTGGGAACGCCCGTTATACGATAGGAGCGAGGTGTTTGAGCGGTTTTAGAGGCACCTACATGCGCGCAACCAAGCAAACAGGACTTTCGAAGGAAACCTGACGTCCTCATCTACAGTCTAGGGGACTTCGCCCACATTGCTCGGGATAAGGGTAGCGTGTACCGAGGGCGTTATACGGTCACATAACGGCTTGGGGTTAATAGGTTTTGTATTACCACCCCCCAGTAACTCGTGTCGCTATCAAGGGCATTTCCATGCAACATACCATATACGTATATACAACACACAAAGCCAGGGAAACCCATGAACTAAGCGTATTCTGTGGGATTCCATGTTTCGGAGCCCTGAAGGATATTGTCCATGGTAGGTGACCTTCTATATGTTCAACCGCTCATGGAGATCCACCAGATCCCAAACAACATTCCACACAAACTTATTCCCCAATTGCACGGTTCACTGCTGCTGCTGCTGCTGCTGCTGCTGCGATCCGTTGAGTACCGCAGTCCATTGGGAAGACAGGTGAAAATGATATGCAAAACGATGGAAGCTTTCGTCTGGCTCCTTTTCAAGAATTTCAATTTCATTCTTATTATTTTATTCTACATCATTCCTGCGTGTACCCTTGCGACTTTTTACAAGCCTGTCCCGACACTTTGACCCCACTGTTGTTCCCATTTCACTGTCCCTGGGCTTATTCTTCCGAGACCCCCAGGAGAGTTGCCAGCAGCCGGTCTTTCTTATTATCTCTACGATATTGCATTTTCACGAGGGTCAAAAGTAAGTACAGAAATTTCGATACTCCAAATACCAAAACATCTGGTCATCACTATCGGCTCATTTATGTTTTGCTTTCCTTCATTGGTCCATTTTGCCACCTCGAAGTAGTTATTCTTGGAACAAAAGCTTTCGGGGTAATTGAGTGAGCGATTGACTGAAGAATATTTGAAGCATTGATGTATTCGCGAGTCTTATTTGAGGCACAATTCGTGAGAGATCGGCCCAGAAATGAAAACTGCGTTCGATCAATTCTCGCGTTTTAAAATAATTGGATTTTTTTTAGCAGCATTGACCTTCGATTATGTCATCCTCCAGTCATATACACGAATACTCTTCACCCTCATTGTGTTTATTGTCATATTATACTGAAACCCTAATTTCGTTCGTGGGTTATGACGTTGATAGCTGCGTATGCGGTGCATGAAGCGCAGTTATCGTACAATACGTATCCAAGCTCGGATCCCATTGGATTTTCGATGGTTTACACGCCTGCGGATGTTTTAGCATACGAACTCATCGGGTGGCCCTATAGAATACGAGTACGTGCAGTTTTGCTGCAGCATCTCGCTGCACACTTGACCTACCTCGCCATTATTCCGCCTCTAGCTTCTCGAAAGATACGGAGCAAGAGAGATGAAAGATGAGGAAAGAAGCGAGGGAGAGAACGCGAGAGGACGCGAGAGACTTTCGAGACACCGAGACGGCACAGAGAGACCGCGGTAAATCTTGAATGTAACAAAAGATGCGCCATCTCGTATAGGCTTTGCTTGAAATATTTTGCTATGGTTATTATGTTTTTAACCGCCTTTCATCTTAGTCTCGTTGGAATAAAAAGGTAACAGAAAAAAAATCCGGTGGTTCGAAGGCCAAAGATGGTTGCCGTTTTTAAGTTTGAAGCGATGGGAAAATTAGTCCAAGTTGACGGCAACCAATCCGAGCAGAATTCGCCTTCATGCATCCTCTTGTGCAACATGCAGATAAAGAAAACATCCTGAAAAAGAAAGCAGTCCAGGTTGCAGCAGGCGGAATTCAACGGTAAATAAACTATAAGAACACTGGATGGTGTTGAAAAATGTTAGCAATACACGCATGATAACCGCAAAACCACATTAACGGTGCCACAGTGTTAACCGGCAATGGCTTGCAGGGTATAATCGAAATACTCGGTAGTCCCTGGGAGCCACGAGATAGAACGCTATACATTCCTCGTTCCCCACAAGCCCAATTTCATAGCGAACCGCTAATTAACCGCGCTCCGGATTTCAAGTGGTTCCTCGATACAATGGATCTCAGGATATTTCATTCCTGGATCTTGCAGGGACTTCTGGGTATCGGTATGCGATAAACCAGACAATGGAGATAGGTCGGTTATGCCAACATCATTGGTGGATCATAAGCTTATGATATGATCAATGGGATTCGTCGATCTGCAACAGGTTATCTGGTTAAACCCTATAGCTACCGCTAATTACAGATGATATTTGTGGATAAACGTACGTGCGTCCTTCCAAGGATGTCATTGTAGTCTGTTGTATCGAAGCAAGCAGATTTCACTACGGATGAGCCATCAAGGCGTCATCATACTACGAAAAAATATGAATAACAGTCATTTGGATTCACGTTCGTTTTCCTCCACATCAAATTGGCTAGAATCAAATGGTACTGGCGTCGACAACTGCTCCAACCGTGCAAACATGAAATCCGTCACAAACTATTTATCCTGCAGCCAAAGGTCGTCTTTCGTGACGAATTGCCTCACGTACCAAACCAAGCCTCACATACTAACAATGCCACCAGCCCGTTGGTTAGTTGGATATGTGCAGACTGCGATGCGTTAGAAAGCAGGAAGGCCGGGAGGCGCACATCACCAAGATTGTTTGAGGCATGGTAAACATAGTATGTTGAGAACAGAACATTCTCGTATCACGTTGTAACAGGCGAGGTGCCGAGAAAGCCAGCGAAGACCGCAGCAATGCCAGAGACCCAAAGCTCACTCCGATAATCTTGCATTGACATCTAGGTTATCCTGCATCAATTCAATCCCCGAACATGTACTACGATATCTCGTAAGGATATCCTGTTCAGGAACGAGAAGGTACTATACGATTCGGAGCGATTCCTTCTTGCTCCATCCCATTCGCAGCTTATTTACAGGCCCTCAATCCTATTGATATTTATACCTCTTGTTTGCGCTACAACCACATTTATATTCCATAGCACTTTGTCTGAAACCTTCGCGTGTCTTTCCGCACATCTCCAATATCTGCCTCCACAGATGACACACATTCGCAGTATGCAACTAACACTCGTTCTACTTGCCCCGCAAAGTAACTGCGGTGCATTTGCTGAAGGAGTAGAGCAAAAGATACCGCCTGAAGTGGCAGTTCTGAGGATCAATATCTTATGGAATTTCCATAGTCCTGTGACTCTCGAATTCAAAGATGTTGCTTCATCCGAAATGGCAGCTCAAGCACGCCATCCAGAGTAATGTGAGTGAATGGAAATAGCTGCGGGTTGAACGCGAAAATCATTCAAACTGACGGTTCACTCCTTTTGGCGTGTTGCTTGCTAGAAATAGTTGCAAACTAGCGTCTCAACACAATTAAATTTTGTCTTTTTGCTTTCTATCAAGAGAAGGGGCGTCGCATAGATTGAAGAACAAACGCTTAAAAATCCTATTGTCCCTGTAGCACCAGGGCAGACCAAGGACCAGGTAATCTCGGTTCGTAACCATGTGGTTGCCGAAATGCTCCGTACATTTGTACAAGAAACTTGTAGCTTCACTGCGAACAGCCCGAAGCGACGATGAGCAAGAATCCGCAGTCGGTTTCGTCCTCTGTCCATGCCACCACGAACAAGCGAACCCAGCATGCCTTGCACGATAACTTGCAAGGACCAGACGCAATTTCAATTCGCAGTGCCATCTGTGAGACCCAAATTGAGAACCCGTCTTCAACACAATGTTGAGGGAAACTATATAGACATATATGTGCCGTGAAACCCGTAACATATGGTCGGGTTAACCAGAACCACAGTCAATATTGGAGGGTCAAACAAGTGGTGTTGAGATAAATCAAAAAGGAGTACACTCTGACAGAATTCTTTATAAAAACTATAATCTACTATGTTTCCTTTGCAAACCCTTTAGCTACTGTGCTTGCTATGAAAACCTCAAGGACCACAATTTTCCTGCACGAGCTTTTTTCATTATTCCTATCAACTGCGAGTCAAAATGTGGCTAGAAAAATTGTTGAGCGCTGTTGAATAAATACGAGGCGTACATGAACTTCCGCTCCCTAGAACGGTGAAGTCGACTATGCTGATAATGAAGAATGTACGGGATTCTTGAACCAGTACATGAGCTCCGACTGCACTAACTATTCGAGTCTTGCAGAGACAAGAGAAAAGCGGGAGGGTAAGAAGACGATTCTCGTACTAGCTTTCTCGCGTATACACTGAGCACATCGTAGTGTGAGAAGTCAATAGTGAAGGAGAACAGGAATTAGAAGATAACAGGCGTGGAGAGCAGAGTGAAAATAAACGACAAGGAACCTCGCCGGTTTCGGATACGTACCATCAGCAGTTTCGAGGAAATGCAGCAACATAATCGCTTTGCAATTCGATTCCACTCAACAGTTGCACGCTATACAAATAGCATTAGTAGAAATGATTTTCTATTGAATTAAAAAGGTTCGTTTGACCCGGAATAACGCAGTGGAGAAAATAGAAGTTCGAACCAAGCTCGCTATTCGGTTAAATCCACTCTGAAATTGGGAAAAATTTCATCTGAAATTGGGCGAAAAATTACGCGATTTCCGATAGAATATGAATTAAAAATTACTATGTCTTTGCTAAAATTTTGCAAAGGGACGATATGGTACCAGGGTAATATGGTGGCATAGTAATTTTTGATATAATATTCTCTCCGTGCATTAATGATTCCGTGCGTTTGGAAGAAAAGTTATTCTTAGCTGGTACCTGCGATGAGCTACTTTTCAATTACCGTACCGTATAAAGCATCATTTATGTACTTTTAAAACACATTTGTGACCTGAATCGTTGGCATAATAAATGAAGGGAGGTCATGATGTATAAAACGCTGTGGAATAGTCCAGCAGCAATTATCGTCCAAATTGAGTTCATCGTTAGAAATCGCCTGAGCTGAAGCACATGGCCCTATCCAGCGAAATTGAAGTAAAAGGAAGAGAAGAAGGAAAAAAACGATGACCAAGTTGGAATGAAAGGTAACGATGTCGGTTAATGAAGCTCAGAGTCAAAGGATTTTCAAGCGGCAAGGGTGAATCGCATTTTCATATAACATTTCCAATCTCTTATCCTTCTTCTGTAAATCCTTATTCTCTCTCCGTTTGCCTTATCAACATTTTTCCGCAGCTGCCTCTTTTCGTGCTTTTTAAGCCGTTCTGCCTACAACGAGCAATTTCAATACGAATTATAGTCGCAAGCAAGACAAACGTGCTTTTCATCCATTCCAACACGAATATATACTTATATATATATTTGCTCAACTCCGCTCTGATGTGAACCACAGACGAAAGATTGAATCCAAAAAAAACTTTATTGGATTCCGAGTTGGCGAGCCTCTTCGCCCGGAACACAGGCAAGTGCTTCGTCGAGGCTCGACGAAATATATATTCAAAGCGCGTTTTCGTCCATCCCACGAGGCATACACAAACCGAGGCTTTATCTGTCCTCGATCCTCTTCCTTTTTCTTCCATAATATCGCTGACTTTTAATAACAAAAAAACACACAAAGACCGGCAAGAAATACATAACCCAGGCTTTTCGAAGCTTCTCGAGATCTTATCGCAAAAGTCTTCGTATGAATTCATGGAATATCAACCTCAAGAGAAAAACAAGCGAGTCTACATAAACGAAGATAGTTTACGCAGTAATACTCTTTGTCAAACTTATGTACCGACAGTTATGGCTCCGATTTTTTTGCTCAATAAATAAGCTCGATAAGTACAAGAACCCAACGTTTCCTTAGAGTTTTGTTGTTGCGAGCAACTTTATTCAATCAATTGTAAAAAAGATTTAGAATCATTTGGACGCGACGTGAGATTGAACATTATCAAAAAAGTGGCGCTCCCGAGCTTCCTATTTACAAACAGGATATATTTCTCCATTAGCTCTTCTACAATGCCAAAGGAATTGATCTACGTGGCGAAACAGAATTCAATATTTTTGAGATTTCGTTGCTGTTCACCAAACCGAATATAATTTACATCGACACCTAAATGGTATCGTTGCTAGGGGCATGCACATATGAATTCGATTAAAATCGATTTCATCCACAATCCACAATAATTGCATTCCAAACGATACAGTGGCTGTGGCTGGACAAAGTCATGGGAGCAGCCTGACGCCGAGTATTGAAAGAGAAACCTCATTGAAACTCGAATATGTCGATTGTGGCACAATTTTTACCTGCTCCACGAATAACAGGCCAGGAATGTTTTGTTTTACGCTGCAAAACGAAATTAATGTGCCAGGTGACGTTCGTAAAAGTCTGTGGCAATAGTGTTGAGAGAATTGAGGAGAAAATGAATTGTACGATCCCACCAGCCGGTGCGGAGCGCCACCTCGCCAAAGGGAATTACAGTCGTACGAATTACGGCATACGAAGTCGTTTTCGAAGTTAAAAACTCAGCAGCAAGTTCAGAGCAACTCTAATATATTCCTATCTCATGCATGTGAACATTTTAAAGACCCAAGTATGGACCTGGCACATTCAATATTTACACGCATGCACGGTATATACGCGTTATATATAAAGGAGACGATATGCAGCAAGAGACGCAGCAGTGCACGTCGACGGTTACGCCTTTCTGTCATTTATTCACCGACACATATAGCGTCGAGAGGAAAATAGTATCCGCGAATAAAAGCCAAGATACGTAGACGTTCACCATCCGTGTATGAACATATAGAAAAGCGAAACAAGAGGGTTCACAGACGCGGCAAGTTGAAGGAAGTTGGAAGGACGGAGGTGTGACGAAACGGAGGAAACTCGGGTGCCTCAAGCTTAATTGGAAGCATTAATATGGATAAACTGAAGCTTCTCTCTAGTCTCCTTCCTAACGCCCTGTCGCTGTTTCCCTTACACAACGCACTTTGGCCTTGCGTTTTCTTTCTCCGTCTCTTCCTTCTGCCCTCTCTCCCTCTCGCTCTTGGTTACTGCCTCGTTCAAGCTGTATCCAGCATTCCTTACTCGTGCGACTGTCACTACTCTCGTATAAGGATTTGCAAGTTGGCCAAGAGACGACGGTTTCCGAGATGCCTGCACATCGGATTTCCACCCGGTTGCACTTGTATCACCACCACTGGATCCAAACTGACGACCTTCCTTCAGATATAACCTTAGACTGCTCTGTACACTGTACATGCTCCAGTCTTGCTCAAGATTCCAATCGAGAGGAAACGCTCCGTTATGAACTGAGACGAAGATTCCTTCAGGCATTTAACGCCAATACCTTGTAAATGATGTGTAACTCCTGCATTTAAATGCTCTTGCAACGCGAGAGACGAATTCGTTTCAAATCAGTTTCCCAGCCATGTGGTTAATCAGGCATTCGGAATATGCATTCGAACTTTGTTATCTTGTAGCTACGTAGTCGGGTTTTTAAAATATTTAGAATGTTTTTTTTTCTCTGTACAATCAAGACAATCCCAATCGCCGAACCAAATGAAATGTTCAATGTTTCGTTTCACGAGTCCTCGAGAATCGTCGCCACTTCCTATGGCTGCTGCAATCTCGACATCGAACATTTGGGACATCCACAAATTCGTTGAAACCCCACACAGCAGCTCGGCCTGCTTGCTTGGACCCTCGTATCTAAACCCGTCAGACAAATCCCCGTCGCACCTACTTACTCGGATTCAACGTGCCAAAACTTTTGAGCACTACTCTCGCTCCATCCTCGAGTCTCGTCCGAGCCGAATCACTCGTCTGGAAGTTTCCGTGAGACTCTTTCGAAAATACGATAGAAGAAAATGCAAACCTGACAAGTTATGTGTATACACGTCGCTCGGAGGATTGTGGCGAATTTTTTCTACCGAATAAATAATCAATCATCGTATCGGAGCACATAATCCTCGAACTTTCGTACAAACTTAAATTTTCGCTGACTTATCCAACAACCCTGTCATCGTGACGAATCTAAAGTTTCTCAACCACGTAAAAAACGCAATGACAATCTCTATGATTTACTAGCAATTCCTTTTTCCACTCGCATCGAGATCGAATAAAATCTTCAAGTTTCTTCAATTTTGTTTCCAATTACTTTCCCAGTATCATCTCTTCCTCGAAAACTTCGAGAGGCGAGAACCTTATTATCTGGAAATATAGTGTATATCAATATTTGACCTATCACTTTATGACTTCCACTTGAATGCTTTCTGAAGCTTACTTCTCCTCCAGCAGAATTTCGGTCCAATTACCGTCGTCCCAGGACAACTTCCATACCAAGATGCTCGGGTATATTTTTCTCTGACAAGACCCAGTTTGTACAGAGATTCGAGTATGTAAGCAAGCAGTCTCTGCAAAGATATGAGAGGGCTGAATACGTATCGATTCGATTACTAGGTTCGGTTAAATCTTTGGAATAACTGACAAGCATCATCCGTCGAAAGACACAGCCTCCACTAAAACAATGAGAATTCATCCAAATTTTCAAAAGAGTCTTTTTTTTTCATGGTGGGAAAAAATTCTTTTTTGGTTTGTCCCGAATCCTGAATTTTTTTAGGCAAATTCTTTTGATAGTAAAAGCAACGGCGTGTTCGAGACTACGTGAGAGAAGTTTGTTTGCCTCGACGAGTCTTCGGAGATGAGAAAAAGTAGTCGAGCAAGCGGAAATAAAAATATTAAAAGAAGAAAGGAACACAAGCTTCATGCCCTGTCGAGTACAGAAGGGTCTGAACACACATACAGCCCGTTTCATGTCGACGTTCAATATTTCACCATTTCTACCCAGGAGTCAAGATCACACGGTACTTTTGTCATGCAAAGGACGTGATTGATAAAGGAAAAGTGCAGGCACATTTTTCAGGCTCCGCAGCAGCGTTACGTACGAGGGGAAAAAACAAAAGACTTCTTTCAAAACAAACTTTTGATAGAATTTTTGTTTTTTTTACGATTCTAAATTATATATTCGCGTTTGCTTATCGCCTGACAGGTGATTGATGCTTTGAAATGTCGATAACGATTCCCTAGACCCAAAGTGGTGGCAACATAGCAATTTTTATTCATATATTTTTCTCTTTGTTTTACGAACGTCGTTCCGCAATTAAAAAATAATTAAAAAAGACCGAAAAAGTAGGGTAAACCACCCAGTACTCAGCCAGAAACCTGTAGTCGGCCTCTGCCTATTCTTTGTATGAGTGGGAAGAGTACGAAAGATATATTTTCCACTCTTCGCACTCATGTAAGGCCGACTATTGGTTTCTGGCTGACTATCGGGTGTTTTACCCTAATTGATGGAATAAAAACTGTATTTTTATTCAGCAATAATTTTGGTGATAACAGAAAGCTTCAACTTTTGGGAAACGCGATATCATTAGAAGGGAATTACGGTTGAATATATGTGCCTCACATTGTATACAGAGTGGTACAATGTAATGGTGTAAGTAATTGAGATAACAGATATTTATCTTTTGAAGCTGTAGGAAGTTCGCACTCGGCTTCGCCCTCCGAAAACTCGTGAAATACACACATAAACAGGGGGCTCGGCCTTCATCGTGAAAAGCTTCGATAAGATCTGTCTGTAAGGTAAGCAAAAGATTCCCTTTGAGGATAAGTGCGAAGAGAAATATCCAGACCTTATTCCACTGTGGTTTCCAAAGACGATTTGATAAAAGTTTTACTCGCGCTTATCACGATGAACGTACTGCCAGACTCTCGAACCAGCGACAGAGCGCAAAAATAAAAACGAACTTTGAAGAAAAAAAAAATTCTATAGATTTTCAATTTAGGCTGAAATTTTATTGCCCAGAAAATGAATTGAAAGTTTTTCTTCCATCTTTTTCTCTTCAACTTCGAATCGAAATGTCGTTTGATAAAAAAATGTTCTGTTCCTTCGAATTCCAGAAAAAACCATTTTGAGCACATCGTTTCTTCATGGTGTATTTTTTCAAAATTAGATACAAAATGTGTTCCGAATTTTTTGCTCTTCATTTCACTCATAATCGTATTATGATAATTATCAAGATCGACCGAATTTTTATGTTTTCCCGAACTCCTTCAAGGATTCTTTGGTTGTATCGAATTGTCGTCAAGCACTCAGATCGTTGTCAAAAGATTCAAGATCTAGGATATTGTAAGACGAAGGCAGTAAGAAATTAAAAAAAAATACTGAACGACTTATCTCTTTCTGTATTCGATGCATTTAAAGTGGAATTTGTCACAGAGGAATACAGATCGAAATTAAGGCCGACAAAAAGTGGAATAATAACTCTTTGTGCATCTTGCGGACTATTATAGATAAACGTATTAGCTTCAGAAGCAGTACTTCCTTAGTTGCGAAAAAACTTTTACTTTGAATGCCCGGCAACTGTAAGAGACATATATACATATATATCGAAGGTTAGTAAAAATGAAAGTCTCAAAAAGTTTGGAATCCTGTCGTCGCGGTGTAATAAAAACCGTCGTTCCCTATGGAGCAGCTCCTGAATACAAATTAACATCTCGATGCAAATTCTACGACGATATTATTAAAATGAGTCCGGGAAAAGCGTGAAAGACACTCGGGAGCGCTGCATTTCTTTACAGTTTTCTTTCCATCCCATCAGGCAGGTTTTTTTTTTTTTTTTTTTTTTTTTTTTTTTTTTTTTTAATTTAGTCTCCACGTCTAATCATCGCGAGTGAAGGCAAGTTCGTGCTTCTTTTCTCTCCAATACGCACGACAATTTGTAATGCCTTCCGCTACTCAGTTCCGCGGTGCTCCATTTTTAGAAAAAGGGCACTAGAGTCCTTCGGAATAGCAGCAAGTTGAAAGGGTGAATCAATAATTGAACTGCAACGACTTGGAAATAGCTGCTGCAATTTCCTTCTCGCAATCTTGCAAAGTTCAATGATAAAAATGTCCCTTATGCAGCTTCGGCCGCATGCAAAACATCGTAAGATGACGCGTTGTTGAAAAGTAATTAAGCGACCAAACAAGAATCCATCACACACTTTGCTTGTTCATGCAGAGTAAGTTTGCTCGATATAATCTTTACCTCATTACTTTTGTAAAGGTTTCCCATGAAGAGCATTTTCCGATTGAAAATATACGCTGCTTTTATCATATGCCGCTATATTCATTGGTCGCGTGGATTTGATGTTATGTATGTTTAAATAAGCACGTGTTTACCCAGTTCGAGAAGAGGATGGCACGTTTAATGTCACACGACGAAGCGTGCGCGCCCGGGAGACGGAAGTTGCAAGTTTCCTGGCACGTTGGAAGCTACAATTTCCGTTATGGGTGATGTTCAGGATTATATCAAGCTTGGTTCCAGAGAATACTCTCCCGGTCCAGCTTCGTATATGTTAAGCAACGATTTGGTCGACTTAGCGTGAATATTGTATCAAGTGTGTCGTGACGCTTTGACGATATGTCTTTTTGCGGTTTACTTTGCACATCACTCACTGGCACAACTTTTGAGATTTTAACAATTTGGTAACAAAGGCTGCGGAGCCTTTTAAAAAAAATTCGATAAACCATGAGCCCAACTTTTGAAACTACTCTCGTAACCGGAGTATAATTAATACAATGGCTCTGGTAATCTGTACTCTCAACAGTTTCAACTCTGAAGTATCTCGTAACGATTGTTATACGAGATACTTCAGGATGAGGAAACGTTGATAATGGATGCGAATAGCATTCTCATAATAACCATTATCTGGATCGAAAGCCGCAACAATGAACTAGAAATTTCGAACGGTAAGAAATTTCGACATCTTAGAAAAAAACGTTCTCTTCATCGTATTTTTATTCGTACGACGAAAAGGAACTGCTTCAATCTCCGTAATATCCTTCACAATGCTCATGGGAGAGATATAACAAGCCCTAATGCACCGGCAGACTCTGAAAAAATGGAAATAAGAAATTTCTATTCATACGAATATAAACATGAAAAGATATCCAAAGATTAATGGAAAAAGTTGGCCAACTTTCATATCTGCCTTAATCACGAAATAATTATCAAGTCCGGCGTCGCCATTTTATTTCCAACACGCCGACGAATGCTGCGAGGCGGGTGGAAAAAATTAATTCAAGAGGTGCTTCGAAAACCTCTTTGAAAGATTCACCAATCCTCCCGAACTCGCTTTTCAACGTAATAAGTTATGAATATTAATTATTTACTATCGAGTTATGAGAGACACAGTCTTGGCGTACGAAAGAACCACCGAGGAAATGCATGTCTACAGAGTTGCTGAAATTTCTTGAGTAGTTTTCAAGAAAATTGAATTCTGGGATGCAAATCAGAATTTCTTAAATTAAATAATTATTAATAAAAGAAAAAGTCTCTCACGTCGGTTCTGAATACAGTGTCGAAATATACATTCCGAGTAGTTACGAACATGTTAACTGCAAGGACGTGAAGAGGATGAAAACCCTTCGAGTGTCTTGGCAGAGATTTCATCATCAATTGGCAACTGACTCTCAGGTAAAACATAATTCGCAGCTCTCTGTCTTTCGGTTCGATAAAAGTTTCGTCGTGTCGTAATCTCCATGGAGCATAAACCCTGTACAAAACCCATGACGTGAAATCCATTGAGAATATGGTAAGAAAGTCATAAGTATAGAATCCTCCGTACCGAATACAAGAGAGTGCAGAAGAACGAAGTACTTTTGCTGCACAAAAAGGTAGAAGAAAACAGGAGAAAGAAGAGTTCGAAGAGGAGAGAGTTACAATTTCATTTCCCCATGAGAATACCCTACGGTTCGAAGGGTAGTCGATGCAGAGAGGCTGCAGCAGAGAGATGGCTTCGATCCGAGAAGAATCAGGACGCAATTCGGTCGGCTGCTCGCGAACATACGAGAGAAAAGAGCGGCGGAAAGGCAGGGGAACGAGCGAGAAGAAGAAAAAAAAGATGGGAAATAGCACCGAGTTACTTTTGTCCATATGGGATAACGTAGTGGATAATACTATATCGTCCAAGAAAAAGCAAAAGGTGGGCGAACGATGTTGCTCTGTTCGTGGCAATCGCTGGATCCGAAGCTCCTAGTGAGGTAGCTTATACGAAAGGAAAGAGGGATGTACTCGACTCGCAACGAAAGCGAGACACGTTTCTGGATAACGAACCGACGGCCCAGAATTTAATTCCAGCTGGCGAAGATCGGACGCTCAAGCAGACGAGCCTCTGAGCCATAGAAGGAAGCCTTTCGTTTCTATATATGTCATACTAGCTACACTGCAGATTGCAATATATAACCCTGCACGAAACGAACGTAGGGATGCTTTTGCGAGAAGCTTTTCCTCAGACTTTCGACCAAAGCTTTTGCTTTACTACCGATGCTTCACGAGTGTTAAATTTTTTCGATCTCTGCTCGTTACAAACGAAGGATAGTTTTTGAACTAGTGAAACAGTATACCATCCGTGAGTTCTTATTACAAAAGGTATCGTGCTATCAGGCCCTCGAGGGAATCCTACGAGCTACGAAAAAACAAACTTTTCCACATGATCAAAAAGACACTGATAGTTTTATAATTATTATGAGGATTTCGTTTTAAAAAAAAAGCTTTAAACTCGACGTAGTTTCGTTTGATAGTGGCTTCAAATGTTCAGTGGGGTAACAACATTCTCTGAAAATCGAAGAGATTCCACCTAATTATATTCTCTCTTTTTCAGGAAATTGAACTAGGAAATCATGTTTTTTCTTATTGAATCCGCTCTCTCTTTCTCCCTCCGTTTTCGCTATTTTTATCGAACATTCCAACTCTGCGAACTCACGTTTTTCTTTTTAAAGGTTCGCGTTGTCTAGTTCGAATTGGAAGTGACAGCCCACGTCTTGGTGGCTGGAGAAAACGTGCGTTTCGAAAAGTTCTGCAGACGGCGCTTCGAGACAATGAACATTAACGTCACGATCTATACGATTCGCTAGCTTCCACAGAAATGAGACGTTCATTGTTCTCCAAAAAAAAGTAGCCGGAAGTCAGCTCTACGAAAAAATTGACCCGTCAGAACTGTCAGCCACCGGACGAGAACATTATTTTATTGAGATATTAATTCTTAGTGCACTGCGAGAGATTTTTTTAATTTCGGAGAATTTCGTTCGGACTTTTGTTCGAAAAAAATCGAACGTCGTTCTTCTACAATTCGATCTCGACGCCATCGCGATTTTCATTTGGATTTTTGAATAAGTCAATTTTTCGCAGCTCCGATCCTCAATTTAATTAATAAGCTGGAACATTTTCTGAAGCCGTTGTTGATTTTCGCTTTTAATAGTTAAATAAATACGATTTTCATTTATTTTCGTGGATCGCGAGCACCGGGCCGAACGAGTTTAATGCCTCGAAATATTGCTCGGGCGAGGGATGGGCTTCCTGGTAGAAAAGAAGTGGATCCGGGTATATAGAATTTTATATATGTGAAAAAAGAAGGTATGGGCAATAGAAAACGAGAAACAAAACGTTGCGGTAGGGGAGTTTGCGAGCGAAGCTGGCCGACGGTTGTGGCAGGTCGAGGGATCCTCGACCGCACCGGATTTCAGGGGTTTGGCTTCGTGCCAAGATCCTTGAATTGCCGTAAAAATACTGTACATCACGTTCTAATTTTTCTATAGATTTATATACATAAAAAATCTGAGCCAATGCACCGGCGACGGGATCGCGATGGCAGTTCTCATCTCTTTTTAATTCCAACGAGTATCGTCGTCATAAAAAAAAGATAAGTAACTAATTTCGAGCCACTTTCGTATTAACGATTCATCTGCATTCTCAATCTCTGATTCGAATCAATAAAAGAAACATCTCATGATCGTTCAGCAAAAGGGAACAAAAACAGCAGCAGGAGCAGGATTAACGTATTTTTTTTCATGGAGACTTTGAATATTTCTCGGTGATCTAAAAAGTGGATAATTGCACCGTGGAAAACTGTTGAATAGAGCGACTGGAATCATACTGATTTTTAACAGGCAAACAGAAATTTTCGAAAGTTTTATCGTCGACAATCCGTTGAACTTGCAATTACGATCCGTAAATAAATAAACTGCCTGTGAAATATTCATGAAAGGAATTGCTTAACGAGGAAAATGTATTAAACGCCGAATAAAAGAGTGATCGCTTCATTGAGTCCAGAAAAGCAAATTTAATCGATCGGGTGTATAATAATTAGTGGTGGGAAATCGTCGTTTGTGGTGGTGATCTCGTGTAGCCATGCGATTTATTGTGTGGATAAGTGCACGCAGCTACTGAAATTATTTTATAACGTAAATATGGTGAGCTTAACTTTTTTTTTAAATTGAATCCTCGCGTATAACTCCTGCGGTAATTTACGAGCCGATTCCCTTATTTATCCCCGCACGTGCTCAACTCTCCTTCACTACTTCGTTTGTAATTCTGATGCTCGCTTGACAGTCTGCTACAATTTTTTTTTTTTAATTGTAATAATTCGCGATCAAACGTTTCTCTTGCTGGCTGAGTACGTCATTGCATGGGATTTGTGTGTAAAAAGACTTAATAAGCGATGCGTCGTACCGTTTTGATAAAAACCGATGAAGCTCAATTCGAGTACACTCGACTCTTCAACCTTCTCAAGGGATATTAAGCGAGAGCTCTTGCTAGCAATCGGACTCCGAGCTTGTGAGATAACTGTGCGTGCTCTATTAGTTCTACTTGACGAGTCATTTTCACTTGTCACACGTGATAAATTCTCATTAACAAGGTTAATGACGTTTTGACGATAATTGGAAACGTCTGATTTACTGAGTTCATTTCCTGGCGCTCCATTTTTTTTATCAGACTTGGCACAAGACAGAAAAACAAAATAATTGTACAATAAAAGCCACTGCTTCTTCCTTCGCGTTTGTGACAAACGCGTATTGCCATTTTCCACTTCGAAGATTCGTATAAATTGGAACAGTCGCTTCGGAGGATCAAAGTTCGTTACGTCTTGATTTTAGCCTCGCCTTCGTCACATTTTCAATTAAACTCAATGATTCGCTCTTGTCAAGGTCTGTCGCGGCAAATTGTTTTAGATCTCGAGAAAAAGACACGATTGCACTTTTTTTTACGATGCCGAGACTGGCTCTTGAGGATTCAATAAATCAAAGCTGCAACGCCTCACTGTCGGCTGACATATTTCACGGAATCATTACGAAAATATCCAAGTTTCTGTAATCAACCGATCCACGGAATAAAAAAGAGATCAAAAATTAGTTTTTGGTAAAATTTTGACCTAAAACTGAAACGAGTCATTCAAATCTGACGATTTTCACTATTTACTGAATCTCGATCCTCCTGTGCTTAAGAACCTAAAGTGAAGAAGCACAACTTAAGGTAATCCTGTCGCGAGGCCGCAATCCAAGGGATTTTCAAATTTTTTTTTTTAGCTGTAGTTAATATTCAAATGATTATTCCTGTAAAATTTCAGGGTCGGTTATCGACCTAATTACGGAGAAAAAAATTATTAAAAATGCGTATTTTTGCAAAGGAATTCGGAGACAGCATAGGAAAACCCAACTTCCGGTTGCTGCAAAAATGTTTATATTAGTCAAAATCCGTCAGATTCCTGAAAAAAATCAGATTCGAGTACTTAAAACGTCTATGAATCGAATGAGTTCATAAAAAAATATGCTTATCGGCTTATGTTTTATGTAATTTCAAGTTAAAACTCGATCTTCCGGTCCGGTATTGGATGAGTCTCGCTACGATAAAAAGACGTGGCAGCAAGGCAAAACAGCTGATTGTAACCCTAACCTCATCTCACTCCTTTGAATTTCTACATGTATAATGCAATGCCTCGCATTTCCCGTACCGGCCATTGTTTTGACAGTTCGACGTTTTGAGGTTAAACTCGTCTGTTCGGAAGAAAGAGATGGAGGAAGAACCAACGTTGCCAAATATAAAATCGAGACGTACTACTTGAATCGTTGCACTACCTATTTTTCATTTTTATAATTAAATTTGAAAGTTTATTAGCTTAATTACGCATGGAAAATTTCAGTTATTTAAAATTATTTTTTTAGCATATCATAAAAATGTCTATTACACAAGTCTCGAGTATTAGCAGTGGTATGACTAGTGTGAAGCGACAGGATTACCTTAACATGTTATTGAACGTCGAGGTTACTAGTGTCCTTTTTCCTTGATACGTGTTCCTTGATAAAACATGATTCTCCTGGTGATATTCTCGTTTATTCTCTTTGTTCTCATCACCGTGAAAGTCTCGTCATCAGGGATTCGACGATGACAAGACCTAATTAGTGGCACCACGAAAGGAGGTTCATTCTTCCTTCTTTTCATCGTTATCTCTCCTGAGGGCACGTTTCCCCAAAGGTGTCGCATGTCACTTACATTTTGCATCGTTGAACAAAAAAACCTCCAACCCTCGTGTCGTTTTTTTCTCCGTTTCTTCCTTCCGGACTCATTTGCAAGTTCGTTTCTAACTTTTGTTCGCTTCTCATCACTCGTCAATTACATTTTGTTTGAAAATAATTAAAATATATCCGTACAGTTTCTTTCTCTGAATTGTAACGATTTTCCGGATGAGAGCTCGATTAGATGGATTATTTGCACGACTTAATACAGAAGTTTCCTACTCAATTTTGCATGATTCTTTCCCAAGACATTTCACATTGCAAAGTTCCACTACAGGCCTCGGCTCTTACGGAAGAAAAACTCTCCGATATTGTCAGGGAATGAGTGAAGTTTTTTTTTTTTTTCAATGCTACGATTTTGGCAAGTGAAATATCGCAGTCTAAATTGTGCCAGACGTCGAGTCGTATGCGCCAGATTGTCTGGTATCGTCCGACTCGGTCTAACGCTTCCGAAATCTACTCCGAAGAATCGTCGTTCGAAACTATCCTCCACAAACCAACAATAACTTTGTACGAACAAGACGAAAACTATGCAAAGAATACTTAATGTAAACTCATTAATCCATAACTTGATCTTGTCCGTCGAAATGTCTATTGGCGAAAATGTCGAACAAAACGTAATGATTAGAACAAGCATTTCAGAATAACGTTGGCAAGTTTTTGTGGAAAACACGAAATCACGTGTCACCATAAATGACTGATTCATTACGAATCGGAGTCACTATACAATTCTCTGAAAATTTGAAGCTCTTTGACATAGGCATTTAGCTTTCAGCTTCAAGTATCGATACGTCAAAAATATAATCACTATTCTTTTAGTTAATAATTCAATAAGTTGATTGTGCAAAAAAACTTTATTTCGTTAATCTCTTTCAATGGATGCATGCTCTTACGCTTTTGACGATATAACAAATCAAATTGGTAGAGTGTCCTTAAAAAGGTATGGTTGCCATTGCAGTACAATGCACTGAGAACGATTGGCAGGGCTGTTATCACTATAGAATATTAATTTCAGATTTTTACGCATGACCTCCTCTGAAGCATCATCGTCCTTTCCTTTCAATTGATGATTCAATCAAATTTAATTACATCATGTGAATCTATACAGTAGTTTCTTTCGCCAACTTTTCCATCGACAATTTGCAGCATCAAAGAGAGATCCTGCTATTGAACTCACGCTCTATATAATTTTCCACGTTCTCGTTCTATTGCACTTTCCGCCCATATATAACCGTCTGCCGCTTTTTGCACCTGTTTCTTTCTCACTCTGTTTCCATCCTCGTTCGTGGATTCATGCGACTGTCACGAGTCAGCAAACAGATCTAAAGCTCACGTTTTTCACGTTTCGCTCTTGCTCGGTATCGCGTCGTTCTGAAAAGAAATATCCAAAACAGCCAGACCGAGAAAGAGAGAAGCATGCAGGATGGTTTGTTACGTTTACGGAAACGCTGCTAGTATTATGAAAAGTGACAACAAAAAAATGGGGCTCAGGGGTGGTGAGCAGACTGTCTTCTCTATAGTAACAAGCGGAAAGATATTTCTATTCACTCTTTTTGTCGTGAAAATTCCACATTTTAACATATACACGTCTATTTTACCATCGGGTTTACCATCAAAAAATATTGTTCGCCCTTTTCGTACGCGCGACGACTTTTATCCCTTCAGACTTACACATCCCATTGGACGATTGCATCCACAGAGGAACATTTCACGTCGTTGATCATGCATGATTCCTGAACTTTTAACCTTTTGACTACACATTTCCCCCAATTCTGTCAATTAAATAAAATGAGTACAGACATAAAAGGAAATTGTTTCGAAATGAAAAATCTTCTTTAAATGGTTCCGAGCCTCCGTGCACTAAAAAACAATGTAAACGAGGCTTTTGTGTAGAAATTTTATAAAGAAAAAGCAAGTTGAAAATTCAGGTGCATTGAGAAATATAAAAAATCGCCAATGTGTAGGGAAAAAATGGTGCGTATCAAACGTAATGAAGTTTTAAAAATGAAATTTCTTTTTAGAAAAAAAAAAAAACGCACATGCAAGGCATATTTTTATAGTATGCCTGAGGTGAATAGAATATGATTTTGACTGACGTAACTATGCGATGCAGGGTATTCGATCGAGAAGATAGAACACTTTGCGTCAGATATATCCGCAGAAGCAACGACAAGAGAGGGAAAGGCCGAATGAGGGTGAAAAAGGGTGACGATTCTCTCGTGTTGCTGGGAACTGACGAGGCTCGATAGAGGCGATGAAAAAGGCACGAGTTCCAACGCGGCAGGTTAAGACTCACGAGGGAGTACATAATGTGCAAGAGGGGGTGAAATGTATGAATGAAAAAAAAACTCACATATAAAAAAGCGTCGGGGCGGGAAGAAGGGTTGAGGGTGCGAAATGGCTTTAAATAAGACAACCCTGCTTTTACAGCACTCTGTAGGAACGTCAAGAACATTGCGGGGTCACACTGTATAAATACATACATAAAATGTGTGTGTACTACGCTGGTACGGGTCGCGGTGAGACCATAAAGTGACAAATTTACGATGCTCGAATGACGTTCTCTCCCTGCTTCGACGTCATTCACTCGCATGCGCTTTTTCTGCGCAGAGTTTGTCGCTATTTTTTTGTTTCATTTTTTCTACATATCGGACTTGAACTGTTTCTTATCTTTTCATGCACCTGTATGCATACAGGATTAAAGTGTAGCGAGTTTTATGCGCCAGCATTATCATATACGTTTGTTATCGTTCATCTATATTGTTAAACTTTCGTTTCTCTTCAAGCAGCAGAAGAATGCGGCTATCATGTAAAACATCAATGCATGGAATGGAAGCTTCAAAGACATTGACAGATATTTCTGTGCGATGTGCATACGGTGTTCCGTGATAAGAGACCAGCAAACGTTTCCTACGTTTGGGATCTTTCGTTCACTGTTTACGATGATTATACAAATGTTTATTTTCCATCTCATGGCATTTGCGGATGTGTGGAAGTTTGCTCTTAAACAGAAATGTCTCCGTTTTCCACAGCTTCCCTCCCATTCGAATAATGCACATGGCTCCTGATGAAGAGAAGTTTAGGTCAGTCCCCAAAGACTTCGATCGAATTGAGAGACGATTAATTGCACTCGCAATTCCACTCCCAAGGTGATTAATGATTGCGCTTCTCTTCCGTTAGGCGTTACTGCACACCGGTCGAGCGAGCTTCCGGTCCCCAATGACTGGTTATGTGCATCTACGTTATACATGCAAACACATTGAGAATCTTATCTGATCGAAATGCTAAATGAGAGAGGACTGCTCTGCTCGGCAACCCATTTCGACCGCTGTGTTTACCAACCGATGGGTTATCGGATATTATGCTATAAAAGACGACTCTATTTGCAGCAATCTATACGAGTGTCCAATCCACATTAGTCAAAGGCAAACTGACCCTTCAACGCATACGGAAGCGAACGTCTGAAGTTAGGAGATTATTTTTTTTTTTTTTTTCATAACTGTGTTGAAAATATTGGAATACAATTTTTAGTGCCAACGCCCAAATAGACTTTTGATAAATCGAAAAATATCTCTGTGTACAGAATCTTTTGTTGCCATCATCGTGTGACTTTGTTTTCATATGCACGCTGCACCCGGGCGATAACGAATATATTTGAAACTTCGGTAACGCCAGAATCTAGTAAAAGCTACGTGTAAAAAATTGCAAAACGTGTCAGAATATATAATCCATTTGCTTAAAGATATTTTGAGTTCATAACTCTTGCACAGTCAATCTCATTTTTGGGCTGTTTTTCCAGGGACTTTGTAACAAGCTACAGCCACCGTGTAGTTTTGAAGACTCGAACGTTATTGAAAAATAGATTTTTTAAATTATTTTCTTTTCATCTTCTTCATAAACAAGGAAGTAAATCATGAACTTCGTTTAATTGGCTGATGGAAAACGATTCAATAACCAGTTTGGTTTCGGTTACTACATTATTTCAGTGCAGCCGAGTTTAATAGAGCAGAATTGAACGCATCAGCTTGGTCGATGTAAAATTAAGAATCTCATCTAAGGTGTGCTCGGCCTTACGGAAGGTTCAAAGATGTGGGTCGTGACTATAAATAATTATTCATCGTACGAAGCATTTATGCACAACTTTGATGGAGAAGTGAACGAGGCTTGATCCGTTATTGAATGATGAGGTATCGGTCGGAGTGAATATGACCGAAAACTTGACGAATTGAAAAATTAAAAGCTTCATATTCATTTCAAATTTAAACACGGCTTAGTGTACGATAAAAATCATGAACAGAGTTTTATATTTTCAAAGGGAATGCATACACAAGGAGGCTGGAACGAAAATTGTTACCTTTCACCGTAGCATCGAAAATGCGGTGGTAACATTTGCGAAGAAGTCAAGAAAGGAAGCCACAAACTTTTTCAAATATATATATACATATATAATAACTTAGGCAAACGGAAAGAGTGGGGTGAATGCCTTGGCCGTCTTTCGACACGAAACCGCACTTTGCAAGATCTCCGAACGTTTCAACGTTGGGAGTCTTGTTTTATTTCTTTTAAATCGCAAAGAGTACGGCATATACAGTGAGAATGGTAGTGAAACGTTGCAGGCACTAAGATATAGCGAATTCGGATTTTGAAGCTTGCATACATCTACTCCAGAAAATGGCGTGAAAAATAAGCCCTAGGGAGAGATGGAGAGAGAGGAAGCTTGCTAAGTCCCTTTGAATCTTGAGCGTATGTGCAAAATCAAAATTTAAGTAAATCCTTATAAAAAATTTGGCACGCACGATCCCAAACTGAAAATTGAACGAATTTGTGTTAGGGACGCAAAAAAAAACTCAGACTAAAGTTGCATGAATAGACTTTCCTAACGAACTGTTTATTTTAAAGAGAAAATAATATTTTCAAATGAATCAACTGATACAACAGTAAAACAACGCCCAAAAAGGCGCAGGATTTGCGTTGACATCGTTGCAGACACATTCTTGAAGCACATGCATAGGGTAAAATTGATAAGAACGAACGGCTAGAATTGCAGCACTTTGCACGAGCTCAGCTTGAATTCAGTCAAAATGAGGGTAATCCAAGGGAAGTGAGCAATAACTCGTACCAGCGAGTCGCGCGAGACTCCGTTGGTAGGGCGTGACAACGTTTAACCCTCTAGTGTGCATATGCCTAAAAAGTGCACATGGAGGAGGACACATACGAGGAGCGTGAAATTTTACGAATACTTGCTGATAAAGTAAATGGAGCAAGTACTATCGCCATTAGCAACAGCCTGTGGCGTCTAACGATAATAGAGAAATGTTTAACGATTGTAAAAGTGTTCAGCTCGTCGTATCAGTTGGACTGGCATGAACAGTTATTTTTATTGGTTCAATCAGGCGAATAATTATCTTTTTTTTTCACGATCACGAAGAACAATTTTTTATTCATGCAAAAATCATTTTACTTTACATCAAAGTATATAATCGGAATCATGGTTAACGCCAAAATAGATTTATGCAAGAAGTCCACACCAATATACAAATGCGCATTATACATCCCATTAATTTTCACTTTCCATTTCGTCTGATATTATCATTTTGCTTTTTTAACTCCATCTGCATTTGGTACGTCTGTTGATCGTAACTTTCAATGTATATACATATATTGATCTCATAGTGCAATGCCTAGTAGTTACGTCGTTACGACGACAACGTTTATGTTTGCATTTACGGTTACGAGTCAGAAAGGCAAGCAAACAAGTTCGCCTGATGAGCGTGGGCACCGAGCCACACACCAAAGCATTTCGATGTTGCACATGCCCTGTGTAATGGGGTTGCACATTCACCTTCTCCAGTTTACCACACCAAGACGAACATTTTACCCGATGTTTCTCTCAATTCGCAACTCTCTTTCTCTCTCGTACTATATTAGCTACCCGCAAGTGATGGCTCTTCCTATTTATTTTATCAAACGGATTTATAAAATTTACTCTACCTCTGCTTATATTTATTTTATCAAACAGATTCGGAAATATTTCTTTTTCCTCATACATTTGGTATTTACTTTGTGTCGAAGCTCAAAGAGTCTTATGCTCGATCCACATTAATATTTTCGATATGATTCCAATCTGCTTTTCCAGATACGTTGGTCGGTGTAATCTTTCATGTTAAATATTTTTCCATTTTCGTACAATCTGGAAATTGTATTTCATGAATTTGTAATGTTTGACTGAAAATCCAATATTATTATTCCCATCACGGTTCAATCAACATCTTTTATTAATCACAGCATTTCATTCATTTGCAATACGCTTTTTACTTTGGCTCGCATTTTGTTTTCATATTTAATTAAAACCGAAAATTTACTTGCGTTTCTCACAGTCCTAAAACCAATTCGATGAAAAATTAATTCGCATTTGGTGAATGACTTCAAACGCACGAGTATTTTATCCAGTCTCGTAAAGAATGAAAGATTTTCCAATAAGGCTATTCACCTTGGCTCATATATCGATTCTTTCACAAAAACATCGCGAACACCACCTGGAGCAACGGCAACATCAAAATTCCACCCACGTTGGAGCTCCAATGCAGCGGTACATCCTATCGAAAGTCGTTTCAATAATCCTGTCATGTTGCTGTTTTATTTCCTGTTTCTCATCCCATCCCCCATCGTGTAAAATCCTCTCGTATATTTTCCACCTTTGTATAAAATCTCCCGAGAATAGAACTCTTTGCGTGTGTGCACGCCGAGTAAAAAAGGCCTAAAGAACGGGCTTTTCCGACACACTTGGGCAACAGAGATCATGTTCCTGAATATTGTGGTTTTTAACCATTTTTAATAGCATTAGCAGTAAAAAAAATCAAACGACTGAAATCAAACGAAAATAATAAGAACGGCCTCGTAATTTTTTTGTACCGCGTCCATTTAGTGTCATTAATTTTTAAAGGTGATGATTAAAAGACTCTTCTCCCAGAATTAATAAACTACGTGGACTATTTTTGTCAAAATAGTATCCTGCTCAAAAATCTGTGTCATGGAATTCCATCAAAAGGAAAATCAATAATTTGTTGCTTGTTTGGCTCGTTTCACGGCTGAATAAATACAGAAGCAGACAACGAGAAGGAGGAAAGCACAGAATGGATTGCAGTCCATATACACGTGCTAGAAGTCTCGATGGAAAGGCTTTTACGTTTTCCAACTGGTAGTTTAAGAAAGCGCTGCCCTACACTGCAGACGTGTGAAACTTATGATCACATAACTTACATGTTCGTTAAGTTTTCTCGTTATTTATACCGCTCTATATACGACGACAACGTCTTCCCATTCGCTGTAACACTCCAGAACGACGGATTCCGCAATTTCTATGTGTTATTCGTTTGCAGGTGGAAATGACACTTGTTCTCATTAGATCGTGATAGATGTGACCGAATCCTATTCAGAGCTAGACGACTCAAGACTGTTTGCTACTTTCAAAATGTTTTTGATTATTGTATCGAAATGATTATCGACAGTTTTTTTTTCAATATTTCAGTTTCAAATGGATTTCAAATTTTCCTTTTTTTCTATAGTATTTTTTCATACATTGTGAATCAACTTCGATTTTTGAAATTTGTTTGCCAATAAGAATCTTCCCCTCATTCGATTAATCGACACCTGAAAGCTGCAGGAAATCCAAAAATCCATCTACATTTCACGCTCCATAAATAATTAACGTATAATCAGATTTAATGTTGCATAATTTCGTTATCTCGAAGTGGAGAAAGAAATGCGACACAAATGCAAATTTTGTGCACGTGTCATCAGTCAAAAAATCTCATCCAATTTACCCCTTTCTAATGAGATGAAATTGCATTTTGCAGAGAAAAGTTGAACCCCTATCTGTATATTGACAATTGATCAATTCCGTGATATTGGCAACGATTAAATCACGACTACAATATGTGCAAATGATGAGCGGTTGGATCAGCTATTATAGGTCAATAAGTAACGTGATTCGTTACATGTACCAAACTCACTATAGCGAGTAATTATATTCGCATGTAATCACACGGTTCGTATCCCTTCGGATTGAATAAATCAATGAAAATGTTATTACAGCTGATTTATCTTCATTTGAAAATTGGATTAGAAAACTAAGTTCACAGTTTCCGAGATAAATTTAGTTTCCAATAATGTGCATAGAATTTGAAGGTCAAATCAATCCGAAGGTCATCTGTAAGTTTTACACAATTCATCTGTAAGTTTTACACAATATACAAATTATCAATAAATGCTCCAAACATTTGAGTGCCAAATTGTGCACTCGGAAATTCTGAATATTGTTCAGAATACTACGATTTTTTTTCTTTCTCTAATGCTCGACCTCGTGCTCTGCGGTTAATTAAAAATGTAAATGATCCTTCAACTTATATTGCACTTTTAGAATCACGTTTCCGTAGTTACAAATTTTTATACCCCAGTGCATGAAATTTTGCCTGTTTTTTTTTCCGAATTATTTCATTGATTTCCAACCGGTTCAGAAAGTTTGAAAAACAACACAACTGGAAGTAATTATTGAATAACCATACGGGTCAAACTCGACGAACCAGAGTCGCAGTTTTAATTACAAGGAATGCTTACCTGATTTTCACAACGTATTGAACCGAATTATTGGATAAATATATTTGCATATGTTCCCTTCGACGAGGTAAAGGGAAAAAATTAGTGAACCGCGAGAACGTACTAATTAATTAGTGATAATGAAGCTTCGAATAATAAACGCAAGCAAGCGAACTTTCAGGGTCCGTCCGAACGATCACAGTTCGAGATTTCATGATTTCCAAGTATCCACAAGCCGGCGAAAATATCGATAAAATAATACGAAACTAGTGCAAATAGTTTTTCATTACTAATAAAAATAATTATTTCGTTTTATATGGAAATTCGCGTTTATGAAAAAAAATCTCTTTTTTTCTGGATCTTAATGAAATTTTTTTTCAATCTTTGTTCAATTTTCTTAAAGGCGATAAAAAGCTCCGCAAAGTTTGAAGCTGAAAAAAGATTCCGGATTGTACCAGTTTGGTTCAGCAAGAAAAAAATCGCTTCGCTGAAAGTTTCCAAAGAATTTTCGCAAAGGCAGACAATTTTCACTCGACGAACTATGCGAAATCATTTCTCTTTCAAATTCCGTCGAGCTTTCGTTTATCGCGAACGATAGGATAAATGTTTTCTATCGATTAAATCCTCTCGTTACGGCAAATGCTTAAGTTTCATTTTCTTATATTTATCAGTTTCTATCTCTAGTTGTTCGCATCGAAGAATTTCAAGACCGTCAAAAATCAATCGACGGTAGATAATTGAAGTAAAAATTTATCAATAACCTTCGACATTCAACAATTTCGACATTCGAAATTGGTTCATTGGTGCTACGAGGAAGAAATATAAATGGAAACAAAATTAAAATAGGTCATGAGGAAAGTCCTTCAATAAAAACGAGGATCTCGTTAGTTTGCTAAGACTCTCTAAATAGTAGGAAGTGAAAAGTAATCCCAGGGTGTATCGTGCGAATTAAATTCGTCGATTATTATCAACGAACAATCGATTTTTCTTGCTATTCAGTAAAAATAAAGTTGACCACATCGTACTTACGTAAAGACTTCTGACCGCTTCGGATAAAATTCGGCAGTTAAAATGTTCACCATTAGTCGTAGCGTTCAAAACCATGATTTGACTGAATGAGCCACAGCCTGAGAGCAATCATACGTTCAGATAAATTTGAATTTGTGGCTCTGATCACTGTTGAATTGCGCTGCGAAGAACCAGATTAAAAAAAACTCAACCCGAATTGTGAAAATTAGAGCAAAGTTGTTAAATTGTTCACAAAGAAATGCGATGATTATTCGTTGTGTCTTGGAGCGTTAATAAATTCAATCCGATTTTTCCCGCCGTTGGAATTCGTCGGAAAAATCGATCTCGCAAAGTCGACGATTTTTACGTTCTCGTGGATTTTTCGCGTTCACCATCCACATTCACAGGAGCACATACATCCACAAACACGCACAAAGCAAAGGATAAAAGTCTCTAAAACTTTCGTCCACCTTCGGGACAAACACTCCATAAAGTATATCTATAGATAAGCGCACTGCTCGTTTTTTCTTCTCGCGACTTTATCCCGGACACTATCCACTCGACCTGACTCTTTCTACTTCCTTCCTCAGACTGTCACTCGTGTATATAAGAAACGGGAACAAATTTCAACGAGCGTTTTTTTTCTTACTGGTCGAATGTACAAGTCATTTCTCCAAGAGCTTCCGAAGGCCCGAGACTTGAGTTTCCGAGACTTCAGGCAACTTTTCAACGCTGGGATTTCTCACGTCAATTTCAGGAAATGGCACTTGTCACAACGATTCTCCATTAGATTTGGTGATTGAAAATTATTCGATCTCCTTCAGCCAGTAATTTCTGTTTTGATAGTCCACGGCGTTAGAAATGGATTTAAAAAAATATACGTAATAAAATTACGTTTTTAATTGTCTCTCGTACCGAGATATTCTCATCATCATTCGATATTTTTATTTCATTAACTTTTATCATCAATCTTGACGAAAAGCTCAATACGACCAAACACTGCGGGTGCTTTTTACGTTCTGATGACGGCAGAACGCGCGGGATGCCGGCACGTTACGGACTGTGTGTGTGTTGCGAACAGGCGAACGGAACCGCAGCACCGCGCAACTCTAACGACGCTCGAACTTCTCCTGTGAGTGGCGCAAAAGCTCTCCTCCGCGTCTCGGCTCCGCAAGAACGCGATGCGTCTCACTCTCTTATTCTGTTTTATTTCTGTTTCTCTCATTCTCTCTCTCCGATTTTTTTCCCCCCTGTACCAAGCTCCTTTACCATTAGAACTAGGGATACGTGTACTCGGAGTTGTGTCCTCGCTCGACGATGCTCTCGCTTTGCTTAACAATCCCTTAAGCTTTCAATTCGTTTTCGCTTATCTCTGCTACCCTTACTTAATGATAGCAGTTGGTAACGTAACTTGATTTTACTCGATGGTCAAAAATAAAACTCCAATTACGTAATGTCAATAAAATGCTTATGTAAGAATCTGAAGGCTTAAATAAATTATAGGAGCAATTTCCACAGACGTAATCGCAATCATTGTTCCAATGACTTGTCACCTTTAGAAACACGTGATCAATGAAAGCCGCTATATTTTCACGGGGCTGAAACAGTTGTCGTGACCGCTGAAATTTTGTTAAGAGTTACGATCCACACGCACAGTCGTATAAAAAAAAATTCCGTCTAAGTAACCACACCTCGTCCATACGGTAATGCCCAAACGAACTTCGCGTGCATATCTCATCAGCCACGCGATAACGGTTACTTTTTTATTTGCTGTTCGGACTCTGCAAGCTAAGCAAGAGTCTACAAAACTTGATTGTCAGAAAATAATATTTTAACAGCAAAATCAATGTTCCTCGTTGTTTCATCGTCATAAAGAAGTGCTGGCTTGAATTTCAATTCGAGCCAACGCTAGTTCCGAGAAATTCTGTAAACATATTTCGTCGTAACAACACAAAGCTTATGAAAATCGTATTCCCCCCGATGGGCAATTGCGAGGCTGCTGGAATAGCGAGAAAAAAATAATGGAATTACTTTCGAAATGTACTCGTTGTTTGTGTACCGAAGAGATAATCGAGGATACAGAAAATCCTGGAAGGATTCGAGAGTGCTTACAGAGAGGATAGTTAATATTTTTATCGAATGGAAAGTTTGACTGGTTAGAAAGACCGAGGCAAGGCCAAAAATACATTTTTCTTCGTTCGAAGAAATAAAACGCAAATAGGGAAATCTAAGGAAACAATGGAAATGTTTCCCTCAAAGAAATCGATGGTTGCTTCCGGGGCTCGGGGATAAATGTGATTTAATTAAATTACATGAATTTTGAAGTTATTTTTGCGAGCTAAAGAATATGAAGAGCTTTCGGTGGCTCTGTATCGAGCGTGATAAATTTGATTCGCCGCTGCTGAAAGCAACGATGTAGTCGAGTGTTTTTCGACGGAGAACAAAGGGTTCGGTGGAGATGAGGAGAGAAAGAGAATGAGAGAAGCACAAAAAGCTCGAGTAGCTCATACACAAGGGACGAAGAAAATTTTTCGAGACTTTCTACACGCGATGTACATGGCCAAGTACCTCCATTAATAAGATGAAAGGAAACAACTCTACCCCTTACATCCCTTACTTTTCGTCGAGTATAACATAATACACATATATACATAGATATCATCGTCGCACTGCACCGGAGCTTTTTTCCTCAGACTTCCACTGCATTACGACAATCTACGCGGCTGCTTTTAAATAATTCAACAGACGTTTGTATCATTCTGCTTCGTTTGTACAATCTTGCAAATATTTTTCTCGTTACACCATATTAATTGCCTCATTTACGAGTATAGTTGTATTTGCCAGGGGAGCCATACATTTTCATTCCGATGGATACTGAATCGACAAAGGTACGAGGTTGAAATGGTTGATGGGCAATTAAAAGAAAACAGCATCGGTTTGCTTCCATTGTTTCGACGTGCGTGTCTGATTGAACTATGACAAAAACCTCATTGTAGCAAATGGAAAATGTAATTAGGGTGAAATAAATTTGTACGTGTTTTTCAGTGTCGCTCGTCAGCACACGGCTCCACTCGAAAGGGAAATGAAACCGGAGCCATTGCATTGAAAAATTAACAAACTCGTGTGAATCAACGCAAACAGGATTTTGCTCGTTCATTCAAAAAATTCGACTTTTACCGACGAGCCACTTCGGATTCGGTAAATGGACTCTATTTCCCCTTGATTTTGGCTCGAATGGCGCGCGGCAATAATAAAAATCCAAATCGCTGTCTATTGAGGCTGCGAGGGCGTCGAATAAGGTCCTATTTTTCGACTCCAGCACGGTCCGAAATCGCAGATCCAACCGATAATTTATTCGGATTATAAATCGTGCACGAAATCCGGTATCGAAAATTTGTCGTTCATTTTTTTTCGCATTTTTGTTCACTAAATCGGTTCTAGCCTGGATCGAGAGATGAATATAGAGCTCGAGTAAAATAAGAAGAAGCACAGCTGCATAGGTCAGCATATAATATTTGATGCCCTGAGGTCTTCTGTGCCAATGAATCACGCGATCGATTTTGCGGTATCGACGATAAACCCCCAAACTTCTCGAGTTGCCGTACTGCCGTACAGAAAATCCCTTCATCTTTTTGTCCAAACTCACTCGAGCGAAACTGCGGGTTTCCAAACCCTTTTTCCCTCCACTTTTTTTCTGATGTTCCTTCCGTCGTTGCCTTTTATACTGACCCAGCATTCAAACCTAGTCTGGTGTGTATACCAGTTTTTTTGCAGTACCGCTACGAGCAGTCACTCGCTTTCCGAAAAAGATCGATTTTTTAAAAAACTCTGCATGGAAATAATAAAACTTCCGATGTTCCGTCGATTACAAGTTTCCAAGGATCGTTTAAAAAAATGGCTTGTCATTGTCCCGACATTCCAAGCATTTTCATCTGGATTTTCATTCTAGAAAAACGCGGTGGAAACGGAGGAAAATGTAATGAGAATATTTTCGTCAAAACAATTCGAAATCCCGTTCGAGTGAACGTCGACGTTTCGAATTCTCGAACATTGCATAACAAATTATCTAGAAGTTTAGTTTGCATATGCGTCCCAGATTATTGTTTTATCGAAATCATTTAAAATTCTCTTCAATTATCGATAATTTAATATGGCCCCTTGCCCAAGGGAACTAGACGTGAGTCCGCGGCAAACATAATTAGTCGGACGAACAGATATATTCAAATAGACAGACGCACATAATTAATAATTTATCGAGAGTAAATATTTCAATATCAGAATCTTCTCAAATATGCAGGCACAAATTCGACGATACAAAAGTAATTGCAACTCGTCTGCTTCAATAACGTCCCACTCGATTGTTAAACCGTTCAACAACTCTGAACCGATCGCATTAATTTTCCTAGCAGATCCAAAGATTTTCTCTGGGCATTGTGAATGTAGGTCACTGCGAGTGTTGCGATGAAACATCACGACGAATAGCTAACGATACTTCAACTGGGATAGTGAAATGTTTCTTGCAATTAAGAGTTTCGAGCTCGATGTTCTTCTCATTCGCCTTTTTACTACAACGGAAGGTTAATTCCACTTCGCAAAAAATAAACCGAACTTCGATACAACCAAAATAAATGAATGAAGACTCAATTTATTGAATTAAGAGACTTCGCCCCATATTTCTAGAACGAACTGTTGATAGAAATTTACCAAAACTTATTTTTGAGCGTGGTTTTTTTTTGACAAATGACTTTCGTGGAAAATTTCCAACATTTCATTAATCTGTCATTATCATATAATGGTAAATACCCGTTTCGAAAATTAGCGATTTTGGTATGAAATCCACAAAAAAGCATTTCAATTGATTGAAATTTTTGATGCCGAGCCCGTTGATCCTATGAAATTTCGATAAAGTACCCCGAACGTGGGTGCTGAATAATTCGATGAATCCACGTGCACCTCTTAATATACTGTATTTTTGGACTCTTCGCCAAATTAGCAAACTAAATGGATCCATTGTTTTTTGAACGAATGTAATTTTAAAATAATACCGAAAAGAGCCACAACGTAAAGTGGAGTGGACAAAAAAGGTACGTGACACCAAATCCCCATTAAGCCGGCTCACATGATTAGACGAAAATGAAGATAAAAAGATAAATCGACATGGCAGAGCGTAGATCCGCGAAAATTCTGCGTAAAGTAGAGTGAAGTAGTAAAAACCCTTTTCGCCCCGGCGCCACTAGTGGCTACGTGGAGGATAAATATTTTACGCCGAGGGCCTCGAGAGTGTTCTCGTGAGCGAAAATACCATGAAGAAAAATAAAGCAAAAGTAGTAAAACTGTTATGCAAACCACCGCTGCTGCATCCGTGTTTTTATGCTGCAATGTAATGTATTTATACCTTGCAATATTTTCATTTCCTCCAGATGGAGTTCCGCATCAGATATTTTTGGAATTTGCCTGATAGTTAGCTTCCCGTTTGCCATGAGATCCTGTTACAATTTGCAACTTTGCTCTCGTGGATCCAAAAGTGCAATCTATTGCCACGATTTTTTCTTTTATCAATGCAGACAATGTTGAATTTATTTATTCATTAGAAATATTCGCACGAACACGTTGTAATAGACACCCGATTGGACTCCTATCGAAGGTTCAGAGAAACCTTCAGCATCAGTTATTCTGAATTATTCATATCGTATTAATTAGGTACACAATTCATTGTTAATTTTACGAGCTAAATTGGTGGATGATTTATTAATGATGGTAGAGGGTCGGAATTAATATGAATAAGTGAGTATCTATTTGGACCGACGTGTCGTGAAGCCACAAGAAAAAGATGCACAGTATTACGAATTGATCAGTTAATGCTGCATTATTATGCATCATGAAATATGAAACGACGATGCATTCAGTACGATCAATATTTTGATATATAAGCTACAATGAACTAAATAGAAGCCACTCCTGCTGGGGGAATGATCAGTTCATTGCACCACGAAATTTTTAGAGACTTTATTAACCAGCAAGAAATTCTTACCTTGCGTTCAACAGAGGGTTCCAACAAAGCTCTCACGTTTCTACATCACTTCGAAGGTTTGTTAATACACGTCAAAAAATAATAAAATATCGTGTACTTTCATGATCGTGACGTGCGTCTCAGACGATGTAACGTTCGTTACCGACGAACGAGTCTAGAATACTAGCTCTCGAGTCCCGCACTTCTATTTTCATACAATTTTCGTCCTCACGGTCCTTCGTCCTCGAGGATATATTTTTTTTTCTTTTCTTCATAATTATCGTATACTGCTTCGGGATATCTATTTTATCTGCACTGTTTGCGTGAAATACGAACCTCAATCAAGCCAAGGAACTGGCTGCAATTTTCGTCGGTAGTAGTTTGAAAAAAAATCGTCTCTGTGAGGATTGTGGTTAATAATGGATTTAATTACGTAATTTAGCAAATTACTAGAAAATCTCACTTTGCTCGACGAGTTGTGATTCCGTGAAATTATTATCACCTCGAAGCCACTCGAGCCATTCAAAAATATGGCGGTTTAAAAATTGTTCGCTTGTTTGAATTCAAGATGCAAATACTGTAATCTGTAGGAACATTATTATTCAAAACTGAATATGCTAATGAAGTTGGAGCTTCGATGCTCGCCTGACTTCGAACAACGTTGGAAATTGTTCCTTTTTTCTCATATTTATTCCGCCATTGTGGCTTCGATCGTTTTATTACAAATTCTCATGGATAATATAGTCTTTCGGTGCAGAAATGCAGCAAAAATCGCTTCGTTTAAACCTTGAAAATGTGAAGATCGAGAGAAATTACGTACGTGACACGTACGTAACGACTCGCACGAGTACGAAATACATACATTCACACGAGCCTCACGTATCATCACACAACCATTGGACTGAACGAAGTAACTCGCGCTTTCGAGCCTTTAATTTACATACATACTTACGAAATCGTGAGAATAATGCCAGCAGCATCTTCGCTGTATTGTCACAAGCATCGTGGCAACTTGCTTTCTTTACTTACTCTCGTAAATTCGCAAGTATTAACGCATTTCGTTTGCTCGAATTTCAAGCAGAAAATTATATTTATAATATTTTATAAAAGTCGTTAAAAAAAACCGACATAACATCGCAATCTACGTGCTACCACGTGGAAAAAGCTGCACCAAACCTGCCCTCGAGGCCAGCTGATTTTTTTTCTACTTAATGAGCGATCCTGCGAATGGGCAGTTCCTCAACTGCGAACAGTTGATGCTTTTTCACGCCCTCAAAAGTAATTGTGTAGCACAGGATTAATAAAATTTCGAGACGTGTCTCAGAGAGGGTAGTAATTTGCGTGTTTTTCACTCTTTCAAGCACGTCGGCATTATAAGGGATAGAGGAAAAGGAAAAGCTCAAATGGCAAAAGTAGCTTAAAGCAAAGCTACTCGAGGATAACAACGGTAGTGTGACCGAATGAAAAGAGACAGAGACAATGGCTTTTGCTGCGGGCTACCGGAAGATGGTTTATCCGGACTAAGAGAAACGAAATAAGAGTCCTAGAGTACATCAAGCCGACTTGTAAGTCAGTTTTCCCGCGTTCCCATTCGCACACTCTTCCATGTACGGGCAAGGGCCAAGGGAGAAGGATACATTCCAAAAAAGTCGTTTACAGGTATGAGCGTTGGAAAAAAAAGTCGTTAAAGGGCAAGAGGATGCTTTAAAAATATACAAATGGAAAAAGTAGTGTGAACTTTATATTCCGAACGCCCCTGCCACCTCGACTCTCGAGCAGTCTCTCTGGGACTCCCCGGAAATGCAGTCTTCTCGAATAAACATGAGGGCGGAACAATTTCTCAGCTTGAATGCAAACTCCCTTTCGGCCAATTCTACTCGCCCTCATATCCATTCTACATTGGGGTCAGGCTTAAAGGATATAGGTTCATATTGATTTTCCATACAACCGATTTGAATAAAATCTTCCTTTGATTCTTCTGTACTAGTCTAGCTTCTGTGTCAACCAATCAAATTTGTTTTAACGTGTATAACGAGTTCGTTATGTGACAGAAAAATAGCCTGGTCTTAGCTCGATATGTGATTTTTTCAATGTGAGTGAAAACCGAAATCTCAGCCTAGAAAATTTCAACGTTCGAGTCCAAATATTATTATAAGTTGAACGAAACTAAGACTATTCGTGACCAGCTATCAAAAGAGTGTAACCAGCTGATTATTTGACCAACCGTAAATCTTTATGTGGTCCGATCGAGAATTAATGTTAACCCTTTAAGCCTTACATTTTTCTTCACATGCAATTGACTTGGAATTTAGTAATCAAGGATTTCTGGGGCGCCGCTGATTACGGCCATTCGGGATTGTAATCAGCGGATCCTTATGGCTCAAAGGGTTAAGAGAGGAATTCACCACAAACTGGGAGGGAAGGGAGAGTCAAAAAACAGAGATTACTCGAAGGGTCATAATTATCGATCAGAAAGAATCCGCGAAGTCATGGAAAAAAAAGTAATTTCTTTTTTAAAAAGCAAGTTCGAGCAGGGTTCGTTGAGATATCGCCTGCGGTTTATGTGAAACTGCACACATTACAATTATTCATTTGTTGATCATTTCCCACCAAAACATGGAATATAGAAAAAAAAAAACAACCATTGATAAGCTTTAGTTGCCACTTTTCTCTGAACCATGCACGAGCCGTTTTCAAGAGAGTACGAAATGAAATACTCATCAAGGATTCGTAAGGTGGGTGGGTACATACATGGGTCACGTGATGAATAATAGGGAACCGCCAAAGCCAGAGAGAGAGAGAGGGTGAAGAGGAAAAGGTCGAACAGTATAACCATGAGAGTTGCTTGCAGCAGAGGTAAGGGTCGTATTATTAAAAGGCGACTACAGAATCTACCAGCGTGCACATACACACAAGTACATACTGTATGCATCTATAAACTGACTGTGCTATATATTCATGAAGGACGACAAAGGAATCCCTGCAGTAGACACAAAGGCAGTCAAGGCACGCGGCAAAATAACGAAATTAATAACTCAAAAAATAAACACGCTTTCCTCAACTTGTGCCTGGATTGTGTAATAAAATTACCCACACACTTGGAATGTATAAATCTTGTACATGTGACAACTAGCTTAACCTTCCAGCAACTGCTACTGCTTCGTAGGATAGAAAATTTAAAGTCTTCTATATATGTCTTCCATAATTTAGCCACGCGACTTATGTATTTTTCATGAAATATCAGCAGCACATTGTCCCATCGAAAATCCTGCCAAGAGTATAATTTTTCGAGCCCAATTATTTCCTCATTCGATATGGTCAAATTAAATCAGTTAAAAGTACAAAAATGTTTAATTTCAAAGTTCATGATATCCAGCGGAATAAGATTAAACCATTGCTGGGATCGGAGCATTTATTTATAACCCAATGGGCAGTTATCCAGAATCCAGCAACTCTACTGAACTCCCATAATTTCAATCTGCGGTAGCAATGAGAAGGCGGAGAAAGAGTTACCGGTAGTTTATCGCGAGTTTTTAGTCTCGAAAATTGGATGAGACTGCGACGTACTCGTACACCAAGAAAAATACGGATCGTCGTGGACCGGGTTATACGAGACAATGAGAAAAAAAATTGTTATTATACGGATAGACTCTCAGCCACCTGATTCGAAGCATCTGTGACCGCGCGCGATCCACCGCGCACAAACGCGCTCCAGCGATAGCGTCACAGAACCCTTCGACTTAGTTGCCGCGTCATAATTAACTTTGGAGAATTCGTGAGCATACATGGAGTCGGATATCTCTACGTAAGAGCGAAAGGGACGTCGTGATGGTTCCGCGAACTACTCCTACCTGAAAAAGCCACCCTCACACTCGGGCTTAGAAACAACTTTTTACCTCAGAAATTTCTTGGCAGCCATTGCGTTGAAGTCAAGCAACTCAAAGATCAGCGAAGCTTCAAAACAGAAAGTAAGCTTCGTCGGTAGTCCCTTACAAGCTCTTCGAAACATTAGCATAATTACGTTTTTGCCATCCTTTCGAAAAATAACTTCAACTATATTGCTTGCCAAGGCAAATACAAGTCTTTTCAAATTAAATTTAATAAAAATATGAAACAAGGGATTCTTTGCATGTGAATTAAACATTCCTGTTGTTGACATTGTGCGAGGAAATATTGCAGCGTTTTTCAATTAACGCTGCGTTTATCATTTTTATAAAGACATTTTTTCGAAAATTGTCATGTTTCGTGTCACGTTCACGTTCGTTCTTGTTGATTTCAATGGAAATTCGTATTCTCGGGTATTCTGAACGTCACTGACCCGGGGAGAAATCTCACAGGCTAGAATCGTGCATATGAAATTAGATAATTGATATTCGCGGGATTTGCAATAGTTAATTAAGCAAACTCTTTGAACAGCAGGTTCCTAAGCAATATTTGGAAATGCTGCGTATTAATTAATGCGGAATAATTTGATCTCGAAATCATATACTCCGTGGCTTCTGCTAAGCTCAATTATTATAGACCACAAAGTAGAGAAATAAACTACGATCGGCTGAGTCCTCGTGGGCTCGGCACCATTTAAACTTTCGAGGCTTTAGGCCAGCAACACTCTGCAAGTAAAACGGCAAAGCCTCCGCGATTAAAGTATGTCTCGAGCCTCGTCGCTTCAACGCCTCCATCTCGAGGTAAAACACACCCTTCGGGCAACCCTATACTCTGTATTTCGCTCTAGCTCTCTTGTTTAAAAACTCCTTCTCATGCTCGGTTAGAAAGTCATGAAAGATTTCCATCCCTGAATAAAAGCAACCCCGCCGAAATAAACGAAAACCCCATCAGAAGTTAAAATCTTTATTACTTTTTCAAATATTTTGGTTCAATCAACCAATCTATCCCACTTTTATTTTAATTGAATTAATAATTATTTAGGAATCCATGATCGAATGATTTTCATCGAACATCGACGTTTGCAAAGTTAATAAGCACTGATGTATAATTACAAAAACGTTAATTATATAAAGATAGGAAAACAGACGTGACATAAATGAATACCGAATTGTTTAAACCCTTTCAGAGACTTGTATGTGTCTTTGTGTTTCTTAGCCCTCGTCTTCTTTGGCTTTAGATCTATAGCTCGTTCTCCTTCGACGTTGGTATTCTCTGTGTGAGCTATGACACGCCAGAGACTCTGCGATATAGTACATATGGTACAACGTGAAGCAAGGATAGAAATTTTCACGAGGAAAGGAATGTAAGCAGCCCTGGGCACTGGGTCACGTTAAACCTCTCAGCTTCATAGGCGGCTTCCCACTTTGTGAAGCACAGTGAGCGAGTGTTAGTGACACACATCGTGAAATTTTCTTCACTGTACTCACACACATCCCGCCTATTTTTTCACTCTGATACGTTTGGTCTCTTATACTGAGCTGAGAAGGTTAAATATTGAGGAGAGTTTACACGAAGTTTTCTTCGTTTTTCGCACCCTTTGCCACATTGTGTGCGTGGATACGTATGTGTGAACGTATGTATAGGAGACTTCCTGGAGCTCGATCCCTTTTCTTAACCCACTACCCTTTCGCTTTCTCTTTCTGTCCTCTCCACATTATTTCTCAAGTGGAGAAATACTCGGACTCTAATGATCCTGGAGTGTGATAGTATGCCTTCCCTAATGGACACCGGAGTCCCTGAATGGACCGAGTACGGTCGAAAACGACATTATCGTCTTTCCTTACAGTCCCGAAGATCCTTAGAATAGAACTTTTTTTTCGTCTAAACATTGGCAACGTTATAAATTGAGTTCGAAAACTCGGCGAGAAGCTTATAACTGGAGCCGTTCACCAAGGGCTTTGTACACCGAAACGTTGTCAATCGTGATCGTAGCTTCATTTCGCTGCGTGGGGTAGAATCTTATGGGCGCAGATAATAATTATAGGAAATTGACAAATTCCTCTTGGAGTAATCCTGCGAAAAGAGCATATCAGATATTCTCAAATATCGATCTGCAATCAATTCGATACGACTGACTCTGGTTGCGAGCTATCGTTAAGTCGTTATCCGCTTCAACAAGAGCCTAATTATCGATCAAATTAATGAGGCTATTGTGCGATGGACGAAGTCTATTGGAGAGATTGTGTGATTTAATCTCGCGATGTGAAAATGTATCGCATGTGTTGGATAAGTTGAATCTGTTCATATAGATATGAACAGATTCGATGGTATAGCTGTGCGAGCCTCCTTAATGGGTTCGCGTGCAATCCTACCGGGTATGAGCACCGGAGTATCATCGCTGTCGAGTTCTTAGGTCCCTAATGGCCTAGACTTGTGAGACTCCTGGAGCTTTGATTCGTCGAAAAAGAACCTGCTGGAAAGTTGCCCCTTTCACAGGAGGGTTTCTTTTCCCCTAGAAAACGACTTTATGGCTCAAGAGCGTGCTCTAGTTTCCGACAGAGTCCAGCAAATGTATCACAGACTTGTATACGGGAACGTGCCCCTCGGTGGAACTCTCGTGCAGAAGCCGAGTACTCTCCAGTAACTTACAATTGGACCACGTTCGTTCATCTAATTATATGACTCAGTCTGTACATGCGTTGGTATATATGTAGCGATGATCGCAAATGTATATCACTCGTACTCTTTTTTCGGTCTAAAAATTTCCTGGACCGTGATAAATTTGTTAATCAAAAGCAAATGTCAATTTAATTTTCCGCCATTTAATAACGGTTAATGAAATTCTCCACTTATAAAAGTAAACATATTCGACTTTGGGCTGAAATATTTTATGATTGAAACGCTGGGGACTATTCGACATTTGACCCAGTTTAATTTTCACCCAATTTCTGTCATTTTATTTGTGCAACTTTTTTTCGCAATTCTAGGAATGCGATGGAATCAGCTATTTCCGTACGGGATATTCGAATTTATATAACAAATCACAGTATACTCTCAATTCCCCTATTACGATCGGTAATTAACGGGAAATATGACAAGGCAATAATTATTCAAGCAAATAATTAGTGAAAGGATACCCGGGGATTTACAGGCTGTATTTGTTTTGCTGTAGAGATAACTCTGTCCTGGAAATCAAACACTTGGGAATTTAGTGGAAATTTAATTATTATAATTGATGAGACATAGTTGATCACAGTTTTCTCAAATATATTTTACAAAATAGTCAAACCAAATAAAAGATCGATCGAATTTTTTAAAGTACTAAAAATTTATTGAAATTTGTGATAATAAACAATTTAATTGAAAATTACATTGATTTCCTAATTAACAGTGTAATTGTTGAATATTGAAGCATAGAAATTTTGTATTGATCGAAAATCGAACGAGTTATCCAAGATGCAATAATGAATATTTGCTATTGAGTTCTTATACGGCAATAGAAACAAGCTGACGTGTGAGCCTCCATAGCTCAGGGGTTAGAGCACTGGTCTTGTAAACCAGGGGTCGAGAGTTCAAATCTCTCTGGGGGCAATCTTTTTTTTTTCTCCAAATCATGATCGAACGGTCACCCAACGAATTCAAATTGATAAATCAGCAAGTCTAATTATTGGAAATAGTTTGCAACAATGAATAAGCAAATATTTCCTTTGGGGACGAGTCTGCCTCAAATGTGTAGGTCTATATAGATGAGATACGGAAATACAGCGAGTTGTGTGAGTTTGCCGACTGGTTACATAAACGGTATATCCACTTTGTTTTGTACGATCAATAACTGATGAAATAATGGAGATTACAAAAAAAAATGGCACCAACAGCTTTTGATGCGTTCAGACTAGATGACGAGATGAGAAAATCGTTTTTCAATTTATTCATTCTTGGTTTTTTAATGGAAAACGTTTTTTTTTAATAATCGTTGAAATTCATCTCTTTGCGCATGATATTTTCAGTTCAGTAGAGACGAATTACTGGAAAATAAGGAAAACGCTTCAATATTGCTGGAGTTTTGGAACTGGTGCGAGAAAACTGGTGCGAGGTCCGAGGAAAGAAGCACGCTCCTCAATACGTCAATGTTCGAAACCGACGTTTCTCGATTCCACGTTTGTATAAACATTTATTTGTATGTGATTGCAATAATTCTAGTTTCTTCGAATGCCAACAAGAAATAAATAATTCAAGCACATGCTCCGGTTGGATTCGAAGAACGGCAGTCCCTTGGCCAAGAATTCTTTTGGTACGACACTTATTGGAAAAGTTTGTATTCACGACTTAACAGTTCAAATGCGTGTACATACATTTATCGTTGGAACGTAGTTGAGACAAATTTATTGTTTCGTCGGATTGGTACCGGACGAAGGAAAAGAAAAGAAAAGTTTAAATTCGAGATTGAATCCAATTTTGAAAGCAGACGAAAGTTTTATTTTGCTCCGTTCGATGAAAACTCCAACAGGTTAAATCTTGGAGGCTCCGTGCAGATAAATTCAAACATGATGAATTTTTACTTCGTGCCATGTACTTTCTCTACACGAGAAGACCTCCGTCAACCTCATTATCGAATTTCTCCGAGTTGAATTTAAAGCATACATCGAGCGATATAGCGGTCCAAGCAGTTAGTCTCGCCACGAAGCCCCAAACTTGCGCTATTAACGCGTAAAAGCCATTAAACCTAACGTCTCTATCATTTCCGTGGTTCTCCACCATAAAATATAAATCGTGACCATCCCCTCGGTTCTATATCCATATCGCGAGAGATATATACACTGTACGAAGGTATAAGAACATACGTTTTGCGCACTCTTCCCCGCACGATCTTTCGTGCACGATTTTTTTCGCATTTCTCATCGGGCAAATCGTCTGATATATTTCACCACATTTTTTTCTTATTATTTCCGGATTTTTCTAATTTTGTGTCACGTATGACTGAAAAATGTTTTCAACGGAAGAAAAATCTTCTTTTCTTGATTTTATTCTTAAACGCAAAGTGGCGCTGTATATAGCTGCACGTTGTATATTGAGTTAATCGAACGAAGCGTTGATTGAAAAGGGAGAAAATTGGATAAGGATCGACGCGTGTTCGTATCATGGCTGAGATATATAATCGTATCTCTCTGCACAACGAGGAAACGGACATGATATCCAGGGACGCGAGGAAGGCATAGATTCACGCAACGATACCGCGCTGCCGTGAATGCGGTTCTCTCGCGTTTTCCAATAATTGCCTTCCATCCAATATTTCCCCATTCTCGCATCTTCGTCATTCTCTCTCAACCGCGACAATACACCAGTCTCGCTTTTCCCTTTGGAGGAAATCAAAGGTCAGCGCTATTATTCGCGATAACGATCACACGACAGCGGATTAGATTTCCCTTTTTATTTATCCGCGCACATCAAATACAACAGTGAATTATCATCGGCTACGATGTTTTTTTAATGATAAGATATAAGTGACTTCTTCGTTCTGCGTACCACTTGAGAATCTAGTCATTTTTTTTTATCCCTACCGGAAGCATTGATTAAAAATAAATGGCAACCGAAAAACGTTGCCAACCGAACCGCTGGGTCTATCCAATAAATAAATTTCTTTACGAAAATGCAACTCGAAGAACGAGATGAATTTGACGATGATACTTTGGGAAAATTTTGTATACGCCGTTACGCCGAGTTCCGTGACTGTTTGTTGAGTAAAGTTAGTTCAACGAGGAAGTTACAAGACCGTGAGTGGTTGCTGTACACAAGGATTGTCCAGTCTCCAGAGTGCAGTCGGGTGTAACTTTATACTGTGCTGTGTCAACTGTATACGAATATAATGAAATCTTGAACTATAGCAGCTCCTAACAGCGATGTTGTACATCGTTTAACGGGCGTCTGTATGTACGTTCGTGCACAACGAGCAGACATCACCTCGGATCGTTTAATGGTCGAATGTTGGGTTTGAGTATAACACGAACTTAATTAGGTTTCTTAGCGAAAATCGCTTTGGCCTATCAACAGACCAATTTGCATACGATCTGCACACTAACCGCATTCTATCATTGTACGAGAAGCCTTCGAAGATGGAATCAAGCGGAAGAGAGCGAGAGAGAGAGAGAATGAGGAAGCTTCCGTTGTCAGGAAACAGCGTCCTCACCTGTAACGATAAACTCGCCGACCTGTAAACACGCGTTCTCTGCAGGTAACCTCTGCGCAGGCTCTGCAGCTCACCGGAAGGTATTCCCGTAGCCCGTTAAAAATTCAATTCAATCTTCCGTGGGACTTTCGTGAGCCAAAGTAATTCCTTTCCGGACGCTCGCGATCCTCACATGACTCGCCTGCGTCGCTTCATTCGTCCATCTTCCCATGAACCCCGTACACATTTATCAATATCCATGAGGGCTTGTATCTACACTCGGTAACGACAAACTTGCGATACTCTTCCAACTCATTATTCAACTGCCTCATTCTTATCTCCTCGGTTCGGGCAGGTTAAAAGCGTCCAGACTCCTACGTTCTTTCGCAGATTGCCTCTCGTAACTCGCGACTACCTGCTGTTCGGTTTTATCGTAACAACGGAGTTATGAATCATGATGGAATTTCGATAAGCGAAAGAAATATATTCCCAATGGAGCAGGAAATTGTGGGCGGCAAAATAACTCGGTAAAGAAAACGGAGATGGTTAAAGAAACAGAGTTTAATCAGAATCTTTTGCTTTTATTAATGTTACAGCAAAGAAGAAATCTTGCGCAAGTAACTCGAACGAATTACTTTTCTGTTCTCTATTCTTTCTCCCCACCGCTAATTCCAGTTTCGTTTATTTCAATGCCGAATGCATTATGAAAGATTTATATCCCTCGAGGAGAATAAAACTTGACTAGTTGAACCCATGCATGCAGGAAGCTTTTGTTAGCGTTCAGCAAAAGGTAGAGACGTCCAAGTTTTTCTGATGGTGAAACGGGGCACCCGGCGAGGCGGTAGTAACAGCAGGTGGAAAAGAGAGTTGCTCTGATTTGGAAAGTTTCAGGGGCTTAAGAAACGCGGTTCTCGATTGGCTTTGGATATAGAGGCCAATGGGGAGTTTCGACTGAAAAAGACTGGATGAGCATCCATGATGCAAACATTTCGCTACCTCTGGATTAATTAAGAGTTGAGTTGACGTTAATTGCATTGGAATAGAGAACGATTTAAACGAAAAGTGCAACTCGTGAAGTAAAGTTTGAGAAAAGTCGTTTCCAGCTCTTGGCAGAGCTATTGAGGAACGATTGTCTTAACGATTTAAGTCTGTCAAAGAACGTTGAGAGCCACTGAAGATAATTCAACCGATAAATTCAACCTGAAGAAACGTAAGAAACGTTTTTAACAATTACTGTTCGTTTCTGATGAAAAATCACTTTGGCAAAACATTCTACGAAACCACCGCTGACACGACGATCGAATAAAATGCTTTTCTGACAAAAAGCTAACAAGAGTGACACCTATTGGAAGTGAATACGTGACTGCATTCGACGGATTCGGAGAATATTCAACGAAGCGTGGATCAATGTATTTTTAGTGTCAAACGAAGCACATTATTTTTTTTTATGGTAACGGAGAAAGCTATGCGTGTTGTTTTCTATATCCCTTGGAGCTTTGGATCGTTAGGTTATTTGTCAAACACGACAGGAAGATTGCTTCGAATATTGTATCGTCTGGGAAGTCTGACAACACGGTGAAGACAATTTTGCATGCGGTCTCGTGGGAGAAGCATCAGTATCATTTTTTACTTTACGATTTTTCAGCTTTTTCTCTACTAACAATATCTTTTTTCATTCTCTCTGAATATTTCGGATATCCTGGGCTACCAGAAAAAAAGGGATTTGCATTCTCAATGCCCTGGGAATAAAAATGGAATTTTTATTCGAAAATATACTTTAACGAGCAAAGACACAAAGTATAATTTCATACCATAAATCTTGAATAATATATCGGAAGGTGCGACAATTTACAAAAGTGTCGACGATAATCGAGGGTCTGAAAAACTGTTCCTATAACGATGCATCATTTATTTCGACCTTGACTTCAATATCGTGCGGCATTCGTGGGGAAAAAGAATTGCAAATCACTTGAAAAATCTTTTACGTTTGGTGGCACGCACAAAGTGTGTGTGACGAGAGTTTAGCGTGTCGAGTAATAGGTGAATGGATTTTTCATGACCTCTCGCGGTACGATCTCCGAGAACCCCTTTGGAAACTTTATCTCAAAACTTTTCAATTCTCTTGTGTTCAGAGCTCTCATTCTCAACTTCTATGTCGAACGATCGCGTCCCCTTCAATGACATTATTTCACATCGATTTCCCACGTAGGTATAAACTTACTTCAGGGCACGAAATTCAAGTGTCGAATTATGTGGAGGAATAAGAAACGTTCAGTTTATCCATCGACGATCCCATTTGTTTGGGTTTGTCTGGGTTTGGGACATGTTTGCAGTTTTATCGATTGTATTACCGCTTGGCCAGGATCTCAATTACGCAGGAGACTTTTACAGGATTTACAATTGAAAAAAAAAAAAAAAAAAAAAAAGCGTGTACCGTAGCATTGCCCTGATTTTTATTTCCATTTCCAGAGCGGATCAATTACAGAATGTTTTTTATTGCAATTCGGTGTATGGGCTGGAAATGGAAAACCTCGATAAGGCCGAGCAAATCAAATGATAGCGGAGCAAAGCCATGGCGACGTCAACAATGGAGCTTTAACATGTCACGGCTAGACTACTCATAACCTTGGAGTGGAAAATGTTAACAAATTTGTTGAGCTATTTGGGAAAAACGGTGAAGAAGAGATTTTTTCGTTTTTGCGGCAATCGGCGCGTATAACCGGTCGACAAAACGATAAGCAAGACAGAGGACGACCGAGAGAAGAGGTTGGAAATGAAAATGGGAAACGCAGAGAACTATAGAGATTGCTCCGTGGTGGTGGATAAAAAAATGAAGCTCGCGTCGCATCATCGTTAATCCTCGTTTCATCGGTCGAGCATGGCAACTGCGCGTGCGAATTTCGTTCATGCTGTAGAGAGCGGGGTATGAGATGAAAATAAAAATTTTATCCCAAATGAAAGAAATGATAGGAAACTCACAAAAAAAGATGGTGTGAGTGTGCATGTGCGGGTGTGCGTATTTGACATGAAATAAAAATGTTCCGAGAATAACGAGAAAGAAGAAAAAAAACTCTAGCCGATCGGATGGGAATTTTAACGAGATATGTATAGCGGCGCAAAAATGAGTAGTTGGACGCTAACGACTCTATTTAAAAACATTCAATTGATTTTTTCGCTGATCTAGCAATGTGTGAATCTATGTGGATATAAAAAATACACCAAACACACATTTTCTCTTTGCCTATAACCCATTTTTTTCCAAATTGGAACGGTAACATTGTCGTTGCTGGAAAAAAAAAAAAAAACAACACCTCCCACCATCGAGTTTTCACCATTCGCAATTGATGGAAAAGGGTTTCGAAAAAAGGGGAATTTCATAACAGCTTGAATAGATTGGATTCCAATAGTCCTTTTGACTTTATATTGGAAAGGAAATCAAACTATTATTCGGACGTTATTAGGATTCAATTGTCCTGCAGAGTGTTTCATTAACCTGGGACGGTTAAAAATTTTCGGACGCGTTAACGAATGAATGAAAAAATTCTAGACTGCCCAATTTTCTTAAAGGCTTTCAAAAGAATACTGAAAACTCTCTTTTCTGCTGATTTGATAATCATGGCAAGTCCCCTTCACGGGGGGAAAGCCCGAACAAGTACATTTGTTTTATAAATCTTTTGACTAAATTAAAACGTCAATGTTGGTCAAGTAGAATATTAACTTTCGTCGAGATTCTACCGAGTCTCGAGATAAAAAAGTGAAAAACCGAAAATTAATCGGCCAACTTAACGGCGGTAATAGAATCTCGTCGCTTCTGTCATCGAAAATCGATGTTCATGAAAATTGGTCTTGATGGGCATCAAGAGCCCTTTGATTGCGTCGTCTGCGCGCATATACATACACGCGCACACACTGCTGCGCTTTTTGCATAATTTTGCCTGTGCAAAGTTTTTTCTCAGCAATTACAGCGTCAATCATGATGATTTATGCCTCAATCGACGGGAGCCAACGTAATTAATCTCCAGTTCAATTTTTAGATCATGACATGACTCCTGGGATTTGTAATTAAAGAAAATGCTTATTTTCACCATCGGATTTTTTGCTTTATTCAGAGCTAATATACTCGGGTGATGAGTCTCTGGGCAGCAAACGACAGAGCCGTCAAATTTACTTGTTCCGAGTCTGTAGCTTCTTGATGATTAAAATTACGGTTCATTGACACAAATTTTGATAGAACTGGCTGACCTGTCAACGATTCACCAAACAGAGCATTTCTTCCTCGGGTTCATTTTTGATTCCTCAGGGCAATTGAAATCTTTTGCGAATTCGGGCATGTTCGACACCGAGCCCAAAACTCGGAATTCTCCGGGACTGTGTACATCCGTAGCTATGTCACTTTGCAATGTTTCAGGTCTCGTTTTCGAGCACCACACGTTTGCGAAACTTATCCAGAACATTTGCTTTTGGGTCTGCTTGAGTCCGGGCAATAATGGTTCCGGCTCTTTTCCGGCAGCCCAATCTTTGTACGCACGATAAGCTGCTTTGACTCCACCGTTGTCAGCGATATTCTCACCCTGTGTGTTGATTCCGTTAATCTGCGAACCAGCCAATTATGAAAAACGTTGTTCACGCTTTTATCAATGACATCAAAGTCACTTAATAATTTTCTATTATTTTATTATTTATTTATAAATTTTTATTATTTATAATGTTAAAATATTTAAGATATTTCAATTGATTTGAAATAAAATGAATATTCCTATAGATTTTTAATGTTTTCTTATTTGAAAAATATTTTTAATGCCGTGTTCGAACAAGCCAATCATGAAAAAGTCGTTTACACTTTTATCAATAACATCAAGGTCACCAAACCACTGGTTTATTCGAGTTTATCAGAAAATCGCTCGTGTTTATTAATTTTCGCATTTGTTTGCTTGATCCAGGTCGCAGAGTACTTACGTTTAGCTGAACTTCTTTGACGGTATAATTTCCATATTGGTCTACGATGCACCGGGTGCGGTTCACATAATTTTTTTTGGTCGATGCCCCCCACCAGTTGACGAGATTGCCATCCTTGTCGAATTGACTGCCTGTGTCATCGAAACCATGTGTTATTTCATGACCGATGACACTTCCAATGGCACCGTAATTCATGTATTTCGGTCGGTCGTTGCTGAAGAAAGCATCTTGTAGAATACCAGCAGGAAATTCTGTATGAAACGAAAAGAAAAATATTAACGTTGAAATCCTCTTTCCTAATTATTCTAATTAGACTAGAATTTTTCTCGTAGGAATATGAAACACTTGCGGATACTGTTGTCGATAGGAGAATAGAACGCGTTTACTGTCGCCGCTGATCGACGATTGAACCAATGAGTTTTGTCGTAGGATTCGCGCAACTTTCCGAGGGCGAAGTCCCTCTCAAATGACGACGCATTGAGAAAATTGTCAAAATAACGGTTTTCAGAAAATTCCAAATCCTGATAAAACTCTTCGAGATTTTTGTCGTCCAACAGCTCGTCAGGATAGGCGATGTAAGGGGCCATCGCTGCCGCTTTCTCAAGAGCTTTATTCCGTGTTTCTTCGTCCATCCAGTCAGCCTGGAATTTAATTTAAATTCCAGGCTTTAATTTTAATTTGCATTTAAAAAAGTTAACCCTTCGAATGCATACTGGGTCGTTTTGACCCCAACAATTTTCTGTCACCGATTGTTTGGCATTTAATGTTTCGTTTAAACGAAAAAATATAGATAATTTACTACAAAAAACGTGTCTACAAAAAAATGCATATTTACCGGGATACAACGATTTGAAAAATTCCCTGGGTCGCATTGACCCAATATGCATTTATATCGAAGGTTTACAAATCAGGGATCATCGGACAGCTTTGTCCATAAATTTGGACGTACCTCTTGCAGCATTCGTTGCATTTGTTTCTTGATGCCCATCACCATATTGACTGTGGTTTTTTTGGATTCTTCGTTAAAGTATTTTCGTGCGTAAATGGCATGAATGCCCACATCTACAAAACGTGCAACCATGTCGTAACATTGTTTCCATCTTGGCGGACTCTGCGTCTGTCCGTAAATATCTTTGTAATAGGCGATTCGCCTATCTCGTACTTGGCTGCTCAGGTACCGTAGGGAATACACTACGGTCATCCACATGACGTAATTCGCTTGAATTCTTTTTGGAGTCTGCGATATTAATTCTTCGAAAGCGGCGAAATAACTCGGCATTTGCACGTTTACAATCTCGTTTTTTTCTACGGTGAGGGGCACTGGTAATATGTTGTTAAAGAATTCTTCCCATGGTACGCTTGGGTAATTTTTCGTTAATTCCTTCAGTGTCATCGGATTATCCAACGCTGATAAATTTCTCAGTTCCTCCATCGGTACCGATATCTAGAAAATTGAGAAAAAGGTGTTGATGCTATTCAATTGTACAACAGTGAATGTGATTGCATTACGTACATCGGCCAGTTTCATTTCAAAGTCCAAGGATTCCTTGAGTTCTGCCTCAGCGCTATCTCTTTTGGCTCCAAGGATTACAGCAATGTCTACCATGAAATTGTAGTACGCAGAAACTTTATCATTGTCATAACCTTTTGTGAGAAATTCGCGAGCGAGTCCGAGTGTTGGTTGATAGAGCTAAAAATGATAAACAATCGAATTAACTACGATTCTTCTAGATTCTCGTCGTGTTTTATATTCTTCGATTCCGAGGGAATGTATACGCACGGTGATGACATATTTTGAGTTATCTTTCCAATCAGTTCCGACGGCATAACCCAGGAACGCGTCGAAACTGTATCCCAAATGGTGATAATTGTAAATCGAATCAATCCAGTCGAACTTATCTTCGTTCCATGAATCACCTTCGATCACCGGCCATCCACCAAATTTTTCCAAAATTACTCGGAGAGGTTCTAGTCCTCGGGCCTCGATAGTATCTACAAATATTTATTGACTAATTGTTTTCGATGTGGTAGTAAAAAAAAAAAAAAAGATTCCGGGACCTTTGCATTAAAATAATTTCTCTATAAAACTTTATAGATGACCAAATCCTCATTAACGATGATGAGGAACCAATTCTTGCAACACGCTAGAATTAGGCTCTTAATAGAAAAAGGAATTTCATAAGATTTTTTTCTCACAGGAAAACTCAATGAAATATTCGGGAATTTGATTATGTCGTGAATATAACGTCGTTGGAAATTCAAAAAATTGGTACCTGTATCCATGCAAGACTTGTAGAAATTCTTAACAAGTTTGTACGGTTTCGGTTCGTCTCTGCTGCTCTCAGCCTCGATGTTGATTCTCATCTGCTCCTGAAGTTTGTCGGTTACGGTTGCGAAAATATTGCTACTGGTTTTATCATCAGGAATGATTGTCGAGTCGAGGAAGCCACCGCACGCGTAGCGATAAAAATTGTCACAGGGATCAACGTCGGCGTCCATGTTCTTCAGAACTGTAGAGGCTGAAAATGGAATCAGTGATTAACTCTCCGTGGATCTTATGATTTTTCATGGCAGCCCGGGTCAAGGTCCTTTTCGTCCTGCCACTATATCTCCCGTATTTGTAGAGAGAAAAATTTCAAAAAATTCTGGAATATTCTCCATTCATTCTACTTAAGTAAACGGTTTTAAAAAAACGAGATTCTCGTAAAAAACTTGTCGTATCATCCACGGAGGGTGAACGATTTTTTCTCGACCGATCACTTTTACTTCAGTGTGACTAAAAATGGTAATGATGCAGTTAGTCAGATTTTAATACACACCGACATGTATGCATCCTGGCGTTAGACACAAATCCTCATGGTAACCTGAAAATAACACAAAAAAAAGCAATTATTTTCAACGAAATTAATTGAAGAACCCGCCACATCGAGTATATTTTGTGGTGACCCAAGTGTCGTCTCGAATTTTGTTCTCGCAGATAATTTGCAGGAAAGAATGAATTTGAGATTGTTTGACTTTTCTTTCTGAAAGTTTGTTGAAACAGAGATCAAAATTACTTGTTGATCAGTCTGGAAATGTGGTGTAAAATGCGAGCGAAACAAATGCTGGTATACCAGATTCTCCATTGGACGATTCCAAGGATGAAAACGAGTCATAGCCATCGTCTTCTTCGGACGAGCTTCCCACGAATGGAGAACAATCACCCGGAACAAAGATGTTCGCCAGCAGCGCCGTCAGCCAATAAACGAGAGCTGCTGATCCTGACCGCTTTATAATTCTGCAACACAATCGATGCGTTTCAACATGTTTGTAGGCCAAAACGGTGATCATTTTTCACGCGCTTGTTTTCCTCAAAGTATTACGCTCGGGGCATTTAATTTCCACATCTAAATGTTCACGGACCTCGCAGGGTAAAACAGCCGGTGCTCGGACCCGAACCAATTGTCGATCTATATACACGCGGAGAGAAAGTTATATCAAAAGCTACTATGGCAAGTTCCATGGTACCATATCGTCCCTGTGAACGATTTTAGCAAAAACATACCAAATTTTCATCTGAAATTGAGCGGAGATTGTCAAGGTTTTCAAGGTCATAAAATAACACATGGTTTCGATTACAGAGGCAGTAAATTCGACAAAGATGGCAATCTCGTCGACATAATTATTTCGAGCGCACATTTTGCATTTGGTAGGTCAATATGGGAATTATACGATCAAAGAGGTTCAGGTAAACGTGAGTACTCTGTGACCTGGATCAAGCAAACAAATGCGAACCTTAATAAAGACGTGCGATTTTCTCATAAACTCGACGAAACCAATTCTCAAGTGACATTGATGTTATTGATAAAAGTGTAAACGACTTTTTCATGATTGGCTTGTTCAAACACGCCATCAAAAATATTTAAAAAATAAATAAATAATTTAACAATCTAAATAAATATTCATTTCATTTGAAATCAATTAAAAAATTTGTTTCTTGAAACAAATTAAAAATTTTAAATCTTCAAAAATGTTTGGTAATATTATTGACGTAACGGAAAAAGGGCCAATCTCGAGTATATAGATACGCGGCACAACTTGCCTTATCGGGTCGAAATTTTCTTTTTAATACTTGGCATCAAGACGCTGCCGCGTCGCTAAATAAAAGAGAAAACGACTTTTTCAACATTGGCATGTTCGAACACTAAATAAAAAATATTTTTCAAAAAAGAAATAAATTAACAATTTCTTTTTGATATTATTTTCTCTCCGTGTGTGAGTGCTCGAAAGAGTGTAGAGTATATCTTTCGTACTCTTCCCACTCATACAAAGATAGGGACCGACTACCGGTTGGGAGCTCCGAACTGGGTGTTTTACCCTCTATAAGTGGTTTTATTATTTAATTATCAGAATACATAGTTAGGAAATCCCGATCTTTCCGTCAAGTTTTTTTATTTAGTTTAGAAAACTTACCGCATAGTGACTTCTCCGTACAGCTTTCTTTCCAATTTTTATGATTCTCGAAAAAAAAACTGGGTCTACAAAAATCGTTGATGTCCTCGTTATTTAAAAGAAGTTACGAACGTCGATGCGTTACTCGACAATACTATAAGCTTGCGAATCCTCAATTGAAATTGAAACACCGGACGATTTTTTTCTTGAACTACTCAAAAACCGTTGGTGCATGAGCTTTTAAAGAAAAATCTGTCGGTGGCACACGTGCATAAGCTGCCTATCATGATTTTATCACAAAAAAAAAAATTTATTTCTTAATGCAATATTCTCAGAACCGTTTGAGCACAATAAATACGTGACTGATCGTTCGGTAATTTACATATCTGTGTACCTTTAAAGCGACAACAATTCAATAGCAAAAAATCGAGTTAAAATTCGCAGCCTCTGTGTGTACAGTATTTACACCGCGGAGCTAATTAACGTTTGTTCTATGAGTTTCAGATTTCAGATTTTCCACGAAATCCAAGCGCTTAAATATTATCGTCATAATTACTATTTCTTATTGTGAAAGAAATTCAAAAGAAACAAAAATAGAAACTCGTGGAACTCATGAACGTAAATAATGGGGGAAGATTACATTTTTCGGATTTTTATCGCAACAGCCGATACACGTGCGGTACAAATCACTTTTAACATTTGTCTATATAAGTCTTGTAGCTATTGAGCCGTTTCAGCAATTCTGGAAAGTCATATGCGGACAGTTAAATTTTTAAATTGTTTTTTTTTTTGCTGAGAATCAAAAAAAAAAGAAATAAACACGCAACTCCCGCGCGGGAGGGGGGCGACATTTTTCTGTGTCAAACAGCTGAAGAAGAATTTTGTAGCTTGCGAATCCTCAATTGAAATTGAAACACCGGACGATTTTTTTCTTAAACTACTTAAAAACCATTGGTGCATGAGCTTTTGAAGAAAAAACTGTCGGCGGCACACGTGCATAAGCTGCCTATCATGATTTTATCATAAATATAAAAATTTATTTCTCAACATTCTTTGCGTTTACACAACAAAGTCCGAATTGCAATATTCTTAGAACCGTTTGAGCCCAATAAATACGTGATTGATCGTTCGGTAATTTACATATCTGTGTACATTTAAAGCTGGAACAATTCAATAGCAAAAAATCGAGTTAGAATTCGCAGCGTCTGTGTGTACAGTATTTACACCGCCCCCCCCCCCCCCCCCCTTTCCCGAAGGTTAGTGTCGAAATACGTACGAAAAACGTGTTGTAAAGTGTCAAAAATGTGAAAACACTATAATTTATGGGAATTTATGGGAAATGTTGGCCTCCCCCCATGAATTATCACTTGTTAGATCGCGAGAAGCAAGTTTCCGAAGAAAAAAAAAATTTCCCATCATTTTTCGGAAAAGCCGCACTTTTGAATATTTACCAAATAGAAATAGGTATGATAGTCATTGAATCGTTGGAAGTTACGTCCATGAACCTCTTCACACCTGCTTTACCCTCTCAGACACACGAGTCCGAGGAGGGAGCAAACACATTCATTAATTAGCCGTCGCCGTGTCGCGTTTAATTAAAACCAGCATGAAAGATCCGCAACAAGCCATGTTTTCGACCCTCGAAGGTTTCTTTTTTCTTGGTGCAAAAGCATCCATAAATTTACACCGCGCCATCAGAGTGTGGGTCGGTGTGTTTCATGAATGCTTATTATCACCACTAACCAAAATTTAATATTGTACATTTATAACCAAAAGCCTGGTATGAATGGTATCCGTAAATATGAAATTTAGCATACGAAACAATTGAAATTCCTCTGAATGTGCAGAGAACGATTTAGTGGTGTTTTTTTTTATAATCATTTCACCGAAGCTAACGGAATAAAAATCGACGATAAATCGTAGAACCAATCACCCAGCAAGACAAACCTGGCGTTCAAAGTCGTCGAGCGTTAGACTAGGGCCATATTCCGATGTTTTGTGGCGCCAGATACGTAGTCTGCATCAAAAGTTTGGGGATCAAGACAAGTGAAATTCGTCAATTTTGCGTGAAACAATTTTGACAACACGCTGCATTTGGAACATCTTGTATAAACGCGTAGGATCCCGACGAATAAAGGGCTACGTTTTTCGTCCAGAAAGCTACGCAATTAGTCAGGGATTTTTCTTACCGGTTGCATATTCTTCTCAGCCTTATCGACTCACGGAACCTCAACGAAAATTAAAACCAGCCGCCTGACTCGGGACACCGGCCGCTGCTTTTTGTACTTATCTCCAAAGGTCCAGTCTGCAACTTGTTATCGGTCTCCGACACTTCGTACAGTCGGCTGCAAAGCAGCACGTCGGCCGGCGTCGGTTCTGCAGAACAAAATTGCCAACTTTGTAAACTAAAAAATTCGTTATTATAAAAAAAATAAAAACTAGACTGGTGGAGTTATGAAAATTCTATTAATCTCAACTTTGTGTGCATTTTGTAAATTCTCCGGCTGAAATTTGCCTTTTTCCGCTGGATTCTTGTTTTCTTTTGGAAGAAAATCAACTCACCTGATATATTCTTGAAATATTCGAACTTTTCTTGTTAACATTTGTAACTCCCCAAAAAATCCTCACAGTGGCGCTGCAGTCGATCCACGTGCTCGAGAATAACAAAATCGTAACCTAAAACCTAACGAAGTTCCCAAGAATGGCAGAGAAAAAGAAGAAACCTCGTGTAATTTTAGAAGAATATGGAATTCCGAACGTGAGTTAACAGTAAAAAACTATTCTCAATCCATAATCGTTGACAGATTTCATGTGACAATCTTTTTTATATATTTCCAAGGCTTCGGAATATTCCAGTTTGCCACTGGAGGGTGGATGGAGCGTAGCGAATTTCAAAAAGGTACGAATTCGATTAAAAAATTGAATACAATCGTCTGTCACTCTATAACAATGAGTTTATTTATTTTAGCAATTGAAAATCAAAGTCGTGAGTCAGTCGAAAGACAAACGAGAATTAGAATTCGATATAATCGGATGTTCCGCCGCTCTGTCAAATGCTTTGCGCAGAATTTTACTCAGCGAAGTCCCTTCCATGGCTATTGAGAAAGTTTACATTTTAAACAACACAAGTTTGATACAAGACGAAGTTCTCGCTCACAGGTTAGTGTCTAAATCATCCATGAAGTAGAAAAAAAATGTCGTCCGCTCATCAATGCACAGATCATTCCGATCTAAAGGTCTCAAAAAAATAAACGAAAAATTCATCTTTCAGGCTGGGTCTTTTGCCGTTGAGAGCCGATCCCAGGTTGTTTGAATATCCGTCGCATTCTGGAGGTGAAGAGGAGGAGGTTAGTGATCAGGACACCTTGAGATACGAAATGAAAGTTACCTGTTCGTGGAATCCACAGGCAGCAAAAGATTCCCGACGCCCAGACGATATTTACAAAAACAACAATGGTAATTCACGATATTCCTAAAAATTCTTGGCAATGCACGCGCCAGATCCATTTTTTCATCAATATTTTTCCATTTTTTTTTTTGGTAGTTTATAGCAGAGACGTGAGATGGGTGCCGATTGGTCGCCAGTCAGAAATTTATCCTCGTGGAGAGGAACAGCTTGGAGTTTTGGAGAGCGATATTCTTATTTGCAAAATGCGCCCTGGCCAGGAAATCCATGCATTCATGCATGCTGTCAAAGGAATTGGGAAAGATCATGCAAAGTTTTCACCAGTCGGTAAGTTACTGAACGTAACCCTTCGAGTGCGTACCGGGTCATTTTGACCCCAACAATTTTCTTTTACCAAATGTTTGGCATTTTTCGTTTTGATCAAAAAATAAATTCAGGGCCATAGAATGTTTACTACGAAAAACGTTTCTACAAAAAAAAAAATAAAGCAAAAATGCATATTTATCGGCATAGAACGATTTGAAAAACGCCTTGGGTCAAATTGACCCAATATGCAGTTATAGGAGGAGGGCACTCGAAGTGTTAAAAATGAGGATGTTGATAAAAATTTATTGAATTATTCCCAGCTACCGCGTCGTACAGACTTTTGCCTTCCATCACGCTAACCGAACCCATCAAAGACGATCTTGCTGATCTATTGAAAACGTGCTTCAGTCCCGGAGTGATTGAGATTGTTGAGACGAAGGATGGTTCGAGGGAAGCACGAGTAAAGAGCGCGCGATACGATAGTTGTTCCCGAAACGTTTTTAGACACGATAGTCTGAAGAACTCGGTTGAACTGGAAAAAGTTCCCGATCACTATATTTGTAAGAGCTTTACTGTCTTTGAATTTTTTCGTGCATTTCAGTCATTCGTTTTGAAATAATTGTAGTGTATTCGTGAAATTTCAGTTACAGTCGAATCCTTGGGCGCTCTATTGCCGTCGATACTTTTCATGGAAGCAGTCAAGGTCCTGAAAGGAAAGTGTCGGACTTTTTTGGAGGAACTCGAATCCATGAGCTAAACGTTTAAAAATCAATAAAAAGAAAGTATTTTTTAATTATTGAAAAAAGAAACCTGTTGATCGTTCAAATGTTTTGATCACCTGTCAGAAATTCGAGACTCCGACTATGTCAGACGTTTTGGTTATCGAAATTTTTCGTGTTTGAAAAAAATCGTAAAGCTCGAAAAAAAGAAATAAAATAATTAATCCAACGTTTTCGTTCGTTGATAATGTTTTTGGTGTTGTGAAAAAATAATATCGAAAAATTATGGCACGTGAATCCTGTTGTTCCCAGGCGAAGGCCGAACAACTGTACATGCTGGAATTTCTCGTCGATCGCTTGAATCTGACGGCCGAGAAGATTTCGGAAATTGGCTCGAAACCTCTCACCGTGAGACTCGAATTTCTCGATTTTCCAGCGTTCGAGATAAGCGAGCAAGAATTTTGGTCGTCGAAGAAACGGAATGAGAAGCAATTGACCTTGTACAATGAAAGAAAAAGCGCCGAGGGCAGACTGGACTTCACCGCTGGGAAGTCGTGTCTCTTTCCGAAAAAGCCGAACGAGTTGGTCGATGCGATGCGTACGAAACCCTTGAAAATCGCGATTCATAAATCGTCTACGAAGAAAATATGCTCCCGAGAAGAACCGGAAATTCCGCTTTGCAAAACTGAAATTTCCTTGCCTGGCTGCTTATGCGATCAAGTGTCAATGTCCATGAACGATTCAGCGCACCTTCCGAAACCGTACACAATTCGTAACACGTGGAATCTCATTGACGAGCAGGGAAACCCTTCCGGGACAATTTTACTGTTCCTCAGACTGACGTGTCTCGGTAAATCGATCGTAACACAATTTGCCGTTAAAAATGATAATTTTTTGTTCAAGAGCGCCGAAACTGCCAACGAGTTCCAATGTATCAAAGTTCCGCAAGAGGGAAACGAGATTAACGAGATAAACGGAGAAAATCGAGCCAAATACTGTTCGCCAGATATTAAATCGAAAGAGCTTTCTTCGCCGAAGCCAAGCAGCGTCATTGGACTCGCATCGATTTGTCAAGAGCTTGCGAAACGGGACGGTGGTCCACCGGAAGTCGTTCCACCATTAAAATTGTCCACTCATCGAATGATCGAAGAAAAGTATCCCTCAAGACCGCGTATTCCGTCGAAAACGAATTCAGAAGTTCCGAGCTGCGTGTGTCGGCCAGTCAGTACATTCGTGAGAAAAGTAGCTTCAGAATTTACCTCTGACAATAATTTCCCGGATGGACTTTGTACAAATCCAAAAAATGTGAGAAACGTTGAAACCATCTACAACAATGGCTCTGTGGCAAGGTCATGTTGTACCGGAAGTTCTCGAAGAAATTCATTGAATTATCTGTACAGAGAACGAATGAGAGGTGGTGGTCCCTGGACCGCAACAACCTCTAGAAACGCCGTTGACGGCCGTGCAACGAATAACACTGAAGAAACATACAGAGACAAAGAAAATCATCGATACCCTAGGCAGTCGGTGAACGATTTAGTTTCTGGATGTTGCAAGTCGCCGAACAAGACAAATTCTTTGAAAAAATCGGGTTGCGGTTGTTTTGGGAAACTGGGAACAGGGGCAATGGGCTCGTTGAAAACAGCAAGCAGGACTAACGATTTTGGCTGTTCGAACGAGCCTTGTCAGGGAATCGATTGTTTGATTAGAGCTTTCAAAGAGACCGAGGACTTTGTTGAGTCGATTGGTAAAGTGCCTGGTTTGGCTGGATTGGGTTTGATGGATCCACGGGAAAGTCCATATTTCGGTCGGCAAAGAGACGACGCTCCAACGACTTGTGCTCTCAGAACGCCAAATGCAGCTTTGCCACCGAAGATTCCATCGAATTTGCACCAAGTCCGTCCGGTATTGACTGGAAAGTTGGAAGCCAAACCGATCGCTGTTCCAGGAGTAGCAGCTGTGAATCGAGATCATAATATTTACGAAACAGACCGAACGAGTTTGGTCTCCAAGATGAAGAAAAAGCTCGATGAGAAACCTCCGGAGCCAGTGAACCAAACAACCCCAAACAACGAACCAAGCCCCTGTGGTGAGACAAACTGCAAATCGAAAAAGAAGAAACATTCGGTGGAAAAAAATCCAGAGAAGGAACCCGAAGCGGAGAACCCTCCAGAGCAACCCAGGAGAACTTCTGTTGCAAGGAAATCCCTGAGTGCACGAAAGATCAAACAACGAGGGAAAAAAAAGTCAATGATGCTTCTTGGACCAGCGGGAGATCGGGCCAGTAGTGGCAGAAATTCGTCCGTAAGAGTCAGCAAAAGAATCATGAAACTAATGGACGATTATCGCAACTCAAGGTTTTGTTGCGGCCACAAAAATTGTTTGGATGTCAGGATGAGAGTCCCAGGAAACATGGGATGGCTATGGAACACCGGCGAAGCACCAGGACGATTAAAAACTCCCCTTGGTTGGAAACCCGGTGCAATATCAAAATTCATTTGGGACCGAATGCAACTGGCTAAACAGTCGATGATAGAAAAAACGAGCTCTGTGAGCGAAGTACGATCGGCGACTTCACTGAGCAAGGGAAAGCGCAGTCGGGCATATAGAAGCAAAAGTTATCATTCGACGGGCAGAGGTCAATGGGCGAAGAGACGAGGACAAGAGCTTGACGAAGATGAAATTGAGTTGCCACCGACTCTTCATATCCATAGAAAAAGTGGAACTTACTACGTCACAATGTATCCCGTCAAACTCACAGATGATAAAGAATTGGACGAAACTCTGAAACCACTCCAATTCAAAATCACGAAAAATAAAGAAAACGAGAGCGCCATCACGAGCTCCGATGGTTCTGACATGGAAATCGAATTCTCACCACCCGCTGCTGTCACACGTTTCAAACATAGAGAACCTGTCAAAAATCGATACACACAAGTTACTCAACGGGAAATTTTCGATGCTGTCAAAGATTTACCACCGCCTAAAAAACGGCTGACCAGATCGAAGGCTAATAAACGCCATTAGTACGACATAACCTTCAATTTGTAACCATGAACCCTTGTAAAAAAAAAAAAAACGAATTTGTTCTTTACTTCAATCTTTCAATGGTTCAATCATATTTTTTATAAATAATACAAGCACATCTTGAGGCGTGAAGTATTATGTTATGCGAAAAGAATTCTATTCTTTCGTTTTTCAAGTTTCAGTTTACGTTTCGCTCACTAGGCTTTTTAGACCACGTGGTAAGAAATTTCCCTCTCTTTCGAGCCTTCGCTGAATTGGCGCGCATTGTACAGCCGACAACCTCCGTCCTTCGATCTCGACACTGTCACAGTGTTGACCTGTTGCATTGTTATTACCCCAGAAGCTCTTTTGTACTTGTTCCTCAGAGTGCAACAAATTTCTCCGTCGAGAAAGTTGATTTTTTAACTTGAAATGGTTGCGTAAACGTAAAACGCGGAGGCGTCCGTGATAAGGCGACCGAGAAAAGAGCGCAACGTAACTAAGTATTTTTATTCTCCGAAAATAAACAGAATTAAAAGTCTCAAAAATGTCTGTAAACACGGGAAAATATCGTCCAGATAAATCCGAAACGTCGAAAAAACGGAATTTTGGTGACGACTATGTTCCCAAGTAAGGGCCAAGATTTTTTTCACACCATCTTATTGATTCTATCAATAGTTCGTGATATTCACAAAAGTTTCCAATTTTCGTTTCATCCAAAGAGAGAACACTGCCGAAGGGAGACTGACTCAGGCTCTTGAGAATATTCGAATCGACAGTCTTTATGGCTTCCACACTACCACAGATGCCAAAGAACGTACAGGATACCTCATCAACATGCAGCCGGTGAGTTCAGACATTGGTTTTCACGCATTGCCGTTTCACAGTTATAAATGATGATAAAATTCCGAACGAGATCAAACCCAATCGTAAATCAACAAATAAGAAAATTCAAGGACTTCAATGGACTTTTGAGTAAAAACGCTTTTTTCTTTAGACTGAAATCATAGGAGAGGACAAGGGTCTTTTGAGCGGAGTAGATTATTATTTTCTGGAAGAAGACTGTACGAGATTCAAAGTCTCGATGCCCTTCTATCCTTACTTCTACATTTTATGTCGCAAAAAAACGGAACAGGAAGTATCAACGTTTTTGCTTAAAAAATATGCAGGAACGGTAGTAAAAGTGGAAATAGTTGCAAAGGAGGATCTCGACATGGTAATTATGCATGATTTTTCTTGGCGGAAGGATACGTTGTAGTTGTTCGATCGACTGTTATAACGTGTCACAATTTTCAGCCTAATCATTTGATCGGACTCAAGCAAAAATATCTCAAAGTTTCGTTCGCCAATTTGACGGATTTGGTAAAAGTTAAAAGGGATATCAACAGGGCTGTGAAAGCCAGCAAAGAGCGTGAAAAGGTCAATACTTATTACACCAATCTTCTGTCCGATATGTTGAATCCCATGAAGCGTCAGGAAGTGAAAAAGCAAATGGGCCACATGGAGAATATACTAGATATTAGGTGAGTGGCTTGTCGGCGCAGTGATTCATTTTCTGACAATCGATTTTGTTGTTATCGGCAAGGAGGAAAGTCTTGGTCTTAGCTGGAAAGACGAAAAAGCTCATTTTTAATCTTTTTCTACGCTTTCATTCACCAAATTCGCATTTCTATAAATTTTATTCGTTATATTATTATTTTTTTTAGGGAACACGATGTTCCTCATCACGTGAGAGTCGCCATAGATTGTGAAGTTTTCGTAGGTTTGTGGTACACTGTGAAAACTCGAGGGACGGAGGAACCTCCGATAATTACGCGAAGGAAGGATCTCATCGAACCGATAGATCCGATCGTCTTGGCGTACGACATTGAGACGACAAAGTTGCCACTGAAATTTCCGGACTCTGCAACCGACCAAGTGATGATGATCTCGTATATGATCGACGGCCAGGTAAAGCGATTTTGATTAACCGATCCATTCGGAGGTTCACGATAATTGAGCTAAAACAAATTTTTCAACTTGCATTTTCTCAGGGATATTTGATAACGAATCGAGAAATAATATCCTCGGATATCGAAGATTTCGAGTACACGCCGAAACCAGAATTCGAAGGTCTCTTCACAGTGTTCAACGAGAAGAATGAAAAAGCGACTTTGATGAAATTTTTCGAGCATATAAACGATTTGAAACCGCACATATTCGTTTCTTATCACGGGGATGGTTTCGATTGGCCGTTCGTTGAAGCTCGTGCAACTTTTCATAAAATTGATATGAAGGAGACGATCGGTTTTGCCAAGACTCGTGACGATTTTTATGGGAGTCGAGCAGCTATCCATTTGGATTGTTTGCAGTAAGTTTTTCACGCAACAGAAATAATTTTCTTCCAATAAAAAGCTCTTGTTCGCTAAGCTGCAACACTCTGCATGTGAAAATTCATAATGACATCGTATTTTCTTTCCTAAAAGCTGGGTAAAACGTGATTCTTATCTACCGGTCGGTTCGCAAGGTTTGAAGGCAGTAGCGAAGGCCAAGTTGAGGTACGATCCAGTGGAATTGGACCCGGAGGACATGTGTCGATTGGCAGCGGAACAACCGGAGACACTAGCGAATTATTCAGTGTCCGATGCCGTAGCGACGTTTTATCTTTACCAAAAATACGTTCAGCCTTTCATATTCGCTCTTTGCACGATAATTCCAATGAATCCGGACGAGGTATTGAGAAAAGGTTCCGGAACGCTTTGCGAGTCGTTATTGATGGTCGAAGCTTTCCGAGCGAACATCGTCTTCCCTAACAAACAAACTGCGGAATTGAATAAATTGACGGCCGACGGACACGTGCTCGATGTTGAGACCTACGTCGGGGGTCACGTCGAGGCCCTGGAATCCGGTGTTTTCCGTGCGGATATTCCCTACAGATTCAAAATCGAACCCAGCGCCGTGGACGAGTTGATCGACGGTGTGGAAAAAGCCCTGAAACATTCGATCCAAGAGGAAGAAAAAGTGCCTATTGAAATGGTGACGAATTTCGAGCAAGTTTCTCAAGAAATAAAAGAGAAATTATTGAGTCTGAAAGCACATCCGATTAGACAAGAAAATCCGGTAATTTATCATCTCGACGTTGGAGCCATGTACCCAAATATAATTCTGACCAATCGTCTGCAGCCTTCGGCGATCGTAAACGAAGCTGTTTGCGCGGCCTGCGATTTCAACAGCCCCGGAGCAGTGTGCAAACGAGAAATGGAGTGGGCTTGGCGCGGAGAATATTTGCCAGCGAGTCTCGGCGAATTTCAACGAATCCAACAACAATTAGAGACTGAAACGATAAAACCAGAAGACGGTAGCACGCCGCGACCTTTTCACCAACTTCCGATAAACGAGCAAGCCGCTCTGGAGAAAAAACGACTCTCCGATTACTGTCGAAAAGCCTACGCGAAAACAAAAGTAACGAAAGTCGAAATCCGCAAGCAAACGGTCTGCCAGAAAGAGAATTCGTTCTACGTCGATACTGTGAGAGCTTTTCGGGATCGTCGTTACGAGTACAAGGGTTTGACAAAAGTAGCGAAACAACAGGTCGCAGCAGCGATCTCGAGCGGCGATGCCAGCGAAATCAAGTCCGCCAAAAGTCGAGAAATTCTTTACGACTCTTTGCAGCTCGCGCACAAATGTATTCTCAATTCTTTTTACGGATACGTAATGCGGAAAGGTGCCCGTTGGCACAGCATGGAAATGGGTGGAATCGTGTGTCACACGGGGGCAAATATTATCATGAGAGCTCGAGAAATAATCGAGAAAGTTGGGCGTCCGTTGGAACTCGACACGGACGGCATTTGGTGCATTTTGCCACAGAGTTTCCCCGGCAACTTCATCGTCGAAACGACCCACCCGAAGAAATCGAAGCTCGCAATTTCGTATCCCAACGCGGTATTGAATTTCATGGTCAAGGACCAATTCACGAACGACGTTTATCACGATCTCGTCGATCCTGTCAACATGGTTTACGAGATTAGAAACGAAAATTCAATCTTTTTCGAGGTCGATGGACCTTATCGAGCGATGGTATTGCCAGCGGCGAAGGAGGAAGGAAAGAAGCTGAAAAAACGTTACGCCGTTTTCAATTTTGACGGAAGTCTCGCCGAGTTGAAAGGTTTCGAGGTAAAACGACGAGGCGAGCTTCAACTCATCAAAATTTTTCAATCCTCCGTTTTCGAGTCGTTTCTCAAAGGCAACACTCTCGAGGAGTGTTACAAATCAGTCGCCAAAGTTGCCGATTACTGGCTCGACGTCTTGTACAGCAAAGGCGCCGACATGCCAGACTCCGATCTCTTCGAACTCATCTCCGAGAACAAATCAATGTCTAAAAAATTGGAAGAATATGGAAGTCAAAAATCCACGTCGATTTCCACCGCGAAAAGATTGGCTGAGTTCTTGGGTAGCGACATGGTCAAGGACAAGGGTCTTGCTTGCAAATTCGTAATATCGATGAAGCCACAAGGTGCACCGGTGACTGAAAGAGCGATCCCGCTCGCGATATTCCAGTCGGAAGAGAGCTTGAAGCGCCACTACTTACGAAAATGGCTCAAAGACTCCGGTCTCCAAAGTTTCGATATCCGCGACATCCTCGATTGGGGTTATTACATCGAGCGACTCGGCAGCACGATACAAAAAATCATAACAATTCCGGCTGCTTTCCAGGGCCTGGCAAATCCTGTTCCTCGTGTCAAATATCCGGACTGGTTGCACAAAAAGTTGCTGGAGAAAAATGACGTGAAGAAACAAAGGAGAATCACCGATATGTTCGGAAAAGTGGAAACCAGGAGAGCGGAAACCAACGAAGAAGATCTGGAGAGTCCGACGGAATCTGGACCGATTGTTGACATAGAAGACAGCGCTGGTCCGTCCTCGGTGTTCAAAAGACCGATGGTAACAGTGACGAAGAGAAAAAGACAAACTTCGGAGGACTTGGACGAGGAAAATCTGGGCAAAAATTGGCGCGAGGTTCTTGGCCCAGCTCCGAGTTACGGTGAGACTCGTGAGGAGCATCAAGCCTGGTTACAATTCCACAAAAACAAGTGGCGTCATCAGGCTCAACAGAGAATGTTACAAAAACGTAATAAGAGAAGCAGAACCGGAAGCGATGAGCTGAACAGAGGTAATCGCGGGGTTTCTAGAACGACGAACGTCAACACGATCCACGGGTTCATAAATCGTTCGCATCGGACGTTGCTCGAAACGCCTTGGCAAATAATACAAATCGCCGAGACGAACGAGCCTGGAATGTTCCGTTTGTGGGCAATGGTTGACAAGCAATTGCATCAGATCAGGCTCAAAGTTCCTCGTATATTTTACGTCAACACGAGGGAGCAAAGAGGCGAGCCTGGACCGAACGAGACGTGGAAAAAATGCGCCAAAATATTGCCCAGGTCGAGACCAGTTTACAATCTTTATCAGTACACCGTCCCCGAGGAGCTTTACGAAGTGAACGGTCCCTTGTTGGCTGACGAATTGAGCAAACCGGAAGTCGAAGGGATTTACGAAACTCAGGTGTCTCTGGAGTTTCGAGCGATCTTGCATCTCGGTTGCGTTTGCATGGTCGATTCTTCCTCGCGTTCGCGAACTTCGGACATTGGTGACACGTTCTCCTTGGAACAATTGCAATTCAAAAGTATCTCCGCACAGCCATATTTGGAGTCGGACGTGAAATACATATTTTTGTATCATCACTGGTCGTCGAATCACCAGCGTGCCATTTGGGGACTTTTGCTCGGTCCCAGTAAACGAGCTCACATTTACGTCCAAGACAGTGTGAAAACTAATCAAATGCCAAACTTGGGAACGCTCTATGTGAACGAAAGAGCTAAAACGACGGAAGAATCGACAGGAGGAAAGATCGACGCACCCACGGAAATGCAATTCGAAGTCAGAATTGAAACCAGTTTTCAAGCTATTTGTCGAGCTATACAAGCCGCACTGAAAACGTACAAAAACGAGATGAAAGGTGCGACCATTTTGGCTGTTCAAACGGCAATCAACGTTACCGAATTGACCAGCGAAATGCCATTGCTCAATGATTTCCCAGTAATAAACACCAGAGTACAAGATCCAGATAATTTATTCAATACACTCGAGTGGCAAAGAATCGGAGCTGCAACGATGATTGGACATTATCTTAAAAGCGAGAGAGTTCTGAAGCTTATGGCTGAACAATGTCGTTATTTCCACGCACCAATCGGCAACATTCCTGCCGATGCTACTCTCTTTGGAGCTGATCTATTTTACGCGAGAAATTTGAAGAAACACAATTTTGTACTCTGGTACTCAACGACTGAGAGACCAGATTTGGGAGGCAGCGAGAACGACGATAATCGATTGTTGACCGATTTCGAGGAGAGTACAAACTCCATCGCTAACTACCCGGGCACTTATTCCAGCGTTTGCGTTGAACTGGATATCGAGAGTCTGGCTGTAAATACTCTGCTGCAATCGCATCACGTCAACGACGTCGATGGCACCAGTTCTTTCGTCGCTTTTCACGCAGCCGCTCAAGTATCGCTCCAAGAAATGGTAACCGGGTCATCGACAACCTCGACGATACCGAGCTACGACGAGACCGCGCTTTGCAGCGCTTCCTTCAAAATCCTTCGGAGCATGGTCAGCAGTTGGCTCAAGGATGTGACTCTGCATAAAAATGTTTACGCCGATTGCCAGTTGATGGACTTTTATCGATGGTTACGATCACCCAGCGCTCTACTCTACGATCCCGCTCTACGTCGAACACTTCACAACTACATGAAAAAATTGTTCATACAACTTGTCGCAGAATTCATGAGACTCGGGTCAATAATCGTTTTTGCAAATTTTAATAAAATCATCATTTGCACCAAGAAAAGAACCGTCGATGCTGCTCTCGGGCATATCAATTATGTCGTCGCTTCCATCAGGAATAAAGAATTGTTCCACAGCATTAATATTACTTTTGAGAACTGTTGGCTCTATCTCGTCTGGCTCGACTTGCCGAATCACGCTGGAGTTCTTGGTAAATTGCCAAAAGATATGCAGGAGCCCGAAGAAGATGAAGACGAGGACGAGGACGATACTCCACAAATAATGATGAATTGGAATCTCATGGAAATCCTTCCTAACGAGGCCATGTGTCGCGAACATTTTCGCACCATTATCGCTGGTTACATCAGCGCTATTTATCGACACATCACCGACAACGAACCCGAGTGCCAGACACCGAAACGGAGACGACGGGACAGCACTATTAGCCAGACTCAGACCGCACCTCTCGGCCTCGGAGCTCTTCAAAGTTCTGCTGAATTCGCCAAGAAACTCATCGCTGGCGAAATGTCGCAAAAACTTTTCCAAATCATTCAAAAAATCCACAAAAGATTGCCAGAGAAGGTCATTACGCTTGAGGAAAATCCTAATCTTGACCTCGGCGGTGCTGAGACCAAGAGAATCAGTCCGGCGTTGGAAATGATCAAAGCCATTTGCAAGGTAAATCTTTTGCGTATAACGGACACGACGGCTGCCGATTATCACGATTTTTATCCTCAATCAAAGAAATTTTATCATCGCTTTTAAATTACGTTAAAATCTTCTTTACAGATTCTGTCTCTCGATAAAGAACTGACGGACGAAGTGTACGATCTCAAGAAGAACATGTTGCGTCTAATATCAGTCGGAAGTTTCAGTGACAAAGCTGAGTGGACCGATCCTTGCATATCCTTCGTCTTGCCTGAAGTGATTTGTAAAACGTGCAACCACACACGGGACATTGATCTCTGCAAAGACAGTTCGGTCTCCGTGATCGATGGAATGTAAGTGTCGATGCCGGAGTTTCCTCCAGCAATTCTCTTCTTTTTGTAATTGTCAAAAAATCGCCAAGAATTCTTGTATGTTGAAAAATTTTGAAAAATGCTTAATTTTTGCAGATATTTGTGGAATTGTCCGATGTGCGAAACGAGCTACGAGAACACAGAAATCGAGTTTGCCTTGATAGACATACTTTATCGTAGAACGATGGGTTACGTTTTACAAGATTTACAATGCCGGAAGTGCCTTCAAATAAAACGAGAGAATGCAAACGAGTTGTGTTCTTGTTCGGGAGAATTCAACACGACGGTGAAACGTCAAGAGATGATTCAATGCGCCAGGATAATGAAATCCATTTCAAAGAAATGTCGTATGTTGCTTCTTGACGATGCCATTACGAATACGCGCTTAATCAGCGACTCGAGAGTTGATTCTTAGATGAGAACTCTGAACTGAGGTTCTAGATAAATGAGTTTTATTTTTTGTACGGAATAAATTATTACGAGCAACAAATTAGTAGAATTTTTCAATCTCAATCTTTTATTCAGCTTAGGAGTAACAGTCGAAGGGTGTGGTTTCTTTTTCCATCGACAAGAGACCAACGTTCTCTCATTTCATATTTTCTACACTATTCGTACAAGAATTTCCTCACTTTTCGCTGCCGATTACCACTTTGGGATCTGAAAAATTGCACCTTCGTTATTTATTTCTTCCCCATTGTTTTTCTACAAAGTTCAACTAATGAGATCAATTTTAATTATCACGAAAAATTGAATAAAAACAATTTATGGTCCCAGAGACAAATAATTCCAAGGACAACTAGCAAAATATCAAATTAACGTCGTATGCGGTCGAGGATAAAAAGTGCGGGTGAGTAAATTACCTTCGAATTTGAATGAAGGGAAAGCCGTCATGTCCACGCCGGATCCACCACCGTAATGAGCCGCGAGCTTCTCAAGTTCGGATTTGCGTTCTTTTTCAATCTCCGGAGTGGGATCCACCATTTTTCCGCCACTGAAAAGTGAAAGAAAAGCAAATTGAGGGCTCAAATGTTTATCAACAAAATGGTCGTAATGACGATAATGATCCAAAGTTTTTCAACATTTTATTGTCAATTTTATTGGCTCACAGACCGAGAGGGAAACAAAATTGTAGGAACAGAATTGGCGAGTAAAGTTTATTGATTTTTCGATTATTTGAGAACGTTGGAAAATTCGAAATTGAAAAATCGTACTTACACACTCTTCGACTTGTAATCGCGGATTTTGTCAAGGAACAATTGCTGAATGGGATCGACAGCCTTTTGAAGCGCTGGTGCAACAATCCCAATGTTACGCTTGACAATTTTGGGGACACCGGCGACGAATCGTGGGGACAGCATTATTGCCTGAAACAATATGATTCTCCATTAATAATAAATTCCCAATGGCATTTTTAATTCATGTTTCTATAGGGAATTTACAATTATGTAACGAAATTCCGAGTTCAGAGAGAGTATGTCGTTTTGGAGGTTATATGTATAAAAAGTGATTGAATTAGACGCGAATTAAACTTCATTAAATGTTTTATACAGTTATTGGAAAAAGATTAATAAAGTCGAGTGTGCAATCATTTATAATCGCGTGAAACCGACGAAATTTTCTCACTTTTTTCGGAAGGTGCGTATATTCCAATCAGCTGCTTGCAGACGAATATGGCGGACACACAGTGATCGATGTTACTACCTTGGTAAATGGAATTGTTACATTCTGACGTTAAATATTTTTTAGCAATAGTAAAAGATGAAATAAAAAATAATATCGTTCTCGTTGTCAATTGATTGATAATTATTCAAGAGATGGAAGTGACAATTCAATTATTTCGTCTGTGAGTCGGAGTACGTAGTAGTTTCAAAAATCCAAACGTAGCCAAGTTGTAAATTTCCTCCGGAAATAATAAATGTTTGAATCTTACTCCTAAAGGGTTGCTTAAAAATATTAATTTTCGGAATAAATGAATGTTTTTTCTGCAAAAAATTATTAATTCGTAAATTTTTATATTTATTCGCCGAGAAATTATTTATTCAGGCGTGCGACATACGAACAAAAAATCCCCTCTGCTCTCTGCTCGCGAGACTCGCTTAGCTGCAGAGAACTTGGCCGCGAGTGGTAAGGGAATGGTCGACCAATGAAAAAGTTTGCCGGCGTGGAGTTGCGTCGAGCGGTGAAAGAGTGGGGCGGGTGGAGGCTCGGTAACGTGGGAGAGAGTGCTGCGTGCTCGTTCCTTAGTTTCATTCATGAACGGCCGTAGACGCAGCCAGGATATATTAATTTGTTATTCTTGTATATTGTGTCGGGTTGCGCCGCGGTAGTGTGCTCACCGATGTGCGGGTCGCTTCATAGTTTACCACGTGATAATATTCCCCTTTCTTTTAATTATTTGTTTTCGCGAATTTTACTTTCCGTACAGTGTGTTTCGGTGTCTTCGTATAATAAAGTGTTGAAAAATTGAGCGTGTGACGTTGAGGTTTTGTTTGAAATAGTTTATTTTCTTTTTTTTCTTTTTCTCATCATCGACGGACGAAGCCTCCCCACGAGACTGCAGGTATTTATTAATAGTAGTAACAAACACTCTTCCCTGTGATGACGCGAAATTATATCAATTCATAACGCGCACTGAAAGCGCCGCTAAGCGCGAAACTTTTAACACACCTCACGGGCTCTGTTCATTCTTCTTCTTTTTTTCAATTATGTACATGCGACTAAATATACTTGTGTATATAAACGTACACATATATATATATATATATATATATATATATGTACATGTATAGATGTGCGAATAAAACAGAGTAACGTGTCATTCTTCACTTTGACCGCGTGACTATGCGTTCAGTAATTTATATACATATGGCACTATACAAATCCATTCGAGTTATGATTCGTCGTGCACGAATAAGCGTTTTTCTTCATTTTTATGAGTAAATCGAAAAAATTGCGTCGTAGCGATCGAGTTTTCTTCACGCGTATTACGTTGTGAAATTTTTGAAGGTTAACCTGTCTTGTTCAGACGTAATCGTGCAAAGTTAGCAAATTTCCGAGAAGTCAACAACTTTTCGACGAAAAGCGCGCCTCGCCACGATTGCGTATAAAACAATAGTTGGCTCCTGCGCGCTCGAGTCGTAAACTTTGACGTCTCGACGTAGAACAGCCCTTCTCGTGCAGCGTCGAATTTCAAGAAATTATATTGCCGTTTGATTTTATGTGGTTTCCGCAGATTTTCTCGGTTGTTTCCAATGGAAAATAAATGAAAAAATATATTATTTCGAGCTGCGATAGCGATAGGTTTTCTTAGAAAACGAAACGCACAGCCATATCAATTTTCGTTCTTTCTCGCGACTTGAAAAAAAACCGGTTTCCATCGGTTCTATCGAAAAACGGTTCGAGCACGAAATAAATAATTGACCACCCACTTCAAAGTTGCAAAAGCAAAAACTACTTCGATTCTACACAAATGTCGAATGTTGAAAAACAAGTTTCTAGCGTTGTTTATCTGTACAGCGCGTCGCCAGTGGCGAAGCGCCATCTAGCGGTGAAGTTGGCAAGTTTTTAGCGAAGCCCGAACATAAGATTACGATCTATCAACTATGGCGAAATTCATGATCGAAGATCAAACGTCAGTAAAAAAGTTGGTGAAAATAAGGCTTTTTTAAATCGGTCTTCACGCGAACGGAAACAAAATATGACATCGAAGGATTTTCGAAAGCGTGGAAATCTCATCCCACACTTTTCTCTTTTGGGACAACGGTCCGAAAAAATAGGATCTCGTTAAAAAATGACGCGACCGCAGGTTCGTCGATTCTTTACTATTTTCCCATGGGAATGCCGAAACAATGGGGCCGCATTTTGAGAAGCTTTTTTTCACGTAATTACGACGTTTGAATGCCAAAAACTCTGTCAAAACAGCTGCTGGATAACAATAAGTTAATAAATGAGATGTGCTTCTCGTTCTGTCGCGATAAATACAATAACCCCGGAGGGAGAGGCGAGCGCCAAAGAAAAGATGAATGGTTATTCGTCCACGTTGGTGTCGCGAAGAAAGTTTCGTTACGTAATACGTGCGAGAAGCATGCAACGATCAATTAGGTTAGACTTGGCGAGTATATTACTCATAGCTCTCTGTGTATTAATGCGTCCCCGTCATCGATCAACGTATCGTGTAGCTGTGGACATATAAGTAAACTAGTTGGTATGGAGAAATTAGCCAGAGGGAATTCCAAGTCCAAAGATTTGCGTGATCTCGACGAGAGAACGCAATGAATAGTTGAGCTGTGCGCGACGAAGGGAAAAACGAAATTCGTGAATGTCTGGAAAGGGAGATTTCGAATCGAATTTCGTGGATGATTTTGATAGCAATCGATTATTCTGTAATAATCATGCGGATTATGAGTTCACAGTTTTTTTTTAAATCGTACGCGAATTTGTCGACGACTCAATCACTGAGCATTCATCGAGCCAATAAAATACTTGAACAAATGTTCTCTACGTGCGTTCTCCGATCGTACAGACCATATCGAAATATATCACTCCCAAGCTTCGGATCAACGACTCATGACTATTCTCGTCTCGTTGTGTTTATTATCACTCAATGGGGGAAAAGGAGAATAAAAAGCAGCCCATAAATTACACAGTTAATCGTTTTGGGCGATAAACTTGATGCGGAATCCTCGCGATCGACAATGACAGTTCCAAGCATCCCAGCAGTATTACGAGAGGTTTCTTTTCGTTCCTATACAGAAAATAGAAAATGATGAATTTCGTTGTTTCATCGTTAGATTCTTCAGAGACTTTTGTTCTCGTCATATTACGGTTCTTCAGAATTTCTCGTTTCATCTCCATTCGAGGAATAATTCTTTACGTCGGTGAATCATCGATCTTGACTTTTCACTTGGTCAACATCGTTTTAACAAAATCCAAGTTTTTTTTATCGAAATTATTGAACCGAATGAAAAGAGGACGAAATTTTTGTAAAAACGGTGCAAACGACGACGAACCGAGATCGAAAAGAAAATTGATCGTCGTTTTTTTTTAATTTGTTAGGTTTTTAAGCGGAGGACTGTTTATTTCGTTGTCGTTCGTGTGTGTGTGTGTTTGGAGGACGGGTGGTTTTTGTACAGTTTCTCGGGATCTTGGACCCCGGCGTGGCAACGCCGCGGGGCTTGCCCCGGATAGAGTTTGCCGTAGCAAGAACGTACAGTGTGTATAGTGTTGTGTGATGAAGAAGAAGAAGAAGAAGACGGTTCTTCTCGGGCGTCTCGATGAACGCTGTTGGTTGGTTATGGCGCTCGATGAGACTCAAGCGTCCAAGAGAGACAGAACGACAAGGAAAAAAAAAACGACGAGAGTTTCTGTGTCCGAGGGAAGAGAATTCTGACACGATGGGGAAGGGACGAAAAGCAGAAGAGAGAGGGAACGAATCTGAGACGAGGACAACACGATCTTCTTGCTTTGTTGTGAAAACGAACGTCGCAGGGAACGAAGAGAAAGAGAGAGAGAGAGAGTGAGAGAAAACGTTACAGTAATTTGAAGCTGGGACTCAAAACTTCCCCTCTTCTCTTTTTCCTTCGTTTCTTCTTCCTTCGCATCTTCTCGAGCTACTGTTCACCTCGTACTCATCTTTCTTGTAACAAACACACGCGCAAAACATTCGAGATTTCTCGCACAGCAAATTCGAAATTTTTCGTCTTTCAGCTTCTCGCTTTTTTGCTCTCTCTCTCTCTCTCTCTCTCTCGCTTACATCGTCCGTCCTTTCGCAGCGGGACATCGAAGCCTGCTCTCCCCAATCTCGTGCTCGCATTCTTCGGACCTTGACTAGCAGACTTCTTTTTATTTTTCGACACCCTTCAGAGTCTGGGAAGAAAAAGTTTACTCGCTCATTATTTCTGCTCTTCTCCAAACAACGTTCTTCATCCAGATTCGTTGTTGTTGTTGTTTTTTTTCATTGAATTTCGTTTCTACGACTTTGTACGAACGGATTGACACCAGTTTTACACATGGGTATAAAAGACCCCCGGGCATCTTGATCCAAGTCGTCGAGTCGTTCTATTCCGACACAAAAAACTCTCGACTCGGTTAATTATCGCCAACGCACGGACGAAATCCTCAGAAATACTCATTCCGCAGGCGTTCACGCGTTCAGAATTCAAAATATTTCGAAAACTCGCTTCTCGTCATCTCCGGACGAAAAGGCATAGAGATTGAAATCCCTGAAGCCTCGAGGAGCTCCAAGTATTTTTCATTCCCTCTGCATTCTGATTTTGAGAATTTTTTAATTTTTATGGCTAAGGGTTCGAGTTCGTGCTTTGGGTGCAAATGATTCGGATAGGGGTTAGCGATGTCCCTCATGAGAAACTGAGCACGAACGCTGTTGGTTTCAACGAAAACGACAGAGCAAGAGGACGCTCCTGTCTATCGACACACCCGCATCTGGTAAACCGGGCTTTCCTCCTTAACGTTTTCTTTCGGCATATTATGTTGCCTTCTCGAGGATGCTGCAGCATCTCGACAGGCTTGAAACAAAAGACACTCAGGTCACTTCCCTCCATCTCCTTCTTCTTTGTCGTATTCCTTTTTTTTTTCTTTCTCTTTTCTCGAAAAGTTTCAATTTTCAACGCTGATGCATTGAAAACGAGAGACTGTCGAAAATACTCGATGTCTCTCTGGCTCACCCCTATGGAGCTGGCGACATATCCACAGCATATGGGCTGGCGACGATACAAAATAATCGTCAGTCGATAAAAAATATTCATTTCTCTCGGCCCCATACAAACAAATAGAATTCAAAGTCCTTGAGCTTCGGAGGATCGAGCATTTTCATTACCCATTGTCAGAGAACGTGTCCAAACTGGGGAACGAAACATTTTTTTAATGGAAATAAAAAATTCACTGCATTTGACGAAAAAAAATCAAGATTCCCCTTGAGATTTCGGAAACGTTTTTCCATCTTTTTTCTCCACAGCAGAATGCAGGTCTTGACTGTAAAAACAACGAAAGTTTTTTGTATCTTTTGTGCGATGTTGAGACGCGTCGAAAAATGTCTCTTAACTTTTCGTCTTTTTCCCGGAAAATGTACACTTGACATTCGGATCGAGTGTGCTACGGTATTACCGATTTCTACAAAGATACGGAAATTATACGCTACCATGTATAGATATATAAAGATTTGAGTAATGGGGGAAAGCGTGGCGGTCACCCAAGTAGCCATAAACGAAGCAGGCAAAAAATTGGTCATTTCGTCCTTTTGGCTCTTTTTCCTCTCGAGCATATTCGGACGTTGGTATTATCCTAACAGATCTTGTTTCACGTCAACGCTCCTTTTTATTCCATTCCTCTTGGCTCTTCTCGTTTTCGTCGCTCTTTGTCATGTCGCCAGTGCTTAAATTTTTCGTTGTAAACAGCAACTTGACTCGAAGGACGTAGAGATTTTTCTTTCTCTGCTCTGACGTTAAAGCTTCTGGGCTGACTCTCATCAACTTTCTCCCACGTGGACCTGGCGGAAATGGAGAATGCTACCTTGACGAAAAGCCAGCAAACTTCCAGCCCTTGTATTTCTTTGCCCTCGCCAATGCGAACCATTGAAACTCTGTTCGATGAACCTGACGACCCTCTCAAAAATAAAAAATTTAAAAATAACATCTCGCTCGGCGTTTACATGTTGTTTTGCAAACACTTTTGATCGACGTAAAAACGTCGATTTTCGAGAGTACTACAAACTCCCTACCTATGGTTTGTGATTTCTAAATCCACTGAAAAGAAAATTTTGTTGCATACGTTCGACTAAACTTTTTTGAATAATCACAAAAATTTTGTCATTCGAATCATAAATTTCGCTGACGGCTCCGTTAGAAATAAAAAATATTGTCAAAATTACGAAAGTTTTGAAATGATCCCAAATTATTTAGTTTACCGTGTTGAACAAAATATCGACGTTTTTTGACAAAATTTAATTTTCAGCGTAGAATATTTCTTGCTGCAATGACAACATTTTTGGGATTTAAAAAAAAAAAACGACCCGGAGATATTGGCCCTCGATATATTTCACTGGTTTCATCCCGCAGTAACCCTCGTGGATACCTTTACAGCTGACTGTATCACGAAAATCTCGAAAAACTTTGCGCGTCGCTCCTGAAAAAACTTGTGATACTTCTCGAGCCCTTCGAAATTCGAATATCTTGGGAATTCGGATTTTGACGTGTTTTCCATGAACCAACCATATTTCCCATAAATCAGACCATATTTAACGTTATTTATTTCGGTAAAGTAATGATCTTGACTGGGTCACGGGATTAACTAAAACTAATAATTCATTTTTGCATATCGACGACACCGACAAAATACCTGAAGATCTAAACTTGTTGGATCAACGAAATCTGTAGTCACCAAATTTTTCTAGAGTCGATTTTTTCGTTGACGTTAATTGATGCGTTAACAAAATTTCGTTTATTAGTTGGTTAAATTTTGTTGACTCTGCAAATTTACTTTCTCTGTGAACGTCGACGAATTTTTGGAGACGAATTTAGATCGAGGTTCACGATAATTCAATAATATCTTCTGGTATGTTGCGACAGATTTTCATTCGTTGGAAAACTTGGACGGAAAAGAGCAATGGACGATATAATATTTATTTTGTTCGAGAAAAATGAAATTTTAAGGGGATGACAAAATAGATCGTCAACAGGATTACCTGCTCCGAGAGATTCATTTAAAAGTTAGTGTACCCACAGGTTTCGTACATATATATATTGAGAATGATGGAAAAAGGCTCGTATGGGTAAAAATGGTTGAGGGTCGACGCAGGTGAAGGTTCGAACCAGTCTCGGTGCTAGGGTGCCCAGTCACCGAGACCCTTTAACCCTCCCATTTATCTAAATATTTCATGCGTTCCATTATACGTAACTGCGTTATGGTTGCTAAACATCCCCAACATTTATCCCATGAATTTGCTTCGTTAACGTATTTTTTCATTCATCCAGACGATGTTCGATGTTTTCATGTTTTCATCAATGCCAAATAAATGGTTGATTTCGGAAACGGTTGATTCTCAAATATTTTGTTTAATCGGATTTCGGTCGTATCAATAATTATTGTCTGGTCGATTCGAAGTATTTTTATCACTCATTTCTCGTTGTGAGAGTTCTTTATCAAATATTTATATGATCCTCGTGTTATCTGCGTTGTTTGTTGTCATTCTTCACATTTAATATACGCGCGCCATCTCGCTAGTTAATTAATAGTTACGATTAATTAACCGCCGGCGAGCTTCTCCATTTTGACACGATGGTGTTTCGTATTTGTGGGCGAATCGTGGGGAGTCCGAAGAAAGTTGTTCGTACACGTAACTTTGAATTTGTCGCCATTTTTTATTGGCACTTGAGAGTTCCAGCAGCAAGCGTTTCGATGAAACGAAAATAATTATTGATCGGTTTTCAAACGATCAATGTGCCCGGAAGGGAAATCGATAGGTTTTTGAAGAAAAAGATATTTCCTTCGTAGTTGCGCTTATTTTCAGCTTGATCTCAATTTTTTTAAGTGCGTTTGCTCCCCTTATTCCCTCAGGCTCAATAATAAGTGGCTGAGAGATATAAATCTCGAATAGAAATAAGCGAGGGGTTCGCAGGTGAAAAATCCGGCCACACAGTAGGGGTGCCTAATACCCTCGGATTTTTAGCCCCGATTTTACACACCTAGCAGGTTGACGACTCGGGGGGTCGAAATACACGAACAATCGAATTTCTTACCAACCTTTTTGGCAATTGACTTTGCCACTGTCAGACCTCACAATGCCCAATCTATCTAAACAGATAAATACACTCGTACACAAAATAGGAAGCAACAAAATGTGACTCGATCTATTTATTTTGAGAGATCCGATCGATCAAGGCTCTGTACAGATATCAAAACATTTCCAAGGGTCTACTTTCTTTTTCGAAATGTCTTATTTATTCTTCTGGCACTTCCTGCTCTTGCCTCAAACATTTTCAGTCAATAAATCCGTTTTTCGAACCTATACAAACGAATTCGATGTTTTCTCGATGATTTTTCCTTCTCAAATTTCAGAAATATTCATTTCAATCTCGAACCATTATTTTGAAATATCAAAATGCATCGTTTACCAATTTATTCAGTTGATAATTGATTTTTGGTTCAGATTTTTCCGTAAGGCTCGTTTCAACGCCGAAGAATGGCGTTTCTCTCGCGGACGATAATCATTATATTTTTTCTGAGACGCAAGCATTTCGAATGTCATCGGATTTTAATCAAAACCTCGTCATCGATAAACACTCGTCCAGAGAATCATATAAATTCGTATCGATCCATATAAACCGAGATACACATAAGGTAATTGAGAGATTAGATTGGTCGGAGATAATTGGCGGTAGTGTCGATCGATAGTCAGTCTCTGCGACTTGAACTAGTTGCGAATAAATGTAAAGAGTTTTTTTTACTTGTTCTTATATAATTCGAGGTTTTTTTCTTAACGATCGATGCTTATCTATCGATTTCAAATTACGATAAACAAGATGGCAATGAATACAAAAATATTGGCATGTTCCGAAACCTAATCGCGCCGAAAGTCTTCTGCGGCGAGTGAACGGGCGAGACGCTAAATGTACGAGTAATTTCACGTCGACCCCAATAACCGCGTATCCCTGTTGAAAACGCCTGATAATGATATTGCGCTACTGCGGAAACTCGGGGTATTCCAATTTGTTTATTATTTTTATTTTATCGTATTTCCGAATCCCGATTTCTGTTGAATACTTCGTTTTCGCATTTGATGAATAAGCCTTTCTGCTTTTCTCTCGCTGTCATATTTCTCATTAAATTTCTAGTCAAGAAAATGTAGCTTGAAAATTAATTTTAAGGATTTCCATTTTTTCGACTACGAGGATTTCTCGATCGTAGTCTCGCTCCGTTGCAATGAATCGCATCGACAGTTGCCGATGGAAAACCGTGACTGTTGTTAAAATTAATTCAAAAGTTTTTGTGTTCATATTGTTCGACCGGGGAACGAAACTATTTGATTTTTCGTCAAAACACTCAAATTCATCGATGGGAAATCATCTCCTGCTTTTCTCTCGGAATAACCGGAGAAATACCGTAAAGTAAATAGCGGTGCACACTGGAGAACGAGAATAAACACTCGGGTGTCTAAAACAGAGTCAGGAAAAGTTCTTTTTAGTATTTTGTGCTCGCAGTTGGTAGTGACAAATGGGAAATAAAATAAAAAATGGAAAATCTCCAGTCACATGTTTGAAAAATTCAAGGTCGCTTTTGCCTTTGTGTCCCGAGTTTGCTCAGGTGCAATTTGATATTTCGTAATTACACGATGCTCAAGGAACTCGAGGAAAAATTTAAATTCTAAATGTATTAGTTTAATCGCGTCAGTTTGGCGATTGAGCAAACTTGACAGCAAACTTTGACTGTTCGATGCAACTGGGAAAAATAATAAAAATAAGAAAATTAATGATTTATTTGCATTTTTTTTGTGGATCAACGTTTTGGAATTTTGATTTGACCTCCGTCAAGTCTGCGACGTTCGAGAAGAACTTGATGCTCCATATATTCTTGGTGGTCAAAGTTTTTCCCAGGATGTTGAACGAGGTAACCAGCATCCGTGGGATATATCGATTGCCCCATCCAAGTTTTATACCTCAAACCTCTTGTATGCATCGCTGCAATATTCATCGAACAGACTATAGATATATAAATACATGTGCACGTGATCCACACGAAGGATCTGAAGGAAAAGATGAAGAGAGGAGAAAGAGTGAAAGAGAGACTGAAAGATTCTGGTGTTTTTTTGAAGCCGTGTGAAGGACTCTCGCCCAAGTTGGCGGTCCCTTCTCGTCTCGCGAGAACTGCACTTTTACACCTACCATCTGTCGTTCAACTACCATCATCTCTCCGATCGGGAGCCCTGGGTAACACGATCCTTCTCGAAGCCCGTGGGCTCCTGAAAACTCCCTTCACTCAATCTTTCTCTTTTATTCTCTTTCTTTCTCTCTCTCTCTCTCTCGTCCTCTACGTGTATTTTACTCCTTTTTCATGCGTGAGTATCGGAGACGTGCACATTTAGATTATATACATGGAGCATATATAATATAGTCGATCCCCCGGACAAAGTTTCTCGTCACGAGATCGACGAACGTATCGAACAGAACTCGGCTCTCTTTTCGTTCTGGCGAAAGATCCTTCCCTTTTTTTTTTTTCATTACTTCGGAACCACAAATCAGGGACGAAGAAGCCCTCAAACTTTCTTCCAGATTGAATGATGGAATCATTTTTATTCGTAGTGTTAGTTTTTGTCTCTGCAAAATTCATTTTTTTCAAAAAGTCTACAGTTTTTTATTTCTATTTTATTTCCATTACAATTTTTTGATTCGCCAAAGTTTTAATCGGAGGCAATCAGCAAAACGCCCTCTTTTATCAAGTCGTACAGTTTCATGAGATAAATTGACTCTTTTTTACGATTGTATAGAAAAAATTAAACATTTACAATTTTTTTTTTTGAATTATCGTGTTTTTTCTGATGCTAATGTCTTTTCAGAAGATATGGATATCGAATCCTTGTACGATTACGTAGACGAGGAACAAGATTTTTATGATGAAAGTCCTGGAAGCAGAAAAGGCTACCCAATCGACCACAGAGCTCTCAAGGTAAGTTTTTTATTTAAAAAAAATTTTTTTTAAGCTCATTGTCGCTTTTAATTTTCCATGGTCAAGGCCATTGATTAAAAATTCAGGACCGCTGTCCTGTTTGTGAATAAGAAAACATTCATGCAAAGACACAATCTCCATCAACCGTATGAATTTGAACAACGTATACTCTCATTTTCACGATGATTAAACGATTGAGGGGCTGTAATGGCTCGAGTTTAGATCCAGTTTAATTCATTGAAACAAAAGTGCACCGGGCTCGAAACGGGTGTCTCGACCCGAACGAATTCAATTACAAACAAACGTCAGTTAGAACGAGGCTGCTGGTAATAAAGAGTGAAAGAGTTTCACAGCCACGAAATAATTGAATAAAGTATATACTCGAGTATGGGGCAAAGCGTTCATCCTTTAGCCAGCCTGGTGAAGTGTTATTTGGTCGTTTCAAAAATTCAAATAACACATGTGATTGTTGTTTCTTTTATAAATACAAACGTAAACGTTGCAACTACTTTGTTAATTTTACTGAAGCGCTTGCTTATCGATCGATCTATTTTGTGGATGAAAAATATTTAACAAAACTGTACAGCCACAGGTTGGTTAACCGATCACCTTTTTGCTTGGAAAATCGTCTCTCGATTTGTCCGTGAACCAGACACCGTTGCTTTACTCTTGTCCACACATGGGTACGCATCTTCCCTTGCCATTTAAAGCACATCTCGCGTTATGTACTCCAGACTGGCTACAAAACCTGCCACAGACTCCGCGTTACTCCAGAACCGTTCGTATCTTTTCTCACTGGAGTTACGAGAACGACGTCGTACGACGTGGGATCTCATTCAAGACGAATTGCCTTTAACGGCATTAATTTTTCATTTTCGGAGGCTACGTTTTTTGCCCGAAAAACTGCATTCAACGTTTCGGGAACTCGTAACGTTGGAAAAAATTGGTTTTACAGTCGTTACGTGACTCGAAACACTTTCCTTTCTGTGTCGTCAATTCTTAGAGCTTTTGCTAAATTTTTCTTTGATTTGATCAACGGACTATTGTTTCTGGACGAATCTTCCAGTGGGGATTTCGAATTGGAGAAAGTTATGGGGAACGAATATTTCTCTTACATCCTCATTTTTCGAATAAAAATGTGAAAGATTATGAAATTTTTCGAAAGACGAAAGAGCCTTTCGAACTTTGTTAAATGGTCGAGAGAGTGAGTCAAGCGAGATGGGTGTTTCCTCGGTCCCTTGAGCAGCTCTTGGTTCATGAATGAACGTAAAACCGGCACTCTTCTCTCGCACTCACTCGTTTGGACAATTCTTCGCTTGCTTGTTCTCTCCCCCGTCTTCTTTTTGCCCCTCACCCCTCCACCGCTTCTCTCGACGCCTTGTTCCTTTTCATCGTTCTCTTTCAGCTTTCTTCTCCATCTTTATCTGCCTCACTCAATTACTACAGAGAGTCTGTTGAGCCTCTACTCTCTCCTGTCTCTCCCCCTATTCCTCCGTCTCTTCTCATCCCTTTCCCCTCATTTTCGTAATTCCCCCTCCTCTCCTTCTCTCTCTCTCTTTCTCAGTCAAAGAGAACCCATGGAATCTTTTCTCTCGTCTTCCCCACCTTCGTACGTATTCACGCTCTGTGTTAACTCACAATCGGCCGTAGTACCGGCCCCATGCTTATAGGAACATCCAAGAACACCCGACGGGCTCAACCATGAAGCAAAGTCTTCTCTGATCTGCCGCAACTTTGAATCGCACAGTCATTGGCAACGCGACGTAAAAATTCATTCGTCATATTGTGCATTTTTCAATCACTTAATCGTTCATTACCAATTTGCTTCTGCGTCGGGATACGTCCTGCTAATGAAATCACTCATTCGTCCTTCATAAAGGTTCCTGTTCAATCGAATTATGCTGAAAAGTCGTTTGCAGCCATTTTTTGGAAGGTCCTCCCATTTTCTACCTTATTTTTTATCAGATTTTACATTAAACTGTAACTTTGTTACTTTGGAAATTCAAATTTTAAGCAAATCTGTTGAAAAAGAGAAACAAAACTCTGTTTAGTTTGACTATTTTTGGTTGTTTAAATATTATGCCACAGCTGGAATTTGAATAGCAGTAAATGATCGAAAAAGTGCCAATAACTGTGGCGATTAGTTCGATGGTTGTGTCGTCGGTTCGTCGAGCAAACGCCCCGGACACCCACTCTTCCTCCTCCTTTGCTCTCTCCCTCTCTCTCTCTCCTGAAAACTCCTATAAGCTGCACTGTGTATACTAACACACGCAAACATAAATATATTCGTACGTCTCACCGTGTTCTCGGGTATTATGGCATATAGAGCTACCGGTCACGCATTCACGGCTCACGCACTTTCGTACGCGTCCCTGAACGTTTCCCTTCAATCGTGCTCTTTCATACCAACACATTGCTCTCGCGTGTACATCGTTTTAACTGAGACTCTTCATCCATACGCCTATAAACATATATATATATCGTATCATTACGAAACTCTGCACGAACGATCGAAGCAAATTTATCCTCAGCCCTGCGCGAGAGCAATAACATTTTACCAATTTCTTATTTTCTACTATATACATTTGTATTCCGAATTACGTCGCTCAGTCTTTCAGAGATTCTCAAAAGAAATTTTTTTTATTGATACTTCGTTAATAAATTTATTCAAACGTCAAAATTAATTGGTAGAGAAACTGAGTTTTGCAAATATTTCTGATGACAAACGAAGGAGCAGCGCATTTTTCTGGGGACTTTCTCCTTGCGAAACTTTTCGGAAACAAAAAATTTTTCATGGAGACAATTTTTTTTTTTTTTTTGCAATTCGAAACACAGGAAAGGGATTACCAAAATTTTTGGGAGGTACGGAAAGCGTTGAAGGGAACTCACGTGTAGGTTAGGGTTGCTGCGCGTTCGTTGATTTGGTTCGTGTGGCCAACACTTCCGAAAGGGTTGCTATTTTTGGATTTAGAGAGTGTTCATTGCACGTCGTTTTACTGCTGGCCTTATGTTTTCTGCTTAATATTTCTTGCGGCAAAATAGCCATCGTGTAATTTAGAAACTCCAGCAAAACGGCCAAGAACCTTTTTCGCCATGATGGAGAGCAGGACGATGAATTTTAATCTATTGTCCGCGATTCTCCAATGAAAATACTGAAATTTCTATTTCTAACGTTTCGCTAAAAAAAAAAAGTATTTTTTATGGTTTACATGAGAAATACAACGATTGAATATAATTTTTTTCAAGTTTTTGGAGCGACACGACAAAAATATCGTACACCTTCGTGGCAACGAGATGTACGTTAGCACGAGAGGTCACAGTAGGGCTCACCCTTTAAACGTTCACATCCCAAATGTCCCTGCTAACAGGAAGTCAAAAAGTACGAGAGCCCAAAACGCGTATCCCGTCCGGTAGGAAACTTTTTTTTTAGAGTCTCTTCCTATCCGTTGATGAGGATAAAAATGTAATTTACCTCGTGGGGTATATCCGGTTCGAGCAAACGTGGAGTTTTGAACTTGAAGCTCGGCTCCTCGGTAAACGTTCGTTTGCCACTTGATTTATTTTTCTTCGTCCCTTCCTTCAATGACTCTGAAAAATCTCACTCGCATAATCGATCGCTAAGACTCCTCGAGCGTTGTTATTAAGAGATTTTTAGGAACTCTCGTCTCTCGAGACTTAAATGTGGGAGAATCGACGCGAAATACTCGTGTGGGAAAATATCCAAGGGAGAAAAAGACCCCACGCTGCGGTACTTGGTTGAGTCTGGAAGGAGAATCACTCCAAAGAAGAAACGAAGGAGTGCTGCTCGCAGGAAGAGAAAAAAATCGATGAAAATACGAGAGAAAATTGTCTATGCAGAGAGGGCAAAGGGCTCGGCCTTTTCAGCGTCTAATTAAGGGCTGTCTGCTACAATTATCCGTGATCATAAAAAATGCATCCTGAGATAAATCCTCGAGGATTGATCGCGTGCAAATACCTTCGCTTGCCAATTCTTCAGTCTATTCATTGAAACGACTATCAATGCATATATCGAGCTCTCGTATTTTCATTCAACTTTTCGTTTCTTCCATTCATTTCCTTCACTTCTATTTTTTCTTACATTTCATTCGAATCCCGAAATCAAAATTTGTAAATTTCGTTGGATGCTACGATTCAGCTGAATTTTATTTTCCCTCCGATTTATTTTGAGAGTTACATCGGATCGGTAATGAAATTTTTCTCAAAGCACTGGAGTCCATCGACAAAATTGTATGCAGTTTTTTATAAACACAAAAAATTCAATGTCGTTTAATATTTTTCAATGTCGTTTCAATGACTCAAATTCGTTGTCAATGACGCTGTGACTTTTGGATAATTATATTTGGGGAATATCTCCTCCACGGGCAGCTGGTCTCGTTCTTTGGTTTTTAAATACCAAGAGCCGGTCACTTGAGAGCCTGGGAACTTGCAGAAAGAAATAAAGTTGCCCGCGTGTCTGAGTAAGACGGAGAAAAAGGATCGCGAGTGCTGTATATGGCCGAGTTGTCACATGCAGGAACTGCTCTTGTGTGCACACACTGCCGCGAGACTGCGGTACTACGGTGGAGAGAACTTGGGCTCCGATGCATCGAGATCGGCCCAGAAAACTGACCGGTCGTCTGTGGCCATCCAACGACAACCGGAAGTCCTCTTTTGGGAACTCATCGTTAAACGAACCTTCCCAACACTGACGCAACGGTCTCTTGCTTCTCATTTTCTATCCCCTCCTTCGTTCATGTTCCAACTTATAGCCTCGGCTTTTCCTTTCAAGATCAGTTACCTCTTGGAATCCATTTGCAAATAATCCTCACTTGACCATAACAATCGCACGTTTACTCAACTCTCATCCACACTTTTTGACCGCTTGCTTTATGGACCACACAATCGATGAGAAAATATTTTTCGACACTCTGCCCAATTTATTCAAATAGTTTTTCTACACAAAAATAATTACAACATTAATTTCACGATCGTTTCAACTACAAATCTGATTGCCTGTAAAGAAAATATTGAATTTGGACAATTCCTTGTGCCAATCTGTTTCTGGAATTTTCATGACTTGAGGATCAATACAAATGAAATTTTAATTGGGAAAGACGCTGAACCAGATTCTACAAATGTGAGTTCGCGTCAATTCGTCAATTATATCGACGTTTATGTCTTCACCGTTTTCCTGTTCTTGCTCACGGGCCATACGACTTTTCATTGACAGAACCGCAATTAGCACTTTGTTCTTAGGCCACAAGGCAAATTCGTCGATAAGTTCGAGGTTTAGAAATCGAGCTCTGCTACGCCAAGCGCGTGAGAGGAAGAGAGGGAAAGGGAATTATACAGAGAGAGGGAGACATGAATGAACGGTAACGAGAACCACGTGTCGTCGATGTTAGCCAATAATCGAACTATTTTATTCTTTATTTTGGCTAATTTTTGTTATTGATTTTCTCAGTTATTCAATTCTCAAATGAGTTTTTCGTCGCAGTGTTACTTCCGTGAAATTAAATTCCTAGCTCACTGAATATTTTATGAATTATTGAAAAACGGAGAGATTCATGCACGTGGAAGCCTCATTAACTTTGTAAAGACGATTTTATGGCCAAAAATACCACGAGATCGATAACTGCCCGGTCATTCGTGAGAACACGTAATAAAATGAGACTCAAGATCTCTGAGGTTCATTCTCTAGTATAATCTTTCAATAATTTTCCTTACGTTTTTTTTTTCGTTTTTCTTTTTTTATCTCGATTGTTTTATTCATTCTTTTTCATTTCTCTCTCTCGGTCGTTCTTTTTCTCGAACGATTCGCAGCATAAAATCTTTTTTTTCGTCAACACTATCAGGAATTCTCTTGGGAAATCGATTCCATAGAAAAGGAATAAGAGTAATTGCACTGATGATAAATATGAATAATGTCGGGCGTGAGTAATCGAGTGAAAAATTGTAGCAAGACGCTCGATTTTTCACTCCCACCGAAATGCTTTGAATTTATAGATTTGCCGATTAAGGACGTTGGCTACACACAACAACGTTGCCGTGTTAAAAGCATAGGAAAATTCGAAATTATTAGAATTTAATAAAATTTGGTGAGTATATTCTTTAGTATTAAATATTAATATACAAATTTTTAAAGATTTTTCTTCTACATAGTTTTTGATTAATTGAACACTAGAGTTTACATGCATAAGCATAGGATTCCGATATATATAGGTATATCTTTTGCATATTGTAAACTCCAATTATTCGACAACTATGTAGACGAAAAATTTGAAAAAAATTGTGTCATCGTATTTGATGCTAAAGAATGTTATCACCAAATTTGATTAAATTCTTATCATATTGTCGTATGTAGCCAACCTCCTTAACACAGTGGCTCAATTTTGAACAGGGTTCATTCTGCAATGTTAACGATACTGTGAAAATTGATTTGTCAACCCTCCGTTTTGTTGCCTCTCCGCCTTGGCTAACTAATCGATCGGTGAAACATTGCAACGCGCTTGTAAGATTGAATGCACGAGGTACGTCTTATATCGAGGCTACCACTTGCCATAAAAGGCTCGACTCCGAGAGTCAGAAATATTTATCTCCTATGTGCATTGGGTGTTAGGTGTGTTCCACTCGATCGAACGCTACAGATGTGCGTTGTCGTAATTTTGAACTGTACACAAATATCCCGTTAGTCGTTTTTCTTCATTTGACAAAAAAAATGATCGATAATTGCCACGAAAATGGATCGATGTTTTTGTTTATTTTTCGATTTCATTGTCAAAAAGTCTACGAAGATTTAACATTTTTACACTTTTTTTTTTGTATTATAAATGCGACGAATCGTATTAGAAGTTTTAATGATATCTGGTGCGAAATTTAATCGAGTGAATAGAGTTTCGTATCCCGGTAAATATTTCGTCTTCCGGCAGTTTGCAATAATTCTTTGGTTCTTTTTTTACATCGCTTAATGTTATTGTCGCAAGTCGAGCGTGTTTATCATTCGATTATCGACTATTAAGTTATAGACAGCTTTCGATAGCCGGATGGCTTGAGCTGTGCTCGATGCATTTGCCCGATATCGAATATTTCGATGCCGCAATGATGCTTTACCAGTGAAATATGCACTTATGATATAAATATCGTTACATGTCCAAGGCTTCGCACGAAATTCCTACGTGTTTTTTGATATAACTCAATTTGATAAATCTCATCATGGAAAGTAACCATTTCCTGTGGGGTTTTCGTCGACAATATTTATGACTTCGAAATTGTGTTTACACTGCACGTGAATCCTGTAATGGCGGAAATCACCAGGAAAGAATTGATCGCTTGCCAATCGAATGCACTTTGAATCTGTTCATGCGGGTGAAGAAATTTGTAAATATTAAGTTTGTCAAATTTTTTGTATACGACAGAGGATTCCTGCCTGAGCAAGCATCAAGGAACTGGTATCATCTTTAGGGCTTCATATCCTTGGTCACTCGCTTGTATACCTACGATCGTCGATAAAATCAGAAGACCGTGAGGCTAAAACGAGGGGGCTATGCACAGCATGTGCATGCACGCAGTCGACACTGTGTTGCTGTCTCGTTCTCGGACACATTAGGGCATTAAGTATTCAGGAACGTTCGCGACGCCTCGTCGTTCATGTTTATAAATGTACCGGGTGTTTCACTGGCGATGTTGATGCCTGTAAGATTGACTGGAGGGTCAAGTTTCGAATTGAAAAGTCTCATGCCGCTATTCGATTTATTTCTCTGTTAAAAATCTCGCACGGGAATATTTCTAATTTTTCTTGCGACTAAAGTATTGGAGATAGAGAATCGGCGACAAGACCTTTTTCATAGGAAATTTTGCGCTCTACAAAATCGATGTCTTGCATTTTTTTCCTATCTCTAACGCTTTGGCCAGTAGAACTCGTCAAAGTACTTGGTCGTCATAAACGAGACAAATCCCTCAAGAAAATTGGACTTTTCGACTCGAAAATGAATCGTTGAACCAAGTTTACCAATACAACCTTCCATCATGGACACCCTGTATGGTTTTGAAGGAATACAAACATGCATATGTGTCTCCTGTATATAAATTACATATAAATGCATACTACTTTGCCGCATAAATCCTGCAGGATACATCGATGATCGTCTATATGGAAAAGCAAAAAACGGCACATTTTCCAATACCTGTAGTGTTGGCTCCCTTTCTCCACCTTTCCCCACTAGATTAGCCATATATGGCAAGCATGCGCGACAAAATAATGATAATAAATCGTCAATAGCACAATGGAAAATATTTATTGTTGTCCTTTAGGACAACGCAGTCACGTCCAAGCGATCGACCAAGAATATTTCACGTTTTCTTTTCCCGAGCCTTAAAATATCGAAACTAAATACAACCATATGGCTGGCTACACGAAGGAATAAAACTATTTACGTAAATATATAATATTAGAGATCGATGAGCTTAACGACGATGCTGATTTTTACATTTCTCTCACACTCGCCTTTTCACTTTGTTACGATTTTTTCGTTTTTCCTTCATGAAACCATCATTTTGACGTGTTTCCACTTTTTCGTCTAGCTCTCGAAATTCCCACCAAAATGACTGAGTAAAAATCAATGAACAAATATATTTTTCTTACGTTTTAACGATCGCAGCTTCGCACAATGTCTTTTTGGGATTTGATTCGTCATTCGTGTGTATTATTAATTATATTTATAAATTTCGCCCCTCGTACTAACAGAAGAGATTGAGTAAATGCACTGGCATTGTATTTCTTACTGAGCAGCAACGTAACGAGCATGAAGAATATGTGCACACACATATTACACAGTTATGTGTATACCCATGTGTTTATTATTTGTAGTAAAATAGCGTTGAACGAGACTCTCTCGTTAGGAGACAAAAGCTTGTAACTTGCGCTATGATATTGTTCAAGTTAATTTAGTTTCATGCCACGCACACTTGTACGTTTGTTTCTTCACTCTATTATTCTCTTGGAAGTTGACGTCGTCGCGAACCTGAGTTCAAAGACTTTATTACAAAATGTATAAAGGTCTGCTCGTATATGTCGTTAATTGCGTGTTATACATGCGGAATGTTCTGACTATGCTTAATATGTTACAACTATTTATATATATGTTTATTAAACGTTCTGGAACGACTCTCGTTTCCTCACTTGCTAGAAAAATCCTCGTCATTCATTTCCGTTTGAGCGAGAGTGATTTTACGTCCAATAATCGACCATCCACCGTGTCAATTGTACGTGAAATCTATTTGTCCATGGCGGTCCATTGTCCAATTTTCACACTGCTCAATAATTTTTTTTCTTCATTATCAAATCAAACCCTGATGGACAACGATGTCATTGCGAGCTCCGGAGTCATCGTGGCGACTCGGAAATGAAAAATTTCATTTTTTTTCGAGTGGCATTTTGGTTTTTATTCGGTTTCGATAATGTTTGCTCAACTCTTCGATCGCTGGTTTATTTTTAACCGAATCTTACCGTTATTCGCGCGTTTTGTTCGTACGGAATTGCTTTTTTCTGATATCACATCGCACGCGTGGATTCTATGGGTAATCTGATTTGGAACTTTCTCGAAAAGCCTGCCAGCGCGTGGGTGAATAGCGCAGATGAGAGTAGAGGTTCAAACTAGCAACAGCATATATATGTGAGGAAGGGCATAATGTGAAATCGAAATCTCGTCAACTGGCCATGATTCGAAGTGAATTCAATTTTTAATAGGATTTGAAATATTGGACGGTATGATTGAAAAAATCGGAGGATCCTTCGCCGTTCAATTAGATTATTCGCTGCTTCTGTTTTTAACATTATTATGGCGACGCTCATACATCGATCGTATCATAATTATCGCGTTAGGAGAATTAATAAGGAACATACGAACGATTGACCGAAAGAACAGAGAAACGAGGAGAGGAAAAAGATCGGAGAGGAGAAAAGAGATGATGCTAGTTAGACTGAACGTCGCCCACGCATCGTTGGGAAGAGCACACGTGTTGTTGACCGATAAGATATACACGAATGACGAATAATGAGAAGAGAGAGAAGTCGAGATGGAAAAAATATTTCTGCATTGAAACGATGGAAAGCCAATTCGTTACATTTATCATATTTACATTTGTTCTGTATCGTATTCCAATCGTTTATTTTATTTTTAGATTGTTTTGAGATTCCTCCACGTTCCTGGTTGCTCGACCAGGGGGGACCGAGCACTTCTTCGTAACGAAAGTCTCTTGTATCTTGATTCCAGTCTCTCGCTCTTTCGTACCATCGTTCGCGACCTAATCGCGGCTCATATTTCGGCATTTTTTCTTTGCGTGTGTCCACGTGAAAGAATCAATAATTTTTCTTTCTTTTTATATGGATTATTCGGAATGAACAAATCCAAAAATATGAACGGAATAAAACTTCCGCTCGTGTCACCGATCGCTGGATACATGATTATGGAAGATTTTTAATTAAGCACGAATTATACAGGCCCGGCAGAAATTACGTCGAGCTAAGATTAATCCTTTAAAGAGAGTAGGTCACCAAGACTGGAATATCAATAATGAAACGAAATTAATAAATGAGATTAATCAATGATTGGGAAATTACGAAAAATTAAATAACGATTAATCAGAAAAATGATTTTGTTATCACGATATGTTGAGGAAATCGCAGTTTGAAATAACGACCAGCAAACTCGTGTGCCTTGTTGGACAAATCTAACCTTCTCGTAATCATCATTTCGACATTGTTTCGCCTGCTAGCGTCCGATAGACGTTTTGACCCAATGAACTCGCAACATTGATCGAACTTTGTTAGCTACTCATTCGTTACTGACGATTTGTTACAATCTCTTTCGCTGCCTCCGCCTTCTTCTTCTTCTTCTGCTTCTTACTTATCGTATACGCGTGAGAAATTGATGATCGCGTTCAGGAAAGAAGACACGGGGCGAGGTCGTATGGAAAAATGATACGTTTGGTACGTAGCTTTATCGCCTCGGAGAATCGATGCTCGCTAAACAGCAGGTTTCGTTGTCGACGTCGAGAGCAAACGAGAGAGAGAGAGAGCGAGCTCTCGTCATTAAGAGAAATGGAACGAGAGAGATTACTCTCTTATCTCAGCTCGTTCATTTATATATGAACGAATAATCGCCGTTACCTCGAAACGACTATGGGGAGGAGGAAACTCTTTCATTCCGTATATCCACCTCTAGCCTCCCCTTTCCCCCTCTCTCTCTCTCTCTCTCTCTCTCTCTCTCTCTCTCTATATCTTTCCGTCTCTCTCGTGGTAACAGTGAGATCGTTGTTCGAGGAAACGCTTGAGGACTCTATTTGATTAACCCCGACGTTTGAAACGATCGATCATATTATTCGCACTCTTACATTTCACTCTCGATATTGTACATTAAACATATTTGCTACGTGTGTACTTTATAAAAATTTAACTTATTCTACGTCACGTGCAAATATTTCTAATGTGTCAACTTATATTACAGTCAAGTGTATATATACGTGTACAATCTCGAACGATGTGAAATTCCGAACGGTCTGGCGATAAGGCGAACTCGATGTAGAAATACTTCTTCAGGGATATTTGTTTCTCAAGCCAGAATGAATTTATTTATAAGTTTCGTTGGTTTCTCATCGATTTTCTCATTATGCGATTCGACTTTTGGCAAATGTTGAAATTTTTGTTTTTTAAGTATGAAAAATGATTTTCTTGGATCGAAATGTTTTTATATATTTTATCAATGGGAAATCAAGAGGCTAATAGTGGAAGTTGAATTAAGAAAAATGAAATACTTTTTTCTTTTTATTGACGGGGCGAGGGTGGAAGTTGTTGAAACCCTATGAAAGTGACTCGTATCGCTTTTAATTCCCCACCGCATAATAAGCCTTGTCTCCAAGTTGCAACCACACGCGCATATGTGTGCGCGGTGGTGGAGAAATAGGGAGGGCAGTGCATCGTCGTCTGCAACGAGAGTCGGGCTCTCGGGTTGCGTCACTTGGCCGCGTCGGCTCGAACGCGTTCATTCAGAGAGTTGTGCTCTCGCCGCATCAAGGTCAAGCGGTCGCGTCTCTTCCTCCGTTCTTTCTCGTCTTCCCCGCGCAACGTCCCATTCATTCCTTTTGCCAACTCTACTCTACACCACCACTACCAACAACCTTCGACTCCACCTTCTCTTCTTCGTGTTTCTCGTCCCCGCTCTTTCTTCCTTTCTCTCTCTTTCTCTCCCTCCCGCTCTCTCTCTCTCTCTCTCTCTCTCTCTCTCTCTCTCTCTCTCTCTCTCTCTCGGTCTCTTGTCCTCGACCACTTCTTCGTGTCTCGACAACGGATCAACGTACAAATCATGAACCACGAGAACGACGATCGACAGTCGTTCAAGTCCTCGAACAAATCGCCTTGAACTTGACATTGAACTCGCGGAATTACGTAAAACACCGATTCACAGTGATTCACTAAATAAAGCAAGAAATTTCGATTCAGTTTCTTATTCACTCGACATTTCTTTCCCAACTGATCGCGAACAACGACCCTGCTGAAGGAGTAATTCGAAAATGTTGCTGTCGTCATGGAAATCAATTGTCCTTGGTCTCTCTTGATCGTCAATCATAAATGCGATTTGATAAATAAACTGAGTGAGAAAGGAGACTCAAGTTCGAAGATGAATTTTTCGATATTTACACCCGAGATTGACTTTATAGAGCTCTATCGTGTCGTTAATGAAGAAGCTGCCTTTCTAATGGGCAATTTTAAATTATCCTGATATCCGGAATGCGACGAGACTCGGGCCAAGTTGTTTGAATCTCTTGAAATTTTTACACAACCTCCTGAAAACGGAAACGTCGCCATTGCAATAAAAAAATGAGCGCTCACGCCTTTGCTTATTAGTTTTTTTTTTTTTCTTCAGCTTCGGAGGGTCTGAAAAGATGTCTTCTTTGTCTACCTTCACGTTTACTCCTTTTGGAGACTTTTTTTCACGTTACGACTCGGGCTCAAACCGCAGCGTCGATTTATCTCGAGTTCTCAGTAGTTGTGAAAAAAAAATTATACACCAGTCGTTTTTTTAATTCTTTATTCTCTTTCTCACCATTTATTTCTGCCCCCCTTTCGAGTCCGGCCAAATTCACTTTAAACGATCGCCAAAAGACTCGAGATGTGGCGATATAAAATTCAACCCCCAAACTCGCCCTTCTCTTTTCCTCGTATTTCTACTCATTTGTACCCCGCAACTGTGTGTTATCCTCCGCAGCCTCTTCTCCCTCCTTTCTCTTCGCTCTATACTCACTCCTTTTTCTTTCACGTTCGTTGTACTTGGAATCGTCGATTGTGTCTGACACGTTTTCTTCTTTCTTTCTCGCCCTTCCCCCCCCCCCCCCCCTCACACTCCCTCCCTATTCCTTTCTTCGTTTTTTCTTCAGAAAGTTTATGGTTCATTCATGCTTTCTGCTGAGCCAAGTATGTGCAGTCGATACCGATCACCAACTCGGCGTTTCTTCAACGGTCTGTCCTCTCGAACAACTCGATGCTACACTGATCAGTTACGAACTCAACAGACTATCGTATTTACTACAAATAAATGGGGCACTTGACGCCAAATCGGCAACAAACGGTTCACGTCATTTTTCAGCAAGTTATAAAGAAATTTAAAAAACTGCAGATGCTGTTGAAATTTGATTTCATTCATTAGCTTGTTCGTTATGAATTTACTAATAAAGAAAAATGTCTTGGAAATGAAAAAAAGGAAAATTAAAACACTGGCTGATTTTCACCGGAATTCTTCGTGCCCGATCATTCTTGAAATTGAAAGAACGAGGATACATATTACGTGTTACGAAGCGAATGACGTATTGAACGTCGTACGTAGAGATTTAATGAGAAATAAAAAAGTTGAACAATATTTTCTTTTTTCCTCATTCACCAATTTACGGATAAGTCGTATTATTTCATTATGTCGCGAAAGAGATAAATTATATCTCCTTGAGCGTGGCTCGGCAATCGCAAGAGACTAAAAGTGGAAAAAAAATTGATACAAACTCGCGGTGCAATGTCAACGATAATTGAGATAATGTGTTGAACGAAATTAGTCGTTTGTACACGCGATCGTGAACTTTGCATCGAACGACTTGTCTCTTTTTTTTTTCGGAATTATCGGCGATACATGCACAGCGAAAGCCGAAGTTTCGGTTTCTTTTGTTATGTTTATGAAGCTGAATTGTGATTTGAATGTAAACTCGAGATAAAGCCCGTAAAATCGATGCGAATTATCGAGACTAATATTTTTCAATTTGTGTTTTATGTTAAATAAATTTATCGTGTTTTTTTTTTAGCGCGATGCCAGAGGTTCTTCCAGCATATTGGGTGGATGTGGCAGTCTCAGTGGTGGAGGTGTGATGATGATGATGGCGAAATATATGAAGCAGGAATTGGCTTCGGACGCGGAAGAGGAAGGCTTAGTGCCAACCCTTCCCGGGCGTTTCACTTCCATGAGGAAAGTTCCATCCCTTTCGGACCTCTCCGATCCTGACAGCTCCCTGGGTAAGTGCCTCATTTTCTCAGATTCATTTTTCATTAATAATTGTGGAGCTCGCATCGTTGGAATTGTAACGAAAATACTTTTCGCTCCTTTCGAATTCCATTCCTCCGATTACCACGGATTTTTTTTACTCTGTGGGTCATATTGACCCGAAATATTGTGTGGCTCTGGTTGGGAAGAATGAAAAAGTCGTTAACTTTGAATTATCACGGTTATTTTTCGACTTTCATAGAAAAGTAGAAACAACTTGTATTTCTTTTGCAATGTTGATTGAAAATCGATAGAAATTATGTCACGCGAACGATACATTGCGATGGGATCAAGATCCTGGCTTTTCAATACGTATCTGCGCCAATGGATCAGAAGTTAAGGTCATTCCACTCGACCATTTTAAATTTTTTACTCCACAATACGAAATACGACGTACTTTTGTTTTTTCACATGATATATTTAATCAATAACGGCTGGCTACACAGAAACACACGAATTGCGAGGAAAAAATGTGTGGCAATCGGTCCTTTTGTTAAAAAATCGAACTTCGCTCTCTTTCTCGCCTTCTCCTTGAATTTGAAACTGAGCAGACAATATTGACAGGTATAAAACGAATATAGACGAAACTGAAATTGGCGTCTTATCATGGGCAATATAATTTTAGTTTGAGAGACAGAATTGAATTTTTTTTTGTCGGGCTTATTTCGTGTCACCATCTGCGAGAGAAATATGTTTATTTTTTTCGCCTCTATATGTGATTGTGTTGAACTACCGTCGAACTAAAAAAACGTCGTAATTGTATCGTTCGACTCTGTCAGCGCAAACGGACCCGATATGCTCGAAATACGAAGTCAAAGACGAAACCAAAATGTGCGCCGTTCTGCGCCTCCAGACAGCAGTGCTCGTAAAGACAGTTTTCTTTCGGAAGCTTCACTTTTCACTTTTCGTCTCATCAGACGATTTCTCTCGTGGGATCTTTGCGATATTTCGTGCTGTTACAAACCAACACGACACGCTTTTATTGCGTATGAGGAAATTTTTCGTTAACCGAACTGCGCTTCGCTTTTTTTTATTGTGTCAGCACACGATGTAATTTAATGGACTCTCGGAGCCTTGAACAGAATTTTTAGAAGATGCGGAAAATATGTTGATATTATTCGAGTCTCAACTTTTCAGCCACGCGCTGAACGTCATTTCGAACGTAATTTTTGTATGTTTCTTTTTTCACGACCAATTAAAATCTTATCAACTAACGTATTTTGTTCTTATGACAAAAAAAAATTTCAATTCGATATTTACTGAGTTAAACGGCTTGCAAAAATTTTCATTTTTGCCGAACGGATTTTTTTTCATCTGTTCATTTTTCATTGAAACGCTGTACGTTCGGTTGTGCTCGTTACACACGCGTTTGCTGTCTCTGTAGCTCTCCGACCTGCCTGCCGGTGGAGCGATAGCTTTTCATATCCAAATTTAGATCTTTCTTGAAACTCGTCCAAAATTGTTGAAAATACGCGTGCTCTGGCGGTTAGAATATTCAGTTTGAGGCAAGAAGATGAATACAAAATTTTTATAAAATTCTTCCTCGTGATTGAACCAAAAGTTTCCACTTATTTCTCATTTTTTACTGGTCAAACGAAATTATCACGCAGATCCGAGAAAAAAATGTTGGAATAGCGTCTCGACGTTTTTTCTCAAATCGCACTAAATAGAAAAGAAAAATTTTTCATACGGAATTTCAAATCAAAGAATTTGAAAGAATTTCAAAGAATTTTTCTAGTTTTTTCGATTCTAATTACCGAATAAATGATTGTCAATTGAACCGAAAAAATGGAGTTGCTTCCGAAATATGCGTGGAGAATTGACAGAAAGAAAATCCCGCCATCTCAGATCGTAGTTGGCAAAAAGAAGCGATACACGAGAATAATGCTCGCGAGAATGTAGTCGTGATATTGCCAAGGCGCTCATTAATAATCTCGCGAAAGATCCGCGAGGTGCACGGAGGGGCTCCGGAAATTTGTCACGACGAGAAGGAACTTGACTCGCAAGATTGAATATATGTTGCGCCTCCGTAACGAAATTCCGCGTGTGTGTGTTAATGAAAATAGTCAAGATTGGCGTAAACGCGCGAGAAGCTAAAAGGCGCATGTACGTATCTCTAAAGTCTCGTCCGTTCATGCTGAATCGGCTACCGAGAGCCATAACCCATGTAAAGTCGTATATAGGTCCATTCAGGCCCATTGTGTTACAGTACCACGCGTCCATTCTCTCGTAACCGTGGAAGATTGGAACGAGAGAGCGTCGAGTGTGTAACGAGTAAGTGCGGCGTGTTTTTTAACGAGCGAGACGCACACGGGACAGTCACGTTACTCGCACACACATTATTCTCACTAATCTCGATATATTAAGTACACACATGTGTGTCTCATGTGTTCTACGAATACTTGGGAACAAAAGGGCATCGACGATTCGTAAGTTTACTAAGTAACGACACTCGATTCAGACGCTTTGCTTCTCAGATATTTTCGTATATATAATAATAGCTGGACGAAGTATATGTCTCGGTGTATATGAGCGGTGAACCAGCTCGGGCTTCGAGAGCACGATCAAAATATAGCGAGAATTTACGAATTGGATAATCAGCAGCATCCTCATTAAGGCCCCCCACTGAACGCCCCCGCCTTCCCTTCTTTCCTTTGCTTTCTGTATAGCTATGTATGTGCTTTTGTACAGATATGTGTGTACGTATGTACTTTTGTGCATATATATATGTGTCTAGCTGTATGTTGATACACGTATTAGTCAGAGAGCCAGACTCTTTCGCAGATAACTATATGTCTTCGTTTCTGCTTGATCGTGCTGTGTGGGTCGCCGATTCTACGTGACAATCTAGTTTAACTGTCAAACTCAGAAGCACTGACTGTCCAGCCACCAATCACGAATCTCGAACCTTGTGGGTTTATGTTTCTTTTTTCTCGAAATTCACCAAAAAAAACGTCAGTTTTTAAGGAGGCTGGCGATATGGAGGAGCATAGGAAAATTCGAAATTATTAGAATTTAATGAAATTTGGTGAGTATATTCTTTAGTATTAAACATTAATATACAAATTTTTTAAGATTTTTCTTCTACATAGTTTTCGAGTTTTTGAACACTAGAGTTTACATGCATAAGCATAGGATTCAGATATATATAGGTATATATTTTGCATATTGTAAACTCTAATTATTCGACAACTATGTAGACGAAAAATTTGAAAATAATTGTATCATCGTATTTGATGCTAAAGAATTTTATCACCAAATTTTATTGAATTCTTATCATATTGTCGTATGTTGCCAACCTCCTTAACGAAATTTCTCAACTAGGGCTTTCAATCGTCAGGAAGGAGTTAAAATATTTTTATATTTTTATGAAAACGAAGGTTAAGATCCGAATGAAGTTTTTTCCATTAGTCTCAATTGCCTTGGAGCTGCTGCACAGCTTTTCATTTTTGAGATGTCCACGCGGAATTGAAAGATTTTCTTTTCCGAGAGTACAAATTCTCGTTTCGACAAAATTTGTTTTTTTTTTTTGTAAATTAATAATTGCCATGCATATTGAACAAGTTATCGATGCGATTGTTAGGGAATACGAGAAAGGGAACGACGATGAACTCTCATGGTCGTTTTACGTCTCCCTTTTTTTACTCTCCCTCGAGAAACACTTCGCGCGAGGGCTGTCCCGCCGTCACGGAAGGGTTGAGGCTGCATCCTGTGTATCTCTCTGGTGTGCGTGTTTTACGCTTTTACCCGTCGCGTTAACAAAACAATGAAAGACCGAGTAGAAACAACGAGAATCGAACGGCCTCACGAAATCTCTGTTCTTAATTCGCTTGCATCTTCATTTCCCCCAAGATTTTTCTGTGCCCACAAGAGAACATGCATTTTAGCGAACCCCAAAAATATTTCGATTGGCGTTGTTGTTTTTTTCGCATTTTTCGAATGCAACTAATTTTTGGACGGTCCAACTTTCCCTCAACACTCGTCTGCATAATTTTAATTCGTTAGACTACGAGGTTTTTCTTGTTTTACTCCATTTTACGAGGCTCGAGGATACTTAGTTTTCGAAAATAAGGATCCGACTTATATTTCGCGTATGGTAATGTGTACGGAGCTCGATTGAAGTTGGCGCAAGCAGTGTACGTTAAGAAAAGAACCACATCCGGTCTGTGTCTTTTGACGAAGAGCGACGCAACTATACGTACGCCACAGCCGTATGGTGCGTGTTTCGCGTGTCAGTGAGAAAAAAATCTGTTGCTCCCTTCTTCTTTACGGAGTACGAAAAAAATGGAGCATCGACGACAACCCCATTCTTTTCATCTCTCCTCTCGTCCCCCCCATCCCTTTTGCTCTTTATTTTTATTCATCCTTGCCTTTTTCTCGCAGCAACAAAACTCTTCCAATGAAGTAAAAACCATTGGGGGACATGAAATCCTTCGTTTCGTACATCTTTTTCCTTTTTTAATGTTTGAAATGGCTGGAATTTGCTTGCTCGAGTGACGCACGTAAAATTTTCTCAGCTTTTTATTTTTCGTGCTACACTCCTCAAGGTTGTTTCTCGTTTTATACATTATGTATATTGAAATATATTTATTAGCCGTCGACAAAGAGATCGAGACGTTAAACTCTCGGTTTAACGCACTCGCACGATATCGCCACACGCGTGCTCGTATATAATTCATTTTTTATCTCACTACGTTTATGTTCGTATATCAAAACTGTAAGGGATGCTGTGCTCGTAATTTTTCGAATTCTCACTTTTCCTCGCGCATCGTTTGCGCGAACAAATCCAAAGAGATTTGAATATTCACTTAAATAAATCTTGTGGCAAATGACTGTAAACGACGAGAGTAAAAAATTTTTTTAAAATATCCGCTTTAACTATTTCGTTGCTTGACTGCAAGTAAAAAAAAAAAATTTGATCACACATTCAAATGTTTGAAACTGTTGTGAAAAGACCTCGGTCTGTTTTGTATTTTTTTCAATAACCGACAGTAGTCTAATCGAGGAAAATCATTGCAAATATTTAATCAAACCATCTGTTGTTTATTTTATTTTTCATTTTTTGACGAGAATAAGGAAAAAAATTGTGTTACATTTTTCGTTGAAATAATTGTTGATTTTGCTGTCAGAATTATTATTCTTTCGATCAAACGGGCATAGAAGGAAATTCTAGAAAATACATTTATGTACATAAAAATAATACTGTACGGAGACGAGAGAAAGAAACGGAGAAAAAGGCGTCCTTACTGTGCTGCAGTTTGCGAATCAAGTTCGTCATCTAGAACGCGACGTTTATAGTTTCCGTAAAACCGATAAATGCAACGGCTTCGACTGCTGTTTCTAACCGAGTCTATTGAATTATTCAATTTTCTATTTATCCGACGTGGACACTAAAGTTCGCGAATGTACGTCCTAATTTCAGGAAAATTTACGATGCTTTTCAATCAGCAATGTGAAAAAAAAAATTCACAAAAAATTCATTGGGTAAAATTTGATTTCGAACACAGAAAATAGAATTCAATATTTTTGTTGATTCAATGATTTAACCTGTTTTTTTAGACGAATTTTATTTTTCCTCGTTCCATGCCGTTTTGCAAGACATATTTATTTCGGCGTAGAAAAAAAAACGTGTCTTTAATATCCGTTAATTGATAAGGTATCATGTGAAAACTCAGAGACGTTACTCAATATTTGTATTCGAAACGTCACGTCGCAAACGTCGCCAATAATTTTTCATTTCTTACATCATATATTTCGCCCTGAATCATCCTGTATACAGATCATATATATGCGTGTGTGTATGCATGTATGCGTGTTTATGTGGACGATGGCAATTGTTACGCGATCCCCGACGATAGGCTGTCCCCAAGCACCTCTGCGATGACAACGACACTTTAACGCCGCACACGGTTCAACGCCAGTAGCCGGGGAATGTTTTATGTAAATTCTCCATTGTTCAAGACGAATAGTACGACATTGACGTAGGCCAAAACAAATTTGTTTCTAACACGAACGTCTAGTGTTTTTTTTTTTCTTGTCGTCGTCTTCTTTTTATTTCACTCTTTCCTCCTTTATGCGTGGAGCGATTAATGTCTGTCGCGGTGTCCCAGTACAAGAAAATCGTACGTAGCCTCCTTGGCTCTTTATCCAACGAATTTTCTTGTCAAGATTCTCACTATTTGCTTTCGATTGCTAAGAAAAACAGAGACTTAACCTTCTAAACATTCAATCCTTCTACTTGTTCTATTTTGATATCCATTTTTTTTTCTTCATATTGATTAAAATAAATCGTTGCATTATTGATAATCACAGCCACACCGTTTTGCATAATTAATCGGAATATTTTATTCATTTACTTATTCGGAGAAAAATCAATTCTCGTGCTTTTTTTGATTTTTCGTTTTTTTTTTTTTTTTTTTTTTGGTTCTCCCGTTCTCGGTGATCGATGTTTCTCGTTTTCAAGAGAGACATCGATGGGGGACTCGACAATCACCACATCGGTTAACCACACCTCTACCACAGAGGATCGTCGCTAACATTTTGTTTTGTTATTCCGAGAAGCTATTTCTTCGATTCCTTTTCCTCTCTAATCGATATATATCTATATATATATTCAAGCTATGAGAAAGAGCAAAAAACTTGGATATATATGTGTATAAAAATATATATACAGAAGGAGTGTAGAATTTATTCCAAGCAAACGAGTACCGGATGAACGCGCACGCAGAGAATTCTCGTCTTAAGGCGACTTTGCTGTCCCTGTCTCTCTCCCTCTCTCTCTCTCTCTTTCTCTTTCTCTCCGTCTTTTACGTGCCCTGAGTTTATTACGAAGGGCTACTCGTAACAGAGGCTCCAAAGCATCGATGCCATGGCCTGTCAACCGAGAGAATTTTATTTCTACTTACCACTTTTTATCGATGTTCCCTCGTGAACCTTTCTATAGACCGTACGTTTTTCTATGGAACACCTCACACGGTCTTTCTTTAGCTTCGAGGCACGTGTTGATGTTTACTCGGAGATTTACAGTGTCTGAAATTATCCTCCTTAACTTATTTTTCAATAGAAATCTCATTTGCATTGAAAAATCCTCGACTTTGGCGACAATTGCTTGAAATTAATTGTTTTGAAATTCCATTTATTACTCTTTATTGCGAGATATCGATTCACGTGGGTTTTGGCGTTACAATATTTCGAACTATATACATAATCGAGACGAAAATTTACTGTTGTCTTATCGTTACAATAACGCAATCGTGACCAAAGGACACGGTTCTCAATCTTTTAAAAAATTTTAATAATAATAATAAGAGCGAAAAGAGTCTCGTCGACAGTGTCTTGGAACTGCTCCTCTGCTCTGGCACTGTCAGGACATCGTTCGAAAACAGGGAAAGACAACGAAGGAGCGATACGGGGCAAGAGAGAGTGAGAGAGTAAGAAAAAAAGCAGAGCGAGTGGGTTTTGTGTATGTGTATGCAGTTAAAAGCAGAAGCAGCAAGGTGGCCGGCACATTGCGTGAAATGTGTAACCGCAGCTGTGCGTGGGGTTGTTCTCATCTCGTGATGCATGTGTGAGAGTTTCTATGCACCGGCGCTCGGTTCTCGTGCATGGCGAAAGGTTAAAATCTCTCGGTTCGATATACTGTCTATATATACGTTGATTTTTGAACAAGAGCACCGGTTCAAGTTCCGACCAACAAAATATCGACCCCGAGTGGGAAAATATGCTTGCCTTGCATCCCAAATCTTTGGATTCTCACTGGACCTCAAATTTTGAGAGAAAACATGGAGAAAAAAAAGGACGAGAATTCTCACGATCTTTTTTAACCGAAAAATCTCTCTGGCACTTTCGCGGTTTCTCTTTCTTGTGCTTCGTGTATGCACAAACTCCCAATGCACACAGACCTCCGCTTCTCCCACACATGGCTCTATATTTTACTGTTTTTTACACGGACACGTATATTTAGAGTGCGAGAATGACAAGAGACAGAGAGAGAAAGAAATGAAATGAAACTACAGAGTCCCAAGTCAACAATTCCGAAAAATCCAAACATCGATGCAATTATTCTGTGACGGTTTTTAAATCATTGTTTACAGTAAATCAAAATTATGTATTCGCCTAAACACATTTATTTAAATTTATTCTTGACCGATAGTGATATGTCCATTTTGATATTTTTTGTAGCTCGGAACGTGCAACGTTAGAACATGAAAAAAAAAATGTTAAAAATTCTTCGATAATGACACAAATGCCAATAAGTTCGATCGCGAGACAGAAATAAACGAAGTTTCATGAAACAAGTAAAATTTCTATGGAAACGCTTCGCAGATAATTTTCTGTGGGTTAGTGTTTTTTATCTTAAAATTTCATCGAAACACTTAGGAGTTTTGTGATAAAAATGAAACGAACATGAAACAAAAACGTTCTTCCATTTTTTGTTACTCGATTTTTGGGGATTGTTCAATGCAGTTATGTCAAAAATCGGTTTCAACGTTAACGATTTATCGTTTTGAGTCTATGATTCAAATTTTTTGTTTCCCCTTTTGGTGTTTTGGTTTTTACGGTTAAAAAAATAGAGTTTCAAAGCACAAGTTGGATACAGAGATCGCGGTGGGTTCTGTACAAAAGTCTCTCATAAATCATACTGTTTCTAAAACACAACGCCAGATGCCCCCGCCTGTTTTCGGCCGGGACCAACGACAGACGCCCTCGGATGTGTTTTTCTTTTCGTTTCGTTTCTTTTTTTCTTCCTTCCTCACGCGGAATCTCATTAAAGTGTATATGATGGCGCGTAACATTGTGACAATCTTTTTCAAAGGCGAGGCTCCAACGATACTTTTGAATTTTTGTTTTTTTTTTTTTTTTGTTTTTTTTTTCACAATGAACCACCTTGGTCTGGGACTTTCCACACGCGTTAACTTGGAATCTCGAGATAAAAGATCAAGTTCATCGATGTTTGGGGTTTCCAGCGAGTTTCTCGCAGCAAAAATGATTATTTCTCAAATCTTAAATCCTACTTTGTGTCAATATCAGTGCCGATAAAAATACTCTATCGTTTCTCACTTTTTCTCTTATCGCGAATAAATTCTTTATCGTTTATTTATTTTCCGTACATTTTTGATACGACGCTGTGCATTACACTCTTATGGGTTTGATCTGGATCTCGCGGTATATTCACATTCGGCGATGATATATTCTTATTCGAACAACCCGTGCCATGGAGCTCTGTCTCCCTTCGTCAAGCTTATTTTGCTTCTTTCTCGGTCTCGCGTTGTAACGATGCCTCTGCCTCTTGTGAATCATTCATGAAGCGTCGAGAGCTCCGAGTTATTTGAGGAACAACGAGATAGGACCAGTAAGACGGCCGTATAGGAAAGCTGTTTTCAACTGGTGAACGAGGGTTCTCGTGTCTCTCTCTCGTCGCTCTCTTCCTCCCACTATCCTCGATACTCTGACAAAAATAGAATATATCCAACGATCGAGAAATTCCTGAAATATCGACCGAGAGACATCGAGGGAGCGAGATTAAGATAAAAAATTATCGTAAAATTTCTCATCGGTCGGTAATTTACCCGCTTGACGATCGGCCGGCTCCGAAGTTCTGCCGATCGGCGGCGCCACCAGTTGAAAGTCTCGATCCTTACGATCTCTCTCGAGCCGATTAAGCAGTTTCCTTAGAAACTGCGCAGCTTTTTTTTTACTGCTATTCGCAGTAAAAAAAAATGATTTTTCGATCCTGCACTATAAATTTTTAATCACATGCGTTATTCGAACAACGAAATTGCACAATTTGTTTTTTTTTTCCTTTTTCACTCGCACTCGCAGCTCCGATCCGCACACTTGCCTCATTGACCTCGTTATACGCGGACGAGCTCTCGTAGATTATTGTGCAAAGAGCACAAAAACTTTAGAGAGTCAAAGAAAGGAAGACCGAATGAGAGATTCGACGAGATAGATGCAAAAAAACATAAACAAAGAACACGCTGAAAGAAGAAACATGAAAGGATCGGTTTTAATTAATGCGATTTCATTCATAAAATTGCAACAATTCAGTCCGATCAAATTGTATGTAATTCGAATCGTGTGTATGCATTTGTAACGTCGACATGTGTGCACGTTTCATCATGTTCGTCGACTCGGTTTATAACCCGCAGTGTATCATACATTTTTCATGCAATCCTCGACTCCCATACACACACGTTGACAGCACACAATTTTGCGCCATTCACACAAGACGTTTCGCAAAGTAAACAATTGCGTGGTGCACTTTCGCGCTAGAATTATTCGCAATGATCGTACAGATAATTTTAAATAAAATGATGAAGAAAAAAAAAACGAAACAAACGACTTCACTATCATGAATCATCGCCCAGAGAGAGAGAGAGAGAGAGGGACAGACTCTCGTTTTCTATCCGGTCTGTGTCATAGTTTGCTGAATTATATTCACTTGGTATTACCAACTAAATGACCGTTACTTAATTAGCTTAATTTACTCGAGTCCTCACTGGCTCGTTGCTTTTTGTTCTTTTTTTTTCTCTCGTATCGACATTGTTCGAGTCTCAGCATCAGCGATTTTGAAATAAGGTCAAAGGTCGTGGACTCTGCAAGAGAATCGATGATTAATCGTTTCAGTCAAATTCTTCATTGATTTCATTCAAAGTCTTGATTGTGTGCTGATATTTTTTTGAAGTTAGAATTTGAGGAATCCCGGAGTTTTGAACATGGAAATAGACTCGATTTTCGTTTATTCGAATTTCTTAAAAATTTCTATCGCAATGGTAAATAATAAATATGGAACGAAACCCTTGAGTCACGCAACTTGAAAGTGCGAATGTGGCGACAAGGTATCGTGTCAGAATTACGTGTTCATGGACTAGGCTCTGACCACCTATCGCGGGAGAAACCATATAAACGTCATCGCAGAGGGAGCAAGGGGGTGAAAAAAAAAAAACAGGAGACGGATTGTGAGAGAGAAATACATGGCGTAGAGTCGAAGGAACAGGTACAGCAACAGGTTGTGCGTGACGTCACCGTGGCGCCACGCGACTCGACCCGGCAATTCACTCGACGGTTTCATTCATGAACGAGCAACGTACCAGGGATCGAGAGGGCGTCGAGAGTAAGAAAGAAAGAAATAACGAAAGGGAGGACGGAGAGAATGGACGCGGGTGGACCAGAAACCATCGTACGATTCTTTCCATTCTCTCCCACCTTTTTTTTCTCTCTTCTACACTCAGCTTCTCAAGGTTTTTTTTTTTCTTTATACATTTATTTTCTTAAAATACTCATTCACCCTGTTTTTCTGCTTTTTATTCTCACGCTCTTTTCTCGCACGGGTTGTCGATCATCGAGAGGGCACCGTTCGCTCAAATATCCCTCGCGACCGGTTCTCTTCTCGCGAAATTTCAGCTCTCGATGCACCGCAATCGTGTCCAATTTTTTTTACCGCTCGCTCGGTTATTATTTTGAAGTTTTTTCGAATCCTCTGTGTCAATAACGACGACAAGATTTTTTTTTTTTTGTATTTTGAGCTTCCACCCGCACGGCTGCTTGGACTTGACTCACGTTTTGACGAATATCAATTAGCATGCCGATTCTCTAATCAAGTTTGTCCGAAATTCAACGATCCCATAATTGATTCATTCGATAGTAACGATTGATGGAAAATAAGATAAATATTTCCACTTTGGTTCGTTGGCTCGTTGGCTCGTTCGCGTCCTTAGCGGTAAGCAGTATATTTTCAGCGTATGATAGCACGATCGATCAAGGTACTCGATGTGCACGATTACAAAATGTAAAAAGAAGGAGGGAACGAGATAAAAAAAATATCTTACTTTCTGTATTCATTTGCGCGGGAGCTCAGATTATCGATAAACGAACAAACGATCGTGTATTTCATAATGAGGCATAGCGTAATAACAACGAGATCATAAAGTGTAATGAGAAAATTAATTCTTCAAAGAAATTAGGTCATTAAGATAAACCGAAGACGAAGCGGCCTGATTTATTCGGCTATTAATTTATAAATTCAAGAAGATTGGAATGTGCGTTCGATCAAGTACGTTCAATCAATTAAAGTCACCGCATTAAAAATGCCTGGTAGTATTTTTCGACGCGTTGGCTCGCTTCGAAAAAGAGTGAAAAAATGGCGCCACTAATTCAGCGTGACCCCAAGATTTCGGAACCGTTGCTTCGAAAATAATAAGCGAAATGATGAAAAAATAAAAAAGCAAAAAAACAACGAACTATCGATTTAATTCGCGGTGAAATTTTTTTTTTTTTTCTCCGTGCTTTTGTATTTTTCGCTTACGCTCGTATACGTCTGGTCATCCCTCGAGGGTATAATAGACGCTCGATGTAGCGTTACCTTTCTGGCGCGCTCACCTCTTATTCTCTCTCGCTTCGTTTTTAACCCCCTTCCTCTTGTCCCTTCATCTCTTTCCTCCCTCTTAAGATATTTCTCTCTTTCGCGATCCCCTCCACTTTTGCTAGATCCGCTGGCCACGCGAGTTCATTCATGAGATCGTGGGAACGAGCCTCTCGATTCGCCCTTCCCTCTTCCCAACTCTCCATCCTTTCCTCACTCCTCTCTCTCTCTCTCTCTCTCTCTCTCTCTCTCTCTCTCTCTCTACAGTCCTTCTCGTCTTTCTCTACATCATTTCGCTCGCCCATTCTCCCTTTTCACTCTTTCTTTCTCTCTCTCGCAGCTTCTTGTGCACGAGAAACAAGTTGCTCGACCAGCTTCTCCTCTCCTATGCATACATGTATGTCTATATTTACCCGTATATACATTTACTACTCATTATATGTTTATATCGTCTTGGCGCACACCTAAACTCCCTTTGCCGCCCGCTTTACCTGCCGCCGTCTCGCAGAACTCTCTTTTACCACCTCGCTTCAACATTTTCCAATGCCCCACTCCTTCCCTTCCGAGCCACACGCTCCCGCGACTGGTACAGTAGCTGCAACAAGTTATTACATCACATGCACCGATCCTGTCGCCCGGAAATGCTCTGTGCACCGTCAATCGTTTGCGATTTAAAGAAAAAAAAAAAAATGAAACCTTCGAATCTCGCAAGAAAATCGCTCAATGAAATATTTGCAATTCATTCTATCAACACTCCCGCTGATTTGTGGTAACCTGTGGGCCGGAAATGGCGGCCGATTATATCATTAGACTCGAAAGCGATAAGACTCGATAAAATCGCGGGACGTTAATCGAACCTTGGCATGTGACGAGATTCGCCAAAGTCTCGACAATTTATTGCAGTTATTTCTGAATGCTGATAGAGAAATTTATTCTAACCTGGAAAAGGCGGTTAATAAGATAAAAATAAAATCAGTTTCCGCGGTACGTGACAAAAACAATCGTGATGATAAAAAAATAAAATAAAAAAAAACAAAAAAAAATAATGGAATCTTCGTTATTTACTGCGATCGTACGAGTGGAAAAAAAAAATGGTTAATTTATCGCAATGGTGTTTCATGCTCGGCTAACTTTTGCCGGGAGTTATACACGACGACCTCAAAGATCGCGGCGTGGCCGCAGCTTCAGCACCAGCAGCTACACAGCGGTGAGCTCCGCGGAGACATAATTGCGGCTCGTAATCATGAGCCTCTGTTGCTGGACCGCGGTGTATAAGCCTCGGGGGGAGGGCTGCCCTCGAGGCTTAAGCGGCTAACCTCCTTCCATCTCTTTTTCTCCCACCCCTGTTTCTCCCCTCCAATTGATTCCACCACAAAATGCGTGTATTTCGTGATTTCTCTGGTTCTCTCCAGCTTCTCGTTGCTGCTCCTTACGCTGCTCTCGAACCTCTTTTGCCTCGAGCTTTTATGCTCCATCTAGATGCTCCCAGACAGACGGACGTAAATTGTATTATTTTTTATTTAACATACGTCCTTTCTCGATCAACAAGCTTTACATGTGTATGGACGTTTGAAAGATGCATCAGACACGCGTTATTGCTCCCGGTGCAGCATGCAGCAACGGATAGCATCGAACGTGCAGGCAAGCAACAACAAAAATCGTTTCAATGAGAATCTTGGGGATGAGGAAACCCTCTGTGGTGTTCTAGCTTTAATAAACTTGCGCGCGGCAGCGAAAAGAGAAAGATAGATATAAAGGAAGGGAGAGAGAAAGACAAAACGATCGTTTTTACGGCTCAACGTTTATGCATCGTTTCGAGGGCTCTTAAAAGCGTAACCCTTCCTGCCTTCGCTTTAGACATATAATATTCCTTGCGTAGGATTATAGGCAGCTTTCCACTAATAATATTACTGTATACATTATATATATCTCTTGGACTTGAGTGTTGCCCTCCCGCCTCGATAACGCAGGGATTAGACGTCTATTAGCGTTGTTTATGCCAAGCACCTTGCGGAGTCCACGTTCCTTTTTCTCCAAGAAGAAGAAGAAGATGATCGAAAGAGAAAAAACAAGGATCCCTACTTTTATTTCCTAGCAACAACTCGTATTATTCTCTTCTACCGGAATTAATTCTTTGAGCACCCCGCGCGAGACTCATCGTTATTACGTAAAATGAGAGAGCGAGAGAGAGCGTTATATAAAGACCACTGCTTCGCCAAGATATGGCAGAACCGCCGTACCAAACCGACCTTTTCAAAGCCTCGTAGAAAAATATGTGCCCCGGCTGTTTTTTACCCTTAGATTTTTATTGCGCATCCACGCCAAGTGGCCAATAAGCGACCATTCAAAAAATCATTATTATCAATTTCAACGAAATAAACGTTCGTGAATGAGGCTATTGCTTTTATGGATACACTTATTTTTTTCTTTTCTGAATTGAGATTGTTGTGAGCTCGGCGTAGAGACGCAGTGAATGAACTTCGGTTAAGGGAGTCCACCATTTCTCAAGCTCCCTAAGCCACACACTTTGGAAAAATCCTTTTTACCTATTTTTTCTTCGTTTTTACTTAATCCAAACTTATTTCCATCTTTCCCGAGGGCAACTGTGTTTCTCGAAGAGTTATCAAACATCATACTCAAGTTAGTCTCACAGAACAATCCTCCTAGGAGGATATCATTAGATATGGAGAAACCCTCCCGGACCTTCCTGTTCTCCTGCTCGTATTCCCCGATATCTAACGTTCGCAAGAGTGTTGCTCATTTGTTCCACACATACCACAATTCACATAGACACAGATACATCCATTTTACCAGCCCCCTTTCCTACTCTTCCTCTCTCTCTCTCTCTCTCTCTCTCTCTCTCTCTCTCAAAGATTACACGGAGATAATAAAGGTCCGGGAGAATTCTACATACTGCATCAGGGCCCTAACATGACTATATGCGAATGTAAGACTACATGTGTTAAGGAGAATTGTGTACAGCTCTTCGCACAGCTGTATGTAACATTATAATACACACACGAGTATAAACATGTATAGGAATGTATCGAGAGATGTTACAACTACACTTCTCCCTCGTCTCGGTCCTCGCTCCCAACAAATTGCCGGGTTCATTCATCTTTCAAGACGATATAGTGGAAAAACTAGCCACGCCACTTAGAACTTGCAGCATCCAGGTTGTACCACTATATACCTTTTTAACTTGTGTTTGTACACACGTAAGTACGCCATATGAATATGTATATGTACATATGGTTTAATACCTATGGATGAAGGTATGTACTTATATATAAATATGTACGCGTTGAGGTATATATGTGATTTCGTATCTATTTTCATCTCGCTTGCTCGTAGCAACGTTGCCCACACTTTTATATCTTATTCTTTCGACTCTCGTTATTCCCGAGCACAGAGTAACTCTCACGAAATGTGCGCCGCCTGCTTATAGTCACTGCCCGCGACTAGATTCATTTCCTCTTTTTTCTCTCATCTTTTACATCTCGCTGACTCCCCCTCTCTTGCTCCCTCGACTGCTTCACAGTCAGCCATATATCGACGAGCACGTAATTTTCGTCCGACGAGATTCATCATTAACGCGTTCCTCTCTCTTGTGTGCTGCTGCTTCGTTCATCCTTTCTCTCAAATAAAAAGAAAAAAAAAATATGCGGGAAAAAATAGTATTTTCTAGGGCCACTTAAGTTTGCTGCACTATTTATACCGGAGCCATTGATTTCTGTACTTGAAAAGAATCACTAATTTTTGCTATTAGCCTCGCGATGATGCCTTTTCTTGGCTCTTTCCTTTCTGTCTCGCTTCTCCATTCGCGCGCTCGTCTCATGGCTAATCACTTGTAATTTAAATAATACTAAGGGAAAAATCGAGATTCTTCCTTTTTGCAAAAACAATCTTCAGGAAAATTTAACTGGTTGATTTTATTACTAATTACGTGCTGCCTCGTGGCTAGTTTCATCAAATTCCGAGTCTTTCTACCTCCCCCCCTCCCGCCTCTGTATCTGTCTCTCTTGTAACACATTGATAGGAAGTTATCGCTGACTGCAAGAGCACAACCGGTCATCCAGTATCCCTGTTCCTTCATCATCTTCCTTCTCTCTCGCTCTCTATCTCTTTCGCCCGCCCTTCGGTCCTTATCGTTCTGTTCCAAACAACGAGACCAAAGACCTGCTTTGTAACACACCGCGAGATCGTGTATATAGATGTATACTACATGCATCGATGTGGAGATACGTATCGATCCGTCGAGAGCATAACGCGAGAGAGTATTTCCCAATAACGATCGCGTTTCCTGGGCTACCGTGTATTATATGGACTGTAATTACGTTTTAATTTTCGAGAACCTCCGGTCTACAATGAGCCTGCTCGATAACATGTATACATGTTAAGTATTTTATGTAGAAACTTCTCAACATATACTCGTGTACGTATATGTACCAAAGGATGCTGAATGCTACGAATCCACGTGTGTACTGATTGTGCCTCTTCTCTTCACTGCTATCAGATTCTCACCCGTTTTTCTTCTCTCCTTCGTTCAGATGGTTTTTTTGGTCTCACCTTTCCTCATTCAATCTCCAAAGAGTGTGTGAATCTCGACACGAACCAGGAAATTGACTGTTCTATGCTCAATATTCAGGTATCCTGTGGATTTATTTATTTATTAACATTTTTTATCGTCTATTTTTTCGTATTCCGCGTCTTCTCGGATACTCGGCGTGTGCTGAACCTTCGCTGACGGGAGCGTTTCAATTGATACGAAGATTACAGAAAATTGAGACTTCTTTTCGCCGTTACGTCGGGACTTTGGCTTCTCGATAAAAAAGTAACGGGGCTTACTCATGATTTTGTCATTATTTATGGTGGTGCAGATTTCTCCGTTGCCTTTTTACTGTGTACGTTCCCTAAAGACTTTGATCGCGAAGGGTTAAGGGAATAAGAGCACTGGCTGATGGGTCCTGTATAAATAAGTAAGACGCGGTGAATCTCGATAAATCGAGTGGAGAAGCTTGTCGAAGACGTCGACGCCTTTTTCCAACGTTAAACTCTCGGTAGCTCCAGAGACACGAAACATATCGATATCTTGGACATGTCCACCGTTCCCATAGTATATATGTAACGCGTGTGCATAAATATCTCTTTACATTTGTATCTCTTTTTCTCTTGTTCGATCGCAATGAATTAATGCGCGACAGGATCGCATCGGGCCGTGTGTGCTTCACGCATCTACTTCGTCGTTGTCGAAGCCAATCCTCTCTGTTAAACGACAGCAGTCAGACTCTTCCGAGATATACAAACGAAGAAATGTCAACGATTGCAAAGCGAACTCCATTCAATGGAGAAAACAAGAGCGAGAGAGAGAGAGAGAGGGAGAGAGACAGAAATTGAGTGAGATGAAATCTGAAATGAACCACGAAGTGACCACAACGTACGAGAGACGTATTTCAACAACTTCATTTCTTATTCACTCTTCTCGCCATTTTTTCTCTTTTAATTTATTTAGCTTTATTGTTTTTTTTTTATTGGTCTTTTGAAAATACCACGCAAATGTCAGTATTTCTTTTATCAGTTTCTTGGTATGGAGACCGGAAGTCCTCATTATACGTACTCATATTTTTTATACATGTGACTCCAAGTACGTCACTGCGTTTGCTGCTCCATGAACCTCGCGAACCGGAAATTGGACGGTTTATCTCGTTGTGATTTCTCTTGTTTTCGAGATTTTTATTCTCACGCTCTCGTACCAACGAATAATCTTGTTCTCGGACGCTGCTTCGTACAGTTTTAATCTACGATTCGTCTTTACTGTCGCTTTGGTTCTAATCGAATAGTTTTACTTCAAAGTATCAGCATTTATTTTTTTGTTCCCGTTGTGACATTTGGTTAAATACTGCGAATGTATTAATTCTTTTTTTAAATCATTTGAATATTTCTGTCAGGGTTCTTCCTACCGAAATAAATACAATTACGTGACGAATAGCGAATTTTGTTCGAAAAAATGTGAATCAGAGTGAGAACGTCTTGGTGACTGCGACCACTTCCTTCCGTCGTGGTCGAGTGCGACCAGGAGTTTATATGCTTTCATTATCATCGTTTTGTATAACGTCATAAATGTACCGCGAGAGCTCGTTATGATTTTCATTAAATAGAGAAGGGACTAATAAAAAGAATTTAAAAATCCTTTTGCAATGTGTCATGTGGCGACACCGAGGAACGATAAGGTTCTCGAACGTTATTCGTCCAAAGGGAAGGACACTCTTCTCGGTCTTTCTTTTTCTGTTTATCGTTATCTCTACCCTCTCTCTCAGTCTCGTTGGTCCTGTGGACTGCCCGATCGGGAAAGTTTCCATCCGGCATGTACTCGAGCTGCTGTTGGTTTATCCCGCGAGAATTCTTGCGGTTGCGAATGGCGTATTTTAATATTTTTCTCGCTCACACTCCTCATTCTGTATATCTCGTTCAGTAGCTCTGATTTTTTCCCCTCTAGTCCGAGCAACTCGTAAGATTCCATCGTGATTCCTGCCTGTGCTGCAGGAACTTTTCTCATCGTCATCATCATATACGCCCCAACTCAACAGGGACTTCTCCTTCAAACCTTTTAGTTGTATTTTTCGCGAGATTGTGACAGGATATTTGTGCCTCAGTCCCAGTGAAATTTTCAACTTCCTTTTATCGGTATATTCGTAATCATATTTGTACGTGACATTCCTAAAGAAAAATATGGAATGGAAATCGTCGTACACATTCGAAAATTGTGTAAGAATGTCAAAGATTTTTTCGATATTTTTGCATTCATGTCAATATTAATAAAAGCCCAAGATCAGGAATGTCGTGAGGTGAGGAAACTACGTCCAAGATGTCCACACGATTTACCATCAGTAATTATACAGCGGGTGTACTGCATGATTTTTAATTGATAAAGAAAGAAGACTGAGCCATATGGAGTTGAAAAATGCATCTACTCGACTAACACGACAAGATTAACAGAGTTTGCCATTCGATTAATAACATTAATTACGACAAACGAAAAATAAGAACTTGAGTTGCCGCGGTGGATGTAAATAAAAGTATTTCTTCTTAAATCGTTTCATATCACGTAGTCACTGACAGGAACAATTACTGTAGGAGCTTAACCGAGTTTATGTAAAAAAGGTTAATATCTAAAGTCCTCCGGATCAATTACATCAAACGGACGTCGCAAACGCGTTGGTGAGTACGTGCTAAAAAATTCGTTTCCCACATACGTTTTGTTTTGGATTCAGTGTACAGCGTTGAAGATTTTTTTTTTTTTTTATTTCGGATTTTCACCATGTTCCCGGCTCGTTTAAATTCGATATCCCTTGATTCAGCTTGATTTGCGAATGGAAGCCTCTTTCTTTATACACATGCGAACGAGAAATTGCCAATATAGAAGTTGACGTATTTATGCATCGCGGAAATCGGCTCACGGGATGCTGTACCGGATCATTCTCCTCTCGTTGTTTTTTTTAAATTGCGTAACATAGAGCGTTCGTGTCCTGGGGAACGAAACCGTACTCACACGATGTCGATCAGCTGAGGCGTGGGAGTGTCCGGTCAAAGACGCTCTTGGACGCACGGAACGATACAATTATGCACTTATCAATATATTTTTTCTCTTGATCGGATTTATCTCACAGTTGCGAGCTCGTTTTTTTTTTCTTTCCTCAATAATATCGAATAGTTTTTATTTGTGCGTTTATAAATCAAGTCCAGGTTAAGATATATGCTGATGAGACATCAACAACTTGTTCCTCCTTTCCACACGACATAATCCTCGCGAGCTCTCCTTTCGTGCGAGTTCCTTCTCCTTTTTTCTTCCTTCCCCATTCTCATCTTCTTCGCTTCTCTCAATTCGTCGTGTTATTCGTCTTTTATTCACACGCCAGCGAAGCGTGCATGGGCCCTCGTGATACCACTCGCAGGGATGAATCTCTTTGCGTTGGTTTTGTCTATTTTTATCGTTCGGGTCTTGCATACCCATGTGTATATTTATATGTATGAATATTTATAAATAATGAGGATTACGAACAACGCTTCGTACATATATGAACGAGTTCTCTCCTGATAATTTTCATTGATTTATTTATTCTGCTTTTATTGTCTCTGTCCTCGTGTCTTTGCCTCCGCTTTTCTCTAATTCACTTTTTTCAACTCTCGTACCTATATCCTGTGGGGAAACGCGTTTCCGTTCCCGCCAACGAGCTCCTTGACTTTCGCATTGCACAACATCGACCAGAGATCTCCGATCCATTCTGTCTTTCTCTCCTTCTCCCTCTTTTCCATCAAACAATCCGAATTAATGGGAAAGAGCGAGACGAAAAAATGCTCTGTACGATATATTTAATGCCGACGTTCGGTTATAAGATCGTAACCAATTTCCCAGCCAGGGAAGCATGAAAGAACCAAAGAGATTACGTTCTAGTGAGCACTTCACGTATCGCCTCCTGGTCAGCTCGTTCAGCTCGTATTTTTACCATATAAAGCTTGAGAAATCATGCGACTTCCTGAATTTATTTCACAAAACGACGAAGCTTTAAGCAACAAGCGTGTGCGTTCAAAAATCAGATCATTTTCAAAAGGAATCATTATTCACCCAGTTTCACGATTTTTTCTTGCTGCGATCGTAACTCGCGGAATATTAAAAAAAAAAAAAAAAAAGAATAAAAATAATAAATAAAACATGGAAAAAGACCGAACGATTAGCAGACACGAGGCACTCGAACCAACAGATTTTTTAATCGCAAGAGGCAATCGCGACTGCGTTACGAAATAATGAGAGGGAGAACGACTCGCGAACCTTCCATAACACCGTGCAACAAGACGACGAGGAAAGTTAAACAATGCGGTGTTAATTGTCGACTGTAAAACACATTATTGTTGTTATTATTAGTCGTTTTTTTATGATGATGATTATTATGTGACATAATGCTCGAGTGTATATTTTCGTGTCTCTCCCGAGTCGCCGAGCGAATAACGAATGGATTTTAACGACTCTGCTCCTTCTCACTTTTAACCAATCGTAAAAATATACGATTGTAAGAATGATAATTCATATTCCCTCGCAAGTGTTGCACAGAATTACTAAAGCCAGCGAACGCTTGATACATTTTTATATTTCGTGTTAAAGCCTCCAATAAATTACACATTGCTGGCATTATAAAATGAAAATAATTAGCAAATAATTTCATCGCCGTTTGATATTCACGCTAATCTCTTCATTGATATTCTTCGGTAAAACCTTTCCCTCGGAAATGATTTCCTCGTTCTATGTACCATCGATCGTGCTCGAATTTTCAAGGTTATGCAATTTTTATTTCCAATCAAAATGGTAAGTCGCGGTTCGACGTCGCATTGGAAAAAAAAATTCATCGGAGGTCGGCATTTATTTTGTTTTGTTTTACAATCCCAGTACGATCGCTCCCCTCGGTAAAATGCATTGATCATCTCATCCGTATATACATGCGGAGAAGGGTGCGGGAGGGCTACCAATGCCGTTTTCTCGGTTTAACAAATAAAAGTAACGAAATAAATAATTGATTTGGCCGGGAGGCGTCGCGGATTAAAGCAACAGCAGCATTGCAGCAGCCGCGAAGCAGAAGCAGCAAGGAGAAGAGATCAACGGCGCAACAGGCAGAAAAGCAGAAGCATCATTGCACCGAACGGCGTGATCCGAGAGCGAGAAGCACTTCGAATGCACCCGCGGGTAGCCGAACAGGTTTTGCTCAAGACGTATAAGGTCATCGGCGAGCAAGTGAGATGGACGTACGCATCTCTTCTTGTTTATACACATATGTGTATATACATACTTTTATTCTCGTTGGCTCGTTCGAATCCCTCTGTATGCTCTTTTTCATGCTGGAATTTTCTCTCTTTTTCTTTCTCTATCTCTCTTCGTCTCTCTCGCCTCATGCTCGTTTGAAACTTACGCGTGGCGCGGAATCAGCAGAACGTTAAACTGTACGTGAGCTCGGCAAACGTACGAGATTGCTCTGCTCCTCCGTGGTCCAAAACGAACTTGAAACTCGTTGATTTCGACCGAGACGAAAAAATTGCATGGAATATCCCGATTATCGTGCATTTTATATCGTCCTTTAAATTTCACCCACGAAATCAACGTCTTTTTTTTACACAACAATCAATCAACTTCTTGGAAAGCTTTCCGAAAATATTCGAATCTCGCACATCATCGAGTGGAGGCGAGAATCGATCTTTACGAGGATTCCTGACGTGTAAGAAAATTCAACTACAATATGAATCTTGAATATCAGATCTGACTTGTTTTTTCTATAATTAGCAGAATTACGACGATGTCATCAACATCTTTTGTCCTTTTTTTCTCGATATTAAACGTCCGGATTCTGCGTGGCGTTTTCAAAACACCGTATGCAATAAAGAATCTCTCTTTCTTGCTTTTTGAGCTCGCTCGCGATTCGTCCGGATCTCGTAAAGATCCATGGATTCGAAGATGCTAGTTGAAAAATATATAACATGTAACTAAGTATAGGTAAGTTAACGTGCGTCGATGATGACTGGCTTCCTTCAACGTGCATGCATCATTTCGATGTGCAACATCGAAAGAACCGTTATATCTTGGAATACACACATGTTGAGTGTCTGTGCGGTAACAAAAGGACGCAAGCCATAACAATTCATCCTCCGAGAGGTGAAAAGTTGGGCCCTTTTGTTCACCAGCATCCGATCCATCTTTTTTTAAAATACAGAAGAACGGAAGGGACAAGATTGCTCCATCCTCTGCGAGCTCGTTACAGCCCAAGTAATGTGTGAACAAAAAATATTTATTCCCATTCGTTGCTCACCTCTCGTCGATACTCGGACCTCCATTTTTTATCCTCAGCTGTGACGTTTGCATTAGTAAACTAAGACCAGCGCGGAAGAGAGGAAGAGAGAGAGAGAGAGACAGAACGTAGTAAATTGTACAGAAACGTTTTTTTTTTCTTCAACGTAATACGCAAGACCACGAAGTCTCTCACGATCGGTATTCGATACGTTGAATGAAAAACCCGAGGTGGCTTTCATTCATGCCGATGACGACAAACGAGAATACAAACCGCGTTGACTATGTACACAGCGCGTGTGTGCGTGAAGAAACTTTGTCCATAACGTAGAAACCCAGTCATTCAATAGCCGGAAGAAAAAATATTGAGAAATTTCATAATTTTACTGTAAATATTTGGAAAAATAATATTTTTTGGTTTGAGGCTGAATAATAGAAAAATCGAGAGTCGAGGCGATTTGAAAAATCAGATTCTTGAAACATCGAAATATTTTATAATATTCGTCCAGACCGTTGTGCACCAAATTTCATGTGAAAATACGGAGATGCCTGATGAAGAAAAAGAAATGAAACTAATGTATATCGCAGATGGAAACAACGCGTACAAATAATAACGCGATAACGATATGCATACGAAAAATATATTAAGAGAATACTTCGAGTGTGGTAACCGTTGGAAACGGAGAGAATCTGGCGCGGAAGGAACGAATAAAAATACGAAAAAAGAGAGGAAGAAAGAAAAAGGATTTAAAAAGCATATCCATGTGTACATATATCGAGGTGTATCGCGAGCAAAGTCTCGGGAGTCGCGGTGCAGGTACAACATCCTGAATAGCGCGCACCTGTGCAACCGGCTTCTCTCGCGGCGAAAGAGTCAAGAGAAAGAGGAACACGAGCATCATCACTAACACAAGTAAAACACGGAGTTGTACACATAAAGATGAGAGAGAGGGAGAGAGTGAGAGACTCGGAGAGAAAAACAGGAGAGAGATAATATAAGAAGAAGAAAGATGAAGAAAAAGAGAGGAAGAGAGAGGGAGAGAGAAGAGAGAAGTCAGAAGCAGCAGCAACAGCAGAACGTCGCGCGCCAGAGTCGTGTGGCAAAGCGCGTGGATCTTCGCAAGGAGAAGGGATCGTTCGAAGAGAGCGGCGCGCGTCCACCAGTGAAACCCCCCTTGGGCATCTAAGAGAAAAACATTAAAAGAGTATGAGAGAGAAGACACATAAACGGTGGAAATAGTGGGGGCTGGAGCCACGCGATCGAGATTTATTTATAAGTCGAGGAAGACGGAGATAAAGGGAGAGAAATAAGAGAGAGAGAGAGAAATAATGCCCGAGGGCTTGGAGAGTCCGAGAGATCCCCTGGCGTGCTACTCTGCAGCATCATCGCCGCGCTCATCTCTCTTCCTTTCCTCTTTTCTCCTCTCCACTCTCCTTCTTTTTCACTTTTCCCTTTTTCTTACAACTTTTATTCTTCTTCCTATTTTCTATAATCGAAGGAAAATCGAGCTGCTGAGGCAAAACAGCATATGGTTCACTTTCACAATGGAACGAACCATTTTTTATATCAACTGAATCATACCGTCACGAAGTGACAGCATTTTTCACATTCTTTGCTCGATTCAATCGCAATTTTGTCATTGCTCAATTTCTTCGATAATTCTCCCCTTTTTTTTGCGAAAAATTCATCGATATTTCGATTGAAATTTCTTGTTATTTCTTCTAACAGTTTTCTAAGACAAAAGTTTTCAATATTTCGTCTACGACGGTCATTTGATTTACCTCAGACCCATGCACATCATAGTCGTACAATCGCGATCCTATCGTATTCCAGTTCTCTCACTACCGCGAGAGAGGCAACGTTTGCCTGGGCAACCTGGACCATTTTTCTTCAGGAAAGAGCAACCGAAGCTTGTCCGCTCTCTCTCTCTCTCTCTCTCTCTCTCTCTCTCCCTCTCTCTTGAACGTGTATAAATGCAGATACACATGCGAACTTAATCTCTCCTTCGCTACACGATGCAGCCTTCCACAAAGTCTTTCCACAATTTTCAATCTTATTCATCCTCTCTTTCAATCTTCCCCGCGGTACAAGAAGAGCGTAAACCCTTCGCATAGAAACAAGAAAGAAGGAAGAGAGCGAGAGGGCTGGAGTTTGTACTTGGCCATAAGACCAGAATAAAAGATCGATTAATCAAACGTTCACAATGATACATTCTTTGCTCGAAGTTCGTATCGACGAAAGATGTTATAAATTACGAGAGCATCTTCTTCCCCTTCGAAGGATTTTTCCTCGAGTGTCGTTGACCTCAAATGCGCCAACGATAAATAAACAAATGAATTCTCCAACGAAATCAGTCTCAGAGAAAACCAAGTTTCCAAATTCTATCGGAGCCTCGAAAGTTTCTTGTAAAGATTTGATTTAATTTTGAAAAATCTTACGGACAAGCCATCATTTTCAATAGTGTATTCACAGTGCAGAAAAAAATAGATCGATTTACTAATATGAGCCATTGAATGTTTACTCGGCGTGAAATAACTCAATTTTTCATAAAAATAACGATGTGAAAGTTGGATTAGCTTTTCTGATCTTTTCTGACACAGCGGTTTGACGCTGATGATTTATTATTGAACTTATGAAATTTACTGCCAACTTATTTAATCGCGAGTGTATTACAAGCTGCTCGGTCGACAAAGACTTGTTGCAGAGACTTGAACGAGATGTAGAAAATCTTTCCGAATGTTCTCTAAACAGCGCTCGTACAGTAGCGTCAAAAGATTTGCGGCTAGCCTCGCGGCTATTAATTTAGAGATTGAGAGGAAAAAAAAAAATTGCTTCCGCACTGGTAGGACGTAATAGTTCCTACACTTTGTGTACTCACATGCAGCAACGTACTATTACGCATATATACTCTCGATCTAATATCGACTGGTTTACGCGATCGAATCCCGGTCTCACGGATCGTTTGCCTTCGGGGATTCGCATGTTAAATGTTCGTGTTATCGTACGTTACCCGGGCGCAAAAGACTTAAGCCGGAAATCGACGACGCTCACCTGTGATATACGAGCATGTGTTATAAATACAAATAAACGTATTTATGATTTATAAACATGTTTATATTTATAAAGACGTCAAATTTACTACGCATTGCTACAACTAGGTGTTCTATTTCATGAAAGAACTAGTGAAAGGTAAACAAATGTTGAAACTTGAAAGAAAAAAAAAAAAAAAGATCGAAACTCCGAAAGAACAAAGTTTTTTGAAGAAAATTTTTGATAGAAGCGATACGTTTATAGTCGAGTGACGTTAATATAAAAACGTACGAATTCGTTGGATTGATTGCACTCGACGAATCGCTCATTACTTTGAAAGCTTGATTTTTCCAATTAAACGGTCACTTTATTAAGCGCTCGGTATTTCATTTAGCTCGACCACTTGATTCTTTTTAGTTGTTACTTTTTTTTTTCATCCGTATCACATTACGCGAGACTCGTCAAAATGACGAACAGAAGCAAGTCAGAAAGGAAAAAGTCGAAGGCTGCGCAGTTTCGCGGTTCTTCGAGACGCTAATTAAATCACAACGACGCGTCTTCGTGATTCTCGCAAGGAAGAGAGGCGGGAGAGAGGGAGAGAAAAAGCGTTTCGATGTTGTTTGTTTGCGTGTCGATGCGGCTCTTGGTAGCAGCGTTTTGTATTTCGATCTCTACCACTTTGTTCTTTGTTTTTTCGTTTTTTTTTTTTTTTTTTTTAATTTTTTTTTTTTTTTTTACGAAATCCCAATTAGCTCACTGTCGGCGATTCGTGAGCATCGAACCTCTTGTTACTCGCTTTTTGTTTCCTGATACTCTCTCGCGCTTATGACGGCCAACCAAAATGAAAGAATAAGAACGAAATATTGTTACCGATTCGAATTTGTAATTAACGTTTTCGGAAGCCCTCACGCAGCCTCCGGTGCAACGAGATTTGAGGCGAACAAAAACTTGAAACTATTAACGAAATCTCGCAGCTTCTTCACCCATACACTCTCAGCAGAAATTAATTTTTACCAGCGAAACGAAATATAAAACTGCCTCAAAATTGGGTATAAACGCAAAATTCAACGTCAACCTACATTTTTATTTTATTTTTTCATTTTTATTCCACAAATTACATGGTTGCATGTCTACTTATTGTTCCTTACAAAAAAAGTAATGCTAACTCGCGCGTACCAAGATGGAGAACCTTGTCAATAATTTCGAATGCAATGACGAAAAAAAAAAAACAAATCAACATTTACACAAGATCGCGACGCGTACGATTCCATCGGCGCAGGCCATTCCCGATCGTCCGATCATTTCATTCTTATCGCTTCAATCACTCGGCATTATTTTTTATCTTCTCGATGATGCTTCTCTCTTTTACGACGATGACTTTGCTCGTTCAGGCTGCTCACGAGCTCCCTTCTCCTTATGCTATCGGTGTACGCAAGATTTTCTAGGGTTCTGACAAAAAAATCCTCTTCGAGATGTTTTTGTATATATATTTGCTCGGTAATGCAACCAGAAGGTACGGGCATCAGCGAGAAAGAGTTCGCGCACAAGAAACGCGACGCACCATGCGAGAAAACAGGTTCGAAGTTGCCCATTCCGCGCCAGAGGAGGAGAACGAACTGCTGCTGAGAAAATAAAAAAATATATATTTAAAAAATAAATTAAAAAAAAATATATCGAGAAGGTACAATCGGATTATAACCGCGATTGCCCCGAGGTACGTTGGCTATATAACGGTATGACGAGGCCTTACTATCAGCCGCCTATGCCACGACTCTCAATCGTATTTTTCAATTTTTTTTTCATGCCTGCAGATTAGGGAGCTTCGATTTTCACCACACGATTCGATCCCTGTTTTTAAGGTTGTGAGTCGATTTTTATTTCGCTGAATGATTTTCTTTCTTCAATTCGCAGTTCTTCATTCGATAATTCTTCGGGAATCATGATAATCGGATCTCGATTGTCGTTATCAAATCTTTGCCATCCTCGATAATGTGCAGGGGGTCTGATGTTTTTGATAATCAGACGAAACGAATATTTATCGAGGAAAAAGCTTAGCTGTGACGAATAACAAAATACATGATGAAATCCAATGGACAGTACCAATTCGACAGTAACCATATTGATTTTTAAATCAAGGGAGAATCGTGTTCGTCGAAAGGAAATATCAAATTCGTAATGTCGTATCGCCAATCTCTTTGGTATCCAAGTTCATTGAATTTTTGTTCCCTGAACTCTGCACGAAGGCCTTATTCTCACAAACTCGATTTGACCTTCGATGCACGGTCCCTCGCGAATTTCTTTCATTTTTTTTCTATATCCTGCTCGGACTTCTTCATCGTCTGGTTTCATATTCACAACGAAAATGAATGAAACGAACCAGGAAGGATAAATTAGCTTCGCATATTTCTTATCACAGTTCTTCCTTCGTTGCTGTTGTCTGGGTCTCCTCTCTTCACTATAAATATGGCAGTCGCCGCGGGTGGAGTCTCTTTCGTCCAATCCTCAGAGGTCCTTTTCGTCTTCTCGCTTGCATGAGTCATATATTCCAATATTCTTCGACTCTTTCTTTACCTTTGTTCTTGTTTCATCTCCAGAACGTTCGAGCAGCGACGAGCCTCGTCGTCTGTACGTATGTAACGCCTTTTGTTCAAGTGCATTTCTTAACGCTTCACGACCTCTGCTCCCCTACACGCGCAGGAGCAAAGTGTGTAGTGGCCTCCCCGTTCACCACGCCTGACGAACACCCACGCGATCAGACCCTCCGCACGTCATCATTGCTGTAACAATTGACGAAAAATTTCAAAATTTACTAAAGCAGACAAAAAAATGATCGATCTTTCGGATTTTCTCAGCGGGTCAAACTTTATCGGTAAAACAATAGAATTGATAAATAAATAACTTGCACATTTGCCACGATAACTTAATGTTTTCTTAGAACTTTCACTATTCTTGAGTCGAGACACTGCCACAGCTCTCACACTTAATTAACTTCTCCGTGACAGAGCAATTAAATAGATACCGTGAACATTCTAATAAAACAAAGCGATTGAAATCAAGGGAAGACGCAGTTGGAGTAAAAATAAAATGAAGTAATGAATCAAACGAGTAAAAGGTTGTGAATTTGATAAAATTAAAGAAACGCAGCGGGAGATACGAACAAATTAACATTTCGATGGTTGAAGGTCCATCCGTCGCGTCTCGTTGTTTCCGTTCGTTGCCCCTTCTCTCGTCATCAAAATTCTGAGCTCCATTAACGAGTAATTAAATCCGTACTCGCGTTGCTAACGGGAAAGGCTTGAATTTAACTAAAAAAAAAAATCTTATTACAATGTCAGATGAGGACTCGAGCGAGAAGTTTCGGCGGCGACTTCCGGGGTCCTCTTGTTCTCGATGGAATATATTACAATTTTGTGCTCATAAAGTGTACTCGGACGACGAAATAAAATTTCCAAACAATGAGAGCGACTCCGTACCCGTCAGACATAATAGCTCTTGTGTGTTTCTTTTTCACACAAAAATTTGTACCTTTTTTCATCGTGCTGCGCGGTACACGAATAACAATTTTTTACCTCTCGTTTGACCTCGTTTTTTATATTATCAGGATTTTTCAAATTTTTCCCAAAAAAATTTCCTACGATTAGCAAAGTCTGACGCGCTTCAAATACGAAAAACTTTCCGCATCTTTCAATTTGATTACGAAATTTGCGAGAAATTGTTAAGCAAGTTTGAATTTCGAAGAAATAATCGGTTCCCCTCGCCAACTTGAGTGGCTGCGATTACTCGGAATTCAAACATCGAGTCGCTTTTTATTATTTGTTTTTCAACAACGTTCGGACTCGTGAGCGAATTCTTTTTTCCCCCTTTTCTCTCTTCCCCTCTCCCTCGGAGCATTCGTTTCACGAAATAGGTGCATAATCCGCGAATTATTTGTGGTGGTCAGACAAATGATTGCAGGTTGAGCGGGGGTGGTAAGGACGAAGTGAAATGGGGGGAGCGAGGGAAGAACGTTAATGACGCGATCAGTGCCCGTCGAGGCGTGACACACTGACGTCACTGCGTTGGTACGAAGCAAAGAGTTTGCCCGACGACCTCGTTCCATGATTTCACGTATTCGTTTTGTACTTATTCAAGCGATTGATGAAAAAAAAAAAAAAAACAATTCACAAAATCGAGACCTCTCATAAATTTTTCTTTCTCAATCTTTATAATTGTCCCGATAAAATTTATGAAATCGCCAGAAAATATTGTTATGTCGAAATTATTAATTGGAACAAAAGTCGAAATGAGCCAAAGTCATCGTTTGAGGAAAACGCACGTGGGATTTCCTTTTGATCCATTATTAATCAGCCGCTTAGTAGAGTGTGGGAAATTGTTACAAAGTGAATACTCCGAAGCATATAATAGGGGTACGTTCCCTCACCCTTATGTCTGTAGATATTCTATATCCATGGCTAAATGCCATGTTGGAGTAGAGAATGAATAAAATAATGTATATCCACGTGTAATGTCCTCGAAAGTGGAGTCACGTAAAGTTTACAGGTGTTGGACAATACAGTTTTCTTCTAAAGCGTACGAACACGTGAGAATATCAACATATCGCAGGTGCAGCTGCTATTAGCAACCGAATTTTTTGTTTTTCTTTCTTACCCTCTTGTGTGCTATATATACGTTTCTATCTAATTTATTCCCCTTTCTCCCATACGCATGGATAATATATTACTGTATAGTGATTATTGTTTCGTTTCGTAAACGGCTGTTATTGCGTGCCTGTACGAAGCGGTTGGCTGAGTGAGCAACCGAGAGGGAAGAATAATCGAAAGACATACGAAATTAGTAATCTTGAAGAAAAAAAAAAAAAAACAACAACAACAACAACTGACCATCCATCGCTCCTTAAGTTCCATGGTTCTCGTTCTCTTTAGTTCCAAGTGCTGCTGACTTTTATTTATATCCCAATTATCATGTGGCATGGTCGTGTCCATCCTGTTGAAAAGAGATCGCTGACCCAACCGGGTCGAAGTAAAAAATGACGCCGTGCCTTTGGATGAAAAGTTGTTGGGATCTAGAGGCAAATGGTAGTCTCGACGTTTTCTTTTGGAACTTGAATCCCGACACTTGGATTTGATTGCCATTGTAACTCAAATGGCCTACACTTTATTGTCGATTCAGGACATTTTCTATATTCGTTTTTGATTCTCTTTTTAATCGTGGAAAAAGAAACAACATTCTCTCGTCAGGGGCTCGAACGCTTCGCTGCGCCTCCCGCTGACGAGCACACACGACCAGGAATTATAATTTTCATTGTCGTTGGTGGAGTTATTTTGTACCAAGAATTTAGTGCTGCAAAAATGTACCGGAGCATAGCCAGACGCGCGTTAACGAGATGAGAACCCTCGTGATGAATACACACCTATATATGGCTCCGGTAGCCATTTTTTTAATCGGAGGGTGTACATATATTCATATATGTATAGATACACGTATAAAAAGGGCGAAAGAGTTGGTCTCGTTGTTTGTCTGTGTGTTTGTGTGGCAGAGGGGCCGCCGCCGCCACCGCCAGACGATATGAGACGAGAGCGAGGTGCACCATCGTCGCGTCACGGCGTGGGAGCGAAAGCACGCGAGCTCCCACGATCCCGCATTGTGCGTGCGATACTCATCTACTCGTCATTTACCCACCTACCAACCTCTACCTACTCACCTCTATACCTGTGTGCTGTACATAAATATCTTTTTGCCAAGATGTTCCATCGGGCTATTAATATGCCTCGGATTCTTTGAGACGTCAGTCTCGCATGCAGACCTTATAAATTCAACAGATTTAAGAATATTCTCACATTGGCTAAAAGCAACATTAAAACCAAGGATTCATTAAACTTTTCATTAAAACGAACTGATCCACAAGCAGCTCTTCGTGCATTCGGATCAATCGGAGAAATCTTCAGAAATGATAATTCGCTGCTTTTGATTCTTCTTTTAAGATTCTTTTCTTCAGCTCGTCCCTGAACTTCATCAATATCAAAAGTTTTTCGTACATTCGAACACAGTCTAATTAGTTGCAGTCCAAATAGAAATCGCTGAATCAGGGGAGTTGAATTATCTTCACAGACACGTTAGAGAGTAAGAGACAGTCACGACGAAGGATTTGAATGAATGTATGGCCAATGACACGAGTTTATCGTGTGTGTCTGTGTCTACGTGCTGCAGAGAACTCTCGAATAGACTAATGATAGCCCGAGGGGTTGATTACTCGAACTCTCGTGCTCTGTCACCTCGGTCTACAGTTCTTAATACATCTACAAAGGTATATGAATACGTACTCTCTACCAGAGACTCCAGTCTCTTCTGAAAGGGTGTTTCGCATGATTTTCCGATGCCTCCTGGCATTGATACTTCTCTGAACCTCTAAAGGCTCTATTTGCTACCATTTAATTAATCGACACTTGCCCCTGCTACGCAACAACTCAATAGACACAAAAGTCTAGCGACTCACAGTTTCAATCTAATCCTCTCGATTTTGCGCTAACGGAGGGATGAATCGATTGCAAATTTAACTGGAATTTCCGTTTGACCGATGCGAACCTCAAAATTAACAAGATTCGAAGAGATTCTCCACACTCACTTTTCGGCAAACGGTTTTATACTCTATTCTTTTTTTTTTCTTGGCCTTGTCAACTCCTTGATTTTGTAATATTCGAGAAATCACGATAATTCAAAAATCTTCTTCGCCTAAGAAACAATAATGTTCGTATTGCAATTATTACGGTTTTGCGGACCATGAATTGGAAGGATAACCGGTATTGGCTTTTGTCGCTTACGTGAATTTTTTAATGACGATATTTAATGAGCTAGGGAGGAGTTTTTGGCACAAAATTTCCAATTTTGGTTTTAGAATTAAATTGCTTCACCGCCGATCGACTCGATTCGACGACGAATGAAAAGGGATTGGAGTGGAAAAAGGGCTGCATTTTTTTTAACTCGTTTCCATCTATCTTTTTATTTTTTATTTTTTTTTTGTTTTGGCTTTTTGCGCACATGTGTTCGTACACTGTGGAAAGGGCGCACCCACAACGAGCATTACTTCTCGGTCTCTGTTTAGCTCGTTGCCGTTGGTGGCGCTGCTTTTGCTTCGCCTCGTCGACGGGAGCACCGAAGCGTGCTTCCACTTTTTGCTGCCCTCGGAACCATGTTCTCTCTCTTCTCTCTCTCTCTCTTTTTTGTATGACCTCTCTTTTTTCACTCGGGGTGCTCTGACTTCGCTTCGTTTCTTGACACGTGGGATTCTCTCCATTAACAATGGAGTCTGGATTTTTGTAGAATTGAACGAAAATTTTTCGTCATAGTGGAGTACGAGTTTTGCTCTCAATTCAACGTCGTACTCTGGTCAAGAGATCGAAGCTTTCGATTCACATCGAATTAATTACGTTTAGCATTTTTGTTATTTTAGACAATTTTTTATCGGAAAGAGTATCGAATTGGTTGGGAGATGAAAAAGTTTTTTACAATTAAAAAAATAGTAATTAAAAAAAAAGTTACTCATTTGCATTAAATCGTAATTTTATTAAAAAAAAAAAAAAAAAAAAAAAAAAAAAAAAAAAAAAAAAAAAAAAAAAAAAAAATTGCTCAAAATTTCCATTTTTCTTTTGTTTCAGGTAAGTCTTACGTTAATTTCGTGCATTGGATGTGAATAATGTACAAATGGAGGTCAGAATGATTGCTGCTTCGCGGTGAGTGAAGAACGAAGATCGATTCATATCTCTTACCATTTTTCCATAGCCACACACACAAACCCATACATGAAGACATAAGTACATGCATAGACGAATGTACGAGAGATCTTTGCGAGTGATTAATGGCTCCAGAGGTATAAACGAATGATTAACCCCTCAGCAATTAAAGCTCCTCGTGCGGGACGCGTATCTCGCGCATATTCTCTCTCTCAAGGCGTATAATCGATTCGACGATAATATTACGACGTAATAAGTGGTCTCGCGAGATTCGAGTCATTATCATGCCCACAAAAAATTCAATTTCAATGTACCGAAGGAAAAATTTGGGGCATCGTGGAAAATACTGGAGTTTTTTCCCATTTTTCGTGTCCAGATTTGATTTAACGTTAATTTTAATTACGTTGACCGAGAATTATTTCGCGTTCCAATGCTCATGAACTTTTTTTTCTTCGCGAGTCACACGATACATTATTCGTATCAACGATCTGCGAGAGCAGTTTCGTTCGTTTTTCGAGGCCATTTTTCGTCACGGGTCAGACAAAAGTTCGTCCGAACGATTTTAAAGTCTGCGTCCTGCGCAAAACAACAGAAAAAGAAACTAATTATTCGCGACTGTTGCGGCCGCGAGAAAAACGACTCGAACGTGTGATTTATCTCGATAAAATTCTAGACTTTTTTTTCCCTCTACATTCTGTGACGAGAACGCAGAACGGTTGGATAAGGAGAAACGAAAAAAGGGAGAAATTTTACAATGGCTGTTGCGCGGCGGACAGTGCGAAAAGAGAGGTGCCATCGTCTCTCTGCTATATACAGCGAATGAACAAAATGTGTATACTGTACAGGTATCGTTACCTCAAGTGTGTATACATTCACGAGGATATACAGGGTGTACCCTCACAGATTCCCGGTAGCGTGAACTTGACTCCATATTCAAATTTCGAGACGAACAAATTCAAACGAAACAAAGTCAAATTTAAATACGTAATTGCGGTTTTCTAATATGCTTTGCTTGCTCGATTACGTCTCGGCTGATCGTTCCTGCCGGATTTGCTCAACTTTAATCGTTAATCATTTGTCAGGAGGGGCGAATCTGATCGGAACACGTTTTTTGACTTTTCCACGCTGTAGTTTCGTCCTCAACTCAAATTTACGGTATTGATCATGTGTACTAGGACACCCTGTATTTATGTACGTGTATGGGAAAGAGAGAGAAAGAGAGAGAAACGTTCAACAGGTAGTGTAACTCGGCGTCGTTATTCGCAGTAGTGGGAGCGTAGATGTAACCAAGGTTCGGCTGGGTTAGTTTGAGGTGTGCTCATGTAGATAAGCTCCGTTAATGACCGGACGCGCGTTCACCCAGCCAGAACTCTCGCGAACTCCCCCTCGACCCTCGCCCTCTTGTTTCTTTCCCCTTCTTAGGAAGCCCGACCGCCTCCCTCCTCCTCTACCATTACCTTCCTCGTTTCCCCGCACACACCGTCTATTTCTTTCGTGTTCTTCTTTCCTTGTAACGTCTTCTTCGTCTTCATCATCATCTTCTTTATCCTGGACGCTCTTTGTCTTCTTCGCGTGCGCCCTGATCCTCCGCGACGGCTCTTGTTTTTGACCTTCTTCGCCTTTTTCGACCTCCCATGAATTCTCCTTGTCCGTCACCCTGTTCTTATAAAGCTTCTGGTTTTCAATGCTTCCCTCTCGTGGTCAGCTTCTTCTTCGACCACATCTCATTCGCTCTTCTCTCTCGCGATGTTTCTTGCTCGTTGCGAGTATTTATCAGTTTAATGACTTCTTCCAGCTCGGACGTCTTGATATTCAATATTTCGCTTCGATTATCATCCTCTTGACGCTTGATCCGATTTATCGCCTTTCCTTCAGAAAAACTGAAGTCCTCTCCACATTCAAGCATCGAACAACAAAACGACGTGAAATTTCTGACGAAAAATTGTCGGGTTTGTTGCGTTCGCGACCATGTTCGGTATCCTGCAGACTAAAATTGTCACCTGACAGAAAACATACTCGAGAAAAAAACGTTGGATATGAAAAATGAAGTGGACAGGAGAGAGAGAGAGAGAGAGAGAGAGAGAGAGAGAGAGAGAGAGAGAGAGAGAGAAATTCTGTACATTGGAGTAAAAAGAGAAAAGAGATTCCCCCTTTTCTTCGTTGAAGCTTTATGCCTCGGTAACTTCACCGTCGTTTTCTTTGCGCTCTCTGTGGCAAAAGTCCGTTACGTAATGACTCTCGCGAGGATCGGAGGTCTCGTGTTGTCTCCGTGTAATAACCCCTTCCCTCCCTGCCCTCCTCGGCCGTTCCTTTCCCCACGTGTGTGTATATTCCGTGGCAGATGCGCTTTCGTCGTACGTTTTTCATGCACTTTTTAACGAATTTAAACAAGTATTCAAATAAACACCAACTTCCTTCGTAATTTTTCTTCAAACCATCTTCACATTTATTCTCGAAAGGAAGAAGCAAGTACTGCAAATTTTCCAGATTTGCAATATCATGCTCTCTGATAATTCGAAACAAAAAGGCATTATCGTCCTTTGTTTTAGCCACGAGAAATAATTGCAGACGATGATCCTAAGCTCGATTCAATGTTACGACGATAAATAATTGTAGACGATCGTTCCAAGCTTGATTCACCGTTGAGACAAGAAATAATTGTAGGGGATGATATACCAAGTACGATTCACAGTTGATCGATCGTACGTGTTTATAAACAATACGATTTCTCGAGGAGAAACCGACAATGAGTTATTTTGCTCTCGGAGAATTCTGGCCAACTGCGGAAACGATTTGTTAGATTTCAACTCGTCTTTATCCCAACCGAGCAGAAAGAGAGCAAATAGCAAAAAACGAGATTACGTAGACGCGTAGCTTTCAGCGATGTTCCAGGAAGCTCGCTTTGTAGACTCTTCTCGCGATGAGACAGGTGCTCTCACGATTTATCACGCTTCGCTATAACCAATAAATTCATTGAGCAGATTCCATCGATAACTCGTTCTGAACATGTACGAACAAAATTTGTGTCTAAATGACAAGAAATTATCAATGTGTGGAGAAGAAAAAAAAAACCGTCATTTTTCGAGCATCGAGTTTGTACAATATGAGCAACGGAGCAGAGCGAAAAAGAGGAGAGACTAGCAAGACGCTATTCGTGTGCTGTGCATGCTCGCTGACAAACGTAAATATATGACAAACACGTAGAAGCGATAGCGCCGGAAACGGCCAGTTGTCTAACAATAATGTAGTCGAGTATGTAATGTGTGTGCGTATGTGTGTGTGTGTGTGTGTGTTTATATATATATACCAAGTGAGTCAGTGAATGGGGCGAGGTGGGGGAATGATGGTAAAACGACCATGAAGAGCAAGAAGGAATCAGTGGTTTTAGAATACACAGAGATCATAAGTGCGAGAAGGAAGATACGATTGTTGGGGGAGACGCCTCCACAACTTTTCGTCTTTCTTCTCTATACCTTCTTGTTCTTAGACTGAAGATTCCCCATTGAATAATAATGAACCTTTCCATTTCCCAACCGTTTACTGGCCACAGCCGAGCCATTTACTTTTTGTTATTTCATTTGTCGCTTTGGAAATGAATTATATTGATGTGACGATTAGTTTTATGAGAATCGAGATCTTTTTATCGATTTTTTTCAAATCGATAAGTGCAGCATTTCGAGATAGAAACATTAGGATCTAGAGAAGAATGTTTGCTGTTATATGAATATAAAAATGATTCAACGAAAAAAATCACGATATTCGGGCATTGTGTGGATTTTGTATACACTCCCCGTTACACTTGGCTTGACAATGGAAAAAATTCGTTAAATCATAAACGATGGAAAGAGAGCTTTCGGAACTCTCGTATGGCTCTGATCCATTAATGAATTTCTCGGGGAATTCCGCTCGTGATTTACGCTCCGATGGGCCATTCATGAAAGGGTGCAAATAATAGACATCAAGGGAGTAACGGAGATAGAAATATGTGGACACGAAGGGGAGAAAACGAGGGAGATGATGAAAGAGGGTGCCACTCGAGTGGGGGAGTTTGAAGTAACCGCTCGAGTGTCACTTGTTGCATTCTGGATCGTAATATAGATATAGGAAAGATTTACTCGACGTGCTGAAAAAAAAAAGGGGGAAAAAGGGCCTGACCCACATGACTTTCGAGCTCTAATCGTGTATGCGTGACGCCCTTTTATTCGCCAGCTATAAATATATGTATACATATACTTGAAGTATCGAAAATAGCTCGAGTCTCTCCCTCGGGCTCTTTCTCGTTACCTTTTCTGTCTCTTTTGCACTTGGATCGTGCGTGCTACGACAACCATCTTTCTCTCACTCACTTTCGTTGGCTGTTTCAACGAGGACACATGTACAGGCGTACGTAGACTTCTACCGTGACAATCTCATCGTTCCCCCTCTCTCTCTCTCTCTCTCTTTTCTCTTGATCTCGTTCTCGTTGTCCTTCTCGCTCGTTCGAACGCTTTTCTTCGGATAGCCCGTGTGCCTTGTGACGCGAGGCTATGGTCGTTTCCGGTGGCCCTCTCTTGCCCTCTCTCTCCTTCTCTCTTCCCTCCTTGAGCGGCTTCCCCTTCGAACTTCCGGTCGCACTCTTACTACACTTACTACGTGAGCACCCGTGTTCTCACTTGTTCTTCTTCCTTTTTCTCTCCTTTGCTCTCTCCTCCTCTCTCGCTCTTGCGGTCTCTCACTTTTTTTTATTCCTTCGATTGGAAATTCCTCCCTCCTTTCGTCCTGCTCACTCTCCGCTTTCGTTGGAACTTTCGAGGATTTGTTTTTCGTAACACTTTGTAAGTACCTGAATAATCGAATCATGTACTCCGGATGTCCAGTCTTCGATTTCAATCGACCTCGAACATGATTTTATCATTTGCGTAACATCCAAATTTCGTTTCCTTCGTGTCTCACGAGTCTTGTTATAAATTTAATTCAACAGTCAATCCGGACGTTATAGCCATGACATGATCGTGAATCAGGCAATAACAAATAGTCTCCCCCAAAGATTGAGCAGGAAAAAATAGTTTGACCTACAATCGTATTTAAACGGTTATATTCGCAATTCAACGAGACATGTAATGGAGAAAGCCGCTTTGGTAGATCGATCATGTTAATTTGCAGATATATAATGCCGTTAACGGTGCCGTCGTAATTAAACGCTTCTCGATGTATTATATATGTTCGTACGGATTATACCAACGACTCAAAGATGACGATACTATGAAGATGAAAAAAGAGAGAAGTCTCGCCTCATTACTGTTCCTTAATGAATCGTGACATTTGTAAATCCGATCAGAGAACACAACAGCATTTGTCAATCACGAATCCATCTATACAAATGTTTTATTCGATTTACAAAAAAAATTAAAAGAAAAAACACGTCGTACTAATGGTGCAAATTCGAACCACTGAGAGACTGTGAAACCTTCGATTCCAATCGATTCAGACAAAGTAAACGATTGACTTTGAAAAATCGTTAAAATCATGTGAGAGCATTGATTTCTTATCAAATTAACTTCAATAAATTGAATATTCTGGCCGGACGCTAACCGTTGGAAAAGAAATAAAGAAATCGCATATAAAGAATACGAGCCTAAATGATGAAAATTCTTAGTCGTACCGGCTGCGATCTTCCTAAGCCCGATGACCGTCGCCGATCTCATCGAATGACCCTCAAGGAAAAATTTGAAGTAATTACCCTACGGAAAATGGCACTTCGTGCGTGGGTTGTGCAATTGGAATTTATTAATAGGCCCAAATGTTGGTTTTGTTTTTCCTTTTAGTTACGTCCACCTGTCTTGTTCCACACAGTTAGTGTCCCACCTTTTTTTTCGTCGCATTTTATCCCCGTGTGTGCCGTGTACCAGCCAGAAGCTCACGACGCTTGCATACCTCGTATATACATACGTATATGTGGCGGCGTGGGAGCAAAGCCGGGAACTGGTTTTCGAGGGTAATCTCGGTCGCGTTTCGGACCTGCTTCGCTCGCGATTATATTCTCGTGTTATACTCATACTAAATATACATGTCCAAACGGGTATATATCCCATATATATACATCACATATGTGTTATATATAATATGTATTTTATGCGCCAAAATATATGTATAAAGCGAAGAAGCAAAGGAAGGAGCAAAGGAACGACGAAATGGTTTCGCAAACCGCGCGCACAGCCGGTCGCGTTCTCTTCCTCTTGCTCTTTGCTCTTTGCGTTGTGTTCTCTTACGCACACCGGTTCCTTTTCGTGTGTATACCACGGACGGCTTCATTATGTATCGCTCTGATGAGGAGGAGAAGGGCATGTGCATAGACCTCATAGGTTTTCAGAGGGTGGAGGGCACATTGTGCGCCCGAAAAATTCACCGGCGAACCGAGCGAGGCGCGCGAACTCCGAGGAGTCTCCTTCCCTCGGAGGAACTTGTCCTTCTCGCTCTTTGGTATATACTCTTTCGTTGGTATCGCACTCTTGCCCAAATTCGAAACGATAACGATGACATGACGAAGAGAGAGAGAGAGAGAGAGAGAGAGAGAGAGAGAGAGAGAGAGAGAGAGAGAGAGAGAGGAAGGGAATGAAAAAAAGGCTCTTACGGAATTCCCGTGGGAAAGAATTTCGTGCCTGAGAATCTCGCCACAAGAGATACGACATTCAGAGCAGAGCTTTTATTAAGGAGGTTGGCTACATACGACAATATGATAAGAATTTAATCAAATTTGGCGATAACATTCTTTAGCATCAAATACGATGACACTATTTTTTTCAAATTTTTCGTAAAATTTATGTCAACTTCATTGTTCCTCATCACTACAAAGGACTCGTTCATTATTATGGCACAACGAAAAAAAAATCCGAGGAAAGATAGCAATTTCGAGATACAAATCACCGAAACGTTAAAAAATACATTTTCCTATTTGCACGAAGTTTTCATGGCAATTATCACGAAAAACGAGCAACAGCATTTGCGGAAGCGTTAATTAATGAGGAAACTGTCTGGCAGGGTGTCAATTAATGTTTACATCGTAACATTTTTATGAGACAATTAAAAGATGCGATAGTAAATAATAATCGCAACATTTCGATGGACCTGACTGATTTTTGCCACATCATTGATTAACGTCCGATAAAGATCGGCAGATCAATCTTTCTGCTTTCTTTTTCGCTCGGCGCTCTTGCCGCAGACCGGAAGTCGGCCAAACTCCGGCCAACCGTTATCTGCGCTCCTCCCTCTCGCGCCCCCTTACGTCTCGTTCACCTCAAAATACTTTTTTTCGGTGTATTCTTGGTTCTGTCTCTCTCTCGATCTCTTTCCCTCTCTCGCTCTTCGCTTTTAACTCACCAATCACCTGACTTTCACCGGAGACAACGGAGGTAAAAAACCACAGAACACTATAGACATTCACATGGTAACCAAACGTAATATGTTATCCCTGAGGCAAAGCTCGTACAGGTTGAAAATGTAGAGGGTCAATTTATAAAAAAGTTATTCAATGTTTGTGACGTTTGATTTGATCGCTTTCCGTTGTAAGGTGATCTGTATATTTGCCAAGAGCTCTTGCTAATGAATTGGGGAATCGAACAAGCAAATTGCACATCCGTTGTTCATTAGCCAACATATTTTTGTGTATCGGCAAAAAAAAAATCTCATCAATTTGTTGAATCAATTCGTTTGACACATTCACGCGATTGAGTTTTTACCAATTTAAAAAAAAGCCCCAGAACTCGCACGACGCCGGAAACTATTCATTTTCGACTCGCAAACATTTTCGAACGTCATTTTCATTTTTAAAATCGCCACAAATCCTTTTTAATCGATTGGCATTTCAATTCGTTGAAAAGGATCAAAGGAAAAATAAATAAAAAATGTACTCGATGTTGAGATACCGGAAATGCATCGTGACACAAGGTGGTCATGGGTCACGGGGTTGCCGGAAGTCGAGAGCGAGCCCCGATTTGCCCCAGGGCTTGAGGAAATGACGCGATACTGCCTCTCTTCTTCCCTCCTTCTTCATTTCTCTCTCTCTCTCTCTCTCTCTCTCTCTCTCTCTCTCTCTCTCTCTCTCTCTCTCTCTCTCTCTCTCTCTCTCTTTAAAGTTACTTGACTCTCTCGATTCTAGTCAACCTGATTTCTCACATGCAAGTTGGCACAGATGAGCAAGTTCTCTTTCTCTTCCGCTTGAGCTCGAACTTCCCTCACTCTTTCGATGCTAAGAATTATCGTGAGCCTTCAGCAGGGCAAAGGATTCACTTTTATGAGGAAACAAAGAAACCTGTACAAACGAATTCGAAATTGTTTGATTATTTTTAATCAAATTTTTCGATTAATTAGCTCGCATTCATAATTCTTTTAACTCCATAATTTGCTTGACGTAACTTTTCCCATAAATTTATGGAAAATTGCTATCCTCGAGGATACGAACATCGAAGTTCGATCATCGAAACGTTTTACCTGTTTTTCTTTCATGCTCCTTGGTCTTATAATTTATCGTATATTTTCATTGAGACTCACAAGTTCTCACGGTCTCCAGCTGACGGCGTCATCATTGTCTCTTCCTTTCCAATATTCATTTTTACTGTTTCGTGTACTGCTGGTTTGTACAATTTTCTCAAGTCGGTCATATCGATTGTCTCACTCTCTTTTTTTCTCTTCATTTCTGGATCTCCCTCTCTCGTATTTTACGGACAAATATTCCCATATGTTGCTCGTGTTTATATGCAACACCTAACGTCAGGGCATTATCGGAAACACACCAGGAGGCGCAGCCCGAGAGAGCCAACATACGAGGCTTCCTAGTTATAATAAACGGGCTACGAAATAAACATCAAAAAACTAGAGGCATAAAGAAAAAAAATCGAGCAAAAACCTGCTCGGCCTGAGGCCACCTACCTGTGTGTTTCTCTTCTTTCATTTTCATCTTTCTCCCTCTTTCCCTCTCTTTCTCTTTATTGCTTTACGCATTATGCTACTACTTCCATATACATATCTTCTCTCTTTCCCTCTCTCGATACAACACTCCTCGTGTGTTGCTCCAACGTACTCATCGCTCCAACTATATTTACCCGTGTCTCTCCTTGCCATTATCTTCACCTTTTACGTTTTTTATACTTTAGTTTTTCTTCTCCTCCTTGCCACTCATTATTCCGCTTTTCCTTGACGAGGTCCCCACACGCACGCGAATGTGTTGCCGGGGCGATTGTCCTCGTTTATCATTAAAATAGAACAAGGAGAGTCCACCATTTCTGAATTTTTTTCGCTTCAATTAAAGGCATAAAAATGTTTGCATGAATTCCTCCAAAAAGTAAGTAAATTCTGCACAATATAATTTTTCAATGTTTTCTCAAATTTGACGATTCGCCAGATCAAAGGATACAGATCCTCATAAGAGCCTCCGTGTAGCTCGACTCAAAGCCTTTGAGCTGTGGATAAATAAAGGAGAAAAGACAGATAACTAACTCGTAAGAACTCTCGGTAAAAGGAGTTTCGTTGAGGAAACACCTCGGGAACAGGCATGCCGCATGTTTTACTGATGTTGGCACCGGCAATGAAGTATATAGCGGAGGAGAAGGGGCAGCAGCGTAAAGTCGCGTGAAAGAAAGAAATATGAGGTGGGGATTGACATGCCGAGTCCATGAATGGAGTCGAGTAGCTCGATCGACTGAACGGAGCAAACCGGAAGACACTTTGCTCGCTCGTAGTAACATTACTTACTGTTTGTTCTTTCTTTCTTTTTTTTTCTTCATTTTTTTTACTTTCGTTTCCCTTCTCCCCGTTTCCCTCCTCATTTCCGTCGCCTTACGTTCATTCAACGACCTGTTTACGATAGACAGCAATTCTCTCACTCTTGTCAATAAATCCCATGTACCGGCCGCCATATCCGACTCTGGGCACATCACATCCTCGTTTCTATTCATCGACACGACGATAGATCCGTTAATGTCAATCTTGTCGCACGATATCTACTTATAAATAATGTACACACGCTCGTGGGACTTCAATCTGGACAATAAGTGGCGCCAATACTAACTTTTCTTTACTTAATTCATAGCTGCCAGAATTAAGTAAGTTTTTTTTCAATTTCTTCATTTTTATTCAATGAAATTACATCCTTGAGAAAAATATTTTGAAAAATCAATCTCATCGCATATGGAGCCGTTCAACGTCATGGGACTTTTCATTTTAATTGCATTACGAGATTAGTCGTTAAATCGATGCAGTTTTTATGGAACTTTTGTTTAAGGTATTACTATCACAAAACGACTTTATTTAGGGTTCTTTCAAAATGTAGTAACAACGTTCTTGGCACCAAAACTAACAGTTTTCTGCTATGAAGAAAATTTTTCTGACGTTTAGAATTTGAGACATTTAATTTCCAATTTTTTATTTTTCCCATGTAAACGCGTGTAAATTGAAGTCGCGTTTCTTTTATTTTTTGCTTGCCACTTTTTAATGAAACGTGATTTCAATTTACATGCGTCTAGATGGGAAAAATAAAAAATTGAAAATTAAATATATCTCAAATTCTAAACGTCAGAAAATTTTTCTTCATAGGAGAAAACTGTTAGTTTTGGTGCCAAAAACGTTGAATCTAAATTTTGAAAGAACTCTAAATAAAGTCGTTTTGTGATAGTAATGCAAAGTTCGTAGAGATTGGAATTTATTCGGCGGTGATTGAAACGAGTTCCCGATAAAATAAATGCAGTTTATTGTGTGCTAATTGAATAATGTTTGTTGCTGATATTTCGGGAAGTTAACGGGGGCGTATTACGTGAATTTGTGGGTAAGATTCGGAGTGAACGAGAGACGGAATGAAGGAAGATTTAATGTTTAAGAGAACAAGACAGCTGAGCAGGTGCTTGGACGCGGGCGAAGAGCAGCGGGAGAAGAAAAAGGCGATGCTGGCTGCGGTAAAGCGCGAGATCGCGGTGCTGCTGTTGCTGCTGTTGCTCTTGGTGCGCATGCCTCGCTTTGAACAGCCGGGCAAGAGGATATTCATTCATAAAACTAAGTCGGGAACGAGTGGCGGTAACTGCGAGATTTCTCAGTCGAGCTGGCAAGGAAGGGGGGTCCATACCAAGATTCTTTCCCTCTCTCCCTTTCTCTCGCTGTAACGTTGGGGGGAAGCAATCTCTCGAAGTTCTCGATGATCAAATTTAGAAAACAAAAAAAACAAACAAAAAAACAAACGTTGATCTCGTTAAAAGTCATTAATTATCTTAATCACGTTTTGACGTGGAATAACTTTTAATGAGACCTTGAAAATATGAGAATTGATATTTATTCGTTAGGCACAACCGCAGCTGGACTCAAAATGTTAGAAATGAATGACTTTGGTCGGAAATATTGCAAGCCACGATACATTTTTCTATGAAAATGTAAAATGTGCGATAAAAAAAATGCAGGGATAGAAATTTTGAATGATACACGATTTGTTTATTTAAATCGTAATATGCGTTTTATTTCTTTTCGACTCAATAGACATTGTGTACAACACGATATATCTCTGTTCGCGCGTCTCAACCTTACCCCTCCTTTCCTCTTGGCTCCCCTCCGAACGACTCATCGTTTTCTCTCTTCTCCTCCTTCTGCCTCCCTCCTTATATTTTCCCTCTGGCCGCGATTCTCCTCCACCATCATCTCGCGCCTCTCTCCTTCTCTACTTCTCTCGGCCCTGGGATATACGCACACTTTACCTCGTGTCCTCGACTTCTCTTGATATATTTCCATCTCTCTTTCTTCTTCCCCTCGCTCTTTCGTTCTCTTCATCGTTCATATTACGTTTTTCTCTCCTCCCGAAGTTTCTGCTGCGGTGCTGCTGCTGTTGCTGGTGCTGGCTCGCTCTTCGGTTTGTTCCTCCGCTGGTTTGCCCTTCGCGCGCTCCTCCACCGCGCCGCGTGCGCACTTATCCGCGGTAACGCGAGAGTTCGCGATCGCTGCTCTCCTCTCTTCTTCGGCTTAACTCTTTGGACACAACGCGTAGGATACGCGTATGTGCACGCGAGATATACCGTGACAGTCGAAAGTGTTACAGTGATTCAAAAGACAAATAGTTGACGCGAGTAATTACGAAATCAACGAATACGCTATGTTCTCAAAAAATATCCCCAAACGCAACGTCATTTTGCTGTAGACGTTTGCATCCAACATAAAAAATTGACAATCGAATTAATTTGTTCGTTTTAACCCGAAACACCAATTTTTCGAGTGACGGAATAACGAGAAAATAAAATCCGAATTAAAAGAACGTAGTCTATATGTGCCAAGAGAATTTTTGACTGACATTGAGTGAAAATGTGGACGGTCTTTGAGCGTTGAATGAAATAACTATGCCCACGTCCGAATGAGAAGTGAGAACGCAACAATACACGCCGTTCTTGCCTCGTTTCCTCGTGCTTTTCCCCTATACCCGATCCACGTTCCCTTCATCTCTCCTTTTTCTTTTCGTCTTTCCCTCCATCGCATTGTCGGACGCTTTAACGCCCTCTCGTACACGATGCAGTAACCTCGTCGCAGCGACGATCCATTGGTCGTTTCGTTGTCCGCGTCAAATCCCTCCCCCGCCCCCACCACTCAATTACTTACGAATGCTACACCTACACGCAGGATAATACACGTGCACGCAACATTGTGTTCATAATATTCGTGATCATTAATATAAAACATTCAATTGTACAAATTGCTTACGCAAAACGAACGTTTTTCTTAAACGAATCAATAATTCTGAAAACTGTCAAGTGTCGAGTAAAGCGACTGCTGCTCCAGCGAATAAACGAGTTTTGTGATTTTCGTGTATGAACGCCTTCGAATCGTTTTGATCGAGCAATTCATTTCAAGACACAAAAAAAAACCTGCAACAATAAATCACCGTGAAGTTTCGAACGGAACTGGAAAAGTGGACCACGACTTGTTCAAAATCTTGAAAAAGTCTGCAGCTTCGAGAAAAAACCGGCTTGGTGTTTAAAGTCGAAATAAGTCGGCCTGGAAGGGGATAAAAAAGGAAAGGAGAAGGGAGAATACGTTGAGGTCGAGTGTAACGTGGTTCGGGGTTGTGAATGAAGTTTGTTTTCTCGGAGCTGTTTTTTTACCTTGAGAAAAAAAGTGATTTTATTCACAACACATGTGTGTATGTAAGTTTGGAACATACCGAATGACTCTGACGCTTCGACCTAATAAATTTACTGGTCCACAGTCACAGTTATATGTACGTACACATATTTATGCGCAGGAAGCGAGAAAAGGAGGGGAGTTGGTTGGAGTAAGTTGCGCAAGCGTGATGGCTCATCTTGGTCACAGGTACATACGAAAATAGATCGGTTGGAAGCTGCGAGGAACGAGGGAGGGTAGATTTACCGAATTGATAGCAAACACATGGTGGATAAAGGCGACAACGTGGAAAAAGCTCCATGCGTCTTGCTCGAATTGTCAAATATTTATTGTCAATTAATAAAGACGAGAAAGACAAGAGGTCGGAGAGAACAATGATGATGATGAATCTTTCGATCGCAGTATCGTGATCACAGTGCTTTTGTTTTCTTCATTATGGGATAAACGCTGAGTCAGCACCCTCATGGTGCGAATCGTCCCTTCACCAACAACACCTCTTCCCATGTGCACTCGCGTATATGTTTTAATATCTCTGTGTATCTTCGAGAAAAACCTGAATTTTCACGAACGTGACGTGGTCGGAGGTTGACGCACCGACCACGTGACGACTTCGTTCTTTCTCTTATTTTCCCTCTCTTTGCCATACGACGAAAAACACGTGGCCCCGGTTTCGTTTACCGGCGAAAACGAGAACTGGAAAGATCGCGACGCAGTGACAAATAAATCGTTTCCACGAACGAGAATCTCCTTTTTTCACCATTCTTGTACTTGGATCGTCTGTGATCACTAGCAGAGTGTGAATGAGGGGGTGTGTGAACGCCAACCATTTCTTCTCGTACGAATTGACTAAGTGCGCCAACCTGAAAGGAATGTACGTCGATTACGGTGGTGATACACACACCGGAATGGGAATCAAGGCCATGAAGTCTTTCGGCAGGCCCAGAGGTAATTCTATTGACTATTAAGTCCCAAATTTTTATATTCTTCCTAAAAATGTTTCGATCTCTTTATTGTACACATTACAAAATTCAATTGAACCGCGAATTTGAAAAGAAACAATTATTTTTTCTGCTCCAGTTTTCGCAGCCCGAATGATTTTTATCCCCAAAGCTTGTTCGGCTTTGACATTGAATTCTCTGTCGTGTGTTGATTGCACGCGTATATCTCTTCAGCAATTGCATCGCGTTTAGAAATTGATAAAAAGCAAGGAAAACGAGATTCGTGGTGTGTGCAATACACCCGCGCACACACGTCGTGTGCTCTCGAAGCGCGACAGATGTTGGCCCGTCGGTGATGCGGCCAAGTAGCCGAGACGTTAGGGCCGGAGAATATATTCACGAGGGTGTATTCATACACATCGAGATCTTGAGTATGTACCAAGCGACTACCACACGTTGCATATACTCGTCGAGGAGTGCACCGCCGGGCTTACTTACCGCATGCACTTCCGGTCCGCCTCGCGACACGCCACACACCAAGTGGGGAAATCCTCGAGCCTGGCGCGTGGCGTTCGTTTCTTAGCTTCTCTCAAACTCTTCGCTCCGATACACCAACATTATTATCAATATACCCGAGTAACCTACTCCACAAATTTCATCTTACATTCTTTAGTTTTTTCACTCTCGTATTTTCATTTCATCGGCCAAATTTTTTATAAAAATATTTAACCTTTTTTTCTATGAAATAGAATTTCAATAAAGAAAAAGAAAAGTTTGTAAGTTTCGCTTGAAGATTCAATTTCTTGAAAGTTTTGAGGAAAGTTTGCTCGACGAGAGTTTTCATTTAAAACTTTTGATCAATGTGGGCCCGTTTTCTCAGGTTTTCATTCGTATAACGATTCGTTCTGACGAAATTTCCATTAAATAATACTCTGAATGAATTACTCGGAGTAAGAATTGAGCTCGAAAAATAGAAATAAACTGTCGCGGAGGAAATATCGCGGGAGTAAATTCTCCGATCGCGTAAATTATATCGCAGTTTGCGAGAAAGCGAGATGAGAATATACAGAGAGAGGAAAGTTGCGAAGCAGCTCGTGTCGCATGAACGGCGGTGTCGTTACTTTTATTTTTACGTCAAACTGCTAGCGCTCTCGCGGCTTGTGGATAAAATTAGGGCCAAAGCTCAACCGAGCGCGCACGTGCGCCACAGCCTCATATATATATATGAGTAAATATGTGAGTTAGATCGCGCGCACGTTTCACGACGAGTACGGATAATATCGGCAGAAATGTCCAACGACGACGGAAGTCGTGGAAACGGCTCAGGAGCAATTTCGACGACTCTAGCTCGGGCCGGGGGTGTCAAATCGGAATAGAAATTCATGAGAATCGCGCCAACTGTTAATAAATAAAAAGTATCGTTATTATTATTGCTCGAAAAGAATGATCGCAATATATTTATTCGATACGCGGTATTTTTGAATTCCAACAACACGCCGTTCATTTTATATTCTCAATCGTTGCTCACTGTTTATCAATCAGCCAGAATTATTACGAAATTTTGTTAATCGTATATCGAAACTTTGATTGCTTTCCATGGCGAGGAGAGAAAAAACGAGAGTCGAGAACGAGGATAACGTGGAGCGATCGAAGCTGAAAATCAAATTCGCCTCGCACATTTGCTATTTTCGATTTCCCCCTTTGATTACACACAGAAGCTAGATTCTCGCCACTCCTCGATCGTCATTCATAGAAGCGCTTGCCTTGAATATACACCGTACAGGGTGATTCATAATAAATTCGACAAAGAGAAAAATATTGTTTGGAACGCAGTTTGAAAACGGTGAAAATTCTTCGTACGAGAATTTCGTTTTTCTTCGATGATGTCGTTTCTTGAAAGATACGTTGTCAAGAATCGATATCAACAACCTGATTTTTAATGACGAAAAATATTTCTCATTGTTGCGATCTCTCGAACGATTGCCAATTGCTGTTTCGTCGAAAATTTCGACGTCTGAAATTTTTTTAACACACTTGTACGTCAATCGAATGCAAAACGCGAAGAAAATAAAAGCTGCGATTCTTGCCCGCACCTCGCAGATACACACAGGGACTGACGTACTATTATAGCAACCTTTGTACTTGGTCAACGAACCCGCATCAGTCACTAGTTCCATACATTCATACATGTAGATATATTTCAATGTTACTGTAGTGCTATTAAAGAATAATTATATTTGAGAGCTCTTAAAGTAAGTGGGCTTGCCATGTGCTCCGCCGAGCTTGGCCACCGAGATGATAAAATATTTATAAAGCACATTCTTGACCCTCTAACAAGATCGCGACGTGGGATTGTGCTCGCGATTTCCTTTCCTCAGGGAAAATCATCCGAAGTTCGAGACGAAAGCTATCGAAATTCTTTCCCAAGATCGTTACATGCGCGAACATTTGCTGAAAGTTTGTCTCGTTGCCATCTCTTATATAACAACAAACAGCAGGTGTCTGTTTGAACGGAAAGAATTGACCTTGAATTTTGAATCCATACAAAAAAATGGATTTTTTTCGCGTAAAAATGTTTATTCTTTTCGATGTTAATTCTCTCCGCGTAGAGAAAAATGTTGATCTTTTGAGAATTACTCGTCTTTTCTACTCGAGCGGTTTAATGAGGACTCTGTGCCACAGGATGCGGATTCAGGCGGAGCATTTGAGAGTTTGTGATAAGAGAACACGAGGCGTTGAGAGTTAAGATATAATTATAACCACAAAAACGATTTGCATCGTCGTTGTTGGCTGTTTTATCTGTAGAGAGGCTTGACCACATTACGAAGAAAAATATAATAAATGTCCCAAGAGAGATTGAGTGAACGAGAATGAAATTTAAGGGAATTACATTTTTTTCCAAATGACAAATGCTTCGTTAAAAATAATCAACTGGCTATGATGTTTTGTGAGAAAAGAAAAAGCGTCGTTCTGCTATGCACAAAAATTTGCAGCACTCCGTTCTCTGTTAATCTCGTTCGAAATTTAAATATTAAGTTTCATCGCGAGCGATTTTAAAATCATAAATATATAGAAACACGATTGTAATACAATGTTCACACAATATGGACAACAAGAGTATTAGTATGCTTGGAAGAATCTTGCCTGGATTGCCCCAGGAAGTTGGCGGGACGAGAGTGAGCGAGAAAGGAAAAGAGAAAGAGAGAGAGAGAGAGAGAGAGAGGTTGTTATTTTATCACCTCGGCACACTCGCCACAGTAGTTGATATCATGCTGGAACACACGCTTTTCTGTTCCGATAATACGCGAACGCACACGCTACTACATGCAGACCCATAAAGTTCCATCGAGCTTTAACTTCACGAGCTCTCGTTCTCTCTTTATAATTTCCAAGTCTCGAGATTCCTCGAGTTTTGAATTTTTTCAAACGACATGTTCCATAAAACCGGATGCTTCGTGGCTATGGAGCAAAATTATCGAAGTTTGTCTTATCGCATGAAGGAAAAATCAAGGACTTCATTTTTTATCGTCAAACCATTTTTTTTCTTTATAAAATTACTGGAACGATATCGTCTCGTTTTTTTTTTTCATTTTTCATTCGAATCCAATCGATTTTCACTGGCCTCCCACTTAAATTTCGTCACAAGACGATTGTGCCAGGCTTTGCAATGAAAATCGTTCTGCCCCTGCAGCATTCGGTCGAAGGAACATTCGAATTTCTATTTTTTTAAATATATGGCGTTTTAAGAATGCAGCCGGCCTGCTCCTGGAACTGCTATGCCATATGACGATCACTGTTTCGTCTTTACGCCATATTTATGTCTTCGCTCCGAGGGTGACAGTGCCCCGTGCCTTCATTTTTTATCCCAAACTGTAAAACTTGATCAAACGACAGTTACGATGTCGTCGAAGAAAAAAAGCTAGAAATGATTATAGAATTTAATGAAATTTGGTGAGTAAATTCTTTAGTATTAAATATGAATATACAATTTTTTTTAAATTTTTCTTCTACATAAGTTTCGAGTAATTCAACACTAAAGCTTACATGCATAAGCATAGGATTTAGATATATACAGGTATATTTTTTGCATATTGTAAACTCCAATTATTCGACAACTATGTAGACGAAAATTTTGGAAAAAATTGTGCCATCGTAATTGATGCTAAAGAATCTTATCACCGAATTTTATTAAATTCTTATCGTATTGTCGTATGTAGCCAACCTCCTTAAGTATATAGTTTCCCAGGGGGAGGAGTGAGTGAGTGAAAAGATTTAACAAAAAACAGTGGTCCAGTGAAACGTGAGGGAATAAAGAAATAATTAGGAAATTTGAATCAGTAATTACACATCTGATTATGTGATGCTTAATTAGAGTTTATTCAATGTTCGAACGAAGGGTAACCAAGAATTATAACAAAAATGAAAAGTCTCGATGATTTAATTTCGCAAGGCGACGTTAATTGCCGAAAAATGTATAAGTTAATGAAATTTATGCATCTAGGGTGCGCTTAAGAAGGGATGAGAGTGGTGATCGGCAGCTTGGACCTCAACCGGTGGCAAACCATATGTCGTCCAGTCCATGATGCGACTCCCTCTCCTCTTGTACTTTGAACTTCTTGTCCTATGTCTTTGGATGATTTTTATTTTTCGGAAATACTAACACCGAGGCATATTATAAGCTGCCGATGGCCTCTCCGGGCAAGAGGTCAACGCCAGCTGCAACAGTTGTCGGGCTGCTGCTGCTGCTGCTGCTGTTCCTGCTGCTCCTTCGTCATACATAAACTAACACACGTTCATATACACATTTCTTAATTCGTTCCTTCGTGCCCGAGAGGTGAAGGAAAGACAGGAGGGGATTATAAGACCCCGCGTGTGTGGATCGTTCCCCATATATTCGAACACGTGCCCAACGTCCGTTGGAAAGTGCCACCCGATGTTAATAGAGCACGTTTGATAAATTTTATGAACGTGTGTCTCGTCTTGTAGTCACTCTGACAAAAAGTAAATAACCTCTCGTCCATAGTAGTTTTGGAGATTAGCTCCGCTCGGCTCACAGGATCAAGACGGAGTCACGTTTTTTTTTCTCGAGAAAAAATATTAACTTGGGATACTAATTTTTTGTTTAATACTCACACGTGTGTGTATTTTTTCCGAAGAAAAAAAAAAACAAAGACAGAATTCGATGAATATTGAAAGTTTCAATTCGGGAAAAGAGAATTGGTCCGGAAAATGTTGGAAAGTAAAGAAAAGAAAAACGTCTTTTGTAATTTTGTTTTCTGTTTCTTCAACTTTAATTTCTGAACGGAATTTGATGTTGAAAAAATTCATTTAAATAAATTAGTCTATTTCGGAGATCCGACCGGTCCCAAGGACAAAGAAATGGCTTCGTATTATCGTTCTCATATGTTTTGTATACGAATGGATTTTTTAGGCCAATTAAGGTTATCTCCGATGCAGGGAATACATCCATTTGGACTCCTCCGTGGATCGGGGTTACTTCGAGTCGGTATACTAATTAGTTTCGGACGCTACATATCCCTCGTCCATACATATATTCTACATATGCAAATGTTCATTTTTCTTATTTATATAATTTATTTATATACATATATATGCGGCTGTGATGGCATTAAATAAATGTTTCGAGCTGGGGCAAGAACTAATATGATAATTTATGTTGAACAGTCACGAGGTCGGTGGCGTACGTTAGGTCAGGGGTTAGATGCCCCGATTTCCATTATAAACCTTTACGATTGGTAAATATCCAAAGTCGTTGATCGTTGGAACGATCTTTAGAACAGAATATCGTTTACCAATTTATGCACAAAGTCGCAATAAAAAATCAGTCAGCATGCAAATTCGACCCCCGAGTTTCGACAGAAATCGGAGAAATTATTTCTTTTTTTTTTTCCGTCGAATCGAGGCAACGCATTTTTTTTCGCCTGTCAGTGTCAAATAGTGACGACCATACCAAGCAACTTTTCTAATTGGAAATTACAGTTTTTCTCGAATCTCGTAGGATAATTACTCTTTCACGATTCCGATGTTTTTTATCAACAAAAAATGTGAATGCGGAGCTACACCGCGTGCATGGATATATAAATACACCTGCACCTGCGCCCTGCGTGCGTATATGCGTTTGAGCAACAGCAGTATGTCGCAGCCCCTTTACAACGACGGTTTTTACGAGACAGCGATTACTATCTAGTGTAGAAAAGAAGACTTTGTCTCGTTGCTTCTTGCGACCCCTCGTACTATTCGTTTTTCTTTTCTCACCCTTATATATACGTTCGACATATATACTCTGCGACTTTTCTCCTCCATTGCTCGAGTTCTTGTAAACTTTGTGAGCAGCACCTTACGAGGGTCTCGTCTTGACACCTGACGCCTCGCACTATTCACCGAGCGAACCGTACACTCGAGAAATTCACCGGCTGTTTTGTTTGTGGGAATTTCGATCTTTTCGGTCTTTCCCACATTCTCATTAAAAGGATCAATTTTCGAAAAAAAGAAAAAAAAACGAGTTCACACATTTTGTATATTGGAAATAATAACGTTCGTCATTATCTCATCGCGTTGAACAGTGAGTCAAAAAAATCTTCATTTATATCGCGAGCCTTGAAAATTCACTCTCAAGCCCGAACCGCAGTCACGGTAATTAGATGATTTACTTTTTCAGTTCCTTATGATAATCCTGTGACTTATCAATCGTCATCAAACTTTGAGCCAATGTTTAGAATTTTTATAGGCGTTATTTTAAATCGAACGCAATTAGCATTCGTTTAGATTGTAAGCGTTCTTCCTTCTTAACGTTTTTCTTGTGTTAAAATACTCAAGCTCGATTCTCTTTTTTCCCACGATGGAATTTACAGAAGCGAGTCGTTTCCACGCGATCCTGCTGTTGTTCTTGTTTCAACTTAATAAATATATATGTATATAGTCATGCATAGTTTGTTGTTCGTGGTGTGGCGGAGCGAAACGAAACTGCGCGGAGCACATACTCACACGGGGACTAATATACACCTGTGTCGTATATTCTATTTTATTTTTACCTTTTTTTTTTCATTCCGCAAAACTCGAATAAATTTAACGCAAGAGAAACGAGAGAAACGAGAGTGAGAAAAAGAGATGGCAGCGTGTTACAGTGAACATTGGTTCCCTCCATTCGATCAGATACTCTTTATTCACCTCAGACGGACAAAACAGAAACATAATTATTATTCTTTCCTATTCACCGCCCGATTCCAATGTTTTCATTTATTTTCGTGTGTGTTTGTAGCTTTTACGCTATTTCATTAACAATAGAATTTTACGCCTATGAGTATGCAGTCGCGGGGACCGAAGAATCTCCGCGATATCGATCTCCGCATGCCCATAAATAATTTTCTTTTTCTTTCGGTATTTTCGGTTTTCGGAGGAGAAGTTTTTAGTGGACAAAAAAAACTTGTTAACCGCGTATAAAAAGTGGATTCTTGGAGTTTCATTAATTTTTTATTTTCTTTTCTTTACAGATATACCGGCGCAAGTACCGCCGTTGACGCCTGGGACGAACAAGAAGATGACCGAGGCCCTCAAGGCCTCGTTCGCATCCTGGGAGAAGGAACAACTTCGTCTGAACATTACCAAAGGTGAGTCATTCGAACGAACCGTACAAACGTTTTCGACGCATTTCCCAAAAATTTTAAAAAATAGTATTTCGATGAATTTCGAGCGAATGAATCTCCTCCATCCACTCAGGACGATGTGTCGTCACATAAAAAAAAACAGAAAAAAAATGAAATAGATTTTTCCGGGCTCCAGGCTCGTTGGCTGGACACATCGAGATGGAGCTCGCGAGATAACGTTGCGTGGCTCTCGTGGTTTGAACAAAAGAACCTATCGCTCGTGTGGATACGTTATTTGTGTCTCTCTGCTCGTTCTCCTGTCTGTGTGACGTGCTTAAGGTTAAAGAGAGTGAGCAGACAATGGTGTGCGAGAGCAAAGTGTACATACAGACATGTATATAAATAATGAGGCAAGTAGCGAATGAATGTATAGTATGGAGCAGTCCACTCTCTCGTTACACGAAGTGGAACGACTCGCGAGGGGAACCTCTAGGAGGTTCACCATGAGGTCAGACGAGGTGATCTCCGACGGTGCGACGTCAGGACGCTCAGTGTCCCGATAAATTTATGTATGTATGTACATACCGACATATTTACATGTACACGAATATATACCTTGATTCATTTTGGTATCAACATTCATACAAAGCATGATCCATACATGGAGAAGAGCCCTGTCCAAAAGAACAAGCGCAGATAAGTATTTACGCGAAAGTCTGATCGAATAAGTGCACCGACGCGTGTGCACTGATGAAGAAAATCAAAAAGACGTAGCGCGGATAGTTCCCGAGTATAGAATCGAATAGATGCGACGACCAATGGCTGCTGAGTGATCGATTTGTTAACACGTCTCTTCAGATGCGTTAACGAACAAACATAAACATTTGTATAGAGATTTGAGCGTCTCATCTCGTTCGTGACGGGCATGGGTCTGTGTACACACACGCGCACATGTGTATTTGTATATATATGTATATGCATGGACAAATGAACGAATAAACGCAAAACGTCGAGGGCATGTAGACCGGAAGTAACGTCACACCCGCGTGGCTCTGAATGCGCATACCGGATGTGTGGCATCGGCTCCCCATCAGAACCCCATCACATCGCTTCGCTATATATTCATACGTGCGCGATTATATACCGATCCAGTGAAAGAGAAAAAGAGGGAGAGAGAGAGAACGTCGCGAATTTCGATGCACGGTACAGATACATGACTCTCGTGACAGATCGAGGCGAACACATTGTTTTTTTTTGTTTGTTTTTTTATGGACAAAAAGAAATACTTTTTTCTGTCTCGGGTGTGCGTGGAATTTTAATAACTGGGAAGGGTTTCTGAATTTTTATGTTCATTTATTGAGAAATAGCGATTTTTTCTTTCATTCGTTTTTTTATTTTTAGATTTATCGCATGTTTATTTTTTATGACGATCAGAGCCTTTTCGATTTAGGGAACAGATGTATTTTAGTAGGAACAATTAATGCGCCGCTCGAAAACGCGGAGTCTCTATTCAACAGGTACTTATTGACCGAGCTCGTCTCTGCACCTGTGTGCGTACAGATATTACGACTGTAGACACATTGTGAGAAATAGAATCGGCCTCACAGCTGCTGATCTGGCAAATTTGAAAATCTTGGCGCTCGCGGTGCTTGCGAGCTTTGATTTTTTCCTATTTTTGTTTCTTTCTTTTCTTATACCTGCGCGGTAGAGCACGAAGCTCGTGACACCTGCTGCTGTTGGCCCGTTGCTCGGCTTATCAGAGAAGGTTCTGTGAATTTTTCTCGGACCTGCCGACGACTGCGTGAGTGCAATATCGTTATAAAAAAAAAAAAAATGAAAAATGGGCTCGCTCCAAACAGATAAAACGCATGCCACACAGCTGTTTCGTTATTCGCGAATCAATAGCCGCATTTCGGCGGCAATAATACATTTTTATTGCCAGGATTTCATGCTTTTTATGATCCTGTTATTTTTTCGGAATAGCACACACTCTGTGATTTTTTATTCTTTCGGCGGTATAGAACGAATTTAAACGATAGGGAAATGACCAGCTGCTGTTGCCCCGAACTCGCACGATAGACCACGCAGATGAGCCTCTGGTTCGAGTCACCAGTTACGAAAATCCCTGAATTTCTAAAAATCATAACTGTTTCGTGTCTCGACATCTCGTACTCGTTACGAATCCAGCCTCGAAAAAAAAACGAGAAAAAAAAAGTCGTAAAAACGATGTTTTTTTTGGCTCATCGAATTTCAGTAAATATATAAGTTGTATGGTTCTTTTCTTTTCTTTTCTTTTCGTCAAATAAAGAATGAGAAGAGAAGTGTCACTCTCGCGCTCTCAAAGTCTTTGAGCACCTGTGAAACGTGCTGAGATTATCTTGTATTTTGCTGCATATATAGAGAGACACTTACATACACACAGTATATTGATATATCTTCGTGTCAGATAAGGAAAGAGAGTTTTCTCATAAAACACAAGAAATGAAAGAAAAAAAGAAGAAATGAAAATAAAAGAACGGTGATGAAGATACGAAATGATGATGGTGTGGCGTAGGGGAAAAACAGCCTATGATGCGAGACCAGTGAGAACTCCGAGGAGTCTCATAAGAGTCTGTTAACAATGCTGACAAGGAATAAGTTGATCAAACATCGGCGCGATCCTCAAACATTGGCGGTGTCCTTTGATCTCTCTCGTCACACGCACACATCGAAATACCTCTGTATATACCGTTCAATGCATAGATGTGTCACTCTCTCCCCTTTCCTTCATCCTCATCGGATTGGATTCAATTCGCAGATTGTTGAAATTCAACCACATTTCATATTTTTCGTCAAAAAAATAAACGCATTCCTTAGTTGCAAAATGATCGATGTTCGCACTTTTTCATGAAAATTACGATTTCCCATTTTTCGCGACGAATTTTTCGTTCAGAATCGCGTAAACATTTTAACATCTGTAAACCCGATTCAATTTTAAAACGAAAATTTACTTTAAAAAAATCGTTTTTAGCGTATAATAAGAAAATAGGTTCCCGTTCATAAGTTCTACGTTTTTTTTTTTTATTGCAGTATGTGTTTACAGAATGCCTTAAAATTCGTACGTGTATGTATCACGCCACGAGTTTTTCGTTCGTTTCGTACTTCGCCTAGTCGTAGAGCGCTCTCTTCCATTCATAAAAGGCCTTCATCCGAATCGCGGCGATCCCCCGAGTCCCTTTGTTCGCACGACTCCGCTCTTCACTCACTACACGCGTTACATACACTCTACACTCTGATACACCTGAACATACGTGTACACGCACGTATATCTCCGCGATGTGTGGAGATATATTTGTGTGTTGGGATACGTGCGTGCGTGCATGAGGTGAGACGAATGTCTATACACCGCAAAAACCGCTCGCTTTGCTTTTTGGATATACGTTCATGGACATGACTGCCATACATACATCGTTCCTCCCCCTCCCATCGATTCTTTAACAGTCGGGCGTGAGTATAACGATCGAAGAATAACGAGTATCGATATTTTGCTTTTTAGTTTTTCGTCCATTTTCATTTTCTCGCGAAGGACAAGAATTTACGTTTGGAGATGTTTTCCAAACTCATACAGACGGATTTTCCGTATCGAAAGAAAAAACATAGTTTTTTTTACGGTCCGTTTCTCTCATTGATTTATCGAGCATCGTGACCCGTAGCGTGACGATTCCCTACCGAGACACACACGAGAAAAATCGTTACGTGATAATGAATGACCATCAACGTGAATAGAGATTGTGTAGAGTAAGCGAGAGGGAGAGCGAGATCGTTAATGAGTTACCGAGAGTGTGTACATTGCACTACATTGTGTCGCGATCGAATCTCGACTCGGGAAAAAACAATGGCTCTGTCGAAATATCGTGAGTGTGGGGGATCCCGCCGGCAGGCTAATTGCGTTTCTCATTTTTTTTTCCTTTTTTTTTTTAATTTGCGACGTTGGATGGTTTGTTTCATGTGGCAATTAGATTTTTAGAAAACTATCCTTCAGGATCGCATAAAAATGATAAAATACTCGTTGCCCCCTCAAACGCGAAGCCGATGGAAAAATTGGCCCGAAAGATTTGAAGCCACCGAGACTATTAGTGTGACCTCTGGTCGATCAAAGTCCGGTTAACTGAATCATTCGAACCCATCGCCTTCATCAAAGTCAGAGACCGTATATATATATATATATATGTTTGCATATGAATATTAAATGTATAAAATTAATGGAGGATCGAGGAGAGAGATGGCGAGCGTCCGCGAAGGCTCAGAGGGCATCGGCACTTCGAACAACGCAATGACGATCGTATACCGACGTATAACGTGTTCCGAGACGTTTATATACTCTTTGAAAAAGAATTAAAAAAAGCCGCGAGATACCGCGAAACAATGGTCGCGCGAGTCGAGCACGAACGAGCGCAAATATGGGCGTGCACACCTCAAATGGGACATTCCAGAGTTTCTTGGTATTGTTGCCCATCGGCATCGCCAATATGGTGGAATTTCCGACGAGCTTTCGTCACACTCGGATCCTTATCGTTTCGTTGACGAATACAAACTCAAAAAACCTTTTTTTTTGACGTTAACTCTTCAGCTGTTTGGTCGGTTCTCTCTACACGCTTTATCGAAATCTATTGTTATTTTTTCATCTCTCGGGTATAATTATCATCATTAATGGTACGACAAAAATGACAACTTCGTGGATATGTCGACCGTCAAGAACATCTCGTTTCTGCTCGGATCCTAATAGATATCTACTGACTTTTATCTCCTGAAAGAACTATGATAATTTTTCGTTCTCTCTCCGCAGCAGAGAACACATTTTCGTCCTTTCGTAATCGCACTCTGTTATCACGATATCTCTGAGTATGTAATCTCGTTGTTTTTTCAGACCCACGACAGTGGTCGGAGACGGCAGTTCACCATTGGATCCATTGGGCCACCAGGGAATTCTCACTCGAGGGTGTAGCGATGCAACCCTGGCAACACATGACCGGCAAAGAAATCTGTGCCATGGGCAAAGACTCTTTTCTGGCACTTGCTCCAGCCTTCATGGGCGATATCCTTTGGGAACATTTGGAAATGCTTCAGAAAGGTACGTTTCTTTGTAAAATACTCGATACTAATCTTCACCAGGAAAACTTGCTTTTCCTGGAGCAAAAAAAAAAGGTTTATGAAAATGGAAACGTTTGAATTTTTTACGTTTGTCTCAATTTATTGTAAATTTTTGTTGAGCAACCGCTAAACAGGTTTTTAAAATCGCTGAAAAATTGAAATTAGTTGCAGGAAAAAATTTTACTCAGCGAAAAATTAGAATAAAGGAGTAGTGCATAAATAGGATCGGTGGCAAAGACTTTGAGCAATGTGGTGGGTGCGTTTTACTGCGCAGTACGCAATAAATCTCGTAAGCTGCTCCCGATCGAATCGTCCAATAGCAGCTGTGCTGGGTTAGACCCACAGACCGGAAACTATCAATCCAAAACATCGTCAAGTATGAATATGTGAGGCTTCTCGTACTTGTTCGCATATTCGTACGTGTTTAAATCGATAGAGTAATGATTTTATAGATTTGCTATAGCTACTGACTGAGTTCCTTAAGAATTAGGTGCAGGTTTAAGGGTTTTCGAGTGCCTGAAACATTGGGAATCATTTTTATGAAAAGAACGTGGTTTGCCTATTTTTTTTTTCATCTCCAATAATTTTCATTCATTTTGTCACGAATTCTCAGTCCACGAAGTAGATCGAAGACCAAAAGTTCGATCGAACGATAAAAATAGCATAAACAATTTTAAATTATTACTTTTGAATAATTTTTTTTGAGCTTTTTATCATTGCGAATGAAAAAGATCGCACGGTTTTCAAGAATTGAAGAAAAAGGGGAGAAGATAGTTTCATATGAAAAGATCGCGATGACGTGAGAGAAGAGCCAATGAAACTGAAAAAAAAATGGTATTTCGTGGATATATAGCGAGGGAACATCCTGCCTCCTCAGGAGGGAAGTAAAATATGGGAAGGGGCCGAAACATATCGTGTTTCCGTAAAATAGCCCATGTCGAGGGGCAGGTAGATTGAAGAATGCTGAGAATTAGATGGTGTACTTCCATATATGCGCGTATAAATTCAGGCACCTTTAAAGTGGACAATAAAACGCTAGACACACGGGGTAAATGTGAATCTCGAGGAGTTGAATTCAGTCTGGAGGTTTTTATTTAGCGGAACACCCGAGAAAGACGAGAATAGGGTGGGTCGAGGAGGAGGAAGAAGAAGTATAAAAAAAAGGGAAAAAAATAAGAGGCCCACCATAGAAACTCCACCTCCGGATGTCCTGTGCCTTTGGGAGAGTGAATTGTGAGTGCCGAACCATTGCGCGTTTGGCCACTTGAGCGGTTTTTCGAACACCCGCGCTTAGTCTCTTATTATTTTCATTATTAATATTATTATTATTATTATTATCATTCAAATTCCAATTTCTCTGTTCTGAATTGCTCGTGTTTTCACTCTGATTTGCGAGTCGATTGATTTTGCAATCACAAAAGATCGAGATCGTTGAGAAATTGTCAAGGAACTTTTTGTTGGGGCTTTCGGTGATTTCTTTTGGTGGCAATCGCCTACCCGCATGAGAAAACATGCGAAGTGGGTTTTTAGAAAATTAATTACCCCGTTGGGTAGCGAAATCGGGAGATTTCGCGATTAATACGATGGTGAAGAGCAAAAGTTGTTGAAACGCGAATGAGGAGCTTATAAAAATGACCACACATTGCAATACCGGATTTTCGCACTTGGTCACGAGGAGTTGCAACTTTTTCGTGCGTTTTCATGCTCCCCGAAGGTGCGATAGCAAAATCATGATTCGATTTCTCGTTTGTTCCGCGCATGAAAACGGAAATGAGGAAAGTCCCTGCGAGCGCAATTTATCCGGTTGCGACGTAGCGTTGAATTTTGAAAATGAAAGAAAAATCTAAATTAAAACTGGATTTTGACGTAACGTCATTTTTTTTTATTTGCTTGCTTCTTTTTGTCTTTCTCTTGAATCCAGAAGACGAAGTCGAGAAGACATCGTTGGAAAACATGCCCGCCAATCTTTACGAGAGCGTTTGCGTACAGGATCTCGGCGATTTTCTTAGCTATCAGCAGCAACAGCAACAGAATAACCCCGCGAACAATTCGGTCCCGACCCCGGAACACAAGAGTCCAGCAACACCGGCGAGCTCCACAACCTCGACAACTTCCTCGTCTGGTGCCGTTTCCAGAAATAATTCTTCTCAGGCTTCAATACAACAGGCACTCTCATCTGTTCCAGCTTCATTGACTCCCAGATCGTATCACAACGATGGTGAGTAGAGATTTTATTGAAAATACAAAACTTGCTCGTACATTTTAAGTTCGAACCGTTGAAAAACAACGAAAACTGTTATTTCTATCGTCGTCGAATTTCTGTGAATGCGAAAAGAGTTTTCAAGGCTTGATGCGAATAGCATCGACGAACAAGATCCCGTGCTATTTTTTTATTTATTAAACAATATCAATTTTTTTTTTTCCCATTGCGTTTTAAGCCTCGAAATAGTTATGGCAGGATTTGACGAAAATGATTATTCCGCGAAATACCTGCACGTGTCACAGGCAGTTGGATATTGGCAACGATTAGGCAAGCGTGTATGCGTGCGTAATATATATACAATTTTCATTGCGTCATACAAAGTAAGCAACGAGGCAACCGAAGCGAAGCATCAACAGAAAGAGCTATTCATAAATAGCTACGCCAATTTCTGGTGACCGTGTTTACGGCAATGGTTGTTGGTTGTTGTTGTCGCTGCTGTTGGTGGTGAACGAGGGAAAGCCACGACAAGAGACCGAACGCGATGGCAGTTCTGTCTAGTTCTGACTTTTTTGCACGCTCCGCCGCGGACAATGGAGATGATCCGTTCTTACTCGCGTGCGGCTGTATAACGCTATGTTGTTACTCTCTGTGTGCAAATCGTTAACTATATAGCATCCTATACGAATATACACGTATATAGAAATTTTATATGGATATTGCTCTGCGTGCTACACTCGAATCACAACACGAAGCCTGACGCCATTCTTGCGTTCACTTTGACTCTTCGTGGTGGTCCTTCTGCGAATGAACCAACCGCGAACTCACTCCGAATGATACAGTCGTTCCAACGTGGACTTGTAATCCATGGAATTCTTCTAAATCACGAATTCTTCTTCAATTAAAACATTTTATCAAGAAATTCATTAGGCGACGAAATTTTATCGTCAAAACTCTTGAAAATTATGAAAAAAAATTGACAATAAAAAAATTTGAAAGATCCTCGTGTTCCAACGATGCAACGTCGATGCGAGTCGGTTTGCACGCTGCGCTCGCTGATTGCGATCTCCATTTTGCCTGAGGAGGGTGATTTTGACGCTCGTCCAATTTCTCTTGTTTTCAGCGGTGCCACAAATATTTTCAATTGAAAAAAATGTGTCCACCGTTACAGAAATATGCCGAACGAGGTAAATTAAATCAAAGAATGAAAATTTAACGAATTCGTAAATTTTGGATTGAAGGACTCGATAGAAAAATGAATGTCTCACTTCCGGCAAAATAACTCGGTGCACAATGAAATCTTATAACGAAGCAAAGTGTATGTGGCCGTAGATTGTTGCGTTTGATTTTCACCCAATTATAAATTAGATCGCAAGAATGATTCATGTTTAGTTGTCGTCGTATATGATTCTTGGTAAATCGTCTCTTTCGACGTCGTTGCTAATGTTGGATTGTGTTATCACGCCACAAGCGTCCGGGCGTTTAACGAGCCAAAGAGAGTGAGAGAGGGAGCGATAGTCGATGTTTGTATCGTGTTAAATGCGACGCGTAACAATAAAATGAATAATTATAAAGCTCATAACGTTGTATCGTTGTCCTAGCGAGAGCAAACGCGATTTATGCGATGGGATTTTTAACTCGTAACTCGAGGCTGCAAAAAAAGTCAATGATAACGATTGTAATGGTGCAGAGAATCGAAGCTACTAAGTATTTATCTCTACCGACGATTTTTTCCGCTTTTTTTCACTCATTTTTTCTCTGTGTACTCGTGGACCAGCGTAGGAGGTAGATAATCATTCCAGTTGAGAGAAAAAGCGAGAGGGAGACTTCGTATATTCCTCGGACTGGCAGCATTAACTTCGGTGACGTTTTTCTCGCTACTTTTCATTTCCAATGTCTCTCCGTAATGCCGAAGCAAGTTTTTCGCTTTTATATGCGTACGTCGAGTGTAATATCACTCTACCCATAAGTTACTAAATCGTAATAGACTCATTATTTCTGCCTGGCTTCTTTATACCGTTACGCTGTGTGTTATGTATCGCGCGTAATGCCTCGCTAACTTCTTCGTCTTATTCTTTTCGGTTTCTCTTTCTTTCTCACTCACTAAATCACATTCGACGTCTCTCTCTCGCTCTCGGTCTTCGGTGCCTCGAGACTCTCGCTTATTAAACGTTCTTTACTGTATCAAGCTCTTTATAATTTGCAATAATGTTACAGACAATATTATCAACTCACTTTCGGGCTCTATGCCTTGAAACTCTCGACTAATAGGGACGAGATTTCTTTCCTATGCTGGGAAACGTTTGTTTGAATATTTTTGTGCCGGCGAAGTATGCCCGCGGAATTTGCTTCACTCAGTAATGAATTTCATAATCAAATCGTGAAAAGAGACTTGCGGGAGAATTGAAGAATGGAATTGAAATTTTTTGAATCATTTTTTAAGTAAAAATTGGAAAAAAAACGTTCTAGATTATTTGGGTATCGAAAATATCGATTTGTTCGGAACAAAATTTTCCGTTGCCACGTTCGCCGAAGTCTCGTCAGAGAATTAAGTAGCGGAGTTGGTTTTGTAAAGAAGTACTCCCCCTCGTGTCACGCATCGACATATTGTAAGCTCGCATCACGTACGCGTAAAATCGCACGCACGCGACACGATGCGAAGACGTTATATTTTAATTCCTGCGTGTTCCCTCTCGCAGACGATCATTTTATAAATCTCGACGCGGCAAAAAGCTTGCCAAAAATGGGTCTGTCTTTTTTCCATTCTATCTTTCTCGCGCTCTCTTGATTATTCTTCTTTCTCTGGATCGTGACGAGCCAACGTGCGCTCGCCATTATCATCAAAAGGTTTGTCAATCTGTCGGTCAGACGAAGAGGGCGAATCGTCGATATACATGATATTTTTTCGACGGTATATATTAGTTTTTCTTTCTTTCTTTCTCCCTTAACCGCTTCTCCTTCTTATTCTCGCTTCGACGAACTACGGTGGCTCATAACCTCGAGTTATCGAAGTTGCGCGTTGTGCATTCCGATCGAGCTTTCTCTCTCTCTTTCGCTCATTCGGACGCGTCTCTCTTTCTTGCGTATATGACTTCACTTAATATTTCTCGCGTATCGTGTATCGATGATAAAACGAACCTTCGGGACGAGGCGTCGAGGCAAGGGGTCTGAAATATGAATTTTATTAAAATGAAAAATAATTAAAAAATACAATCGAGTATAATAATAAAGAAACAGACAATTAATGAAGGAATATTTCAAAACGTAGTAAGAGCGAAGAATTCGCAACAAACCCCTTGGGAATGAATACAAAAATATTTCGAACGAATTCAACTTTATCCATCATTTTCGGCGTTGCCGATTTTTCCTGAGCTGCGAACGTCACGTCGATTTTTCCGTATTTCATTTTTGTCTTTTCTTTGCAATCTCGTCCTTCTCGCCTCTTCGGGATCCAGACCGCCCTCCTCGATCACATTTCTCGGTTTGATTGGTGAAATAAAATCATGGCACGTGGTTCGTGAAGAACGGACGACCACTCGAGATTGAAGAAGGGAACGTGTTCCTCCCTAACCTCACTCCCTTTTAACGTATTTATTATATCCTCGAGTAGCTCGGCAAGTTTGTCCCCTGTGTGTTTTACTATCTACACATATGCAGTATATAGATATATATAATAAAGCAAAGGCTCGATGTGTGCATCTGCTCACTTCTCGTCCTTCCAACTTCCTCCCTTCTCGCTGTATCCGAGCTCTATCTTTGCTTGATTTTTTTGTCTCTTCGTTTTTTCAATTCTCGCTCACTCCTCCTAGCTTTCTTTTCTTTCGAGCCCTCTCTTTCTCTCGTTGTCCTTTCTTCGTTTACCAAATGAGCAACAATACCTCGAGGGGGCATATTAAGGGTGCATAAAGGGAGGAGCACTCGAGTACATTTTATACATCGATATATACATCCAATGGTTATCTGGCCTGCTTTTTACTCGAATATATATTGGGGTAGGTAGGACCCCTCCTCTTCTCCTTCTCATTTGCCCTTTTGCCACACCCTTGTCCCCCTTCTATCTCTTCCCTTACTTCCAGCTTCCGGTTGTAACGCGAGCTGTGTTCACCAGCAACAGCAGCAGCAGCAGCAGCAGCAGCAGCAGCAGCTCTGTCGTCCTCCTCCTCCTTCTTCACTCTGTCTCATTTTTTCCTCACTCAACGTTGCTGTATACATGTATAGAGAGAAACGACCGTATACTGAGCAACCAAAAACCACTACGAACACCGACCAAGGGTCCTCGCACACTGGTTTATGAATGAAGATGTATGGCCCAAAGCTTGGGGCGTATAGAGAAGAAAAAAAAGGACGACGACGCCGCGTGGCGTATAGCAAAGACGAAATCTTCCTTTTGGATCTATACTCGAGAATACGAAAAAGACGATTGTGTCCAATTTTTCGAAAATTTGACAAAATTTCGAATCGTTTTTTTCCATACGGATTTAATTAATAATTTTATAATGTCGAGCCTGAAATTATTTTTGTTTCAACGACACTCGTTGATTCTCAGCTTTTTATATTTTCGATAATATTTTTTTGTTGATTTTTGAATTTGGAATTATTGAAAATTCGTGCTATGTACGGGGAGGAACAAAAGGATTCAGTCTCTACGAAATAACGATAAATATACATCCATGTATAAATATATATCTATAAATATATATTTGTGTAGACACATAAGCATGCGCCATTGGGACGTGTCGTGAGTGCCAAATGAGGCGATGTGTTTTGTAAAGTGTGCTCGTCCGACGAGAAGAGTGAAAAAAAATGACGAGAAAGGAAGAAGACTCTTAGCTCGAGCCCAGTAGCAAACACGTCTGTGTATATCTGTATGTATTTACGAACGTTATGAATGAAACGAACGGATGAATACAACCTGCGCCAAAAACGGAACCAATGCGCCGCTCTCCCCCAACCTCTGCGTTCTCTATTTCTCTACATCGTAGATCCTCGCTCTTTTGCTTACACTCTACTCCTAGCACTATACTATCCCAGACTCTTTTAGTTTTCGTGCCACTTTATCCTCAATGATGCACATACACATATATTTACATGGGTAGGGGGTCGCATGATAATTCTTGAGCTACCGTATGCTCAACAATGCTCCTCAAAGCCCATGTGTACACGTTACGCATGCACAGTAATTCACCAATGATTTAAATCTCTGCGACGATCCATCAAAACATGAAAATTTGAACAATTCAATTGTCGAATATGACTGATCGAAAGGAATTTCAATATTTTCAAGAAATTTATGCTCAACGATTTTTTGCTTCATTTGTTTAACATTTTTCACAATTTTTTTGAATTTGGAACGGTTTTGTAGGATTTTTTCGAATTGAAACAAAATCATTGTGAGGTGAGAGGTTCGAATCCACGATTTTTAGGAATAAGTTGACGTTATTATGGGCTCAGCACCTTTTGAATAACTTTCTATGTGAAGCGAAATCCCTTGCGGAACGGATACGATCCTGCCAGCAAGATTTTTCCGCCCTCGCATCTTCGGAGATGATTGAGACTCAATAGTAAAATGTACATGTGTATGTATTCGTGTACTTGGGTTCACGTTCCTACCCAGATGCATGTTTGTCTGTCTTGATCGTTCATTGAGAATACTTTTCGTACCTACCCATCGAAAAGCCCCATCGCCATTTCTCCTCCTCCCAGTCTGTCAATTTTCTAGCTCTTGAAGACCTCGATTGTGATAAATTTTCAGAGACCCCATTCGATCACGCTGTACTATTGAATTTCTATTGTCTGGCACGTGCTCCGTCTTAGGAAAAAGAATATCTACATATATATATTTTTTTTCTTTCATTCTAAGCAACAAGACTTAGTCGTAAATTTTTCATTCACATTCGTAGACGAAAATGTTAAAATATCGAAAATTAACGTGCTTACGATGGCAAAACAATTTTCTTCAAAATATTTCCATATTTTTACAGAGAACATGGAAATTTTGATTGAATTTTCATCGGACACTGAAGATTTGTCTGAAATTTGAATTGGAAAAAAATGAAATAAATTCTTGGTTTTTCGGTTTCCCTCTTTATTTTTTATTTCGCTTCGTATATAATTTTCCCGCCCGCAAGGGGGCAATTCGTAAGACTCGTTGCCTGCAGAAGCTCGTCGTCTTGTCGGGCTCAAGTAAAAAAAAGAGACGTGTGTAGAACAACGTTGAAAACAAGAGACAGAGAGAATAAAAAAGAGGGAGAGAGAGAGGGAGTGAATCGTGAGGCACGAGGCGACGAAGGGAGGTGAGCACTTCCGGTCCTCCGTGTGTATCACGTGCGAGAGCCACCGTACGCGGGGACTCGAGGTTCTCTTTCGTCCCTTGCCTTTTCTCGTCCTTCATTTTTTCTCTCCTTCTTTCTCTCTTTCTCTCTCTCCTTCCCCCTCTCCCCCCCGGAGACTCCGCTGCATCCGGTTCCCTTAGACGAGGAACCTTGGCCTTTCTCACTCACACTCGTGACGCGATCCTTCAGGCACGGAAAAAAAATACGAGCCAGAAAAAGTAGGCTAGGCTGAACGCAACACAGGAGCGTGCGTGGGTGAACCACGGGCACGTATGTCTGTTGGATTCGCCCGTGAACAATCGATGGCGGTCACGCTTTTGATTATTGAATCGGACAGGACATTTTTGTTTTATCGAACGTTCGGCCAATATTTTTCTTTCATTCAATTCGTACGACCCAGTGGAACGTCGGGCAATGTGTCAACTTTTCGTTGAGCTTTCAGGTCCTTGCATTTTTTTACTAACATGACAAAACGTTGAAATCTTTTGGTAAAGAACAAAATATTTTAACAATCAATTTCAACTACTCCAAAATTTAAACAATTAAGAAAAATCCAGGTTCGTTCGAGTCTCAATTTGCACTCATTCTCCTTCCGTCCTCCGTGATCATTTTTTTCGTTTCCGCAACAACGAAAAACGATACTCCCGGTGAACAGATTTTTTTTTCTCCTCCTCGTAAAAACGAAGGGAGCGTTACAAACGTTTGTTATGAAGCGATCGATATGGATCGATGATCAATAAAGCAAAGTTTCGATACAACCTGCCAAATCTTTTTTTTTCCTCGACGGTAAAGACCCGAAAGTGCATTGGTCGAAAGCGAGGGAAAAAGCAGTGAAAAAAAAAAATATGGAAAAGGAAATCTTTTCACCGGAAGATTTTTCCGGGCGATATAACATCCCAGCGGGGCAAAGTGCCGACTCGGTGTGTTTGCAACCCTCAGCACTAATTCTTCGTATACATATATATATCGTTATACGTTTGTGTTGGAATGTATACATTAGTATGGCGGAAGGTTTCTTGGCGAGTGAGATGAGGCATCAGGCCGGAAATCCCCCGAAGAAAACTTCTCTCTCGTGCTTTCTCTCTACACCCAGCAATTTATATATTTATGTGTGTCTTCCTAAGGGTAGGGAAACTTGTGATGCTGCTGGTGGTACGAGAATGAGACGTGGGAAAGATGCGTTTACCCATGTTCACCACAAACTTGTACGTTTCTCGCAATGAAAACACGCAATGAAGACTTCAATGCACGAACGTACATGTTCCGAGTATATATAGACACGATATCTACACACATACATTCTCCCCTCGATGTGTACATGTGTCGACGTCCAAGGCAGCAGGTGGTTGAGCATTCGGAGGGCCGTACTACCCTCCGCTGTCTCTTTCCCACTCGGCGCATTCTCTCCATCGCCAATCCGATAACATTTTATGTCCAAACGAAATAATACGTTCGTTCTTATTCTCTGGATCAATTGACATGGGAGATGCATCGTGAAAACTTTGAAAATATTTCAAAAATAATAATAGGGTGACTTATTTGTTTTAGTTTCGATTTATTTCACAATTTTCGGAGAGTCACGATCTCGAATGCTGAGATTTTTTTATAAATTTGGAGTATTTTCATGATTTTGGAATTAGACAATTCTGTTGATCACTTTTTTAACGCAAATTGTTGAAAATGTAAACAAATTAATTGAAATGTCAATGAGAAAACTACGGAATTAGGCATTAGTAAAAATTCTCGTTGAGGAATCGTAAAATGTGAAGTACGAATGAACAATATTCGATAAAATGGCACAGCCTGATTGACTGTCCGATTAATGAACGAGAAATCGTTTGCTATTATCTCAAAGATAATTAATTAAAACCCAAAAACACGAATCAGTAAAAACAGACGAGTAATCTGTAACAGGCCGGAAGTATTGTCGCAATCATCGAAAGATAAGGATTACGATTGAGATATCATAACATGAGATAGAAATTATACGAGCAATCGATCGAGCCCAGCGCCGAGTTACGTTTCGCTAAGAGTGTCATTGTTTGCCGTAATTCTTGTCGATTTTCATCAGCATAAATAAACAATGCAAGCATTAGGCACTCGTGAAAAAAGAAATAGCGAATGAAAACCAAAGTCTTTGGGAGTGTCGCTAGCTCAGAGATCTTCAAGATTATTATCTTTGCGCGAGGAGTTGCACACTCAAGAGTGACCCGTTTGTGCAGCCCATCCGCCCCCACTTTCATCTAAACTTCGTAATCGCCATTGCACATGCAGAGGTTTTATCCTAGGCAAGAGCAGTAGCGAATGAATTGTACAAGCGAGAAAAAAGGCCACACGTCACATCGTAACTGGTCAGCAAAGAAATGTGTGTGCTCGCGTATGGGTTTTACGTTTTCAACTCGATGGTACGGGGAAAGTGGTAGAGCCGAAAGGAAAAATAATGTGGAGAGGGAAATGTACACATGTCGCGGATAGAAGGGCACGGACGTTGCTAAACTTGGTAACGTGGTTTGTGAAAATTTACGCCTTTTCTACTCCAAGAAATTCTCGTATGTATAAAATCATTCTCGGTCTCTCTCGTTTTCTCCTTCTCTTTCGCTCTATCTTTTTCTTGTGCGTTCGCGGGACTGATGTTTTGTCGTGGGGTGGTGGTTAGCGATGACGATAGTGGGGGTAAGGGGGTCGACGAGACAGCGCTCAAGAGCGCATAGACATAGGCGGCTGGGAGAAGTAGCATGCAACGCCCGGTGGAACAGAAGAAGAAGTAGTAGGGAAGCAACACGCTCAGCCATTCTTTCTCTCTTTCTAACTTGCTCCCTCCCTCTCACGCAACGTTTTATCCCTCTCACTCTTACCGTCCCTCTCTTTTTCTCGTTTCTCTCTCTCTCTCTCTCTCGCTCTCAGTCCGTGTCTGGTGAGGCCCGAGAGCGGAAACGGTCCGCGGCACTGCCACAGTGACACGCGCGCGTTCACGTCAAGTGGAGACTGGTGTTGCGCCCGCCTCGGTATATCGTCACAACTCAACATCGAATTTACCCAAATTTAAGGTTTATCTTGAATTTACCAAAACGCGACACCCGCCGCGTCTTATGGCTTGCGAAAATATACACAGACATCTTGTAAGTCGAAAATCAAAGTTACCAACGATCGTTATCGCTACGGATTGAAACGATGATGTGTTAACGAGGATAGAGCACTCTTGTTACGACTGCAATTAAATTCGTCTGGTGCGACTAGCCTTTTGTTCGTTTTGGTGATCCCTCAAAGGTGTGGAAATAAATTGTGAACACGAGCAAAGGATAACACCGGTGTTTGTGACGTTTGGAATATAATTTTTTCGTTACAAACCATCCGAGTCCAAAGGGGTGGGTTTTTTTAAAAACTAATATCTCAAGTGATTTCCCTGATTTTTTCATTCGTTGTCTTTCGACGGTGTACTAATCGGTGCAACGCCAAAAAAATATACCCAAGTGTCTCGTGGAATGTATGGAGGTATTTTTAGAGTGTGCTTGTGATTCTGTGGCGGAGTGTCTTTATTGAAGGATTAATACTCCTAAGGAGGAAGAAGAAGCCTCTCGTGAAACGTGTGTTGTGTTTTGTCTCTTGGTCTCCCGCCGGAAGTCGCGGGAAAGAGTTACCGGCGTGTGGCGCTGCATACACAGCCTCGAGTATATTACGAGGAAGAAATTTAACGTCATTGAGGAAAAAAAGTGAAAAATATAAGTGTGTCCGAGCGGAAGTGACGGTGAATAATAGTCGTTGCGAAAATTGAGGGTTGAATGTTGACTTTTGGTGAAGAAACAGATAATTGTCTGGGTTTGAAAAAGCGAGAGGAAGAGGAGAGCATTCGTGGAGTTTGAATAGCGACGTCACGGCGGGCGTCGCGGGCCTCGAGACATCGGGCTCTTCCCGTGTCACCGGTAATCCCATCGGTATCCACGAATTTCCAATCGCTAATTCACCCCAAGAAAGCATCTTGGACTTTGCTATTGCCTCGACATCTTCGTCATTATCGTCGTATTACGATAACGACGAAAATACGAAAAGTACGAAAATTGCGGCTACAACGAATACCGGAAAATCCTGTTTCACGACGGCCAAATCGAGAAACAACGATTTTTTGGATATCACCGCCAGCACTCCTGTTAGAGATCATTTCTCTACGACGCAAAACCCCTCACCATCCTCGGAGATGGTTCTCGACATGCTCAATACACTCGTCACCGCACAAGAGCCGTTTTATGCGGACTATCCCTCCTATCATGACACCGGAATTCTGACGAATTCTCATAATAATAGCCACAATAATCATAGTCAACAACAACATCAACCACACCATCATCAACAAACGACGCAACAACAAGCGTTAAACAGAACTATTATGCCGCCCGTTTCTCTAGACGCTACCACACATACCCCAGGTATTTTCCAAAAGTACTTTTTACAAAAACAACAAAAATTAAAATTCAATTCTCCTCGTACTGATCAAAGGATGATACGGTCATAAAATAAAATCCCATTCAGCTCTGTGGAGAAAAAGTTCAATTCAGCATTAACTTGTGTCGATTTTATAAATAGAAAAATCGTTGGGTTCACCATTTTTCGACCAACTGAATGAGATTTTGTGCGACGAACAACTTTTTTTTTTTTGTGCATAATTCAGAGAATCTTTGCACTTCCGCTACAGAAATAACAATCAATTGTTGGGTTAATCGTTCATTGAATCGTTATCAGTGAACCACCGATCCGATCGAGATTCGATTAATTGTTTCACAAGAAACTTACCAAATTCTACACTCTGGAAAATAATTGCTATCTTAGGGATTTGTTTATCAAATACTTTTTCAATAAAACTGAAGCAAATTGTCATTTGGAAGCGTTCGGAGCACTTGACGTTGGATTATTAGTTTCGTGTAAATGTTGCATCACAACCAGTAACTATTCAAAAGTCAAAATTGCAACATTGAAACGTGTAACGAAACTATTGAATATTGAATATTTTCGAATTTTTTAGTGAATGATAAACTGTTTGCGTTTCGTCATAATGCTTCGCTTTGCTTGGCGCCAATTGCTTTCACGTTGATAGGATTTTTGCATCGATTAACGATGCCGATTCTCTTTGCCCATTTTTGTTGCTCCTTTGAAATGATTTCGGGCTAAATTGCCGATTGCTGGTGCTGATGAATCGTTCGTTTTGTAATTTATACACTTTTTACCCATGTCTTTTTTTTGTTCGTATTTGAACTTCGATACGAAATTTCACGCGCAATATGTTGTTCTATCTTGTGAAGTAATAAGGAAAAAAGAAAAAAAAATTCAATCGCAGTCAAGACAAAGCATTATGGCTCGGTTCAAAGGTGATCGGCAACCGTCGAACAATGCGTTCACGACTTTTTCGCAACTTTATCGGCACACAAATTAGCAGTTACACGGACATTCAACCAGGGCAAACTTGGATGAAAAAAATCATTTCAGGCCAATGTGCTTTTGAGCGTATTAACGGAAATCGTCGTCCATATCGTGACCAATAGAACGATTTCAAAGTTAATGAATTTTCATAACGTTCGCTTGTTCTTTATCGGATCTTTCGTCGTTTTGACTCGCCCATTTTTCATAATAAGTTGGAAAACACATGACAAACATTTTCAATCTATTTTCTGTGCTCAGAAAGAATATAATCCGAAGGGAAAAAAATCTCCAATCAATCTGAAAAAGATCGAGAGGAAAAATCGATCCCATGGTTTCTCAGTATGGTGGATTTTAACGAAGATCATCACCTGGCAGAACAAAAAAGAAATCCCTGAAAAACCACTTAGTCATTGAGAGGAAAAAATTCATGTTGTTGACGCAGGGTAGGGCAAGGAAATGCGCAAGGAAAGCTACCCCAGAAAAATTCTATTTCGAGACTACCGTATACGAGGCCTGAGCGGGGATAAGGCCCCGCAGCACGAGTTAATAGGTTCTCATTTTTTTGTGGCCAGTTGATTTTTTCTTTTCGTTAGTGTGCGGGTTCATGAATCTTTTTATTTTTCGTTGATCGATTCTCGAGCAGCAGACAAACGTCTGTGGTGTTTCGGTCATACAGTCCCAGGCTTTTCTCCTGGTGGAGGCGACAGCAGCTGTGCGAGAGCTCCGCGGACTCTATCGCGTTTCTCTCTCGCTCGTCGCGCGGTTGGCGGCCGTTTCGTTCGGTTTGGCGCGTGCCGACCGCCGTCTCGATCATGTGTAAGCGCGGGCGCGTTCTTCGTAACTTCGCTTTCTTGCCCAGGCACCGAGAAGAAATGAAAAAAAAAAAAAAAAAAAAAAAAAAAACTCGTCTGCTCTAGAGAGAAAAAGATCGAGAGAGCAAGAGAGAAAGAAAAATGAGCTCGTTGACTCTTCTCTGACCGCCTTTGGCACCTGTTCTCCAGCTGATGTCCGCTCATGCTCCCTCAATGTCTATATAACACCGGCCCTCTACTCCCTATTTTTGCTTACCAGCTTTTGCACAAGACTCTTCGAAATTTTGGCTCATATTTCCAACGTCTCGCTTACCGATTCCAGACAATTATCACAATTTCGCTTTGCTACAGAAAATAGAATAAAAAAACAAAAAAAAAAACAAAAAAAATCGCACCTTCAGACTACCAGAGTCGCAGGATCGATCGAATGAATTCATTTCGACGAGAGCCTTCCTCTGCATTTTCTCGAAAGCATTATTTTAAGAGCTTACATCGTTCGTTTCATGTTTAAAACCGCACGCACTGTACTGGCTATTGCAATATAGAAATAAAAACTAACCGACCTCGGTCGAAAAGCTTGGTTAAACAATTATCTCTCGTAACATTCACAATGCTCATTAATTAATCTCATTAACGAAATATCTTGATAATTAAACGATTTCTATAGTCGAGTTTTTGCAACAAGATTACATTATCGTCGGTATCGTAATAATCATAACACGCCTAATTCAATGAACAATACGATTGATAAAAAAAAAAGCTGTTTCAATATTTTTATCTGCAATTCTTATTCATTCGACCAATAATCAAATTTGTCAATGAATAATTGAAATACGTTATTTTTTTGCATAAGATTACATTGTAAAGAAAATAATATCGATGGAAAATGATTGATCGGAAATAATTCTTCTGTAAATTTACATACGCAATCGCCACCAATGAATTTCAATAATTAAACGTGTTTGGATACAACTCGAAACTGTTTTTTTTGTCTCAAGCTCAAGCGTTTTAAGCGTTGTATGTGTTTTCACACATGAAAACGGACGTGCGTATTTCTAAATATATATCACATGTGCATTCTATATATAGATTATGGGACAAAAATGTAAAGGTGTGGACGATAGGAACTGTGTATAGGAGTGTGTTAGGGGCGTGAGGGCCACTCGGGGCAAGCACTCCCACGCTCAACGTCCATGAAATGGGGTGCGAGGTGCAGAAGCAACGACTCTTTCTCGTCTGCACGGACACGACCAGCGGCAACAGCAGCAGTTCGAGCCTGCACTTCTCGCGCGCGCAGGTGTACAAGCCTGTGAATGCGAGAAGCGTTACAGCTTCGTATATTCTCCAACAAATGCGTGCGAGCCGTTGCACACGCACACTTGCTCGTCTTTTAAGGGGCGCAAAAAATAATGATATAGATATAACGATACATGCCCACAAGCGAAATTACTGGGGAACTCGCCACCATATCATCCAATATCCAAAGGGCTTTCCCCTTCGAACTGCTCGTCTAAGTTTTCTAATTATATTTCTCGAAGATCATTAAAAATAAGCAAAGTCTTTTTTGGCTTTTTCCATCTTTTTCATTTCGACTAAATATCCAATTTCTTATTCTTTTTTGTTCTTTAAATTTTGGAATCGAATGAGACATTTTTTATTTATGTTTGCTGAACGATCTTCGATTTAATGCCACACACCGGATCGCAGACTCGACGCAAAATTTCACGTGTAACCATCTTTTTCGACCGTCTCCTCTCCCATAAACCATCAGGCTGTGCAAGTTCGTGCATTCGGTGCAGCAAATTATCAACGGTGTATCGAGTCGTTGAGAATTATCCAGCCAACGATACTGAGAAACCGGGCAATGGAAAACAAGTCGAGCGATTTAAATGCCTCGATGAAATTTCGAAAGTTTGCCATGTATTAAAAAAAACGTTGAACCACTCGAAATCTTTCACTACAAAGTGACGCAAAATTAATCACTCCATCAGTCTTTTTTCTCGCGGCCACGTACTCTTAACGAATCCATTTTCCGGTTATCGAAATTGCAAATCCTTCTGGTTTAACTCGATAAATTAAATCACCAGGCAAGGTAAACAAATTCGTTGAGAGCGTTGAACAAATGTTTTCCAATAAAGAAACCTTGAAATTTTGTATTCTGACGTAAATCGAAATTCGGAGCGTTATTTTCTCTTCGCGTCTTCATTCATTCAGTCCAAACGAAATAATGAAATAAAGTAAATATTTAAAATGAAAGCATTAGACAGATATTGAAATTTTAATCCATCGGTTTTTATCAATCGTTCGTTCTCGATAAGATGGATATCGTAGGTAAATAAATTTGACATGATATTCACGTACCGAGAACTTTTGATAGATTTTCTTAATGAAAGAAATCTGCCGCGAGGAGCAACAGATGGAAAAGCGCGGGCTGAAGATCGTTCACGATATTGTGTTGAATGTACAGCTCGTACAATGGAGAGGAGGGTATCGGTGAACGAGAGTTTTACCCCCAACAGTTTCGCTCGCCGCATTTATATCTCTGTCTTTGTTACGCAAACCGCCAACTACAATATATATAAACGGCACGCACACTCACCAAATTCATCGTCGATGCATGTGAGCGTTATAACGTAGACTATAGTGTCGTGGAACGAAGAAAGGAAGTCCGCGTTATAGGCGGAGTCGAAACCGACCAATCGCGTCGATACAAGACGCCCACGATTTAACCCGTTCTCCTACGATCTCTCTGGGTCCCATCCGTATTCGAATTCACGATTCACGTATTCTGTGTATACAAAAATTTACGGAATATAGCTCAAATTTGATTCGTCATTTGAAAGAATTTTCTCGACCAAAAACATTGATTTTCCACTGAGAAAAATCAGGTTATCCCAGAAAAACATCAACAAGTGCATGTGCGGATTCGTTTTTAGTATCTCGTGTCAAATCCGCTATTCCCAACCATTTCGAAGGAATAAAATGAATTTTGGATTATAGACAATCGATCAATGAATTGCTTCAGTTCCGAAGCAACAAATATCACAATTGACTTCTTAACAGAAAATATTTTTGGAGTAAAAATAATATTCACGCGTTTTTTCATGAATAATTAATTAATAAGCCTGATTAATGGCAGTTTAACTAATTAAATAAAGTTAGAAGACGAATATTAATGAAATTTCGTTTATTCGTTTTTCTAGGTGGTTACAATCATTTGCGCAGCCCTGTGTGCCAAGATGAGCAGAGCCAGAGAGACGAGACATCGCCACCTCCGCACAACAATCATAATTCCCATGCACCGAATTCTCACTCGACGACACCGAGCACCAATCACAATAACAATAACAACAACAACAACGCGAGCAACGCGTACATACATTTACGAAATTTGAATCAGCTCAAAGCGGAATGTAAGTACAATTGAAAAAGCCACTCGAAAAAACACAAAATCTTCAAAGTTAATTGACTCAAGATTATTCAAATATTTCTTGTTTGTTACGTTCAATGTTTGGGTTTCATGAAACTTCATGAACAACTTCATGAAAAATGAAAGTTATTTGTTCATATTAACTCACGTTATTGTGTCAGTCAATGGAGAAATGAGATTTGGAAATAAAAAAAGAAATCTACTCTTTATTTTTCAACTCATTTTTTATGTTTTTTCAAAACAAGTCACACGACAATATTTCTTCATCGGCAAAATAATCAATTAATACCGAATCAGCTTTAAAAAATAACCAATGAAGAAGAAAATTGAAATTTAACAAAAAATAATTAATTTAATTTATTTTTTATCATCATTGGATTTTTGTCGTTCGTTTTTCTTGACGTGAAGCTTGTTTTGATAGAAATTTAGGGACGATTTGAACAATCGAAAGCTACTGTGTTGCTTCTTTTTAAATATTATTTCTGAACTTTTAATTTAGTGTCAATGACGACTAGTTAATAAAAGATATTTTTGGTTTTTTATTTAGCCAACTATACGAGCCATCACATAACGGATCATTTGCAAAGCGGCGGTGGTGGTGGTGGCGGCGGCATGACGGGTGCTGGCGATCTTGGTGGTAATGGTAGCAACGATAACGACTTGCGCGTCGGGACTACGACGAACGATAGTTACATGACACCGGCCCATTATTCCGGTTACGACGACGCTTCCGATTATCACAGTATACCGCAAGATCACCAAACCCCGAATCCCTACAATCTCGACGGTTCGCCGGAGTTCTACAGCGCCAGTGGAATCCATCTCGAGCCAAAGTATCAACCACCGCCATTCAAGAACTATCCACGTGGTGAGTTTCGTCAAATGGAATAAAAATTCAATCTTTATAAATGCAAGTTTTTTTCGGAGCAACGAATTTTAACGAAGCTTTTTTTTCTTCATTTTTTCCTCAAGGTCGTTATCACGAGAGTTACAACGAGACTGGTTATGGACAATACGACACGACGAGTTTCCAAACTGTACCGGGTAGTGGAACCGGAGGAGGAACCGCCGGAGTCGGTGCCGATCAATGGGGCGTTGGCCCACTGGGCGAACATCTATCTCATCATCCAGCATTTCTCGCTGGTCTTGGACCCCGTGACTCTTCCAATCCCCATCACCCTTCTTCCATTGGCAATAACCCGGACCAAAAACCTCTGCTGCAGAGCGCCATGCTCGCTGGCTACACAGGTGAGCGAGTTTAACTTTTTTTTTCCAGAGATTAAAGCTTTGCTGTTGCTTTCCATTATTGTTTCGGTTACTCAAGTAATCGAGAAATGTTCGGATGTCGGATTTGAAAATTTGGCAAGATATCAACAAGTCGAAATATAAAACTTGAACCCACAATTCGTTTTTTAATTCAAGGTGGTCCTTGTTTCACCGGATCCGGACCAATTCAGCTTTGGCAATTTTTGCTGGAGCTCCTGACGGATAAATCGTGTCAAGGCTTTATATCGTGGACAGGCGATGGTTGGGAATTCAAGCTAACCGACCCTGACGAGGTAGCCCGTCGTTGGGGAGTTCGCAAGAACAAGCCCAAGATGAATTACGAGAAGCTCAGCCGTGGTCTTCGTTACTACTACGACAAGAACATTATTCATAAAACTGCTGGAAAACGATACGTTTATCGTTTCGTTTGCGATTTGCAGAGTCTCCTAGGGTAAGCTTCGCACATCCTTCAAATGGTGTGCTTCATTTTTTTCTCCGTTTTAATTCTCTCTCGTAATCGCTCGACTCAAGAGTATCGAGATCGTTAACGGATCATCATGTTGGAAGAAAAAATTACTTTACGACGCATAATGCACGGTTGTCGGCCGTTATAATCGAGCGACCAACAAGGCTCAAATGTATTAAAATACTTAATCGATTTGTCCGGAAATTTTTTTTTAAATCCTCTTGTCTATCGAACGTTTTTTTATTCTCAATTTACTCCAATCGATTCTCATCCATGTGTTGTTTGTTTATGCCACAGATACACCCCGGAAGAACTTCACGCAATGGTCGACTTGAAGCCCGAGAAGAAGGAAGAAGACTGAGTTCTCGTTCACGACTAAATGACGAAGAAAGCGCTAAAGAAAAAGAAGAGCAAACTAACTGATAAATATCGTAACGAAAAACGACGTGATCGTAGTGTTTCGTTGATCTATTCACGGATCGCATCATCGACTGTGAGAGATGGGATTACGAGATCGTGTAGAAGAAGAAGAAGAAGAAGAAGAAGAAAGAGCGAAGGAGAGAAAAAAACGAAAAACTCATTGAAACGTGTATACGGGACTCCAGTTTTTTCAGTGTCTTCGATAAGGCGTTCAATTTAAATAAGAAACAAGAAAAGTATATAAATAAATAAATGAATAAATGCAATCGCAAAAGTTTTGTTGACGAAAAACCACGAGATAATCAATCGAGATATGTTAGAAAAAATATATCTACCAGTTAAACCACGGAATGACAAACACAAGTCGAATCGGTCGTATGTACCAAAGAGACAGGGTCCGCATACCATTGGTGCCTAAAAAGTAAACGAAGAAAAACAAAAGAGAATAAAGAAATAAAACATAAATGATAAATACCAATAAACAATGAAAGATGGAAAAAAATGAATAAAAATAAAACGTAAAAGTTGTGAATTTGTTTCTAAGTGATTGATTTGCCACACAAGATTTTAGAAGATATTTATAGGAATGAACTCGACAATTTATACATATTATATATATATTATACATATATATTTTTAATGTTACGTCATTTTTAAGCACTCTGGCATCGAATACACAATCTCGCTCGACGATGCATCTAAATTATTTATGTCCCATCATTTTAATGAAATATACAACAACAAAAATGATTATGGAATGAAAAGAGAAAAAAAAAGCATGTGTGTTATATCTCGTTGATAAATGACACGATATGTGATTGTTATTACTCTAATTTTACTACAATAAATCATTATAAACTACAATACAAACTTTATACATGTCATTCGTATACATTATCATTCTTTCTTATAATTTTTTATTCTTTCACTGCCAATTTTGACTGTGAGAAATTTAGCCTTTCAAAAAATAGAGTTCTCAAACAATTTTGTCGTTTAAATACTTGCATGAAATTACAACGTCATCCTCGATCGCGGGTTTTTATTTGTGCTGACATTTTATTACAATATTTGGGCACTCGCTAATTGAGCCAGAGTAAGAGTGGACGCTGTCATTTCTCACGTTCTGTAATTTCAACTCGCGTTGAATCTGAAAATTGTAGCGCTCCTGCCCAGTTCGCAAATGGGAATGTTTTTGTTCTTACCGACAGTCGGTACAACGTTATCATTCGTTAGTAAACACACTATCTGGACGACGGTCGATGTCGCACGTCTATTCGAAAATTGTCATCGTGCGTGATGTCATTTATGTCGCAGAACTAAAAAAAAGTCTCTCTCTAATCGGAGATCTGCGGCTGGAAATAGTATTGAACAATAAATCATGCATCAAAACTTCATTTTTTTAATTTCTGACATTTTTTTTAGAGAAATATCAAAATTTGTATATTTTTCATCGAATATATTTTGTTCCTTATGAAATATTATTTACGCACGTGCTGCGAGCGAAGATTTTTGAAAATAATTATGCGAAACCAAAGTTGATTGCACAAAAAGAATATCGTTCTGGAAAAAGCTCCGATGTTTTTTCAAGCCCTCATCGTTTGACATCGACAAAGTACACAGGTGGGATCGATATGAGTCTTTTCTCTCCCACACCAACCCTCTCACCGTCTCGTTGTCGCTTATTCTTCTCCCATATAAATATATACATGTATAGACAAGCGTTTGATTTTCGCGTTCCACACCCTACTCGACACAAATACAAACGTACAACACTGAGCTGCACACAATTTCATTTGATGCTGTGTGTTCCAAGAGAAACGGAGACTGCGCGTTGTCCTGCTCGCGTCATCAGCTTGGATGCCTGTATCACCCCTCGCACCAAACGCGCTACACTGAAAAAAATTGTATCCTCACTTTGTACGAACAGACTAAATAACGTGATCACTTAGTTATACATTTGTGTTTGATCAGCATATTTTTATTCGTCGATCGTCTCAGATGTAAACAAAGAAAACACAAGGGAAATGTGTACACGTGGCGCCAAATGAGTAAGCATTTATTATCATTTTCCATTTTTATCAGGATCCTCGATACTTTTCGATGTCTCATCGGATCTCGCTACTTTATTCTCTTTGTCCCTCTCATTTTCCGACAAGTTTCTTACTCTTGAACGCAGCATCCTTTCTCAAGACCGCGACGTTCGATCACAATATTTTGATTACTTCGATCCCAACAGTCCCTATTTTAAACAACTGCATTTTTACTTGGGCACATTTTTTATTATTATTTCATGTCGACAAGCTCGTAAATATTGCATTGTGAAGGAAAACTCTCCGAAGCGGCTGTTTACTTGTATGATGGGAGGGTTGACAGTGTAGCGGCACGTGACGTTCGATTTCTTTCCCTATTATCAATGGAGTTGGCCATTTATAATTTTTTTGTTGGGTTTCGAATTATTTTGATTTTGTTACGAAAAATTGGATATGTCAATCGTGGATAAAAAAAACAGTGATTGCGTGCTATTGAGTTTTTTGTTTTGGCGCAAAAACCTGGCACAAAAACATAGGAGAGATTCGTAATGAATTGAATTTCAGATAAATAAATGGAACATCGGAACCGGGCGTGGTGCGAGTGTGAAACAATAAATCAAAATGACGACGAGATCAAAGGAGAAAGTCGTTGCGGCTTTTCGTAAGTTGTTTCGTCCATCGGAAAAAATTGGCGAACAAGAAGTTGCAGGCAACAATTCGACAAGCTCGCCGTCGAGACGACTACTGAGCCGTCATCATCGTCCCGATGCGGTAACTCCTTCGGAAGCCGCTTTGCCTGAAAATCCTGGCGCTAGTCATACGGTCAGTAATTTCTTCAAATCGAAGAAATCCAACGGCAATTGTTCTCAGGTATTTCTTTACACATCTTTCAATTCGATTTTTATTCGTCAATTTTGTCGTGTTTTTTTCACGATTTCGAAATCGTTATATTTCTAATTTGTTTTGAATATTTTCAATCGTCAATTTTTGTCTGAGTTATACTCACGTTTTCTGTTCGCGACTATGGAACACGATATTTATATTTTCCATCTGCTCATTACGCGCGCAATTTACTTATTGAGAAAACGCGAAGATGACGAACGATCGAACATTTGACTACTAGATGGCGCGGCAGTTTAAATCCCGTTACCGGATCGAGTCTATTGTTATAGGTTCGTCATCTATATCCTTTTCAGAAAACAAAAATACATTGCGAAAGCCAATTGAGCTTTTGAATAACGATTCCCGACGATCATTCAATCGCATTGAATTTCAATGCTCGTTTTCAATTAGAATGTGTCATTTCAACGGAATTTATCGAAGACATTCGCGTGCCTAGCTTCCGCGCCAAACTTGTCGAAATAAATCGAAAAATTCGCTGATTTTCAACAGAAATTTATTCTAACGTGTTTTGTCGTTTTATATTTGCCGAGCGGATGTAATCACGATTAAAATCGATCATCGCATTCAGTGTAATTTGCTTTCTTCTTGAACGGACAATCCTAAAAGATTCTCAACACTGAACATAATTGATTATTCCGATTTATGTTCTAATAAACAATACTTAATTGTGCAACTAAATCCAGACCGCAACGATTGGCAAAACGCTCTGAAATAAAGTTTACCGGAACGCGATGAAAGTATGATTACGGACAATTAGGCGCCATTGATAACTAAAATTTGAACAAATACTGGCCTCAAAATTACGAAGCGTTTACACTAACCAAAAAAAAATCCTTATGGATCCTATCAAGAAGAAGGTATACAAAGTCGGAATTATTTTTTTCGTAAAAATTTCTCAACTCTTAGGTTATTGGAAGTCTATTGTGCAATTTCGAAAAATTATAAATGACAGTTCAAAGAATTTTTTTTTTGGATCAAAATTTTGAATTGCAATGGGAATGAATTTTTTTATGGACATTCAAGTCCATTGTCACGTTCTCATTAACAAGAAATGATGGAAAAATTGAAAAACTGACAAAACAAAATTGTTTCCATTGAAACAATGCAGATTCCTGAAGAATAAAATTTCATCATCCGCCCAGAAACTGAGTTTATAGTTCTCTATAAAATCATTTTTGACACTTTTGTCACGACTGTTTTTCAGATTGTTGGGATTCCGGAAAGAGGAGTAAGACTTCGTCGCCTGATGAAGGAGCTGAGCGAGATCCAGAGAACGCAGCATCGTCCAGAATCGACGTTTACTGCAGAACTCGTATCGGACAATCTGTACGAGTGGCACATACGATTGCACAAAATAGATCCAGAGAGCGAGCTGGCGGCGGACATGACGGAATTGGAAATTCCGCATATACTTTTGCATCTCATATTCCCGGAAACCTTTCCTTTTGCACCGCCTTTTATGAGGGTCGTTTCACCGAGAATCGAAAAAGGTTTTGTGATGGAAGGCGGAGCTATCTGCATGGAATTATTGACGCCTCGAGGATGGGCCAGTGCGTACACCATCGAGGCTGTCGTGATGCAATTTGCAGCTAGCATCGTGAAGGGCAAGGTAAATATTTTCACGCGATTCCAAGGAAAAACCGTTCTCTATGTTCCAAAAGTGAGATTTTCTGTTACAATATCAATTTGTGCGATAATAACAATTATAATTTATTAATAAAGGGGAGAGTGGCGAGAAAACCAAAAAACAACAAGGATTTTGACCGGAAATCAGCGGAAGAATCATTCAGGAATCTCGTAAAAACCCACGAAAAATACGGTTGGGTAACACGACCGTTAGCGGAGGGTTGATAAGCGACGTGCTCACGAAAATAATTTCCAGATTAACCATTGTCGTTGAAATGGTCCAAACAAAAAAAAAAACACTTCCTTAAAGATAAAAACACCGAAAATCTGTCTTCTTAATTATTTGTTGTCAAGAAACAAAATATTCTGTCGAAATTTGAAGCATACGAATACAAATGATATACGTGTGATAATGGTTCGATGATACACGTGACATTTGGCGAGATAATCCTCGCAGGGCCTATTGATAATTCTAGCAAATGACCCCATAAATATTTCGGGGAAAATTTCGTTTACGAGCTATTAACAATCTTCAATATTATATCGTTACACTGGATTTAGTCCGATCTCTATTTCTATTCTCACCGGGACAGACGCGCACTAGGAGAGTCCGAGATAATATTTTTAACATTCAGCGTACGCGATAACGCTTGATAAATCAATATTTTCAATCGTTTTTATCGTCGATCGATTGGACGATAAGAAAGAAGTGATAAGAATTATGAAACTATGGTAATCGGTGTGTGAAAAAATTCAACATTTTCTTTCGTTACTTTCGAGATTGTAATGTGTGTGATAAGTCAGTGGAAAAGAACGGTGCTATATTGTATACGGCGAACGAAACTCTTGTCGAGTCCGTAGAATCGGTATCGACAGAAAGAAAACCAAATAAATGCCAATCCGCATCGTGACTGGAGAAACTGCGACGAAAGGAGCATTGCTAATCGTGCAGTAATGAAAATTAAAAAAAAAATATCGAAACAACGAGCTTGCACATGCATCACACCGCAAAGGCACCTTGAGAATTATTCATTGAAGAGACTATCACAAATTTTTTGCTTTTGCAGGCAAGACTGTGGTTGCCAGTGGAGAATATTAAAAAAAAAAGAAAACTAGAAAATACATTGCGATATCGAGTCGATGAAGATAGAAAATAAAATAAAAATTAGTCATCGATACAATTTTTGTCTTTCAATCAAAATAATGAAGAATTATAATGTCTTTTGCTAGTCATATTAAATTCCAAGATGTAAATGGGTATTATACTATATGTGCCAAATAAATCATTATAATCGCCTCAGAGTGGAAACAATAAAAAGTTTAGTCGACTGAATTGAAAAACAATGTCGCCAAGAACCACCATTCAACGTTGGAGCAACAGTATTATCACCACGAGGGCTAGGAATCGAAGAAGAAATAATTGGTCGAATTTGTAGGATGTTTTATTATTTTATAGACCCGAATGGCGGGTTAATCGACATTTCTTTATTGTAGTTCATTATCAAAAGGTTCATGTACAAGGTGGAAGCTTCCGGTTACCATTTCGTCGATACAATTCGTTGCGAAATTCAACGAGCTCGGTTTACCGACCAATTTCGTGAGTTTTTGTGTAATCATGATGCTGGAAGTTCCTTAATCTATTTCTACTCGCAGACCCCCTTCTCCGTAGTTTCGTAAAAATCATATTTCCTAATCGCTTCGATTCGAATGTGTAGAAATTTTCGAATTATCGTCTTAGGCACATGGAAACGTACTCGTGAGTAGCACCCGATTGACTAAAAATGATACGATTTTTTTTTGTGCATTCAGGACAGAAAAATCTAGTGCAAATTCATTCTTTTTACTTGGAGGGTAAAAAAAACATTCTAATGTTCTGCACGATTTGTTGGGACAAAACACCTTAATACGATTGTTTATTTCGGATATTTATAGCTCAGTAAAAAATTGAATTATTAATCCTAGGTTAGTACCATTTTTTCGAGGCCCGGTGAAAAAAACCATGGGTCGCCAAGACCCATACAAAAAACTTGCTTTTTGCGAGCTTAGCTCTCGCAGTGTTTATGCATAAAATTTTCTACTCTATTCTCACGCCCCGTTCAACGGAGAATTATTGATTATGCTCAATTTTTTGGATTATTCATCCTCTTATTTTTTTATCAGCTCAGAAGCTGCTTAGATATTGCTTTTGGAATTTTTATTGACAATTCAATTGCTCAAGGACGTACTGGCATTCATCAATGATTCATGCTTCCACGAGCTTGGTCGTTGAACGTAGCTATTCGCTTTTTTGCTAGTAGAATTTTTAAAAAATTCCCTGATTGCTATTATAATTAGCAAATTTGTAGAAATTTTGTTTTCTAGAACAACAAAATAAATGTTTTCGATGAACGAGCTTGTGCATCCTCACGGCCCTGGGGAACTTCGATTCTATCCCTTCTTTCCTCCCAAATGAAAAATCTAACTTTTTCGGAGTGATGCGTGAGTTTTAAGGCTCTCGGTCAAACGACACTTCTAATAATACTAATGGCACTTGTGGTCGTTCGAGTCCCGATAACTTTGAAACAACAGAATTGTGCTTAAATGCGACGTAACGTTATGTCTTCCCTTAATGAATAAATAATTCATTGTCCTATTTCGTAGGCTGCGAAATCAGTCGCTCTTCTCTTCTTGAACGCACATGAAAATCTTTGCACAGACCGTATTGAGTTTTTCTGCAAAAGGGAATGGAAAATTGAAATTAGAGAATGTTTGTTAAAAAAATGATAACCCAACGACTCCAAGGCTTTTGTTTTTAACACAGTCACCAAAAAGCGGAAATTGGGTATGAAAAATAATATTTAGAGAAGTATCAACCGTTTTGGGATATCTGGAAAGCTCGTTACTCACCAGATCCTTGGATGAGCCATTTGGGTTTGTTTTGCCAATGAATAAAAATCCAATAGACTGGAATACCGGAAAGAATAATTATCATTCCAACGCCAACTTCCCAAGGCGAAACGTAGCAGGGAACCGTTACCAAAAATAGACATATCACGAGGAACACGATGGGAAAAACGAGCGAAATCTAAAGAAAACAACAACAAAGTATGAAAAAAACGTTTGTCTTATTTTTTCTTCTGTCTGTGCGATAAAAAGAAATTAACCGGTCAATGAACATGTTACACTTGAGCTCTGTCCGTTCGCAGGGACTCAAAAATTCCGCTCCTCATTTATCGAAATCCCAGCATCATCCGTCGCAACCAGCTCCAATAATTTTTTAACTATGAAAATACGATTTGAAAATACGATGAACTTGGAGCTCGGACAGATGGAAAAGGGAATTTGATTTTACACTCAATCCGAATGCTACAGTGTCGTTACTTCTTCATTGACTGGTAATTCAATTTTATTTTATTTCATATGCGAAAAAAAAGAACTGGATTAATAATTCCAATTGCGATTGAATATTTATTTCGAAAATCGTACCTTTATGGGTCGCTCGAGATCTGGCTTTTTGAACCTGAGCCAGAGAAGGCCAGATACCGATAGCGTGGTAAATAGTGCCTCAACGAAGCTCACATAATTGATCAGCGAATAGACATCCTCTATGACGAGCAGGGCTAGTGTGATAATGCACTAGAGACGGAAATTATAGTTTAGGGTCTGGATCAGAGGTTTTAGTGCACGTAAAAGTGAATCCACACTGATAAAATAATCGATTCAACAAATTCTACTTTTTAATGATAAAATAACTTTGCTCTTTCTTGAAACGAAATGATATTTATTGAATACGAATAATGCGCCATTTTCACTGGGTATTTGGTCGCAAAAATCGAACATTCATTTTCCAATTTCCATCGAAATTTCTGCACGTTCAAAATTCTCATAAGAAAATACCAATCAACTTAACAAAAAAAAAAAAAAAAAACACTAGAAAAGAGACGAATCTTTTGCGTTGGTGATGTGGCAAACATTTTAGTGTAAACTATTTTTATTCTGTGGCTTCTAATTCGAGTCTCTTCAGCTGGAGATTTCTGATCAAGATTGAATAAGAAAAGATCAGTTTACAAGATTATATATAAAGAAATTAAACGACGTACAAAGAGCAAAGTAGCAAGGCCAAGTGTCGAACCAACAAAATGTCATTTCACAAAGTCCCGACGAGGCTCCGTCAAAGCTTTCAATCAATTTAATTCTCGATAAGATTATCTCGTGTCCTGTGAAACCGAATGATCATGTAACGTCGCGTACTCTCTTAATTGAGCAGCCAACGGTCAACGAACTACCAATTTACATCAATTTGTTTACACACAAGTTGCCATACTATTTTCCCAATTACGTTACTGAATCGTACCCCGAATCGGGTATAATTAAATGTGAATCGTGAAATGTGAAGTAGCAGAGAAATATTACGAACAGGATAGTTGTCGAAAGCTCGACAAGATCGAGGAAAGGAGTTGACAGAAAGGGGAAGAAAAAATATAACGAGCTATCATGAATAAGTTAAACTCGTAGGTAAACGAAAGAAGAACGTCACGAGAGTTTAAGGAGAGTTCGGCCACATACGACAATATGATAAGAATTTAATAAAATTTGGTGATGACATTCTTTAGCATCTAATACGATGACACAATTTTTTTCAAATTTTTCGTCTGCATAGTTGTCGAATAATTGGAGTTTAAAATATACAAAAAATATACCTATATATACCTGAATCCTATGCTTATGCATGTAAACTCTAGTGTCCAATTACTCGAAAACCATGTAGAAGAAAAATCTTAAAAAATTTGTAGATTCGTATTTAATACTAAAGAATATACTCACCAAATTTCATCAAATTCTAATCATTTCGAATTTTCCTATGTTTTTAATATGGCAATATTGTTGTGTGTAGCCAACTTCCTTAAGAAAATGAAATGTAAGGGAAGGGACAAATGTAAAAGCCCGAAAGAGTGTACATGGGATGAAAACTTTACCCTCTACTTTGTGTACAGTCTCGTTATTGCCATATCAAAGTGAGTTGAGTGTAACAATGCAAAATATTGGTGATTGAACAAGAATTTAAATGAGACACGTGACCTTGGTTCGTTGATGATAAACCGAGCGAAAATGTAATGAGAATTTTTATCATTTTTTTCTACATGGTGCAAAATATTTAATTAACTCAGATGGATATTTATTTTTGATTAGAATTCCGGAAATTTTGCAATTTCATTTATCCAACAAGTTTTTTTTTTTACTATCAATGATCTCGGCTGTAATTTTATCTCCCGTTGACGTTGCTCAGTGTCAGTAAAAATGTTGGGATTATCAATAAAACCTGCTGATTCCGAGGTTATTATTTCACCAAGTATTTGCTTCGCTATGGAATCGGACACGTCACAGAAGCTCCACAGAAGCAAACAGCGCTTTACAACAATATTACTCGACATGAAATTGATCCGCGTATTTATTAAACGTACTTAAAATCTAACGATTAAATATATATATATATATATATTGTCACACGTGTCTTGAGTCATCGCACGAGGCGATGAGGTAGAAAATGTTTTCATTACGTTTGTACTTACGAGAAAGATAAGCGACGGCATTGGCGTCAGATTTTGAACGTTTATGAGAGCTATGGCATTCGGCAAGTGACCGTTTCGGGCTCCAACGAAAAATAATCGCGCGGAGGCGAAGATCGCTCCGTTCAGTGCACCGAACGTCGAGCAGGCGACGAAAAATGGGATTATCCAAGACATCGGTCCCAATAACTTGTTACCAAACGTCTGAAAATTTGTTTTTCATCATAATTTTCATTCGTTCATTCTTCACGTATGAGAATTTATTTTTCTTGTGTTTTTAATTTATGTCCAGCCAATTTTCTTCATATAATTTGTGATAATACACAAAAAATCGTCTACTCACGACGGCGACTGCATTTGAAGATATTATTTCGTCCTGCGTTAAAACGACAAAATATGCAACGTTCGCAAGGACGTAAATAACCGTAATGAGAGGCAAAGATATGCAGATTGCTCTGGGCAAATTCCTGTAAGAAAAAAGGCATTTATTCATCGATTATTTCCAAATAAATCATTTGCGCCAACATCTTTATATATTTCCGATAAATTTCACGTATTAATAAATCACTGAATTCACACGAAGGTTATTATTTATGGAAATAAAACAACAAGCATTCGTATCATGGAAATAAATTAAAATCGGCTCGTAAGAAAATGTGGCCAATAAATTTTTAATTGTTTTGAGAAGTTATTTGAATAGAAAATGTTTTTCTGGAAAAATATGAAAAAAAAAAGAAAATCCAATGAGGTCAAATTTAGGGCAAACGGATTTTGCGAGTTCGTTATCGATTTTCTGTCACTCGGAAAAAATTTCTTGGCATGATCGATGTTAATTTGTATTTTTCATCAAGTGATTTACTTGAAAGGATCCTGCAGCTCCTCTGTCACGAAATTGAGATAATTCCATCCGGAGTACGAAAAAAGTCCGGAGTAAACAGCGAGAGCGATATAGCCCGGTTCCGTGTTGGTGCCGGCCATGGGCTTAACGAAATTCTCCGTGTGGCCTAAACAGAGCCACCACATACCAGCAGCCATAATAATGACTAGGGCGAAGATTTTAGTGGCGGTAAAAATGTCCTGCACCCTTGTGGCCCATTTGACGTTGTAACAATTAATAGCAGTCAATAAACCTGCAAGCAGTAATAAAACTTGTTCGTACTTGAGCTCCTGGAAACCCTGAGGAACCGATTAACTCTCCGCGGATCACATGGGTCTTTTTAGACGTTTTTCTAAATGTTTTATTGAAAAATAAAACAAATGAACCGACTATAACAATTATTGAACCTTAACCCTTAAGTGCATCGTGGGTCAGTCTGACCCGAAGCGTTTTTCAAATCGTTGTATTCCGGTAAATATGCATTTTTTGTTTTTTTTTTTTTGTAGCAAAGTGTTTTGTAGTGAATTATCCATATTTCATGGCTTTGAATTTATTTTTTTGACGAAAACGAAAATTAAATGGCAAACGATCGGTGACAGAAAATGATTGGGGTCAAAATGACCCAAAACGACTCGAAAGCTTAAAGGAGAATCGACGGAGAGTATTCCACAATTTTTTCACATTTTTTTCTTTCCAAATACGTGAGATATAAGTGGCAGGCATGATATGGGGTCCCATAAAAAATCATACCTTCCGCGGAAGCTTAAGCATCAAGCCCTTGATGACGAAATAACAATAAACACTGAATCGTGTAAAAAGAAGATCTTGACAAGCTCAAAAAAGAAATTATCTTCGAATCGGGGTCGGGAAAACATTTTTTCACTGTCAAAAGTTTAATTTTGAAGATTTATTCAGAGCGGTATCACGAATATGAAATTAAATAATACGAACATGTAATGACGGCTGCCAGCAACCGTACGGCTTCGTAGGGTGGATTGCAATCGGGCCAAGCCGGTTGCAATATGTATTGTGCAAAAGTAAGGGCAGTTATTGCGTTACCGGTTGGTACTAAGATGAACAGAGCTACCCAGAGATAAAGAAACGCAGGGAGTGGACCAAATGCATCACTGATGTATGCATAATCACCACCTGATTTCGGTATCGTTGTTCCTATAAGAAAAACACGAATTTTAAACATTTATAATTTATCCAAGATTGTTGTTCGAGATGCTGACGAAAAACGTTGAAATTCATAAAAATTGGCTTGTAATTAGTCGTTTACATTGAAACGAAAAACAGAAAACGTTTGAATAAAATTTAAAAAAAGAAATGAAAATCGTTTGAAAAACCAAAGTAATTAATTAATACGTCAATTGAAATTAAAAAATAAACAAATATATAAGTGAAACGTAATAAATTTCAATATAAACTTTGCAGGAAAATGAATTATTATTTTTATTCATCGCAGTCGAGCTGAGAAAACAAATTATAACAGAAATCCATTTTTCCGAGGTCGGCGTAGAAATAACGATGTAGAAATTTAAAAAAAGTCGTAAAATTATTATAAAAATGAAGAAAATGATCAAAATCGTGAAATGGGGGATAAAGCGGTTCGTTGACTCCATCTGGCCACGAGGCGTTATTGCAGCGTGTAGACTCCCGAATCGACTGCAAAGCAGGTGGATGCCAGAGCATGACGCAATTCGCGAGCTAATGTCAGGTGCACGTTTGGCCCGACGCAGGTAAAATTATTATTGCCATATATCTACGTAGAATGTCGACTACAAAAGTCCAATATTTTTATCACTCTAGTGAAAGTCGTTAAAGAATTTAAAAAAATGATTGTCGGGGTACGATAGATTACGATTGTACATGGTGTAATGACGTAGCACAGATGAACGTAAAAAAAATAATAAAATCTTAGCGAGATGACAATTTCCATGAATTTCGTAAATTTGAAACAATCAATATTCGATATTTGGATATTTTTATTCCGTAAAGCGTAATCGCGGAACATTTTAAAAATGTAAATAAACAAAGCTAATTATTAAAATTTACGTATTTTTCGTATATTGGATTTCATCGAACCAGATGATTAATTATGTCAATGCTTCGATCGATTTCTTGACGAAATATCGAGATTATGAAATCTGTTGATTTTTCGCTGACGACTGTACACGAGAATATTTTCGGAGGAGGGGATTTCTGAATTTGAACTCATCGTACGAGTTCGAAACGTACAAAAAAAAAGATAAAACCATTTTTTGATACTTCGTTTCGAATTAAAAAAAAAAATACAGTTGTTATGATCGTGTGTAAGTTCTAATATGAATGGATGCAAATTTTGACGAATATTACAAAGTCAATGCTCACCCAGCTCCGCATAGCATAATGCACCGACGAGAGACAACAATCCGGAAAAAATCCATACGATAAGTGCAAGCCCGACGCTGCCGCTGTTCTTCAATACACCTCTTGGAGAGACAAAAATGCCTGCACCGACAATGACCCCAACGATAATAGAAACACCGTCTAACAAGCCAAGTTCTTTTTTCAATTTAATCCCGCCGCCGCCAGTGTCAACGGAAGCGGCATTTTCGGCTTTGACAACAGACCGTTTGTCGGGCACCGGTGCAACTTTATCAGGCATTTTGGCTATTATTTTATTATCCACGATTGTGAACGAAGAAAAAGCAGAAAAGAAGGACTAATCGATTGCAACTTGATTCAAATACAAAATATTAATGGAAAATAATTTCTTGTTAAAAAAAATAATAATTTACAGAAGAATGATGCAAGAATTGACATGCGCGTGTTGCGAAGAAGCCTTTACGAATGCGATTAAACCGAATGGGATGGCAAGTACACGCTTCGGTTTTTCGCTGCTTTTCGAGCCTCTGCTCACGTTGAACAGTCACTACCGGCGTCGTTACATCCCGCCTTTCGTCGCCGGGCGCTTCTTTCTCACAGCACGTTTTCTCCCTCTCTTTCCCTCTCTCCCGCCGCGTCAGTCGTACACGCGCAGACTTTGGTTTTTTGTATGATCAAACTAGCACACACTACACAATAGGCATAGGGTAAAAAAGAAGGTACAAAGCACTTGTGTACTGAGACATTGAGGTGAGGAGGTTGAGGGAGCGCTAGAAAAGGCGAAAATAAGGAGTAGGGACCGATCTACGAGTCGAAAAAAACTAACAGACGTTTCCTCGTGTCGTCGTCTTCAATTTGCCTCGTTTCGTAAAACACGTGTTCGCGATCCAACGCGCTCGGCGTTGACACCGTTGCCCCGAGAGCTCCCCCATATGGACGGCAATATCATAACTGTCGACCCTTTTACCTCAATTACACGAACGATAGTAACCAGCGAAGAAACCCAGTAAATAACTCATCACATAGGATTTCATTAAAAACGATCAGACCTCATTTTCTACAGCTCACTTGTTCCAATAATGCACCCACACGTGGTAGGGAGGGTATAGGGTTAAACACAGGTTTTTGTCACTTTTTAGTTCGTCCCGCCTCCGCTCGGAATGGACCGCGCTCCGATCGTCAATACGATTTACATTGATTCAAAAACTTTTCTCATTGTTTCTTATCGGACGATAATGTTGTCACGATTCCAACAGGATGGGAGGCATCATTTTATTTCAAACGATCCGTCAATGTTCCATCGTCCTCAGTCTCTCTACTCTGCCGCAGCTATACTTTGATTTTTTTCTTCAATTGTCAAAAAAACCTCGAGCGGACGAATTTGTGCTAATTTCTAGTTCGGCGCACGTCCGCTGTCGCTCCAGGGCACTCGCGAATTCAAGATGCACCAGTAATTTGACGCACGTCAAAGCTGGCTCAGCATGATTCTTCGGATTTCTCACTTGAAATTTATTCACTCATGTCAAAACTGATTTTTGAGTAAATGCATCGCGATATTTTCGGCAAATAAACATAATAATTTCCATTAAAAATGACAGTAGTTTGGATTATCAAAGGTCACGTGATCGCCGCAGTAATATTTCATGTATTCGAAATCCCGGAAGAATTCACTATTTTTAGTTCGTACACGTATGACCTACAAACCAGTATCCACGGGGCATTCTTGTCGCTAATTTCTGTGATTTTCTCCGGTCATTCCTCCATCAGAGATTCGTATATAGAATGTGAAACTTAATCGCGAACTCCGGAACAAGTCAATTTTGTGTGGCAGAACTTTCACTTTCCACGATACGGCAAACTATTTCAATAACTTCATTAATTTCAGCAATTACAAAGCGGAGACATTATTGCACTTTCGGAATTCAACTCACTAAAACCACGTGGCTCCCGTTTTAGTGTGAACTTTTGCAATTTTCACGTTTACGTTTTTTTTTTTACATACTTCGTAACGCATTTGAGTTCTCCTTATCATTGCGCAGTGCGACAAGTGGCTATGAGAATGTAGTAATTTGTGATAGCGAGTGCTTGTCGCACACTGACCGCACTTACAACGAGTATCAGGCCGTGGAACATCGTTCCGGGCCCTCAGGAGTTGTCCCTCGCACATATGACAAATATAGATATATTTCTTATGCGCTTTTAACCCAAAAGCCCGCGCAAAAGCGTAGCTCTTCGAGCGGTCATATTCTATTAGCAAAATCATTAGAGAACGTGCGACATCTGGTGGCAAAATGTACAAACAACGAAAATAAATATCTCCACATAAAAACGGATTCATACGAAAAAATGAATGAAACGAAACGATTAGAACGTCTCGAGAAATAAAAAAATTGAGGAGCGTAGCAATGACACAGATTCAGTAATTACAAATTATAATTATTGCAGTATTTTGAATCTTTTTTGGTTAAAGAACGTTGGAAAAATTGACGGATATTCGATGATCAAAACACAGCTGTGCTGACAAACAATATTGCCCAATTTTTAGGTGAAAAAAATCATCTGTTTAATTTTTCGTAAACTGTCGTGAAATTGATGGATGTGTGAAGTGCGCGATTGCAGCGCCACGTTAGGCGATCTGTTGCTTCGAATGCCACTTCTGAAGTTACAGAAGCAGCAGCGTGAACCCTGCGCCAATGTTTCAAAGTACATACGCCCGTTAGAGGTTTCCGGTTGTGGCTTTAAGTATATATGAATATGAATATTGCGTACGTATGTGTATGGGCGTGTAATTTACTTAACCAGAGAAAGGTCCTGACTAGCATTATTCCCAACGATAGTTCGAATCAAGTTGCGCCCTTACTGATTCTCTCTCCCTTGTATGTATGTAAAGTTTATATGCCTGCATGTAAGTGGCACCAATGGCTCTCTCTGCTCCGCTTCTGCTGCTGCTCGCTGCTTCAAGCTGCTTTTTTGCTCCCCTTTTATTCTCATTCTCAATAAACCATCCAGATGCTCTGAACTACTCAAGTACCGTACAGCAGTCTTTGCTATTCTTCATCATTTTTTTCTCATTACTTCCCGAATCCAATTGATGTTGACAATTGAAAAATTTCATGCTGCACTCTACATTTTTGTGGGCCCGAGGACCTTTTTTCGAAAAAGTTGTTCATTCCCGAACCTTTCTCCGCCGATTGATCTTCATTTAAGGACTTTTTTCGGCGATTCCGAAAAATTTCTTTGTCGATGCGCACTTCAGATTTTTTTTGTCAATTTTTGAATTTCAGATCGTCGTTAATGTGCATTTTTTCTGATGCAAATTAAAAAAAATATTTTTCCTAATCGTTTTTCAAAACTTGAAAATATGGACGAGTCCATTTCATTGCAATTTTCGTTTTTTGTAAAAATTACCGCGAATGAACATTACGAAAATAATATTGTTCAACTTTTGGGACTTTTGGACTAGACAATGTTTATTATCGTTGGATAAATACTTATTGTGTGCTTTCGCTAATTTAGCTTCTGAAAACGAAAAAAATAGCGACTGGAAATAAAAGGATGAAAGATAAACATATACGAGGGATTAATAGATTTATTTTCAAGCTATTTGCTATCTAAACCGCTTGTTTGGGAGTGTATGGATCACCGGAGCTCGGTTATGCAACGTGTCAACTTTGTTTAGTCATGATAACAAATTCGGATGTGGTTGGACGATAAAATCGTATTTTACTACATTTCAAAATTTTTAGACGTGGGTATTTTGAATGTGAATTCTCACACGTGGTGTTTGGAAAGGTTACGTCATTGTATAATTCTTTTTCGGTTAATTATTTGCATAACGTGATGCCAAAGTTGTGGTGTTTGCATGTAGAAGATAAGGAAAAAACTGAAGTTAGGTATATTTTTGTCGAATTTTCTGGGAAGTACAGATAAAGTAAAAAATAATTATAGGCAATAAATTGTTGATAAATCAAGTTCCCATTAAAAAAAGGAACATTTTTCAAAATTTTCCTGCATTTTTCCTTAAAAACTTGAATGTAAAAGCCAATTTCTCAATTTTAGCATCCTCGTTTAAAAGCCACACGTGTCTGAAACGTTTTCTCAAAAATATGCAACATTATACATTGTGTCAACCGTTTGTTAAAATGATTTTTGAAAATATGCCAAATTGCGCAAAGTCGCAAACGCATTATGTGGCAAAGTCAAAATTTGTGTGGGATAGCTGCCATATTCATTTTTCATATTTTATTTGGCGAAACTTTGTAAAACTTGCGCGTGCGGAAATTCATTTTTCATGAATTTGTTCAATCGATTTGATTATTTACCTCCAGAAATAAAATTTACAAATGAATAAAATAATTTTTTTGTCAATTGTCGCGAAATTATCGTTCGAGTAAGGACTTAGCGAGAATACGAATTGCCGCAGGTTTTCGTGTCTTTGCTGAATATTTACGGAATTAAAAATGGATCGTCACTTTCCCTCGACGAAAAATGCAGCTCAACGTCGAATCTATAAGTACCAGCTGATCTTCGTGTTTACAAAAGTAAAATTTCATTCTTTAAAAAGACTAACTAGCTTGGGATAGTTTAAAGAATTTCAAACGACACGATAGCAAATTTCCGAAACCTTCACCGACTCATCGTTATATAAAACGTATTCTTTTTTTCTTGTCGATTTTGATTTTTGTCATGAATGTAAAATTTTAATAAAGTAATAGAAAAATACCGTGAGCACTGGAAATGCGATAATTTGTGAGTTGCTTTCCAATCTCCTTAATGCTATTTAAGACCGTTAGTCAAAATATTTTCAAAGCTTTTAATGGCTGCTTGAGTGTGAAAGCTATTAATTCAAAGTTGTTCCTTATTAAATGCTGCAGCTGAGGGCTATCGTTAGAAATTCCTCAAAATTAATACTTATCGTGCCCGTTTGGTCGGTATCTTTGTTTCTAAAAGCTTCGGTGAACTTTTGTATTTGTACGCACAAAACAATGAACTGATCGACAGTGATACTCTCGGTGTTATTGAAGTCGCTCTTCTTGATCAAATACTTGATAAATTCAGGGCTGAATCTGTAGCCCATTTGCGTCAACGCCGCGTACAATTCGCTCTCCTGAATACTGCCGGACTGATCGTGATCGAATCCTCGAAAAACTCCCAACCACGCGTTTATGTAATTATAGAGAGCCTGGAATTCTCCCAGATCGATTGTACCTGTTTTTTCTTTGTCAAACATTCCTATGGCAAAAGAATCACTTTGTTGTTAATTATTATTGTCATTTTCTAGAGAATTTTGGATCGTAATGATTTTTTTTGTTTTGAGAGACGTACCGATCATCAATTTGCATGCAGTGTCTGAAAAAGTTCCTCCCTGACCATTGGCAAGTGCGGCTTTCAATTCGAGAGCCGTGATTTTGCCACTACCGTCTCTGTCGACAGACGCGAACCATTGTTGAATTTCAGGATTGATGGTTGATTGATCTCCGGATGAGCCGTACATCGCGCCCTGCAGAACAGCACGATTCAAATTTTTTCGTAGTGAATGGAAATAAAAACTGTCAGACAGTGCCTTCGACTTCGGTGAAATTGTTTACAGGAATCGGACATAACCTCAAATTATTTATAAAGAGTAAAGAAATATTATATTATATAAATGATATTACAGGGTAAGCCATGGCAGTATACTTGTCAAAGGCAGGAAAGTATGTCACAAATTCCACAGTCTGTAGTCCCTTTATCACTTGTTTGGTAATTACTGCGTTTACGCGGAAAAGACACCTTTCAAATTACTTCGCCTGAAACATCTATTTTCAAGGTCACGCTACTCGCTCGTAAACAGAACGAAAACGGGGGAAAATATGATGAAAGGTTTCTGAGGCCAAATTGTGATGACATCAGTACAAATTTCATTAATTAGTCAGAATTACTCTGACGATTTTTAACCAAATCCAAATTATCCCATGAACTTGTCATTTCGTTTGAATTTTTTTTTTTTGTTTTACTGTAATTCAGGATCAAAGCAGAATTTACTAAATCTAATTCTTTGGAAATTCATTACGAATTTGACCGCAAGTTGTGGAAAATTGAAAAAAAAAAAAAAAAAAAAACATGTGATACACATAAATCAGCAGAATTCGAAGTGTAAATGCAAAAATTCGTATTCTCGTCGTGGTTTGAATTTTCATGCCGTTTCGTGGACAAAATTCAATGTCTGGACCAGCTTCACTCGTCGATGAAGGATTGGCAATGCTGAATCATCATTGGAAGAAGAAAAAGTGTGAAGGTTGGCAAGGCATGTTTGGAAATGACGATCGACTCGTGAGAGAGTGCGCGATGGTCTCATTCGTTCGGCGACAATGGCGGAAGACCTCGATCAGTTTCAACAGTTTTTAAGGACCCTTCTTAGCACGGATAACGATGTCCGAACACAGGCAGAGGTACGTGAATGGATCAGGCTTAATCGAATCTTTCCAACGAGCTAATTGGTTGTTCGAAACATTGGGTGATTGATGTTATAAAAATGAGTAATTTGGGGGCCAACACGTTGGCAACGTGTTGTCAGAGGGCTTCAAGCACGCGGCTCCACCAAATTACATTTCATAATTTTTGCTCCCCCCTCCATATCTCGTTATTACATTGGTTAAATACTTGGGAGGGTTATTAAACGCGAATTAGCCGGAAATATGAAAATTAATGAAAAATTGAACAGGGTTATGGATCGCATGACAGGTGTTTCGGAATAGTCAAAGGAAAAATGCCAAAATGGTGCCGTCGCGTGGCTGCAGTCGCATCCCCCCTTCCTCTTCTCTGCTTCCCAACGTTTTTCTTTTTGTTTTATAATCCGCAACGTTTCCGAACAACCGGTCACGTTCCCAGGGATCCTTGCCGTGATTCGCATCTATTTAACGCTCATCCGCTACTTGTCTACACTCCCCTTGTCCCCGCCGGCATGAAATGTTCAACTTTCGCCGCGGCTAACATTGCCAAATGGCTTTTTTTTTTATATACGCCAGTACCGATGCGTCTTGGCAGAATTTTCTTTAAATTCGAGTTCCTCTCGTGATATTTCGATTTCAGCGCTGTCGCAGGCAGCGAAGCGTTCGGCGCTAATCAACCTGTGCGCGATTTTTTTTTTCCTCGAAAATCCTATGACTCATCGCTGTTAATTTTGCCCGCCAAAAGGTCGCTCGCGGACACATCCGATTCACTCCGAAACCAAATTTCCGGGGGCCTTTTTCGCGCTCAATATTCTCCGTTTCGAATGAACCGAAAAACGTGCCTAAAAATTGGCGTGTTCATCGATAGGTTATGCGAGCTCGTGCTCGAAAAACAATATGGACTGCTTTCTACAGCTTTTTATTCTCTTCATAAGTAAAAATTATTCCAATTGAAATTCTCGTCTCTATTTATACGCTCGTGATCAATTCCCGCGGAATGTTCAATTTACATATACGTATAATGTTACGAAAAGCATACACGTGTTATTGCCTTCGTTTTGGATCAGCCCACAATTCGCTCATTTTTTTTCGCAATTTTTTTTCACTCTTTAACGAACTCGATGTGACGCACGATAAAAAGTACGATTAAAATGGACTTATGACTCATGTATCAAGTTCATTTCCTTTACTGACACGATAATTGAAGACGCCGTCTGAATAATTTATCAAACAATGCCCTACCGTTTGCTACCAAAAAAATCCTGTGCTTCAAACAAGATAGAATTTCCGTTTGGAAATATTAACTCCCAGGAGAACAAGATTTCAATCTTCTTGGTTTTTTTTTTCTCAAAATTTGACGTTTTCAAAAAATATTTGTCATTATTTCCAACGATGCTTAACGCCAGAGGCCTGTCACCATCCAAATGGAGATTCCTCATGCAATGTCCATAAAATATACATAGTTGGATATAATTTCAGGGTCCTACACTTATATAGTTAATTTAATGGAAAATGATGCGTCATTACGCAATTTTCACTGACACAGTGTTTGCTTAGTCGAAAATATTCCTGGTGATCATTCAGTTAACCCATCACATTTTGGGCAACGGTGAAAAAATGATGACACGAATTTGTGACTTACGCTTTTCTATTTTCTCCACAATTCTAGGAAGCATACAGAAATATTTCTGTGGAGAGCAAAGTCACCTTCTTGCTTGCATCAATATGCAACTCCATCCTTGCGGAGGAGATGCGAGCCATGGCAGCGGTGCTGCTGCGACGGCTATTCTCCTCAGAATTCATGGACTTCTATCCAAAAGTAAGTTTTTCTTGCCTGTGTCAAGATATCCTGTTACCACAGATGGAGTCAGCGGTCGGTTGAATTCCTTCATTCTGAAAGCGTTACATTTGTGGTAGAGTAAACCGTGCGGATAAGATTCTTGCTTCGCCATCGTCCTGATAGTAGAGCTCTCCGAGTCCTCCGCACGGAAGTTTCTGAGAGTTGGTTGTGCTGCACAGAACACAATCATAGTATTGAAACAAACAATTCAAATTTTGTACACCATAAACACGAAGTTTGTGAAATGGAAATGAAAATTGAAACGAAAACAATGAGAACTGGATTTTCTGATTTTCGCTCATGTTTTGGTTATCATTGATTTTTCGAATGACAAAAATTTGATATTTACCTGGTGAATACAATGTCGACGATCGCTTCGTTGCAGATTCTCCCAGAGGCTCAAACTGAGTTGAAAAAGCAAATACTTTTGGCCGTGCAAAATGAACAAAGCGACGCATTGAGGCGCAAAGTATGCGAAGTAGCAGCCGAAGTTGCACGAAATCTTATAGACGATGATGGCAATAATTTATGGCCAGAATTCCTTCAGTTCCTATTCCAGTGTGCAAACGGTCCAGTGCCAGCGCTCAAGGAAAGCGCCCTTCGAATGTTTACGTAAGTAGCGAATCTTTTCTTTCAAATAAATTCAACTCATCGATTGCTCTGACGAAATTTCGTAAAACCTTTAGCATTTGTGTTTTTTTTTTTTTTTTCCTTATTTTAAAATCGTTTCTTGTGAGAATGACGATCAATTGCAATGACACGAATCTTACAGATCCGTCCCTGGTGTATTTGGAAACCAACAAGCACATTATCTCGATTCAATCAAACAAATGCTGCAGCAATCGTTGATGGACGCCGCAAATTATGAAGTGAGTAAAACTTGCTTTTTTCAATTACAAAGTGAAACAGTGGGAGATGGATACACGGGTTTACATGAACTACCGTTCTCTCGTCACAAAGTCTCCCTAGATAAAAATCGCTTTCTGATGACTGTAACTTGTGACGTGTTAATTTACAGACAGATACGGAGTGAACATGAAAAATTGAATAACTCGACAATTTGCACCGTTTGAATGGCAAAAAATATGTCACTAATATTTTCTCTTGAAAAGTCAACCGGGAAACGTAAATTAAATTAGTAAATTAAATTTTTTGCTAGCAAACGATGCAAATTTTGAAATTTTCGAGGCATTGAGTAAAAAATAAACGCAATAACGATGCAAAAATTGTGTTTCAAGGTGAGGTTCCAAGGGGTTCGAGCAATCGGTGCATTCATAACTCTTCACGAGAAGGAGGCGACCATACAGAAACATTTTTCGGAGCTTTTGCCTGGTGTCGTGCAAGTAACAGCCCAATCGGTTGAAAAACAAGAAGACGAGGCGCTTCTCAAAGTGTTGATAGATTTGGCAGAAACGACACCAAAATTTTTGAGGCCTCAATTAGAGGCGATAATGGAAATGTGCATGAAAATATTTTCGGACGAGCAAATGGGTGACTCGTGGCGACAATTGTCTCTCGAAGTTTTGGTCACACTGGCGGAAACAGCACCAGCCATGGTTCGTAAAGTCGGTGGCAAATACATCGTCGCGCTTATTCCACTTGTTTTGACAATGATGACCGACCTCGAAGAGGACGAAGAATGGAGCTTCTCGGATGAAATAATCGAAGAAGACAACGAATGCAACAATGTTGTGGCCGAGAGTGCTTTGGATCGACTCGCTTGCGGTCTTGGTGGCAAAACCATGCTGCCACATATCGTTCAAAACATTCCATCGATGTTGAGCAACAGCGATTGGAAATACAGGTAAACGAATCGCTCGTTTTATTTTCCAAATAAAAACAAAACTATTTTTTTTATTTTTTTATTTTTTAAAATTCTTTTATCAGAAAAAAAGAAAAGACATTTGTTGAAAAGTTCCTTTTGAACCTTGTGGTACAGTTGAACTGAATATTTTTGAAAGTACAATTTTTTCGTCTATTCTTATGCCATAGAAAGTCAGCGATCTGTTTCTTACGAAGAACTTTTTCGCGTTACATCTGTGGCAGATTAACCATTGAGCTTTGTTCGAACGTTTTATCCCCGTTCTGGTGGATTCAGCACTTCGAATGCCCTTTGGATATCAATGATAGTTATAAAATCGTATTGTTATCAATACGATTTGTGTTTCATTGACGAACATGAAATATTTCAAACGATCGCAATTCGCGAAAAAATACTAGAGGAAAAAAAACAGCTGAGATACGCGAATAACTCGAGTGACATACTTAATTGTTTTTTACAGACACGCTGCTCTCATGGCCATTTCCGCAGTCGGGGAAGGTTGTCACAAAATGATGGAAGCCATGTTGGGTCAAATAATGGAAGGAATTATTCACTATCTCCAAGATCCTGTAAGTCTGATTTTTCTTCTTGTTTTGCAGAATTTAGAAAGTCGAAGCGTGAGTTCGTGCACGTATTATCGATGCTTTGGTCACAGATCGAGTCAGCGGTCAGTTTTCGTAATTTCATTCTGAAAGCGTTACGTCAGTGACAAATAAAACTCTCGAGTGCGGTTGGTTTTTACTTTGCTATCGTTCTGATAACAAGGTTATCGAAACCTCCCTCGATACGCGTTCCTGAGAGTTGATCGACATTTTTTTTTCGAAATGAGAGCATGGTTCGGGAACGTACAGGAATTAATTATTTCGATGATTTTAACCTTTCGAGTGCAGACTGGGTCGTTTTGACCCTAACAATTTTCTGTCACCGAATTCTTTGGATGATTTATAACAAAAAACGTTCCTACCCAAAAAAAAACAAAAAAAAATGCATATTTGCCGGATTACAACGATTTGAAACTGGCTTGGGTCAAATTGACCCATTATGTACTTATAGGAGGTGTGCACTCGAAGGGTTAAGAAACAAAGTAATGTCCAGTAAATAATTGTTAAAGTGTCAGGTAACTTTTTTGTGGATTTACTTTTTTATACGATGAGTGATTGAGAATCAATGGCAATGAACATTTCAGCATCCTCGTGTCCGATACGCAGCCTGTAACGCAGTCGGACAAATGTCTACCGATTTTGCGCCAACGTTCGAAAGAAAATTCCACGACAAAGTTATACCGGGTTTGCTGATGGTGCTCGATGACAATGCCAATCCAAGAGTTCAGGCTCACGCTGGTGCGGCACTTGTCAATTTTAGCGAGGATTGCCCCAAGAACATTCTCACGCCTTACCTCGATGCGATTATGGCCAAATTGGAATCGATTCTGACTGCTAAATTTCAAGAACTCGTTGAAAAAGGGACGAAGCTGGTGCTCGAGCAGGTTTGTGCTTTATAAACAATTTTTCATCTTCTGTAATTATTCTGCTTGATCGTACGAACATTTTTAAAGTTTTCTATTTCGCTGATGATGATTTTGTTGTTTGTTGTGCATTTTGGAAGTTGATTCCTTCGGCGGTTTATCGCGAGAGAATTCACGAATAGAAATTTTCCTTGGAGAAATCGATTCACTTGAAATGATGAATAATATTTTTTGTGCATGTCAACGATCGTAAGAATTATTGCTATTTTGAGTTATCCTGATGATGAAATTTGTTGTTGGGACTCTAGGTCGTGACGACAATCGCATCCGTTGCTGATACTTGCGAAGAACAATTTGTAACTTATTACGATAGGCTCATGCCATGTCTCAAGTACATTATCCAGAACGCGAATCAGCAGGAACACAAGATGCTACGAGGAAAAACGATCGAGTGCGTGAGTCTTATCGGTTTGGCGGTTGGACCAGAAAAGGTAAACAAAAATACGGAATTTTGGAGGATCGTGCAATGAAACTTTTATCGATCGAAATGATCTAATCAGCGTTGTTTTGTCTGTTGAGTCTGATTGCCAATTTTTTTTATCGTTTACAGTTTATCACAGACGCGAGCGAGGTTATGGACATGTTGTTGAAAACTCATACGGAAGGCGATTTGCCAGATGACGATCCGCAAACGAATTATTTGATCTCGGCTTGGGCTCGTATTTGCAAAATTCTCGGTAATAAAAATGGAATCGATAGCTGGCTAAGAGTATAAATGGAATTTTCGAGAATCAAAAGAAAAATCTTTTGAAAATCGAGCCGGAAATATTAATATTTCTCATTTCTTTTACGGCTGTTAATTTTTTTTTTTCTCTTTTTTCTTCAGGCAAACAATTCGAGCAATATTTGCCTTTGGTGATGGGTCCGGTGCTACGTACAGCAGCTATGAAACCTGAAGTCGCGTTGCTGGACAACGAGGACATGGAGGGTGTCGAAGGAGATCTCGATTGGCAATTCGTGTCGCTCGGTGAGCAGCAAAATTTCGGTATAAAAACCGCTGGTTTGGAGGACAAAGCTTCGGCGTGTGAAATGTTGGTCTGCTATGCTCGCGAATTGAAAGAAGGTTTTGCCGACTACGCCGAAGAAGTCGTTAGGCTTATGGTGCCCATGCTCAAGTTCTATTTCCACGACGGCGTCAGAACTGCAGCTGCTGAGAGTTTGCCGTGTCTTCTGGAATGTGCCAAGATCAAAGGTAATTTATAAAATGAGGGAGAGACTCTAAGGAGGATTTCGATTTGTCAAAAATAAACATTTTGGAATATCGATCCGTGATTTCTTTGTTCTTGTCCAGCATTTCAAAGAATCCATCGTAAAAATTGATTTCCCAACCGGCTATTCGAAAAAAAAACAGGATCCTTTGCAATATTTATTGAAAATTAATGGGAAAATTTGTTTCTTCCACAGGGCCTCAATACCTCGAAGGCATGTGGGACTACATACGACCGGATTTGTTGAAAGCAATCGACACAGAACCCGAAGCCGAAGTGTTGCCGGAGCTACTGTATTCACTAGCGAAATGTATCGAAGCTCTCGGACCAGGTTGTCTGGCGGCCGGACCAATGACCGAGCTCCTGCGCATACTGGACAAACTTTTGAACGAACATTTCGAGCGCGCGGTCGCCAGATTGGAAAAACGAAAAGACGAGGATTACGACGAGGTTGGTATCGATGAAAAAAACAAAAAGACGAGAAATTGATGAAGTCATTAGCGAAGCAAAAATAATTCTTTTTTTTTTCCTCAAGGTCGTCGAAGAACAAATCGCTGCTGAGGACAACGAGGACATATACACTCTCAACAAAATAGCCGACATTTTGCACGCCCTTTTCATAACACACAACTCTGCGTTTTATCCATATTTCGATCAAATCTGCGGACATTTCGTAAAGCTTCTGGCACCGGAACGCGCTTGGTCCGATCACCAATGGGCGTTGTGCGTATTCGATGATGTCATAGAATACGGTGGTCCGGAATGCGCCAAATACCAAGAATACTTCTTGAGGCCGATGATCCAATACGTAACTGACAAAACTCCCGAAGTAAGACAAGCAGCTGCTTACGGCTGCGGAGTACTGGGACAATTCGGTGGCGAGGCTTTCGCTCAAGCTTGTGCCGAAGCACTTCCGAGACTAATGAAAGTTATCAATGATCCGGAATCAAGATTGCAGGAAAATGTAAATCCGACCGAAAACGCCATATCGGCTGTTACGAAAATTCTTAAATACAACAATAAAGCTATTAACGTTGACGAGATACTTCCACATTGGTAAGCAGCCGAAAAACGTACTAAAAATTCGTCAAATTTAACCAAAAATAATTTCATAAACGCAAATGCTAAAGTTTCATAGTAATCATTATGTTTTTTTCTCTCTTTTTACGAAGGCTCAATTGGTTACCCGTAGTAGTTGACGAAGACGAAGCGCCTCACGTTTACGGTTATCTCTGTGACTTGATAGAGGCTAACCATCCAGTAGTCTTAGGACCAGACAACGCAAATTTACCACAACTTATAAGGTTTTTCGCTGAGGCGTTGTTCAAGGAGGCTGTACCCGCGGATAATCCAGTAATGGGTAGAATTCTTAGTATTGTCAGACAAATTCAGGTGAGTTTGAGAAAAGAGACAAAAGCACGAGGAAATTAAAAAAAAATTGGACGAAAAAAAGGAAGTGAATGTTAATTTTTTCATAATTTTTGCTTCGCAGAGCAACGAAACAATGTTCCAGGCATGTATAAGCGCTTTAACGGCAGATCAGCAGCAAGCTCTCCACGAGGCACTGAGCAGTCAACCAGCAGTCGTTAATTAGCATCTCGTTTAAACACCAATTTACAATTTATTATTCACTCCGATTGCAAGACGATGGAAGAAGAAGAAAGAACAAAAGATAAAAGAAAATGAAAAGAAACGAAAACACACTGAGTGAGTCGAAAAGCTAAAAAGAAAGGAAAGAGAATTATCGTAGCCTCTCACCCCCATTCGCAATCGCAACAGTCTTCTACGCTTTGCGGTTATAAAACAAACAAACAAAAGTCTTTTAAGGTAGCTAGATTGTGTACCTATAAAAAAAAAAAAAGGGTGAAAGAAATTTGTTCGTCTCAGCCTAATAATCATGCGGTCTCTCGTCCCTACAGATCGAAGATCCGACAGAAGATAAATCTATAAAGGAAACGAAACCGAGACGAAAAATAGCGATTGACCCAGCCTGATCGGTTTTACGTGACTGTTACTTGTTGATTCAATATTATATACATATATATATTTTCTTCTTTTTGTACCTCGCGCTAAACAAGAATGTCTTTCCCCCTCCTCTCACGAGTAACTTCGCTGTGACGCAAAACTTAAAAATTCTTCGCCTACTCACGATGCTTCTCGTAGTGCACGAGAAAATTTGCTTAATAAACCTAAAAGTCTTGACACAATGTAACATTGATTAAGGGAAAGAAAAAAAAAAAAACACCGAAAAAGGAGCAATTTCACAAAATTATTATTTTCTCATTTCATTATGCCGATCGATCGATTAAGGCACACACGAAAGGATTAAAAACGAAAAGATAAAGAATTATGAAAATTGAGCAGAATGTCATTTTGAGACCGAAACGATTTTACAACAGCGATTTATCGTCTGTACCTCATTCCTATGGTCGATGTAATTAGCATTGCGAGTACTAGCGAGCAATTTGATTAATGCAAGAGATTTGACGACTTTGAGGCGGAAAAGCTTCGAAAAAGGAGGAAAAAATGGATCCTTGAAATCCTGGGATTGCTCATTAAGGATTCGAGGAAAGTCGACCGAAAATGTTCTTCTCCGTTTCTTGTGTATTCTTACGATCCTGCATGGCCAATCTAATGAAATAAATCACAGAGATAATCGTCCATATTTTTAGGATATTGTCGAAACGAGCGTAGAGAATTTTGAGATAAAGATTTTTTGTGATTCTTTTGATAATTTATTTATAGGGAGTCAGCTCTTTCGGAGATAACAGACTCGCGATATGAATGGAAATTTGAGATAAAAAAAGGAACCTATTCCCAAAAATTTCGTTGAGCAGTTTTGTTTTCTTTTTAAACCATTAAATCTGAACTTTGGTATGCATACGTTTCCTGATCCACGAAGCAAAAAACAGGGAGAAAAGCAATCCGGCTGGTGCACCCGCATGGCGAGCATGACATTGTGATTTAGGTATTTTACGATTAAATATTTAGAATACAAATAAATGTTATTTAATGATAAAATATCGATTAATGCAGTTTCGGAAGCTCCACGGATTGCCGTGAGATTCAGTGCGAGATTATCGAACCGAAACAATAATCCGTTGACATTTGTATTTAAAAACGTGAAAAGCGAAAAAAAAACGGTTGGAATCATTGAAACTGAGAATTTTGCGACAAGTTTTCGAGCGGCAATCGATGTTTATTCTTCCGTTGAATTTTTTCCAATCCATCACTAGAGAAGCTAAAAAAAATCTTTTATGCTGCTCCCAAAAACGCTCCGGTTCGAAAGTTCGCTCGAAGTTGCTAATGAAAAAGAAGCACTCGAATCCATTGGCCATGGTCCTGTTTTGACTATTTATTTGTAAGACGATATAGCGAATAGTTTTTTCAACTTGAGGTACGTTCGACATAAACGAGAGAAATGAGAATTTAACGAGGGCCGAGATAGAAAAAATTGTTTTCTGTCTGGCAGAAACGGAATATTTCGACGTGAGAGTCGTTAAAAAAATCAAGAATGAAGTTAATGCTGATGAAAATGACGAACGGAAGAGGATTCTTTATGAGAATATTTCTTTGTACATATTACGAATTATATAAGGTAGCATTGAAAAGCCACTAAATAAAGTAGAGTGTAAATCTCGTCCTCGGTCCATTTATCGAGATGACAAGAAAATATGCTGATAATTCTTTTTTCTCAGGTGCGCACCGACGATTTTTATTTTCTTTTCCTTTTTCTCCGAAAAAAAAAACACTATACATACGTACGATATAAAGCACTTTAGAAAAAAAAAGAAACACCGAGGAGAAACGATCGCAAACGAAAGAAAAAGCAACAAAGACTTTGAACAAAAGTACATCGGTCCGATTTGCGAAATTTTTGCTCATCGAGAAGCAAACATAACCGTTTCTGATTATTGGGAACGAATTGCAAAATTCTTCGCGGAAAAAAAACGCATGAGCTGAAATGAAAACAAAAGTACTGGAAATATGAAATTAATTATAGCTCTATTAACAATATTATTATTATTATTGTATAGAGATTATTTTGGAGTTATTATTGATTAAAATAAATGTCAGCTTTCTAAATCGAGTGTTTTATTCATCGAAATTGCTCGATTCTTCACGCATTTTTCACGATATTGAACCCTCAATTCGCCCTTTCTCGCGATCGTATCATTGCTACCCAGCGTTCCGACATCGAATTCGGCAAAGAATAACGGAATGTTACAGTCGTTGGTTATACGTCTGTATTTACATACACATATATATTTTAACTGCTGACGGGGAATACCGCGCTGTTCTCGGGACACGTCTATTCTGTGGAAAAATTGACACGAGCGATAGCTTATCGATGAGTTGTCTCGAAAATATTCAATCGAGTCATAACAAAATCCTATAGATATATCTTCATCAAACCGGAGTACACGTTATCAATTAGAATTTCCGTCACATCCGGTTAGAAGCGCCACGATAACAATGACAAGTCATTCAAGCACTGCGCGATGTTTTCACATTCCTTTTTTTATTTTATGTTTTTATAAAACAGTAAGCACTGACGAAAAATGTGTCCAGAGCTTTGATATGATTAATTAACTGCATAAACACTGCCGACGAACAGCATATCGTCGCAGCCAACTCGGACGATCGAGACAAGAATAACGTAAACATAAACAAAAATGGCGTCTAAGATTATCAACGATGTACTCAGTTCCACAAACACGCGAGTCGTCCGATTGTGGTTAAGATTCAGTTTGGAGAATATCCAGTTGATTCTTTGTGCAAAAAAAAATCGGGGTTTTTCAATTTTTTACTAAAAATATTTCTTGAGCCGTTTTTCGGCGGTATCGGGTACTAAAACTTATCATTGGTAAAACTACTAATTTACGACCTGTCTCTACTTCTACTATCAACGTGGCATACCTAGCAGATATTTCGATAACCGCCTCTCTGAAAATGAGGACTTGGCTTACTGCGCTGCTTCGCCCAGCGACTACCGTTATGTTTTTTTATGCCTACATATACATGGATATACATATGCGTGTATGTTTATGAATACATATATACAGCCCGAGTAGAGGCGTGACGTGCACGATCATCCGATATTACGTCATCCTGTGCGCGCAGCATGAAGCATGCCAGTCTGCTACGTCGAGCGACCGGCGTCCGGCCGCTTCACAGAAATGTCAAACCGTTTGTGCGTCCGACAAATTATATCGAACCGGAATTGAAAACGTGATTCTATTCGAAACAGGGGACGTAGATTTCGCGTCAATCAGTGTACCGTTCTGTAAACCAATGCGAAATTATTGGACCTTGAAATTATAAACTGACAATTAACAACATCGGAGAAACGAAGATTATTTGTCGTTTTTCTGTGGCGTGACAACGGGCGAGGTGATTGTGGATTCGAGTGCGAATTTTTCTCACCCCGAAGCGCTTCGAGCGTGGCGCGAAGTATTTAAAGAGGTAAATGCACAAGCTTTCATGTGTGCGTGGTAATTTTTGTCACGAAAATTGTTGTTTTTAGTTCGTTATGTCGAGCAGACGTGTTGTGAAACCTTGTTGATTTACAGTCAACGACGAGTAGTTTGTTTCGACGGAATTATTGTCAAATGCTGTTTACGTCGTTTAATGTAACATATTTGCGCAGTAAATAAATACCTGGTGTTGATAGTGAACGCTAACAATGCACGATAATTAAAGTTAAATGCACGTTACGAAGCTCGTTCGACTGTTGAAAACTCTTTCGTTTCGTCCGCGTGTCCGGAAACACGATTTTCACAATTCGATTTGTTTCTATTTTTCCATTCTCCATTTTTCATGAAAATATCATCAAGGCTATCAATATCATCGTCGCTTTGTGTATATAACGCCATATTACGAAAACACCTGTGTAGACTTTGTCAAATATCGTAATTCAGCTCGTACCGAGTTCTATATATACGTGCTCGTGCAAGAGTTTGTAACATCTGTACGTGTGTATACATATATATCTAGAAACGTTATAAATATATAAAGTTTTCCTTGTTCATGCACGAACCACTTACTCGGGAATTAGAAACGCTATAATTGGGATTGCAAGACATATAGATCACTCAATTCCAACGAGTACGCGATAGGGAGATGTGAGTTGTACACGTATATAATAAGGAAACAGAAAACATTTTTTTAAGGCGGTGCCACGCGGCGTGTGCGCATTTAAGGCACTCACTAAATAGTTCGTTCCCGTATTCGTGAGCGTTGTTTTTTCGCTTTCTTCCTGCTTCTCAAGTTTTAGTGTCGTGGCGAGCGTCTGCTGGGTCGCAGCTGAGGCATACCATGGCGGCATCGTAATACGTATGCTTATGCAGAGTAACGGTGTGTGTTCGTGCGTATGCAATGTGTGTGCATTGAATCGTGAAAAATTATATTCATTGCGACGAGGCCCTATAGCTTCAATTGTGCTCTCCTTTTTTTTTCTCTTTTCTCGTTTCACTGTAAGTTAGTATCGCAATATATTTTTTTATCTACCATACGTGTGTATTTACGTTAAATTCGATCCCCGTCATATTCGAGCTTGAACATGAACGTTCCGGTATTTGTGTACGTTTTCATTCTCCGTATTCCGTTGGTTGTATATCGTTCTATGTAAAAGTCAAAACATAGTTGCAGTTTCACTTCAGCCTTTCGTACTGTCATTTCATTGGGATTTTTAATCGATTTATTAACTGCTTTTCGATCTGCTGTGTCTGTGCACGTCGCGGAAGTGCTTGAAATAAACCGTTCCTTTTTTTCCGTGGAAAGTGTGTCGCTCCGGTTTTCCTAGCCTCTATATTTCCTAAAGAAACTAACGGGGGTACCACGTGACGCACGGGTGCGAGGGAGACAGTCGGGAAATTACGGACCCAAATCCACAGATGGTTCACTCAGTGCGAAATAATAGCACCGAGCCCTGAACTCATCGATTCTGCAAAACTCGATGGTGTTTCAATTTCCACGTTTTCGTTGAATTCCACTAATTCCGTTTGTCGCAAACCTTTTTTTTTAGGTTAGGTCCAAATCTTTTTCTTCTTTCATCCCGACAAGTCGAGTACACTTTTGGAAATTCGATCGCAACCCGAATATCCCACAATTTCTCGTCCCCAACATCACTACCGCGTGCGAAAATCTTTTTCCCCAAAACACTAAAAGATCACTCGATTCTCTGAAACTACAACGAAAACAAATGTTCCTGATAAATTTTCATATGTTTTTTTGAGATTTTGGAAAAAAGATTTTTTGTCTATTGCCATAGTTACGTGAATGTTGAAAATAAAGTGACTAACGATAATTCGTCGATCTGACACGGTCGATGTGACACATATGCGAGTGAAAAAGTTTTTAAATAATTTCTATTGAACAAGACGTCTGTGTGGCAAAAAAAAACGAAAAATATATCAGACACATCGCTCGCTCGCCGTATTTTATTTCTTGACGATCCACTGTTCGGTTTAATAATTTTTTTTCTGCTCGACAACTTTTTACGAGAATAAGATTTTTGCCTAGTTTTTTTGCATTTTAACTTGGTAGACGGCGTTCGGTCTGGAAGAACCCACTATTGGTGTGAGTGTATTATCCCATTGCCCCCAGCTCGGACCTTGACCATTCGTAACAATCAACACTAATTATTGACTCACCTTTGAACTAAAGAATTGGCAAAAAAATGAAAGAAATAAAGAAATCTTGCGACACTGCAATTGTCCTGATGTGCCAATTATTACGGCGCAGTATTTATAATTCACAAATTCTTTTTACAGTTTAATAAATATTACTAGAAACGGAATTAAATGGAACTTGAAATGCCTAACAAAATGGCAAACGGAGAGAGTGAAACTTTGGACACAATGAGATTGAGCGAGAAGAAAAATGGCGAAGAAGTTTCGTGTATTCGAGAAGACTCTCCCATACATCCGGTAAGAAAAACAAAAAAAATATTTATCAAGAATTGCAAACCATTAAAAAAATTAAATATTAATAAAACGCATAATCATCAAAATATTATTTTCGAAACTTGAACGATTTTTCAATTTTTCATGAAAATTGCATTTTTCCTTGTAATATTGAGACAATCAGGATTGGTTTGGAATTAAATGTAACGAAGTGACGAATCTGGATGAGCATAGTTTGAGAAAAAAATAAATTTCTCAACTTATCTGAGTATTACGTAACGCTGAGGCAGCTTTGATAAATTTTATCCAATTCATGAGAAGCGATGAGCAGTTCCATAAATTTAGATCGTATTTCAATTTTTCCAAAGAATGTTAAACCTGAGGACCGAAGAAATGTTCACTTTTATGTCCTTTCAGTCACAGATCCACAAATTTTTTATTATCCTTTTATTAAATCAACTGATATCTTAGTGTATCGCGATTGTTACGCCGACAGTGAAATCTGTCCCGAAAGGTAATTCCGATTGTAAGAGAGCACCGCTTAGATTAGAGACTTATCCCCAAAATATCTTCGACTGTGATAAACCGATTAACTGGCCGAAAGATTTCGACGTTTTTCAAGCCCGAAATTTTAAATAAAAACAATATTTCTCGTTGACATTGAGAAATGTTTTTTTTTTTTGTAACTGCTCGACTATCGGGTGAGAAGGAAAAGTATGCATGGCGATATCGTGGCGAATAATTGAAGCAGAGCATTAAACTTGCAACGCATCGTGTTTACAAAATAGTTCACGATACCTTTCCAAGTACCGGAAAGATAATGGAATTTCTTTTGTGTCTGAATAACGAGCTTCAAAGTTGAATAATTAAACGAAGACAAACGTAATATAAATGTAAATAAAAGTAATGAAAATAAATGTTTTATTACGTTACGAAATTATTTGACCAACGCAACTCGTGGGCTTGATGACATTGCGATATACATATAGACGATGACGAGCTGAGCAAAGAAAAAACAATGAGTTTGTTTCGCCAGCTCGCGAAGCCTCGCGAGCGTGTGTCGTACTTATAGAATTCTCTGGCAACTTATAAATATTCACAGGACGTTTTTCTCACCGCGAATAATTGATTGTACAAAGGAAATTGTCGGGCAGAGCGAGGCCGCGTGTGTCTAGACCGATATTCGAAAGTGCAGCCACCTTTTTAACATAAAAATAAAAAAATGCTTTTTTGCTCTGGTTCTCAGTCGATTTGCAGAGAAGCTCCCTTCAGCGATGACCCAGAGGCTATAACGGAAGCGGCAATGTGCGACTACACCACGAAAATCACCCTTAAAATGGCTCGGAGTGGCAAAGGTCTGTTCAATCTTAATTTTTCTTCACACTCGTCTCTTCAAAACGTATTTATAACCATTCGATTAATTCTTACAGTACCCAGAAAAGTGAGAGTTTACGCGGACGGTATATACGACCTTTTTCATCAGGGACATGCGAGGCAACTTATGCAGGCGAAAAATATTTTTCCCAATGTTTATCTCATCGCTGGAGGTGAGTTTCGTTCAGAAAACTCATTCGAGCGAGTCTACAATCATTTTATCATCGATTTTTGCTTTATTTATTACTATTTCATATTTCCTTGAAAATTGCAGTTTGCAACGACGAAATGACGCACAGCAAGAAAGGCAGAACTGTGATGAACGATGGAGAAAGATACGACGCCGTGAGGCATTGTCGTTACGTTGACGAAGTTGTCAGAGACGCTCCATGGGAACTTGATGAAGAATTCATCGAGAGACACAAGGTACGGTCACTGTTTTCAAGGAAGAAATTCCACAAACAACTCCTGAAGTTGAATCGATGAAAATAGTCAAAAGACAATGGCAACGATTGCGTTTGAATTATGCACGGGGAATTATTTCCTCTTAGAGACTTGGAGAACACAATGAGCACAAATCGATGTTTACCTTTTCACAGATCGACTTTGTCGCCCACGACGATATTCCATACATGACCGACGAGGGCATAGACGTTTACGCACCGATTAAAGCGCGTGGCATGTTCGTAGTCACACAGAGAACGGAAGGTGTCTCGACTTCGGATATCGTTGCGAGAATAGTCAAAGATTATGACATGTATGTGAGAAGAAATTTGGCGAGAGGTTACAGCGCCAAAGAATTGAACGTTTCTTTTCTCAACGTAAGTCCAAACTCCATTTTTTCAAGTTCAGTTGCACCTTGATGTGATTTTTTATTGTGGAGAGTGAAAAAAATCGATTGATCCAATCGGAGAGTCTATAAATGTATGAAACACGATAATCGATTGGAAAAATCGATTTTTTCGATAAATTTCAAGTAGCAGATGAAAAAAAAAGAATTTTCACGCGAGGACATTGAAAAGACCGTTTGAAAGTTGAGGTTTTTGAAATTAACGAAATAATATTTTGACAGGAAAAAAAGTTTCGCCTACAAAACAAATTCGACGATCTGAAAGACAAGGGAAAGCGAGTTATGGAAAATATCGGTGAGAGACGTATGGACATGATCAGCAAGTGGGAGGAAAAATCGCGTGATTTTATAGACGCGTTTCTTTTATTATTCGGAAGAGAAGGAAGATTGGTGGGTAACATGGCGGATATAGGAATATTTTTTTTACTGGCTTCGTACGTGATGATTTTGATCGTCATGATGGTTGTCGGCTTCGTATACACAGCTGGTCTTTGCATTAGGGGAATAAAAGACATTTTGCACTGAGTCTAATGCATGGATTTGAACTAACCCAGCTGCAAGAAACATGCAGTTCTCAAGCCTGTATTTATTATTGTTATAAAGCTTTTTTTTCTTCTTTTTTTTTACCGTCATTGTTATTCGCTCATACTCATAAAACCATGATATTTATTCGCTATAAATATATTGTCGATAGCGCTAAATGTAATAAATTGAATATTATTTTAACTTCGACTTTGCTTGCTTTCTAATTTGTACACGTATAATCGAGTTTTATCGTCACGAGCAAGATTTCATTAATTTTTATCATTGACAAACGGTAAGTCAATCTTTTCTCCAGTCATTGCTCAGGAACGGAAGTTGTGGAAATATTGACACGTCCGAAGACGATTTACTTGCTAAATGATAAAGAATCTTCAAATTCTTTAAAAATTTATTAATTTTGGTTTTTTGTTTCTATTCAGCATCGACATTTTGCACTTTGTCACTATCTCGAATCTGAGCAGCTGCGAAATATGACGTTTATTTTGTTTTTACTAACAAGTATCGGTAGTTAATGAATTATTTTCATTATTTTTGTTTATTTTACCCTGGGATTTGCAGTCAACAATCTGGAATGAAAGTAAAGGTCGGTTAATGCAAGCGCTGTCGCCACCGGGAAGCCCGAAGCGGGCTGGAAGTCCAAATGGTAGCAGCAGTAGCAGCAATAACGACGAGGATCAGACAAGGTACTATGTCACCGCATTTCCCACAATTGAGTAAAACTCCGTAGTCTTTGCGCAACTATTCGCAAATTCCTCGACGTTACTATTCGATAAATCCACCTTTTCTGCCTCTTCACCAGCTGCTAACGTCCTCCTCTATAGTGCGTCAGTACAATTTTCTAAATTACACTAAACAACAATTTTATAATAAAGTATAAATAACGCCGTTTGCTGGCGGTCTTCATGCATTGCTGTTAATTGATTATTCGCTGAAAAAAAACATGGAATCTATTTCACGGGAGACTCTCGTTGGATTAGAAAAACGATATGAAAAGTGATTAGCAAAAATTTCTATGAAAATCGCTCGCACTCTGCTCCTTCGTTTTTAAGGATGTTTTGTGCGTACGCTCGCAGTCGTCAATCTCTTCGATCAAAATTCGTGCTTATCGGGACAAATCATTGAGTTTATCGCGAATCATTAACACGTTAAGTGTTGAAAACGTTGATCCAGAATTCTGATCGTATAAGATTTGAAGGTTGGAACGTATGGGCAAAACAGACATAAAAATGAAGCATTGAACGGTAAACTTGATATTTGCAGTCCACCGCCGAAAAAAACAGGGCGTTACGAATTTCCGCAAACGAATCACTATCTGAGCGACGACTATAGCGACGACGACGAGGCACATCAACAATCGAAGTGATAACGATATAATCGTAAACACCAAGGACTTCATCAAATTCTGACCAAACTAGTGAGCCCGACAGGAGCCCAACCTACACGTCCTCGAAGAGAAAAAAGAAGAAAAAAAGGGAAAAAAATAATTTGAGCTTGAAGAGGAAGGCAAGGCAAAAATAAAAAGGGAAGAGAAAGAAACCGGAACAACTTGTAACGTAAAATCCAACTGTAGACGTGATGAGCCTGTCATCGCGTTGCATATATTATCAAACTAGCGTAAAAATAGATCTGAGAGTACTCACGAGTCTGTTTTATTGACACGTATGCGATTGTATAATATTCTTTCTCTCTCCACGCTCTCTTACCCTTTTCTTCGTCCCGAAGCTGCGTGAGGGATTTACAAAAGCAACATTTTTGCCTGAAAACGGTAGAATATCGAAGAAGTCTGATAAATTAGAGAATTGCGTCACGAGCACCCGAATATCGAGCTCAAGATTATTTTGCTGATCGCGCATGTGTACGTGTGTGTATGTGTGTGTGTGCGTGCGCGTGTGTGTGTATGTGTGTACATTGATAGAGCAATGATTGTTAAAAAAAAACAAAGAATTGCCTGCAAGTCGAAAAACTTGTTTAGATATCTGAATTCCTTTCCTTATTATTTCGTTTATTCTGCAATGAAATTCAAGTCGACTCAATGTATTGCGTGAAGGAAAGAGCGAGATTAGTTTTTAGTATGTTGAACATAATGTGATTCCCTCGGACAAGTAATCACGTAGATGAATTTCTCTCGTTACATTCAGAATTGACCTAATAATATATTTACTATACTAGAAACTTTACCATTACAGAAAAAAAAAAAAATAAACGAGAACATCGAGAAAAAGAAATTCTTAATATCCTACGAACCTTTGGCCTTTCGGCCATTGACTTTTTCGTTCTGTCGAGGTTCTTAATTTACACTCTGGTGCATCCAGTTGAAATAAACGAGGAAATATTAATGCCAATATACATGAAATCTACATGTTGTACTTTACTATGACGGATGGAGAAAAATAGAAAGAAAAAGGGGCGCGAGATACAATAATCTTTGCTACCACACAATAACAATGTGCCGAGTTGCCTAGAGATTTTTGAGCTTTGAGACTAAGAGATAAAAATAACGAGGAAAATAATTGTCGTCTTTGCAACTACGAAAACTTAACTTTCAAATCATCATGATTTTTTACACCGACTCATTCTCCATTGTTAATAAACAAATTGCTAATTCTCTTGAATATATTTGAAGTTGTTATTATTTTGTGATTACGATTATTGACGTTTTTATAATAAAAATATGTGAAGACTACAAAGTTCACTCGATCCGAATGAAAAACGTAAAAGTTGTCGCTTTTTTTTTTCTTCACGCGATTCCTTTCTCAGAGATTGTCGTAGGTAAGTTTTGAACGAAAAATTCTGCCTCCTCATTCGATCATTTTTCGAGTTTCGTTTTGTGGAAAGAAAAGTTATGAAAACAGCGGAAAAAATTGTTTTTGTCATTTTTATTGTATTTTCACGCATTTCACCCGCAACCATCGAAAAAAATGCTGGCTTAACTGTTTGTAGCTCTTCGACGTAATGTGTATTATAAGATTTATGACAAAACAAAAATACTGGGTAGAGATAAGGACAAAACTTTTTATTTTTCGTTTCTCAAGAATGCACCGGGTCAAATCTTATTTTTTGAGAATTCTAGTGCTCGAGCTATCAGGCCAAACGATATGAAAATTCATTGAAAAAATCGTCCTGTGGGTAATGAAAATAAAAATATCATCCGAATTTTCAATCTTTCTAAATTCTGCCTGACGAATTTATCTCAAGGCATAATTTACAGAGTGGATCGTTTAATTCTGTCGTCACGTCTCCAATGTGATTTTGAATAATTTAACAAAAATGTAAAAAAAAGAAAATAAAGTTCTGGAAAATTGAAAAATTTGATAAATTGATGAAAAAATGGCCGAATATTTAAAGTTTTGCTAATGTTATTATGAAACTTCATTAGGATCAGTAATTTATTTTTCTTTTAATGAATTCTCTGAGTATTGAAAAATTGAACTCAGTCAAATGATTGGCTTTTAATGTATTACGTAAAACATCGTTAAGCAGATACTTTGGAACGTTTTGGGTAATTGACTAAGTGCGAAAAGCTGTAATGTACGTAAATACCAACATTGTAAATCGTCTCTCAAAAAACGTACCAAATGTGCCTGATTTTGGATAGTTCTGCAAGTATTGGCAAAAACAAGAAAAGAAGAAATAACAACATACACACTAGCAATATATTTTTTTAGATCATCCCATAGAGAAGCACAAAGGCGAAGCGATTTAATTGACAAAAAAAAAACATACAACATACAAATGATCTTACGTTACATCGAGTACGGATTATTGTCGCTTATGTGGCAAAATTCAGTTTGTCATTTCCAAGTCAAGCCACAGGAGATCTGAATTATTTTTCGAACCAAATGTGATTTCATTTCCGAAATATTTTCGTAAAAGTTGTCCAAATGCTTCTCGTTCATACCGATTCATACGCTTCGTCTCGAAAACATAATTTTTGTGCAATTATTAAGAAAGAACGGATAAATCGAGTACATCTGAATGGTGATGAGAATGTTTCACGTGATTGTATGGATGGAAGTGAACTTATAATGAGCGAATCGAAATTACGGCTAAATCGATCATTGCGATGTTTATGTGAATGAAAACAACCTTTAGATAAAGCGATAATAAAAATCAGTTGGTTTTAAAATTCCCAATAAAAAAGTCTCTGCATTTCTTTGTCCTTTCTTAATTTACTTTTTTTTTTAATCATTTTTGCATGGAACAAAGTCTTGTGCCGCGGTTACTCCTGTTAGTTCAAGATTCCGACACTAGATGCGCATTGTTTCAAAACATAACCTTGATCGAGATTGGTCTCTTTTATTTTCATTTTTATTGCCAAGGAAGCGAGAAGTACATGAATTTAATTGTGAAATATAATTCATTTCGGAAATCGTGGGCAACTGAACTTGGTAAAATAGTAAAAAAATATATTTTGAGCGAAGAAGGGATCGAAGAAAATCGGAATAAATACCATTCGGGAATTCAAACTCATCCGCGGCGTCGTAACCGTTTGTGATGTCACGTGACCATCGTCGTTGCTTCTCTGTCACTCGCGCACGTTGTAATGGACCACGTGATGCGGGTGGTGACGACGAATGAACGAGAGCGCGTCTCTTTCTGTGAGAAGCGGGGGAAGATGAGTCGTTGTCCCTCTTTCTTTCTCTACGATTCAAGGGTTTTTGGCGTTTGGAATACGAGAAGAGTGGACTGGAGTGGACGCGACTGTGGCTGTTGTGCTGCTACGGTGCAGCGAAGAGTGGGGATGAGCCGCAAGGTGGGGGGAGAGCTGTCATAATTTAGTGCCGCTGCGGTGCGGCGAGTATGAAAAAGGAGAATCTCATTTTCCTTGGGAGTGCAAAGCTCAGGGATCGAGGGAAAGAAAAAATGTAAAAGAAGTGCCGATCAGGCCCGCTAAGCGTTCGAGGGATGTATTGAACAAAAGAGTAAAAAAGTTGGTTATCGCGTTAATGTGTACCTAAAACGGTGGGCAGCGCCATAGTGACGTGCGGTGGGAAATCGAAGGAATTATCGTGACTATAGAGCGAGTGAGTGAGAGAGAAAGAGAGAAGAGAAAACTTCTCTTCGTGCAGTGCAAAACCGAGTCGATAGATTGCGGAACGAGCAAACTCGAATTTTTCGCTCGTAAACCCACACAAGATATAGTGCGTGTGTGCGTATTTTTTTTCTTCTTTTTCTAACCTCCTATAGCCCTCTTATCCTCTTCCCCTTCCCCCACGCCGCTCTCCTCGTGACTTTTCATGCTGAAAGTTGAAAATCAGTGTTTCCCGTGCGTCCGATGGGCGAACGATGGATTTTAAATGATAAATAAACGTTGGTGTAGTTGGTCGCTCTTGCGCGCCTCTCGAGTGTTCCGTAAACGGGATTTTTTTTTTTAACGTCTAAGTCCTTGCGTCGTAACGAGTCTTAACGTACGCTTAAAAAAATCGTTATAAAAGTGCGGTGGACCGATGTTGTAACCACGATAGGGGCCAAAATGGAAGAGCAAAGCGTTCACAGCAGTATCAGCGATATAAATAGTGAGGAGACGGTCAAGACAGAGCGTAAGTTTTTTTGTTCGATCTTGTCCCGAGTTTTGTGCCTTTTTTCATTTTCATTCTCCTCTCTTCTCTCTCTCTCTCTCTCTCTCGCTCTCGCTCGCTCGTTCCCTCGCGCGTGTTTTTCGATCGGTGAGCAAGGGAGAAAAAAAGATAGCGAGTTAAAGCCGCGATTCGAAGAGAGGGAGACTATAACCAAGCCGCGTTTCATCCCAATGAATAATAAAAGTTTGAGCTTTATTTATGCATCGGAAATGAAACAAAAAATATATATCTACGAATCATAACATTTTCGTACTTTTCGTTTTACTAACCTTACCACTACGGAATATCGCGTCGATCGTACAAACCGTCACCTCGTACTAAACTCCAACGTCGGACGCTTTCCTGTCATCCTTCAGTTTCTTCGCCTTCAATTCTAACCATTTTCTCGTCTTTTTACCTTCCATCTCTTTTTCTTTCTTCCATTCACACGAACCCGTCATTTCGAGGTTCCTCGCAAGGTTTCGCGATGTTTTTTTTATATTTAAATGTTATTTTTTTTTCGCATTTTCGGCCTTGACACATTCAGGTTTTGGGTAAAATTACGTCAGAGTTCGACGATGATCCGGCAATCGCGATGAAAATCTCCCACCTTTGTTTTTTTCCTTGAAACTGGCGAATGAAAAAATATATACATTTTTAAACCTGTACGAATGCATGTTTAATGTTATTGTCAAGTCTCGAATATCTTAGCCATACCCTTCTTCAAAATGTCAGCCACATTTCGACCATTTTTCTACCACAGCCGAAATTTGCTGACTCTCAATTTTAATTCTTCACTTTGGCGCTCCGCAGTTACGCCGTACAATTTCAAAAAGTCTCTTTTCCTACTGGATTCTTTTGCGCATACATTGCTGCAGTTTGCCTTGACAAGGCGATCATAAATTTGGATAAAATTTCAACAAAATCCCTTGCCTTTTGGTAAATCAAATTCCACGAGGGAAAAAACCTGTGCGCGCTACGCTACGAAGCTCGGGACTCAATTCCTGACCGGTTAACGTAGGGTAAACCACCCAGTACTCAGCCAGAAACCTGTAGTCGGCCTCTGCCTATTCTTTGTATGAGTGGGAAGAGTACGAAAGATATATTTTCCACTCTTCGCACTCATGTAAGGCCGACTATTGGTTTCTGGCTGACTATCGGGTGTTTTACCCTAGACTTTATGAAAATCAACAGGTTTCAAAGCGCAAAACTCAAATCAAATCAATTTCTACCAATTTCTTTTGCTTTATTCTTGCCCAAGGATAATAAAAGAGCGAAAACCATTTTTTTTGTTTACAATTTGAAAGTTGATCATTCGCTTGTTTGTTGTTGATTTTTCTTTCCGTCGTATGGAGTTTGTTTGGTATTTTTCTCAAAGAAAATTTTTCCTGCTTTTCATAAGAATAAAATGTTGCGAGGCACGTCGCTTGACTAATTATCAGGGAATTGTTGGATTTGTTATTGTTTTCAATTGAATGAGAAAGTTAGTTTGAGATTTTTGAGAAATTCAGCTCTCGGCGTTGAAAAAAGTTGATTTCATGGATTTCCATTAGTAAATATTACCAAGTTAGAGAAATGACACGTGAAAGAAAGTCGGTAATTTGAAGAGGAAACGAAGATTGTTTACTAATTGAAAATGTCGTCCAAAGATTACGATTTAATTGGGGTTTCATTTCTTCGCGACAAATTCGTTCGTCTAAAGAGCCATTTTTCTTGACGATCGATTTCTAAACTTAAAATGTAAGATAAACAAACGATTTGCAGGTTTGGGCGTGTTTGTGACGATGGAGAATAAATTTATCGTTTCGAAAGATAAGCCATTAGAGTGTCACTAATTTATCTTCAAGAGAGACAGAGAGAGAGAGAGAGAGATAAGCTCGTGCCCAACGTCTGGGTCTTTATCTTTAAAAAACAATGGCTTTTCTCTCAGGTACAGCATTTTTTAGAATTAAATTCGGACGATAATCCGAAGCAAAAAAAAAAAGAAATAGAAATGTTTTTTTGCTAATGTTTAAATGGGAAAAGTCGACATGGTTAGAAATGATGTAGAATTTTCTCCCTTTGTTTATAAATTCGCTGTTTCTCACGGCACATTGTTTTAAACACACCCATAGAATTTTCTTATTAATTTCCCTGGAGAACGTACGGAAAAGTCGTGTTACTGGATCGTGTTTGTCGATCTCACAAACGGAACAATTGGAGTATCATTCTCATGGTTTTGTCGACAGCCTTCGTTAATTCGATTAAACTAGCTGCGTTATTAAAATAAGCGAATTAAAACTAGTTTGGTCGAGAGAGAAAGAGATTGCTCAACAAGGTCATTTCCCCTGAGACTCGTGAATGCATAATTAACACTTGTAAAATCCTGCACAATTCCCCAATTTTAATCTTCCTCTTTCGGAGTATTTTTCGACAGTTTATTCAATGAGTTTGTAATAAAGATTTTTCGCCTTGTTTTCAGTTGCCAATAACTCAGTTTTTATCAATTTCAACGCGTCTTTTCGTCTTCGATGTCTTTTTCGTTCATCGATTTTATGACTTTTCATACGGACTTTTTTGCTTCGATTGCAGCCGTCAGAATACCACGGAAAAAACGGATTTGTCTGGTCGGTGTTACTTGTGATGATGCAGCTCTCGGTGCCGCTGCTCAACAATTCAGCGTTCCCGTTCTCAAGTCCAATTGCGGCTCCGAATACATCGAGGACACCACGTACTGCACATATTTTATACTTAATCAGTTCGAGGGACCCGAGTATGATGCGCTTCACAAAAGTGCCCACAGGTAATTATTATCACTGTATATTTTATCAGCAAAATTGCACAATCAAATTTTATTGTCAATTAACAAGATCGTAGGGGAACAACCATTATGAGAGAAAACAATAAATTCAAAAAATATTGCCCATCCAACATGCAAATTGCGATAATGAATCGAAACAAAAAAATGGTTATCAGTGCTCGAGGCGCAAAACAAATTTTGAAATTTGCTAAAGTTATTCGGAATTATTTGCCGAGCGCGACGTTTTTATTGTATTTGGAAGCAAAATCAACGATGACTGGAGAAAACAGTAATTCTTGCTGTGGTCATCCGTCGCTAATGGTAATCCATTTGCAACGGTGCTTCGAGCTTCACTTTATTTGAAATTAATTTCATTTCATAACTGATAATGCTTATCGACAGTTTCCTTCAACTGCTGCACGATTTTCATTCGTGAAATTAAAAAAGGAAAACTGTTTTTTTTCGAGGGAGAAATATTCGGATCCGCGGAGCTAATATCGCGATCAGTTTATTCCTGTTAGGCAAACAAGATCGAACTGTTGGTCTCAGTTTGGTGAGATTTTTTGTGTTTCTTTGTGATCGATAAATCGTTGCATTTGTTTCCATGTTTTCGTTTCATCTTCTCGTTCTGCACCATCGAATTTCCACTGTTTTATTAACCAACTTATTTAATTATCACTCATTTTATCCACAGAATATTGGGACCACCGGCGTTGCTGCAGCTGGCGGAGAAGAAAGAGTCTTTGCCGAGCATTTCACGCCCATTGTATACACAAGCTATGCTCGGCACAGTAGTCGTGTTTACCGGCTTTAGGAAAAAGGATGAATTGGTAAGTTCGCTCTTATCGCGACGTCACTCTAGAACATGATCCTATCGTTGTCCTGTTAGTCATGGAACAATTTTCTCCAAACTCTTACAAAGTATCGTCGTTGATGTCCGACGACATTAATTAGATTTTGTTCGGACTTAAAATTCAGATCCACCAAAAGAAAAAAGCAACGGAAACGGTTGGAGAAAAAAAAATTGATAAAGAAAAAAAAGTTTTTCGTGAAATTGAAAAGTTTATAAATGAGAGAACAACAAATTTACTTGCAATTCTTTCAAGATTGCAGCTGGAAACTGAAATATTGTCACAATGTAAAATATTTAAAAAATAGACAGTGCAAAAATTCGTTGATTTTGTTCCGATGGTGATGATTCCATTATCATCAAATAACGGTGTATATGCAAAGATTGGTAGTGCAAATGAGAGATCATTGCCAGAGGTTGACACCTACACGCTTCCGGTATCTCTGAATAAACGTATTTTGTGGTTGTTTGTCTAGACGAAACTCATCAATATGATCCACAGTATGGGCGGTAGTATTAGGAAGGAAATGGGTGTCAAAGTGACACATCTAATTGCGAATTGTTGCGGCGGTGAAAAATACAAGTACGCTGTTACTTTTCGGGTTCCTATTATGTCCATGAATTGGGTCACTGCCTTGTGGGACAGAAAACACGACACAAAGACTTTTGGGAACAACGAGGAACTGGTTAGTTTTCATGATTTATTGCCCTTATATTTTCCAGGTTATTGAATTCGCCGAAATTTTATTATTTCAACTTCTGTTTTCCTTTTTCCATCCGATCGCAATTTCATTCGATTTTTAAGTCGATTCTTTTTTCGACATTACGATCAATGAAGTTTGTTTTTTTTTTCTTTTTTCCAATCAATAATAAACATGGAAATTTGTTTAGTTTCAATTTTTAACAAGCAAATGAGTAGGAGTGACAAAGTAAAGAAAAGTGAGAGCTTTACCATTATTATTGGAAAATGTTGAATCGATTGTGCCATAAAATTACGTTTCCTCTCAACAGGTCGCGAATTTTAAGCTCAAACCTTTCGTCGGTGCCAAAGTCTGCTTCTTCGGTTTTCCTGAGGATGAGAAGAAACACATGTGCGAAGTTTTGCAGCAGCAGGGCGGCGAACCAACTGAAATTGACGATCCGAATTGCACGCACGTGGTAAGTTCAAAGTATCCATAAAAAATCTAGATAATGAGAACGGGGAATGATGCTGAAAGAAAAAAAAAATGAAAAATCGAAAGAAATATATGAATCTGCAGCCGAGCAATTCCGGACGCTCAGTTAATCGTATCGTGAATATTGTTTCGTTTAAAAAAATCGATGATTATTGAAAATTTAACAATGAAGATAACAAAGATTATTTTCGTATCACATCGGATAACGTTTTTGGGATGTTGAAAAAATTTTGCTCAGGTTACGGATATGGGAAACCGACGATGCAGGATAGCCAGCACGCAAACGAACAAGTTTTCTTATTTCAAGCGTACGTCGGGTGAATCGAGTCTGGCTACTTTTAATTTTCTTCGTAAGGAGCCATTTTCATTTACTTTTTACAATCCGTACACAAACACAATCCCCCGTTCGCTAAACACATGGGAATCGATGAGTGGCTTTAACAGTACGATGATTGGTCGAAAACGTGGTGAGAGATCGATCTCATTGTACGAAATGCCATCTTGGTCTGGCTTAATTAACAAAGAGAAGTCAAGCGGAAATCTGATGGCGAAAAACGTCAGCGGAGACTCGGCAATGATGATAGATTGGAACAGTTCGGAAAATGCAACATTGCCAGACGATTACGAAGCGATGTCGGAGTGTTATTCGACGAGGAACGAGAGCGAAAGTGATTCGGGCATTGACACGTCGATGTCAACCGCAATGTCTTGCGACACGTTCAACAACAGCGAAAAAATAGTAACTACGACAATTATGAGATCAAAGAACCATTGCGAACTCCCTGAGGACGACGATAGTCGAGAAACGGAAATGGATATCGACGTTTTCTCTTTTCAAGCAACGAGTGGCGAGCCTTACACAGCCGCAGAAACGATGAGACTGCCGAATATTCGCGAAGAAGAAAGCAGCACGATTTACCCGAAATGGCAAGCTCCCAAATGTTCCAGCGCTCCGGCAGACTTGGAATCGAAATGTTTCAAATTTCAAACCGACAGCCACAATCGCAGCGCGATGTCCTCCTCGACGAATAAGAAAATTATAGCACCTCGTCGTTACGTACGCTGGAGGAAGTCGAAATCATGCTTTGCCATCCCCAAAGTCATGACTCCCGAAAATGCTAAATTCGTCAAAACTCATTCTCATCCTAATTTGCAGAAAAAATATGAGTCTTTGATCTCCGATCAAATAATCAACGATTCTCCACCCTTGTGCCGGAAAAATACTCACTCCTCGAGTACTTTCAAGCTCGCTACTAATTTGTTGGCCAAACTGAGCGAAATTAATTTTCCACATGGTTTCAAACAAAGCATGCAAGTCAGTCCTGCTCGCAAGAGTCTCGAGAAAATTCCGCCCAAGCAAAAGTACACACAATTGCCCAGTCCCGTACTCGCTCGAGCTAAAATTCCTCGAATCGCAAATCGCGACCTTTCAAAGACTCGCTCAAATCATTTTCACGCCGAGGGAAGCTTCGAGGATTTTGCACAGCCATACGTCAAGCTGAGAACTCTTTCCAGAGCGGATAACGTGAGAACGAAGCGGTTCGAGGACAAATCTCGTCTTGTGGTAGCTCAAAATTATTTTTTACAGGGAATTTGTAATGCGGTTTTGTACTCCGTGTAGATTGACAGTCTTGCCATCGAACTTTTTCAGAATCTTTCGTTTATTTTTCGGGGACTCAAGTTTATCAGTCGAAAATTTTTTCGATAAAGTATGAGAAGATTTCCGTGTTGAGAATCGGCTTGGTCGATCATTTCTGTTTTTAGTCAAATGCACGAATATGGGCAAACATAAAAAATGTCGATTTTGCAAGATTGTTAACATCATTGAGCGTCAAATTTGTTGTGTCGTCATATTGAGGGTCCAACGACGTGGGAAAAGCTGGAAATATTTTCCCTCCAACATTCAGGTCCTTCGTTCAACCGAACGTAATCGTTAATCTGATCCTATAATTTAAATAATGTAGTTAATTAATAAGAGGGGTTTCGGTTGAAAAATACGTAAGGACGAATCTCCCTGGCTCTCTGTTCGCTTAACCAACTGAATCTCTTGGAAGTAATCCTCTCGTGTAAGAATTCGTTGAAACGTGCCGTCTCAGTAATATGTCCTGTTAAAGAAAAAAAAAGGTCTTGCTAGAAGATTCTTGAAAACATCTTAACCCTGAGCAATGTATTTTCGCAGGTAGTGGACGAGTCCAACGTGAATGCGTTACCTGACTTGGCCTCGGTTCGAGCTCACATTGTCAAAGCCGAATGGTTCTGGACCTCTGTACAGAATGAAGGGGCAGCTGACGAGAAGGAATATCTTTTTGAAGATGTAAGTATGAATATTTTGCTGCACCGTATGCTTCTCAGTACTCACTCAGAAAAATAATTTACGTTTCACGTTTCCCTACGTTGCTTAAGAAACACACTTAGAAAGGTCGAGAATTTCCATTTCTCATAAAAAAAAATTATATTGGAGTGTCTCCGTTTATTTTCAGTTTGTAAGGACAAAATTATGCGAGCCCTTAAAAGTTTATTCGATGCAACAATTCCTTTTTCGGTCATTGGTCTCGGGAATATTTTTCGTCTAGTCACATAATAATTTGTCAGCAATTTTTTTTTAACTATTCATTTGAAATAATTGACAGATTTCTTGTCGCTCGAATTTTCAATTTGAGTCTTTCATTTCTCTATTATCAACTTTATTTCCCGAAATTGTAGTTTTTTATTTCCTGAAGTCATTTGCATTCATTTTTTCGATCCTTTTTCATCAATTTTCAGTTGAAAAAATTTAATCCGAAGAAAACGTTTTCATATTAAATTGATGTAAATATTGATGAGCCATTTTGTTATGCAGTATCTTGAATCCGTTTTATCGCCGACTGCATCAGCCAGAAGAGATAGTCAACAGGCAGCTACGCCAACGACAGCCTCAACGAGAAGAAAGCGAAAACGTCTGGCCGAAACTTTGTCTAGTCTTGTGCAGAACGGTGCGGATTCGCCAGCTGTGCACAAGAGACGATCGAGTATTAGCGACGCCGGTCATCTCAGCGTCAGTGGTAGTTTTTTGGATTGCACAGCGAGTCCGGACAAGCAATTATTAGACGGTGAGTCCTGATCGCCAGAATTCAATTTTGAATGAAAAAAAAGAAGAATTATTTGTTGCAATTTAACGACAAACACTTGGAAATGATTTTAAAAAAATCGATCTACTCTATCGCTTGTATCCATGTGATTTTTTATCGAAACAACTCTATCGGAATTTCCAGTTCTTAATGCTTTTTAACGTTCAGAATACTTCCCAAAAAAAATCCAAGATCTTCCTTTCTCCTATGGTTCATTCGGTACCAAGAGCCTGAGCGCTGGGTTTTTGCTTTACTACTAACACTTTTCAATAAAGGCCAAAGTTTTGAGAACTAAGGCTGAGAAAAATGCTCAATGTGGAAAAAATGGCATTGAATCGCTTCTCGGAATGTCAAATAATGAATTAACATGGACCATACAAGAGGGAAGAGATGATAGTATACAATGGAATTGTGTTGGTTAACTGACAGATATTCCAGAGGTCGAAGCTGTATCAGCAGAAACTTCGAGAAAAAATTTATCGCCACGACATCAAGTATTTCTCGAATTGGTCCAAACTGAGTCGAATTACGTTGGTATACTCAGTACAATAATGACGGTACGTACAACAGTAAAGATTTTCGACTGGATTTGCAGTTTTTTATTTGTCTCAAATATTTTTAATAGCTTTTTCATGTTTTCTCAATTCACAGCTGTTCAAATCCCCGTTGGAAGATCTCATAGAGACGAGTGGCGAGTTATTGAACAGCACAGAAGCGAAAATCATCTTTGGCAATTTTCCCCCGATTTACGAAGTGCACAAAAAAATGCTGGAAGAGTTGCGCTACAGCGCGGCACACTGGGCTGAGGATATTAGCATAGGAAATATATTTCTTAGATACGCACCGGATCTTGTCAAAGCGTATCCACCTTACGTTAATTTTTTCGAAAATACGAAAGACATGCTGGATCAGTGCGATCAGAATAAACCGAGATTTCACGCTTTTCTCAAAATCTGCCAAACCAAACCCGAGTGCGGCAGGCAAAGTCTGAAGGAGTTACTGATCAAACCGGTGCAAAGACTACCCAGTATTAGTTTATTATTAAATGGTAAGTGCATCTTTTTTTTTACTTCTCCATAAAAAGACTTTACTATAAAATAAAGAAAAGAAACATCAGCCACCCTCATAAAATCCTATTATTAACCATCCGTGGATCATTGTCGACCTAACCGACAACTTCTTTCGAAAATCTCGCTTTTTAAAACGTTTACTTGAAAATTAAACAATTGCAACGACCATAAAAACTATGACACCTGAAAGTAGAATCAACGGAGAGTGTTCCAGAATTTTTTCACATTTTTTGCACCAAATACCAAAAATAAGATGATGAATCAGTCCCTGAACCTCACTTCGAATTTTCGAAATTAAAATTCTTCGATGTCGTTCGACTAATTAGAAAAAAGCTCTCTCAGTGGACGCAGAACGATGGCAAAAATTCGCTGACACAGACTTTTTAAATTGGTGAAACCTTGTCGAAAAATTGCAGTCATCTCCCTCGCACTCGCAGTAGCGAGATAGCCACTGTCCCTCACCTTAAAGCAAAAATATCGTTGAATCTCGTGAAGAATCGAATCCAGGATCGATAACGAAGAAATGAAATGGATAATCTGAGAAATATATGGATAACACTGTCATTAATTTGTTGCAGATATTCTTAAGCATACAAATAAGAATAATCCAGACCATAGCGCCTTGGAACTGTCGATCAGCAGTATTAAGGAAGTTATGACATACATAAATGAGGATAAGAGAAAAACGGAGGGCCAACTTGTGATGTTCGATATATTCAACGAGATCGACAACTGTCCGCCTCACCTAGTGTCTTCGCATCGTTCTTTTATCGGCAAATGCGACGTAATGGAACTCAGCGAGGGTTTGAGTGGACGTGGCGATCATCTCGTTTTGTTCTTATTCACCGATACACTCGAAATATGCAAAAAACGATCGAAAGCTTTTAACTCGTTAAAGAGTCCGAACACGGCGAATGGTCTTCATTCGGCGAAACTTAGTCAAGGCAAACCTTACAAACACATTAGGATGCTTTCTCTGAGTACGATAAAGAAAGTCGTCGACATTCGAGAAACTGACGGTGAGTCAATCTTATCATAAACTGCGTTACAACTCATTTTACCCGAACTCCTCATATTTATCGTCTATTGGGTCGTATTGACCCAATCAAGTCTTTACATTGCTAAAAAAATGATTCATTAAAACTGAAACGTGTTTCGTTTATTTTAGTCAGAATCGTCACACGAAATATTAATTTTAATTGACGATTTGTGCTTTTGACACTTTTCTGAATGTTATTTATGAAACTTTCCCTTCAATGACTTATACCTTGATGGGTTTTGTTTCAGAATGTCAAAAAGTATTCGCCCTGATGGTACGCAGTAATCAGGAATTGAAAGAAAAACTCTTCTCATTCACTATCACTGACGAGGAAGTGAACAAGACGAATTATCTGCGGACACTGTGCAGACAAATGGCAAATACCGTTTGTAAAGCCGACGCAGTGAGTTTTCCGTTTAATCAACAACGATTATCATTTTTCCACTAGTTTTACAACGACCTTGTCGTAATTTTGTCTCCTTCTGATGCTTTTTTTCAGGATACCTTTTTAATAAGTCTTGATTCGCATCAACTTGAGATTGATACGAGTGACGTAGCGTTAGGTACATTGAGTAAAGCATTTAAGTAAGTATCACAACTTTTAATTCTTTCTTTATTCTTGAAATTTTTCAAATTACCAATTTGCATCTTTGAGAATTTACACCTCGAGGCTTATTAGTGGTTACATAGATTTCGCATAGTTTTTTTTTTTTCAATTGAGGCGTTGCACTCAGGACAGAGACGAACCAAACGAAAACAATTCTCATGGTATCGTTTACAGAAAATGACAAAAAAAAACATCATTCCAGTCTGTATTCTCTAAAGTCTGTGCGACCCCTCGATTATAACCACGTAGCTATTCCAACTTTAGCGATAGGACACCGTTTTAATGTAAATATTAGAGATTATTAATTGGAAATCATTCGCCACTTGTCTATCGAATTTGCCGTATCAAAATCAACGCCAATAACTTGATTTGAAAATAAATGAAAAAAGCTGTACAGTCGAGACTCACGATGCTGTTAAATTCAATTTATCTATATTTTCTTTCTCGATATTGCATGTTGAAACAAAACAAATAATGGGACGACATCACGTTTGGTTGCAGGAGCCTATTTCATAATTTTTACCTGGAGTATATGGACCCGTATGTGTTCCTACTCAATAGCATGTGTGAAACCACGTTACATGTCCCACTACCGTCAGTTTTCGCACCAGGCTGAATTACAATTTTTTTACTAGCTTTTTGTACCGAACCCTATACCTTGCTTTATTTTTATTTTAAAATACATCATAAATATATTTTTAACACTTTCGTTACTTCATTTGCGAAGGAACAAAAATAAAAATGAAATTATTTGGTTTAACTAATGAACCAGTTCAAGAATTTCTCTTTTCGAAAGTCTTCTCGGTTGTTATTGCCTGTGTGCTCTTCACCATCCAACCATTTTTCATTCACATTTAACTTTTCTATAATTTCAAGCTAATTTTTTAAAGTTCCTGCAACCTGATGACTTTTCAACTCGATTGGCGAGGTTTTTTTTTGTCTCAATGTTACGTGGTTTAATTGCATGAATTTTACTCACCACGGTTTACTGATATTTGAATTGCCAGTGACGTGGCTTTTGCATCTTCGTTTTAGTCCACATCCAAACGGAGTTTTGAAATTAAATTACATTTTTTCAAATTTATTTGCTATTTCTATTTTTAACTTGAACTGGTTTGTAGAGATTTTTCTAAGTTTTGGGATTTTTAAGTTTTTGCAATACTCCTATTGTTTGTGAGAAAACTTTTCTTCCTTCGAATGTTTACATCAATATTTACAGTTATGTTTTTCTATAGCCATCTCGGCTGAGACCATAACGTGGAAAACGCTTTTCATAAATGTTGGGATACTGTCCTTAGACACTTTTTTGTCAATTGGAATTGTCTTGATAAATGATCGAGTTTTGTGGATTTTTGTAACGAAGGAAGAACAAGTTACAATGCTATTTGCACTTTTTTTTTTGTATTTACTATTAAACGAATAAATCAAATATTAATGAAACAATTTGTGCGCAGATTTGCATCACGTACGAGAATGAAAGTCGGACGTGCGTTCAGTTTCAACAAAACGCCGAGTAAATTGAAGAGAGCAATGTCAACGATGATGTCGCCCTTCGGTTCGACCAACAGTCTGACGCCAGCGAGTCAGCAGTTAGCCCAGATGCGATTGGCCAGTTGCAACAATATTAACGTTCGTTGATTACCTCATTCCAATCAGCATATCTCTTAATATGTTTCCCTCATTTTTCTTTCTATTCTTTTGGTTCGTGCCTCTACTTTTTCCGGATTTTCTCGCACTGTTAATTTTTTCACTGGCTCGCGAAGTATTACGTGCGGCAAGATTTTTTTGTGCCTTATCATGTGATCGGGACGAAAGACAAAAAAAAACATCTTTTTTTTTTTATCATAAAATCGATAGCACTGACTTTGAGAAATTTTTCCGCGATTCAAGTCATGCTACTGCATTCTTATTTGTAAGTTTGATGCAAGATTCTCCTAGTTTTTTTTTCCCCTCCATTTCGTTTGGTTTTGCTCTGCTTTTACGTACAAAAATCTACGCTTTCTCTTACTCCGAGTGCCTCTGTTTTTTCTAGCTTGCGCATCGTTGAGTATGCTGGAAAGTTAGTTGCTTTATCGGAGAAAAAGAAAACGCGACCTATTCTCTTCTCCGTTCGTCATCGAAACTGTCTGCATGTATTGTATTATTTGAAATGAAACAGAAAATAGGATAGAGAGACGTGAGATAAAGAATCTAAAACGAAAAAAACGTGGTGCGTAGTTCCACGACGAATAACTGCAAAAATATTGCATTTAATTTTCATTTTTTTGTCGTTTTTAACGTTGACGATTGTTTGTGTGTTAATGCTTATCCATTGAAACAAAAAACAACACAGCAAAACAAAAATGAACGAACAAAAACAAACGAAAATGTGGATCGATATTTCGCCACGTGTCACATGTAAGTAACGCAATAATAAAATATTAAGTAGACACTTTGATACTTACTTTTCGGATGAGCCTTTTACGAAGACCTGCAACTTCTGGTCCAAAAATCATCGGGCTCCCACTCTCATTTTCACACAATGTTTTTCTTTGTTTTCGTAGACGTCAATAGACGATATACAAATTAAATATAGCCATACTTTTTTTCGCAAAGAAAAAAAAAAAACATTGACTGTTTTTTTCAAGACTGCAATTTTATGCAGTTTTTTTTTTTCGACTGGCTCAATATCAATTTGCGTCAATAATACGACTTAGGAATTTGAGCAACGTGATTCATAAGTAACTGCGTATTATCTTTTTCTCTCGTTCAACTTCTCCCCAGAGTCGCCGAAATATAATTATGCCACATGGTTTGAAATCATTGTTCTATTAAGAGAAAAAACAATCACAATATTGATGTTCCAAGAACACAAGAAATTTTTGTATTCTCCAATGAGTCTACGAATCCATTAATTCGTTTAAATTTCCATCGACTGCGATTACGAATCTCTGCTTTTTTTGCTCGACAAAATTCAACGATTCTTCTACGATTTTTGTGAGAAATAGATACATATGTATTTTTTTTTTTTTTTAATTTTTTTTTTTTATTCAGACTTCGTTTTTGTCTATTATCATCGCACTCTGGAAATACAAGTTTTTTTCGAAACAATGTTTATGCTGTGGAATTTATATACGTCGCATTCTTTTTTGCTATTACTCGCACGTCTCGTCACCTTCTGTTGATCCTCTTTCGTTTTGAAACCTTTATAAGTAGAGACGCGCATGTGGATCTACGAATTATGAAAATTGCATGTTACGGTTTTCAATGCTTGGGAAGGAATTTTATTTTTGTGGTATTTGGTCGTAGCCATCTCTCCAAGTCCATCGGACGAATTGTCCAGTGAATTTTGTCGGAAAATTATCATGACACATTTTTATGGATTTATAAAAAGTATAAAATTTGTGAAAAAGTGGAAAAAATGTCATTGTCGATGTCGACCATTTTGACGGTATTTTTGGGAGCATAAATTCTCGTTGTTTTTTCTTTTGTTTTTTGGAATTCGTAGAAGGAATAAAGGCCGTGAAAAAAGAAAATCCTTATTCCTTCTGTATTTCCAGGAGCTCGGCAACGGTGGTTCAGGTTCGCCGTCACGCGACGAGGTTCTAGTAGCTCCGATGTCGGTCCAGCCGACGAGAAAGGCAAAGTGCAGTTCCCTCAGTATGGCTTCGCTGCGAAGGTTGTAAACCGATCACAGAAACGCCCTCACAATCAAACATCATCGTCATTCGTCATCATCTTCGCTAACACTTCCGCATTGTGCTAAAAACAAAAACAACAGAATCAAACATAAAAGAGATAAAAATTGGTTCGTTCCCTCGGCTTTTTCATGGCTAGTCTCATTTTTCCTCGTGTTGAATGTTTCGTCCTGATCGTTTATCTTAGCTTATCTACGTTTTCGTAGCACCCTCCATCAAACTCTTAATTGTGACATCGACCTTAGCTTTTGCCCTTATTTTAAGGATTATCGAGGCGTTCGATCGATCATAGCATCCAATTCACGAGACCAATAAAGTTTTGTAAGAAAAAACCTTTCTTTTTTTTTCGTACAAAACTTTTTCTCTCGTTCGAATCCTCGTGTTTGCTTTCGCACAAAATTTTCCTTTTGCGAAGAGGTCATCTGTCTGTTCAGCCGATTAAGTATCCTTAGATGTTGCTGCAGCACATGTTCTCAGCTAATCATTTTTTTTGTTCATTATACTTTGATCAATAAAGTTCCGAAGGCATAAAAATTTTCTCGGATATTCGACGAAACGTAAAATTCCCAACGAAAATGATAAGCTGGGAACTTTTGTGTCAAATTCCCGAGCATCAAGCTGCAAATATTCTTGACTTGTTTTTCCGTGTAAAAACAAAAATTACAAGAACTCTGAAAACAGAGAGGCGGCAAGAGCCTCAAGCTCTTTTTCATCGTACCGCGTGGTCGAAGCAACGCTTCGATTTTCTCTACATTTGTTTCGAGAAACAACGATAACGCAATGAGCCTTAACCGAACGCCGAATTGTGCCTCGCCGTGTTCCTTTTTCGTGTGTAATGGACGGTGACGTTGACGAGACGGGCGTGTCAAACTTGTAATTATAATTATCAGTCAAAATCGTTTGCGTCACCGAACCATTAACAAATTCTACGTTTGCCTTTTATTGCTAGAAAAAAAAAAAAAACGAAAACAGAATCTCGTTAAATCTTAAAAAAAGCTAATTCAACGTTCTCTGCTTACATCGTAATGTTTTTTTAATTAATGCCATTAATGTATTAACGTTAAGACTGGCGGCGAATGCCGGTTCACATCGCCTAATAGTCTCAAATTTCGCATTATTATTGTACATCCTCATACAAAGAAATTAATGTTCGTATCGCGTAGATAGAAAGAAAAAAAATTGGTTTCATATCTGTAAAATATTTCAATATTAGTTTTAAATCCTTCGTATTTAAATGATTATTAATTTTATTGTCACTATTTTATTATTATTATTATTATTAAAAACAAAAAGAAAGAAACATGCTTTTTGTATAAATCGCATCTGTGCATTCATTTTTTTTTTTTGTTTCCAATCATTAATCCATTACTAATTTCTCGTTGTGCAGTTTTGTCGTATCCCTCCGGTTATTTAAATGCCCATGATTGGCGAGCGTCGAGGAAAACGAAAATCGGAAGAATAAGGAATTAGAGTAAAGGCTGTTGACCTTTTGGCTACTGGCACACTGTTCTAGTGGCTTTATATTTAAATATGTACACAGCCACCTGTACGATTATACGTTATTCACACCCAGGCCTTGTGCTGTGGTCAGCCTTGCCGTAATTAAAAGGTTTAGGCTGTAAATTTAATCCCTTGAGAATTTGTGGCTTTACTTGGTGTTATTTATTTATTATACTCATTACGAGCAAATATTTTGGACTCGATTTTCAACCCAGTGAGAATCGTTCTCACATTTTTTATTCCTTTTTTTTTTCGGAATTTCGTTTACCTTCACGCTTCGCTCTGATTTTTCGAAAATACACAGAATGTTTAGTTTTATCAGCAGGATTCCAAGTTCTCGTTGCTTTGAGAAAAAAAGAGATTTTTTTGACATTTTTGCTTTTGGAATTTCGTGCTTTGAACGAGTTTTTTTTTTTTTTTTTACTTGTTTCGATATTCTTCCTCGTTTTATGCAATTTGCAGGAGAAAGTGTGGGATGAGAAAATGAACTGTGATTCAGCCCCTAAGAAATTTGGTTTTTGTCGGTAGTACCCGGCAGCTTTGGTACTTGATTTATGGGGATGAGCCCTCTAGCAATAAAGAATGGCTCAACGTGAAAGTTTTGCTCAGGATTAAGGCCCTATGATTTATTTCCGTAATGTTCGATAACGGTCGACCAGGAATTTCCGGTGAAATATGAATATTTTTATGGGTGCTGTTAATCCAGTCGTTTCATTAACAGCAACCGTCCAGTTTTTCGATAAAAATTCTAAATCTCATTCACTGAATAATTGATAAGAAACGAATATCGAGAAGTTTTATTTTCTCAAAGCAGCGACAATTTCCCACGAGATTCATTCATTATTCACGACACAAAAGGCTGCAGCTCCAACAGTTTCTGCCTTTTATAATTTTCATGTCTTTTTTATTTGTTAGAAACTGTTCCGAGGAGGTCGTACAGGACAAGGCGAAGCTCTGAACCGAGGAGAATGTGCGATAAATCTTCTTCATTGTCCTCCGGTGTTTTTTCTCACTTCGCTACTTCACGAGGTTCGCCGAACTAGCGTCAATTTTGCTCGAATTAAATGAAAAACAAAAAAAAAACAAAAACGAATGAAGAGCACTCTGCAATGTTCCGACTCGAATTTCTTAATAATCTTGGCACTAAAAAAAAATTTTATGAAATAATAATATTATGTTGTTATTTCTGTTTGCACCAAATTTAAGAAGCATCGTGAAAATTGAATCGTCGCTCATTTATCCCAAAATTCAAGACTCTTCTATAGAGCGAAATGTCAGATCATTTTCACGTCGTCAACAAAGTTTTCCTGTCATCTGAAACTTCCTACAAATGTGATTTACATTATTCTGTTTTTTTTTTTCATCTTGAACGTCGAGTCACTTTGTACACTTTGTACACGTTAATTCATCCGTAACAATGTTCTATATGTTCGTCTTTGTATACCAGTTTATCCAAGTTTTGCCCCTCGTGAAATAGCGTTGAATTATTCAGGATAGAGTTAACGGAAACTTGGTGCCAAGTGCCATAATTGTGCCTATGTATAGATGCGGGATGAAAATTTTCGTTGTCCCATAATATATACACACACACTTGTACACATCGGTGTCAAAACGATTAAATAGCTTTTACAGCTCGGCTTTAATGCACTGCGACCCGAAAGCGCAATGCATTTATGCACTTTCGTACAACTTTGCCAAGCGAAGTTAATTTTTTGTCAGACTTTATCTTCAGGATGTAAACGAGATACGAAAAATATAGTCAATTATTTTTAATGGAATTTAACCAAATCGTTGAAAATCTATTCGATCAAATTTCTTGAAAAAAATGATTCGTTTAAAGTTTCGAAAGCATTTGGTGGAAGAAAACAGAAATAGCAATATTATTTATTGAGTACATTTTTTTTCGATCGAATGGCAGAGATTCTTTTGTCATTATTTTGAAACGTTATTGTTCGTGACTATACCTCTTTAGGGTTGTGAGTGAAAGCGGGAAATTCATAAACTTTATCGTAATGCACCGGAAATGGAAGATTATTCGCTTTTATGTATATTTTCCCATTGTCGGTGCATAAAAAGTTTGATGGCCTAGAGTAGTGGATATATTTGCTAACGATAATGGCCAAAAAGGACAACGAGAAAATGTAGCGAAAATTCGTTACTGGATAAAGAGGGAGCTTGCCAAAAATAGTTCACATTTTGTATGCAAAGTTTTGTTTCTCAGCAACGAGAGAAACTTTAGGCATTTCAGAAGATTTCTGAATCCAACAAACGTCAGTCAATTTTCGATGGTTCTTTCTTGTTTGAAAATACGAATTTTCACTTTTTTCTGCTTCAACTATACAATATTTCTAAGAAACAATTTTTATGAAAAAAAAAACGTGCCAAAAAATGCAATTTTCGATGTTTTTATGTATAAATATCATCGTCGTACGAAAAAAAAACGAATTTTGGAAACTTTTTGCCACGGAGAAATATTCGTCGATAATATTTGCTCGTTGAGAAATTCAATTTCCATTACGGCGAATCGCGGAGGAAATCCTTTTGTAAAGTCACACATTGACGGTCTTTTTTAATTAAAAATATATTAAATTACGTAATAATGATAATGAAATATCCAATGTGTAATGTAGCACAATTGGGAAATTGGCTGCACATCCTGATGTGATGGTTGACATGCCCTGCAGTAATTCGAACATATCGTTTCAATTATCAACGAAATCGACGAAATCCAATATTCGTGATTGAGTTAATTAGACTAAAGAGAAAAAACTTGATCCATCTGAAATGCGACCATTGGACACGCGCTATGGGAAAAGGCTATCGGCGTACAATAATTGTCAATTCGAAACATATCGTTACCTACGTTTAATTGCCGAACTTTGTTGTTGTTGTTTTTTTTAAATATTTACATGAAATCGAATTTTACTTGAAGAGAAGCTGTTGAATCAATGTGGTATAAATGTTTTTTTATAGGACTAGTTTTATAAGTGCTAGAAAGCACGAACGAGTGTATATTCATTACGAAGAAAAGTTTGAGTCTTGCGAATGTAATTCATGTTTATTTGAGGAGAAAGTGCTACCGTTATTTTTTAATCCTCTTCGGATACAATTGGGTTACAAACGAAAAAAATAAAAATCTTTTATACAATTTCAAGCCTCTCAATGTTGAAACAAAAATTGAAAAATTAATTATTTTCGACAATTTTTATGTATTTTTGTCGAGAATTAATTCCGTAGGGGATTCGAGTTTTCAAATGTCTCGTAAAATATTTCAGAGTTAAGACAAGACTAATGAGCAGTTTTGCCAAACGTGGCAACTCCTTGGTGTGGATAAGTGATGAAATTTTTCACATTTGTGCAGCCTCATATTTTCGTGTCGATTTTGTACGAGAAGAGATTGAGTTATGAAAGTGGTTCGGACAAAATTTGTCTGCAATTTGAGTGCGATGGTGCAAATTTACTGAGTCGACATTTTTTCTAAGGTTCAATGGTTATTTGATTTTTTGAAGAATTAATTCACTCCTTGGAGAGGAATTTCTACGAGCAGTGAATGGTGGAAATTGGTCGTAGTTTTTCACACGATTTCGAACCATCTCACATTTTTAGTTGACACAAAAAAATGTTGGAAATGTTATTTTCAAAATCCCTTAGAACGTTGCCAAAACAACGTCCTCTTCACTTTTTCTCATTGTGAATCAGTCGAATAGTAAATTTTGTATTCCCTTTATGGAGATCGTGATTGTACAACATTTTCGTAGTCCGACGATACGTTTTTTCTGTTTCAATGTATTTTTCATTTAGAGTTTCAAGTGTGTACATAAATAATTCCATAGGTTGTTTCACGAATGGAACTTTGTGTTGAAAGGGAAAAGGGAGAAAAAACTGTCTACTCGAGCTAGTTGGGGATTTATGTCGCGAGGGTGAAAAGAGAGTTGTCAGTAATTTTCCGTTCGTGCGATTGTTGTATTTATCTTCTGGGAATGTATGATTTTTTCAAATTCTCATCATACAGTGAATAACAAAAAAAGGGAAGAAACATTACACATCGATCATGCACACACAGCTGGTCTGTAAAACTGCTGGTTCAGTTCCGAAACCGATTGTACGAAGACTAGAGATTCAAAAAATAGTAAAAAGAAGAATCAAACAAAAAAATGATAAAAAATTGATACAAATATCGAGCCACGAATTTGGCCTAACGCGCACGAACGGAATTTTATGATCGAATCTGCATTACTGTAAATATTTTCTAGTTTTTATGGCTTCAGCTAAAAAGAGGACAAAAAATCTACAACCCACACATTACACAAGCACGCGTATGCAGAGCCAATATGAATGTAGGTGTACACGATAGAATATTTTTTAATAAAATCGTACGAATATCTTGTAATGTTATATATATATTTCGATAAATTCTATACAATGGTAATCCAAACTATTTATATATCGTACATAGTAATACAGCATTGTAAAAATAATTTGACGAACCTTTAATATGTAAAATTGAAAATGGCATTGTTGTTGGTGTATTTTTATTCAATTACGCCCACGAATACACAACCGTAGGACAATTTAAAATTTGGTTGTAACTTTAATTTGTTGAGAACTTAATGGAAAATTATATTTTCACTCCCAATTAGAATCTAGATTAAAAAAATTGCATGTTCCGGACATTTGCAAAACGGAGTAAAATTGCTCGGATAGTTTGGCCCATTTATTTCGCGTAAAAAATCGTTCAAATGCTTAGAAACCACAGAAATTTTTGAAATTATATTCAAAATGGATGTTAAATTTCGTTTTAATCGTAATTCAAAGTCAGAGTTTAATTTTTTGGAATAAATACAATTCCGATGCTATAATCCCTCGGATTGAATGATTTATTGATGGGAATGAGTAACACTCCTAATATTTTTTCTTTCGTCTCTTTGCTCAAATGCCAACGTGTATCAAAACGCGTATGCATGTTATCTACAGACTTCGCTGCGTTACACACGTTGGAGGCGAACAATTTTCATCCTACGTACCGTGAGTTATGTGAGCCTCGAATTCACTCGGTGTTCTCAATTCGCGAAAATATACGCGTTATACGAAGCGTAGCTATATGTATGCATGGAATAACAAGAGAGAAGGAGAGAGAAATATCAGCTTTGATCTTCAAAAGCGAGGAGCGCTTACGCACATACTGGGCGCTTAGATTGCAGTTGTACACACAGAACTGGCTGCATATCGAATGCACATACCGGGTGTTCGATACAAGCTTGAGTCACCGCGCTCGAAATTCACCGTAACTAACAATTTTTAAATATTTAGCGAGAATTTAAATTTAAATTAAAAGCGACAGAAATTTTATTTTTCATTGAAAAAATCGAAATAGTTTCGTTGGAAATTATAAAATCATTTCACTAACAATCAGTTATTAACAATTTTTAAATATTTAGCGAGAATTTTCATTTAAATTAAAAGCGACGGAAATTTTATTTTTTTATTGAAAAAATCGAAATAGGTTCGTTATTTCGTTATTAAGTGAACTCGTCGATTATTCATTGAGTGTTTGTGCCTGATGGCCTTATTCAAACCAAAATAATCTTTTCACGGGAGGAGGCAATCCTGGAGACTTGGAAAACAGAATTTCGAGTAGAAAGGACCATGGGATGGGTTCATAGAGACTGCGAAACCTGTTAACGATACAATTTCAATTATGTATGGAAGCGTATCGGATAAACCAATACGATCTATTTTCAGTTTGTGATTCCTAGATGTGCACGGGCATTTCTATGTCAATTTGATGGATTCAACATTTCCTGAAGTCAAAAATCTCTTTGCACAGGCAAACTTGTACCAAAAATTCCGATGGGGCTTTTTTTTCAAACTAAAATATCATTTGCAAAAAAAATGATTCTTGGAGTTGACTATTATTTGAAAAAATGACAATATTGTTTTTTTTTTACTTGAAGAAAAATTCTTAACTTTCAGCTGTTTTGGAGTTTTCATTTACAACGGATCGATTCGATGGCAGAATTTTGAAACGGAAGCTCACAACAGTGCGACTTTTGTCTCGTTCAGAAGTTGCACCTCTGTTCGAATTTAAAAAATCTACATGTGTCTCTCATATCTCGAGATGTGAAAACACTTATTTCTACTGTGTCCGTATACACATAGCCACGCGTACACATGAAGCAGATCGAGCAAATAAATAACGAGAATATAAAACATTTATAAACATAGAATAATATGCTCACAATATGCATATATTTTTTATCGCTCATCGTTTGCATATTCACTAACGCAAACGTACACGTTTGGCACAAAGCTTTTCGCACTTTCATGACGTTGATCGAGGCGTCCGGCCAGACGACTTTTTTTTACCTCTAACAAAATGATTACTTTTCTTTCTCTCTCTCTCTCTCTTACTGTTTAACTATTTCTCTTCGATCTCATTCCAGCAATAGGTCATCGTTTCCAATGTGGAAAAATAGCAATGCTCTACAGAGAGACGTCGTTTCGCATAAACTGATGAATTCCTCCACAGAAAAAAACACTGCATTCGCGTAAGTATGAATAATGCAGACGATTTATAAAAACTGCGAGCAACGTAAATAAAAATTGAAAAAGTTTGAAAAAGAGTTCGATCGCGGTAGGTGGTCGCACCAAATTCTTTGTGATACTCACGATTATTTCTGTTGGATTTGAATCTTAGGAAAAGGCCAAATAACGATGCGGAATCAATATCGACATTTAGTCATTTTTCAGTCTAGAGACTGCACGTCGTGCGACGATTGATTATGGAACGGAATTTAAAGATTAGAATAAAATTGAAAATGGTTGGGTTACTATCAAAGTCATAACGAGCTTTCGCAAGGAGAGCAAAAACCGTATGGAACGAGTGTTGGTCCAGGAGAGAATCCTCCCAAAAAAAAAGAGTACTTCCTTCGGTAGTGGGATGATGAAGAAAGAGCCGGTAGGAGAGCGGGCGGGGAGCAATGTTATCAAGATGGGTAGTAGCGACACCACAGCAGCAACGGCAGAAGCTCACATTGATTTTCACAGGGGTTGGGGGGTCTTGAAGGCCGTACCTAGAATGGATGCTGCGGCCTTCAATTTCATCCCACTCTCGCTTCCTCCTTACGCTCCTACCACTCTTTTGATCTTTCTCTTTATCTAGCTCTCTCTCTGTCTCTCTCTCTCTCTCTTTCTCTTTCTCTCTCTTCAGTGTTTCACGTTAGCGCAGGAGAGAACCCTTTACATGTGGTGCTCTTTCCACCCCTCTCAACCCACGACCTTCGCTCATACCGCGTGGAAATATGCTTTGCTCTCTCGCTAATTCGTTCCTTCCGCTTCCGTTTTCCTCGTGTGTTTTCCTTCTTCATTTTACCTCCGGATTTCGGATATTTCAGTTGAAAGTTTATCGGTGAAGCGTAAGATGTATCATTTCGTTCGATTCGCAATATTTTACACTTTTTATTCACTGTCTGCACTTAATGGGGTTTTTTTATGTTTTGCGATTGTCGCGATTTTTAGTTTAATGTCTTTGGAAGTAAGTTGGTCAGGTTCCCATGACAAAAGGACAGTGAGCACGATGACAGAGATTTGTATAAAGAATTTTTCGATAAAACTTTGTAAAAAAAACCGGAATTTAAATTTGTTTTTGTTATAAAAATTACTTTGATTTCCATTGTCACGAGTGGATTGTTTTTTGAATCGTCAATCTCGAACTCCGACTCGACGAAAATTAGGAGTCGTTGGAATTATCGGCTGTTTATCTATAGATGGAGGATTTGAATTATTTTTATCATTCGCAAGCTTATTTCGTATTTGGGTTAATTATGTTGAGAATATTTCTCTCTGCTTGAGGTAGGGGCTTTTTTATGGACTCATGAGATTTATTCTTGCGCGTAAATTAAACGAAAAAGAGTTGTCACAAAAGAGCCATGGACACTCGATTATTTATAACAAGGCTTTGCATTATGTCGTAATTCAGGGTGAATTATACATTCTCTCGAATTAAGAGAGAAAAAACTCATTGGCGTTTTTTTTTTTCTTATTATCTTGGGGAAAAATGAGGGCTGAAACGAAAGATTTAATGAAAGAGGAAAGAGGGAGAGAGAGACAAAAGTAGAGAGGGTGAACTGAGACTAGTGAACCCCGAGAGTGTACTGCAGAATTAAAAGTCTGCTATGCTTAACTTCTTATCACCAGTCGCAGACTTTCTACCACTTGAGAACTCACACACACCCCCTCTCCATCCCTTAACCTCCGAAACTTTATTTTTCATTATTTTTCTTTTATACGAATATAATTTCTACTCAGCCGGACTTAACTGTCGCTTTCATCTCGCGCTGCCCTCGAACTCTAACCCAACCTGATTAAATAAAATATTTTTATCATCATCATTATATTCCATTTATCCCGAAAAAGATCGTGGAGTTGGAACTAAAAACTTCACGGGATTAAATTGCGTTGAGTGGAAAAACAATGATTTTTTAATCGCGTGACAAAATTGATCAAGGAGCGAGAAAAATTGGACTTTTCCTTCTTTTTTGCTTCCGTCTGCCCATATCTTGGCATTGGCACTCTTTTCGTAAATTTCAGAACGCCGTTCGCTGCAATTGGCAATAACGTTCAATTAGCAAGCTTTTTATTAATTACTCTTTCCTGAATTCTTCCCCTGACTCCCCACTCGTTTTCCATAATTTGTCTTTTTGTTTCTCGAATGGTTTAACTCGGGATTAAGAAAGAAACTTGATGCGCGAGGGAACTATAGTTCTCCAGTAATTAACGAGGAGAGATCGAACTGATTGAGTCCGCGCAGGATGTCAATATTATATCCGCCACGCTTGCAATGTCGACGAAGCACAGGCGGTTAGGATAAATTCAAGATTTCTTTTCAAGTTGGCGATTTCATCACGCGGCCACCTCTTCCGCTATTTATCCAGTTCCGGAGATCCAATAATCTTCTTGGGGGAAATCGGACGACCCTAATTAATGAGACACTTCGTCGTTATTCCCTTTCTCCTTTTTTGTTCTATCCATGGCATGACCCTAGTCGATAACCCTCTGATTCCTTTTGTTTTCTCTCTTTCCATGGCTTCTCTTCTTCGGTTACATGTGTACGTTGAAAAAAATAAAAAGAGCTATGTCCATTTTTTTTCCGGTTTCTTCTTTCCTCACTGTTCCTTGATTGCTCGTCGAAGTACATTGACTGCATTTGCGGTTTCTTGCCTCTTAATCCGCCGCCAGATTAATCCGTTACGCTTTGTTTTCCTATTCGACAATTGCAATCCAGCCCGAAGAAGCGAGCGTGAAATTTCTTTGCAGCGTGGAGACTGTCGAGCAAACTTGGGAAATCATTTTGTTTTCACGTGAAAAAGATTGTCGTTTATTTTGACAGGGAAATCGATTTCACTTGAGCTTCATTTGCTACGTAATGTTTTATCCAAATTTTGTAATTTGTGGCATGCAAACGTTTTTCGGGTTCGAAATATTTCTCTGTGCCATATTCTTCTGTTAAATTCCTAAGGTACTGGAAAAATCCAATAACCCGGTGCACATTGAGCCGTCAGGAATGAACGAAACAATGTCTATCCTCGTCGTTCGAAAAATATTTCGACTTCCAGAATTATACATTTCAAGGCAATCTTTTAATATTATATTTCAACGAAATAATAAACATGCCACATTTTTATATTTTCTGCTCCTTCTCGTTATTATTTTCACATTTTTTCGGTTTCCATTTCCGTACGATCATTTGTTTTTTTTCTCTGTTCATTCGCCAGCAGATATTTTTCTTCGGTTTTACTCGCTCTCGAAGATTCGTTCCATTGTTTCGTTTGGCCACTAGGGCGAAGGGGAAAAAGCTGTCATTCCACGTTATAGTTGAAATGGACACACGAGTGAGCCAGCAAATGTTGAATTTTTCACCATTCCAGCCTCGAGCTACATTCAATGTGTTCTCAATTTTTTGACTGGCGAGCATCGGATAATTTGGAATACGAATGGTTACAAACACGTGAGAGCAAAAACATTGAACGGACAAAATGCTGACTCAATACTTCCTTCAAATATTGCAAGACTCCGAGTCCTCTTTAGATTCCTTCAATAATTGAAACTGTATTCTATTCAAGCCGTAGAAACAATAAATAAACGTAAAAATTGAACATTTCCCAGCATGCACAAATTAATAGAGTAAAAAAAAAAATCAGCTGTTCCTGAATGGGGATGTGTTTTCGTGCTCGAACGAAAATGCTCGAGCCACATGGGGTAATTATCAAGGGTGTTTATACACTCATGGTGTACCAATGTAACAGTGAATTCGATTCCGAGACTCTGTGTTCGTATATATTAGAACGTGACGTACGAGTATCACTGCTCTTGTCCCGGTCACACTAAATTAACCATAATAACCAGAAATTGATGTCTCTAATTTGCGAATATGTACGGACAGAGATCGAATGAGCGTTCACTACGTTGTATATAATTTGCAACAGTTTACCTTCATAAATGGAGTCCGTAAAGTCTCTGCGTTAGCGTAAATGCATTTCAATTGAAATGAATCGCTCGGGAATCGTCGGGGTCGTGGGGGTAGAATTTATTTGCTATTTAAAGACAATCAGGATGTAAAAGAAAAAATAGTGGGAAACAAGCGGCTGAGAGTGAAAAAATCATCTGCAAATTTTGGTCCTGCGTGGAATCCTTTGCCGAAAGGCGATTTCGGTTTTCTGTTTATTCATTATTTTAGAACGATGGAAATTGCGTGGAGAATCCGTGTTGCTCCGACGTTCTCGCGAATTCGCGCTTATCGGGGAAACGGAATTCTTTTATAGTCGTTTAGTTCACGTGGGGTGCCCGCAAGAGAATGTGGCTATATTATTTTTCTATAACTATATCAATATTTATAGACATTGTATCCGTACTACTTGCAAGAGTACATCAACGATGCGTTGTGCCGTTCAACCATCCGCAACATCAAGGAGGCTGCACGTTGATAAAATTGTCAGAGGTCTGACTCGCGCGATCGATCCTTAGACTGTCGACGGTTACGATGAAGGACGCACGCTTTCACACTTCTCTATCGCCTTCGATATTTCTCTGTTATCTTCTCTCGTGGAATCATTTCACGACGCAAAAAAATGAGCTCCTCGGAACGTAAATGATATTTCATCCATTATTGGGCACCCCAAGGAACTTATTTATTCTCAGATTCTTCTCGAAACTTCTCATCGCGTTTCTTCATCAGGTAAAATTTTTTTTTCTTCGTCATATTTGAAAATTCCTTAATCCAATTGTGAAAAATGCTGATAATTCATTTGAGAAAAAAATCGTGTTGCATGGATTTGGAAGCAGGGCGTTGTTTAATGGACTCTTGTTCATTTGGCATGGAATGCCTCGTGCTTGATAATTGTCGAAAACGAGGCTAAGTTAGCAAATCCGTGATAATCCCCCAGTTGCTGTAAGACTTTTATCCTGAGTAAAAAATTCTTGAATTAATCGTCGCCTTATCGAAGCAGCCGGCACGATTTAACAAATTCGAGGGTCGTGAGCGATAACCACACGTTTTTGTGGATATTTTTTTGGAATGCGACCCAAGGGGGGTGGGTATCGTATTTTGCTCGTTACACGAGATTTTTATGTGTATCTATATATATATATAAACGACATTGCGAAAGAAAAGTAAAGGAAATATGTGCTTGGCGAAAGACGAGATGAGATTCATCCGAAATGCAATTATGAAAATCCCTCGAGAGCGATGGGAGATGAGGAAATCTGGATGTAGATAGAAATGAGGGTTGAAGGAAGAATATCTTACGTAACGTTGTGAAGAAATTACAAGAGTAACCCTCGCGGGAGAGGAGACTCTACAGATTCTGTCGTTCGTTGAATAAAATTCCCTCGTGCGGTCGAGACATTCCTAAAGATTTATAATTTTTATATTCACGTATTGGACTCGGCTAAATTAACTTTCACGTCTGAACTTTTATTTGCTGTGGTAAGAATCGATCTGGCCTTTGAAAGATTTTTGCGATCGATCTCGTTGTTTCTCTTTTTTTTAAGAAAAAAAAGTATTGTCATAACTTTATTTGCGTGGCGGATGTCGAGTGAAAAGGATTCTGTATCTTTTGATCGAATATTTCAAAAAAAATTCTGCGCGATCGATCAATTTTTTAGGCCACATTTGTTCTGTAAATGCTGCAAAGTTCACGCAAGCATCGGAGAGTTTTGGACGGTGGGGTGAGAAAGTTTTGGTACACGTGTGATGAGGGGTGAATTGTTTTGTATCATGTTGCCGATAAATTTTCACGAGCCATGAAATCGCGCTTGAATTCCCAACTGTCGGATGCTCGAATCGCGTTTTATCCTTTTCTGTTTTCTTTTTTTGACCGATGCTTTTCCAAGCATGCGGACGGATCTCTGTATATCCCGAGGAATATTGAAAAATACTCGAGGGTGTCGAAAGAAAATTCACTATTGAGAGATCTCCCATCCAACTGCGTCGAAAATGCCTTTGTTGTCGTCGAATGAGTTTATCGTTCGAAAGCTCACGGAGTATCGTGACAGGGATGGAAGGCATGGAGAAAAAGAGAGAGACGAGACAAGGCATCGAGAATGTTTCATGAAAGTTTCAATTACCGAACATTCCACAAAGTTGTGACACGTTTCCAAGGAGGATAGCTGGCTCTCGGGTATAACGAGGAGAGACTTCTGATACCTCACAACCTTTCGAGTTACAGTGATTGGTTTATTAGCGTGACCGAAAAAACTTGAGAACTTGATGCTTTCAAGAACAAGTCCAAATCCATAAGAAACTTAAAGTAACGAGTTTGCGGAATCAATAAATAACTTAAGAGCCCATTGAATCATTGGGTTATAAAATCAAACAAAGTTGAGGCAACCGAGAACGTATGAAATTGAAATTTCCGTGAAATTAAAAGAATCATTGACATCGAGACTCGTTAATTACGAAAAAAACTGATGAGTGATGATTTTAAAAAGATTCCACAAAGAGTCGCCACTTTCGTGACATGGAAAATGAATAATTGGAAAATTCATGGTTTTACAAGAAAAGCTTTCATTTTTCATGGATCGAGGACAAAACGGAGAAGGATTTTCACGTCATAAGACTATCGACTCAAGCGTCAATGAATAATGCTTGTGAGTAGATCCCGAAGACTTTATCGAGAGTCTTCGTTTTCTGGTTAAACGTCAAGAGAGCCTGAGAAGAAAAGTATGGAAATTTACAACTAGTTCGTTCTTGCATCACTACATGCTGGTAAAAACGAAAAAACGCGAAGCTTCTTCATTTCTTTGTTCTCGGTCTTCTCTCTTCCTCTTGCTCGCTCTCTCTCTCTCTCTCTCTTTCTCTGCTCTCCCAACCCATCACGTAAATGTCTCAGGCGTCTTAGGATCGATTTATTGACTTTTCATCAGACGGGTCATCGACGCCATTAACGTCAGCGTTCTATCAATCATTCTGGCCTACTTATCACTATCGTAGTGATGCATTTCCTTTTTCTCGCGCCACGTTATCCTACGCAGCATCTTATCCTTTGTACCGTGCCTGACATCCGATAGGGCGCACATATAGCTTATTAAACGACGGCTATTTTCATTGGGAAACACTCAACAAAGTTGTCTTATCGTGAAGAAACAGAAGAAGAAAAAAATAGCCTTGTCGAGTTCCCATGAGCAGAAGAGTTTAATTTTTAAGTTGATTCCTCGTTTATTTTTTTTTTTTATAGCAATAACTGATTCATGACCCCGTCGAATTACAATTGAACAAGCGAATGTATCTTGAAGAAATAACCTAATCATCGTTACTAGTAACCGCTTTCGAATGATACGAACGTCGAGAATCGTGATCAAAGCGGAGAGTTCGAGTTTATCAGGGCCGATTGACTATGTAATGTACCCAAATATGGTGATTTATGGAGGATGGATGTATTGTACACATTTTAGGGATGTGTGATTTCGCATTGTTTATTCTCGATTTCGACGGCCATATTTTATTAGGAGGCCCATATACATATATCGACGAGAATGGTGGTGAGGAAGCTTCGGAATATTTCATTGTACACGCGCAGCTTGGACTTGCATGCATGTTTATCTTGCTCAGTTCCGCCGATGATTACGTGGGTGGAGAGCTGGAAAGAATGTGGTGTAACGATGAATGTGGCACTGTCTGTGAAACGCAAATAACGAGCGTACTGAAAATGATAAGCAGCCTGGACCTTGAGGAAAAATAACAAAAAGTGGAAAAAATTCATTTGATAATCGATATTTTGATGGACCATCAATTTGAATTAATTTTTTTTTCTTCTTTTGTATCGAAGAAGCAGAGAAAAATGTCGGTAAATTCGCTTCAAAACGTGAATGAGAGATTCCTCTTCATTTGGAATTCCTCAATCGCTCAATACGTGCTTTCAAAACATTAAATTGCTTTTTCGCGTAGTTGCTAACCTTCTATTTTGACTGTACCACCCTTATACGCTCGTAACTCACCCTATAATGGATGAACGTGTTGTTCGAGAGTATGGCTCGAAGCTCGATAGGAAGTCTCTACTTGACTGGCCTCTCTTGGATTCCTTCCCTAATACTATACCCACTTCGAACATCAGACGATTTTGTGAGGGTGGCTCACTTCCCTTATTCTCCTCTTTTCCCTTTTCTTCTCTTTCCGGGCCCTCTCGCGTCTTGACTCTTGCCTTTGTGTATAAATACACGACTACATAATACATGCATGCATTTATGTATGTATATATGTATATATATAATGGCATAATGGATTTTCACTCTCGCCTCCCCCAATTTGTTTGTGTTTATGCGTCTATATCCATTCTTTGCCCCTGTGCACCGATCCTAACCAATTATCCGCGACCTACTTATTCTCCCTCTCTAAACCCTTTCATCCAGCTTTGTCTGTTGCGTATCGCGAATCACTGAAATACAATAGCTTTGTGTATATAAATATAGGGAAGCATCTAAGATCACATTTATCCATGTTTGACTACTCACGGGACTTCTGGCAGGCAATTCCGAAGATGTCACGAAAGAACTTACTTTCTATGCTTCATATGACGAATAAGCAGATAGCAGATACTTTTCGGCGCACCTAATATTGTTGCAATCGTGAGATTGTTTTTTATTTTTATTGTTGGGTCTTTCTATATGTGCAATATACTCATTGATACAAATGGAGACGATTTGGAGCGGAAAAAAGTTGCAGTTCAATGTCGGCAGAGTGAAAGCAAAATGGTCAGTTATTGTGGCTCCAGGCAGGTTCCGTACTCGATGATCGGTCTACGCCACTGTAATTGCGATTGTGTATGATTAATCGATCGACCCGCTGCCGTCCGCAAATCGGAGACACACAAGTCGCCTCTCTTTCTCTTTGTCTCTCTGTGTCTCTGTTTAGTGTTTTCTGTCGTCCTTACTCTCTTTTCGTAGCCAACGAGAGAAGTTGCCTGCGTTAGATTGGTATTGTGCTATATTGTCGTTAATTATGGAACGAGCTGATGGATCACCCAGAGGAGGAAATAGTCCGTACCGGAGTGAAACGGTCGTAGAGCACAATCCCACAATTCACTGGTTTTCTCCATACGTATCGCTTCGTTATGTTAACCCATACCAAAAACTTTCGAAAGAATAATTGTTTTAGTCCTGTACAAATGAAGCCTCTACCAGGCGGAAAAATACAATGTGTAGTCGGTTCGTCCAGATTGTTGTGGGTCGTTTGGAAACATGAAAGAGCCAATCGTTGTTTTTTTTCGCTATTTGTAAAATGACAATGCTGCGTTCATTGAATTCGGAACTTGCAATTGATCGAGATATCGATTTGATGATAACTGATTCGTATACTGTTTTGTACTTCATTATCGACACTACAAGAATGTCAATCAACTTCTTGCAGCAGGAAAACCGCTAAAAATGTTTTCGCAACTATTTTAATTCGTTTTGCAATATCGAGGTGTCAAAATGGATAAACTAATGGAAAAGCCTGCACGGATATTATTTTCTCATGCCTGCAGCACGTTGTCTTCTCTCTCTTATTGCCGCGGGCATTTAAGTCAGCATCGCACAGCGACAATAGCATGCAGCTCCGGTAGGGTAAATTTTCCTGCGGCTTTTGACCGCGAGAGCCAGTCGTGAGTTACCCAAAACCAAAACTATTTGGGAGAAGGGTCAAGCATATAGAGTTAATGTTTCCTGGACATTCACACGTGTATCTGCATACACATACGTACACATATATACGACACTCTCTGCAGCGTCGTCACGCGCTTTCTACTCTCAATTATCTTCTCTCGGATCGTTCGTCCAAAAGCACCATCATCCCGATCCAACGTTCTCGTCTCTCGCGTTGTGTCTTTTCTCAGATTGTTTCGTCTTTTCTTTCTTTATTCTCCCTGATCGCCATAGTCACGAGGAACGTGGAAATTTTCGAGTTGCAGGGATCTCGTATCGTATCAGTTTTACATTCAGTATTTTTTTTTCTTTTGAAACCGCTTTTTTCGTCCGTGCTTTTCTCTTGATGGCCCATATCAGTGTGGATATGTGGCGTTTGGCAATAGAAATAGTAGGTAGATCAGCGCGCGTGGAAAGGGAACGACAGAAAGCGGATAAAGCGAGAGTACAGAGTGCGAGAGAGTGAAGCAGGGATGAGAGGCAGTAGCGAGAGTTCGTAGAATATTCTCTTTTGGTAGCTCTCATTGCTAAACCGTCGCATTCCCGTTAGGCTTCACAGTTATCTCTATACCAGAGCACATAATATTCTATATATCCGCGTATAGAGATCGATTTGGTAAATTGAAAAAGGCGTAACTCGAGTAATTCGATGGATTGAAGTTTCGCTGGGTAGGGCGTTTTGACTTTGAACCCCACGGCACAGCGGTCCTTTCGTGTGTTCTCGTGCGAACACATAGGGAATACTCCGTGTCCAAGCTTTCCGCTGTATCGTCAAATGGAATGTTAACGCGTTTCGACCGCTCGCTTCAAACTCACCAACAGCCTCGCGAAGTTAGTCCGAGTTTGGATATAAAGTGGTGAATTTATCGCGTTGCCCAGATTTCCTCGTGCACTCGAGCACGTATACGTTTCTTTTAAATTAATTGTTCAGTTACATTCAGCAGATTTCCTGTAATTTTCCATGCCTGCCCAACTCTTAATGGAAATTTATGACGAAAGGATTTTTATACTTTGAAAAAGCAACTTTTTGACATTGACTGTTCATTTATTAACTCGGGAGACCTCCAACATTTTTTCCTGTCGCGTACTGACACTCGACATTCTGCTACTTTTCGCTGAAGAATGCTCTCACGTTCCTTTGGCCAGCAATCAGCTTTTCACAGAGTTTCCTATACTAGTTGGATTTCTGTCATCTCTTCAGGGTCACCCTCCATCCTCTTTTTCGTCTCGAGCTCCCATAAGACTGTTACTCGTTCCTATTGCTATGTACCAACCGGTAGATCACCAGAAGCGCGTCACCGATGGTCCACAGACGAACGGGGTGGCGAACTTCTCTCATGAATATTTTATGAGATCGAACGGGAACACCCTCAAACATTCAACGATATATATTTCACCAGATATTTTGCGTGGTCACACTGTGTTTGCATAAAATGGTTTTCACGTCGACAGGAACACTCGCTGCTCGTTCTCTATTTTCCGTCTGTTTATTTCTCTCTCCCTCTCTCTCTCACACACACACACGCTTTTTCGTCTTCCATAATGTGGCACTCTCTCGATTCATTTTTCCGTTTTGCATTACACTCCTCGTCGATCATTTGAGCCATTAATTTTGTTTATCACGTGTTTTTCAAACGATCGACAAATTTGCAGAGTTCTCATGTTAATCTCTGCACCTTGGGATCCAGCACGAATGTTTATTCATTTTTCAAGAATTATCAATCGTTGGAATATTCGCAAACTTTTTATTCAATAGATGTTAAAAAAGACTGCATTTTTTGTAAAACTGTGTTAATCAACGCATAGAGTTTGGGTAAATAAAGAAACTTGTCAAACTTTGTAAAAGTTGAAAAAATAAAATTGCCAAATTGTTGACTGCAATTCACGGTTCGCAAAAATTGGATAAACTTATTTTTTCAAGCTCTAGGAGAAAACTTGTAATTCAATCAGTGATAGCTATTGATAATCAAAAAAATTACCTTGTGACAAACGAAGGACTTTCGCTGTCGAGCTTGCTACTGATCTTGAATTCTGTTTGCACAGGATAACTGCAAAATCTGCCGGGAAAGTACACTATTGATATTTGCACTAATGCACTCGTGCCCTGTGCTCAATGATCCGTGGAACGTCTACGAACTGGTAATAATGAAAAAAAAGGAAGAAAAAAACAGTGCCTAGCAATACGAGAGGAAGAAAAAGGAGCAGCGTGTATATAGACAAAGATTTGTATCGAATTGCTTTTGTACGTAAACTCGAGAAGGTCGGGTGTGCTTCACTGCACTCAAGCTCTTGCGATAGTCTCTGCTACAGACGGTGGATACGTGTCCCACATCGAATTACCGTCAACATGTTCCATTGTTCGATCATTTTCACACCTTCGTACTCAAAATTTGTAATATTTCGTTCAATCGTGTACGAGTCGATTGCGATAGAAAAATAATTGTTTCTGCATAGGCCAGAATAGAGAAGATAAAACTACACGAAATCGAGAAGAACAGACTGGTTCGTATGTGTAGAGTCAATGGGATAGTTTTGTTATGGAAACTCGCACGAGCAGTTTGCCCGCAATCGCGACGACATGCGGAACGACAGCTTTTTAATCGATTTGCGTGGACAGCGCGAGCTGCTCGAGCTGACTGCCAATTTTTATTTCGAGCAGCATCGGGTCCGTGAGCATCGAAAATATTGTCGAGCAAGTGGATCATCCTTTAGGCGACAGGGTGCAAACGGGTTCTCATTGGTTTTTGATTGACGCGCTTATTACGACCGACGGTCACTCAAACGCAAGTTTCCGCTACCGTCACTTCGTGTGCTGCGCCGTGTACTTCCAATTTCCGCACGTGGAGGTTCGACTAGCCGAATGGACGCATGGAAAAAAAAATTCGATTCTAAACTCCTGTTTTTTGAGGCATCCTGATTATTCATTCAACGAAACCCAAAAAGTTCAAAAAGTACATCCTTGAACGATTGAAAACACCCGGAAGCTGCAGCGCGAGGCTGCAATTGCTTTTGTAGGAAATGGGCTGCGGCTTCGCTGCGTCCATTAAAAAAATTGATAAAAAAGTATGGAGGATCGTGAAGTCATCAAACCCGCACGTCGATTATATGAGAATGCCTCAGGTAACACGTCACCGTACTTGCGGTTGGACATCAAGCGATTTCTGGTTCGGTGTCAGACTCGCGAGCGACTATAATACGGCAGACGAGTGAGAAGTGGGAGAGGAGACGAATGCTGGAAGATAAAGGGTTCTGAAAGGGAGACAGAGATGGAGATTGTGGAAAGCTTTGTCGTCTCTGCAGTATCTACAGGATGTTCCATTGCAAACACGGTCAATAGGATAATGCTAAATTCAGAACCGAAGTCCGAGTCGTCGAGTCTAATCCGTTTCATCGACTGACAAGTCCCTTCCGTGACGAGTTGTTAATAATTAATGTTGAAGGGATTAGCAGTGTGCTGCTAAAAGCGAACATACGTTGGTGAGCGAAGCTAAGAAACATTTGAGAGCTGCCAGCCGTTTGACAAGCGTGCACTTATCCTCGACAGGCGCGGCATTAATTCGTTCAACAGTAATAATGGATTATAAGAATATTCGATATCAGGAAAAAAAAACCCGTTAGAACTTTCAGCTTGAAATTGAATTGCAATGTTAAGGTATAACGAATTATTAATTATGTTTGATGGGACACCCTGTACGTATAGTGTGACGCGGCGGTGAAACTGAACGAGACGACGTCGTGGCATTGAGCTCTGCCTCTGCTGCTAGTGGTGCCCTGTCGTCGCTAGTCGCTATCCATCACCGTCCTTCGTATGCAACGCTTTAGCACGATCAACCACCTACGACACCCCTGAACACATACACGTATTTATTGTCGTCAAAGATCATAAGGGCGTAATCTGTATCGCTTATTATTAAAAAAAGCATGGACTCGCCTTTTTCTCGTACAGTTTAGCCGACTGGTTTCAATAAATATATACGTGTTCATGGGTAAGCACAACAGATTGTATAGATATATGGCGCTCGTATTAAATATCCACAGCCAGAAAATCTCGAGATGACGTCGCTGTTATAGCTGCCCGCGTCAATAATTCGTGAAAGCTTTTTTTTTTTTATTACGAGGCTTGTTCTCACACGTACGATGAAAAACATGGCTCCTATTGCTCGTTTATGACGGAAAATATTTTCAATCAACCCTCGCTAAAGTTTCATTTGTTTTTATAATATTTTTTTCTCAGAGATTCAGTGTAGACGATGAAATAATTGGGGTGATTAATTTAATTAAAAATTTATGTAATGCTTTTAGGCGAACGATTTACAGTAGTGATCCCCTAATAAAAAGTTGATGGGTCACGATATATTTCGATTGTAATTGTTTCCATTTTATTCGTTCTGTGATTGGTCGGTCCTGTAATACACCGTGTTTTGACTTCCGCTGTCAGTCTGACAGTTCGGTCTGTCGGTTTGACAGTTGCGTATATACGCGTGCGGTTATATGTTCCTACCGGAATAAAACTTTTTTTCGTATGCGTGAAAGTGGAATTGACTAGAACTCTTCACGAGGACACGCAGGGAGACTTTCTCCATCACTGAGAATCGCTAGATCTACGAAAACGCGTCACAGAGCCTCAGCTTCGGGATTTGAATTTATATATTTTTTTTTCAAAAATCGGGGATAAAAATTTATCCGGGAACGCGATTGACTAGAACTCTTCACGAGGACACGCAGGGAGACTTCCTCAATCACTGGGAATTGCCAGATCTACGAAAACTCGTCACAGAGCCACAGCTTCGGGATTTAAATTTATGTATTTTTTTTTTTCAAAAATCGTGGATAAAAATTTATCCGGGAACGCGATTGACTAGAACTCTTCACGAGGACACGCAGGGGGACTTTCTCAATCACTGGGAATTGCCAGATCTACTAAAACTCGCCACAAAGCCTCAGCTTCGGGATTTAAATTTATGTATTTTTTTTTTTCAAAAATCGTGGATAAAAATTTATCCGGGAACGCGATTGACTAGAACTCTTCACGAGGACACGCAGGGAGACTTCCTCAATCACTGGGAATTGCCAGATCTACGAAAACTCGTCACAGAGCCACAGCTTCGGGATTGAAAATTATTTTATTAATTTTTTTCCGAAAATGGTGGGTAAAAAATTTTCCAGAAACGCAATCGACTAGAACTCTTCACGAGGCCACGCAGGGAGATTTCCTCCATCACTGGGAACTGCCAGATCTACGAAAACGTGTCAGGGGGCCTCAGCTTCGGGATTGAAAGTTTTTTCATTTTCTTTTTCCGAAAATGGTGGATAAAAATTTATTCGGGAACGCGATTGACTAGAACTCTTCACGAGGACACGCAGGGAGACTTCCTCCATCACTGGGAATTGCCAGATCTACGGAAACGCGTCATGGGGCTTCGGCATCACGGGGTTGAAATTTTTTATTCATTTTTTTTCGAAAATGGTGGATCAAAACTTTTCCAGAAACGCAATCGACTAGAACTCTTCACGAGGACACGCAGGAAGACTATCTCCATCACCCAGAATCGCTAGATCTATACGAAAACGCGTTATGGAGCCTCAGCATCTCAGGGTTGAACATTTTTCAACAACATTTTTTTTGCAAAAATAAAAAAGAATTTGGGGCTCTATTATTTTATACGGGCCACAACTGTTTGAAAAACTTTTTAGGTCAGATCGATCCAGTTTTCACCTGTAGATCGGCGGCGAAACTGTGGAGTCGAATGCCTAATGTTGTATTTTGGGCGCAGAAGCGGAAATAAAACCCCGTAAGCGCGCTTCAGCGCGCGCGCGTATACCCTGGTTTTAGTAAATAATTGTTGGTCCAACGTCAATCCCGAGAATGGATACTGCAGTTGAGAAGGAACTCGATAAACTCTTTAATGGCGTTGCGGTCAATCCCGATATTGCTTGATTAACGGTTTGGAACGGATTGGTACCATTCTAAAACGCGCGCACTAACAAAATTAGGGCAGTGTACTTTGGATTAAAGTCGTGTCGGTAACACAGACACTTTTCTTTGCTCCTTTCCTGGTCGTTTGTCCGTACGAAAGAGGTGGTAAAAAGAACGTTAAAAAGAAAGAGAGCCAAGAGAATAGAGTAAGAGGAGCGGAGTAGGAAAGAGGAAGAGAGAATAATGCCATCGAGGGAAAAAAATCGAGTGAGAAAAAAAAATGAAAGAATGTTAACAGAGGGGTAGTTTGACGCGTGACGTCGCATCGACCCCCGTAACAGTCTTAGGAAGGGGAATGAATAACCGGAGAGTCCAGCAAGAGGGTCGAAAATCGCAAAAATCCTAAAGAGCAGAAAAACAACGAGGACAAAGAGGAAACTGTCACTCACGAAGTTTCGAGCGGCGAAACCGAAAAAGTTTCATCTCATTTTTTATCCTGGAAAACATTTTTTTTCTCACGGAGTTTAATATTTTTTTTATTTCAAACGCAGATATTTTCCACGTGGAATAACAATGAGGAAGTAGAAATAAAGATTTTTTTTTGAAGCGATTCGCTTTTTTTTTGTCGTAAGTTTGAAAAAACATTGAAGTCTGGACGCACCTTTAATTTTGTATTCTCAAGTTTTTAATGATTCCACATTCACGCAAAGGTGGGCATAAAAATAAACAGCTATTGACATGTCTGCATCTTTTTCCTTCTCAAACGATTCACTGCGGAAAGACTGTCGTTCGCAATGACGTCGGCCAATAACTGTATCGCCCGTGGTTACGTTGAGGGTTGGACAGCAAAGGGACGTAAACCTTGGAGCTACACGGGGAAAATGAGAAGAGTAGTAACCTTTTGTTTGGCATCAGTCGATATGAGCTTTTCTCTCTCATCTGTGTTGTGATCCTGCGCGTTGGAGGGATGCTGCGTGAGCACCACACGGCAAAGGCAACCCCACCTTAGCGTCGAACAGAACCCATCAGCGAACCAGCAGTGAGAGCCAGGCCGCCGCCATAGCCGCTCCCCGGGCAACACGAGAGGAAGATTCTCCCAATCCAATACCCCCCTTAAACCTTCCCCCCCGGTGTGCCTTTAGCAGAAACGCGCGCGCGGTGACTCGACGTTTTATAACCTCGTTTCTCATCATCACTTTTCCATGGCATCAGGACTCTCTTCTTTCTCGTAATTCATCGATTCTTACTATAAGATTTTTCCCATTATTCAATCTTTTATTTTGTTCATTTACCTTTTTATTTTTTCTTTGTTATTCATCATCGATCTTTCATTGATTTCATCGAGTGCTTATTTTTCTCTTCGGTGTACTCTGCCGCGCTTCACGGTGTGATAACACGATTGTTTTTTCTCAAGCTTAGCTGCTTGAGGAAGAGGAAGGATAAAAACGTTGAAATTATAGGGCCACGAGCAAAAAGAAAACGACGAATAAACGAAAAACTTTTCATCTCCGTATATTCTCAGCTCATCTGTTTTATCAGTGTGGCCTCTCCCGAGAGGCCACGAGATTTTACTTCATTGCTAACGCCATCCGTGTGCCAACATACAGTGATTAATCTCCTCCAATTATTTCATACGGTTCAGGATTGTTTTCTCATCAAAGTATCGTTCGTTTGCTATATTTTGATTTTTCGTTATTATTGCTGCGAGCGGTGTTTTAATGGAATTGAAATTTCAAAAGTCAGACATGTTCAAGTTTTTTTTTTTCATCTCTAGACACTTTTTTATAAGCCTGTTGGTGAAATTGTCCCTCCGGGACTTTGAACCTTGCAAAAGAAAGCATAACGCAATGTACATACGTCACACACATTGCTTGATCTCGGTATGTTTTATCTACATATATGCATCTATGTACCGGTGTGTGTTCCTCGGCTGAACGCTCGCAGCATTTCCTATTCGTTTTATATATGTGAGTTTCACGTCTGACTACTCCGCGACTTATCCACTGAAAAGTGGAACGACACGTTTGCTTTCAGATTTTTTTTCCGTTCCCTCGCAAACTCTTTTCGCAGTGCCGTAATTTCAAAACATTCATGATTTCTTTTAGCTCGTTAAACTTTGATCAATTATTTACGATAGTCATAAATCGCTGCTGGGAAAAGCGTGAATACGTACGATTCGGGATCACCATTTGTTTTGCTGAATTTTTTTTTTTCACCTATTTCCTGAATGCAATGGAAATTAAAATGGAGCTAATTATCGAAATGAACGCGCGCTTATCGCGTTGGTACATTTTCTCATTTTGCAGAGTGCTTGGCGTCGATACACGTCGAAAATAAGTATAACAAAAGTTTGAATATACTGAAATTCGGGAGTAAATAGTGACAAAGTGATTAGCGTGGAAAGGATGACTCTCTTACGTCGAGAATTCTGACTAAATTTTGTTCGTGGTTTTATAGTGACTTTGTTATTGTCGTAATAATTAGAGTTGATTGGAAAAATTGAAAAAAAAAAGTGTATTTAGAGTGACGAGATATTGCGCTGTTAAATCGTTTTTTCCGATCGACTTGGAAGAGAGAAAGGAAGAGAAGGAAAAGATAAAAGAGTCGCTTGGCCAACGATTTTTCGAGAATCATCGTTGGGAATTCGGGGCTGAAGTACCGAGCTGGAAATTCCGAGAGGCTTGAGCCTCTTATCTTGGCAAATAGGCAAGAAAGGGAGAAGTAAAAAAAGGCGATATACACAGTCGAGGGACGAAAATTGAGGGGAGGCAAGAAGAAAAAAAGGAGAAAGAAGAAATAAAGTGAAGTACGATCTCACTGGGTGATCGAGCGCGTGTTCGCTGTGTGAGTGAGAGCTTTAATGCGGTCTCGAGTGGAGGATATTTTGCGAATGGTGGTGGTGGCGGTGATGGTGGTTGGCGACGACGACGAGATTCCCCGCCAACGTGGCACCAGTCGGAGACACAAAAGGCTCGAATAGAAAGGAAGAAACGAGGAAAAATACGGAATAATACCGAAGAGTATATAAAAAAAAAAAAAAAAACATTTTGCTGGTATAAAAAAAAAGAAGTAGAAAAATATTTGGCAACGAAGAAAATATTACGTGAAGGAGTATCGACTAAAAGAAACAGGAAGCTGAATAAAGGCAAGAGGGTATGATGTTTGTTGAGCCCTGACAGTTGGGAGTTGGTCATGATCGATGAGGATAAGATTAAGTAATTGCAAAAAGTGTGGACCAGAAAGAAAGAAAAGTAAAGAAATGTCCATCAGAGGCAATGCTGAGTAACCAGCAAGAAACTGAGGTTCAAGTAGAAGCGAGATTTACAAAAAAGTTCGTGCTCTTTTGCCATCATCCTTCAAGGGGTTGTAAATAGAATTTATACACAGAAAATACTTCGCCACCTCGTTGCATTTCGAGAGAAAATAATAAATCACCAATGAACGAAACATTTCTCCATAAATTTTGAAGAAATGTTGATTCATGCATTCAACGATAAGGCTCTCATGATTGAAAACTCAGTGGCGTTAGTTCCCGACAGTTTTTTGCGACTGGAAAACAGCTGAAGAAATAAATTCCCTTTTTAATTCAACTCTCTTGCTGCTGGTGTTGTAATCGAGGGCTGGAAAAGACGTTGACAAGGAGATTGATTTCGGCAGTACGCGACTCGGAGAAAAAAGGCCGAAATAAAGAATCTTTCGCGATACGTGCTGCTGCTGTTTTGAACTTCCACGGCATACGGAATGAGCTGGGATTTCAAGGTTGCAGTGCATTTACCGAGTGCAGCTTGCGACTCTAGTACATCAACCCTGACGTTTCGGAGTATCGCTTAAACGCTTCATCTCCGCTTGTTAAACAACAAAATCTCATTCCGAAGAATCTGTTTTAGCGAGTTATAAATCTTCTTTTGTCATCGAACGACATTCGAGTTTTTTGGGCTTTCGTGGGACGAAGCTCCGAGAGTGCTTGTAACACGTGTCAGAAATTTCTTGACCTTGTCTTGACGATCCTCTTGGTAGGAACTATCCACCAAATTCGTTCGATTCAGAAATTTTCCAACGATAAGAATTCGTCATTTCTCGCAAGGGTCGAGGCACTGTTCATTTTTTCACAAAAACATTCCAGCACTCTGTTATTTAGTTCAATCTTTTGGAAAAATTCTCTCCATTCCCTTCTCGTGTTCCTACTTTTTTACCCACGAATTTATTCACTTTCGTTCGCGAGATTACAACCCTACGGATTCAGTGAACGATCGACCAAACGATGCCAAAGACAATAGTGAATGGAAAAACGTGCTTGTTTTATTTTGCTCGTAAGTGCGTGCCATAAAAGTGTTTTTTTGTGTGGATATGTGTCACGGTCAAGTTTTAACATGCGTAGATTTCGTCCAATCGATTTACCAGAAATTATCATGGGATTCTTGTTGTTACGGATGAAAATCAGTCAAAATTCCGTTCCCGAAGTCGCTACGATCAGTTAGACGTTTAAGTCCGTAAGTATATCATCACATTATCAATCAAAAGGTATCATAAGTATTGAGAATGGGTACAAAAATTTGTATGAATGTTTGAATACGTTGCCAAAGAGCGAAGCTCGTTTAACAATCGAAAGAATCATTTCGAGCCTGGAGTCACATGTCGAATGCATCGACTGTGAATCCAAAGTAAAAAAATAGTTTATTCAATCTATAAATTGTATTTAACCTTTTACGATACGACGTCATCCCATAAAACACTTAATATCACAGCACTTAGCTCGTGCTTCACTTCTATAATTACGTATGAGCTTTTTCTCGACCTCGACCCTTCTCTTGGAGCGATTAAAAAAAAAATGCTGATAGAAGGAGGGATTAAAAAAAACGAAGGGAAAAAGATGAAGCGGGAGAAGAAAAAGGGGGGGGGGGGGGGGGGGTTGGAAGCGACATAATGACCGGCGAGAAAGGTCGTTGAGTATAAGTGCACACTTTAGTGGATGGCATGTGCGTGGGTGACTCAACGTCGGAGAATGCTTGTGAATCCCATAAAAATACTCATTATTATTATAAAATTGTAAAAGAATTCATTGCAAAAAAAAAGTTGGGTTCTTTGTGAGGTCGTTAGAAAAGTGATATCTGTGATAATTACACACGTGCGTATATTTTTTAAGAAATATTCGTTCATAGATTATCCAAGCTCTCTCGAGACTTTCAGTTTTTCGTAGCTTCTTCTCTACGACCCTTTTCCTCCAAGTTCAAAGGTATTTTAAGCCCTTTTTAAACATCGTACGTGCGGGGGATGTTCAGCTTAGTAAGGATGCTTATTAATTCTGAATCGAAGGAGAATGACAGCAAAGTCTCGCACCTTTTCACGTTTTTTCCCTTCGCCAGGACGATAGGAGGGTGTCCTCCGGCTTTACGTCAATGTGTTTATATTCCTCCTCTCCTCTCGCGCACACCAGACCATCTTTTCAATTCGTCACAGTAAGAGAGACACAGCAAGGGTGAAAGCTTCGACTACTCGATACCAAGCATCTGAGAAATCGGGTTGAAGGAGGTGTGCGTTACACTTGAAAATTCATGGTTACTTTACGAACTTATAGAGCCACTTCAGCCTTGGATTGTCAGTTTGTCTTTCAAATCTGTAGACTCTACATTTACTTAGGCCCCGAGGGACTGATGGATAAACGTCTTTCTTTTTCATTGATACAAGATCCACTAAATTAAACCGAAATTGAAAATAATCTTGGGCAGAGTACATTGAGAAATATTCCATTAGGAAATTTGTATAATTTTCGAATTTATTTTTAAAATAAAATCTGAATGTATTTCAAATTTTTGTTATTCCGACAATTGAAAAATAAAGTTTCTGTAAAAGTAATTTTTTTCGCTGTCATAGTTTCGCAGAGTTTTTTCAAGTCCCCTAGATTCTTGTCTGCAATTCGAATCGTTGAATACAATTAAATTCGGTCTGACCAGCAAGTGCTTTACAATTGTTTGTTTACTTTTCTCGAAAGCCATTCGAAAAGTTGGCAGATACTTGTGGATCTCGTATTCCAGGGTTATAAAACCATAGAACCGCAGCTAATGACGTAATGAAGTAAAAGTTTGTTAGTGCGGGGCTAGATACTCAAGATGTCACGAAATTCAGTCTCGTGGTTTTCGGGGTTCATCCATATGTATACGCAGAGGCAAGAAGTACGAGATCGTTGAAGCTAGCATATAGCATTGGTAGAAGGCGAATACGAGGCAAGGAACGTGCTCCGTATATTGAACCGAGGACGATTCTTCGCAAAGTCCAGAACAACAATGCAGCGAGGAACGTAGTGATTATTAAGCTTATTTCGGGAATCTTCTTTCCTCGTTTTTTTTTGGACTCCTATATCTTTCCTTTCAACCGAGAGCTTGAGAAATATCTCAAAATCTCTCGCTTTTGTTAGTGTCGTTTGCGAAAGGAAAAAAATGATACGAGGATACTGGGAATGGTGAAAAGTGATGAGGGAGAATTTATCTTAAGAAATTCCTAGGCGAAAAACTCTACGAGAAATTTCCCTGAGGAACGACAACTTTTGCAATGTTACTGTATATCCTCGCTTATCGTCCAATTCCTATATCGTATTATTCTACTTTTCCGATGCATTTCTACCTCGATATTCCGGACTACTTGCTCCATGTATCGGAAACATTATTCGTTTACATTCACCAGATCTCTTCTTTTTCGCTCCCCATATGCGCGTGTGCCTTTCCTCTTTTTCTTCCTTGCATTTTTCTCTCGTCTCGACGCAGAGCAACGGTCCGTCATTGTCCGTGGACATACCGAAGTATTTTCAGAAAATCCATCGTATCATATGTTGACCGTTTCCAACAGCACACGTTTAGGAATGTGAACAAGTATTTTCGTAGCTGCGGTGCAGTTTAATTATTTGGGATGCGGTATGATTAAATGAAAGCAGACAGCCACGCGGTTATTTTCCGTTCATATCACGATAATATTATTCACAATATGAATTCGGATACGTTATTGAAGCTCGGCTGGTTGGAACACTGAAAATATTCTTATTTCATTTTTCAATTTCGGACGTTTTTTAAAAGGACGTGTTCTCTTTTAGAAATTCAATCTCTCGGTTTCTAACAAACGAGCAAAATAGTATAGAGATTGGCGTATCCATTGAACGAGAAATGTGCAAATTGAATATTCGTTTCAAACGAATAACACACACGTTGCTTTCCAACGATGTTAACTTCCAGATAAAATAGTCGAACGATATGTACATTTCTTGCTGTTCGAGCAAAATACCCAAACAAATATGCAAAATGGATACATCAGAACTTTCTCGTTTTGGTTTTATTATTAACAAACGTTGTTTCTGATTTATCATAACGTACGGAATTGCCGATAAATGATAAGAAGTCTGTCAACGGGTTTTCCATTATTCCGCTGCGTTTCAATTTCTAATCGATTACTTTTCTTCCCCATTGCACAAGTGTCAACGGGACACTATAATTTTAAATCCTCGTATTCTCTCCCCATCCATCTTCCCCCTTCGCTCCCTATATTAACTTTTTTTTAACGGCTCAATTCGCCATCTGTATAGAGATCGAGAGCACGCTTCGGAGAATGGAACAGTTTTTCCTGCTGCTTTTTTTTTTTGTTCTTTTTGCATATCAGCTCCGTGAAATGTTTTAAGCCCGAGGGACTCTGAAAAATTCAAGAGGGGCCAGCGGGTTTCCATATCATTCGTGGAGCGAGAGTCGTTTTAATTTAATGGACGATATAATTTGAAGCTTTCGGCCAAACTTAGCGGGGGAGCGGTGGTCGAGTTTTTGGGGATAATTCGTCGAGTCGTCGCGAGAATTTCATCCCTTCTGAAAGGGTGCCGTCTACCCAAATGGACAAGGACTAGAAGAGGAGATTTAGCGGATTAAACAGGAGGGTCCGCGCGATTGAAGCTCTCTCTCTCCATTTTACGCATGGAATTGGAAAAAGAGGGGGGGGGGGAGAAGAAAATCGTCGACGCGTTTGAACGTAATGTTGGAATGGCAGAATTTTCTTTCCCTTATTCTACCATCAGGAAAAGAAACTCGGCCAAACCTGCACGTATTGCTATGGGTATAATTTGTGGGTTTTACCGGGGTCTTTCGCTTTTCTCATTTATCCATGAGACTTCCTGCTCATTTGTACTCTTTTCTTTTCTCTCGTTCTTCACAGCCAGCCCGCCTTTCGCTATCGCTATCTTTTTTTTTTTTTTTTTTTTATAGCCTCCTTACGTAGTTTTTCTCTCGCTATTATTCATCCAAAAATATTGAAGCTTTCCCCTTTATTTCGAGGGTGACCTAGTTTTCACGGTTTTTTAAGAGCGAAGAAAAAAATTGCCCTACTCACCTGCTTTGGATGGGTTCTAAGTCGAGCGAACCAACCCCAAGCTTGAATTTCTTTTTCCTCTACGAAAATGAATTCTATTTTGAATTGCTCGCGTTGTGAGGGTGAGAATTGTATTGGGTGAGAATCGGACATTGGAATTTGATCGAATACTACGACTTTGGAAGGAAAACGTAAGCTTGGCGAAATTCAAAGAATTTCGGTTTCAATGTTTCTGCTTCGATTGAACTCGAACTAGTCTGCTCCAGTGAAGTTCTTTGGGTCGACAAATTCCTTTCCCTTATACCCACGAACACGAAATTATTTCTGAACCTTTTCTGGTATTCTGGGAAGTAGAAAAAAATAAAACTTTTAGCCGGTTGAGAGTCGCCCTCGAGTGGGCAAAAACTCGTAGCAATTTGTGGTGACCCAAAGTGGACCACGAAATGTTGTCCGTGCACACGGTCCGAGTGAAATAACTTTGCTCCTTTTTTCATATTCACGAAGTAGAGAGAAAATACTTGAGTTTGCTAACCTCATTGGCAGGAAGAAAAACACATCCTTAAATTTTGTATCATTCGTGGGCAAAGTTATTTCTCCGTAAAAACAACAATCAATCGACGATGAAACAAAACAAACGCAAAACGCAACAGACAGCATTACCACGGACGAATTATTTACTTAATAAAAACAATTTTGAAATTTGATACTCCTGACGCGATAACTTAGTCCTTTGGGTCTGACAGATTCGCACCGAAAGTTCAGACAGCTACGGTTGAAAGTAGTTTTTCGTAAGTTCAGATTACATTGTGTTTTTTTTTCGCCGACTCACTACTAATTGAATTAAAAACAATTCAATAATGAAAGGTTGTAAAAAATCTTAAGCTCAGAGCTTTTTCAAACGAGTTAATTAGCATCGTTCTCACGGAGTCGTTTTTCCTATAGCATTCGTTTTATTTTTCGTTCCCTTAATGTCGTCATTTGTTCTGTTTGTACATGGAGTTTTCTTTTTTTTTGATATTTCGTTCTGCACTCGAGAGATCTCGTGTTGTCCGCGTTTTTTTTTTCAACCACGAAAAGAAAACCTTAACGAGCGCTTTCCTTGCGGCGTTCGCATACAGCCCGGCGAGCGTTATCTTTTTTTTCTTCATTTTTTTGTCTCTTTACTATCGCCAAAACGACTTTATGCACGTTAAAACGAAGACGTAGCTCGCACGAACCTCGTCTGGCAAGAAAATCTCGGACAACTTTCGTACAACTCCGAAACGAAGTTTGAAACGACGCCGGCAAAAAGTCTTGGTATGCTGACTGGCCTGGAGCTAAGCAAAGAAATTCGGAACGTCGCTCGGCCGGCTCTCTGGGCTAACGGATTTAAATTAATCGAAGCGAAAATTCTTCTCCACGATATTCTCCTTTCCCATATTCTCAAAGACGATTCTAATTTATTTTCTCAATCTCGTTTTATTGATTAAATTTCATCGCGCCTCAATTTTCTCCCTGCAACCATGTTCGAAGAATTCAATTCGACGATTCCGAAATAATCATATTACATTTATCATATTCAAGAAATGCAATACAAAGAATTTAACAAAACCATCCAATCAAATCCTCATCGAGAAAAATTTCAGACCCCATTTTGCGTTCGAGTTTTATTGCATTCTATCGTTAAATTTGATTTTACTCGCGCCATAAACTCCGTTTAACAATAATATTCGTTCGTCCTCAATGAAGGAATTTTTTTTCGTACGATTTTAGACGTAATTGTAGAAAAAGTAATACTTTCGGCATGTGACGTAGAATTATGGCGAATTTATCTCTAAAGTCTCCTTCGTACGTATCCAATGCAAAAATAATGAAATATTTACATTTTTGATGATGCTCGAGAAGCCCGGATACGTCTCCAGTCCCTTCACGTCGTTTTTTTAACAGGGAGAAATATAAATTTGGCGAGTCATGCAAGTTCGAACAGACGAATTACAAGAGAAAGCTTGGCGTATATAGAGGTAACTTGAAAAAGTCTCCTTATTCTTGACTTTCTCATATACCGTTACTCGATCTTCCATTACTCGGCGTGGCTTGTTCCCTGACTGAAAACAGTGAAGTTTTCACTTGCCTCCTCTCGGCTCTTAGGAAAAATAAAAACTTGTATCTTTCTTCGTTCGCCGTTGCCGTGTAACTTCCGTTTAGACGCCCCACGGGCAATCCAGACACGAGTTTTAATCAGCGAGAAGCTGCTGCTCGACGAAGACGTCACTTGAGGCGAACAGTGGATAGAGCAAGAGAGAAATTATAAGAGAGCGAGACTCGTAAAGACACGGAGATGCGGCACAAGCCGAGAGAGTAAATTTAAAACATTCGAAGCTTTCCTCGAGCTTCTGTATAAAGATTTACACAGAAATCATCAACGAGTCTGTGTGCAAAGTTAATAGAAGCTTGGTGCAAATGCTCGCCTCTTTGGTCGGAGTCAAAAATGTATAATTATTTAGAGCACTTGTTCATTACGAACTGTAACTAATTATAAAGAGAACGTTATATTGCAGGAAATAAAATTGTCAACAGAAATTAAATTCAACTTGAAACAACGAACGAAAAAGTTGAGTCAACTCAAATACAAAAGTCTCATCCCCATCGGAACCTGATGACCGACCGAGCGGTTACCTAACCAAGTATTGACTTCGTCCCAGAATGCGTAACTCCCGTGTCCACACACTGACCGCGCTGCACTGCGTCATCGAACGTAGAAAATGTTTATTTTCTCTCGATTTTCCACGCATATGTAAAAACTGGTCCTTCGACTATCAATAAAAGGGCGGCTCAACAATCAATATTCATTTTGTCCGCAGTTTTTTTAGGTGGTTTGTTATTAATTCGAATTTACATTCCGTTCATATAGTCATAATTAACCTGGTATTCTTCAAATTAAACTCGGGTTCGTGATATTTGTTTAATTTTCGTTGGCATTCGATGAACATTCTCTTGTGAAAATAAACTCGCTGGAGTACGGTGGAATGAAATCGTAACTACCAATACAAATATATGTCCAGCTGAGCGCGAAGTTATACGGACTTTGCTCATTTTCACGCTCAGCATTTATTTTTCAATTACTCCGAACTCTGTCCCTCGTTTTAATTATATTTATCATCAACTCGAATTGATGACGTTTTTCCGAAAATAACGACCAGCAAATCAACGCGAATACAGCCGCAAGAATTATTTACAACTTTTTAATCAAATAGAGCTCAATTTTTATTCATTTTCAACGTCATGAACACCTACTCTGAGGTGGAAATACGGACAGTTTAATTTTTATTTTTTTTTCCTTCTGTGTTATTATTGTCGGCCGCAGAAATGTGATTCTTTGAAGTTCCGTAGATGGAAATGATCAAAAGCTCTTTTTCGGTCGTAATAGAATGAGAGAAACTCGCTGCTTTATGTTCAACGTATCAAATGAATTATTTTTTTTAAGTGAAAACAAACTCGTGTACATATGTCTGTATGGAAAAATGTTCTTTTCGAGGTTTCGTGGTTTTTACATTTTATTCACGTCATTCCGTTTTTCGCTATTTCGGATCAAAATCCCCTTCATGTTTTTTCTCCGCATGGAATAGACGTTGTTATTAAATAATGAGAAAACTCTTATTTCCACGAATGACTCATCTCTCGAAGTTATTAATAGCAAAGAGACAGGATAAAATGGAGGTTCCTGCTGTTCTTTGGCAAACAAACAGGCTTCAATTTTCATTGAGTCCAACGATAACTAATTAGGCCCTCAGGTATAGAATGGAAAATAGAAAACTTGAAACGAGATGAAAATATTTGATTGCAATATTGAAAAATATCTTCAGGGGTAAAGAATTTTCTTATTCCATTCATAACTCTGGAAAAAATCGATTGTCTGATCACAGGAAAAATTTATAGAGCATTATAATGATTCTTGTAACAAAAACATGACAAGAAGATGCAAAATTAAATAAAGAATTGAAAAATTATGAATAAATGTTGATATTATGATAATTGAGTTTCGAAATTTGTTTGAAAATCATAAAGTACCAACATTTTTATAGATTCGAACATTTGGTTGAGAATTTATGGATTTTCCATGCGGGTGTACGTTGATGTTGAACTCATCAATGTTATGTATTGGATTTCATATTTATTTTCTAGTCGTCACCTAATACCACTAAGTCCATCGTCGACTGGGACGCTTATATAGAGATCGTGGCTGAGAAGCGGAGACTATACAAAATCTAGAGAGACCCTCGACCTCATCATCCGGGTTGGGGATTGGTGCGGTGTAGAAGCAGTTCTCGTATCGAATAGCTGCAGGGAAAGCCGGATCGAGACTAGGGAGAATATAACGTTTGAAGCTATGCACCCTCGCCCTTAAACCTACCGCGAAGCTGATGCTCTCGACGTTATGTAAATTTTCCGATAATTCGGAGCATTTTTCATCTGAGAAAAGCATCACGCTCTCACATCGTAGACGCGTCTTCTCGATCTCCTTTTTTTCTGCATCGGTATTTTTGTGATCCCTTTGCGGCAGCGAAGCTCCGTATTTCTATTTTAAATCGATTTTATTTTTTCTCATTACATTTATTCCCATTTTCAACCGTCAACTATTTTCTTTTCCAAATATGAAATTTTTGCTTTCTCAAGTTATTGTTTTTCATATTTCGTGTCCATTTATTGAAATTGCTCCGCTTCGTTGTATTATTTTCCTATCGAGCTTTTTCGTCCAAGCAGGAAGTAGGAAAAGCAGTCGTTGCTACGGAATTTTCTTTAGTCAACGTACATACATCGCGGAACAATCACCGCAAGGGTTTCTACACGGAACCTTTGTCGACCCTTTTCTTTCAAGAAAACAAACTTATTCCTCGAAAATACATGAATATTTACTCTGCGAGAAAAATATGGAGGCTTCCTGGCCTCGACAATGATACGAACGACCTTTGCCTTTCATTAGGGTTTTCATTTCAGTTTTTGCATCACAGAAATCATCCTGTCTCATTCCTTCACTTTGTCTCGCCCTTTCTTCCATTTCCTTCTTCTTTGCTTTTCTACCTTTTGAAGTTAGTCCATTCAGTTCTCGACAACTTCATTTTTCGTTTTCAGAAAACCGAAGATATTTTCGAATGTGAATGGCAACGTGAGTGGCCAAAAAATAATCGCTCTCGCATTTGTAATTTGAGCAAATGAATGTGTTCGGATTATTATAACGACGCTACATGGTCGTTGGAAGAAATGAAATAAAAACAGAAATAGGATCGAAGTGCCAAACGGTCCGTTGGCCCATTTTTCAACTTGATAAAAAATGAATATTTCGATCGAAAGGAATTGTGTCACGTCGAGGATTTCACAATCCCAGAATAAAGTCAATTCGAATAAACTATATGTGGATGAATATCGTTAAAAATTGAATGAACTTCTAACAAATCCTTTTTCTGAGCCCTCATTAAAAAACAAAAAAGTTTTACCTGCGAAACGATGCGTACGCTTTTCTCTGTCGTCGTTGATGGTGCTTCTAGGGGCGCCAGAACTTCAGACGTTTTGAGATCGGGCAAAGTTGTTCACGTTACCGTGGCAACGCTCTCCTAAGCTATTTCGCTTATACACTATACATTTCTTCTGCATACCACGTAAGGACCCTTGAGCTTGCTCAAAACAACATTACACAGAAACAACCGGGTTTCTATACGTCGGAATAGGCTTCGATAATTACGTTTGAAATCACCGATCCGTTACTGATTATTTTCCAAAATTTGTACAATTTTATTTTTTCGGAGAAGCTGTTTGTATGATGGAATAATAATCGAATATTATAATAATAAATACTACACGAGCTGTGCATTTAAGCTTGCTCATCTGGCTTATAAAGTCAATCTACTTAAAACTTTCAACAGCTAATTCTCCTAAGCCAGCTGGTCGACTTAGTAATGGCGAATTAATGCAAATTCCCATAAATACGTAAGTTAGGCACATGCATCAAATGCATAGGAGAGTTTCGTAGCTCGGTGGCAATAGCGAAAGGGTTTTTCCCACGAAAAGTAATAAAAACAGAGTCTTGAGGATTACTGAACTGTACTGCGGAACTTTGACTCCATTTTTCAGGATAATTCTGAGATTCATCCACCGAAAAGTTCGAATCGCTGAAGGGACGTAATTTTATTAACAATCGAGTATTTCGCAGGAGAGTCTTCTGAGTCTTAATCTCTATAATTGAGAAAACATCCTAGGGGGAGTTACAGGCAGGACGAAACGGAGGATTACTATGCGACGCAATGAAATATTTTGCTCATCACTTCACTGAACAGTTGTGTTTGTTTGCCGCAGTAGGGAATAAACGATTCACATTATATCGGAATAAAATGAAATTGCAGACGTGACTGAGTTCGGGAACTCGGTGATGAAGACAGGGATTCACGATCCTTGAAATATCTGGGCGAGGAGTTGCACGGACTAATAGTTTCCGTTTCACAGCTTTCGGTATTCATCTCCAGCATTTAATGCTCGGAGCGATATAATTCCATCTTTGAATGGTATGGGCAACATTGGGATCCTGAACAAGCGCTGGAGCTTCGAAACCAGTTTGTCTAGTCGTATATGCCTGAATGGAGAGCGAAGCCGATGCTTCTGGTTCTCCGTTTGTTGGTCTCTCTGTCGAGAACAGTTCAGTGCCCCGAAAACCCATTTCGCTCATCCACCGCGAGTTTCTCCCTCTCTTTCTCTCCCAGCCCGCTGCATCTCCCTCGCTCTTCACGTTCTGAAATTCGAATCGACCAACCGACCGAAATTGGCCTCACTGTGACGTCAACCCCTGCGGTGCCGGCTTCAGTTTCGTGACAATCGCATCAAACCTTGTTACACACAGACCCTTCACCGATATCATATCCCTGACCGCCAGAATCTACTGTTCTTCCAAACTGTCCCAATTTTGTGTCTCCTCTTTATTATTTGTCATCGAATACATTAACTCGTATTATTATAAATCATTGTGAAAACTGTCAGACATTTTTCACGTAAGCAATTTAATATCTCGACAAAACAACTCGACCTATTTGCCGAAGCATTTGGAATTCTTCATCCTATTCACGATTTTTATTCGTAGCCCAAAACTTTTAGTTTAATAAAAAAACTTATACAGGAAACTAAACGATCAGTATGAAAAAAGCTCCGTTGCACTTATTTCCGTGCTGCGCAGTTCGCTAGCTCTCTCCACGCTCTGCCGGTTCCGTGTTTTTATAGAATTGTTCCAGGCAGTTGATGTCGAGGCGAAGCTGTGAAATTCGCACAGTAAATGGATGGCATTCTGAGCGGAGAGAAATTTCCTGAGCACAAAGGCTTTCCAAAATGTTCAAATCAGCATTGAGGCAGTTCTCAAATAATCTTTTCTTCTACGTCACATTTTTATATTCATTACATAAATTTTATATTTTGCTGAAATTTTGAAAAATCGTAACTTTCGGAGGATTTGAGTAAAAAATTTCAGAACTGGTCCGAATGATTTTTTCTCAGTGCCTTATGCTCAAAAAAAAAGTTGCACGAAAGTCAAAAATATTCAGGGTTTCAATCGCGTTGAATGCCTCGTGTTTATATATTTATTCGTACGAATACAATTCGTTCGGGTATCATCAAGAGGTAGATATCGTTGAACGGGATGCATTTCCTTTGATCAGTGGGCGAGAGCTTGCAAACGAGCTGTCGTGCAATTTCATCGAGTCTCGTCCTCCTAGGGATTCCTAGTGGTAACGGTTAATTATGCTAGCTCGAGTACCTGAGCTACTGAAATTGGTACTCGTGACAGACGACAGGGAAATCAGTGACTCCTGCTTGTCTGTTGGTGTTTCATGTCAAGTGAAACATCATCGTTACATATTGAGAGAGCCCTTAAGTTATTTACCTGTTGTGTTTTGAGCTGTCGTATTGACCTAGTTACTTTACGAAACGATTAAATAACACTTGATCACATATATTTGGAGAATTCTATTGAATAGATTCGTTCTTGAGCGCCGTTGCGCTGAAAGCACATATGAATGTCGCGAAACACCGTCGCAAGGCAAACCTAACACAATCATCAGGATCTAATCAACATGTCTGTTTAACGAAAGCCAAAACGGCACGCTGTAAAACGTAATTATGGAAAACATTGAATAAAATGAATAAAAGAAAAAGCACATATGTATGACTACGAATGGAAGCTATTCGAATTTCAGTTTATCATTTGATTACGATAATCAATTGAATTACGAGACAAATAAGCATTTCAATGCGATGACTTCAGTAAACGTTGTTGAGACTCGAAAATCGATATCAGCAGTTGCAGAAATTGTAGCAGTGGAGCTTTAAACTGTTGTAATCAGGAAATGGTTTGTATTGAGACGTTGCTCTGTGATGAATAGGTCCACGATATGGCTGCTAGAGAGCATGCTGTACTCTCATTTGTCATGGTATTGATACCTTAAACGATTCATTCCCTTTAACGAGGCATTCAACAAATTGTAGCAAGCTTTTTGACGTTACGACCTGCACAGCTTCAGCGAAAAGTTATATTGGAATTTGATACTTTTAGAGACAATATTCTTAAGACATGATATTCCACTCCCATGAAAAAATAGCCGATGCTCACTATACGGCCGAAGCTCGGCGCGGTAATAGCAAACGACGGTTCGAACCCATTCCTAAGCCCGAGCTTGGGCCAACATATTCGCCGATCGTCAGCCAATGCCCACATCGCGTTGGCATCCGACGATCAGCTCAGCTTTGGCCGATGAACGGCAACCAACGATTGGTGATCAGCGTTGGCCCAGACGCCGAGCCGATGCTGTTTGCCTGTGCTGAGCCTATGCTCAGATGCACTATGGGCACGCCAATCATTGCCAATCTTATGCCAGTGTTGGTAACTCGCAATCAGGTGATCGTTGGCATTCGGCCTTCCAACCGACGCTCACCCGGTCTTGGACTTACGATATTTTTTTACAAATATCTCAAGTCTTGACAAAATTCAGAATTTTTTTACGTTATACTGAAATCGTAATTTTTATTCCTCAAATGCACTGCCCTGGGCCGCTAATCACTATACACTGCCAACCACATTGTAACTTCAAGGTTCTTTATATAGGTTGCAGAATACCGAGCACGAAAATAAATTAAATAAAAACGTTCATTGCGATAGAAATGTGTATCATATTATTTTCATGTATATACACAATTTTAATAAATAATAAGATTAATTAATGATAAAATAATTTTAGATTGCGTGATCAAATTTTGTATGTACAAATTATTTATTATTAATAATTTATTATTATTATCAATTTATTATTATTTATTGTGTATTAAAATTATGTATATACATAGAAATAATATGATACACGTTTGTATCGCAATGAACTTTTTCATTTTCGTGCTCGGCATTATGCAGCTTATATGAAGAATTCAATCTTGAAGTTACAACGTAGTTCGTAGTGTAGTGGTTAGCGTCCCGGGTTAGTAAGTTAGGTGTTAGGTAGGAAACTCATAGGTAGGCAGTTCGAATCCCTCCTCCGGCAGAAAATATTAATCTCTAATGAATTGTTAAATCTGTTTTTTTTTTTATTTTCCTAATATGCTGCAATATTTTTACAATAAATAATCTTATTTTACGGAGAAATAATGATTATTTAATAAAAATACAATTAAATAATTAATCGGTGCTTGCCATTGGGGCGATACTGGGCGAGTGTTGCATGAAACTCTGGGCCAACGTTGAAAGCCACCGTTGGACCGAAGTTATCATTTCGACTCTTACCCAATGTAAATCCAGCACTCTTTCCGATAATAGGCCAACGGTTGAGTACATTTGTCGAGGTACTCAACCATGGTTGGGCCTTTCGTCATTTTTTTCACGGGCTGTTTATTACCATATGCCAGAAATCGATTGTAATTCGATTTGCATACTATCAAAACACGATGAGTTGTTTATCGCATCAATGAGAGCTCGATCGATCCGATTGCCCATTCAATCAACAGTTTTGGTAAACATCGCTGTTTAATTATTTTCCTGTAAATTCGTCGTTAATTAATTTGCCCCGGTTGGAAAACTCATTAAGTGTTCTTTAGCTCTCTCTCTCTCTCTCTCTCTCTTTTTACAGATCTTTCGTGCATAGTCGCACTATGAAATGTGTTTAATGACATTTATCGCCGTCGTACATGTTCTCTCAGTAAAGACGTTTAGCCTTATTCTATTTTTTGTTCTGTGTTTAATGAAAAAGCAAAGAGGAAAAAAAAATATTGGAAATCCGGGAAAAAAACGTTCCAGAAAGCAGAAAAGGGTCGGTTCGATTTCACTCGCTTGAACGCTCGTGGAATATAGACAGAGGGGAGAATAATGGCTGGAAATAATACGTCAAATATAGCGAACCCGACAGTTCCAATATTCCTCAAGATCTTGCAAAGCTCTTCTTTGCCTGTTCTTTCTCCTGTCTAAACTTTACTAATATTCACATATATATTTATGGATAAATAACACGTGTCATGGAGTAAATCTTATCCTCTATCTACTCCTGAATAATAAGCACGAATAACACGCTGTATAGCTTTATTGGAGAGCAGCCCAAAAACAGCTTTCCATCTGCCCATCTACCGAATCTCTCTCCCCCCCCCCCCCCCCCTCATGCCATCTCTCACACGTGTACCTTCCATTTGCTCGTTGCTCTCTACCCATCAATCATACTTCCAGATGCTCTTACCCGTTTCCATCTACAAAATTGATGTACTTCGCGCTTCGAATCGATCCAACAAACTTTTTACTCTCGATTTCGAAATTCTGTATTCTGATAAATACTCGAGATATTTCATAAATTGGGTTTAACACTCATCATCTTGTTCCACTCCATCATATACTATTTCCTATAAATGATTGCAATCCGCAACGATTTTAAGTTGACGTAACTACGCATTTGGAGAGAACTTTCCAATTTATTTGTACACATCGTTATTGCAGTAATTTCATCGAGTAATTTCATCTTTTTGCGAACCCTTCCTGTCACTCCGGGCCCACGTTTTTCTTCATTTTACTGTTTCCGTTCTTGCGAGACCCTCCAAGGGGTTGCTGATAGGGGAGATATATTTTTACTGGCTTTTGGTTGGTCAGTATCGTCGAAAAAACTCGAAAAAATTAAATCCGGTCACCCAACGACTATTCAGTTGCAGCCCAACAGCGACCAACGCTGAACGTTCATAATTTTACAAATATTGTTCATTCATGCTCACGTTTGGTTGATTTATTTTTCACAGAGATATTTTCTTTCTGTTTTAGCGTTGGCCCTTGGATCAATCGTCCGAATTAGGAGACAAAAGATAATTCGGGATCAGTGAGTGTGAGAATAAAGGATTTCGCGTTTACAACGACGCATGGAAAATGAGCGGTCAGGTTGTGGACACTTGTTGCACGTTAGAGCGTTCAGAAGAGGAAGAATAAGGTTACGTCGTCGTGGGATAAGACGACGAAGGATAAGAGGCCCGGATATTGGTCGTTGTGCTTGGTGTGTCAAAAACGCTCGGTGTTGTACGACGTATGATCCATTATAGTACAAAATACTATAATAATATTGGAAGGGCAAAGACGAAAAGTACGGGAAGAGCTTAGAAGACAAGAGAGTAAAAATAATAAAATTGAGAAAAAAAAAGTGAAGTGGAGTAGAGCGGAAGTGGAAAGATAAGAGGAGAGAACGAGGATATCAAAAGCGAAATTGAAATAAAATGAACGTAGAGTCATCGGTGATTCGGTGACATTGGTTATCTTCGAAATGTCCGATTTGACGTTAAAAACTGGATGTGAGTTACACTCCGAAGTAGATTCATTCGCAATTCTGTATAAAATCCGGCCGAACGAATCAACGATATCCGATTATCGTAAAGTCGAGTATAGAAAGGAGGAGGAAGAGTCCGAGGAGGAAGAGGACGAGGACGAAACGAGAAAAATAAAATCCGCTAAATATTTCCATCGTAAAAAAACAATTAATTGCAACTTTATCACTGACAATCGTCCCTCAAAGGGTGTAAACGCAGTTTCGGCTGAAAGAAGAAAACCAAATCCTTTTGTTCTTGACCTCGAATAAATCATAACTTACGAATATACATGCGCGCGTACATACAGAGTAATATCCATGAGTTTTGAGGTTGGCTGAATGGGGTAAACGCAGGAAGGACCACTTTACACTCTTTTTACCGAATTTTTCTCTCGCTTTGATTTTTCTCGTTCCCGTTGAAACTCACTCATTGAACGTGCCATCCGAAATAATCATCGCCGCTGAACTGAACAACCGGATTCGTCTGTGAAACAATTATCACTCAAACTCGGCCAAACAAAAGAAGAACGTTCACGAAATCACATCACGAACCTCCGAATAGCGAAAAAAAAAAAACTGGCATCTACGAGAAACGATTGAAACAAAGGGAGAAAATAATTGTATAGGTAGGAAAAATTGAAACATCGAAATGAAAGGGTTGATAGTGGATCGGTGACGTTGGTCACGTCTCATTTCCGAGCGTTGATGAAATGAAACTGAAGAATGTTTTTCAACGCAAGGATTTTCGACCAAGTGTGCTTGAAAAATAAAATGAAACGGTGCGTAAGTTGAATTAAAAAGTTTAAACGAAACTCGAGCGATTCGAATTCGAACGGAAACTCCTTCCCCGGAAAGGACGTTTTTTTTTTCATAACCGGGACGAAGTTAACTTCGCGATAATAATTCAGTGAATAAGTGGTGTTTAAAAAAATTTTCAAAGGTGTTGTTTGGCAAAGGGATCCGTAGGGACGAGGAAAGAACCGGTGGGTCGACGCGTAGCGGCGGTGCTACCGAAAGGCTGGATTACCTTCGTGGAATGTCTTCAGGCGCCAAGCGGCTGGTTCAGTCGCTTAGGGGCCGTAGCACCGGAGGTGGAAGAAGCGGGGGTGGTGGTCGTAGTGACGGTGACGGAAGTGGTGGTGGTGGCGGTGGTGCAGCAAGCACAAGCGCAACTCGTTTGTTCCATTACGACAGCGGTCACGAACTCGACGAAATATCGGTAGTACAGGGTAGCTCGAGAGGGGGTGGTGGTAGTGAGGGTTTACCTACACCGGCTACACCCTGCAACTGTTCGGTCGTTAAATACGGAAGTGGACAGACTCTTTACAGCATCGCGGCATCCGTCCCTCCCGCGCCTGCTGCGCCTATACACAGAAACGCACCTGGTAAGTTGGATTTTTTTTCAAGGTCACATAAAGATACCATTAAGGGTTCTACGTCTAGAGTCGGAACTTCCAATAGTTGCGTCACGTTTGTCCGGAAGAATTGATCGGGACACATTTTTTCGTGGGAATATGTCGAAACTAATTATCGTTTTTTATTAGCCGTTGTCGAGAAACCGAGCAACGATCGTTTTTTTTTTGGGAAAATGGTCGAAAACTGATCGAGACGTCACGTTATTTATTACTGGAGCGATTGCTTGCGGTCCATTGAGAATGATAATAGTGACTCTAGCTCGGTAGGATATGGGGAAATCGTGATAATTAACGGAGAGTATATTATTGTCCGGATTTTGCAAAGAAAGAAAATGCTTAACAGAGTTTCACATAAGTTTCGTTCGGCGAACTATGTTCCTCCTTTTTTTGCCCAAGAAGCTCATCTGTTAAAAGTAACTTTTGTATGCCGAACAAATGAACTATGTATATCTACGACGCCCTTCCTCTGTGAGGGTCCTCGATCTCTTTCAACCTCGTTCATTCGGCTTTTTCTTTTACTTTTTTCTTCAGCTCTCTTTTCTGCTCTCTTAACCTAGCTCAGCTATGGCTTACTTTATTTCTCTCTTACTTTTACTCATTGGGCCGAGCTGGGAGCGAGGTCACGTAGTCGTCATTATACGAGTTCTGATACTTTTGTCGATGGTCAGTGATTCCGTTGTATTTCGCAAACTCAAGCAAACTTTTTTGTCATTACTTTTTCGTTTGGGTTTTTTTTTTTGTAGAGGTCTTCGTTTTGTTTATCAAATCATGTGAACCATGAAGACTGTTGATGGAAATTTCCACTATTCGATATACGGAAAAATATCGATTTCACTGCGATAAACACGAAAAACATATTTTTTTTTTAATTCAATTTTTTCGGTTCATTTTTAACGATGATTAAAAAGAATAATCGATCGTTTTTTTTTATTGTCGCGGTTTTCCTGTCACGAGCGTCGTACGTGCTTCGAAAAAATGAACTTTTTTTAACGATTCAATTAAAATTAGTCTTTGCGGAAATAATTATATCGCAGCTGAATCCAAAGTTTGTTTCATCACTTCGAGTGGAACGAATCGTTCGGAGTTTCTTTCATGAGATAATTTTTTCCAACGGTAGAAGGTTAATGAAAGGATCAAAAGTGGTTCGAAGAATTCAAATATTACAAGAGAAAGAAGCCCGTGGATGAAGGGAAACGGGGGCAGACATTTGAACTTTCGCACCAACTTGCCGCTATAAAAAATTCTTTCTCTTAGCTCGTTCATTTTTGATGGTTTTTCACTTGATTTTGCCTCGTAATATTGGACGCTACTTCAGGGATTTGTGATAATCGCTGTTACTCAACTACTTGTTCCGATTGGAGCGAATAATTGAATGACCGAAATATTCTGAACATACAATAACGAAAATGTAATTAGTACAAAGTTATTACGGTGTTTCCTTCTCGAATTTTCATACAATGCACGGAAGTGCTGCAAAAAGGAAGTGAAATCGACGAACAGCAGGAACAGGCAAATGCCAACTTTTTATTGTTATTTTTTACGATCCATTTTCGAGGTAGTTCGTTGGAGAGTTCCTGTCGTTAAATTCAGTCGATCATCCACGTGAGTCGACGATGAAAATGAAAAACAAAATGGTAATCGTTTTTCGAAGGAAACGGTTAACGAAAAGTATTTTTAATTCTCCTTACTCCTCTATTCGTCTCACTGCAAAGATAAAAGTCGCTGGGAATAGATGAAAAGGGATTAGGTGCAAAACTGCAGCTAAAAAAAGTTAAGAGTTCGCCAAGTGAGGGGTCAAGAGTGCATATGGCTGGGTAGGAGATAGGAATGAAAATCTCTTCGTGACAGAGTTGGGAGCAGTGTCGAGGGACCTTTTTAAAGTTGATGGATGGTCTGGGATCGAAACGTACAGAAAAACATATATTGTTCGTAATGAAAAATTACTTAAACACGCTCGCGAATTCGATCAGTTGGAAAAGAGAGAGAGCAGAGTGATTTTCATTTCTCCTCAGGGAATAGAGATTTCCTGTGGCAACGTTGAAAATTTCGCACTTACCGCTCCCCTCCGTTTTAGAACTTTCAACAATCCGGCACAAGTTTTTCGTGTTCTTCATAAAATTTCGATCTCTCTCCCATTTTTCTACCCCAGCCATGTTCCCTTTTCGATTTTTTCTTCCTATAAGTAACAATTTATAATTCTGTCCAACTCACTGTATTCTGTGAGTTTTCGTTTGCATATGAAGCTTCGAGGCCAAAAATCTATCAGGCAACCAACTATAATATTCGGCATTCCAACAGCAGTAACGAAATTGTATTTCATTGAAATCCCTCACTCATCGTGTGACGGATTTTCATTTCTAAACAAAAATGTGTTTTTTTTTTTTTCACAAAACGAGCGAGTGGAAAAATTTGTGAACGCGTAACGGTAAATATTTTCCACCCGTATATAGTTAAAGGAAATGTTGACGAATCTCCAGGGCGTACTAATTATTTTAGTTAATTGCTCTCGTATTATTTTTAATTTGTAGAATTTTTCATCTTGCTTTGCTATCTTTAGCTACGGCTTGTTGATAAATTATGTACGCCATTGACTAAAATCGATATATTTTCTCGTGCATGCGTCACTGTAATGCCACTATAGTGAATAATAAATAGTGCACAGCTACTGCTAGGTGCTTTGTATGAGCTGCACAATACAGATTGGACTGATGCCACGACACAGCATTCGACAGTAACTGACGGATATCTCGCGTATGAAATTTCATGTTGTGATTGGCTGCCAGCCAGACCATCCCTATCCATGTCGTGCGAGTTGTCTATATAATATACGATATTACGTTTTTTCTATACACTCCACATACGAGATATTCGCGATTTATGTCCATTGCCTATTGTTTTCCTGTGGCCTGTCGGGCAAGACAGAAAAAACTTTTTTTTTTCTGCAGTATCATTTTGAAAGTAACGCACCGGTCGTGTAATTTCATCCGGAAGCCGAACGGACCAGCTTTTTTTTCTGAAAAAGCTTGAGGTACAGAGTTTCGTGACTGGGGAATAATAAGAAACGTGGAAAATGGATTCTCTCAGACTCTGAGTCTGAAAAATCTTCAACAGCCAACATGCTCGTATAACATATGAACGTGTACTCGTATTATTGTATGTAGACTTGCTCTCAAGTTTGGGAAAGACTCACCTCTCCCTAAAAAAAAAAAAAAGGAACGAGAATAAAAAAATTTGCTAAATTAATTCTGAAGCACGTACAACGTAGCACTCATATGCGATCTCGCGTCTCCGTATATCACGTCTCGTTGAGAGTGTCGAGAAAAAATTTATTTCGCAACACGCTCTGCAAAATCTACGTATGCATGTGTCGTTGTCAAATGTTTTTTGCTTTATATGCATATTATATGTATACAGGGTGATTCAAGAGGTGCAGAGAACGCTAAGAGCTTTGGGTGTTGCCGGCTCAAAACAAATAATGTTCGAGTACGAAATTTGTTTGCATATTCTTTCATAATTCGCAATTTCTTTCAAATGTCGCGGTAACTCTCGAAGTTAGCGCGGAATTAACGATCAGGACGGAGGCGAGAGGACAAAGCTGCGAGTTCAGGGTATTTTGCATGCAGGACGTTTTTGTTGGAAGTATTATGTGAGAGAAGAAGGCGAGTTGCAATAACAAAGGTAAAACTAGAGAAAAACGTAATTTCGATGGCGAGAGGAAAGAAAGAAAAATAAGAAAAGTTAAGAAAACGACAGCAAGGGGTAGCACGCGGCATAGCGTTTCGAAGAGGCAGAGCCAGAGCTTCGAAGCATATATCCACCCTTAAGAAGTCTCAGTTGGAATTTTCGGGGTATATCTCCATCTGTATAGCACGAATGTGAAAGGAATTTTAAGCTGGTCTTCCTATATGTATTATATAATACGAGAGCTGTCTACATATACGTATGTGATAGGTATGGAACGTAGTGACGCATATATCAGAGCGGATGATGCTTGTGAAAGCTCACGATATATAAATTCCCTCGGTTATAACTCACACGGAAGGTTTTGCCGGAATGTCTCTGAATTAATATTCGAAATATAAGAATGATGAAAAGCCAGAAAAGGAGCATAAAAACAATATGGTTGAGAGTAAAGGGTAAAAAAATTTGACTATGTATTTCTTCAACAGGTCCCTCGCTTCGTTACTAATTTTCGTATTTACTTTGACTAACTGTATAACATTGCGAATATTTTGCCTTTTTCCCTCCTATAATTACGTTACAAACTTCTGAGTGAGTCTGGCGTTCTATATTTTTCCATCTACTAAAATGATATCCGCGTGATGAATCACTCGAAACAACCAACTGTCACGTAGACAAATATGGAGCTTTCGTAAGAAGAAAAATAAAAGACTCTTGGAATATCCAAGAATTGGAGAAATCCAATTATACCTCAGTCTTTTCGACATTACAAGCAAAACTACATCAACTCCGCCCCCTCGTTGTTCCTTTCTTCCCTCGAGAGAGTACAAATGTAAACTTACTGCTGACCTGGACCACAGCCAGTCTTCTCGTACAACAAGATCTACGGGCTCAACCTCCCCATCTTCAACCTTTGTGTACAATCTATACACACGAAAGTAAAGCAATATATCTATATAAATATATATATATACGTATAAAATAGCCAACCGCTGTTCGCGCGTTACTAACCAACCAACTTTAATTGAGAGTGTAAAATTTGAGCATTGTGTGCTATCGCCTCTGTAAGCAAAGGTTTGCTAAGGGAGGAAGAACGAGAGAGGGAGAGAGAGGGAGGAAGGAATGATCGAACGACGGAATTGAAGAGGCGTCAAGCTCGATTTAACTCCACTTCCAATGTGTATGGAACGTGAATTACAGGATACACCTGTGTAGCCTACACGCTCGCATTATCCTCGTGCACCAGGAACTCCACGCGAATCCCACAATTTCAATTCCCACTTTCCAGAGCCTTCAATTAATTTTCAGTAAATTGATGCCGAGGAAGAAGAAGTAATGGATACAAATTTTAAGAATACAAACTCGACGTACGTGAAATATTGGGCAAATTTGTACACGGAGTTGTGAATCGGAGAAATGCAGCAGAAAATTTCTTTACCTTCACGGGATCAGGTTTAGATTATTCATTAAGATTTAAAATTTATTTTGTTGTAAGAAATTCGCTTTATATTTATGTGCCGAGCTTTTTTCTATTTTTTTTTTCTCTCCTCAATCCTCCATCTCAATTTTCCTCCCTCATGTCCACGTACGTGAGTTTCATCCGGCACTCTACCTTCGTACGATTTCTGCACAACGTCAAATTTTACGAGTCGAGAGTTATAAGCGAACATCTCTCTCTCTCTGGTTTCTCCTTCATAGGATTACCAGCACATATCCTTATATAAATATTAATATGTATGTATAGAATCGTTCCGGACGAAGCACATACTTTGTATACACAAAATATATATTTACACAAACTTAGTAAAGTGTGTGATTAAGGACAAGCATTAATTTAACTCGACAGCGATCTTCGTTTGTTCTCTTTTCCTTACCTCGCGAAATATCATTTCTCTTTTCACGGTAGCTGCAAAATTCAACGCGTACTACTTGGTCGTTAACTATTAGCGTCATGGTTAACACAAATCCACAAGTGGAAAAGCCCAATTTCCTGATTCCCTGTGTCTGGCTCACGCCTCGAACATTTAATTATTGTAATCAGTATAAACGAGAAAAGTTTTTGTGTCGGTGATGTGATGAATTAACTGGCGTGTCATAATTAGCTTATCGTTAGCAACGCACCTTGTTAAATGTTAGCACGTTAGGCACATTCAGGAAAAAAGTTTGTTGAATATTTTTCGTATAGAAAAATGGAAAGGGTTAGAGTTTGAAAAACTAAAATTCTCTGTGGCCACAGCTGGCATAGGCGAGTGCGGTTTATTCATAATTCACACACCGAAAAAGAGGTTTTCTCCATTTTTTTTTCATCGATCTATGAGTTCGCTTGTTGCCTTCGTCGGTTGGGCTCCCAATAGTTTTCACTTGTTTCGTCATGTTCTTCGAGTTTTTGTCGTGTTTACGATCATAACTTTTCTTGTATATATTCCCAATGGAAAATTTAAAATATTACGTGTACCAGTGGATTATGCTCCCACGATTTCTTCTTCGTCCTACTTTCTTTACGACTCACCAGGGTGCTGAAATATGGAGCGGGACTTGAATAACGATGAACAAAAAATCCTCCCCAGTCGAAGAGTTTTTACTCTCCATTAAAACAGGAAGTTACCTTAAATTTCTTTCTTTTCGGACTACGTTTGTTGTGATATGTGCCAGTGTTGATTATCTCTTAAAATGCTTTCATATTACATAGACCGTGAGAATCTTGCCGTTGCTAGTACATCGCTAATATATACAACAGCCCGCGTGTTGTGGAAGCTGCCATTATCATAACGAAATATATATCGAATATTCAGAGCGAATAGAGAGCGGACGCTCGTACACATTTTGCTCTGCAGACTAATCTAGTTACTTGGTGAAAATCGTATAAATATATATCTACACACACGCACAGCCATGCAAACCCTTTATTGTGTAAATATTAAATAGTGTATAGATATATAGTTGCGCGTGTGTAATCGATACTTTAGAAATATTTGTGGGGAAGCCTGCGGATAATCAAGTCGAAGATCTTCCAGTGGAGTTCAGCCGGGTTAACGCACACTTTAGTGTCCTGGATACGTCCGCTATTATATTGCAGTACCAAGAGACCGATAAGCTCTGGGATATATGTGGTTTGAAGGATGCGAGCGAAGCTCATCTTTCGATTATATGTTTTCCGATCGATACATACTGCGATCAGTTACACGAACATATTACACGAGGCACCTCACAGTATGGAAAGTTACTACTGATATTGGCTACAGGAAAAGCAAATACATCTCTTTTTCGATAATTAATAAATAGTGCGTTCGATAACAGTTAAGAAACGAAAACGATTCGTCACTTATTCCTATTTATGTTGTCCATTGCTTTTATTCTCAAGATATTATTTTACAATCGAAACGTGTAGAATTAACAGTTCTCGGTATTCTGGCAGAAGTCTAAAGAATTTTTAATTTTTTGCGTACACTTTTGTTTCATTTGACCAAAAATAAGCGTCACATTCATGAACCAAATTGGCAAAAATACATAACGTCATCGCAACAAAAAATCAATGGCACTGTGTGTGTGTTTTTTTTTTATTGGGATTTTAACGAAATAGAGTTATTGGCTGATAATACAATGACGAAACACGATGATTTAATCGTTGGTAAAATATCGTTATTTCGCAGCAGTGGTTCAATCGGAATTTGTGGTTGATCTGTGTTTAAATTGCGTACATGTTGAATTTGCTTAATCCATTAGCATTGTTTTCTTTGGACGGATGTATAAATAGGATGTAGCGTGGGTAGCTCAATGGCAAAAGGGCTTGGTGGAAGCAAGCTTAATACCTGGTACTATCGCTCCATTTTAGAGCGTCGATATAGATACTTTAATATCAATATACGAAAGCAAGAGTTGGTGCCTACAGTAGGAGAGTTACATCGTACAAGTAGGTATAGCCCAAGGCATATTGACCATCACAAAGGAGCGAGTAATGGCTGAGGTTAATTCCTGTTTGCACTGGCTACCACAATCGCACCCCCTCGTCACCGCAAACCCCTCACAAAAGCATTATACCGCAGCCTCTCTATATCCTTCCTTCATCCCACCTAACAGAGCATCGAAGCAGCCCGTCGTCAGTCTCAACATCTACGAGCTGTGCGAGCCTCTGGATATGACGTATTACATGCAACACCGAACGTTTTCCGTCTGACGAATGAACCATCCAAACAGTTTCACCTAATTTACGACCTCGACTTGCGGCCATATCGAATGCTTGAGATTTATTGAGACTCGGTGTAGTCTATTACACATAATTCGCATGTTTATAGATTCTTTACACGAAGAAAATTGATGGAACAAAAAGAAGAAACTTCTACGAAAATGAAAGAAAATTGTGATATTTCGTTACATTTGTCGATCGTCTTTCGTCAAATCTATGAAAAATAATCCTTTTCAATCGAGAACCTTACTCAGCCAAACCTTTAATCGGGTGTATAAAGTGAAGAAATATAACAGTTAACATCAGATCATGGATCGACGAGCCTCGGTTTATATATCAAAAAGATCTTATTCGAAAATAAATAAGATACTGAAGTATTGCCCTTAAGTTTCCTCACAACCGCTATCAAAAAGTTCTTCCCACGTACACACGTCGTTCGATATTTACTCACCGTAATGTGTGTAGTTTATACTTGCACACATCTCTACACTATGTACACTCTATTCAGTTCTTTGCTTCAACGATACTCCGTCGTCATCGAATTTCCAGCAAGATACATAAGCTCTATAATCCAAATCCTCTTATTCGGATCGATGACAATATACCTTCCGGTACTCGCTTATATTTTTCGTCAGTTTCGGAAGCTTTTTCATTTATTTTCGTTTACGTTGCTTGGCTCAATGACGGACGAAATTAAAGCCGAGTAAATAAACAGTGGGGGACGATTAAATCGGATGAATCGTCATGGTGTCATTCACTTTCATTGGACGTTTCGGATAAATCGCTCGTACAAGACCGACCGGAAAAGTCTATCAGTATTCTATACTTTCAAATGGTGTATTCTTTACGGTCTTTCGCATTGTTTGTGATACCACTACCTGCTATATGTGCAGGCACGTATTTACGGTTTTCTAAACAATGCTGCACACAATACTAGAGAAATAGAGGAACATTTTATGTCCCTAACAATTGAGAACGGAACGCCGTTTCATGTGGTGCACTATCTATGCTCCCTTGTTTCTTCTTTTATTCTCCTCTCCTCTTCCTGCCTCTTGGCGTCGTTGCACAGGACAACGTATCCTTAAACCTGGCACAATACTTCCCTTAACCTCACCTCTTTCCGTTTCTATACTGTTCCACATTCCTGGAATTTCCAGACTCACGTTTTCTTACACGCGGATATATACTTGTGTATACGGATGCAGTTTCGATGTAGTAAAAACGTGCATCTTCTGCAACGATATTGCAGCGTCGAGACTCGAACGATTGACTATGTCTGGACGGTTTCATAAAATTGTGTCGTAAGGCATGTATTTCAACTATTTTTGAAAAATAGCTTTCCAATCGTTTCTCATGCTGTTATCAATTTCTCGACCAAAGATAACCAACATTTTTTTTCTTATTTGTTGAAATTTCAATATGAACAGTCAACCAAATGAAGAGGTGAAATTTCGTGAGCAAAACGACACTTGTGTGTAAAAACAGAACGATCCCAGAATGATTCTTTACGAGAACGCAGGATGAAGTAAAAAAAAGTGACAGCACAACATCAGCGACAACGATCGCGACGTTTCTGACTTTCTCATTCAACAGATGCAGCTCCCGCTCTGTTTATTCACGGAAGTAGCACAAACGTCACATAAAATGGAAACTCTCGCGTATTCAGACGTGACCGAGTTATGTTTTATTTCAAACGGGCAAAGCAGATTTTTATGCTCATACGCTTTACTACTTCAGTTTATTTCCATGAATGTACGTACCCGTGCAATAAAGAGTAATATGCTAAAAAAAAAATGTAGTCAGCTCGTTATTACGCTGTCAAGCTGTCGGTCCGTCTGATCAATATAAAACTCGAAAAAAAAAATCACAGAGAAATTTACTTTGGTTTCCGGTCGATGCTCATTGATTCTTGATACGAACAAGGATTATTTTCTCCGTTGTCAATTTTCGCACCGACGATCGATTTCGATACAAACAACTTACGAACTCCGGAATATTTTCAATTTTCATGACAATGAGATATTTAAAAAAAATAAATAAATAATGCAGCAAAATACAAAATTGCAGTGAAGAAATCACGTTTACATTTTCATTGCAAACTAAATTCTACACTCAACTGCACTAACAAAATAATTGTTAAGTATTTTCGCAGTCAAGTGAATTCCACGTAGACGAATGACTTTGTAATGATCAAGATTCGACTTGAGACTCGGTGGGCGCAGTCTGCATTATGCAAATGCATAGCTGCTTGAAAATGTAAGTAAACTTGACGAAAACGTCACATACCTTCGTGTTGGATTATTCCAACGTGTGCATTGCGTGACGCTCAGTAGTTGATCAGACTTGGCATCGTACGTTTACTTGAGTGCGAGTCTCTCGCGAGAAATGAACATACATGGAACGATGTAATCTGCCCTAGAGTAATCGCAACGACACCATTCCATTATTTACTTGAAAAGTTACAAATTTATTAAGCAGTCACGTCCAGTTGAAATTAATAAATTTGAAAAACGTGAAAGCAAAAACAGTTTTTCTTCCTGTGACTCTTTCCTTTGATAGCGTTTGAATCTCGACGTAATGATTACATTGGAACCGAGATCATTCCAAGCAATCCTAAAAAAAAAGCACAGTTCCGAGTAAATTCTTATGAGAAATTGCAGTGATTTTGTCACGGTCGGATTTATAAAGTTTTATGATTAAAGGACCCACTACCTAAATCTGTATACGTTCCATTAAAAACGTTATGGAACTTTATGAATGAGGGTATGGAGAGCATCGAGATAGGGGAGAATGAATGGTGGGGGAGAAAGAAAAAATATCCGGAGGATATAATAGCAGTAACCGTTGAGATTTAAAGTCGAGAAGTCCCAATCTCCGTCATGTTTGATTTATTCTTCGCTTCGCTTTTCCACGCACGCAGTATGAAAAGGTGGCTTGGAGAGTATGTGAAAAAAGCTGTGCGAAAAGGGCACTCGCTCTGTATCTACACGCAGGACGTGCATTCATAAGAAACTATTTATAACTAATCCTCATGTTAGCTCGGATTATTCGTGGATTTTTGAGGCTGTTCCGCCAATGGCCGAGTGTTAATATTATTTGGAAATAGGGTGTCAGTTTTCATGCGAGGATTTACGAGAGCTTGAAAAGAGGGACGTGTTGGGATAAGAAAGGAACTTTACGATGTGCGAGATCTCAGAAGTTATTAAGAGATTTATCGAACGCTTCGATCTCGGTATTATTATGCGATTTTTGAATAACGCGACATCCAGGGTGAGAAATACGAGATTGATTTCGAGAAAGAGGAGAAAATAATTGAAATTGAGATTTTTTGCAAATATTTTCATTAATTTTGGTTGATTTAGAAATAAATGGGCTTACGTTACCTCGGACCAGGGGTTGGCGAGCTTCAGGAATACAAATGGTGGGAGAAGTGACTGTGTTGGGATGGTTACTCACTGTATTGCTCGCAGCACTCGCCGTTTCGGCATTATTAACGCCGGAAGCTCATTGGCCAATGGCCAATTTATAAATTATCCTGGTCCTGATGGGAAGCACACAATCGTGGAGAATACTGCTGGTCTCCATTCTCACCGACTATATTTGCTCCCTTTCGTTTCCGTTTAATTCTCATTCTCCATTTACCCACAAAACCGTGTCATGTCTGTCGTGCTCTATGTCGTAAAACATAAATGAAATAGGCTTATCTGATTAGGACGTAGCAATCACCCAAAGACCTCGAGCCACACTTTGCGTGACATTGCTTTTCCCTGGTCCTCAAGGGTTCTTCTTCCATCGTTACGTTTTCTTTTCTCCTGCTCCTTTTCGGCTTCATTCTTCGTCACATTTTATTAAAGATCACCATTTTGCGAAAGCATCTGCCTTCGTTTTTTCTTCCACGAGCAAAGAGACGATAAAGTGTTCGAGTAAAGATGGGATGAAGATGAAATTGCTGAAGGGCCTAATTCAAGGACATAGCTTTGGCTTTTCTCATTGAGTTTCTCGTATAAGACTCCTTCTATCGCTTCACTTTCATAGCTTTATTTCGTCGTCTTCTCTATCAAGACGTCCTTGATCCTCCGTTTCTATGATATTATTTTCCTCCTCGGTACGATCGTTGTATCTGCGATACTAACCCAATGAAGTTTTACTGTTCAATGCCTTACAAACCGTAAACTTTGTCGACGCTTGCACGTTGCTTCTTATTGATTTTCGACTTGAATACTCTCGATAAATACAATTTTAAAAAACGAAGGCACTTCACGAACATTGCTCTTTAACAAATAAAGGAAGAGACGAACCAGAAGCGTTTTTTAATGAACCGAAAAAAATCAGAAATTGCTTGATAAAGAAATATTATATTCAAATAGTGCTGCACCATGGAGTCGATATGTGTGTAGCTCTTTCATACATTTTTTTCTCTAAAAGGGTGTATACGGTATATTTGTCTCAGGGTGAGTTTTTGTGTCCTTTCGCGAAATTGGAAAGCTTCGTGGCTGGCCAAAGTATTAAAACGACAGTCTGGGGAAAGCTTTTTCTCTCCCTTTCTCCTTTTATTTCTGTCTCTTTCGGCTGACTCTGGGGGAAAGACAGAGACGAGGAAATAAATCGAGGAACGTGAAGCTACAGTGGCACGTCTGGTACATCGTTCTTTCACTGGAGTAAGTTGATTCAGCGTTGGACGTTCGATCTTTTCGCTTGGCGAGGGACAAAAGAGGCGTTGGTCAAAGCTTCCTTGACTACCTACGTCGATAGCCAATAAGAAGAAAAAAAAAGGAAAAGCGGAGGCATCTCGAAAGATTGGAAAATTCTACAAAAATCCTTAAAACCCCCTTCGACTCATCTCGTCAAATCTCATCGTAAATGTAAACTCAGATACACGTATAAGAGACTCTCGTACCACGCTCGATCCATATATCTTGAGAATCTTGTGTAGAAACCCCAGATAAAGATCGAGGATTGGAGGGATACGGAGAAACAACGACCATCCAGGACACAGAGTCAGATCGTCGGTAGAAAAAAAATCGAGATTTTATCCTACGGAATAGCGATACATAATGTTGCAAATGAACGGGATATCAGAGTGTATAAATAAGCTGTCATTTGCAGAACCCATGAAATCTTGAAAAATTAATCCAATTGAGCAGTGTCATTCAAAACAACTACCGATCGTATCCGGAATGAAATAATACGTTGGCGATATCATCAGGAAACCGATTTGTTCTTTATCGATTGTTTTTTGTTCTTTGAGTAAAAAAATTGTCGCAAACGACACGAAGGCATCGGGGTTTCTGGCTTCTTGATCTTATTCCCTTCGTCTGCGTGACCTGCCGCTTCAAGTCAGCAATATTTTCAACATTCTCATAGCAAGCGGTCAACAACTCATTGGCACGTGATCTCAGTTGGCCAATTTTAATCGCGGCATAGAGAAATTAACCATTAGTCGAGTAATCGAGCGGGATAATTGGGAAACTTTGCATCTGATAGAGTCCGAAAGTTGGATCTCTCCTCACATTCGTGTGACTGGAGGTTGGAGGTTCTAACAAATTTGTAACCAGTACATGTGGCAGTGCGGGCACAGGGCGTTAAAATGGGGTTGGTACACAACGATATATTACATTCTATGTATAGATATATAATGAGAGATACAAAAGCTTCGAATTTTCTGCGGGAAAGGACCCCGAGCAACCCCTTTTGTTTCCGCCAAAGTTCACCCGCACCACTTTTTGGTAGAACGCTCGGGCACACGCAAAGTTTCTCGTTGTCCGTAAAATACGGGACCGCACGTCGTTCCCAAACGGCTTTCCAGATTCGTAGACCAACAACAAGGGCTGCAGCAAACCGGAATTCCAAAAGCCGGAGCTGCGTACGACACGTTCGCTTTGGCCTCTCAACATATACATGCATTTTATATCCGATCACCTCAAACTCCAACGCGATCCGTTCATGCGATTCCAGCAAAAACAACCGTAAATTCTACTCCAACAAACTCTGGCAGCTAAATTCAACTTTTATTCATTTATTTGATGAAAAGTAATACCCAATCGTTTCTTCATTTTTCAGCCATTAATCAAAAGGATATCCAATTATTCTCGGTTCATGGGGCAAAAAAGTTATTCAGTGATGAGGATTTATGTCCTTTTTTACTTTATGACAAAAATGCTCGAGATAATTTTCAATTATTTCGATGACATTGGCGTCAATTACTCCAATTAGCTTCAATCTACAGAGTGGAAAAGGCAGGAAAGAGGAAATAAATTGAACGATCCATTAGTGGCAGAACATTATCGATGTTATGGTGCTTTTTCATTGTCGTTACGACAAGGCGCTCCATCCATACAAGCTCAAAAGTTCTTTAACCTTAATTCACTGGCAAGTCTGAGAAAGATGAACTCTGAGACATTCCATTTTCTATTCCCCTCCAAGCCTCTCACTCTCTTAAGGTCTCTTGGTATTGAACGACGCCATAGCAGAGGGTTCGAAGCTTCGTGAACAATTTCAAGGCGCCTGACCGTAGAACAAGTTTGAGCAACTCCTTGCCGGAAGTTCGCGACCGCAAGAAGCAACCCCGAGCTGAGAAGAGAGCGCGTTGCAGAAACCAAGTTCGTGTGAGTCAGAGCGAGACCAAGGGCGTTAAGGCAACGAGATGCTGTGCGGAAAGTTTCATCTCTCACTAGCTTTTAACATATAGTGAGCGATCCAAAATAGCTTTTGGCTTCGATGTTCGCCGTCACAGACAAAGTGGATTGAATCTAACTGCTCAGCAGCCATCGCACAAAATTTTAATCTGTCCATCATTTACGCGTGCCACCTCATTTCAAATCATTCCTGCCACACTCACTTGCATAAACGTATCATGAATCACTCTGTATATACTTGAACCTCCGCCGGTTCGAAGCTCTGTGGCGTCGAGAAGAACTGTGAGCGAGTGCTTCGGATACTTCGTCTTTATTAGCTGGACAAGCTTGTCCGGGCACTAAGACGCTTCCCGAGTAACCATCCACGAACGAAAATCTTTTTTCGTTTTTTATTAGGAATAAGACAAATTGAATAAACGAGCGAGAATAGTAAATACTTCAGTGGAATGCTTGAAACTTCTCAATCGCTGCTATTAAATTAGTCGAAAAAACAACTTTTTCGACCTGCTGTTGAACTTTTATCCTTTTATCAAAGTTCCGCGACTGTTCAATCGAATTAACTGATGAGAAACGTTATTTTCATTCGTTCAGTAGTAAAAATATTATATTTCAATGAAAAAATAAAAATAAATAAAAATAAATAATGATGGCGAAGCAGAAGTAATATTTGATGCAGATTCACATCGCGAGATTGGACCGTCGTATTTGCCTTTATTGAGAAATTCAAGAATTCCTTATTTTTCGAAGGATTTACTCGAGTTTCGGGGAGGATTTGCAATATTTGTATCGCCCTACAACTGTCAGACCCTACTGAATATTTATCGGAGGATTTCATTCATTGCTCATGTCCGTATAGTACGCTAAATAACCACGAAAAGCCAGAGAGTAGGGAGGGGATAAAGGTCCATATTTTTTTGTAGGATTGTGTTCTAAATCTACGACCTCATATATTACACCATTGAACTGAATTCTTTGCATCTTATTGAACTGAATCCCGAGATATCCTGAGTTTCGCGAGAGGCAAAATCTCATTGTGCTAAATTGCCCCTCGGCCTCAATCGAGAATTCTCTATCACGGATTTTCCATTTTCTATTTACGTATCGATACATTGTTTAACGGGGAGAAGAACTCGCTAGACTCTTCACATTGTAAGGGTTTCGATTAAGAAATTTTCATCGAATTATTCAAAGAGATTAATTATTTAAATTAAACGTCAAGTTCGCTATTAAAAAACGGTTTTGTTTCCTTCCATTGCAGATTTTAATCGATGACAAAATCTGGATAAATATTCAATATTTCCACGTTACCATGTATTTCAAACTCCACCTTTCCAACACTTTTTCCAACGTTTTTTATGCCAGGGAATAGATATTCAATAAAATAATCGCATGAATGCAGAAGCAGATAAGGGTTTTTTTGTTCTACAAAGCCTTTGGCGAATATGTATGAATTTGAGTGTATGAAAAAGCTGCAGGCAAAGGTTTAATATTCATTTATTAGATGATAGTTGGAAAAAGGTATATATAACACTTTAAAGGCAGAGTCGGAAAAAAAATGAGGAACCGAGGGTAGCGATGTATATATTCATTTATGAATATGTGCATCGCAAATGTGCGTAATGAGTTTCAAATACAAATATTCCGAAGCAGGCTCAGAAAGTACGAATTGCATTTTTTGTGTACCATTCAGTAGATCACCCAACTCGTTCGTGAAACTCTGGAAGGAAGTGAACTGCAAATAGAAGCGAAGCAAATACTCTCAATCGTCACTAGCGTAGAAAAGTGTTTTACATTATTTCTGAAACATTATCATTAATAATGCGGTCATCGAACCAAGTATTGACCTCGTCCGAGGCTGCTGAACGGTGGTTTTCGTCAAAGCCACGTACACAATGTTTCAAGGTCGATTACCAAATCTTTGTATCATGGAACGAAAGAAAATTGCAAATAAGTAATCAATTTTTAGAAAATTAATTGACTGTCAACCATCGAATTCCCATGTGTTTAGAAATTTCAATTATTTTATCATTACCAATGTGTACAACCTGACAAATTGTACTCAACTTCATGCGTTTTCGTATAAAAGCTGACAAAGCATTTTTTTTCTCCAACTTCACTGAGAAAAATAGTTCAGAATGGACGTTCTTTGAATATCACGTTACAACGCTTCAAAACCAGCCATACTTTTATAATGTTACGTGGCACAAAAAGCGAACAGATTTTTCGTGCTCGTCATGCGAATTAAAATATCTCACCGAGCGCGAACTTGAAACTGTTCACACGTCCTTACTAACACGTAAATATACACGTAAGCTCGAATTCTCGTGTATGGACGACAGTCCTTGTTCGCGTTATTTTTCATTTATTTTTTCATCTTCTTCCTTATTCATCTCTTTGTGGCCTTACTAACATTCCTCGTGAATAATTAATTCTCCCTTTCGTCACCAACTCGCGTATGCCATACGAAGCAAGAATTTGATTATGATGAGGCTGCAATTTTTAGACCCGGTGATGAATAACAAGAAAAAAGGAACAGGCCAGTGACAAACCAGAAAACAGAAAAAAAAACAAATTCCCAACGGGGTCGGAAAAAGTAATGAATCAACGATTGATTCAAATGAAAAATGAGGTATTGGAGGTTCGATGGAAAAAAGTGTATAATGAAACTAAAATATCGCTCGTAAAATCATAATGAAATCCGGGCAGCTCTGTATGCGCCGAAAGCTTTTATAACCTCTGATTAAATCCGACCACACAACGAGTAAAGATTATACATTTGCACGTATAAACCTAAACCAGCGGCAAACAGATTTGTCTACCAACGAGTGCGGCAAACCAGAAATGCATGAAAATTCGCTAGGCAAGCCCAAATATATACGAAACATAGTGAACGCAGAAGGCAATTCATTCACGCACGCGAACTATATTCAGCAGGAGAATGCGGTAATGGATACTAATCAAGACTGTTAATTAATTAGTATTTTTATTGATAGTGCGAATTATACTGGCATTAAGCGTTGAAAACGATAAAAATAGGAATATTCAATTAAATTCGTCGATTGGGCTGAATCGTGCGATTCTGTTGGACGGAATTATTGTTCAATATTCTCATTAATTTCTTATTCCTATTGCCACGAGAATAATTCAGTTTTGAGAATTATCGGAAATTATTTATTCTCGTTTTTCAAAAAAGCAAAAAGCAAAAAAGTAAAAACCGAACGAAGGGAGCAAATTCTATGCTGTAACTAATGCACGAGAATATCATTCGTCACAGTGGGTGCAACATTTTCATTATTGCAGTTCATTCGTTCTATAAATTTCAACCTACGATTGTCGGTCAGACAAATAGATGAACAAAGGCGATTATAGCGTCATATTTGATCGTGAACTTTACACACAGATTCGAGCCCTGACACTGCGTTCATTAACCGGAATAATCATCGAATACAACTGTCGCTGTTGCACCGAGTCGTGTCCAAGGACTTATAGTGTGTGGATTCACCCATTGACAAATTCGATATCGAGCTTTATTGTTGTGGTGGAAAAATCCTATTTGCTCGAGTTTTTACAAACGAAAACTCACGTTTTATTGTTAAAATCCATTTCGAACAACTTTTCATCGAGTTGAGACATTTCCAATTAAGTTTTAAGAAATAATTCATTTCTTAAAGGCAATGTGTCATATCGACTGAGCCGTCATCGATGCTAGACAGTTTCCACCCCTTTTGTCCGATGAGAACAAAAACGTTCGAGTCCGTCATTCGACCGAAAATTTCCACTTTGGAAAATTGTAGAGGCTGGAGTCATGTTTCCAATTAGAAAAATTGAAATTGATAAACAATTGCAAATAAATCTTCACTTCGCCCTCTACCAAATATTCGAGCATAATTTTGTGAAGGTTTTCGCACTGACCCTCAAAAATCGTCATTTTTAAAGAGATTTTAATATCTCGAAGAAAAGTTTAGCTACGATGCTCACATAATACACTTCATCGATCCTGATGCATGTGTTTTTCCTCGACGTATTCTCCATCCACGATCGTGCAAACCCTGTCAATACATTTACGTCATTTTGTCAAACGCGAACACGTTTGACGTTCGTGCTCATTGAAAAAATGATATGGGACAATCAAAGCTTGAATATTATAGTGCACGATACTTCTTCCATCCTTTTCTCCACATTCGAGAATATTTTTGACGTACGTTCGCTGCAATCACGTTCATGATGTCATTATATCCACGACTATATAACGTAACGCATTCAACACCAGAAAATACAAAAACTACATGCGCCACGTGCTATATAAATTTCACTATAGACTGTGCAATCTTTTTTATGACGTTCTGAATTGTTCCGTTGTCAATATGAATTTTTTTTTCAGCCATCTTCTTTATTTTTTGAAACCCACGTAATTCCGCAATTCCAGTTCATCCTCAAGGTCTAACGAATAAAAATTCAAATTAATTCATCAACGAACACAATTGGGCGTAGAAATTAGATTTCGATTTATTGCATGACTTTTTGAGGATTAATCTGTGCTTTGATTTTTATTTACATCCCTCAGACCCATCAAAATCGAATTCATCGAAATTTGCAACGTTTTCCAGTATTTAATTTCTGCCTACGTCATCCGAATGAAATTTCATTCGACGTTGTACTTATATAGAAATTACACCTTTTAGCGTTCACCATTGCGAGAATGATAAAAACGACGATCAAATATCCAACGAATTTCGAGTGACCATTCAATCCTCGAAGAGCATGTCACGCCGTGCTACTGTGTCATTACAAATGAAACGTCATCAGGTTGCTTCCAGAGCGTTTACGTTTTATTTCGAAAATATTTTGACTCAAATGTAAAGGTCCAGATTTTCGTATATAATTCTTGATTGCCAATGGGTGCTACAATGCTCTTTGCAGAAACGGGGAATGAGATCATATATTCCAGGTTGTACATTGTGCGAATAGTAAAGGGCTTTTGTATACGTCAACGCAGTAAAGTTTTGATCTTCAACAAAACGTGATAGCATACGCGGTAATTCGTAGAATTGAATCTCACAAATATATTGCCATCGAACCAAATACAAAATCTATGCAAGAGTGTGTATGTGTGTCGATGTGCGTTTAACATTACAACGATTTGAGGGGTAATAGGGCGGATAGAATATTAAGAGAACCATAGCATCGTGTCTGGGAGGCAAATGCTTTGTGTCAACGTCCAAAACCTCTGCTTCTCTCTGCTCCTTTAGCTTTTAGAGTTCACAAGCTTGCTCTCGTCAAAGTTAGCCCCTTGTAAACTTGGTAGCACAGAATATAATATCATTTCGTGGCCAGGCTCTAAAATACTTTGCGAAATAACGTGCGGATTTCGTCCAAGTTTTCAAAAGTGTTCAGGTCAAGAAAAAAAATTGTTCTACATACTTTTTATCCCTTTTCTTTCCAGTGTCATCTTTTGTGACCTATTCAATTGACCGTTCTATGCGGAGGTTGGAACTCGATCCAAAACGACGAAAAAAAAAGTAGTTTTTTTTTTTTATCACTGCATAAAGGAAACTCTGAAAAATTTGTGTGCAATTTCGTTGTTTTTCATTTGCACCTCAAGGGCGTTAGAGCGTGTACGGGAAACACAGAATTGTTTCATATTTTTTTTGTTATCGTTGCCAATTCAGAGGAAATACAATTTATGAGCTTTTCGGTCGCATGTGGAACATCATAGCTCAGCAAACAGCGATGATCTATGACTAGAATCTCGCGTATGTAATTCACGTAGTTTCAGCATAGTAAGAGAATGTTAACTCAACGCGTGTATCCTTACATAGACAAACTGGAAAAGCGGCAAACTTGATGCAACACCCGCAACAAATGTTGTTACGATGAGCGATGCACCACTTACCTTTGACGTCTACTTTACTTTAATGTAAATATAACTCGAACGTATATGTATACGTTCATGTCCGCTTGTATATCGAGGGAGGATAGCAACTGGTGGACAAAGTCAAATAGATAGCAAGGCTTAGAATGTTGCTGAACAATCATATTTCTGTCTTACGAACCGCGCGACACAGTGAATTGCGATAATTGAATAACACGCATGAAACACAACGATGTATATTATTTTCGAGAATTCTGTTCTCAGAGCCGATTGTTTGGAGAGGAAAAGTGTGAAGCTTTTTGAGTATTTAGTATATTTTTGACTTTGTTGATTCGTGTTTATTGTTTGTTTAGCAACAAATATAAATTGTGGAGAATTTGGTTAATTTGAACTCGTAGTTTCGTTCGATTGAGCGAAACTAGTTTTTAATAATTTTTTTTGAAAAGTTGCCTGATTTATTATCGGCTCGAGAAAACGAGTCCCTGAGTTTTCTCCAGATTTTTCTACACTTTGCTCGTTTTACTCCAGTCTCCTTGTTTGTCCTTGGAAATCCTTGAAGCATAAGGGTCGATAGTCAAAACGTCGAATCATCCCTCGTAAGTTATACAAAAGCGTCGATAAATTACTCGAGGGAAGTACACCGAAGAGTTGAAGGGGTGGAAACGAGAAGAAAAAGCGCGCGACAACCATGGGCGCCAGGAGATTCTCCGGTATATACGTATGGATCTCCGTCTAGGTTTTATTCTTAGCGACACAGCTTGGAGCTTCCGAACTATATAGTTAACTTGTCAGGACCACATTTCTTACTGCTACTTTATTTTTTGTTGCTCTCCTCGTGATCTCGAAGTTGTTGGATTTTTCGAATTCGTCACAGCGATCGAGCTGGCAGCTTGTTCAAGAAATTCATTTTCCTCCTCGTCATCGTCAGCAACGATCACTTTGACAAAATTCTCCACTTGCAGAATCAAAGAGCATGCGAATTCTTTTGTTTTTCTTGAGTTTCATATGAGAAAGCTCTCTCTGTTGATTTTTATCTTCGACACCGTATTTTGACTCTATCGCAGACGACAATTTGACCGAAAGCTTCGAAAGAATAAGACAGTGAAACTTTGCTGAGAAATAGTGAGACTTCTTGCTCTGAAAATGATATCAAAGATGGGAAAACGAATCGATATGGCCAGAAGAAGAAAAAGAAGCAGAGAAAAAAGTCTCGTGGAAGTTTTGTCGGATCTGAGAATTGTTGGAAGAAAGTTGAACATTGCATGGCAGCCGAGATCGAAAGAATCGAAGAGTATATCGATTTCGTGATGCGGCGAACTAACGAGGGTGAAAAATTCGAGGAGCATGACAGAAAGAGAGAAAGAGAGAGAGAGAGAGAGAGAGAGAGAAGGAGGCGGAGTTGCGAGAGTGTGGCATGATGAGAAAAATGGCGAACGTAGTGGAAAACAAAGGAATAATGGGCGGTTCTGCAACCCGGTACAAAACGCGGCTTGCGTTATAGATGAAAATCCAATGGAAAAATTGTGTGGTTATCCGGTAGATGCTTTGCTACCCATTAGTTATATAGGTGCATAGTTGGCGAACTATGGAGCGAAATATCGAACGAAGAATTTGAACGAAATCCCGAGAAGAAAATTGGCTAAAATTTAATACAGGCGCTAAAAAATGCAGAATTTTTCTTATCCTCGAATTTCCTTCCGAAAATATTTTTAATAAGCTGCTAAGATGGCATATTGCTTTATCGCCATTTTTTTTATAAGCAATTTCGAGCAACAGGGAAAAAATACGAAAATGTTATATTAATATTTTTAAACTTGCAAATTCATTACCGAAAATTCTATCGTTGCGTGATAAAAATTGTGTTTTATACGATCCCGTAGAAAAATGCTATATGGCCTCAGTGTTGGGTCATTTCTGTTATCGTTTCGCGCATATAAAGCCGTGCGAGGGGAAAATGTTGCAGGACCGCTGCGGCTGCGACAGCGTTGCGGTTTGGTGCATTGCGTCCCCTTCAAATTTGTCAGGTTTGATGACGCGATAACCGAAATATAATAATAAAAATATAGCGAGGCTTTCATCAGTATTTTTCTTGCGCTCTTTGCCTCCGTTGAACGCACGTACACAAATAGACGATCATCGATGACGTAAAATCCGTTTTTCTTGCGCGATCGTTCGCGTCATATTTTTATAGCCTAAAAGTTCCAAATCGTTTGAAATAAAGTATTTCTGTCACGCGCTCTATACTTTTCAACAATACAAAAAAGTTACACTCTTGAAAATGTTGAAAGGGTGAAAAATGGGCTGATGGACTGCTTATAGGCTTTTCTACGAACTGACGTCGTTGGTTCGAGAAAACGGAGTTCTTTATACGCGAAGGGTCGACTTGTGACTGTGCTCGCGACGTACTCAGGATCGGAAATAAAGAAAAAGTGATGATAAAAAATGAGGGAAAAACTGTTCACGATAATGATTCCGATTCCGTAGAATTTATCCTCAAAGCCCATGCCCATGAACCTGCAAAACGTAACTTGAGTTTTACAAACATTTTTAGTGAATAAAAACGATTAAATTGCATTAAATTCATATTTTTGTTCATTTTATCGATGAATTAATTTATTCTAAGATGCTCGTGTCACAATCCTCGTCTCTTATTAATTATGGCATGTGCCTAAGGGCTTGCCTGAAGAGATAATGCATGTCTGTATCCTGTATATGCATAAATAGAGGAGCTGCCACATTTCTAGTTGTACGGTCTACAGGGAAGGATGACGTGTCTCTATCTAATCTCGTCTAAGTAGATGGAATTGTTCCCTCGAGTTGTTGCGCCACGACGAGCCACGCGACGTTCAACGGCTAAAGTGCGCGCGTGTGATTAATTTGAGTCTTCTAATCGATTCTCCAGGGTGTCGTTCATCCGGAGCGATCGTTTTACTCTTTCTCGATAGCTTTTCTCAGGGCCAGTGGCGTTTAAATCGAGATTCGATGTCCGATCGTGTCGAACGAATGGAAAATACTTAGAAAATGTAAATCAGCTCCGGAGGGATTAATTTTTAAATTGCAACCTGGATCGCTGATGTCTATAGTCAATTCAAAAGGAGTTCCTTGAAGGCAGAAAGAAATATAATCAAATTTCGTGCTTCTTATGGCGTCAATGCTGCCGAAAGGGTCAAGGAGCCTTGTTTTTTGTAACGAGCTAATTTTTTCGTGTTGTCCAGCTCATGGGAGGTACAGTTTTATTTTTATTTTTTCGAAAATACAACTGCATCCAAATATTTTTTTGCATTTTTTATTGGATGCTCTGTCGGTAGTTAATTATCCTTGTAATTGTTCATGCATGGACAATTGATCGACTAAGTATGTAGTCAAAGGATGACCTTCAATTAGTTTTAATAATTATCGACAGTACGGTATATTTTTATTTATTAAATTCTTGGCAGGCATTGTTATCGTGGATGTGGAATATCGGGAGTACAACGTCGGGCTTTCAGCTAATCACTTTGGTACACTCATTATTCACTGTAACTACTGGCCTATTGTTTCGCAGCGTTAGCGTTGTTTCCCCTTCCAGCAATATGGTACAAAGCTTTCGGGTATTCGAGCTATCTCTCATTCGCGCTACACAGACATCGTATACAAAATGTCAAAAAAAAAAAAAAAAAACGCATAAATATAAAGAAAATGAACCAACATACCGGGGACTGCCTATTAGAGCATTGATTTTTGGAAGCACTTTTTTTTTGTCTGTGTTAAAACGGAGTAGCAGAGGAAAACTCATATTTCGCGAAACATTCAGAAATTTCAATTCTCCAATTTGGATGATGGCTCGAAACTTCTGATGCGTCTATATAAAGGAAGCCCTGCAACGGCTGTTTACAATGGAAATACAAGACGGCATGAGGATTTCGTTTCAGCCTGTTCGAATCGAACCGAATGGATAGACACGGACGAGAATTTTTGATGAACTTCGTTACACAAATGTTATTAATCGAACTCGCCGAACTTTGCGAGTATAAGCTCGTTCGTCCACGTGACAGAGCTCGGGAAAATGTTTGAACGAGGCATCGAAAATTACGAGATTATGAAAGCAGAGAAAGAAAATTAAACCACAGGTGAAATTTGAATCGATTGAATTGCACGTTTTGTTCGCAAATGAAAATATGAATAAATCCTCGTGCTACAAATCATTGGCATTTTCACCAGTTGTTATGTCAAGGAAGATTCATGGGAAACACCTAAAAGGATTTTAATAATCGTTTGATGAATGCTTTCGGATGAATTTGCGAAGGTCGTAAATTATACTTGATTTATGTACAAACGCATTAATGAGAATTCCTACGAACGATGATGTATAGAGGAAACATTAATTTTTTGTACGACCATATACTTGCAATATTAATGACAATAAAATAAAGAGGAGAAGAAAGATTAACATGGAGTACTTCTATGAAAGTCGTTAGCTTCATAGTAGCGTGAGTTGAACCAGGTCAGCCGAAGGAACTCCGTCACGTCGGTCTCATGAGTCGTAATTGTATTTATGCGCTGGAATCTTGCCCTCTTCCACATTTATTTCTCTTTTTTTTTTTTTTAATTCTTCTTTTCCTTTTATTTCCTTTATCCTGCACCCAGTTTCGCTTTCCTTCGTCTCGACTCGTTCTTGGAGGCCGATTAGCTCGCAATTTCTCTTGCTCCTTGAATTTATGCGTAATCTGGGTAAGCCTGGAACAGGGCACGTCGGGCATGCAACGAAGGAAACGAAGAAATGAAGGAAACTAAAATAAACAACGTAAAGGAAAGTCGAGGAGCTGGCAGTGCTTGGTTCAGAGTGAAAAAAAATGACTACAGATAAATGTAAATTTTTTTACGTTAATGGCTAAGCAACATTTTTATTCCGCGTATAAAAATAACGATGACTGAGATGAGTTTCGAATGAGATGAAATTTCACGGTGAAATAAATTCCTTTATATTTTTATTATTCCGTAATCCATTTATCCCGGAAAAGAATTGAACTAAATTCTTCTTTTATTCGTAGAACACAACTGACAAGAAGGATTCTGAAAATTAAATCTGCGATAATGGAATATCGAAAAAATGGGATCTACAATGTTAATCTGTATAAAAATATCGAATTGCAGGGGATTTCACGAAAAAAAACGTCATCCGTAGTGCCGGTATAGATTTTCATAAGAGAAACACTGATGAAACTCTATCAGGGTCTCTTTTGGATTGGGATTCGTTGGAATATCAATATTAATATCCAGTTCTCCTCGCAGAATGACAATTCGTTGGGATGATTGAGGCTTATGAAGAAGAATATCGATCAGAAATAGCTCGTACAGTTTGATATAAGGACATATATTCAATGAGTATATATGTATGCAACGGTTATAGAATATTCTGGAGAGGATGGAAATTGGGGAGGGTGGAGATACAAAATTATAATGCAACGTGCGCTCTCTCGGTGCACGGCGAAATCTAATGGAGAGACGTGAATACTCCGGGGACATATTCCTACGGTTCCGTCTCGTCGTCAACGACGGCCGGGAAGAAATGGGGCAAGGGGAATGCCAGACATACAATGAGAGACGGTATCAAGTAGGACCACTACCGGAAAGAAGAACTCCGCAGAGAAGGTGATACATTGATATACAACGGGAAAACGCTCGTTCAACCAAAATTGAAACTCTCTACAGTCACGAATCAACGTAACGAGGGAATCTACCCGATTTTCTCAACATTGTCATGACAATACGCTCCTTTATGAATCCACTGAGCGTAGTCTATATGATCAACAATTTCATCGGCTTGAATCTATCCTCCTGAAAGCCTGGCAGCAGTGATTCCAAAGTAACTTTTCACGTTATTGTTCAATCGTGTTTGAATAAATTCTATCATAATGTTTTTCTTCTCTTTATAAACGTCCTTTGGTCTTCAATGTTTCTTTTTCCACTTTCGTGGCTCAAATCCCTTCCAACTGAATCCTGGGTTCGAACTTTACAAATTACGTCTCATATGCTTTTCCGTGTTTACCAATTCGTTAAATTATAGAGTTAGTAACGTTCGACATAATAAATAACGAAGAAGGGGGAAGAATGTATGGGGATTGAAGGAAATGGAAAACCAGTAGAGGGAGCAAAGTTTTCGCTGGCTTAGAGTTCCTACTGGCACGTGAATGGAAGACAACCCTGTTCATGGCCTTGGCGAAGGGTGACCAAGACCGAGGGTGAAATTCTTTGAACAAACTTCACTTATCTCATGACAGACGGAAAATTATTACCACTTGACTGTGACCTTTTCACGCTAACCTTTTGTTTCTGCTTTCATTCAATGTTCTATCTTTTTCGTTATTTTTTTCAGGTTTACCCATTTCTTTTAACTCCGGTGACACATTATTTACACACAATTTTCTCATTCCTAACGCTACCCTCGTTTCTATTCTTCGTATTTCAAAGATAACTTTTTCGTGACTCCAATGTGAAAAAAAAAAAACACAAACCCCTCTCTGTTTTCAAGAGTCGGCCTCGATGTTTTTTGCAAATGTTTTTACATAGAATTTCATATTTTCGAATGACAAGACAATGCTTTGGCTGTTTATGATTCTCTGAGTTTCCGCTTCGTGTACCGACCTTTGTTACCTTCACAAAAGAACACCCTCTCGAATTGCATAAGATCGCGTTAGAAACACACGACTAGTGACAACCCATCGATCTTTTTACGGGTTTTTATTTTCGACGATTCTGTCCTGCTGCTTTGGCAACCGTATCAAATTTCTAACAGTATCGAGGTTCAATGGATAATCATCGCCCGGCCCATCCATCAATAACAATTAGTGGTGTTTGTCGAGTTCGGTCAGTGAGCAATTGATCATGCAATTTTCCTATTGAAGAAAAATGTCAGAATATTGTTTTTCCCCCTAGGAAAAACATTCAAACTCCTTTCGTGGGACTTGGGAAAGTCCGATGACATTTTATGAACCGTTTAATAAATTTTAAGCTCCACGAGAGGAAAACACTCGGACGGCGATGACGAAAAATTCAAAACAATATGGTGGCATTTTAGTTTGATTCCCCGGATATAAAAAACATAATGCAAGCTCAATTTTACAAAAATAAAACGTCTGCTGCGGCGATGAGAGGAAGAGTCGCTATGCTGGCGAATATTCTTGGGGCATCCCCAAGAAAAGTTTGAGCTGGTACTTTTATTTGTGGCGTGACAGTTACGTCAGGAATATGGAACGACGGTGATCGGTTAGAATATACACATACGAATGGGAAAAAATGTATATAAGGGTGAGAACGTGATCGAAGGTATAATCGGAAAAGAATGATAGGGACGAGGGCGTGATTCTGAGAAATGCGCGTTGTCGTAGAGAAGCGTAGTATGCACTCGAGCGAAAAAGGAAATGGGGTTCGAGGACGCATTCGTCTTGTTCTTTTTCCGTGGTTACTCGTGGCCAAAAGGATCGTGAGGAAAATTATTCTAAATTGCGTGAGAGGATAGGCACGTTTGTGAGAAAAAAAATCTGGATATTCACAGTGAAGTTTCCCACACACTCGAGAGGCTAGGAAAATTCTCTGTGAATCCTGATACGCCAGTCCGAGATGCGCTGCGAATGGCAGAAGAAGTTCTCGAGTATAGAAACGAAAGCTCAGTAAAAGGGATAGCGAAAAGCTGTGAACGTGGCTAACGAGGATCGCAGAGATGGAAAAAGATGAAAGGAGACGAGGGGGGAGAATGAAACAGAGACCTGGAGAGCGAGAGCAGGGAATAAGAGAAAGGCAAAAAATCGCCACCATCTAGCCAACGTGAAAAATAGCTGCTTGGTAAAGGAGAAACGGGATTGCCTTGCTCTTATGGTTGAGCATCTCATCCTCGGATGATGGGGGTGCCTTTTGTGTATAAGATTGCGAGAGATTTGTGTGATCCTCCGGATCTTTTGTTTCCTCGTCGATTGCTTCACGGGCATGGTAGCCTTTGTCATCTTCTCAAACAGTTTGCGTCTCTTCGACAACATTGATAGCCTAAATTAGCCAAAGTCCATGTTCCCCCATATCTCGATATATTTCAAGGAAAAATACGTAAAAAAAAAATGAAAAAGAGTTTAAACGTGAATCTTCAACAAAAAAATATTAATTTTCTGTCTTTTTTTGTTTGTTTCCTTCTCTATTATTCCTCCTGCCGCGTTTCAGGTTAGTCATAATTAGGCTCCGGGTATTCTGGACCCAACAAAACTCTCGAGCATTTAAATAGACAGTGCTTTTCGGTTTTATTATTCCGGCGTCATTCGAATTTAATTCTCAAAGTTCTCTTTTACTCAACATTTTCTTTACGATTATGAGGGAGACTATAATTGACCATTCTCTCTGTAATTTTGCTAGTGACCGTTGTAACATTAACGATGACATTGAAACTCGACATAAACCGCGTTGTCATCGCTGGCGCGGGGAATGGTGAGCAATAACGTTGAGAACTCGTCATTGCAATTCCCTACAATACGAGAGAGTTAATCCGATACGAGGACCACGAATTTCCCTGAAACAACGCAGCAGCAACGAAACGATGGAGTCACACTCGAAAGCTAATTTCAAATTTTCAACCATCAACCAGTTTATATCGACAAAACGATTTCATGCTAAAGTTTATCTGGATATTACAAAATATGGTCCATTTACTTGTTAAACTTTCTTCGCTATATTGAAAAACTCACAGCAAAGATAAATCCATTGGATGAACTACTGATTCCAATACGTATTGCGTGAACGTTCTGCTTTAAACACATCCGTCTGTTCACATGTGTGGAATATATGGATCCTGACGTCACCTGATATCGTACCGTTCAGGCAGAAGGGTCCAAAGACGTAACAGGAGACATAAAAAGGACAGATCCATATAACCGTTTTTATACTCAAATAGACCCAAAGAATGAAACTCCCAGAGGAATATACCCGTCAGGGACGAAACGACGTCACGCAGATATCGGACAGTTGACTGATGTATATTTATTATACAACTTTTGAAATAAGCCCTATTTGCCACTTACGTTTCATTGTTTCCACTATATCCTCCATTTTTATACATTAATCACACAAAAGGAAAAAAAAAATACTGATGCGTAGACAGTGGGTATAATGCGAAATGATTCTCAGCGGAGTTCGCATTCGGGCAAGTGGAAAAAACTATTTTAGTCAGACCGATTTACAAGGGGAAAGGAACATTTTAAAGGGGATGGTTTTCTTCAGTTATTTCTTTCGTAAAGTCAGCGGGCCACCACTTTTCGCTTAATGGCAGCAACGAATGACACTTTAAGTCAAAAGCTTGTGATTTTATTCTACATTCTTCTTATATTCAGTCCCTCTGGCGGGTTAACGCGTTAGGAAAAAAAAGAATGCTTGTCATCCCTTATTTTCGTGCTCGCATAATGGCATTCGCGTTTACGTAACGGACGCATACGTTTTATCATAAATACGTCGTTTGAGCGAGCAGAAAAAGGGTCACGAAGATGCAAGACCACGTTGTTTGCCTCCTGACAGAACAGACGCTAAAGATAGAGACTACGTGGCGCTCGTGTTTCGTCCTCGTGAATAAATCCGTTGCCAAGGGTCCGCGTCTTTGTACGTGTACACATTTTCCCTATTTTTCATTTTTAAACAATATTTTCTGAACAATAAATCACCATCGTTTTCGCAAACGAGTTAATTCCTTTTCAATAGAAATTGGACGTGCATAAAAAAGATTTTTTAATATTTGAGTCAGATTAATAAACCCTCGTAAGACAATAATTCATCGCTGCGTCGTGAATTAACAGTTTCACAGTCGACATGCCAGAATCGTTGTTGCCGGATCGCGAATGAAAACCGCAGCATCAAAATGTGCAACATGCTGATTTCGGTTTTCCGAACCCGTGCATTTACCGTCTCGTCCCTTTCCCTTCACCCCTGTTGCTAATACCAATGTCAGACTTTGATAACCACCACGTTAATCATTCCAGTACAGTTTCGATTCTAGTTTACGAATAACAGCCTGGCTAGGACAGAGAAATGTCATTATTAGTTTGTCACTATGAAAATAAATCAACGTCAGACCTGCCCTGGAATCCAAGAGAATCGATAAGTAAATTCGACCCTAACTCTGAACGTGACTCTATTAGAAAACATGAAAGAATTGAGCGGCTCATTGTGCTCGAATTTCAAATTGCAAACGGGAGGATTGTATACGATTCTCCACCAACGTATTGCTTCTCAGGTTTTCGGAATATGTTAAGCTATCACGGGCTTTTCTCGAATCGTGTTTGTATCGGATGCTTCTGAGAAAAGTATTTTGAGACTTTTTCCTAATTTTTTTTTTTTTTCACAGTCAACTTCACGATACACGATTCTCGAAAAGAGCGGAAGTATCCGTTTAAAAGACAGAAAGAAACTTCAGAAACATCCGAACACTGTATCTGGTCGTTCATGGCCGTTTAGGGTTCGTGGAAAAAGATCCGGGCCTTCGCGATTACTAAGCCATCTAGCCAAGCTTCCTGTTCCGTTTTCGTCCTTCTACTTCGCCTTTCTCACGTCAAAACTACAACTTTCTCTTCTTCGCAATTAAGGCAGAGAAGAATAGGCCTGTGTATTCTTTTTTTTCAGTAATCAAGACCAAAAAGTTTAGCACCGAAATCGAGACACAAGGAATGTGTCAAGGAAAGTCTAGAGGAATTGTCAGGGTGCACACTTTGCATTTATTTGGATTTTGAGTTCTACTGCGTTTCGCAAGTGAAATAAATAATCCATGATAAAGTCACATGAGCTTATAGTTGACTCCAATAGAATTTGTAACTCGCAATGGACTCAACATCAAAAACCCGATAGCAATTCATTAAAATCCTCTCCAGATAATCCAGGTCTGCTCTCATATTGATGAAATGTCGGGTTTAGTCACGACACAGTTGCAATAAAAGGATACTGTCGTGTTCCCATTCCCGTAAATATTGAGTGTCTATGAGGGCCATGAGGACTGCGCTGTATGGCTCTTCGGGGATCAGGATGGACGTCTGGTTGAATCGCACGAAATAGTCCAGGAAATCGGAAGCATGAAAATGCTAGAACTCTCGTAGTCCGGGAGGCGCGGAGACCTGTGTCAGTCTTTGAGAAATCCCCGAGCCACTCTCGGGGGTGTTCTTTGCGTTGTACAAAAGTGGAACTTTGCTGTATAGTATATATCCCTGTCGTTTCTCGCTCCCTTGATCCTCCTTCAACGTCTCGATTTTCCAAAGGAGGAGAATACTTCAGAGGGTCAGGAGAGAGCGAAATTCACGTGGGGAACTTGCCTCAATAATTACAAGGAAGGAAGAACAAAGTCGTGGTACATAACTAGGTAGAGTAAAACTTGAGGGTTGATGGTTAGTTGGAAATATACGAGGTGACCATTCCAAGGAGACTTAAAAAACAACGGAGGAGTTTTCGTAAAGCTGATGGCGCCCCGAACCACTGCAATTATCAATTTATTTCGAATCCCCTTTTAGTTTTCATTAAAAATTTACGTGCTCAGCCCATCAAACTTGAGGGACATGGTAGTTGTTAAGCTTCTTATGCTGCTGGTGAAGCTAGTTTGCTACAAGAAAGATCTCTTTGTCGTTTTCCAGGCCAGCAAGGATTGTCGCTGGGTGGTGGTGTTACCAGCAGCGTTAACGATCGCTTGAGTGGTGGTTCAGCCTCGGCTCTGGGCTGCACAACTGAAAGAATTCGTACTGTCGGTAATCTGGCAAGTACGAGACACGCTAGCGATGCGAGAACAACAAGAGACTACCGAGAGGACGACGCAAAGAGCGTGGAGAACGTGTCCAGGGAGTTGCTGCCGTCAAGACAAAGCCTTCTTGATCTCGTCAGCAGCAAATTCGGCAGACAAACACCTACCCATTACCACTACCATCCCCATCAGCAACAGCAGGTACGTATCATCATTTTTCCTTCGCCATCAACATGGCGTCTCATGCTCACGCTTTTCCCATCAGCATCATCATCATCTATCACCGGTGTCTCTTTCGTCAAGCATACACTTTCGTGGCATATTCTGCCGAAATCTCATTTTACCGAGAGGATTAAGCGCGTAATATCTAGAGGATAAAAAGAAAGTTGATAAAAGAAAGAAAATGAGGTGAATTAGAGGAACCGAGTGATAGATGCACCAGATGTTCCGATTCCTTCCACAATCTTTCAGCCCTGAAATCCTATTGAGCTTGCGTGAGTGCCCGCATTATCACCGCTCAGCGTTTCTTGCTTTTGCCTTTCCTTGTTGTTCATTTTCGTTCCGAGGAAAATATCTATCTATAGGTGGGCGTTATCAATAGCAAACATCTTATTCGCTTCATCGGTCGTATTTATCTTGCGGCTAAATAACATTGATGGATTCGTAAAAAATCAATGAATCCTTGATGAATTGTGTGCTTGCGCCAACGTTGCTATGCAATCCATCATTCAAATTGGGCTCATGATAAAAATATTATTCTGCGTGGACATGCGGCACTCGCGAGGACTCGGTTATACCTCTCTTTATGCATTCGATCGAACGTTAAAAGTCCCTTCGACATCATGAGGCATCTCTTGTTGCTCAAACATGAATATCTTGATCGGGCCTCTCGTGCAGGTTTACTCGGTGTCGCAGCGTTACTTCAGCTCGTCACGTGACTCGCTTCACGCGGCATACGTGAATCGGGGTGCGAGTGAGCTCGATCTAAGTCGAAAAACGAGACGAAAGGATCACCTACGCGGTAGGTTCAAGCTTCCGAACGCGGTACCTCTGACCTCCTCGCGAGAACCGTCACATCTCCACGGTCCTGCATCTACAAATCACCTCAACAGCAACAGCAGCTGCAACGGGACTGAAACGTGAGTTCGGAGTCCCTGCAACGATCATTGTCCACACTATCCATTAGGGCGAATAGCTGCATCGTTATCTATCTTTCTACATATGAATTATCTGATCGAACTCTAGATCATTTTCATTCCTTATACTTCTGGGGGTGCCACAGAAGTAATCGGTAGCTTAGTATTAACTAATTTTCAAACGGATCTTCCCATACCGACAAAAACGCTTTTAATATACTTCACGCGATGTAATCCCGGTAGTTTGATTGTCGATAAAAGCACGTCTTCTCTCGACCATTACCTTTAAGCGCTATCAACGAAAAATGACGTGAAAAAAAACAAAGCTTTAATCACGTGCTAGGGAAAAGAAAAAAATAGCAGCTGCGATCATTTGAATTTCAGGAGATATACAGCTCAGCAACAACAACAGCAAAGGGGGAGCAGAGGTTTCCCAGGACAACCTGGTTCCCGTGGTTTTCGAACGGGAGCTCCGAATTGGTCATTTGTTTTCGATCCCGCGGGACGACTCTGTTACTATTGGTCGATGGTCGTGTCGCTAGCTTTCCTCTACAATTTTTGGGTCATCATCTATAGGTTCGCCTTCCAGGAGATCAACGGTCAGTCTTCCTTCCTTCAACCCCATGTGAATTTTCAAACGCAATTTCTAAAACTATTTTATTTTTACAGGCGAAACCCTCGTGGTGTGGTTTTGCCTTGATTACCTGTCGGATCTGCTGTACCTGGTGGACATAGTCTTTCACTTTCGTACGGGCTACCTCGAGGACGGCGTGTTACAGACCGACGCGACAAAGTTGCGCAATCACTACATGAACAGCACCACGTTTTACATAGACTGCCTGTGCCTGCTGCCCCTCGACTTTTTATACTTATCTCTAGGATTCAACAGTATACTTCGCAGTTTTAGACTCGTTAAAATATATCGGTAAGTCGGTTGATCAACGCATCCAAGCTCTCGTCCAATTGATCGTTGACGAGAAAAGTTTTATCTATTTTTTATGTTTCTTTCCTCATCAGGTTTTGGGCGTTTATGGACAGAACCGAGCGACACACGAACTATCCGAATTTGTTTAGATCGACGTCATTGATACACTACTTGCTGGTGATATTTCATTGGAATGGTTGCGTCTATCACATTATTTCTAAGAACAACGGTTTCGGGAGCAAGGATTGGGTATTCAGTGACCTAGAACCGGCGGACGTTGTCAAGCAGTATCTCCAAAGTTACTATTGGTGTACACTCGCCTTAACGACCATAGGAGACTTGCCTAGGTAAGAAAAGACAATCTCTCCACTTGCATTGTTATACTAATAATTTCCCTTGCAAAAGAAACAAAAATGAATGGACCACGATTCCCACTAAAATAGAATGCCATAAACATATTTACGTGAAAGTTCTTTTTGTGTGTTTTTCAGGCCGAGAAGCAAAGGCGAGTACTTGTACGTCATAGTCCAGCTTTTGTTCGGTCTCTTGCTGTTTGCAACTGTACTTGGTCATGTGGCCAATATAGTGACTTCTGTCAGTGCAGCCAGGAAGGAGTTCCAAGGTGAGTACGACGACTTGATTTTTAACCATTTAGATTATGTCTTCCGCGTCTCATCGTGACACCACCGAATTCTTTCAATATTCTTCGTGACCTGACCCTGAACGTAAACAATTAACGGAATGAAGAAAAGTATCAAAAAGATTGAGGAATAAATAGCTAAGCTGCCGAAAAAGCAAAGGCGCTAAATTCTTCCATGGAATGAAACACTAATGGAGAAAAGTTTGCTCCTGCTCTCCGTTTCTTTTTGCTAGGATTTCGGGCAATATGTTCGAGTTTAGATGACTGATGGATAAGCATCCAAAGCCCTAAAGGAACGATTCTTCAAAAGTTTTGGGACGGGAAATACGAGAGAAGTATAAACGACAAAGTTTGCACAATAGTAATAAAATCGTAAAAGTGTACTCGTAAATTATTTTCTTCTGAAGTAATGGGCTTGTAAAATACTCTCGAACACACTCGAGCCTAAAGGGCACGTATTGTGGAGGAACAATCGATTTTGTGTCTACTCCCCAATTCCTTTTTTTCGTCTATCGTTGGGGGCTGAAAGTCGAAGTCGCATCGTCACGGAGTAAATCGACTTTAAGACTTTTCATTCAGCCCAGGAAAACGTAATTAATTGTAATTAACTTGCTCGATTTTTTTTTCCAAACGGAATAATTATTATTCTCTACGAAGGGATTGACGGTGGAAAAGGAAAAACTAGATTCCCAAGTCAAATGGATTTCGGCATAATCCGGTCTTAGGAAAATAGATTTTGGGCAGACGACTGGTATGCTGGTCAGCCTGGCAAGCTTGATAGGAGTAGCTGAAGTGAGCAAAGAGCTTAGTTGTTTCGGGGCAAATAAAGCTAAACGATACTCGACCACTGACAACCCTCCTTTCCCCCTATCCAACCTTTCACTTTCTGACTACTTTCTGACCCTTCCTTCGGGTTTCACTTTCGTAATTAGCACGAAAGAATTTACCGGAGCTGTTGTTAATTAAAGCTGAACAATGCAAAGCTCTTAGTGTCTCTACTAAAGATAACAAAAGACTCGAAACATGGGATGAAGCTGTAGTCCTGCTGTGGTGAAGATCTTGAACGACCTTCCTTCAGCATCTCCCGTAATCCTTGCAGTTTTTCTCGTAAGTTTCCAAAGGCTCTTCCCTCCCATTGAGAATCATTGGATCTTCTTAATCGCGGTCGAATCACCCTTGCCCTAACCCTTTCCAACAACCCCTGAATGGTTTTATCAACATCGATCTTAGGGCGAAACGTAACTTCATTTCTCAAGGGTCATGAACGCATTTGGGGGTGTATCTTGGTCGCGATTTCATGGAGATGCTTGCTAAGCACTTATTGCCTTTTACATCCACACATCTGTTCGAGCCAATTTTGGAGAACTCCATTTTTTTTCTTGCTTCTACGATCTCTTTCGAAATTCAATGATATTTTTTCGAAAGGAATCGTCTACGTAGGTTTGCAGAGACTGGATGAATGTGACAGAATCATCAGAGGAAGTAAAATTCATTAAAACAAGGCAGAGCTGCTTTTTGAAAATAAAGTAAAATTTAACTTTGTTCATATGAAAACTCAGAATACCCTTCCACCGAGAATAGCTGTGGCGGAAGAGCAAAAGTTGCTTGAAAAATACAAAACGATCTTTTACGAGTGAACTGTAACTGCTTTCTTCTCAATATGGCGGCGCAAATAATAGCAGCGATATTTCAAGCAAAATCAGGACTGGTGTTCGTTCGATGTTAACAGAGTTGGTTGTTTCTTCACGACGAGAACAAACAGTCGTCATTCTATTTTTTTACGCTCAAACAAAACTCTGGAACATTTTAACGGCGATCTTCCTGTTCTTTTGCGGTTGAACTCACGCATCACGTAAATACCGTTTACAACCGAGCCACGAGAGAATTGAACGGACGGCGGAAATCGAGCGAGGAGAAATGAAACCACATTTTCTGTGATTGCACTTCTGCAGTCTGCGGTATTAGTTTCGTGAAGTCACCATATTTTGTGTTCTCCGTTACATTCATGGGACGGAATACTTTCGTTGGTATCGCGAAATAGAAATCTTGTCTCTTCGAAGCTTTCTCTCGAAGAGAATGGAAAGTGATTTTTAGGACAGCAGCTGAGTCCTTTATGGGCAGCGTGAAGGAAATGAGCTTTGTCTTTTTCGATATTAAATTGAATTTAGTTCAAACTGAAGAAAACGTAAATGAAATAAAAAGCAATTACAACTGAGCGTAACTCATTTTAATTTATTTTCGTTGTTTTTTTTTTTTTAATCTTTTCTTAACAAAGCTTTACACCACAATGGAGTGACAAAAATATTATCGGACGTCAAAGTCACTAGTGTCTGCACAGTCCATAATAGCAAAAAGCAAAAGTGATCTGTCACATAAATTAATCCGTAATGTTAAATCCAAGTGTTCCGCAAACTGGGTCATCCCGTCGCTGCAGGGCATGAAAATCCCACGTTTCGTCGCTCTGAAAAGTTACGACTCGAACACTGAGGCCCGAGGACAAGGAAAAAAGAAGTACAACGCTTCCCATTGAGAGCTAGAAATTGGCGTTGGACTAAGCTGCGCGAGATAATACGCGAGCTCTATTTTCTTCTCAAAAAAAAAAAAAAGAAAACTCACCGTTGCTCGAATTCCCTTTAACCTTTTGTCCTTTTACCGCTTTTATCAAGTCGAACGACAATGCGATGTGCTGTAAATGAAAAAAGTTTTATGCAGCTTGTTTTCGTTTGACGGCAATTATTAATTCAAATATGGAACTTTTAATCAGTGTCGATTATATATCAACGTTTTGAAAATTCTCTCTCGACTAATTGCGGCTGTTCCTGGTCCACCGGTTTTTAAATTAAAATTCAAAAGTAAAGGGTGATTAAAGAGACGAAAATCGTGTCGAAAAATCGGAAATTCCGCCTGCATTAAATTTGATAATCCCAAGAGGGATCAATATCTGGTTAGGCTTTCCCGCATTGGTCTCGTGGGAACAGGAACGAAAACAGTGAAGTAGGGGAAATAACGTAAGTTTCCTGTGACGAGTGCATGTCGGAATATGACAAAATATAAATATTTGCTCCTTTTGTTTGACTCGCTTGATCATGAAATTCATTATCTTTGTATTCGCTTATCCATTTAATGGCCCCTATCGACTTCGAGGCAGGACCAGGAGGTAGGTCATTCCCCGGAGATTATCCATCATTACGAACAATCAGGGTGCGGGTGTTTACATAGAAGGATATAATCCTGAATGTCCCCAGAGTTAGCGTATCGCAGGTGCTGGTTTAACAGTCGTGCCAATTACACCTCTGAATCACTAAATTGTATAATTGTTGATGTGCCCAAGATGCGAGTTTTTAAATCACTGTGCATGAAAGAAACTTTCTTCCGGTGTCAAAATTTTCATTTTTGTTAGTCATGCCAATTAAACTTTTTTTTTTTGAGCATTTCCGGCTGCGAGGTTGTTGAACTTTGAAGAATGCTGAACAGATTGCGCACGGGTGAGAAATTACAGAGCGCGCTCGGTGACAAGTTGTGCATTTCTGATTCTCTCATTGTCTGTTTAATTTTCTCTGAACACAAATGAATGAAATGTGGATAAAGAGACGGGAAGTTTTGCGAAAACCTACCGAAAAACTGACGAGGTGACCAACGGAAAGGTCGACTCGGAAAGGCTCCTCGAGAGCAGGGTATTACTGTAAAGTGCCCGGTTCTGGTGCGGCGCTTCTATTCCCGTCTGATTCAACCCTCACTTCTCACTATACTGTACAACCCTTCCCCGCCACACGGACGAGATTACTTAGCCTAATTGGATAGCGCTAGCTGCACTGACTTCCTTTCGCTCTTCATCCCTTTCGCTCTCTTCTCTTCTCTTCTTCCGATGTAACTTTCAACTGGACAACTACGAGTAACTAGATGAGCACACTTATGAAAAGTTAACTCGCCAATTTAAACGTCATGTATTTCCGTGAATCTTCTATTCACTGATTTCGAGCTTCAGTCCGACGAAAATTGAAAAAAAAAAACAATGTCAAATACTCGAACCAAATTTATGACAAATATCAAAATTACATTCATGGCATGATTTGTTCTCATAAATAGAAATTTTTCTTTTTCGAACGAGTCGACTTATTCCGGACTTGCATTTGGAAGTGTAAATACAAACAGATTCTTAGATATTTGAAGAAGAAAAAAAATAGGGATGAATACAAGTGTTACGGGGTGGAATCTCATAGTAGAAAGTATAGGAAACGTTACGTGTAAATAGAACGCGATTCACTGGATGGTTGAAGCCAGAGATAGAAGTTGGAGCGTTGGCATTGTAGCGACCATGCTTTATGGAGCGAGAAACCGACGGGGGTGAGTGCACCTAAGCCCCCTGAATAATATATGGGAGCCGCAGTGCATTGCCGTTCTGCGACACTCACCCTGTCGCAGTGTCATTATTATACGGACATGGAGAAAACGCCAGAGCATCGTGTCTGCCTGTGTTGCTCTTTTTCTTTTATCACCGTAACAAAACGTCGTGAACACATGGCGATCCGATTTTTTTTAGTCTAGCTCACAGTAACGGCGATGGTTTTATCAAAATATTGGAAATTTCTCGTAGAACATTCTTCATGCATTTTTGCAGGCTGCGGACAGCTAGGAAATGTTTAAATAAATGATGAAAAGATGAGATCGTTGCTCAAAATGACAGTCTCAAGGAAACTCTCAAATTGCTTACAATATACACCGCAAAATTGACTTTTTGTCACGTTGTTTGGATCCAAACGGCTTGTGACTTGTATTTCTATAGGCTCAATGCAATATGCAAAGCGCGCGCGTTAAACGCAATGTACAGGCTGATTCTAATCGACGTTGAGCTCCGTGCTGCGGTGTATAAAATTAACATATACAGGTTGTTTGAAGTCGAGTACGAGCTCAAGTCCAAATCCAAATATATTCAGTCAGAAAATTTGGAATTGCATTTCGATCGTCTTGGGCAAAATTGTCAGAGCTGAGAATTAACAGTGCGCAGAATTTAGAACGGTTGGAAATATTCTAGAGCCAGAAATTTCCCACAAAAAAGAAGCTGCCAAAAATCACGATCGAATCAATAGGGTTTTCGAACTACGCTCCGAGCCAAAGTATCAGAGCTAGAAAAATTCTTCAGGGAACTTTTTTTTAGGAAATATGGCGCTCTACAAAATTGGTTCTGAGCATTTTTACACTATTCCTCACCGTTTCGCCAGTAAAGCGATAATAGTGCGCGTACTCTCTGAATTAAAATCGTTCAGTATCGCATCACGAGGGAATTTGATGAAAAAGTAGTACCAGAACTTTCCACTGGTAATCCTGTTTGAAACTTAAATTCACAGTATTTATCCATCAACCTGAAACAGCCTGTATATAGTCACCTCCGGTGAACTTACTAACGAAGATGATAATGCGGAAAGTGCAACTGAACGTGTCGACGTGCCCTCACGTTGGTTCCAGTGAAGGCGAACGAGACTCAATTGATATTTCACTAAGCGAATTCCAATTAACCATGCTAACGATAATTTTGTCGGCCTCAACATGGGAACATGGTCATATACGAGGTCCGAACGTGTGTTTTAGTGCGTTAGCTTACATGTAACATCGAACGGTCAGGAAAAGCCTAATCGACTCATGGGAACGGTCCAAACAGCGTCAAAAATGATTACGTAGCTTCCGAATGCACTCACCAGTGAATTCAAAGAAATCTTGCGATTGTGTTCGCATGCATACAAAAGTTATATGATCCTGTGATATTTCTACACGATTCCACTTTCAATTCCGATGAATTCCGTCGCAATGAGTTCGCAATAAATGTCCATCTTTAATCCAAGCATTTTTATTACGAATTCCTTTTCACATTAATTAAATAAATGTTCGATTTTATTGTCTCGTAATAAGCAACTAGAGAAATATTAATAACAGAAGTTTGAGAATGTTTCCGTGAGCTCGTACATTCGTGGGTTGGTAACGGATCAATTCATACGTTACTTTCTGGATTTATAACGCCGAGGAGTTCTTTAATGGCTGAGAAAGGATTCTTTTCCAACTTTAATGCTCCCATAAAATCATCGAGCATGACGGTGTTTAGAGAGATTAAATTGTTCACGATTGTTGGTCTTCCTATTATTTCTGTAGCCATAAAATAATTCCACCGAAGTTTAAATCTATTAATCGGTTTTTTATGCCACGCTGCATTAACGAGTAATTAACTCTCGTCTCTAATGGAGCGAAGTCTCTCGTAAATTCAGTTTAAGTCGAGTTTTATCCCGTTTGCCCGGAGCACTTTTAGTCCGAAGCCGATAGTCGAATAATATTGAAAATGCTGTTGTTGCATCGTTGGATTATGACTCACGAGGTGAATAATGAAGGAACGATGAAAACGCATAGGTCAAAAATATTTTATGAAAATAATGAAGGGAATGCGTTTAATTGGTGGTTGACAAAAATCTAACGAAAAATGTTTATATTCCATTTTTTCCAAGTACGAATGAAGTTGGCCGTTCTCACGAAACAAAAGATTCGAGGATGCTATGCCAGTGGAAATAAAACGTGTTGATGTTCAGTCCGGTTATAAAAGAAACGTCGTTCGAGTCTCGCACTGACGAGCGAGTTTCCGATCCCGTTGGAATTGCAGTTGAAATTTGCAGTGATCATTTTCAGTCTGGAGAGTCCACAGGAGGGAAATGACTAATCTCGAGATTTACAACCCACTCGGATTGAAAGGATAGGAAACGTAGGTACGCTCACAGCCATGCTCACAAAATCTATGAATCCACGTTTATATATTAAATGTGAACGTAAATTTGGTCACGATATTGAGAGCGAACTTCTCAACAGCCAATTTCGTCTGATGTAAGCTCCTCGGTAAAACTCGGTCAATCGTACAGTGTATAGGTAATCACCAAAAGCGTGAATACGTCCTTAGCTCCAGAGGTTTGAAAAATACCAAGGATCTTGAGTATGAAAACCTATTTTTCCCCAACGCCCTTTTGCAAATTTTCAAAAATCATCAATTCAAGAAAGCAACCCAAGTTTGTGGACAAGTACGAAAAAACCTGAACCTTTTGGTGCAGCATTTCGACGTGCATCCACTAACAATATTGTCCTCATGATTCGTATTTATTTGTCCAAAAATATATCTTTGCAAAAGTCGATTTAAAAAATATTAATGCGAGGTTGACGCAGCTGTGAAATATTAAAGCTGATGCTGAGGAAGGGAGAGCTAAACAAACTACTTTGCAAAGTGTATTAGAGATTGAGCAGTGCGACATTTATACGTGCAGTGTAGAATCGTGCATATACGATGCTCGAGATTTTTGAACCAGAAATTCGTGCTTGATATTAATTTTATGAAGATTTATTTATAATGGAGCATGAGGCAATAATTATAATAAATTATAGTCATACAATTAAAACGATAATAATCATGGTGATTCGAATACAAAAAAGACTTAATAACGGTTTGTCGTTCGAGTAAACACATATACGGAAGTGAAATAAAAAATAGAGAGAAAGGGTTTTCCTGATCTCAACAGCCCCTCGAGGTGTGATCCTTCGGACTTGCTAAAAGATTAAGTCAGCTGGAGATGGTACTTCCGGTCACATGCCGAACGTGCGCTTGCTGCTTTTATTTTCATTGCGACTTGTTGTCGTCCGCAACCTTCTCTTTACTTTTTTATACCTTCCTCGAAAATCTCTGTTCGAGTGACGGTAGAGACAATGGAATTATATGATCCGAATAAATAGATTTTTGAAAAATACGAGACTCCATTGAAATATAAAAAAATTTGCGAATGATTTAGCTCGTAGGATTTTTTTACGTTGAAGATATTATTTTTTGGCAATGAAATTTCGAATTTTTTCGTATTTTCGACAAGTTTTGACATTCGGTTCATTCGACGGATATTTTGACAGTAAATTCAAATGAAATAAAAAGTTGCTGGGACAATTGTTGACGAGATGGTAGAAATCGATCGCTCGCAAGCTCCCCCTTGTTCCCGGTGAGAGTATTTGTACGAGCTAAGGAACACTCTGTAGATCCGAGTCGGATGCCTCTGGATATGCCTCTGGACAGTACACAACTGGCGAGATGAGAGGATGAGAGGAAAATACAAAGACAGGGCTCGCTTTGTTGCCTTTGCAGTGCTCTCCTTCCGATCTTGAGACGTACCTCGCGGGGTGTTTTCCCAGGTGAGACGACGATGACCCCGTATAGAAAAAGACAGAGATAGCGAGAAAGGGAAAACGGATGCAGACAACGAGCCAACAGAGCGGGACGCCCAACAAAGTGTAAAATTTGTTTCGCGGTATTTAACTTCATTTTCTTCTCACTGTCATTACGTTTACGCCCCGACATCGAAATTAGTTGCATTAATCCTGAAACGCGAGGGTGAATAACATGATTGCGGGGATCTACATTTTTATAAACACGGATCAAGGCGAAGAGTGAAATATCGCAGAACCTAATAACGAACAATTCAACAAACCATAAACGCAGAGCACGATTGGCCAGGTATAAACATAGAAAAAGGTCAACACGCTTCGTGTCAATGAATAATAAACAAGCTCATCGTTATCAACTCTTAATTGCGCTAAACGCGTCACGTGTGTGCAGATAAAATTTTCGACGTTCATCATCCGAATATCCGGATCGACCAAAAACTATTAACATGCCCATTAAATCGCGTAATAAGAACAACATGGAAAATCGAGCTTCCCCTCTATTTGTTTTAACAAACGCTTATTAAACTTGTGCCCATGTTCTGCATTTTAATTGAGTCAACGTTCACAGGACACTCGTCATTAATAAACAGTTCAATCGCTACTAATTACCCGTGGATTGTCAAAATCTTACGCAATATTCAATTTAATTTAATTTAATAAATCGACGGCATATTGCACATCGGAATTCAAATATAATGAATTCAAGCAGAAACTGTTTAGTGACAATAAATATATGCCGAAAGCAATGGGCAGGCAGCCTCACAGGAACAAGGGAAAGTATAGAGTTAAGTAGTTAGTAGTTGAGTAGAAATGGCAACGAAGACAAAAATAAATCTGATTTTTTTTCAACTTTTTCTAACGTAATATCTAATGAGATGCTCTTTGAAAAATACAAAAGGGTGTTGGGAACAGAATTGAAATAAATTAAAAGAATTGAGTGTTTTTTTTGCATTCGCCTCCAATTTCGATATTATAAAAAAAAGTCACTTCGTTCATCGAATCGTTCGAATTTTATTTCCCTTTCAGTACCCGCGTATCACGTGAGTTTGAAATCTGAAAATTGACGAAATGGCAGCAATCGGATGTACTCCAGAGAATAATTGTCGTGATGGTGTTTATGCGAAACCGCAGCAACGGGATAAAGGTTTGAATGGAAATTGCAGTTGGGTCGGTGCTTGAGAATATTCGATTTTTTTCCCATATACACGGTTATAAAAAATTCCATAAATGCAGCGACTTTTATTGTGTGACGTTGTTTGCATTGCCGGGGTAACGACGTTCCAACTTTTCGATGGTTTTGATACCAAATTTCTTATCTTCAATTCTCTGCTGCATTGGTACATTCGACACACAGATCCGAACGTCAATTAATGAAATGAAAGTTTTGCCAAATGGATAAACATTATTAACGGAAAGCTTTGCTTTTCAATGGTCTCGTTCGGACATTCGAAACAGTGAAAAGAGCTTCACAACGAACCCCTATATTTTTTGAGGCCACAGAGCCGTAAATTTGCCACACACTGTTCCAAATCTCTTCCGAACTCACTTTAATCCCGTTCTTTTTCTTCTCAGACGTTCTCTCATTCTTTATCAGCCCTCATTTTCCATCCCTTTTTTCTTTTCCCTCTCTTTTCCTCTTTTTCTCTTTCTCTTCCTGTTTTTCTTGCAACCCCGATGATTTATCGTTTTGCTTCTCGCGCATATCGATCCTCACCAGACTCTCATACCGCTTGACGCACCCTTCAGTGTATTTGCTTCCTGCCTTCCCTTTTCACACGAGACATTCACCCGCAATACATGGAGTGGATTTTCCGTCCACTGTCTGCACTAGCACCTACAATATTTCACCTCGTGACAAATTTGACTCATTGAAAATTCAATATCAAGCGAAATGCATTCAATGCGAAACCTTGTATGTTGTTTTAGAATTCCTCAAACACTAGCATTCTGGATAACTCGACGGTCAAAGACACACACAGAGCTCGAAAAACTGAGCAAATAAGTGACCGGAGTGATTTCTATGTAACGCGGAATCTATTTTGCGATTTTTATACATCTCGGTATGCAGAGCGTTAAAAAAGCAAATCACGTTATGAATTTGTTAGTTTCTGGTTCTCAATTAGCAACACTATGTCCAGGAAGAAATGAATTTTTTTTTTTTTTCGTCGAATAGAAAGTGGTTAATGATTTTTGTTAATGAAATCGTGAAAACCATCATATCGCTTCTGGAACTATTCCGACCGAAACTAAACAACTTCTAATTGGACATCTGAGAATCCGAGCGACCAAAGTCGAACGAATTGGTCCAAGAAAAGCTCGTTTGCAACGAAACATAGTCGCAGTTGACCGCTGTTATTTGGATCGTTGAGTTTTCAGCGTGCAATAAGAAAGATCGTTTGAAGCGACCAGCAGTGGTCTTGATGGCACGGCAGTTGATCCAACAGGATCAGCACCTTCGGGAGTTGGACCCTCCATGGGGATGAACCATGCAGAAGAACGAGTCTTTCTGCCGAATCGACAGCAAACTCTCGTCCTCCCTGGAATTCGCAGGGAGAAAGGGCACGAGGATAAGGATCGAAAAAAATCGAAAAACGCTGTGATAAATATAGTAACGAAAAACATGAATCTTCGCTTGACAAAAAAGCGAAAGTGAACGATTGAATATTTCAAGGAATTAATGAAATTACTAATTGCACATTTAACTCGTTTGCAAAACTATTCGAAACGCGATATTTCGATCGCTTCCCGTTCTTAATCGTCACTTCGTTTGAATTATTACTGCGAGGCTGATTCCAGGACAATGAAATAAAGAAAACAGACATAAAACGCAAAATCGTGCATCACAATACAAACTTTGGTACAATGAAGGCGAGAAGCCTGCAATGAGAGAGCGTGGAAAGAGAGAAAGAGAGAGAGAGAGAGAGAGAGAGAGAGAAGAGATGAGCGAGGTCGGAGAAGGTGAAGTGTTAGAGGACTCCTTTCCCGTGGGTAATTACAGGCATTCAGTGAACCAGGCTATGCAGGAAGTAAGGTAGACGGAAAGGAAGAGTTTGCGTTTCGATATCGAGAATCATCGAGGCCTCTCTTTCTCTCGGGAGATTCAATTCGACAAAGTTTCGTATATAGAACCGAATGGGAATTATCATTATTATGAGCCACGAATACGAGGACAAATTCAACGTTGGATTCCACGAAACATGCACGAGATACGAAACCGTATTAACCGAAGGAATTTAATTAGGGCTTCTGGTCGAATCTCAAACGAATTCTCGATTGAGAGGAGAATTCCTCCCAATTCCGAACACTCCATTTTTACATTTTGGCAATCCAGAACGCGTGGGTGCTCAGCGATGACTACTTGCAGCTCAAAAGATTATTTTGGATGTTTAAAAATCTTGAATCACGTGAATTTTTCAATAATGAACGTAGAAACGTACGAATTCGTATCTAGATCGTTGGATTGCATAATTTTTCAATCGATTTTCCCAGTTCGGAAAATTAATCATTTTCGTGTCTTGTGCTGTGGAGGCAAGATACTTTTTTTATATTCTAATCGATCAATCTTCTACGGATTGCCATATATTTGAAAAAGCACAAAAGAAAATCCATAAAAAGCTCACATTTTCTTCAACGTTCGGTTATATTTATCCGCCCAGTTTACTTTTCACTTTTTTTATTGTTATCGATCAGTTTATTGAAAGGAAAAAAAAAATGGTACATAAAATTGCGTTTACGTGGCTCGAATTCCCATCAGGCTACATTTATTTATCAATCATGCCTCGAGGCAGCTGTTCTCTCGATACTTTCAAACACAAAGAGAAAGCCTGTGAAATTGCCTTTTGTTTCGTTCACTTATTTATCGACGAGCTTTGTATTTATTTAACTTTTCAAAACGTCCAACCAAAAGAAAAATAATCAAATTGTATTTTACTTCGGGGTTTCGGGCGGACGGACCAATTTTATGTATCGATCATTGGATCTCTCCGAAATAACCGACGATGTGGTTTCCTATCAGTGTCACAAAGTCCAAAGAGATCCAAGATGGCACGGAATGTTCCAAGGGAATCGCAAACCGCCACTCCGAACTCGAGAACTGATGACTCTGGAGAATTGCTCAGTGAAGATGGAGACGAAAATAGTGTCACGGAAGAGAATGACGAACGTGAGACTCGCCGACGTTTTTCATTTTCTCATAAAATTATGTAAAATTTGAGGCTTCGTACAACGTGAGAATATGCTCATGAAATATAGATAAATGATTCCGAATTGTCACATTCCGCTGCGATGTACAACTAAAAATTCAGCATCGACGAAAAACGAAACAAAAATTTCTTGGGACGTCGATACAATGTTTATTTTTATCCATTTTTGATTTTTTCCAATCAGGTTGGGACAAGGCAATGTTCACATTGAAAGTATTCGTCGGTACTCTCTTCATTTATGGGTGTATTATTTATTCGTTGAGTGAACCACCTTGCTCGGACCCATGCCCATTCATCGATTAATTAACGAGCGCTGACGTGGTTTGAAAACTTCAAAGAAACAACGTGAAAAAAATACTAGCAAATAATCAAACTTCATTCATTCTGCAAATACTTATCCATCGATTTAAAAAAAACGACAAGATTTGAAATTATTGTCTATCGTTTGGAATGTAAAGGAAAAGGAAATTGGTCGCTGCATGAATTTGAAAATAATGTACAAAGCAACGTGTGAAAAGATGTAAAGCATTTAATGAATCGAGAAAACCCCAAAGTCGAGGTGAGTGTCCCAGCCATAACTACCCATTGGTTTTCTTTACGTTGAAACTTCGACTTTCACGCAAAGTAATTTAACGATCTTTCAAGTGCTTTACTTTGGTTTCGCACAAGTTCTTTTTCTCGACTGCTTTATTAATGTGTATAATTAACGGACTCGGAATATTATGAAAAAAAAGACAATTCCCTTTTTAAGGCGGCGTATACAACACGAAATTCCCCAGGCAAACTTTCAACTTGTCTGAAGTATGCCAAGCTGACAAGTTTGCCTCACTGAATTTTTACTTAAATTCCATCCCATAAGTCTTAAAAAAAATCCGTTTATTCTGCTCTCTGAAATCGCCCGGAGTGTATGAATGGGATCCAATTTTTTGCACCAGCGAATTATCTGTCCCGACATTCGAACGATCTTGGAAAAACCTTGTCATTCGTGCGACGAGTCCAGGAGGTTGGAAAAAAATCGATTTTCCCTTTTTCGATCTCGAAAGTTTTGGTTTTGGTCGAGTGGAAATTACGTTTCGAACGATTGATCATTAAATATGATTTAATAGGTTCGAAAAGGATTTTAAAAAATCATGAACGTGAACCAGAATGAAAATTGAAATTTTGGGAGCACGTGATTTATGTCGTTGGTGTTTACAAATTATGAGGACGCTAGACATAAGTTATTGTCGAGAATTTGCCAGATAATGTGGGCAGGCCGATGGGGAGGGGAAATCCCTGTTACGCCAAGGGGTAATTTGGGGGAAATCTCTCGGGGTTGTGAGGAGATCGGGGTTTTGGGTTAGTAGAGTCGAGGGAGATGAGTTGTGGGAAGGTTCGCTGGCCTCGGAGTTCGCCGTGCATGTTCTACATTATTTAAAGTGGATCGTGTGGATCTGATGCTGGCTCTCTTCTCTGCTTTCCTTCCTACCCTTAAAATATAGGGACGCTATGTAGCATCAATGCAATCTCACGTTTAAGCATCCTGCGGTCCAACGTTCTTTCTTCGACCTCCATGCCCGCCGACTCGGTCATTCGCGTTGCCTTTCGTTCCTACGAGAGTTGCAATTTTTACTGCGTATATACGCGAAACATCAAAGTTTTACGATCTTTGAGGGGCTTCCGATTTTCCCGTAACCCACTTTTTCAAAGTTGCTTTTCCTTCCAAGATCTGAGAAACAGGAAACCAAGTGTGTGTTTGGAAAATGTTTCCTTTTGCAAAGACTGTGTATTCACGAAAAAAAAAAAAAAATTACTTTGATTTCCGGTCACGAGGGTGAAATATGCACGGATGCTAATTAACGCGAGGCTAAAAAGAGAGTAAAAAGAGAATTTTGTAAAGATGAGTCAATAAAACTCTGCCCAACAATCGCTATTTTAGTTTCTTTTGCTGCAATTTGTTTTTTGTCTTCGTTCTTTAGTGCCTTCTCGTCGTTACTCCTTTTTTTAAACAATCCACATCTCGTCCCTCTCATTTTCCTTGTTCCACGTTTTCCTTTTCTTTTTTTGAAACGTGGGAACTTTTATTATTTAGCAGCTTAGTCTCGACGTGGCCAGCCAATTAAGTCTGGAGAACGGAATTAACGCGGTGTGACAACGTCGCCTACGAATGGAGCTTTTCGTACTGACTTCGTTAAGGCTGTGTCATGGCTTCATTTATTTATTACTATGATTATCATTTTTTCTCATCCATATATACATAGCAATAATATGTTCTTATCAGAGAGGATTATATGAGAAGGATGTCGTATCAAGACCGGTTTCGTTCGTGTCAGAAGAGACAGTGATAAAAACGATTAATTTTCTGATTACTTTTGATTAAAATCCGAAAGACAATTCTTATTGGTTCAATAGTTTTCCTGCCATTATCGTCCATCACGAACATTCAGAACCATCGCCTTTCAATGTTCGCGTCTTTCTTGAAGCGGATCAAAAAGCCTCATTCATTTTTGAATGAACGACGCAGGCAGACAATGGTCCGTATTCACAGCAACGCTTTGTAAATCTATTTTGGTCGTTTGCCCTTTAAACGTGCTCGAATCTTTGAACTTCGAGATGCCCATTTTTACTCAGTTTTTGTGTCATCAAAACAATGAGACGTTACCATCCCAGTTACTTTTCTTTCAATCTCTTTTACTCTTCGTCGCCGTTATTGTTGCACGGAGATCGCTCGAAAAAAATGCTTCGCTGATCTTCTTTGTGTTAATCTCCCAGTGCAAATGTTCATGGATCACGAAACAAGACTTCGTTTTCGAAAGTGAATAAAAAAATACTCAATCGATTCGAATTCTGACGCATAAACTGGCGGAATAAAATGTTTTTTACGAACGAATAAATAGTCCGGAGCAAACGCGACGTTTTTACACGAATGATTTAATTTTTTTATCCGTCACGCTTGAGCGATATTCTCGAGAATCACGTTCGCATGAGTCAACGGGGAGGATAAAAGGGCGGAGAAGATTTCCGACCGGAAAGTCAAGGGGTGGCAGGAAAATGGGCTGTATCGTCTCTAGTTTCTCGTCAATGTCGCGACTTGAGGTCGACGACGAGAAACGAGAGGACGTTCTCCCAGCCCTACTGCGGTACCCAACGACGTCCGTGATTTACTCCCAGGAATTTAATTAAAATTCGTTTTGCTGCTTTTCCAGTTCACGCCACCAGTTTTCTCCAGGGACGTGAAATCAGCTTAGCAAGCAAGTTCCACGTGAGCGTACATGCCGTGTATGCACAGAGCGCAGCTCGTGAAATATTATAGCGTTTAAGTAAACATCAAAGATGAATGAAAAAAAAAAACAAAAAACGCCATAAACACGTGTATATGCATGATCCCAACTTTCGTAGAGTGTGGGATCAAAAAATTTAACGGATGCTAGAGACTAATTTTAGAGACTGAACCAACGAAGCAGAAATGCAAAATGTGTAATTTAAAAAGTACACTGAGGTTCAGGAAAGTTTTCATATTATTAAAGTAATTTCATAATATCCACTGAGACTCATTAAATTTGTGGTCAAATAAATTTTGTACTCAAATTATTCAAACTTTTCTATCAAAGTCTAGAACTGTCATATAATTTCGGAATGCGAATGAATCGAGATATTGGAAAGATTTTCGTTGAGGAAGAATAACGAAAATTCATAGACAGGAATAAAAATTGGTTGACTGGTAGATTGCGAAAAATAAAAGTTGCTCACAGCCGCAGAGGGGCGAGGAAGAAAAGTTGATAACGTATTACGATTCGAAATTACCACTCAGACGTCTCGACGGTTCACGTTAAATTTCAATCTCTGGCAAATGGCTGATTCTCCACTGGCTCTCCCCGTGCATAACACGTTTCGTACTCAAACTCGCAGTACGATGCTCGGCTATATATAGCAGCGTCGTTTCTGGATTATTGGGTTACCTGCTTGGAGGAGTCGAGTCGTAAAGAGGGACAGGCAAATGTATATATATTTTATAGGGAATAACGTAGTGAAGGAATGTCTCATCTTGTCAGTAATCGCTTCGGATATAACAGCACATTTGTGCGCAATTTCGAAAGACAGTATCCCTCTAACCGGAGCTCTACGCATCGTTAATGAGCGTCTAAATATTTCGGTTTAATTCGTATCCAGATTTCATTTTGTCAGTGCAAAAATCGTGCCAATGAAAACGTTATGAACCTCGAGGAAAATTGAGGAATATACACATAACTTTTTATGACTTGTTCAGAGAGAAGAAACGCCAAGATTTGGATCCTCTAAATGAAATAGATGCCGAGAAGGAAGTTGAATGAACTCTCCGTTGTCAAAATTCTATTTGACCGGGGCAGTGACACTCTGGGTCAAATTGACCCGGAGCGTATTTTATTCGTCAATCATTAGGCGACGTGAATTCTGACATGAATTCTAAAATCTTTCATCAAGTTTGCGAGGTTGAGAAATGAAATATCCAAAGCGTGATGGACGCAGTTTCGTACCTTCCATGGTCATTGAGGCAATTGGTCAGCTCAGCTAACTCTATATCGCGTTATTGGCGGACTTTTCTATTTCAATGATCCGTCCGTTCAAGGTTCACAAAGTCAGCACAGAAACGCGATATATCGTTCTAAACGGAACTTTATCACGACAGGAAAGCTCACGTAACCCTTGAGCTCTGGCGCAACGGGAAAAGGGAAGAGAAACCTGAAGAGGATAGGGTTGGAGCAAATATTTGCAAGTGGGCGGATTCGAAAATAGGAAATAAAGTTTGTCAGTTGCGGAGGAAACAGAGGCGAGCTAGCGATACTCTCTGTTTGCGTATGCGTCCGTTGAAACGATCGAAGCTAACAGGACAGTTTTCCAAACAAAAAACATTCTATTTATTTGAAGGATTTATCCTCGTCCACCAGCGTGTATTACGAAATCGCAGCTAAAAGCATCGAGTCTTTTGCGAATGTTTAACAATAGATGGTAAATTTTTATTTTTTCTAGTCCATTTGCAACGCCAAAAACAGCACTCACGTTGGTGAGTTTGACAATTCGAAAGAGGTGTTTCAAATGATTTTTCAAGCTTTTTTTTGCATCGACGAAAATTTTAAGTCCACAGCCCGAGGACACTACCCCAATATATTTCTTGGCCTTATCGACTTAATAAAAATGTTCAACATCGACGTATGAATCGATGTGAAAATATTTGAACAATACAATCAAATGAAGCGTCTAATTTGCATGAAGGACGTCAGTTGGTTCGAAGAAATTTTTGCTGTGCTCCGGATCACTGAGTTGCCTCGGGCCTTTGCCAATATAATTTCACGGCAAAAGCACTATTCGCCAGAATGCCAAGAAACACACACGCACTATGCATATTCCCACACCCACATCCACACACACACAAACACACACACACACACGCAGACTATCGATGTTATCATTCACATCTCATGGTTCTACTCGAATGTCCGGGCTGGGTTTGATCCAAGGTGGTCGTTCGACCGGAGCTTTTATTCCTTGCCATAGATTTTCCACTAATGGTAAGCAAATATTTGCCAGCAGTTGGAACGATCAGACTCGAATTACTCCCGAGTTGAATTCCGCCAAAGGCAAATCTACAAACCGTTATTTTCTGGATGATATCACATTTCTCTTTCATATTGGAACGATGTTTTGCTACATGGTATGAATTAATAATTGCCTCAGCGAATGACGAAAAGAAGTCTGCACGTATGAAATTTCGATCGAACAACTTTTTTTTATTAACGTATTACTATCACAAAATTACTTTGTTTAGGATTCTTCAAGAATTTTGTACGAACATTCTTGACGCCAAAACTAACAGTTTTCTCCTATGAAGAAAAATGTTCTGATGTTAAGAGATGGAGATATTTAATTTTCAATTTTTAACTTTTCACATCTCGTGTAAATTGAAGCGGCGTTTCGTCTATGAGTTGCAAATAAATGTGTTTAGGATTTTTCTTGAAAAATTTCGGCTCATAGCCTTGCTGGCTATCTCCAAAGAAAACTCTAGATACATTTTTTTTTTGCAACTTTTTAACGAACCGTGACTACAATTCACACGCGTTTTGATGAGGAAAATGAAAATTTGGAAATTAAATGTCTCAAATTCTAAACGTCAAAAAATTTTTCTCCATAGGAGCAAACTGCGTTATAGTTTCGGTGCCAAGAACGTTTATACAAAATTTTGAAAGAACCCTAAATAAAGTCGTTTTGTGATAGTACCTTAAAGAAATATCAATCTCTTCTTTTTAACACTTCGTCTCTAAACGTTTTTTCCGCCGCGTCTGTAAACCTGGAAACACCATTCTTTCAGCCTGTTGTTACGTTCTAAAAATTCTGAACAAGTCCAGGCTACTGTTCGAAATCTTCAACTTGGAGTTCCAATTATAAAATTGTAGAAAAATAAATGTTTTCGTCCATGTTTGATCCAATAGATAGACCATCCGTCGTAATTGTCCGGACACGAATGACCCAGGTTTACGGACGAAGTGTCAATCAGCGGAAAATGTTCACTGCCCAAAGAACTCATTTCGATGTTGTCACAAGCAGAATGCACCCTGAGAAAAAAGATCCATTCAAATCCATTTGATTTGCCCAGGTCCAAGTCAATTATCCGAATGTTTTTTCTGAGTGCATTCAACTCCGAATCACATGGAGAAGAATATATAACTGTATGGATGATTCAAAATATCCTGTTAGCACACTGCGACCTCAACAGAGTAGTAGATTGACTTAGAGGGCGCTATAGCAGTAGCCGCATCACCGCTGCTCAATTTAACCCGAGTAAAGCTTATCAAGGTATGACCTACATAAGACAACGCGATGGTATGTAAATCAAGATTCATCCGACGAGGTCCGTTTAGCTCATCCCTCGTTAAAATTGCAAATTCTTTTTATTTCTACGCGCCACTTTATTAGCACGGCGTTGTCAGGCTGACAAAAAAGAGCGAACCACTTAAAAGATTCAGTAACTTGGTTGTTGTGCGGTTTGAGGCTCGGGAAAGTTACGGAATTAGTTACCAGCGAGCTTGGTGGAGAAAAAAAGGAAATTATAGGTGAAACGTTGTCGCGCCCCAACTAATCGATTAATTTGAACGAGTACAATTTTTTTTTCGCGGAAAACTGAAAAGGGCAAATTTTCTGTCACGATCAAAGTCGAAACTGGCGAGACTGAAAAAAAAATTGATGAGCCAATAAAAAACAAAATTGCTACGGTTCACAAGAGCGGCGGTTGTTCTTCGCGTGACTTTAATTACCACTTTCACACGAGAACGAGTGGAATGCGTTTAGCGTCAAGCCTCATAAACAAGTTGGTGGAAAATCTTTATGAGCGTAACGTAACTACCTCGAGGAACTATAAAAGTCATTGGAAGACTTCGCGAATGTCTGACACTTGAGAATGTCCCTAAATTGTTCATTGAGTCGATTCGCTGCTCGAGGTATTTCCCCAATGCCCGAGAAACTTTTCAAGAGCTTTTGCAACTACGGTGAAAAAAAAATACCCGAAAAATAGAAGCAGACGGATAAAGCACTCTGTAAAACTCGAATGAAAGGTCCGATCCTTCAAAACCCTCTGCGGACCAGCTTTTACGTATATAACTTAATTCTCTTTTCATCCCTTATTCTGCGTCCATGTAAGCTCGTGCGGAAAAGACATTAAGAGTTCGCAAACGATGGTTCACGGATGAAGCGTTACTGAATGAGAGTGAGAGGAATATAGTTAACGAGAGAAATAGAGAGCAAAGGAGCAAGCAAGAGAGCAAGAGAGTGAACAAATCTTCTCACCCAGAGGTGCCTCGAGGCATTGGGGGAAAAAAAAAACGATCTGCAATGTGTTAAGTAACGAGAATCGAATAACTCTTTTCTCTGATTCGGAGGCGGAAGGGTAAAGTTTTCGTGTACTGAATTTTTAATGAAGGAAATTGATCTCTCGAAAATAAACACTCGCCCTTACTGACAATAAGAACATTTCTCTAACGGAGATTATGAAAAATGTGGAGGAAGAAACGACGGAAAATTTCATCGTGCAACAATGACTTATGAAAATTATCTGAGGATCGAAAAAATTCCACCAACCATTCCAATAATTAAGTAAAAAGAAAATAGTGACAGGGAGAAAATTTGAAAAACACGGTGCTGTTTGGCAAGACGAGAAAAATAAGTACAGCAGGGACGAAATAACCCGCTCATAATTTAGCCTTATGTACCCACTTCGAAGTGCTATTTTTTGTTGTTTGTTTGGATTCATTTCCTTCGTTAGAGAAAGCGCCCGTGGCATTTTCGAACAAAGCTCTGGTAATCACTGCAATTTCCCGGAGTATTGTGAGCTTCGGAAGGGAGGGAAAACAAGAACGGAGCTATTATTGCTGTTGCGTCAGGGGACATGTTGCCATCAGTGAGAACCACTGCTGAAATCTGTTTTTTTTCATCCTAGCGGAAAAGAGCTTTTACCTCGTGTATATCTTTATTAAATTTCCTATGCGGGTGAAGTAAAACCCTATGGGAAATTACACAACGTTCGTAGAACCGATCGATTGGAAGATGAGACGAAACCTGTCATCGATAATTAACCGATCGAGTTTTTTGATATTCCTTGTCTTCCTGTAGATCCGGAACCATCTGGTTCCGGAAAATGGATTCATTTCCATGAAAACTGACAGACATTCATAGCAGTTGAGTTTGTTGAAACAAAGAACAAAAGATTCTACATTTTATTTTTCAAATAGATTTTCCGGAAATGTAAATGCATTTTCATGGTCTATTGCAACGCTCATTGTTGGGTCTGAACAATGAAACCGTAAAAAAACACGCGAATGCACTAGAATTTGCATTGATGCTTACCCGGATTCAAATATGGAATCGATTGTCTTGTGAAAAATCAAACACTGGTTCACCATCAGAAATTAACTGGAAAACTGGAAGGACATGGAGAATTTTCTTTGAAGCGCTACAAATAAGTTTGTAGAACAGGATTTCGCGACATATCACATTCGCTAAAGCTGTACGTGTGGAAACGTCACAAAGTTTCGTGGTTTTATCGATCACGGAGTCGAGGTGAGTGAAACGATTCCAGTTTTCTAGCATATAGGAAAAAAGTTGAACAAAACATACATACAAAGTACGATGGATGAGTTTGCTGGTAGAAAGCGGGAGCCACGAAAGATTTTATATTCCCCGGAGCTGTATCACTAACAGCGCGATACTTTCGAACTGATATGTTGCACTATAAAACATGCACGAAACGAAAAGAAACATTTCAGAGATTTCCCTTTACTCCCGACATACATATTTATAATTCACAGACTTTCAAAAATGAGACACCAAAATGTAATCTATGGTTTTTAAAAAATCTCCTTGTGAAATTTTCAAAACTCGTCACTCAAATTTCAATCTTTAAATTTTTGCATAAAATCTCAAACGGATTGAGGGGCAATGCATCGAAAAGGGCAAAAATTATTCGTCAATTTCTATGCCGTCGTCCGGATACATCGAGTCTCCATGGAGCTTTCGTTTGCTAGCCATCAGGATTGTAATGTTTTGTGTCTCGACCGAGTCTCACGAGTAGTTCGTAGACGATGTGAGATCGAGAAACATATGCTCTGTCTTCCGGTTCAAGACGTTGATTTACTGGATGGAAAATAAAACGAAAGAGGAAGTGGACAGCGAAAAAAGAAGGAAACAGAAGAGACAGAGTGAGAGAGTGAGAGAGAGGGAGACGAGAGAGGTGGCAAAGGAGGAAGAGCGTGTGTTGGGATGCAGAGTAACGTGTCGTCGTTGAGTCGAGCATCCCCTCAGGACGACTTGAATACCAATGTCCCTGATGGGACACAAGATTTCCTCTTCCCTCAGTTTGCTCCTTTCCCTCGATCTTAGACTTTCTCTGTTTCCCGTCCGAACTTCACAGTGTGGTGAAGTCGAAGAGACAGAAGTGAAGAAAAAGAAAAAAAAAGGATGCGAGGATCAGTACGAGGCTGGTCTCGACTATATTTTTGTTTCCTTGCGGAAGAACTACCGAACGTAGATTTTGTATATGTATACCTCTTGAGCAAGGTGAATGGGTATTTAACGCCGGATCGTGTGCAGTGCAGCGTGGGAAACATTTCCAGAGGCACTGGCCTGTCCTGTGCCACCTGGAGGATTAGAGAACAAAGAGCTAAGCTCACAGATAGTTTTGTACACTTCACTTGAAAAATAGAGGAGATTTCTTTTCTTACTTCTCCATGTTTTTTCTTTCTTTTGGAAAAAAAACCTTGAAAACGACGTAGACAAACATATAGCAATTTTTTAGATCTTCTCACTGCGTTCTCCAAGCAAACATTTGCAACATTATATTCTGCAATAAGAAGGGCTCACATAATTAATTACTGCAGGTGAAATGCGATCCATCGCATTGCTGTCAACCGAAAGGATTGGATGTAAGTGCGCAGAGACTTATTTATGACTATTCCAGTGCAGCGAGGCTCTATCGTATTTGTCGTTTAATTCAATCATCTTGAAGTTCGCTATTCCCACTGAGATTAACGTAGGATAGTCGTAGGAATGAGAATAGGAAATGGATTCTAGATATCGAGTTTCCAGTCAGGATAAATCACGGCGATATAGTATTTCCCTGTGGTACTCTTCGTATCCACAGGGCTTCACATCGAAAAGGCAAATCGTTTATCCTCGTACGACTCGTACGAGGGTCGCAAGCCTCTTTCGATGTCACGTAACTTTAATTTCCGGCAATACCCACGCACCTTGAATTTCATTGACATGGCACGATGCAACGAGAAACAGGGACCGGAAGTCCCGGTGAAGCTTGGACTTTGCTGCTTTCATGGTTTACGCTGGATGGACACAGAGACGAGCTTTTGAGACACAAACGAGGAGCCATTTATGAAAAACTCAACGAAATCTCCGCTCTTGCAAATTACTTGGATGACGAGCGAGGTCGAAAGTTTTCGAGAACCGAATTGCGGGGCTCAAAAGGTAGAACGTCTCAAGTCGAAAACTCGCATTTCCGGTTTGAAAAAATGACGATTACGTTCTATCAATTCGAGGCTTTTTCCCGCAAATAATTTCCGAGAGTAATTATGACGAAAGAGCTGCAATAGGGAGGAAGGGAAGAAGATGGATAAAATTACGAGGATAGTTGGGTCTGCGAAAGAGCTACGACCTCGTCTCGGTTGAGCAGCAAACCTCTCGTGACGCGTCAAAATGGAATTCTTCTGGTGCATCCGGAAAGTGGAAAGGAGTGTCGGTATTCTCGCATCTACCGAGAACTGGGCTATTGTCGTTGCGGTATCTCGAGATTCTAGAACCTGGAGCACGCGATATGTTTTGCTGCATATAAACAGATATATATAAATTTATAAAGGGAAAATAGTTCGTCCGTCCATCACGTTCCGTACTTCTTCGAAGTGAAGAAAAAAAAAACTATGATGAAAAAAAGTTTCTCCTCCCGGCGAAGGGCCCTTAATGGGATGACAATGATCAGACGGGTCAAATTGACCCAGTGTGCACATGCAACTACCAAATTTAAGGGTATCAACGAAAGATTATTAAAGAGTGTTATTATCAATGAGATGTCAATTGATAAGTGACAGCACCCGATGCACGCCCATATTATATGGATTTTCTCAACAATCTATCATTTTCATAGCAAAAGAGTTATTATCAGGTACGCTGCTGAATAAAGTCAAGAGTGGAAGAATCGTGCCCCTCCCTTCGCTTTAGAGTCCACTTCTCCATTTCCCTGCACCGCATTGGCTGTCACTAATTAATCAATGTAGCAGCAACATTGTGTCGTAGAGAAAAGTGAATCTCTCGAAACGTGTGCTTGGCCCTAGAACGGACCAAAGAGGTTCATCTGGGGTTTTTTACATCGACGAAGTGTGAAGGAAAAATTGACGGAAAAACTGATTGATGTAGCGGGAAAAAAAAACCATTAACAATTTCCAAATTCAACGCAATATTTGCTGAAGTTTTGAGAAATTTTCGGAATGCACAATTTTTTTTTTATTTTCTCGTGTGTTTACGTTTGAAGGAGCAGAGCGAATGAAAAGACGAAAGGGGGAAGGAAGTTGCTTGTCAGATTCGGTGCTTCCGTCAAAGATTACGTCTCTCGCGAGTGCGCAACCGCAAGCTCAGACCAAGGAATCGTAGTGTACGAGGGAAAAGGTTGATAATTCAATTAGCCATGAAATGGCACGTTGATCCTTTAATCCCGGACCCAAAAGAGGGTACACACACCTGCGGTGTACGTGCCAAGATGAGTTTCAACTATCACCGGCGACTTTGCACGTATGCACCATGATTCATCGGAAATTGTCGTCTGGATATTGCCCGCATCGTCACGATTTCGTAATAAAAATCCCGGACATCTCATAATTTGAAATTTCAAGAAAATTCAAAAAAGAAAAGTTAATGAAAAAAAAAAAACGAGAAGACATTGATAATTCAAAAAACAACAGCCGTAGAAATATTTCCGAATTTTACGTATTTTCAAAATTTTGGTGTAAAAAACTGCAACGTTCAATCCTCCTGCCAGTGTTTTAATTATTTCAATTCCAACCCAGAATATTTTTACATAATTAAAATTCAGTTTGTGCAAATATAACACTAGAGGATCGCAAAAAGCGAGGGAACTTTTTGTAATTACTTAATAAACATGAGAGGGCAAATATAAAGTGGAAATACGAGTTGTGCACCGAGATATTAATGAAGCTCCGTATGAGGCTCTCGAGTGGACGAGGTGATTCGTCTCGTTGATAATACGTCTCGTTCTCTTTCTTCTCGAAAGACACACATCACTAATTCGTTCGTTGAACTCCTCCATATTCTCACTTTTCGTATTAATAAACTGGAGCATTCGAAGCGTCCAACACAATCGGTACTTGATGAAACAGCGTTTATTGATTTTTCATTTATTACCAGCCCTTCGTTCACTACACTCGCGAATGTTTGGTGGAGAGAAATGAGTTTCCGAACAAGCATATAATGATGAAGTATTTCTTACCTCCGAAAGTTCTCACATCCGGTTGTGCCGATTTTGTGACATTATTCTGAAGTGAAAAAACAATAATACTGCGACACTGTGCAGGGCAAAGGACAGTAAAAAAAAATAAATTTTAACCTGCTGGTGGAAAAAAAAATCGAGTCGGAGAATCGAACTTTTTGTTGAAATTTCAAGAGAGAGCCAAAGTATATCCAATAATTTTTAGACACAATGGGATTTCATATTTTTCGATCTCTTATAATGCGAATAAAGCAAAGATCGATTAATAAAAAACGGGTCAAAATGACCCAGTGTGTCGATGCAGTGGCCAAATTCAAACGTGTTAACGGAGGATTATCACCGAGTTAGTAGGGCATTAACATAAGGCAACTATCACTCGTGTTCAAAAACTGATTACGATCAAATCAAAGTATACTCGGGAATCTTGCAATTTTGGCAAGCCATCGAACTTATATGACGAGCTCGTTAAATTAAAATATTCATGAGCTCGTCAAGAGAGAAGGCTGCAAAGGAATGACGTAATAGGAAGTTGCAAAATAATTTATTCATGTCTTCGTACGACGAGAGCTAGAAGTTTCGATCGATCTTTGGAATTTACGAACAAAAGTGAAATTTCCCAAAGGTACTGCAACGACTGGGTTTTTATGTTGAAATAACGTCCTCCCCTTCACCCCCAATAGCTCTTTCATCCTCGATCACCAACTGATTTCTTCGATCAGCAAGAGGACGAATGAGCAGAGCGTGTGTCATTCTGTCTCCATTGAGTCACACGTTCTTCGTTTTATTTTATTCGTTATATTTTTCGAGCTCTTCATTGCCTCATTTTCCACTTGAATTTCCATTCCTATCTCTTCCGCAACGACGAAAGCTCGTTCTCCTCTTTTAACCGAACGTTTCCTTTCTGACGCTTCGCTCGGTCCCCCGTACGCTCAACCCTTTTTACGATCTACGTCGGTCGTCTCATTCGCGTCCCGCTTCACAACTCCGCCACCCCTTTGAACCCGCACCGCCGTCGTTCCCTCCTCCCGTACATCCTGGCGCGCGTGACTAAAAATAGAACGGAACCGCTGACGTCATCGATCTGTTGTCGCTGCGACGAGAAGGAGGGGTTGGGCGGCGGACAGGGACCGGACAAAACTAATTCGTCCCTGGGAACGCCAGGGGAAACCCGGGAAGCGAAGCCAACGCTAGTAGCTCTTGCGCAGAGTCGGTGAGAAATTTATTGACCTGTGTAAGTGTGCGAATCTCTAAATATATTTATATGCATTTGATATATACGTGAAAAAAGAAAAAGTATGCTAGTCACGAATGCTTCACTGCATTAATAACAAGTGATGCGGCGCAATACTTGCGCCGCCGCATCGTAACCACCACGAACCAGAGAACAACGAAACTTTTCTTAATCCAAAAACTGTAACACGTGCGCTGCATATATATTTCGAAAAAGTTGCACCAATTCATAGAGCCTGCTTGCCTAAACATAGAATCGTTTCTTACACAGTTATAAAACTGTGATGAGACTTTTTGTTCTGTTTCCCAATGCATATGCACTTGCTGCAGTTATTAGTATGATACGGGATAGTAACTTAAAATAATAATTCCGAGTTGAGCAGCAAATGGGACTGAATTTTGGTCCGTTCGGGTGCAACAAAAATGTTTTCGTCGTCGGAATTCGATTCTGTTTGTACGACGACCGTGAACTCGGGAAGAATCGAGAAAAACGATCGTGATTGATGGCCTGAAATATTCTTGGAGTGTGCAGCATTTCGAGGGGGCTGATTGTCTAGGAAACTGAAATTGTTAATTCACGAGAATATTTTGAAGAAGCGACCGTTCAAGATTTTTATGATGCTTAATTATTAATTGTCGACCCAGAGCGACCTGAGCAAAAGGAAAACGAATTGGAAGGCACAGGTGAAGATGGGAAGAGGGAGAATAGAAAGAGAGGAGAGACAGGCGAAGAGAATTGTGGTAAAATCAAGCGCTGAATAATTTATGGGACGGTTTCGTTGGCTCGTGCATCAACTGCGGACAGGAGTGCGTATGAGGGTCTGTGCGAAGGTAGTGAATAGTGGAACTGGTATATATATGGGAAGGGTGTGCGGGAAAGCAAGCTCAAGAAACGGACTGAACGAGTGGAGAAGCGAGAAAAACTACACGCTAAATAAGCGGAACAAAGAGAAAGAGATAGCGGGAGAACAAAGCGTGGTGTGGGGATCGCGAGAGATCAGAGAGTTCTCTTTCACCTTGTTCCTCTATACGTACCCACATACGTATAGAATGGAACATACAAATAGCCGAGCATCCAAGTGAAATGGATATGGAAGGTGAGGGCCGAAAAGCGTGGAGACTCGACGACGCGCGGTCTCTTCTCCCAGCAATCTACATTATGGATATAGCCGTTGGCAAAAGTGCCTATCGCTTTCCGCACTTGGCAACGCTCTCTCTATTCCACTCATCGTCTATTCTCATTCGCTGACTCTATATTAAAGGGCTTCTCAGGGATACGGGGCCCCGAAATGCCGTTGTTGTACGGTCGCCAAGTTTTTCCGTTCGAGTACTCGGAAATCTTTGGATGTATAATCGTTTCGCTAACTCAGCGTTCCAACGCCTCGGCCAACCCTTGGAAGTTTATCGCATTTTCTTTAGACCGCGGACCTTTACACGTAGAGGAGAATGTTTGTAAGTTCACGTTACAAAAAATGTACTGGCCCGTTTGATCTTTTTTTTTTAAAAAGGGACGGAAAAACATCTGATATTGTATTCATGGCAACTGGCTCGTCGCGTGGGCGAAAAAATGGACCAACCACTTGTTTTTGTTGGAGGCTTCAGCTAATTTATTCAACGAAATGTCGTATGATGTCAACCCGAGGATGCCGGATGGATACAATATTCATTTAACCGACAAAAGCTTCGTTTGTGTCGAGTCACGTTATTTCAACAGTCCTTGCGTTGCGAAAGGAGAAGCACCAGAAGAAGAAGAAGAAGAAGAAGAAGAAGAAGAAGAAGAAGAAGAAGCGTGGTTGAAGCACGAGGAGAAACGCGTTCACGCGATGATGTTTGGTCGAGCGAAAACATCGTACACGCTTTGCTTCGCGGTCCTTTCTCTTTTCTCATCTCGTTTCGCATAACTTTCCCCATTTTCAGACTCGCAAATCGCGTTCCCTCTTCGTCTCCTCACTACGAAACACAAGATTTCTACTCGCCGCCCGTCCTATGACTTTCAAACGTTTTTGCACCGACTTCAAAGGCTTCCCTCCGTCCTACAACGAGACAAGCATCCCATTTACCCCCGTCGACGTAACATCGACCTCAACGAGATTCCTCCTCAGAGAAGTCTTTGTATAAAAGCCAAATCACTTCAATATGCAACTGCCTCACGCATGTTCTGTTTCTCCCACACGTCGATTCGACTTTGTATTTTTATTTTTCTCACGAAACGACTAAAGTTTCAACATCATTGAGTTTTTCATGTCTTCGCTTCAATAATTCCGATGCCACGAACGAATTCAAATGTTCCTGAACGACATTACGGAGATCCATGTATTTTGAGCATTGTTTACAGAAAAACAGAGGCATAACACGTTTCTCCTCAGCCCGAGACTTTTCTTTCACTAGCTTATAATTTTATCCTCGGAATCCTTTATGCTGTCGTTACCATATCTTTGCATCTCGAGATCGTAAGCCCAGTGATGTCGGCAATGAATTTTAAAAAACCATTTTTGTCTTAGATCCCCCACACTTTGTTGCCCTCTCTCGATTCTCTTTCTGTTTCATTGCTGTACTTAGCTGGCCACTTAACGACCTAAGTCGTGACTTTGTCTATCAGCGGAAATTCCTTTTTCGTTTTTTTTTCTCACACGTCTCGTATTTTCCCAACTAAAAAAACAAAGAAATTTTGAAGAACTGTTGGATGTCGGATTCTTTTTTCCCTCTCAGGGATTCAATGAACCGTCTGCTGAGTTTTAAAAACTTTCGACACCCTCAAGGATCTTTTGATATTGTATACTTTGCTTTACGAACTAAGCCTCGTGTTTATTTTTCTCTGCGGCTTAAACTTTTCTGCAAAATGAATTTATCCACGTGACAGAAAGTATTTTCGTTCCCTTTCGTGTTTCTAAATTTGTCGCGCAATAATCGATAGATTTTGATGCGGAAATGGGTAATCCATCGCGGCCTTCTCAATCGACCAAAGCAGTGTCCTACTTTCCTTGAGTATTCTCGTCATTGCGAGAATAATAAAAAAAATACTGATGGCAACTTCCAAAAATAAAATCAGTTGAATCGAAGAATTTTACGAAGTAATGAAAATTGAAATTGAGAAAAATAGTTCTCGATGTTTCGCGACATATGGAAAATTTTCTAAAGGCCCGCCGTAACTTCGTAAGATATTTGATGATAGGAATAAGGATAAGGTCAGAGTCACAAACTGATTAAAGGATCAGACTGTTGTGTGCGAACCCGGATTTGCAATGATGACACTGTTAGTAGGGTCTTGTTCCTAATCCTATGAGCCTCGTCGGGGTGGAGGGGAGAAGAACAGTTGACAAACGTATATATACACACACATGGCTAATTACATATACGGTTAGATAGTTAGTCTAGGACGAGGATGTAATAGCCGTTCTCTAGATAAAGCAACTTGTACGGAAGCTGTGAGATCGGTAGGCCCGAAATCTCGTGTCCCATTCGAACAATGTCCAGCGAGTTTGAACCGAAGGTCTGACTATACGTAAGTTCGACTACTGGCAAAACTTGGAGAACGCTGCAAAGTTGTCTAAACTCTATTTTTCTTGGGACACTTTACTCTGGAATTTGTCTCAAAGTTTTAAGTTGAGTATAAAATAAAAATCGACATCTTTTTAGACGTTGAAAACAATTTTTACGATGCCTTTTTTTGTTGCAGTTTTTATAATGTTAATTTTCAACACGATGAGATAGGAAATTGGCGTAGATAATTATTCGCTCGTTTATTAGTTTGTTGTATTAATGAGAGTCGAATAAATTTATTTCGCTACTTTGTATCCCATTAAGGCTTCTTGCATGTACTGTTTATCGGGTTATTATTTCGCTGGCTATTATTTCGAGGATAACAAATTGCTTTGATGATACGGCAGCATATTTACTTGCTTAGCTCGCTCCTCACTTCCATTTTCTATTTTTTTTTGTCTCGCCCTCTCTTTCTATCTCTCTCGGCTCGCCACAACTTGGTTGAGCAAGTGAGCGGTTGTTACGGAACGACGGGAGCGTGAATAAGAGAGTCTGGCTTTGAATAACCGTGCGGGGTGCTAAATCACTTCGCGTCGAGCCAATTCGTCGAGGCTATAAATATTAACGGTGCGGTGTACGAGATCGCGGGATCGAAGCTTCAGCCGGATGAGAGATGAAAGCGTGGAAAAAAAAAATGAATATTCTAGCGGCAAAGTCAAGAAAGTCGCCGGAAATTGAGGAAAATGTTGACTAATAATGAGTCCGTCATTATGATACTTTGTTTTTCGATTTAGTCGTTTTTTCATTCCTAAGAAATTCAAAGTCAACGTAATGAGAAATTAATCTTTCCATTTTTTTATGCATTTTTAACGACCCTGCATATTCAAGGAACATTAAACTTTTTCTTGAAAAGTTTTCTCAAGGTCAATGAAAATTTTCTGTCATGTAGAACACGTTTTTGAAATTAAACGAATTTCATAAATGCTTCTCAACTCAAGGGAGTGTCGCATACTTTGCTCGCTCTCTTATCCGTTGAAGCATCGAAGCGACAGCAATATAACAGCACTCGAGTGTACAATGCGTGTAAAGCTTTTGTATAATAATATGTGATATAGGATTTTCAACGTATATGGCCACTGGTGACTGCTGGTGTCACAGCCAGACGTCGAAATTGCGGCAATCTCAAAGTATTCAAATGTATGCAAGCCACCCTGGCTAAAGCTTTGCACAGGAAGGTGCGCGCGGATTAAACTGGTGCGTTGTGAACAACTTTTCGTCGACACGATTCCCACTCTCTCGAGATTAGAGCGAGACTCTATATGGCACGAGAATACAAGTTCAATGATGTCAAGTTTATCGTAATTTTGACAAGCGTCAAACTTTCGAAATATTACATTCATAAATGCGAGGAAAACGTTTTTCGAAATGAAATTGTGTCGTTGAAAATTCACGGACTACAACAAATCCTAGAGAATATTTTTTTTCCTTTCATGAAAATTACAAACACACCAAAAAATCGTATCCTCGAAATCGTACTCGAATAATCATCGGAGCGTAGGTCAACCGGATTTATAAAGCTGGATGTATAAGAAACATCGAGATTCTTCGAGTGTGTGCCAAAAGAGGCAGAGCTCGTTATATAACGCGCATCGACGAAAAATGAACTGCATTGCTACTATCGATTGAGTCAAATTACAACGTAAATATAAACCCATGTACATAAATGGAATTCTCAAAATTTCTAACAAGTTTTTTCATTATTGCATCTATCCAGAGCTGCATAATTCCACCTGACGTACAGGCCTTAGCGAAATTGCACATTTCGTTGAAACGAGTACACGTTGCTCAAGGGTTACCATAATTTTTCGAAAATTTGATACATTTTTCAAAATTAACGGTCATAAGTCCAACAAATTGGCGTCGAAGCTGAGAAAAGGAAAGAAGAATAAATGGGCATTCCGGAGGATGTATGAAGAAAGCTTTTCCTTGACGAGTTCATTTCTCGAGAACAAGATACGTGAGACAGAAGTCGAGTAGGATCAATTGCTTGTGCAGAATTTCCGATAAAAAATAGAAGTGAGAAATAAAAAGAATGCTGGCTAAGTAAATAACAGCAAAGTCCATCGGTTGAGTCGGACAAGAGGAAGATTTCAATCGAAAACTGTTGGTAGCTCGTTGGTGAAGCTGTAAGAAAAAGTTGGGAACAAGCCTCGAAGGCTCTTCCCGAGAAATGAGTAACACGGAGCTCACGAACGTTGCAATTTAAACTTTTCCGTTTTGCTTGGCTTACACTTTTCGTTCTAGCCGCCGAAGACGAACGAACAGCTTCGCCGGGCTCGTTGGTGATGGTGGCAAAAAATGAATGCTTTGGATAAGAAGTAGGAAACAGTTCGAGGAGGAATAATGATAAATCGAAAAAAAAACAGGAACAATAATAATCAACGATTCCTCCGAGCGATACTCAACGAAATTCCGATCATTGCAGAATTTTCACTCAACGTCTCGGATCCTTCGGCAAATTCAATGTTCCTATTCCTGTTCGCTATAAATTGACGTCAGATCAGAACAAAAGATTAACGACTTGCACAAGGCAAATATCGCAACAATCATTAATACAAATCCGCTTTCGACGAAGTTAGTTTTAAGCACACGATCGAAGTTTGCAGTTCGATCTTAGTCTCCTGTCAACTGGAAAGTGCAGAGCGCTGTACATCCATCGGAGAGTATCGAGTGTATCGTTTATTCGGCATTGATAATAAAACTTGTTAGAAAGTACGATTGATAAGTCTGAAACTTGCGATATTGATAAATAAATAAGTAAAACATCGGCAACGATATTAGCAGTGAGTTTTGCGCTTGTATCCTCATCGTTACCGAACGATTCCACATTTTTATTTATTCTCCAACTTGGTTTAAAACTCTGAATCGTTATTCGTTGTCGAAATAATTTGTTTGCTGATACGCCTGAAATGTCTCTCTGGATAGTGAAGAAGACAATTTTGTTTTTAGCTGAAAAACAGGAGCAAAAAGAAAGCTTGATTAAGGGGCGTCTAGACTGGAACGAATTAATTGATTTTTATTAGCCTGGCTATTTCTCTTGGGCGATGTTTGTGAAATGGTGTACAAGGGAAAAAGCTATTAGACCGAGATCGTTGCTCAAGACCTACGACAAGTAGTTGCTGTGTACACTTTCTTCTTGATATACATCTACCAGGTCATATAAGACAAGAAACAACGCTATAGACGCCTCGACCTTTTCTTCTCTCTATTTCTGCACTTCGTCTTTATTCAATTTTTTTCACTCGTCCGGCACGCCACTGGGCTGTCTCTTGTGCCTTTTCACTTCCTTCTGGACAATGTCATCAATATCCGTCTCGTCACGGCCCTTAACAATGTTCGACTAACTCTGGGAGCTTCTGAGAGGAAACCCTACACGTGGATGGGCGCCAATGCCAACTCTTGGCCTTTGGAGAAAACTTAGTCGATACGTGGGCGGGTCCTACCAAACAACGATCGTTTCTTTTTTTCCAACTATTCATTCGTCCCTGCAAAAAGCTTTTTTCCATTCCTGTTTCATCGTCCGAAGTATAAATTATGGACAAAAAAGGTTTAATGTTAAATTCAACTGATTGCTGGAATGTTGAGAACGACATAACTGAAGGAATCCAATATTTACTGTTAAAAGGACGGGAACCATTTGATATTAGACTTTTTCCACGCTAATGGAATCTCGTCACTCGATCTCCCTCGGAGAGGATGGTAAATATTTGGGGTGCAAAGGATCCTTTTAAAAGGATTAATAGTTAGCCTTTACAAAATCTGGCATCGGGTGATTGAAATCAAGAGTGATTAATGAAGCATTATCATTTTTTTTTTTTTGCTTTCAGCCAAGCTGGACGGAGTAAAAACCTACATGAGGATGAGGCGGGTACCAAATCATTTACAAGTGAAGGTGATCAAGTGGTTCGACTACTTATGGCTGACGCAGAAATGTTCGGACGAGGAGAAAGCTGTGAGCTGTCTTCCCGGTAAGTTTTTCCAATCGAATTTTCACTCAATTTGCACCAACTTCCAGCGCGTCAAATTTATTGGAAAACTTTTTTCTGTCTCTTGTAATAAAAATGAAAAGTAACATTCGAGAAAAGTTTTGAATGGAAAAATTTTATCAATAAAATTGTCCAAAGTACCGAGTTTCTTGTAAATTCAAATTGCCGAGCAGATGTTCCAACTTTTCAGCAATTTCTTTTCCTTCTCAAAACGTGGATGATGGATTTTGTTTTTTTTTTTGTTTTTTTTTTTTTTTTTTTTTAAGTTTTTGATTCAACAGATAAAAAAATCAACATTTTTCACAAAATTCCCATCAAATAAAGACCATCGTTGAGAAAACTGTTCAATAACCATAAGAATATTTACGGGCTCTCGTAATATTCGAACGAAACTACTTGTATGTTGTTTGAAAGTTGGGAGAACGTCGAGCTCCGATCGGTCGCGAAAGACGAGAGTAACAAAATATCGCAGAGAGTCGAGTAGGTCGTTAAGGGCGAAAAATGCTTAATGTAAATTTGCCTTCCTGGACGATTCTAGAAATACTGCGTTACCCAGCAGAATATTTTTCTAAAGGTTATATAAACCCCCTCGTCCTATTCTCCACCCGTCCCTCGTCTGGCGAAGAACTCCAGCGGATATTACTCGAGATCTTTATGTCCTCGAGCAGCAGGGCATAAACGCGACCGAGGATAACGAATAAAGATGATATGCAGAAGATCACGAGAGGCTCGTATATAGGCAACGCACACGCGACGATATCATTCCTTATACGAGGACAGTGACCGTAAACCGACAAAAAAAAACGTACTCTTGGAATACGTGAGCCGAACGGTGAAAATGTCCACTAACGCTGAAATAACTATGACGACTTGGATTTTTTTCCTCCCCCCTCTGCGCGCACTCTTTGCCATTTTTATATTATTCCCCTATGACATCTTCACCCTATCATCGAGTACGCGGGCAATTGTCGAGAGACGTTTTCGAATTTACTACACAATTCATTCGCACCTTCTATCGACGTTCTCGCGTTTTTTTTTCCACATATCTATTCAGAATACATAAACGAACTCGGAGCTTTCTCTCGACTATGATATTTCCTAAAGATTTCCTCGAGCCGAGCCATTTTTCATAATATCGAAAATTTCGCACTTTATAAGAATATTCCATCAACTCCCAGTTCGATTCAACAACAACCCGAATATTTGACTCCAAAAGGTCTGCTTGGAAAACGGAGTATTTGTACAACGAAAACTAATAAACAATCCCAGCCCATGAGATAGAAAACTTGGGAAATGATTCTACCAATCTTAAGAAGCAGTTACCGAACTCAAAATCTTTGCTAGAGGGATTGAAATTTATGTAGATTCGCCAAAGTAAATAAAAAGCATACTCAGTTGCTTATTTCCAGGGTTCGCATCCCTAAGAAGAAAAAAAAGAGAAATGATTGCATGACGAAAAGTTTAAAGCGTAGCATTGAGGTATTAAGGGCGGGGGAAGTTTTGCCTCTGTTGCGGTGGGCTCAGCTACGAAAAGATTTCATGCCATCTATATGTGTACGAACTATACCATACTTAAAGCTGTCCCCTTATTCTTTGTGACGAGAGTTCACGTGGTGAAGCTTACGCCTTGAGTGAAAGGACTACGCGCGAAACCTTGCAGGATATGTATAAAGTTTACTATACAAGTTCAGCGTATGTACTTCGACAACCTGTACCAAGATATAAACTACGACTAAAGCTCGTTACATTCTTAAACTTCAAAGTATATATCGACGGTCGCGAGCTGCACAAAACTAGAGTCAACTTTCCCTTTCCCCTTGTTGCGTCCGTTGCGTCCTTTATACCCCGAAAACAGGATTTCTTAATATTCCCTTAGATCGTACTTCGGAGAGCATTGCGAGCAACCTCGAAACATGATTTTAATTTAAAAAAACGTGATTTCGATATTTTTTTACAGTAGCAAAAATTGAAACAGAGTCTTTACTCACTTTTGGGTGTAAAAACCGTTCATTGCGTTGTAATTTTATTGCCAGATGCACGGTTTCTCATTATAATTGAAAAGATGATGTTAGAAATAATAAGAGACAAGAAAGGCGACGGTAGAGGAGGTACACGTTAAAAGTATCGTATTCGGGTCTCGTATGGAGACAGAAGAATCGGTTTAAGTGAGGCTGAGGAAATAAAATGTGGTGGGATCTGTATGAGAAAAATGATATACATAGGAAATAAGGTGCATCGAGGGTATTCTGCAATTCTCGAGAGATAGTACATAAGAGGGTGGTATGTGCTTGAAAGGAAAATCAGATCGTACGTCTACATATAAATATAGAAATAGATCGATGGGACAAAAGTGAGAAGGGCGTAAGAAAAATATTCAATCTTCGACTCGAAGCTATTCTGATATTGAACCGTCAACGTATAAACGTGTGTACGGTCGTGGACCCACGGAAGCTTGCTTGAAAAGCCGCGGCAAAAAATTCACCAGGGAAAAAAGAATGAGGGAGCGGATTGAGTGCCGTATGAGAGAGCCCTTCACAGCTACGACTACTTGTACGTACGAAGAATAAAACGTGGAACCGGCAGAATATTTCAATAAAATCTGTGTAGCATCGAAAAGGGAGGGGTGGAGAGAACGATAAGAGCTCGAGATCCTTCTGAGGAAAACTGTGATCGACTTTCATTCGACATTCGCTCATGGACGTTCGATATCGATCGGTGTTATGCCGAAACCTCTTTCCTTTAACTCCCCTTGCAGAAGATCACTTTTTTCTTCTTTTCTTCCTTTCATTTTCCCACCCTTTTTCCATTCCATCTTTTATTTTTCGTTGTATTTTTCCCTACCACTTGATATTTTCTTATTCCCTCCCGAAATATACTTTCCAACTACACCAAGACATAACTGCAAGCTTGGCAAATATAAGACTTTCCACGAACAATATGCCTGCATTCCCCACTTCCATTTCCAACTGCGCTTTCGACTCTTTTTTCACTCTTATTTACACATTGCCATTTTCCAATCAAACCACATTTTCTCCGTCCCAAGATTCCCGTCGGTTTGTTCTTCATTCCTCATTGTTCCCTCCTTTCATTATCGTTGTAATTTCGTGATACAGAATTTACGGATATTGTACTATAACAAATATTCATTGAAAGCTGTAATTTTCGGATAATTAGTTGTCCGATAAACTTTTTTGTGGCAAGTCATTGTTATTCGTTGGATGCCATTGTTTATTCGTCGATTCCACAGTCATGGAAAAAGAGGACGTATAGAAAAATAAACTTCTGAAAAGTGATCGGCTGTAATTATAACTGTTGTGCCATTATGTGTGTAAAAACTTTCGCGTTTACTTCTTCGAAATATAAATGGCAACGAGGAACGAGAAAAAAAATGTTTGAGTAGTTCCAATCTTTGGCAATGTTTTCGAGAAAACTGGAAAAGGTTTCTGCTCCAGTTTAACTCTCAGTGCAGCATAAGAATGAGTGAACGTACGTTTGGGTATGAAATCTCGATAAATTGTTGGAAAATAAAATATCTGGTACGTGTCCGCGCACATATTCTGTTCGAGAGTTAACATCCGGTTGTTTACCGCTCCCGCGCTTGTTACTTTCGTCGCCCATTTGGCTTTGCTTTATCTGCTTTTCTGCCTCTCCCTCCCTTTCTCCGTTGACAAACAAAATGTGTGAGTGCAGCTGGGGGCTATTTGCGTAAAAAAATGTTTGTTTTACAGGATAACAATTTTTTACGAACTGCATAGCGAAACCCCTGAAAATTTGCAAGCAGATTCCGACGAAGAGATTTAAAACAATTGCGTAACGCCGAACTGAAACTCGAGATTTTTGTGCGAAGCCGCCACGGATTTGTGACCAACGAAGAAAACAAAAAGATCAATTATAATGGCCCCGATTTGTTCACTGAGAAAAAAAATTTGTAAATTCAACAAAGCCAGGGCGAACGAAATCCATTTTGTAAATTTGACAAAAAAAAGTTATTGCCTCAACTACATATGCGCTCACCGCCTCGTCAATGTGGCGGTTTTGTCAAATAAACAAAATGTTTTGTCAAATTTACAAAATGGATTTCGTTCGCCCTCTGGCTTTGTTGAATCTACAATTTTTTTTTTCAGTGTTGGGTAAGAAATTCGAAACTACACGCGAAACTACAGTTTAGCATCGACCACACATTTCCTGGTTGAAAAATCAGCGTTTAATTAACTCAAGAACGAACGATACATTTTTTTATTTCTACAATAAAAATAGACGGTTTTTTATCGACTTATCGATCACTGAAAAACTATCGCTCAATTCTGACCAGGAATTGCACGTATCGATAAATCATCGCTCAACCCGACTTTGCAATGGCTTACAAATTGCTAACATTAATCACTAGAGAGATCGGCGACGATAATGAATAATGTTCAGACTCAATTTCCCTTGACGTCTCGTTCTTATTCGGCACCCTCTGAGTCCCTACAACATAAACTTTCCATTTATCCAAGAAGAGCTTGTCACGTTAGTCCAGAGCGCTGCACTCAAGCTCTTGGTATATGGACAGAAATAGAAATAATTATGCGAGGCAAATGTCGAGAGACGAATTAAAAAAAAAAGCTCGTAACCGTTGGTTAGAAAATGAAAGAATTTGAAAAAAAAAACGTAACTAAAAAATCGATGAAAAAACGACAGGGAACTGAAGAATAAGTTGAAGGCTGAGAGGCTAAAACCACGAGAGAAAATATACTTTTGGAGAAAGTCTGTAGATACCTCACGAAATCGATCCTCCGAGAATTCGCAATGTATATTTAAACAGAGAAGAAAATACGATACGAAAATCGTGTTGTATGCAAAAACTTGTGGATATCGAGAAATATTATAGGAAACAAGAGCAGGGAATGGGAACAACAATAACTGACATGCAGCAAGCTCGATTTTCAGGCAATCGTCATTGTTCAACAATATTGGCGATACACGTTGTTATTTGCTCCGGGGGTGAAAGTTTGGCAAGAGGGAGACGGGTCGTTGCTCGAAACTTTCAAACAGTTTGGAAACGAGAATAACCGATATGTATACCCGAAATTACCACTGTATATTCACGAGCAGAATGATTATTCTCCACAGGACAAACCTGCTGCCATGGAATTGCAAATATATTGAATTTATATATATCGATCACAAACATTAATCACGATTCACCTTCGAGTCAATTTAATTGAGTTTTCTTGTCCGTGGAATCGCCAGAAATTTTGTCAAGACAGCAAAACGTAAAGAATCGATGAAGCGACACTTTTTTCCCTTGTAAACTTCATCAGGATATCTCCCATCGATTGTAAACATAACACACAATTACCAACGTCGTAGAATTGTAAAAAAATTTCATGCCAGATAGAAAGACGTGGAGGCAACAATTATACGAATAACAAAGTTAAATTAATCGTAACGAATTTCGATGAAATTTCAGATAAGCTGAAAGCTGAGATTGCAATAAACGTTCATCTGGACACACTGAGGAGGGTCGAGATATTTCAGAACACCGAAGCTGGTTTCCTGTGCGAGCTTGTGCTCAGACTGCGACCGGTGCTCTTCTCACCCGGCGACTATATTTGTCGGAAAGGTAAATAAAGCGAGAGAGCCTCGCAAATAGAGCGACTAAGGGTTCGATGGCGAGGTTGGGAGGGCTAAGGGGAAGGGGGAGGGTTGGCTTGAAGTTCGTTCATATTTCCTGTGCCCTATGTCTGTATATACGTGTTTGTACACACGCACACAAATATAACAATAAATATAGTGGGTACGTGCCATAAAAGAGTTCGACTCTGGAGAAAAAGTTGCTTCAAGTCTTTCGTGCATGTAAAAAAGGGCGCACAGCGGTAGGTTCCGATTTGGAGATAGGGACATAGGTGTGGGACTGGATTGGTGCCAAGAAAACTCATATATATACAGCGAGAATTTCCGCTTTTTCCTCGGCCAAAAAGTGATTGCTCCAACGGGACGTGAGAGAAGCCACGGGCCAAAAGACCTCATTTTTAACATCTTCTTGTCTCTTTTTTCTTTTATCTTTATCATACGTTCTTTATGAGAACGCCCATGCGGCGTAGCGAATGGTCGAGCCCAGTGAAGCGTTAAATTAAAGAAATAACGTGGCCCTTAACAATCTTATCACTTAGTCACTTTTTCGAATGACCTTCAGATTCGACTCCTTCTTCGGATTGTGAAAAAAAAAGTGGCCTCGAAAAAAAGTCTCGCCTCGATCGAACTGGAATTAAGGAGCTCTCTGCTCTGCCGATCAAGCCGAAAAGAAAAAATAGGTCACGAAAGTAAAAAGCACAAAAAAAGGATCGAAGCTTTCACAGTATTTTGACTGAACGTGAGCTGCGAAATAGAAATAAAAAATTTAGACATAACGAGCACTCGTGGAAAAAAATACAGCGCAGTAGTTTTATCTCCGGAACGGAAATAGCTGGTTTTTTTCGTCTCGATTATCCGACGTTCGGCCGTAGTACGGATCGACTACTAATTAACGAAAATGAGTAAAATCATCGAGCCAGAAATGTTGAATCGATGTAGGATGGGTCGTAACGCGATAAGACCGAGGGACGGGCTCGCACGAGTCACGAATGCAAAATATCCCGCAGAATGGATTCTAATGGGAGCAAAAAATTGGTATGCTAATTTATACATAGCTTACATTAGCAGATTACATTGAAATCGATTCACTAAACGATTTGGATATAATATTCCATTTGACAGACGGTAATGAGTCTGAATGATAAAAATTGCAAATAAGTCAAAACGCCGTTCGAATAAAAACTCGAAAAACATTTCCAGAAGTTTGTTAGACTTTTTAAAAAACCACAAACGCCCAGGGAACGAAAAACCATGCGATACTGGAACTTTAATTCACAGTCAAAACGGAATTGGTTGACGATTCTAAAAATGAAGAAACTTACGAATTGATTTCTCGTTGAATCTCGTAATGAAAACTTCAACACCATAAAACTCATATTACGTAGATTCGGTACGAAGAGCATAAAATTGTTATAAGTGGTGAAACGTCGATAAGGCTGAAAACTGCGCTGTCATGTTTCAGTCGTATTAGGAACGCGTGAAAAATGTTGGCAATGTGCCAAGAGACCTCGTTTCTCTTGGTCTTTCGTGTCACGAGAATAAATCGTCGATTATAAATCGTTTGTCGTTATAGTGTTTTATTCCTGGGTTGGTCAGTGGCTACGATAGAGACATTTCACACGCAAACATACGCACACACACACATGCACCCGCATGCATCGACACGTGTAGATATTGAACGATCGCGAAAGCCATTACGAATCGGTAGTTCGTATCATCGAATCAAAGCCACGCGCCATCGCTATCATCCCCGAAATAATCGAGAACCGAACAATCGACACGAAGTCAGGATCAAGTTTTGCAATCGAATTCCACCAGGATTCACTTAATTGCCTGTGTCTGCGATCGTACTGCCTGATATATCATTGGATTAAGACCATTTCTATAATTTTATTACCCATGCACCAAAATGCTTTTGATTCGCGTTTATCTTTCCTACAAATCTCGTTCTTATAGACACCGAGAGAAAGAGCGAGCGTTCGCGGTTAGAGAGCCAGAAAGAGCACGTAATTTCTCGCATGATACGAGTCATAAGGCTCAGGTTATCTCTCAGGTTATTGTTGCACTTTATATTCCGCAACGTAGGGAGCTGACTGCACTCCAGCATTTCTACCGTTTTAAGGCTTTTATTTTTTTTTAGTTTTTCCTTCTGCTCTCGTCTCATTCGGCCGTAGATTTTTTCTGTGTGCTTTGCAAAAATTCAACGACATTGCAACGACGAGTATGCGTTTCGAGTTTTTGCTTTTAGCCGCGTAATTAGTTGGATAATAATAATTTATTGAGATGTTCCTGGAAAACCCATTCCCATGGGAAACAGACCGGAGCTCATCTCATGGTTTTATTTTTTGATAATCGACAGAGAGAAAAAAAAATCTCGGTCGATGAAAAGATGAAATAATCTCGAGGCATAATTTTTCAAATTTTGATGACTCATCGAAGCACGTATACGTACTCGGTTCGAGCACATTCCGCAGAGCTAGACAAAATTAATAGCAAACAAAGTGGAAACTCTCAAGAAATAAAAATTCTACGGGCTAACAAAAAATATGGAGAAGAGGCTGGATATACAGGAGTTGAATGAAGGGTCAAAATTGCAGCTCCTGAAATCTCATGTACGCATAAATTTTCACATGCCCCAACGCGAAATTTGATTTCACGGGACGTTAATTTAATGGTAATTGAATGTCCACCCTTGGTCCGCCCTTCGTCGCCGTTGCATGCCCGACGACCGAGTCTGCTTACCACACGGTACATAATTATAAACGCGTGTATTATTGTCGGCTACGTACACTGTACACACACCGACCCATATTATATTTTACGTTCTCGTTGAGATCTATTCCCTTCTACTATTTCCGTTAACTATACGTGCGAGACAGTCTTTACAAAGAACCAAAGTCCAGAAACCGTGAAATTCAACGACAAAAAATATGAATTAACTGCACAAGTTCGTATAGCAAATTGCTGGAAACTGTGTCTAGGTAAATTGTCTCTTGGCCGAAGAAAACGCAGACAACAATTGATCGAGACACGCGAGACTGTTTCGGAGGAAAGAGAGAAATGGTTTTCTATCAGCTGATTGTAGGAGAAGCTCGTAACTCTCGTCTGGTTGCCCTATGGGCAGTTGGTAATTAACAAAGCAGAGCAATGAATAACTGTCCGAAAGCGATACAAATGAAAAATTAATCGTTACAGGACCACGGAGTGCCCTTTATTTATGAATTATTAATTGAATCCTTAATTATGGATCGCTCCTTTCCTGGAGAACAGATTGATAACCGTCATAAAAGAATTTATTCATTCGATCAACTGTACAATGAATTCCATATCGATTTTTAAGCAAAAAAAAAAATCCTCGGGCACAATATTCAAAACCGGAAATTTAACGAATTTTTGTAATCGATGCACAATAAAATATTTCGTATCCAAAATATCGGGATTCGGGGTTTCAGAGTACAAGTAGTAAAAGCGTAATGTGGTCAGACGGCGGAGAATTAATTCGGTGTGTACATATTGGCGAGTAGGATCGGTCGTGTCTCTCGTTCGGGGGTTAGAAAATGGTGAGAAAATAGAATTGGTCTGAGCCATTAGAACAGAGTGGTACGGAACATTGGCGAATGTTATAGCTGCGTGCTCGCTCGCTTTGCAAACTGAGCAATCGACCGGATGTGTAAATCGCACCTCCGATATCATGTGGTCTCTTCGTCGATATAACAGACACACGTACACATACTTGTATACAGATTCACATTGGTGCAGGGAGTAGATGACTGTGGATGCATATAGCGAGCTGAACATATATGGTTAGTCGATAGGGATGCGTCTGATTACCATATCCAGTACAGATATGTGCTTTCTCTCTTTTCCTCTCGCTCTTTCTCTTAGTTGCCCAGTAGTACGCACAGTCAGTGGTCAGACACCGAAACCATATATCGTGAAATTTAAATAACTCGCGTAATTGAGCACATCATCAGATCAGCAGAACGTTTCATCGGCATTAACATTTTACGACTTTTTGCTGCTAATCTCTGTGCAAATTGGTGCGGTTTATTAATCGAATAAAATTATTTTATTCACGGGCTTGTCAGCGCCGGTACATTTCGAATGCGTTGATATACATGGAAGCTAAGTGTACAAGGAACGAGCGATAATGATAAGTGCGCGGTTGGTATGTGGCTTGGGACATCAGTAAAGTTGAACGGCCTCGGGCGGGGTTGGCCCGCATGGGTTGCGTGACCGCTTAACCCATGTATCAGCGTGCGTATCAATCGCTAAGGGGGAGATAGTTTTTCCGAGTTTCTATAACGAAGCTGACCAACTGTAACTCGCGAAAAATTCAGTCACCCGCAGCCGCCGGGATCCAACGCTATTCGCAAACAAATCACGTGACCAATTGTTAATTAATAATTAACAAAAAAATAACTGGGGGATGGTTTTGAGTTTTTACTGCAAAACGGGCCAATGCGAAATGAAGAACTAAATGATTTGTGTGTGTTTATAGGTGAGGTGGGAAAGGAGATGTACATAGTGAACAGAGGCCGACTCCAGGTGGTTGCTGACAATGGGAAGACCGTACTGGCGACACTGAAGGCTGGTTCATACTTCGGGGAAATCAGCATTCTCAATATGGGGACCGCAGGTAAAGAGTGCGGTAAATATTCCAAGCAGACCTGGGGGCCCGTCAGAGCTGTCTATTTCCCTCGTGTTTTTTCACGAATCACGTTTCACGTTATCACGTTCTCCTACACTGTTGTGTGTGAGCGCAATTCGCCGAGCCGGTATGAGCCGATCTTACCGATCTCACACTAAATAGCAACCACGTACACGTTCCTTGTTTTATCATTTCTCTTCTCAATCTTTACGATTCACTTCAATCTTGTAATCGAACAATTTTTATCTTCAAAAACTATGCTGCTAAATCGATACCAAGACTCTTTGAAACTTGCGCAATTAGCGATCGAAAAATCCCCGCAAAAATCACCATTTCGTAATTATAAAAATTTCCAAACCGCAAACATTTTTGTCAGAGATTTCACGAGAAGAATTTCAATCTCCGCGTGAATCAAATCTCTCTTATCAAATATCGTCGTCCATGCATCAATAACAGAAAAAAAAAGAAACGGATCATAGAATTGAAACCGAAAAAAAAAATCTCATTACCGGGAAATATTGGTCAAAGGGAAAAGTTGAAATTCAATATTTATTAATAATCAACGACGACGCATTCGCAAAAAAATAAAAAAAAAAGCTATCGCAGTCACTGAAAAAAAAAAAATTAACAGGCAACTGTAGAGGATTCGAACAAATATAATCATTCGAACTCGATATTGCTATTCGATATATATACCGTATGAACGCCACTCCGTTATATCGACGTGGTCAATACTTTGCGGGAAATATATTTGAACGTCAAACATTCGATGGACATCGAGACGTTAACTTTTTTTCTATAAAAAGGCGAATAATAAACATTTGACAACAATGCATGATACGTCAAATTTGATGTATATTTTGGCGATCGAAATTCTCGGTCGATTGGCTTAATATAAACTCGTTCAAATTTTTATTGCAATCTCGATGATCAGTCGAATTTTTTATTGGGTTTTGAAATCAATTAAAAAAGGCAATTCGCACGGAATTCGGATTTGAAACAATGAACCAATCTTTTTTGCGATGAGTTTTTGTAATGTCTTAAATTTACTTTGTCATTTCATCCAAACGACCAATGGTTTTTTATCTTTTTATTTTTTTTTTTATTTTGAGGGATTGTCGTAATTGCGTGAATTTCGAAGAGTCGAGTCTAATTCGTGATTCGGTAACGTCTTTTCTTCCCTCTGGCATATTTCACTCTGACGTTCCTAACTCTTGACCGATTCTTCAAGAACTCACTCGATGCTCATACGAAAAAGTCGATTCATCCTTCGTATACGAAACTCCTTTTGTAAATTGCAAATAATATTGGAAAATAGGAAAAAAAAAATAGTGAGTGATTAATTTTGACGAGATGATTGGACACATTTTTGTATCGTACGTCGACGCAAGGATGGATCGATTTTCTCCCTCACAAAGGAAACGAAAAACGACACGACATTTATCATACTTCCGAAATTCTATCTTCCCGCTGCCGTAGCTTAGTATTCATAGTGAGAGCGTAGAGTCTGCCAATATTTTTGAATCTCATCTAGACTGGTTCTCTATCGCAAAAGTTTTTCATTAATTTTTTCAATCGAAACGTATTTTCAAGGAAAAACATTTTATTCTTGCTCACTATTGTGATGACATTTCTATAAATACTTTTATGGCCTCTTACTGAACTTTAAAACGCTGCAAAAACACGCTGGATACCTTAAAACACGTAATACGAGTTTGGAAAGCATTTGCAAGATGAAGAAATAGTTAATTGAAAATAAAATGGTAATTTATAGAAAATCATTGATTCAGAAACGTTTGGAAAAAAGATCGAAGCGAATGCTTGCCACGGATTAACAATACACGATCAAATTTCGATCTCTTACATAATAAATTGCACTGCAAAGTATTTAATCTGAAAAATATTTCGATATATTTGATTAAGTTAGAAAATTAAATTGCTATATATTTCGACATATATATATTTTTAGGAAACTGATTAATCAGCATTAATTTATTCTACAATAATATAAAACTATGAATTATTATCCTCCTTGATTGCTCTGGATGCGTGCTATCTTTTTATCCATTCTATTATCATAATTGCCTCTGTATGATCATCAATATTCATGATCGATTTTCCATCACATCTGTATCACGTCATTGCCATTCTCATCTATACGTTTTTTTTTTCTTACTTGTACAAGAGACTTGACTGATTCGTAAGCTCGTTATTCACGTAGATTCTGCTTATTCTATATCTATTTTTCATCAATTCTCTCGATTGTTTCTATTCCATTCTTTCAATTAATAATATTGCGTATTATTAAATACGCATCTTTGCGGTCATGTTAATTCTAATACTATGATCTGCTCCGTAATAAGTTCTCTGCAATATATATTTTCGTACTATACATTCTATAGATTCGAGCTCGATATTTATGCATCGTATGGTAGAATTTGAAACTAAATTATATGAAAAATTAAAGGGATTACGGAGATTATTTAAAGGGGATAATTATTTTGCTAAAACAACGTTTTTGTCCGCGAGTATCTCGAGCTCAAAGTGATGAAATAGCTAAAACGTTATGTGTGCTGCACTATTTCCACTGTCATGCAAATATAAAGGGTGTGCAACGACGATCGTTCCTCGTATTTACAGGGAGAGTTTTATAAAACCCAAAAAGGCAGATTCGATCGTCAATACTCTGCGTAAATGAATATTCAAATAACTGCGTGCATTTTTGATGAACGAACGGGCTGAAATGGGGAGAAAATGCAAAATCAGACAAATGTTTCCTTCGTTTGATGTTTTAATAAAAAAAAAAAAAAACGAGCAACTGATCGAAACTCTGAAGGTTTTTGTAATTTTGAGATAATAATCGAGAGTGAAAGGGAAATGATGGAGGAAGTTTATCGTTGTCAAACACCCTCTATATTCGATCGGACACCGTTGGGATTTAGTGCGAAGCTCATTACGGCACGTACCACCTTAATACATGCCTGGGTGTCGAATACGTCCGTGTGCCAGTCGCTTTAAACTCTCCGTTCGGGATATAGGCTATAATCGATAATTATCGCTATTGGAATATCGCGAGCTCGTTTCCGGAACGTGACGCGAGAAAATGAGAAAGCCTCAGCCGCCAGCCTTGCCGGGATGGGTGAGATATATTCAGCCACTCTTCGCAATCTCTCCTGCGCGAATATCGAGCAAAAATTAACGTAGGCTGCTGTTATTCTCATTTTTTTTTTGCTTTCCCCGTGCGTTATTAATCATGAGCTGCCCACAATAATCGGCCGAGTCGTGGAAGCAATTCTTTTCCCTTCGATTCATCGGATCGGTAGCGAACAATAAATTCACGTCGAAAATAACGAAATTAAGGAAACGAAAGAAACGTATCGTTCGAATGCGAAGAGAAATTCTCTCGAGTACGATCAGAGAAGAGAAAAAAAAGGTCGATGGGGATTACAGTTTGATGAATAAATAATAATCCTTTTCAGTCGAAATATTAATACAGAAAGAAAAACTGCGTAATTAGTACACCGTGGCACGTTTAATTATTATTATTTGCGATATATTTTGTTCGTTGATTTATCCCGCAATTGGTTTATCGATTTTGCAGTTTATTTATTCCGGCACACGGTTTCGTATCATTAGTTTTTCATTTAACGATTTTAAATCGCGAACTCTGACTGGTCATTGTCATCGACGTAACGATCGAAATACGAGACTCTGGGGGGTTTGTTTAAAAAAAAATCTGACTAAAAATCATGTAATGCGTAAGGGACGGATGTGAAATTGAGCTTGATGCACTCCGATAACCAATAAATGGCTACATCGACGCAGGTAACCGGCGAACAGCGAGCGTAAGATCGGTCGGCTACTCTGACCTCTTCGTACTCAGCAAGAAGGACATGTGGGACGTGCTTAAGGAGTATCCAGCAGCCAGAGTTCGCCTCGAGGCCATTGCCGTCAAGAGACTCGAGAAATACAAGAGAGCACCACTGGAAAAAGGTGAGACCACCTTTTGTAACCCAGAAAAAAGGTCAAGTAAAAACGTACTGTACCAGACTGTCGAAAACAAAAAATTCATCCACACTTTTGGATGGAGAATCTCTTTCTCCATATAACGAATCATTTTCGTATAAAAACTCAATTAATTGCGGATCAGTTGCCATCATAAATGGGTATCGATACCAGAATCGTTGTCTTTCGAGATTTCATCATCGAAATCGTTTATTCAGGTAGTGCAATCAACACTGTCTGAGTACGATACGTTTCCGTTCCTTTCAATTGACGTTTAAGAGCCAGATTCATCGTCCAATGAAAAAAAAAAAACAATCTATTGAACACGATCCCTCTTCAATAGTTGAGAACTTGAATTTCGACTCCTTCGTTGAAACTCTGAGTCATGAAGTAAGCTCTGGGTCTCTCAGACCCAGTGTGTCAATGCCAAATTGTTTCAAAAGACATTTTAGCTCGAGTTTCGTGCGAAAATATAGAGAGAATAAATGTTGGTCGTCATGATGTTCTCGTAATAATTGTTAGACATGAGGTGCGAGACCTCGGACATTATTGGCGACATCATTCGACTGGGTTTATCGTATAGGATGAGCAGGAGTAAAGTACGTAATTTCGTTTATCGTGTATGAAGAGGAGACAGGAGTTTGTGGCCATAATTCGAGGCTGGCCCCGGCGGGCTTGATTTAATCCGAGTTCGTAGTTGTATAATATCGAAGTATAATATCGGATCGAGGTTCTCGATCGGTCGTTCTGCACTGTCAAGCCAGCCTGTGCCATTAAACTCTGTCCATATTCGCGAACTAGTCAATCAGTAATTGCCATTCCCCGAGTAGACGCGTTTTCCTCGGTCGCTCTCTCTCTCTCTCTCTCTGACACTTTGCATTTCGTACAGACGATCGACGCCCCGTGTTTGTCGCGCCCGACGTACATAACGATTGAAAAATTTACCACCTGCCTCTCTCCGAACCGACTTGCCAATTATAACACAACGGCTATCGAAACGGTTCGTGCAGCTAATTAATTGCAATGCTTATGACTAATTAGAAATGCTCACGTACAAAAGAAACAACTGTTTGTATTTTTGAACTAAAAAAAAAGGAAATTTAAAAATATTTTTTATGAAAAAATAAATAAAACAAGTTGATCGTTTCTAAGAAACTCGCTGGATTTTTGGTGTTTGACAAAGAAAACTAAGAGTTTCAAGTTTTGGGATAAAATTTCAAAGGAAGTGATTTTTCATTCAACGAGAAAAAAAATCGTTTGGAAATCATTTGGTGAAGGACACTAAAAAAGTTTTTGAAGTGTCACTGCATCGCGGGCTGAACGCCGAGTGTACTTAAAGTTCGGAATACTAAATTGGGGTGAATTGGGATCGTAGCAGAAAAAGAACGAACATGCCTAGACATATACAAACGTGTATAGATGTACAGTGCTTAAAAAGCGCAGTAGCAGTATTATGCATCGTCTCGAGTTAATAGTGCAAGTCCTCCGGTTTGCCTGCTTTGGAGAGCTAGAGAGCAAGAGAGAGGGAAAGCTCGGGTCAGGGTAATGGCGAACATTAACGATCCTTTGAAGCAGTTTGCATGGAGCCTGTGGTCCAGCTATTTCTGAATACTGCAGGACATATATATATATATATATGTGTACATTACTGAAAAGTACATATAGAATCACATCTGCACGTATATTGCAACATAATTCTGCGACAAGGATCCCAATTTAAATTCCGAACATAAAATTTCTGACACTTCGAAATGACTACTGAGCGATTCTCCACTTTTTTCCACTCAGCGACCACGATCCTTCAATGTTATTTATCTTCGTCTTTTCCAATTCTCAATCATGGAAAGTCATCAAAAAAAAGTTAACCCTTCGAGTGCATACTGGGTCGTTTTGACCCCAACATTTTTCTGTCACCGATTGTTTGGCATTTAATGGCAACGTGAAAAATAAATAAATTTAGGGCCACAAAATATTTACTACAAAAAACGTCTCTTCAAAAAAGAAAAATCAGAAATGCTTATTTATCGGAATGCAACGATTTGAAAAACGCCGGTGTGCACTCGAAGGGTTAAACAGACTGGGAGAGATCGAGAATAATTTCGTTTGCTAAAAATTCTGCAGATCTTCCAATAGTTTTTATAGGAAAAACGAAACATACGCGTTGGGAAAGAATCAATTTACAGTTTGAATGCGTTGGGAATCGATTCTAATTACGAATAGTGGAAAATTCATGAGGGTGAGCGATAAATCTTTTGGTTTTCATTCGCGTGAAAATAATAAAACAAATGTTGCTCAACCAAAGTGAAAATGTAATTTAGAGGACACGTTCGTGCTTCCAAAAATTCTTGTAAGCACATCTGAGTATGTTGAAAAGTTTGGAACAACGTTGCTGCGCCCTTGTACGCAATTATATAATAGTACTCGAGAGGTATTGTCATGAACAGAAGGATCCAGTACGTACTGATTACGCTCGACGCCGTGTATACCGCACTCGGAAAACTTTATTCAAGTCTCTCGCCGCGCTTCTAACGTTACTCGGCCGAATTAATTAGTGGCATTTTCCCTGAGGAAACTCCCGCAAGTGCGACCACCTCCATTATTGTCAAGAGGAAATACGACGAGAGGGGTGCCCACGTAATTCGACTTCTCGCATCGACTCTGACAAACTCGTAGCAAAGTTGATTTACCAGAATTCACAAATTTACCGCCAATAAGAACATTGGCTACGAAAATCTTTCGAAAGGCCCAATATTCATGAAAAATTTCGCAAAACTGCGTCAAAAAATTGAGTCCTCCATTATTTACTTTTCATTGTGATTTGTGTCAATATTTTTTTCCCCCGTAAACATGACTTTTGGTTTGTTCGTAATTACGTTAGTTCAGTGTGTGTGTTTTTAAATTTTGCATACGTTTAGCGATAGAGAATGACATTCCAGCCGAAATGATTCAATTGTTCAATTTGCGTGACCGATGAAACACTAATTGCCGATTGCTATAACTTTGTTATGATTATGATGATTATTGCGTTATAAATTTGATGAATATTTCACTGGGCAAATAATTGTCTGAAAGTGTTTATTGATCTTCGTCACTTGGACTACGCTGACGATTGTTTTTTTTTTTTTTTTTTTTCAATATTCATATGCAGTCGCTTTATAAATATTCACCACAAGTTCTTGTCCCACTTGATCCACTTTACATTGTCCCCTCGTTCGCCATTATAATTTTTTATTCTCGATAGTTTTTTTTTTTTTTTTTTCGTTCAACTTGGCCTTTGGGTTCGAGTGCATCTTGGCAAATCTACATTACTGGTGAAAAGTTTTGCAGAACTGAATAGTTCAACTTCGGAGCTTAAATTAAATTCTCGCCGCACATCCTCGCCCTGTCTCGTACTTAGGCTTCTCTCACACTCTCTCCCTCGCTCCCTGCACACTCTTTCGCTCTCTCGTGTCGCGAGAGAACGAGTTTGTGCCCGAAAAGTGCCAAATTATTGGAATAATTTTCAGGTGTATAGAATAATTAAAAATCACTTTAAGCGAAACCAAAGTGCATGGTCAATTTGTTCTGTAGCTCGAGTTAGTCAACTGTAATGAATTTTCACTTAATTTACTCCGGCGATTCTTCATATTCTCACCCCAAGGAAATCAAGTTTTCATAAGGCAATTAGCCGTAATTTAACCTCGTTCGATACTTTTGGAACAAAGTACGAAAAACTTGTTTATAGTCCGTTATGCTGTTAATTTAAGTGACAGATCAGAAATCTTTTCAATATGGAGCTTTACTCCGTGCTTTTAAGCCCAGTCGAGCATTTATGATTGGGATCGAATCGATAAATTAAGTGTTTGAATTCACAGCAAAGTATCACCCTTAATTATTTAATCAGCCGAGTGTGATAAACAGCGATAACTGTGTAATTGCAAAGCCACACACTGGGACATCCTATACGGAAACCCCAAGTCCCTCAACACTCCGAGGTTTTACTCTAATTGGCTTTTGCCTATCGATCGATCCATTTTCCAATGCTAAGCTCTCACCAGCTCAGGAGTTCGAACTCGTGGATTTGTGTATCGAATATCCCTATTGTGAATATTCCAGTACAAATGTTTATACAAGCACACACACGCACACGTATATATAAATTGGAAATCTGCTAATGGACGTCCTTCAAAGAATTTTTCCCTGTCGAAGAAGCTTTCGATCCCATCCGCATCGATGAATGAAAAAGTCCCTCGCTACTTTCTTCCACCCTACCGAAACGCGTGTATTCTTCTTTATTCAATTATCTTGACCTCCGACATGCCGCCCTACCATTTCTTTTGGCAATTCCTTGTTCGTCACCCCCTGGAAAGGGCACAAAGGAGGAACACTTGATCGAGATAACCGACCAGTAAACAACCACGCCATTTCCTCGTACGAATTTTACAATTTTACCAACCGACAGAATCGTGAAAAGATAAAATACACCAGGGACAAAATAAGAAAGCACTTTCGAGATGAAACCGTGATTCATGGAATCGTATTTTATAAGATTCGATCGAAGAACAAAAACAAACGTCCGGATATACCGAAGCCTCGATGTTTCGCTGAATAAGAAACCGTCTATGAGCTTAATTATTACTGCGATAACGATCGATCGGAATTTGTCATCGAATCAAGTTCAGCTAAAACAATTTCATTTGCAAACCTACCAAAACTTTGAAAAAAAAAAAAAATTAATTTTCCATCATTTTCATTCTCTTAGCTCACGACAAAATTCAATATTATTTTCAAAGAAAATCCAAAACCAAATGTAGAAAAAAAAAAGTCAAAATTTACGATTCCTCCATCGTCATTCTCCGGTCATTTAATTCTGTTTGTCCGGATGATCGAATAATGAAATTTTGGACGAGGAAAAATAGAAACTTGCGAATCAGGGAATAATAGTTTCTGGTCCATTGCCCGAAACGTTGATATAACGTAAAGTATTGATATTGGAGGATCGATATATTATCGAACACGAGTCACGATGGTCGCTCGAGTGAGGCTTTCGACTCGGGCTTAATATCCTGAATTCAGCAGTATCGTGTCACTATGTACAGACAAGCAAATAATATTGCCACATAGGAACAATATAATGGCACATAATATCACGAACGTTTCATCAAAACTGTATATACTGCCAACGCATGTTATATTTCCATTCGGATCGGCACGCTCTTCAATGATATACATAAAACAACTATAAACTCAACATATTGATGGCCGGCTGTGGACGTACTCAAAATACAAAACAGACGAACGTACGAACCAATACATACGATTACCGATGTCCCTCGTACTGTCATAAAAATATTCTGAAACATTTGCGTCCCAGAAAATCACAAACTCCGGAATATTTTCGATGGAATTCGTAAATAAAATTTCGAGTGCAGGCGAAATTATTGGTTTATTGACAGGGGAAGATGTTTTTTTTTTTTTTTTGAACTATCGAGTGGAAACTTTGAAAGTACGAAATGTCGAGTCTGCGGAATTTGGTAATTTTTTTCAGAAATTATTTAATTATGTTGAAAGGCTGGAAATAATTTTATTCGTTTTTTGGTTACGAAGAAAGAAAGTTTTGGTAGACTTGCTGGCCCGGATGAAACTGTGGAGGAAAAGCATGAAATCGAAACTTTATTTCGTCCACGCACCCGGACACATAACACGATAGTACTTTCGCTCGCGTGGACACAAAGAATCGTTGATTGAATTTTCTCATCGATCGTTTTTCAGCATTCACGAACTTTAGCTTCGTTGTTCCGCTTCCAACTTTATTTTCGCGTGTTTCTTTGCTGCGGTATTTTCTTGTATCCACACCGTTAATTCAATCATGTCCTAGCGAAAGTGTGACAACGTAAAATTGGCAAAGGGTCGTGCTGGCTTTTGTGATCAAGACTTGTCCCCTTTTCCAACGTTTATTCTATCAGATGTCTTTGAAAATTGAAGCAATATCATCGCTCAAGTTTAAATAAACAAAAAAAATAGAAAATTTCTTCATTTTCAATTCGGTTGAAAATTTAGTTTTATATTCTCTCGCGTGGAAATTGGCAGTGACGTAAAAAAATGGACTTTTCCATGGACATCGTCTTGGCAAAAGTGTTAAATCGAATCTTAAAACCGCGCGAGCTTATAGTCAAAAGTTTAATTGTAATTTTAATCTGAACTCATAATCCGAGAGTTGAGTAAAAGTTTCCCAATGGTTAGTCTTTCCATAAAGGCGAGTATTATCCACAAAACCTGAAAAGTGCTTGAAAAAATATGCCCTTAATTGACGTTCCCCAAGAAAGATAGAACGACATTGCACATAAAAAACGTAAATCTCCTTCTGAACGGAATCCTGGCACGAACGAAAGTAATTAGCAGGGTAGTGGTGGCGGGTGTGAAATTTAGAATCCCTAAAAACCAAGAATTGATATGAAAGAAAAGAAAAAAGGAATCTTCGTAGAGTCGGAGATGAGACTTGTTAAGGGTGTAAATAATGAGAGAAAAAAAAGTGGGAAAGATTGAAGAGAAAAAGAAAGAAAATTGAGAATTGAATTCGCAGCGGCGATGGGGCGATGTCAAAGTACGCCAGGTCTGGTGGAGTCTCGGGGTCGTATACCGTTGGAAGATATGTGGATATCGCCGATCGATTTACGTGGCGGAGGACATCCGTACGCAACGGGTCATTCGTTGTTCTCGCCGAGTCCAAGTCCAGTTGGATCGCGCGGTCATGCCGGTTTGATTAATCAGCAAACAGCGGGTATTAATAACACGGGTATCAACATAAACAACAATACGGGAAGGAGCGTGGACAGTCCGATGAGCGCAACGAGCAGCGGTCAAAGCAGCGAGGATCCGACCGCGCGAGCTGCACAATCAGCAGCCACGCAACCTTCGACTGGTCGACAATCCACCCACTCTGGTAAGCTTAGACTCGACGCCACCATAAAACCACCACCACCACCCCGACCACTACCCTTCCCCGTTGCTCGTCTTTCATGTATATGTGTCTTGAAATCCATGACCAATGCTGAGCTACCACTATCTGTTGTGTTATCTTTCATCCCCCAAAAAAAAAAAAAAAAACAGCTTACACATGGACCTCGTACTGCCCTTAAAACCACCAACCCTCTCTACTTATTTCTTTGCTTAATTCATTATGCCATTTATTATACTACGTACTCATGTGTATATATTTTTGATCGATGTTGCTGAGTGTATGAATTATTAACGGATCGAAATGATTTATCGATATACGAGGCTGCGTTGCATGCTTTCGTCGTCTCTGTGAGTCTCGAACTTTGACACTATATTCTAGATTTTTATACGTTATTTTCTTCGCCTTTATGGAGACTCGTTTATCTTGAGTTTGAGTAAATAAGTTTGTTGGTCGATTGAATTACTTGGTGGGCTAGGAATTTTCGTTTGCTCGTAAATTTCTACGTGGGAATTTGTTGATTTTGAAGAAAAATGGAAAAAATTGTAGATCTCGATGATTCTCGATTGCTTTTCATGCTGGAAATAGAATTTTTCTAATGCACGAAATAGTCGTACGAGTCTGTCTGTCATTGTGATAGATTTTCGAACAGCCCTGGACACGATTAATTCTGAATGATTAATTAAACCCTGTGAAACTGCCGGCAAATGCTTAATCAGTCTTGGAATAATTTCGGTCGCTAGGCAAATTATTCAGCGGTCAGGGACGCGGTTAATTTCGGGTTTAAGGCAATGCCGACGCGATGCGGAATATCGTCCACGTCCCAACCAATACGTACGGCCACGAGTTTCGCGATAAAAACTCGAGACGGTGACAAAAAATGCCCGCTCTGCAGATAAACAAACTGTTCGTCATTTTTATCAGTTCGCCGTCAGTGGATGAAAAACGAACGGAAAAAAACACGCACACTAACGCGGAGAAAATATGCGAACGAGACACAGGAGAGAACGGAACTGCACTCGGATAATGACCAGGGCTCCGCACTGATCTCGTAAACCGTAATGCGATCCGACGTTAAATCTCACGATAATGGGAGAAAACCAAACACGCGTTCAACCTATTTTTTTTTGCAACATTTTCTCTTTTTTTCCCAGACACTCACGTATCCCTTCAATTTACGATACCAAAAAAACCGTTCATGAACCTTCGTAATAACGTTTTAGTTTTCAACGTCTGCTAACAAGATTCCGGTCAATTAACGACGTGATGCATTTAGGACAGAAAATCAAATTCCTGCCGCGCGTTTTACAATAAAATTTTTATGGAAATTCTATTTTTAAAAAACCGATTTGTATGCAAAAAAAAAAACCATACGTGGTAGCATCAGGAAAATCGTAATTATTGCAAAACGTATTTTTGCAAAAGATCGAAGTAAAAATGAAGCTGCGATCGATATTTATAGAAAAGCGTTGAAAAAATGTGAGAAAAGCTCATTGCCGATCGAATTAATGCGGAGCAATCACAATTCCATCTCCTGAGCGCTTAATTGTTCGTGGCAAAGAGCCCTTGATGTAGAGCCACCAGGCAAACGCAAATGGCAAGGAAAAAAGAGGCGAGAATATGTTGAAAAGAAAAGAAGAGAGATGGCGAAGAAAAAGAACGAATTCCAACGAGTATAGAGAGGCAGGCTTGATTGGCAAATTAAGGGTATTGATCGGTACGAAAGAAATGAGAAAAGGAAGAAAGTGAGGAAAAAGGAGCCGGATATACGTTCACTCGACGATTAGATCGTCCCAGAGAATTGATTAATAGGCAGACTTGACTCATCACCAACCAAACATCCGTCTCTGACATGCTGTTTCCTTTAGCAAATTAAGACGTCGTCGAACATTGGCTAAGAAAAATGGAAAAACCTACGATTGGCTTTCGATCGAACTCAAAAAGATACTACAATTTATTTATAAGGACCTTCCCGAACGATGGCTATTTCCAAAACAAAAGACTCTCATTATTCAGCACAGAATTTTGTGAGCTCGAGAAAAAAGGCTCCTCGTTCTTCACAGCTGGTTTCTTCGACCTTCTTCATTACCAATTTCATAATTATCCTGTATTCGAATCCAGTGTCATCGCAGACATTTGTGAGTCTTCGTAAAAGTTTCTAACGAACGTACAAAGTGCTAATTTCTAGCCAGAAATTCATCACGAATTTTTCATGTTTTTTCACAGTCCGACAAAGGGTAAGGGTGGGAGGCGAATTTTGCAAGTATTTACGTACGAATGTATACTCGATGTTAAAATGGATGAGGACGAAAATACGGAGAGAGTCCATGAAGTATAGAGAAGCGTATAGGAATAATTTCCATTGGATGAAAAAGACGATATGGCGAAGTGACAGGAAAGTTCCTTCACTTCCTACATTTTTAATTCCCATTGCGATCATTTACAATTTCTTTGAACCGCGATCAAGCGACGTCGTGTCTTTCTCTCATCACCACGTTTCTTTTTCTTTTTTCCTGCCGAACCCATCGGCTCTGTGGCTCGGAAGCTTCATTATTTGGCGCAGTGTCGAATTCACATTTCTTTCGGAATGGAGTAACTTTTGAAAAGAAATAATCGACAGTGACGAGCACGATGTAAATTCTATATTGAACGACGAAAAATGTTTTTCTCATTCTCTTAGACTTTCCTCGGAAATCAGTGGTACGAGCAACTATCCTTGCAGCCAGAGATCGATTCTTTCTTTTCATAACTCCGTCCGAATAAATATTTCATGACGAAAACCGTGTGGCTCCGTACGATTTGACTTTTGATACCAATAAATTATTTATTATTCCCCGAAGACGAGAAAAACGCACGTCCCGCGTATCACGATGTTTATATTTATTTGTAAACACTCGTAAAAAAAAAAAGCGTCTGTCAACGATATTTTTAACGACTCCTTTAAAGTTACGGCGGGTTGTATCGATTCTAACGAAAGTAACGGTTATCGGGCACCTCCTTAATCTTGTAGAAGGAAACGTATGTGCTCGAGGGCATCCTTATGAAGTATTAATGGCTCCCAAGGTGAAATTTGTGTCCTACCCAATCTCCACGACAGATCCACTGTACGTTTTCTCGTAATGAAACGTACACCAAACCGTACGAGACCATTTAATCATAAAATAAGGAAAAAAAAATGCATTTTTTTGATTATTTCAGTAGAAAATTCTAACAAATTCAAAAAAGAATGAAAGGACTCGATTTGGTCATGAAGCATTTCGATTGAGTCAATTTTTTTGACAAATATTGAAAAAAATTCCAATTTAACGACAAAGTTTGCGATTTTGACACAAAAAAGATCCAACGTAATTTTTTTTTTTGGATCAAAATAACCTCAAAGAGGCTGGGGAACTTTTTTCGAAATTGAGAAATTCGAATGTTGCCGAGCAAAGTGGAGAAAAATTGATTTTTCGAGGGAAAAATATAAAAATGATAAAAACGTTGACGTTGAGTATAATGGAAAAATATTGATGAATCGTGAAAAATTTACAGGTATGACGTGCAACAGTATGACTCAACTGGTATCGGAAGGTGCAACACCGTTGTTGGGTAGTCACGAAGCGTTGCTGGCAGAGATAAAGCGTTTGCGGGAGCGTCTAGTTTGTTTGGAGACAGAGAACGCGACAATGAGTGTAAAATTGAATCAACAGCAGTGGGACGTTGAGCACAGATTGGCGGAAATAGAGATGCAGATATGCGGGGCGAGTTCGGAGTCGAGTATCGAGGACAACGAGAGAAATCGGGAGAGCATCATTTAACGAGAAATAAGGCCGCGCATTGAGCGTGGCAAAACGAAAATGGAGCGTGTCCGTAGGTATTTGAACGAGGAGGAAAGTGGTTCGCGGGTGAATGACGAGGCCGGAATATCCGGCAGAGGATCGGGCGAGACGCCGGTGGAGGAAAATCAAGCGAAACTGGACGATGAAGAGACGACAAGTTTTTTGAGTTCCGGAAGGATTGACGGCAGATCGAGTGACGCTAAATCGATCGGTAGTCTCAGTCAGCATTTCTTTGAGAGCGATGACAACGAGGACGATAAATATATTGGCACTTGTAACGGTTACACTTCACATCCAGGCAGCAAATCAAATTTGTTGTTGTGCACCGAATGCGATTTACGATCCAAGACTTGCACTTACAGGCCGCAAACGCCGAGTCAATGTGCAAGATTTGTTGAGGAGAGACTGGATCGTCAGGTAGAAACGAAAGGGCCTGGAGGAACGAGAACCCAGCAGGAACGTCGAGCCGGTTCGACTGTCAAGAGTCCAATCAAGTTCGAAGACTCGCCCCGTTATTGGCGAGACGAAAACGTTCATACGGAACGATCGGACAGAAGAACCAAAACACATTCCGCTGTCTCTCCCTCCAATCTCCCTGGCACTTCGCGCACTCAGGATCATCAAGAACATACGCGAACTGTCGAACGTCAACGCGATTCAGATTCCAGGCAACACGAAACCAAAAGTCCAAGCACCGCTTCGTACAGAAGCCCCCAACCTGCTAACCCGCCGCGATATCATTCAGATATCGATCAACGTACTGCCACTAGACGAATCGAACACCAGGAAGCCGAGTGCGACGAGAGGAAGAGCAAAAATTCTCACGAACGTTATCGTGATTCGAGGTAATATATTTTTCAAATGTCATTTTAACCCAGTCCAAAATCTGAATGTCCGACACTATATAAAGAAACAAAAAACGATGAAATAATTTCGAAAAAACTCAAATTCTCCGATTTTCAAAATTTTCGAATCCAAAAATCAAAACTTTACTTAAGAAAAATGGAATTTCTCAAAAATAACGGTGCTACGACGCCAAAAAGTTATCTGGGGTCAAAAAGACCCAGTGTGTCAACGGAAGGTCAATGATCGTAAAAAAAATTTTAATTCATTTAATTACAGGAGTCCCGTTGAAATATGTGACCGTTCGCCGAGGTGCAAAGACATGGATGAACGAGAATGCTGGTCGAAGCGAGCCATGGCGAATGATCGAGAGGGTAACGGATCAGAGGATCAGGATTATCTCGAGGATTCGGAAGACAGTCCGCCGTGTCCACTTTGTAACGGAGCGAATGGGGGTAGCGATGTTTCTCGTTGTGCCCATTGTAATTTTTCGAGCGACCAGGACGATCCTGACCTCATATGTTTCCAATGTCAGATGTCAGCGGAGGAGGAAACGACGAGTGTAGAGGGTTCAACGTGTCCGAAGTGTGAGAGCATGTGTCACTCGAGATCGGGTACGAACGGTAGTTCGTGTCAAACGACTTCGTCCTCGAGCGAAGGTGCGAAATATCCGGTGGACGCGGTTGTCAAAATACACGTTAATAATCGTTCGATCGAGGTTGATTCGGACGACACGATTGACAGTGACCCACCGTTGAACAATCACGAGAACAGTGGCGCCGAAGCTGCTGCGACCTCGATCGACCGCCTCGAAACTATTCCCGAAGTTAAAAATGACACTACCAGCGAAAACGGGGACGATAACGGTTCCAAGATCAACGGACAACCGCGAACTAAATATCTCAATTACATGATCGTTCTTCTTTTGTAAATAACGTTGAAAACTCGAACGAACCATGCGATGTATTTAGCAGGTTGAGTTCACTGCGAGTAGGCACAACTTCCAGCCTCAAACCATCAATTTTTTACTTCTCGTCTCCCCCACAACGATTCTCTATCACAAAAAGAACTCCTCCATTTTTTATAATACCAAAATTTCAAGCACAAAGTGCATCGAAAAGTTGGACCGAAATTTTCGCAACGACAATTTTTCGTTATGCTAAAAATTCGCGTCAAATACCACCAGAAAACCAAACAAGAAAAACACTTCAAAAAAGACAAAAAACTAATTGATATTCCAAGACGAAAAGAAAGCAAAAAAAAAAAACACAGACAGAATCGATATTCGACGTACAAATTGTAGCATTTCTTTACCTCCCCACGTGTATTCTTACAGTGAAATCAACGAACCGGGTATGACGAACGAAACAAAGAGAAGAAAACATGAGAAAAACGTGAAATGGTGCAGTGTGAAGAATTTTGACATAAAAAAAGATCGTACAGTCTTGAACGTTAGTTAATTCAATTAAAATGATCGTGCTTGTAATGTAAATATTAGTTTAGTACAACTAATTGAAAATATATATATGTATATATACATATATATAATAGCGCCTTAGGATATATATATATATATATATGAATATATATATACAGAGTCGAAGGAACAACGGTCGAGTTTATTACGCATTAAGACCAACAAGTTGGTAAACGATTTTATCGAAAAATCTCGAATATTCCTACAAAAAAAAAAAAAAACCTTCAACGATCGATTTCCAACGATTTTTATTGCCATTATAAAAGGATCGTTGCTGAAGATCTTTCGGTCTCTCGAGAACGTGACGAACTGTCTCGTACACTGTAAATACTGCCATAACAAGAAAAAGCAGGCTGAGCCCGAGGAGTCGAGCGAGCGAGCGAAAAGTGGGGAGGGAAGCGTCGATAGAACGAAAAGTAAACAGAGAGTTAGAGGAGAAGACAAAAGCAAAACAATTCCGAATGTTTCGCACGAATATGATAGCGTAATAATAACGATAACGTCGTAGCTTTTAGTAGCTAGCTAAAGTAAATTGAGTATAGAGGAAAAAAGAAAGAAAAAAAAATGGGATTCAAGAATATGCTGCGGGAAATGAGGATCAGTCGATGAGAGGGAGAACGAAAGATATTACTGAATAAGAATGAAAAGAAGTGATTATTGAAAAAAATGAAGTTTTCAAACGGGTCAACGTTTCCAATAATACGAAGGAAAATAACACGATGATTCAGCCATTTAATTGTTTCATTTCGTTCTCTCGTTTTTTTTTAAACCTTCGTTTTTTTGCCTTGAGGATATAATATGAAGTGAATATGAAGAAATAATAAAAATAATAAAAGAAAACAAAGCAAGACTCTCACTCATGTTCGGGACCAAGTTAAACCACCATCCGACATCACTGCTTCCGACTCTCTTCGCTTTTCACAGAGACAAACATATACACACACACGCATGCATTATTGACATGGAGCAAAAAACACGTACACTCGGATAACGACTAATTACGAATTGTAATAACGAATAAAAACGACGATAAATGGAGTTGAAATATTGTAAGCCTTGGCGATCAACGAATAATCGCTTGAAAATAATAATAACTTAATGACATAAGGAATCGGAGTTTCGTGAAATCACATCGACACTCTGACAGCTAAATCTGAGTGAATACGCGACCGCGAATCGTCATGTCTCTCGATCGATTCGAAAACTAAAAATCAATATGGGATCACACTCACGTTCGAATTTTCTCGATACGATTTATTCCAAAATATCGCAACATTTTTAACGACGAAAATAATAAACACACATTCTCATCATCGTGTAATTTGGAGGGGGAAAAAATCGTAATAATAATTATCGTACGGAAGAGGAATTTAACGTAAATTAGAAAAATCCGGGGGATCATATTTGCACAATCCTTAAATCCTCTCTCTCTCTCTCTCTCTCTCTCTCTCTCTCTCTCTCTTTCTTCGATACACAAAAATTATTCGCGTCACATTTTATCGTATTTATAATCCTCGAATGTCCTATGAATCGCCTGATTATTGCGTTCTTAACGAAAGAATGAGATTACAACAGGGAGAAGAAAATAAAGAATTTAAGCATCCAAGACGAGTTGTAAATTTGTATCTTTACGAAGTGCGCTCGAGACTCGTTTGCCAAAAATTATTCAATCGAAATTATATACATTTAATCCATAGAGCAACGTTTGCGTGTGCGTGTGTCTGTGTGTATGCAATTTTTTGTGAATATTTCGAGGATTCGTGAAACGGGACTGGCGATTCATGCATCCGTAAATTTTTACATGATATTCATGCGAATTTGTGCAACAAGGAATAGAACGGACAAAAATAACATTTATGGAACTTCAATCAGATTCGTAAAAATTTAAAGAGTATTATTGTATCGAGCCACGTCGTTTCGCAGATGTCGAAAGTCTTATCTCGCTGCAATCGCGCAACAACTTCATTTCATTTGGTGCTCCCTATTTTTTCCGGAGAAAACATTTGTCCATCCCGAAAAAACTTTTTTTTCGATAATCATAAAGTTGCACAGGAGTTTGCTATGGAATAAACGACCATTGGAAAAAAATGCTTTCGTAATTTTGCTTCAGGTTTGATTTATTACGAATGAATAATCGCAACGATACAAAAGTTGTTACAACGTTGCATCGAGGTACGAAAAACATTACTCTACTGCCACCTTAATTTAGGAATAACCCTTTGAGTAACTCTATTCGAATAAACGGTAAATGGAAAATCTAACAGCCCGAAAATCGTTTTCGCTGTGGTGCGAAATTTATAAAAAGAGCATTACAGAAAAATGAAAAAAAAAAAATCTGACAGAAAATCGTTTCAGGACTTTCGGGTTGGACGTCGAAAAAAATAAACCAAAAGACTTTGTTGGAGGAGAAAAGAAGCAGGAAGAAAAAAGAGTGTGGATTCTTTTTGTTTTTTTTTTTTTTTTTGAGTGAGTGTATACGCGATTGACGAGCCTTACGTAAAAATCTGCCTTGTGCAGAAACTTCATTTTTAACGGATAATTCAAAGAGAAAAATCAATGACGCGAATGACTCTGTAATTTTAAATGTCAAATTTAATCGAACTTTCAATTAAAAACTCGAGCCATTCGACAATTTTCAAATAATTAGCAACGAGGAAGGCGTGGATGTAGAATTTTCATAACGTTCATTATCTTTACGACGTAAATGAGATCTTCGAGTTATTTAACTTTTATTCAATCATTCGTAATTATGAATTTCGAATGAAATTTTTTGTGCTATCTGTCGATCGTTGGATGAGAAGCTACGAAAGAGAAATATCGATTATTTCATCGAATTTCAATCAAAGGGATTATATATACGCGATCAATGCATTGTTTTGTACTTAATTATGAAATTTTTATTTTCAAAATGAAATTTCGTTAAAAACTTAGTGACTGTTACTGTTGACAAAAGAATGATAAATTTTTCGTAAAGTTGATTTTTCAGATAAAGAACGAATTGGCGAGTCAAAGTAAAAATTCTATTTAAAATTGTAGCTTTCGTGTATGACGAGGGCATGTGAGATTCGGAATCGTGAAGGCAAGAGAAATAAAAATGTTTCATCATACAGTGTGTAATGTCAGCCAAACGACATTCCCATCTGCATTAATTATTAATATTTATTATGAGATATTGATTTTATTGGAAAAAGTTTATCAATGTTGAGAAAAAGAAAACCTTTTAATCCCTAGTGAATTTCAAACGACAACAACAACAAAATCATGAAAAAGGAGAAATCGCACTCACGAGGATTTACCAAGATTTGTAAATAATTGTCGCGACGAGCAGCTTATTAATTGAGTAATTAATAATCGTCTGATTGTTTTTTTTTTTTCATTAATGAGAGAGAATGCATGTTTCTCGATTCATGTACAATTCAAGCCTAATTATAATTTACCATTGCCTGGTTGACGATCCCAAGACGATACCGAGAAGAAACAAAACAAAAAACGATCATTGATAAACTTGTAAAAAAAAAACGCAATACAAAAAATTCCCATTCACGTGTAGGCAGCAGCAGAATTGTCACAATTTCTAATTTACTTCCATATTATTCACGGAGATCATGATAATCGAAAAACTAAAGTTGCAGGAGGGAACCGAGGCAGAAGCTTCGATGTGGAGCAATTTTTGCTGAGCACGATGTTAATTTTCATAAAAATGAAATAAACTTCAAAATACATGCAAAACGGAATATTTGTTTTTATGAAAATTTTCATTATTCTGCACAGTATAATTGTCAAGCCTCGATTCTATTCCGCAATGATGATTTTCCTTTTCAATAATACGCGTGAATAACGAAAGCGATAAATCACGATAAAAATCGATTTAGTTAACCCTCGGTGCCAAAGAGATAAGTTTGTCTTCCTGAACAGATCTGCAGAGGAAAAGCCAAAGCGTTCCCACACAGGGATGCATGTACATGACTTTATAAAAAGAGAAAATAAAAAGAAACGAAAAAGCCTTGGAAATGTGGGCCAAGGAGAAACCAACAAAATCAATCGCAACGTGATTAATTAACGAAGGGGAGTACACAAACGAATTTGAGGAAAAAACGGTGAAATAAATAAACCACACGAGATAACGAGACTCATGAAAGTGACGTGAGCACGAAGAAAAGGAGAAACGAAACAGAAGAGAAATAAAACGTAATATTCGTATCATCGCAGCATCGAATTATGATCGTTGTAGACATTTTATTTATTAATTACTTGTTTATAATGAAACAAGAAAAGAAAGAAAGAAAAAGGAGAAGAAAAAGTAAATTCTACCGCGTTTCATATCAAGAACGTATAGATAGGCGTTTAGTCATCACTACCAAATACCTGTAACGACTTAATCATACGTATTATAGTTTTTATCAACCGATTACATTGATTCAATGAAAATTGTCAAGAAAAACAAAAAAATCATCTACGAATAAGAATCCGTGAAGAAAGAAGAATTTTATCACAGAAAAAACGTTCGTGAACGAATGATTCTCATTTATTAAAATTATTATGTAGCTTGTATACTTGTGAAGAAAATTTTCATTTGAAAAAAAAACGCTCATATACTTATTGTGATATTTATTTTGACAGCAAAAATAACCACGAACACAGACACGTAAATGGACAAGTAAACAAAACAGACGACAGCTTTGAAGAAATTACCCTCGTACGGCCAAACTTGCATTCGAGATTGGTGATTTAAACGTAAGCGATCGTTCAATTAGGTTGTTATTCGAGAGAGAAAAAGTTATTACGATAAAAAAACTATTTAAAAGGGGAAAATCGATAGGAACTAGAAAATAATCAAATTTTCGAAGTATCAACAGTTTTTAGTTTCGTCCCTAGCACTCTCGAAGCCTTGCTGAATTAATATATTCAATGAATTTCTCCATTATTGTTTTTCGTCCCTTTTAAAATGGTTTACTGTCGATTTTTCACGCTGCTACCTCAATCTGCCCCTACCTCCCCTTAAACCCTCTCTGGTACGCTGCTAGAAACACGATCCTGCTGCGATCGTATGAAAAACAACAAAGAGAAGCCAAACAACACGCAGTAGCCACAAATTCTCCAATTCGATGCGAGAGGACGAACGAAAAAGACATAAAAATAAATAACACGAGAGTCTTACGATGAATGGTCACTCAGGAATAAAGTTATGATACATTAACGATTACGATATTGAAATATTAACGATTAATGAACGACCTTTTGTAAATATGAATGATAATACAAATATATAAAAGAAAAAAACGATAACAATACAAACTACTGATTAATAAGCATGTCATTTATCCTGATGCGATTGACCATCTCTCAATTTTTCTTAACCCTTAAAAGGATATTTCTTGATAAAAACAATTTTAACATGACACGTTCATATATATAATTATGTGTGTAATGAAAATTGGTCCTGAGATGAACTTTTCACCTGCGGAGATTGTTTTCACGTCAATTTTGTTGAAACATTTTCTGCACAGTCGAGCAAATAGGAAACGAAATATAACAAAAAGAGACGAAAACAAAAAGACGTTCCCTTCGAGTGCACAGATCCTATAAGTGCATAATGGGTCAGTCTGACCCATGACGTTTTTCAAACCATTGTTTTCTGGTAAATAAAATTTTTTTTTGTTTTTTGTCGAGACGTTTTTTACAGTGATCCATATTTTATGGCCCAACATTTATTTTTCGACGAAAACAAAAATTAAATGCCAAACAATCGATGGCAGTGAATTGTTGTGGTCAAAACGACAGTATGCACACTCGAAGGGTCAACTTCATGAATTCAGCTCTTGGTCAAGGAATAATATTGATCTCAGGATTCGATATTAATAATTATCAGTTATGCGAGAAAAAAAATCGTTGCTGTCACAAATTCGACGTGACAGGCTATATTCTTCAAAAGCCTGGTAAGTATTTATCCAAGAAGATTGTTCGTAGCTAATCATATGGCATGGTTCAATCTGCAGACTCGGCCGAGCAGAGAGGAACGCGCGTAAGAATTTCGCAAGTCGACCACAGCGGACAAGCGCCACATGGAAAGTCGCGTGGTCTCCGCACTGATCGACATTGAGAGTATATATTTTGCCTCTCGACACTTTATCGAAATAAATTTTCTTTACTCGTCGACAAATTGAGAAAAAACTTTTCGGAAAAAGAGTTGATCGTAAAATCTGCGATTCATCGACTCACGAAACTGTAAAGCACTCGCCGCTACGATAAGAAACACTCAACGCCATCTACAGACGAAGACATCAACACAAATGAAAATCCAATCGCGCAGGTTCAAAGAAACGTAATTACGGACATTAAAAAATGGAAAATTGTTGGGTTTGAAAAAAGGAATAGAAGCTTCGAATTAGAACTCGTTGCACAAAGTTTCTATTACGTTGCTTCGTTTGCATAACGATTCTTTGGGAATAATACAATAGCAGTGGCTTAGGGTAACAGGATTGATCAATAATGAGGATAGTAACGAGCTTCCTGCTTATAATAGGATCGACTATATATCTGACCATCATGAAATACCCTCGTGAGCAGCGTTGCCAATTTTTGTATATTATCAATTTTGTAAATATTGCCTGGCCACAAAATCGTTAATTTTTTTTTCTTTGCGTCATAAGCTATTTGATGAACGATCGATTTCTAAATGTTCCGTTCATTCCCTCGCTGCTCGTTTGCTGGGTTGTCAAACATCAAAATAACGAACAGAATCGTTGCTGTATGAGAATCCCAAGAATGCGTTGCGCCACGACACGTAAAAACGTTTGCAGCACCAGATGACGGATCAGCCGGTATCTCGCCACTGTGAGTGCGAGAGAGTCAGCTCGAATTTTTGCCAATTACAAAAATCCGCTAACAGGGGCTTTCTGTAATTGGTAAAACCGTGTGGAGAATTTTTTTATTCAAAAAAATAAAAATAGATAAACAATTGAATTTTTTAATTAAAAAATTTTCGACACGATTTTACCGATTACAAAAACGTCCCTGTCAACGAATTTTTGCCACCGTCCTACGTCCGCTGACAGAGCCTTTTCGTGCTTAGTCAAACGACGTGGAAAAATTATCATTTCGAAAACTCAAGTCGAGGTTCGGTGACTGATCCATAAAGATGACGAAGCCCGATCGTGCACTTTTTTTACTTCTACATCACACCACTTGCGCAATAGTTGTAAAGAGCTTTGTAGCCAGTGCCACAAATCGCAACAAGTGCTACGACAAATCGCTATGCATCGTGAAACGCTTTCTCAACGTTTCGCACCTGTTTCGACATTGTAAAAATGAGCTGAGGGGACGAAACGACTTTTTCCAAATTATTGCGGCAAATTACTCTCTGATATTCGATTTCTATATTTTTTAGCTATTTTTTTCTAATGGAAAATCCCTTTCGATTCGTTTATGTAAAATTTTCAACTGCTGGCATTGAAATTCAATTTTTGAGCAAATTCTTGGCCATGTGTAAGAGCGATTGAAAATCTGAATTTTTGCCTCTCCATTTAGTCTGGTAGGAATTTTACGTTTTTTTTTTAAAATAATTTTTCGAAATTTCTCACGAGTTGACAATAAATTCATGATAATTGTCGTTATTCCGAGAGAAATCGGAAAAATACGGTGTACAAAAAATTACACACGAAATTTCTGGTTCCCTGAACACCTTGGACGAAATTTTGGAATAAACTTAAGAATTTTTCTTCGTTTAGTGTTAGCAAAGATAAAGGAGATTCCAACAGGATCGTCTTCTCTCATAAGAAGTGTGATATTCTGGTCGCTGGATTTATTGCCTGAGCCTGAATATATCGAGCTACGGTTGGTCAGAAAAACACACCGTGAGAAGGTGGAAAAGGGCAGAAACGTGTGCAGAGAGTCCAAAGCCTCCAGAACCAATCTCATATCTATTTTCTCTCTCTCACGTTCGTTCGTACTTGATTGGCTGCTTTCTTTTTGTTCCTACACGTAGAGAGAAGTCGATAGAGAAGACTTTTCGTCCTACGACGACTGGACGAACGGGATCCTTCAACGTCCTGCCTAAACATTAATCCCCGTTAGTGGCTGGTCAAACCTTTGTTAGTACCATGAGAAACTCGTCAATACTCTCTATCCATTCCTAGAGAATCCGAAATCGTTCGAAATTCCATTTTCCTTGAACGATTATTGATTATTCATTTTTATGATTCCAACACGTTCCGAAACGTTTTTTCACCTACATTATTTGATGGAAATTCTATGTACAAAACTATTGGTTATTTGTGCTTTGCTCTGTCGTTGGAAAAATCAAATTTGTGTCGCAGCAGAAAAAAATAAAGCTTGCTGTTTACGAAGAACTTATCGTTTTTCCCAGAATTTTTTTACATTTTCGTAAAACGTTGGAAATTCCGTAACACGAAAATCAATTACTTTTTCTAGTGTTTCTTACACAGCAGTGATTTCATAATGAATATAAAAAACGTGATGGAATGAAAAAATAGATTCCAGTTAAAATTTTGGAGGTACTGAATCGACTGCATCGATCTATTTTCCGCCATGATGAACGAGCGGCCATGAATCATGAGCACGCGGAGGTCCGGCACAAAAAAAAACGGTTGCACGTGAATAGAGAAAATTCCGATCTCAAAGGGAGATTCAGTATCTGATCGGCGCAATCGTCAAAAAATAACAATTGTGGCTGAAAAATGATATTTTGGAAGAAATTCTGAGCGAAATTTCGCAACTCGATGATAAAAATGCTGAGCTGTATAAATTGGGGGTTGCTGTGAGAGTGGAAAACAAAAAAATATCGATTCGGAAAAATCAACGATAACTGGGGTCATTTTACGGTATTTGTTTCGTATTCGAGATTCGATAAATTCAGGGTCATACCATTGAACCCCGATGCTGATTTTTTTCGTCGGTGAATCTCTCTATCTCTGTCTCCGTTCCTTCCTCGATGTTGGATGCAAAACTTATAGCTGCTTCTCCGCGGAAGAGACCGAACTATATATACAACATAGCGAGAGACGCGGACACAAGGGGAGACTGGCCCTCTAGTGAGAAAGTGGCGAAACACTGGGATGCATTTGTGTAGGTGAGGTTCGGTGTACGAATATGTAAAGGGGTATGATATATATGAGTAAAAGGTGTGGGGGCACGCCTCTGTGTTGCTGGCGCAAATGTAGCCTCGAAACCAGACGCACCGGTAAGAATTTTCAAGCAAATAACTTGCAGCCATCGTATCGTTTTGATAAAATAATAATTCTGAATAAAGCGACCGAAGCACGGAAGGCCTCTTTATCATATGTTTAACCCAACAATAAAAGAATAATCGTTATTTGAAAATTTACAAACATAAGTGAGCGTAGATGTCAGGCCGGTTGTGTAGCCGGAATGATCGATATAGGAGGCGCGCTGGTTGCGAGGCTACGAAGCACGCGAAGCCGTATGCGCATGTCACTTCATTTGGGCGATCTCTTTCTGTCGTGGCATCTGGAGGTGAGTGGTTGTGCGTGCTTGTTCACCAAAGATAGTCTCTTTCGTACGCGAGAAAGATAATCCAAATATTACGATACAACGAAATAACGATCGGCTGTCAGGTAATGAAAATAATTCAACGACGCTAACCGGCCGAATGTGTAGTGACAATAGTTTTTCGAATATTGCGATATTTCGAGGGTGATACGGATTCAACGTAAGCGAGAACGAATCCAAGAGTAAAAAAAGTTCGGGTAGGGCGCGCGTGGCCGACGACCAGGAGACATACGTTTCTTGCCGGTTTGAAGCTCTTTTTTTTAATCAATCGTGTGTGGTGATTTAACTACGCGAGCTTTGAATCATCGAAACTGTGAGGAATACGCATTCTTACCCGATTTTCCTTTTTCTTTCTCTCTCGTTTTCCCTTATACATTCGCGAAACGTGAATCTTTGGAGGAAAAAGAAAATGGATGACTAGCCAGCAGCATACTGTTTCGGCGACGTGTCGCCTCGTATTATTTCGTTGGAATGATGAATTCCCGGTGAACTCGAACCGGATGCAGTATGGCGGACTTGTCAGACTCGTGGCTCTCGTCCTTTTTCTTTTTTTTCCTTCTTTTCCATTGTCTTCTACTCTACCAAGTGCTTGCATAGCAGCCTTGCACTTCCGTCTTTGAGAAAAAAAACGTGTTTCCCTTGTTCCCGAGACTTTCTACAGCATTCGTCCAACGTGTCCGAAACGTGAAATTGCTCTGAATTTTTTTTGTGATTCAAGTGTGTGCGCGCAATAACGGTATTCCGGTTCAATAGTCGAGACAAAAAAAAAACGATTTTCTTGTTCGGGTCATCGAGTCTAACTGAATGTCCATCTCCACACGGAAATTTGTGCTCCGTTTTTCGACTAAGAAAACCGTTATCAAGAACGAAATCCCCCATTTTTATCGGTTTTATCGCTAAAGGAAAATTCATTGTAAATGAAAAAAGGCTCGAGGGTGAAAACGCGAGAAGGGGGGTCGCTCGATAAACGAACACCGGGGTCCCTCCGGGCCGCTATGTACCCACCTCCCACAGAGACCGTTCTCGTCCGTATATTACAACATTCATAGTATTGGAACAGACGAGTTTACCGATTAGGGTAATTTATCGGATCTCTGGAATTTCGGAAAATCTTTCAACACATGAATTTCTCGGTTTTTAATTATTTTTCATTTCGAAATGTACCACCAGTTGGTTCCGTATGGACGTCCATTGTCTCGGCTTATCTCAAGAGACCCGACTTTGCATTTCGCAACTTTGTGCAACAGTGTCTGACGCGGTTATTTGTCATTATTTCATAAACAAGCTATATTTATCTCAAGAAATTGAACAAATTTCTCAAGGTCATTAAACCGGGTTTTTATCGTTGCAAAGCGCCGATTCTACGATTTTCATGCGCGAGCGACTTCCCAACACGGTCTTTCCGGTATTTTTCCAAGTCACGCTCTTTCCGTGGCCATTGTCGAAAATTATCGTGTTCGGCCGTCCTAAAAGCATCCCGGCATAATTGCCAACAACCCGGGGGTTCGAGAGAAGGCGATCGCG